>CM060426.1:21193618-22611118 GCA_030545235.1 Helianthus tuberosus | reverse complement strand
AACTTGTATTACAAAAGTCCATTAAATCCACTTATTTCTTCTTTCCACATTCATGACCCATTGCTTTGTTCCTAAATGTTAGTTTTTATTCTTCCCTACTTAATACATGTAATCTCAATCAAGTAATCAAAACTAAAGAGGAAAACAATTACAAAAAATGATATGCACTTTTCAATTTGAATTCACATACAGAATTAACATGAGGCTATCAACCTGCAAATATGGCTTGTTTGGCATTTAGTCAGCGAAACGCGGGCTGGATCTCTCCTCCGAGTGGATGTTGATAGCTCGGAATGAAAAGGGGCTTGCTCCATGTGAATGGAACCATAAATTTAAGAGATCCAATTGTGTTTGTACTACATCTCTGGTGAAAACAGAGGCAATTTTGCTTGGGTTTCAGGCAGTTGTGTTTGCACCACATCCCCATTCCATTTTGCGAGTCAGTTGATGTCGGTCATCAAACGATAGTGGGATCCTCACATGTTAGGCATGTGAGGGAAATAAACTGAGATAATTAACTTGGTTAGTCATAAAGGATTAAACCAACAACAAAAATAAACTTAAAGGATGTTTTTTAGCAAGTTTTAAACATTAAGGCTGGAACCTGCAAGTTTGAGGAAACATAAAGGACGTTTTGTGCAATTTACTCGCAAAATAATAAACTAAAGATAAGTATAAAGATTATATCAGAAGATAAATATAAATGTAGAGATATAGTTATAGATAAGCATAGACTTAAAATATGGGATAACTTGATAAATTATTTTAAAACTTGTAATTTTTAAGATAAAAATAAACATAAATATATGACAAGAAAACTAAAAAATAGATGTCTCTCGTATCGACACGTGTACATCAATTGGTTTCTTTTATTATATGTATAGATATAGCTTACTTACTTATTTGTTAATTATTATATTTTCTTTATTGTTTCAAATTCAAATTTTGTTAACTAGGTTTATACCCGCCCGCGCGTTGCGGCGGAAAAACCGTATGTACAAAAAGCATTCGCTAAACCTCATCCAACATCATTTGGTAGTTGTTCACATTGTTTAAAGTTTATTCGTTAATGGTTTCCACCCGCGCTTCACTGCAGGGACAAGACGATTTTAATAAAATGAAAACCTAAACTCAATTATTAACCAATCGGGTGCCGTCCGTGTTGAAGACTTGCAATGCCGATGTTGAAGACCTGAAAAGAGTTATTTTTTCCCATTAATTTTTGAACAACGAAATCATCACATGAGAACATAATACGGAGTAGAAAATTCGATAATAAATAGGGACATTGTATAAGAACAAACCTAACTACTCAACTCTATGCATCACGCCACCCAGCTTCGTTAGAGTCGGGTTTAGCCAAGGTTTAATAGCCGTGTTCATTATCAATCCAGAATCATATAATTTAAAATTGGATTCATGTTAGAAAAATAAAAACATACAAATATACATAATATGTTATAGTATTCTATCCGATATTAAGAAAACGGGTTCGTGTATAGGGTATAACCGGTGCGAGGTAAATTTTGGATATAAATCGGCTACGGTTCCGAATACACATTGTTGTCAAAGGCACTCGCTACAGCATATTGCTCCAAACATTTTAATGTATGTTTTGTTTTGGCAACAATAAACTGTTATGTAAACACCTCAGTAAGTTTTGGCTTTAAGTTTATTAATCATTGCCCATGTAGTGGCCAACTCATATGGTAATTATGCCAGCTTCTACCAAAGAATACCCTACCGTGAAGTCACTAATTTTAACATCAATGAAAGCTTTTTTTTATTATTGGTCAATTGATCTATGTCACATTTAAAAACAGAAAGGTAAACAGGAAAAGTCAAATAGAAGTTCAAAAGGTGCAATATACATACCAACAAAGTGCTGCTAATTTTAAATGTACAAAATGAAAGTAAAGAAAATATCATCAATTTACATGAACTGTCTCCATCTGTTGCAAATCCTCAAGTGCCTTTTGCCTCGACTGTCATTGTTAAAAAATAGAAGCATCATATACAGTGGCGGACCCAGGATTTTTTTCCTGGGGGTGCGGAATTTTTTTAAAGATTTTAGACCCCTAGCTATATAAAAAATCGGTTCATAGCGGGTTGGATCGGGTCGGGTCATGTAAAACAAGTAAAAACAAACAAACAAAGCTTAATGGCGGGTCGAATCAGATCGGGTCGGGTCCATTTCAATTATCAAACAATCAAACCCTAGTTCCTAACTTCCTATCACATTAACAAACAAAAAAGCATCAAAGTTCAAACCATCCCTACTTTTATTTCTCTTAATCATTCAATAAAAGAACAAAAAAACTAATCTATAACATACCTTGGTCTTTAATAAGAATAATCCGGCGAAAAAAAGTGGTTCAACCCATTTCCTCTTGAGAAATCGCGGCATAACTTCCCTACTCATTGTTCATTCCTAATTCTATCACATACAAAATAAACAAGGATCTTCAAGTGTTCAACCATAGCCCATGTTCCGTAATTTTCAATTTAAAATTTTGAATTTCAAGCCCTAGTAATTATTATTTGCCAACCAACAATCATATAATCAACAAACATGTTTGCCAAGTGAGGCAGAGGGAGGGCGGGAGTCGTTGGCAAGTGGCAGCGATTTGGGTTTTTTTTAATTACGTGGACTGGTTTGTTTAACAAAACTAGTAGTTGGGTTGGGCTTGAATGGGTATTAAGTTATTGGGGTTGATGGATTGAATTTAAGTTTTATTAAAGGGTTAGTAGGCTAACTTGTTTACATAATTTGATCGGGTTTCAATCCGTGTTCACAATTTTTTTACATAAATTCCTAACATTTTTTTTCTAAGGGGTGCGGTTGGATTTTTTCAAGGGGTGCGGACGAAAATTTCCAAGGGGTGCGGTCTGGATTTTTCGCGAAAAATACCACTAAATTTTTTTTTTCAAGGGGTGCGGCCGCCCACCCACCCCATAACTTGGGTCCGCCCATGATCATATACCATATACATAAATCTACATAAGGTAAGATTGACCTCCTTCCATTATTGAATCACTTTGTTCCTGTCATTTTCTTATCTTCTTATCAACTTATCGGAGATTGATGAACGGAGCTAGTCAAAATCAATGTGTGCAATTGATGCTTTATTTAAATAAAATTAGTAACCCGGGGAGGGGGGGGGGGGGGGTGAGTATTTTGAGTCGACCCTACCCAATGCATTTGAATAGGTATAAAAAAGGTATATGATTTACATGTCATTTATCATCTCCGATTCTATTGTTGGTAATTGGTATCATATTAATCCCAATTATGTTTCAGTCAGAGGTTTAGGGTTTTATATGTATGCTTCACATGAGACGCGTGGTCTTAATCAGTATGGTCCGGATGCATCTCCAACTGATATGTTCGACTTTATTTTAGTTAAAAGGCCCGGTGTAGGCCCAGTTAAGGTTTTTTGGTCAACTATTGTTGATGTATAAAGGCATGTGAATTGTTTTTTTTTTTTTTTTTTTGAACATTTACTTCAATACTCTGTTGTAGTGTGTAACCATTAACCTACATGTAACATCAGTGTATGAAATCTCGTTTTTGGTTCATTTTACGCACAAACTGACCCATGAACCTCCAATTAAATTAGACAAAAAACGAAATATAGTCACGGATCATCTCAAAGAGCACCATGTGGTGTCGTGATACGCCACTATCTGGACAGTAATGTGACTTCCGAAACACATATGACATACTTTCTAAGCATTGACTAACAAAAGCAATGAGACTACCAAAATCTGAATCTATGTTTAAAACATCTGATCTAACAAGCGAAAATATCAAAAATAATAACTCACTGGTTGAATTGAGCAATTGTCATTCCTCCCCCTTTTCCCATGTTATGAAACCGGTTGCTGCACAAACAATAAGAAGAAATATTATAAAGATAATAATGAATCGGTAAACCAAAATGCTAAAATAAAACAATAATAACCTAACCTCAATCTTCTTCTTCAGGTGCTTCATTCAACCCCTAACTTTATCAGATTCATCTCTGCACCTTCTTTTTCATCAACCCAATTAAGAATAGCTTCTTCTTGAATGACATTCTTAATCATCTAACAGATGCAAAATCTGCACAAACACACCTGCCAACTCTTGCCCACTCTCCAAACACATTTGTTCAAATTTTATTATAACTTCAATTTGACCATATATATTTCAAAGATATGGTTTTAATAGCATCCCTTGTTGCAACATCATATCATTAACATTTTTAAACAAATTTGAAGGTAAAATATGTGTGGTATTAAGTGCATAATCCGCAGAAGTACTCTTGCCCACTCTCCAAACACATTTGTTCAAATTTTATTATAACTTCAATTTGACCATATATATTTCAAAGATATGGTTTTAATAGCATCCCTTGTTGCAACATCATATCATTAACATTTTTAAACAAATTTGAAGGTAAAATATGTGTGGTATTAAGTGCATAATCCGCAGAAGTCATGTGGTATGATAGCCGAAGCGAGTTCATTTCTCAAACCGTTTTTTACAGTTATAAGAATGTATGTATACCCATGGCAAACACACATCAGGAACTGCAGAGCAGATGCAATGACTCAACCCAGATTTGGTCCATTGACGACAACCTAAAATTCTTGTGAAGTGGGGAGTTCCAAAGAAAGCACACACCTTCATTTGTTTAGCAAAATCACATAGAAAAGAATATAGAAGGTCTAATCTCATTATTTCAGCCAATTGAGGCTCAGACCTATTTTACAATGAAAGAAAAGGGATAAGACCGCCATGGCTGCAAAGGAGGTTGCAAGTGGAGAACTTAAGATACATCTCACACTTGCCATCCACCAATTCTACCATGCCAAGTGGCGGGAATCCTAGTTTATAACCCGACTTTTCCTCAGATTATATTCAGTCATCACAGCCCCGACAGCTACCGAAGATGGATGGATTGGCGGCAACAAAGTTGATGTAGACAACAAACCAGCATGATATTCAAGCGCAATTCTGAGCAAATGATTATCAACTGAAATTGGGACATAAAACATCATGTTTTTACTAACTTGAACCATAACTTATGACAACCTGAACCATAACTTCTGAGTATTAACTTTCTATTAATCAAAACCCTCAATTCAATCAGAGAAATATCAAGTAAGATCATCATCAACGTAACCATACCTAATGTGATCGTGAAAATTCTGTACAACTTCAAAGCTTGATAACAGATCAGTAATTATGTTAATCCACTATCCATGCCATGCCATCCCCATCAATTGTCGGAAATTGTTTTAAACTCATCACAGCCAAGCAAAGAAAGAAACCCAGGATAAAAGTTTAGAACTCATCATAGGCAACCGGTCACCGTCACCACAATCGACACCGATGTTGAAACGGAGATGCCAACATCGCAACCATCCATCGTCGTCTAGAAAACCACTGCTCACAGGAAACAACGGCGGCGTACCGAACGACAGGACGGAGCGGCGGCATATCTGTGCTCATCGGCAGCAGTTCCGACGGTCGAGAGGAGAAAACCACTGCTCACAGGAAACAACGGCGCCGTACCGAACGACAGGACAGAGTGGCGGCATATCTGTGCTCATCGGCAGCAGTTCCGGCGGTCGAGAGGAGGCGAGGTGAAGAGAGGGAATCAACAAACAAACCCTCAAAAGAGGGGTTAAATGTACACCAGAAGACACGCGTGTTATTGAGGGATAACCGTCCAAAAAGACCAATAAAAACAAACCACGGCATAAACACTGTTCATTTCATTGCTCTATTAATAGAGAGTAATAGCTATTCACATGTTCACATTATATTATCATAATTATTTATTGGATTTTATCAGCCCTAACTATTGGCTATTGGCCGCTGCCACCCCTAACTATCACTCTGATGTCTGCCACCCCCAACTTAACACTTAGTGTGTTCTGTCACCACGTCGTTAACTGATCATTAACTTTTGATCATGTTACTATACATTTGGGGTATCCTAAGATCCCTAAAACCTTCCTAAGATCCCTATGACACCCCCAAAAGTATAGTAACGGGATCTAAAGTTAGTGATCAATTAACGATGTGGTGACAGAACACACTAACTGTTAAATTGAGGGTGACAGACGTCAAAGTGATAGTTGGAGGTGGCAGCGGCCAATAGCCAATAGTTTAGGGTTATAAAATCAAATAACACTTATTTATTTGTTATGATAACATATCAATGCAATATAAAGAATATCTAACTCTATTATATTAATTTATTTATGTTAAACTTGTAAACAAATTACTGATGAAGTTGTTGTAAAAATATTTAGTGGGAATGTCTGTGCGTTGCTACGGGTATTTATGTTTGGAAATAAAAATTAGTCTTGTACCAAAACCTATTTTGCTAAGAATGGAGCGGACTCCTATTCAAATCCTATATCAAACATCCCACCAAGCACCGGCAAAAAGTTATGTACTCTTTTGTATATATCTTCATCTTCACAATCAGATATTTTTTTAAATCGCGTGCCTCTCGAAATCACGGGCCTTGTGTGAAGGTTCTCCACGCACACCATCAAAGCCGCCACTGACCTAAAGAAACAATCACACAAATGTAAAACATATCTAACTCTATTATATTAATTTATTTATGTTAAACATGTAAACAAATTGCTGATGAAGTTGTAAAAATATATAATTTACAATTAGTATATAAACTTAAGGATTAGATCAAATACAAACGAAAAATAAATAAGAAGCGTAAGAAGGATTTTGATCCATTAATCTAAGATTTAGGGGGTTAAGATTAGTTTTAAAGAAAAGAAGATATTGCAAAGGTATAAAATGAATCCTACATTTATTTATTTTCTCTCTCCACATGTAAAGCACATGTCAATTCCCTCATTAATTTAAAACGTCCATAACTTTTTCATACGATATTTTTTGTACAAAATATTTCACCATAATAATAAGTGTTTTTTATCTTGAATATGAGTATGATATTTCTATATAAAAATAAAATTAAAAAAATCATTTTTATTGGGTTTTCTTTGCATTGTGTTAAAAGTTCAAATCATTGTGTCTTTCGTTTTTAATAGAGCTTCTATTCATTGTTATATAAAAATAAAATTAAAAAAATCATTTTTATTGGGTTTTCTTTGCATTGTGTTAAAAGTTCAAATCATTGTGTCTTTTAACTGGGTTTTGATCATTACGTTTTTACTAGGGCTTCTATACATTGTGTTATTATCAATATTTATAACACAATGTTAATTTGGGTTTAGGCCACTGCGTTTTTATCAATACTTATAACACAATTTATGACACAATAAAATGGTATTATATTTGAGTTTTCTATACATTATGTTATTGGTTATGATTATTGTGTTTTAATATGTTGTCCAATGTGTGTTTTTTTTTGTTCATTGTGTTTTAGTTTGTTGTGTTTTTAGTCTGTTCATTGTGTTGTAGTATGTTAGTTATTGTGTCTTTTGGTTGTTGTCCATTATGTTTTAGTCTGATGTCCATTATGTCTTTTATCTGTTGTCAGTTGTGTCTTTTATCTGCTATTATTAATTGTGTTTTTAGTCTACTTTTCGTTTTTTTAGTTTGATACTTATTGTTGTTTTACATTATGTCCATTATGTTTTAGTCTGTTGTTAATTGTGTCTTTTATCTGTTTCCATCGATTGTATTTTTGGTTTACTTACCATTGTGTTTTTAGTTTAATACCCATTGTATTTTTAGTTTAATATCCATTGTGTTTTACGTTATGTCCATTATGTAATGCGCAACTAGGTTTTCAATTTTTTTTTTTTTTTTTGAAAACTATAACTATAGGGTACTCATATTAAAGATAAAAAGACGCTCAATTTTATGGTATATTGTTCGGTAAATTACACTTTTCATACTTTATGTTTGTAGCGGGTTGCAATGGATAGCCTTTTGTAACAACCCGAACTTTTGATTGTTCTTTTGTTACCGTCATTTCACTCGTGAACGCTTGTACTCTGAGATTTGATTACCGCTAATGGGTTAAACTACATTTTAAACGCATTTTACATCGCTCATTTATCGCAGTTATCGCATTAAACACTTATTACTTGAACGCTTATCGCAACGCAAACTCGAAACGTGGATTTATTTATATTAGTTGTGTTACTTGTGTGTTTAATTGTTATGTGTGTATTACATGTGCTTGTTGTACGCTCGAACGCTCACACTCGCAACTTGATTTATCGCACCAAAACGCAACACAACGCAATCCTTAACATCCCGCTAAAATACTTAACATGCACGTACTAACTAGCGCAACAAAACACATCAAACGAGCATCCTACACGCAAAACGGAGATTTTATACTCAAGATTGGTCCCTTCGAACGAAGGCAGCTAGCTTCGAACCAAGGTGCCACCCTTCCTCTATAAATACTCCCTCACTTCTCCATTTCATTCATTGCTGCCATTTCATCTAAATCGCTGCCAAATTGTTGTCCAACTGTTTTCAAGTAAGATTTACTAATTTCCACATGTTCCACAACATTTTCCACTACGATTTCTGTAACAACCCGTTTTTTTTTTTTTTTTGGAAAGTCAAAGTACAAGTCAAAGTCAAAGGAAGAAAAGATTGCTAATTGCTATCTGTCACTCCTTGCTTAACTATTGATTGTACGTTAATGACTTGTAATCGAATTATATTATTTAATCGCTTTAGTTGTATTATGTGGAGTATCTATTAATAATCGAGACTTAATCGCTATTTAATCGCTAATCGACTTATTGCTTATCGCTATCGCATCGCAATTCGAATTATGTGTTCTGGATATTGTTTTATGTGTGTGTGCTAATTATGTGTTACTTGTGCATGTTATATTTATGTTGAGGTATTAATCGCAATCGCAATCTAACCGCAAACGCTGAACGCAAAGTTATTTATAATGATTGTATGTTAGATATAGTAGTTAGGTTATTTGTGTAACTAATGGGTAGTATTATCGCATCGCTCGCTCGAATCGCATCTCAACGCTCAACACGCGAAACGAAACGACAAACTCAACGCGCCGGACACCTGGATCGAGTGGCCATCCGATCGGACTGCCATCCGATTGGTGACCAATCCGACAATTTGACACTTTCCACTTTTGGAAACCCTATAAATACCCACCTGTCACGTCATTTGTGATGTGACAGCTCCTTGTTCGACCAGCCGCACTCAAGCACTCATTTCTCTCGATTTCTCGCGATTCTTGTAAGTTTTCAACCTAAACCTTGTACTTCTATGATCTACACAGACTTCTTCATCTTTTTCACCTTTGAATCTTAACTTTTAACCGTGAAATCATCGGATTTGAGGTGTTCTAGGGTGATGTCATCATGGAGTTCATATGAACTTCAAGGTTTGGCCTCATTCCACCAAGAATAACTTAGATCTGAAGGATTTCCACAAGAATAAACAATGTTTTCGCATAGATCTACACATATTCAAGGTTAAAAGGATTGAAAGAGGGTTTTCCAACTTTCTTTCAACTCTTTTACACTCAATGCACTCAAAATCGATAGAATCGGAGCTCGTACTGATCTTCTACTCTTTCTTAGTGAAGCGTTAGTTCAAGGTCTGAATTCTATCCAAGAGACAACTGATTTCGGGTTCAACACAAACAACCGTCTCGAACAGCGAACTGATCGGACTAGGGTGGTTCCTGTTCGATCGGATCACTTGGGTCGAGATGGGGTTTCTGTTGTTTAAGCACGTTATCATAACATCTCGATCAAAACTACAAAACCATTCAAAATAATCAAGTACCAAGACAATCAGGTCGTTGGGACGGATTTCTGTCCGATCGGATTGCCATCCGATTGGCTTGCATTTGGTTTCACACTTAACTTTTATTTTCAACTCTCAAAGTTCTGAACGTCGAACGGATTACCGTCCGATCGGATAGCCATCCGATCGAATGACCATCCGACCCTGTGACATTTGGAACTTCGACACTTAATCATTTTCAATTTTCAAAGATCCTCAGCAACTAACGAATTGCCACCCGATCGGATTGCTATCCGATCGAGTGACAATCCTGCTGTGAACTTGTTCTCACTAAGTGTCCTACCAATCGTATCGCTATCCGATCGAATGACCGTTCGATCGATCGACCTGAAGGGTAGAGATACTTCTCTGTTTAAAAAATGCTACAATGAAAACTTCAAAGCCATCATACACAAACACAACCTTACCAAACGAATGCCAATCCAATCGAATGGCCATCCGATCGGGTGACCATCCGAATGGATTGACATCCGATCGACTGGCCATCCTACCGGATTGCCATCCGATCGGATTGCCATCCGATCGGATTACCATCCGATACTTGGCCACTTTTCAACATTTAACGCGCCGCTCATCGCTTATGCTATCGTTAACTGTTCAGGCTAATCTCTCTCAGCGCTCCCTTCAATCCAAGAGAGTGTTTACTTATTAAACACAATCTGTGAGTATACTCGATCCCTTTTTTGCTTAATGCACTTTTGGGTGTTACATACGTTACTTATTCTAAATCACATCAAACACACGACGCAAACACTATTTATACGCTGACCGTTAATGCATGTTATACGTGACTCGATGAACGTCTGTTTGTTATGTTTACACATTGATTGCTGTCTACCTGCCTTAGCAATGATAGTACTATAGTTTGGACTCAGCACCTGTTCACTCAGGGGTTATTCAGGACAATACTTCACGTGTTCGCAGTGGTGAACATGTGATGCGCATTCGCTACTCGCAGTCAAATCACACTTATTGGTATTGATAGGATCTTTGTCGATAACTTACATGCTTCACATTATACGTTGTACATGCTGGTTATGCGTAAACGCTTTCGAACTCTATTACTATTATCAAACTTGTATGCTCACCTTTACACTATGTGTATTTACCTCTATTTTAAACGTATGTGACAGGTGCTTAGGATGTTTGCTTGCTATTTGAGGAAATCGAGCTAGGATGGAGTCTAGAAACAAACTAAATAAAATCTGAGTCGTCGGAATGGGTATTTGTCTTTGAGAACAATGTCTGTAATAACTGTTTTTATTTTATATGTTTGTGGTATGGGACATGAACCTTTAATATATCATAACAAATAGTTGTTATGGATTCTCCTGGACAATCTGTTTCGCTCAGTGCAATGCCTCGATGTTTCCGTCATCGGTTGGGTGTGACAAATTGGTATCAGAGCCATAACTATAAGGAATTAGGCAAGACTCGACCTAGTCCGGGTCGATGTCTTAGAACGACCTAGTCTATAGTCTAAGTACCAACAGACCGACTTATGCATACCCAGTATGGGTTTTGTACGAGCTTACTTGCTATCCTTGCTATACTCGCTGCACTAAGATTCTTGAAAATGAACGAGTGATTAGGTCGAGATTAGGTGTGAAAACCGCAAACTCTCGACCAAATCACTTGTCCGACCCGCGTTTTATCTACAAACAGGAGAATTTGCGTTGAATCAGGAGTGAAATCTGCACTTTAACGTAAAATTTCCTCTCTATTTTACCAACACAGGAATGAAGTTGTTAAGTTAGGGGTGGAACCCAAACCTTGATGACTTGTTCCGTGCTCTATTTTGGTTTTACAAAACTCTCACCAAGGTCTCGACGGACTCCAACGACTTGAAGTCACACCATAGCTAGAAGGATGCGTGTCGATCGCCCAAATCAAGGCGAGAGCACAGTATTGAAAACCAAAAGTGTGCACCAAAAGTCCTTGTGAATAGTCGGATCACTTTGGGTAGTCAACGTCTATCAGCCGCAGACAATCTATTCTCGATTTTTATATGTTTCGATTTTAAGCCCGCAACTGCTGACTCTGATAATTGTCGCTTTTATATGGATTTTATGTGTTTTATGTGGTTTTACATATTTATGTGTTTCGATTTTGGTGATTTGTACGCTTTTCGCTTCTCGCTTCGATCGACACAACGACCCGCACTGCACATCTATCTCAAAACGTTAACAAATCGTTGCTACTCGGGGATGATCGCATATTATATTACTCGCTTATGCTATACTTGTAACACCCCGTGTTTCGAAAGTCAAAGTCAAGATTGAAGCCAAAGGAAGAAAAGATTTCTAATTGCGATATGTCTCTCCTTGCTCAATTCCTGTTTTGACTTCTTTGACTCGTAGATAGCCTATTTTGTTTTCGCTTTAGTTGTATTATGTGGAGTACTTATTATAATCGCATAGTATTCGCTATTTATCGCTTGTCTAATCGCTTTATCGCTATCGCAATCGCACTCGCAACTCGATTTACGCATTTTGGTTACTGTTATACATGTGTGTGCCTTATGTGTTACTTGTGCATGTTTATTTATGTTATGTGTGGTAATCAATCGAAACGCAATCGAAACTCAATCGCAATCGAATCGCAAACGCTAAACGAATACGAAATAAGGATGTTTGTATGTTGATATAGTAGTTGGGATTAAAAGTAATTTGACTGGGAAATTCCATCGCATCGAAATGCTCGTAATCGCAATCGAAACAGCAAAAATCATCGCGTCAAACACTCGAACCAAGCGACTGATCGATCAGGAGGCCATCCGATCGACCAGCCATTCTATCGACCAGCCGCTCGAGCGGACAGTTGTTTGACTGGGCTGCCATCTGATTGACCCGCTCCTTTCCACTTTGGGTAACCCTATAAGTACCCCTTGTCACCATCATACCTTCCACTTTTGGCAACTGACATCCGACCAGCACTTTAACTTGCTTTTTCTTCGATTTCTTGCAATTCCGGTAAGATCTCGTCCTAAATCTTGTACTTCCTTAATCTACACGCACTCCTACACCTTTCTATCTTCCAAATCTTAACTTTTAACCATGAAATCATCAAGATTCAAGGTGTTCTAGGATGACGTCATCATGTGTTCTTGAAGAACTTCATGTTTTGGCCTCAATCCACTAAGAACAACTTAGATCTAACCGATTTCCACATAAACAAACAAGGATCTTTCATAGATCTAAACATATTCACTACGAAAAGGATCGAAAGATGGTTTTCCAACTTTCTTTCAACTCTTTTACACTCAATGCATGCAAAACCGATAGAATCGGAGCATGTGCTGACTTACTACCCATTCTTGTGGTTGTGTTGATGCAAGATACGGATTCTATCCACGAGACTACCGATTTCGGGTTGAACACGAAACACCGTCTTGAACCGTTAACTGACCGGATTTGGGTGATTCCTGTCCGAACAGGGGTACCAAGTATTGACGAGGTTTCTGTTGCTTAATACGTTATCAAAACGTCTCGATAAAACGACAAACAATCAAAACAACCAAGTGTAAGATGAACAGGTCGACCAGGATGGAGTGTCGTCCATCCGATCGAACAGCCAATCCGAACGACTGGCCAATCCTAACGACTTGCACCTTGGTCCCGCCTTAATTTTCAAATCAACTCTCAAGAGTTTTGGAACACCAAACGGATTGCCATCCGATCGAGCTACCACTCGATCGACCGACCATCAGACTATGTGATGTTTCGAAACTTCAACACTTAAACAATTTTCAACATGTTTAATGCACAAAGGATGCCACCCGATCGAACGACCGTCTGATCGCGTGACAACCTGCTGTGAACTTGTTCTCACTAAAGTGCCCAACCAATTGGGTTGCCGTCCGATCGACCGACCGTTCGATCGACCGACCTGAATGGTAGAGATACTTCAATGTTTTCAAAATACTACAACAAAAACTTCAAAAGTCAAGCCATCATACACAAACACATCCTTCCCAAAGGAAGTAACAATCCACTTAAAAGGTCACCCGACCGGATGACCGTCCGAGCGGATTGTCAACCAAACGATCGGTTGTCCGATCGGACTACCATCCGATCGAACTGCTGTCCGACTCACTTGCACTTTGCATCGATTTACGTGTCGCTTATCGTTATGCTATCAATTTGTTCACAATAACCCTACTCTCTAGCGCTCCCTTCAATCCATCAATCACTGTGAGTATACTCGATCCCTTTTTGCTTTACGCACTTTTGGGTGTTACATACGTTGCTTATACTAAATCACATCGAACACACTACACAATACTTTAAACGCTAACCGTTACCGCATGTTATACGTGACTTAATGAATGCTTGTTCGTTATGTTTACACATGGAATGCTGTCTACCTGCCTTAGCAACGATAGTACTATTTGTTTGGACTCAGCACCTGTTCACTCAGGGGTTGTTAAGGACAATTTCCTACATAGCTCACAGTGGTGAGTGTGTATCGCGAACTGCCTTGGGCAGTCAACCCGTAGTCATTGGTATCGATAGGTTCATGTCGATAACTAACATGCCTCATTTTACTCTGTGTACGTGCTGGTTATGCGTAACACTTTCGAACTCTATATGCTATTATCAAACTTGTATGCTCACCTTTACACTATGTGTATTGACTTTTACTTTAACGTATTTGACAGGTGCTTAGGATGCTTATTTGCTTTCTTTGCTATGAAATCGAGGCTAGGAAAGACCTAGGTCAACAATAAACAATTGTCTGTAATAGAAATCTGAGTTGTCGAAACAGAACAATTTGACTAGATCTTTTCTGTAATAATTGTATTATCATTTATGAAATGGTATGGGACGTGTTGCTTTAAATATCAGGTAAATATAGTTGTTATGGAAACTTCTGGACAATCTGTTTCGCTTAGTGCCACGCCCCGATGTTTCCGCCATCGGTTGGGGTGTGACAGACTGGTATCAGAGCCATAACTATAGGGAATTAGGCAAAACTCGACCTAGTCCGGGTCGATGTCTTAGAGACCTAGTCTATAGTTAGGAACCAACAGACCAACTCGTGCATGTCCAATAGGGATTATGTACGAGCCTACTTACTGTTTCTCGCTACTCTCGACTACGCTACACGATTACTGCACTCGAAATTTTCAAAAAAAATGAATGAGCGATTAAGTCAAGAATAGGTGTGAAAACCGCAAACTCTCGACTAAATTTCTTGTTCAACCCACATTTTTATCTAAAAACACGAGAAATTGCGTTGAAATAGGAGTGAAATCCATACTTTGACGCATGATTCTCTTTTATTTTATCAAAACAGGAACGAAGTTGTTAAGCCAGGGGTGAAACCCTAACCTTGACGACTTGTTCCGACCTTTACTTGGTTTTACAGAACTCCCACCAAAGTCTCGACGGACTCCAACGACCTGAAGTCACAGTATGACTAAAGGGATGTGCGCCGAACGCCCAAGAATCGAGGCAGAAGCACGGTCCTGAAGGTCAAGGTGTGTACAACAAGTCCTTGAGAATAGTCGAATCACTTTGGATAGTCAATGTCTAATAGCCGCAGACGATCTATTTCTCGATTTTATGTGTTTCGATTCTGAGCCCGCAACTGCTGACTCTGATGATTCGTTGATTTTATGTGTTTGTATGTGTATTTACCTGCTTATGTGTTTTAATTTTCGGAGAATTATTTGATTTTCGCTTTCACTTTGATCGACACGAACGACCCGCATTGCTTATCTACCTCAAATGCTGACAAATCGCTAAATTGTGGACGACCTTATGCTATGTCATACGCTTATACTATACTACTCGATATGTTAATCGCGGTCGCTATTCTCGAACATTCGCGGACTTCGAATGATAGGTTTATGTATTCTGACTAACTCTTGTGATTACGTGTTTTATGTGCTCTCTGTGAATCTGTGCCTTACGTGCTTACGTGCTTCTATGTTTATGTGAATCTGTGATTATATGCTTACATGATTATACGTGTTCCTGAGCTTTAGTAGTATTCGGCGTGTGAGGTGAGATTCGAATATGTCATGTTGAGTCCTGTGGCGATGTCTGTTGCATACAATGTCGTCATCTAGATCTTGTGCTACCCGAGATGCTCGCCGAAAGCAAGCAGACAAACGCCTTGCTGCCATGATTACTAAGAAAATGGCAAAGGTTGTACCCCACGTTGTCAGTGAACTGTATGAGAACATGAGCAAATCATCTGAGGAATCCCGAACTGAGACTCCCAAAGCTGCTTTCAGCTTCAAACAGTTCAAGGCATGCGGACCGAAAGAGATCACCGGAGAAGAAGGCCCTACGGCTTTGTTTCAATGGTTTGACTCAATTGAAGTTACCCTGCGACAGAGCGGATGTCCTGATAATCTCCGCACATTGAATGCTATCGGCGTCTTCCAGTCCCGCGCTCTAGACTGATGGACGGCTGAATGGAACAAGCGCGGAAATGATGCAGCCTATGGTCTGTCATGGGACGAGTTGAAGAACGTTATGCTCGAAGAGTTCTGCCCTCCCCATGAGCGCCAGAAGCTGGAGGATGAGTTCTGGCACATTAAGCAGAAAGAAGGTGACAACGCTGCCCTGACTGCTCGCTTTAAACAGCTTAGCATCATCTGTCCCGATCAAGTGAAGACGCCCGACATGGCGATCAAGAAATACATTCGAGCTCTACCCGACTGTGGTTGCGGATTTTGTGCATACCGCAAAGGCAACAACGATCGAAGAAACTTACTTGCTTGCCGCAGAAATCAACGACAAGCGGGTAAAAGCTGGTTTTTGGGATAAAACTCTAAAGAACCTGCATCAAGTCACCACCGCACCAACCGCTGAAACCGCCGCCGCCCAATCATCAAAGTCCTCCCGTCGCAAGAAGAAGAACAACAACAGTAGCTCCAACAACAAGAACTGTGTTGTCACCACCACTGCTGCTCCACTACAAGCCATACCGGCTCAGCAGCAGTCTCAGCACCGATCAGCACCAGTTACCTATGCACCGCCTGCAAAGCGTGCATACACAGGCCCCCACCCGGCTTGTCCAACATGTTCTTATCATCACCCGGTGGGTCTCGCATGCCGTTTCTGCGCTCACTGCAATATGTATGGCCACTTCACTGCTAACTACCGTACTGGTCCCCGTCAAGCACCAGCTCAAGCCACTGCTCATCAAGCTCTGCTCCCAGCCCCGCAAGGCCAACAAGCAGCTCAGGCACCCGCGGTCAATGCCCGAGTCTGCTTCGCATGTGGTGATCCCAACCATTTTGCGAACATGTGCCCGAACAGGGTTGTGAAACAAGAGCCCCAGCAGCAGCAGCCTCCACAGCAGCAACGGCAAGCCGCACGCGCCAGAACCTTCAACATCAACGTGCGCCAAGCCCAGACTGACAACAACATAGTCAATGGTACGTTCCTTGTGAATGGTATTTATGCATCATGTTTGTTTGATACTGGAGCCGATAACTGCTTTGTGTCGTTTGAATTCGAGAAGCTTCTTAGTCGTAAGCGCTCCCATCTCCCCTCGACGTTCGATGTTGAAGTCGCCATCGGAAGAACTGTCGCCGTTAATTCTGTTCTTTGTGATTGTACTCTTGAGCTCAACAATCACATCTTCCCAATCGACCTTATTCCGATGCAACTAGGAAGTTTTGACGTCATAGTAGGCATGGACTTTCTTCGCGAAAACCATGCTGAAGTTGTGTGCTTTGATAAGATGATTCGATTCTCGCTCGCGAATGGTGATTTATTGTGTGTCTATGGTGAAACTGCTTCAAAAGGTCTCAAGCTCATGTCATGTGTCTAAGCTAGCAAGTATCTCCGCAAGGAATACAGAGCTTTCTTGGCTAATATTGTAGTAGCGGAGAAGGAAAAGAAAGGGAGTCCGAAAGTAAACGATGTCCCCGTTGTGTGTGAATTTACCAATGTGTTTCCTGATGATCTCCCAGTTTTACCACCAAGTCATGATATCGACTTCCGTATCGACCTCATTCCTGGAGCCAACCCTGTTGCCAAAGCTCCTTACCGACTCGCACCGTCTGAAATGCGTGAACTTTCGAGTCAGCTTCAGGAATTACTTGAGAAAGGCTTTATTCGCCCGAGCACCTCTCCTTGGGGCGCGCCAGTCCTTTTCGTTAAAAAGAAGGATGGGTCGTTCAGGATGTGCATCGACTATCGGGAATTGAATAAGTTAACTATCAAGAACCGCTATCCCCTGCCTCGCATTGATGATTTGTTTAATCAGCTACAAGGTGCTACGTGTTTCTCGAAGATCGATCTACGTTCAGGCTACCACCAGCTACGCATTCAAGAGGAGGATATACCCAAAACCACGTTTCGCACCCGTTACGGCCACTATGAGTTCATTGTTATGCCTTTTGGTTTAACCAACGCACCCGCGGTTTTCATGGATCTGATCAATCGCGTGTGTAAACCTTATCTCGACCGTTTTGTCATCATGTTCATCGACGATGTCTTGATCTATTCCAAATCGAAAGCTGAACACGCGCAACATCTACGTTTGGTCCTTGAGCTACTCCAAGGGAATCGACTCTATGCCAAGTTCTCCAAGTGCGAATTCTGGCTGGAGGAGGTTCAATTCCTCGGTCACATTGTTAATAGTCAAGGTATACACGCCGATCCCGCGAAGTTTGAAGCCGTTAAGAGTTGGATTACACCTAAGAACCCTTCTGAAGTCCGTTCTTTTCTCAGATAAGCGGGCTATTGTCGACGATTTATCGAAGGATTCTCAAAGATCGTTGTGCCGCTTACCGCTCTCACGCATAAAGACAAGCCTTTTGTTTGGGGAACTGAACAAGAGTCTGCTTTCCAAACCCTCAAGCACATGCTTTGCAATGCTTCGATTCTCACTCTACCCGACGGAAACGATGATTTCATTGTCTATTGTGATGCTTCCAACCTTGGTCTTGGTTGTGTCCTTATACAGCGGGACAAGGTTATAGCTTACGCATCTCGTCAGCTCAAAATCCACGAGAAGAACTATACAACCCATGAACTTGAGCTAGGCACGGTTGTTTTTGCGTTAAAGATTTGGCGATACTACCTGTATGGTACCAAGTGTACAATCTTCACCGATCATAGGAGTCTACAACACATCTTTGACCAGAAGGAACTTAATATGCATCAACGCCGATGGGTAGAATTTCTCAACGATTATGACTGTGAGATTCGTTATCACCCAGGCAAAGCAAATGTCGTTGCCGATGCTCTCAGCAGACGGAGTTACTTGCTCAGCATTCGTAAAACCCAAGCCCATTATGATCTCGAAACTCTCATCCGCGAAGCCCAGCATGCTTGTTTTAACGAGCGCACTTTGGGTAAGGAAAGAATCATCCACGATGGAGCTCACCTTATGAATAAGCCGAATGGGATATTCCATTATCTGGACCGGATTTGGATCCCTAAACGGACCGATTTGTGACAGATTTTGATGGACGAAGCCCACAAATCCCGGTATTCTATTCATCCCGGTGCCGATAAAATGTACCAGGACCTCCGCTACAAGTACTGGTGGCCGGGCATGAAAAGTGATATCGCCCTCTACGTTGGAAAGTGCCTGACTTGCTCAAAGGTCAAGGCTGAACACCAAAGGCCCTCTAGCTTACTTGAACAACCCCCGATCCCTATATGGAAGTGGGAGAGCATAGCTATGGATTTCATAACAAAGCTCCCGCGAGCGCCATCAGGTCACGACAGCATCTCGGTTGTTGTTGACCGTTTGACCAAATCAGCCCACTTTTTGCCTATACGGGAAGACTACAAGGTAGAACGATTAGCCCGAATCTACACCGATGAGATCATTTGTCGACATGGGACACCTCGCGACATCATCTCTGACCGCGACGCTCGGTTTACCTCGCGACTGTGGGAAACATTTCAAGCTGCTCTCGGTACATCGCTTAATCTAAGTACCGCATTCCACCCTCAAACTGACGGTCAAACTGAGAGAACGATCCGTACTCTTGAAGACATGCTCCGTCCGTGTGTCATAGATTCGGTGGTAATTGGGATGCATACCTTCCGTTAGTCGAATTCTCGTACAACAACAGTTATCATTCCAGCATTCAGATGGCACCATTCGAGGCTTTATATGGAAGAAAATGCCGATCGCCTATTGTGTGGCACGAGATCGGTCACTCGCAACTAACCGGTCCTGAGCTATTGCAAGAAACCACCGACAAAGTCCTCCAAATAAGAGACAACTTGCTGAAAGCTCGGAGTCGTCAGAAAAGTTACGCCGATAGACGACGCAACCCCTTGAATTTGACTTTGGCGACTACGTACTCCTAAAGGTATCACCTTGGAAGGGTGTCGTTAGATTCAGCAAGAAAGGGAAACTAGCGCCTCGATATGTTGGACCTTTTAAGATTCTGGAAAGGATCAGAAAAGTCGCCTACAGACTCGAACTACCGGAGGAACTTAGTAATGTCCACCCGACTTTCCATTTGTCAAACCTCCGAAAGTGCCTGGCTGAGCATGATCTAATTGTACCTCTCGATGACCTCCAAGTAAACGAAACACTACACTTCGTGGAGAAGCCTGTCAAAATCATGGACCACCAAACCAAGCAACTCAGTCGCTCGCGCATTCCTATTGTAAAAGTCCGATGGGAAGGCAAACGAGGCGCAGAGTTCACTTGGGAACTCAAAAGCGACAAGAAGGCGAAGTACCCGCAGTTGTTTGTAACGACTTCGACCTAATTTCGGGACGAAATTCCCTCAACTAGGGGAGGCTGTAACACCCCGTGTTTCGAAAGTCAAAGTCAAGATTGAAGCCAAGGGAAGAAAAGATTGCTAATTGCGATCTGTCTCTCCTTGCTCAATTCCTGTTTTGACTTCTTTGACTCGTAGATTGCCTATTTTGTTTTCGCTTTAGTTGTATTATGTGGAGTACTTATTATAATCGCATAGTATTCGTTATTTATCGCTTGTCTAATCGCTTTATCGCTATCGCACTCGCAACTCGATTTACGCATTTTGGTTATTGTTATACGTGTGTGTGTGCCTTATGTGTTACTTGTGCATGTTTATTTATGTTATGTGTGGTAATCAATCGAAACTCAATCGCAATCGAATCGCAAACGCTAAACGAATACGAAATAAGGATGTTTGTATGTTAATATAGTAGTTGGGATTAAAAGTAATTTGACTAGGAAATTCCATCGCATCGAAACGCTCGTAATCGCAATCGAAACAGCAAAACTCGTCGAGTCAAACACTCTAACCAAGCGACTGATCGATCAGGAGGCCAGCCGATCGACCAGCTCCTTTCCAGTTTGGGTAACCCTATAAATACCCCTTGTCACCATCATACCTTCCACTTTTGGCAACTGACGTTAGAGATGGGCATAATCGGGTATTCTTAAAACCCGGAACCGGTTCCAACCCGGAACCGGGTATGGATACAAGTGAGTGGAACCGGGTTCTCTGTGGAACCGGTTCCGGGTACAACCCGGGTACACGTCAATATATTTAGAACCGGCGTAACCGGTTTCGAGTACAATGGAACCGGGTACGGGTCCTGTTTGGAACCGGGTACAGGTATTGTTTGAAACCGGTTTTTTTTTAGTTTTTCAAGTTGTATTTATAGAAGCTCTTCTGGATCTACAAAGACTCTTTGCTAAATCCAACTGAAGGTGGTTCGTATTCTTGTAAGGCTTCTGTTGCTTCAGTATATGGTGCAGACTGTTGAGTGATTCTCCAGAAGCTCATGTAATGAACATCCGTTTGAAATCCTCAATGATTTGCTCAAACCTTGTAACTTTCCCGTTGAGATCAGCTGTGAGTTTAAGTGCTTCTTCTTCAACCAACTTTGGTTGAGCAGCTATTTCCTTCACCAAACTTTATGCTCTATCAGTGTCGGCAAAGCTTTATCAGACAACAATATTCAAATGAAATGTTTATTGAACCTTAAGCATTTAGTGGGCTGTTTATGATTTCTTTTCTAACTAAAGCACATGGGCCAAATACTCAATACACCCTGATTGGACCTCCAATTTCACATTACATGTGCTGAAACAATCAGTATTGAAACACTCAAACAAAACACGTGAATACTGAATTAAAAACAAATATAATGGCCGACAACCATTATACTTCACATGCAAACTGATAACTTTCAACGATTTCAAGATACTAATACCAATTCTATTGGACCAACAACTATTGTGCTAATGATGCTTCATGTGACAATTGATGGGCATATCGGGTTTTTTTTAATACCCGGAACCGGTTCCGGGTAGGAACCGGGTTTCGGGTACGCACCGGGTCCGGGTAGGGTCCGGGTAGGAACCGATTTTATTTCTAAAAAGTGGAACCGGGTCGGAACCTACGGGTTTTTTAAACCCGGAACCGGTTCTACTATTAGCCGGGTAGGAACCGGAACCGGGTCCGGGTCCGGGTCGGGTCCACTGGAATCGGGTAGGAACCGGTTTTTTTGCCCATCTCTAACTGACGTCCGACCAGCGCTTTAACCTTGCTTTTTCTTCGATTTCTCGCAGTTCCGGTAAGATCTCGTCCTAAATCTTGTACTTCCTTAATCTACACGCACTCCTACACCTTTCTATCTTCCAAATCTTAACTTTTAACCGTTAAATCATCAAGATTCAAGGTGTTCTAGGATGACGTCATCATGTGTTCTAGGATGACGTCATCATGTGTTCTTGAAGAACTTCATGTTTTGGCCTCAATCCACTAAGAACAACTTAGATCTAACCGATTTCCACATAAACAAACAAGGATCTTTCAAAGATCTAAACATATTCACTACGAAAAGGATTGAAAGATGGTTTTCCAACTTTCTTTCAACTCTTTTACACTCAATGCATGCAAAACCGATAGAATCGAAGCTTGTGCCGACTTACAACCCATTATTGTGGTTGTGTTGATGCAAGATCCGGATTCTATCCATGAGACTACCGATTTCCGGTTGAACACGGAACACCGTCTCGAACCGTTAACTGACCGGATTTGGGTAATTCCTGTCCGAACAGGGGAACCAAGTATTGACGAGGTTTTTGTTGCTTAATACGTTATCAAAACGTCTCGATAAAATGACAAACAATCAAAACAACCAAGTGTAAGACGAACAGGTCGACCAGGATGGAGTGCCGTCCGATCGAACTGTTGTCCGATCGAACAGCCAATCCGAACGACTGGCCAATCCGAACGACTTGCACCTTGGTCCCACCTTAATTTTCAAATCAACTCTCAAGAGTTTTGGAACACCGAACGGATTGCCGTCCGATCGAGCTACCACTCGATCGACCGACCATCCGACTATGTGATATTTCGAAAATTCAACATGTTCAATGCACAAAGGATGCCTCCCGATCGAACGACTGCCTGATCGCGTGACAACCTGCTCTGAACTTGTTCTCACTGAAGTGCCCAACCAATCGGGTTGCCGTCCGATCGAACGACCGTTCGATCGACCGACCTGAAAGGTAGAGATACTTCAATGTTTTCAAAATACTACAACGAAAACTTCAAAAGTCAAGCCATCATACACAAACACATCCTTCCCAAAGGAAGTAACAATCCACTTGAAAGGTCACCCGACCGGATGACCATCCGAGCGGACTGTCAACCGAACGATCGGCTGTCCGATCGGACTACCATCCGATCGAACTGCTGTCCAACTCACTTGCACTTTGCATCAATTTACGCGTCGCTTATCGTTATGCTATCAATCTGTTCAGGCTAACCCTACTCTCTAGCGTTCCCTTCAATCCATCAATCGCTGTGAGTATACTCTATCCCTTTTTGCTTTACGCACTTTTGGGTGTTACATACGTTACTTATACTAAATCACATCGAACACACTACACAATACTTTAAATGCTAACCGTTACCGCATGTTATACGTGACTTAATGAATGCTTGTACGTTATGTTTACACATGGAATGTTGTATACCTGCCTTAGCAACGATAGTACTATTAGTTTGGACTCAGCACCTGTTCACTCAGGGGTTGTTAAGGACAATTACCAACATGGCTCACAGTGGTGAGTGTGTATCGCGAACTGCCTTGGGCAGTCAACCCGCAGTCATTGGTGTGAGTTCAGGATCGGATCGTAAACGATCACTAGATCTGCGATGAATTCGATTTAACGTGCGGAAACCGTTGAATCGAATCGTAATCGTGCGCGAAAACGTAATTAAACAACGTTTTATTACGTATCAACTACAACCGGACATAGTTTCGACTCGATCTACACACTAGACACTCGTAATCTAATCAACGTGACGAAATCGGAGCGTTCTTGATAACTGATACACGGTGAAAATCCGGCAAAGTAACGTTACACCTCAGCTAATTCACATGCCTGTCTGTTTGAAATGAGAAAACACGCACCCTATATATAGGGTTTACCATTCCGTTTGAAACTGGCACAACCCAGTTCAAACGGAACCATTTCTAAGCATACCGTTTGAAAGTGACATGCCACTCTTCAAACGACAGAACATGTAAATCACATAAAATTACATTCTAGCCACTAAACAATGAATCCCATGCATACTTTCTTTGTTTGAACGTGATATATATGTATGAAGTCATATGTATGATGTCATCATAGAGAATGATGACATCATTCTTGTTCAGTTCTTATTCAAATTCGCAACGAAACTGAGACTCGATATAAGACGAAGTCAACAGACATATGCACCAACAATTGGTATCGATAGGTTCATGTCGATAACTAACATGCCTCATTTTACTCTGTGTACGTGCTGGTTATGCGTAACACTTTCGAACTCTATATGCTATTATCAAACTTGTATGCTCACCTTTACACTATGTGTATTGAATTTTACTTTAACGTATGTGACAGGTGCTTAGGATGCTTATTTGCTTTCTTTGCTGTGAAATCAAGGCTAGGAAAGACCTAGGTCAACAATAAACAATTGTCTGTAATAGAAATCTGAGTTGTCGGAACAAAACAATTTGACTAGATCTTTTCTGTAATAATTGTATTATCATTTATGACATGGTATGGGACGTGTTGTTTTAAATATCTGGTAAATATAGTTGTTATGGAAACTTCTGGACAATCTGTTTCGCTCAGTGCCACGCCCCGATGTTTCCGCCATCGGTTGGGGTGTGACAATACTACTCGCTGTGTACTCGCTAATCGCAATCACTACACTTAAATGTTATACGTACTGTGAAAGATAGGTGAATACGTGCAACATATGTGTTTAGGCTAGTCTATGTGTGCTAACGTGCTTCTGTGCCTTACGTGCTTACGTGGTTATGTGCTTATGTGTTATGTGATTATTCGTGTTCCTGAGCATTATGGTGAATCGCTAGACTATACTAGGAATAATCGAATAGCGTTTTGAATCCAATGGCGCTGTCTGTTTCAGACAATGTCGTCATTCGGATCATTCATTCCCGTTCAGCTCGCCGCAATCATGATGACAAACGCATCACCGCCCTCGTCGCTAAGCAAATGGTGAAAGTTATCCCCCAGATTGTTAGTGAGCTGAATGAAAATGCTAGCAAATCTTCTGAAGAATCCAGGACTGATGCTCCTAAAGCTGCTTTCAGCTTCAAGCAGTTCAAAGCCTGCGGCCCGAAAGAGTTTACAGGCGAAGATGGTCCTACGGCCATGTTCCAATGGTTTGATTCTATCGAAGTCACCCTGCACCAGAGTGGCTATCCTGATAATCTCCGTACTTTGAACGCAACTGGCGTCTTCCAATCCTGAGCGCTAGATTGGTGGATGGCCGAGAGAAACAAACGCGGAAATGATGCAGCTTACGGGCTTACGTGGGATGAGTTGAAGGACGTTATGATGCAAGAGTTCTGCCCTCCCCACGAGCGCCAAAAGATGGAGGACGAGTTCTGGCATATCAAGTAGAAAGATGGAGACAACGCTGGTTTGACTGCTCGCTTCGAGCAGCTAAGCATAATCTGTCCAAGCCAAGTTACCACACCTGAAATCACCATTAAGAAGTATATTCGTGCTCTTCTGGATTGTGTGGCTGATTTCGTTCAAGCTGCAAAGACTACAACAATTGAGGAGACCTTTTTACTCGCTGCTGAGATCAACGACAAGCGAGGCAAGTCTGGTTACTGGGATAAAGCTTCCAAGAACCTGCATCAAGCTACCGCTGAAACCGCCGCCGCTCCTAAGTCATCCAAGCTCTCACGCCACAAAAGGAAGAACAACAGCAGTTCCAGCAACAAGAATTGTGCAGTTACCGCTGCCCCACTCCAACCAGTTCCTGCTCAACCGCAGCCTCAACACCGCCAAGTAGCGGCGCCGTCACCAACGCACCGCCGGCAAAGCGTGCGTATACTAGTCCTCACCCGGCTTGCCCTACTTGTACCTATCACCACTCTGTGGGAATCGCTTGCAGATACTGTGTGCATTGCAACATGTACAGCCACTTCACCGCCAACTGCCGTACAGATCCACGTCAAACCCCAGCTCCAACCCAAGGTCAAGCTCCTGCTCAACAAGCTCTACTTACTGCTCCTCAAGGCCATCAAGCGGCTCCTGCACCCGCGATCAATGCTAGAGCTTGGTATGCGTGTGGTGATCCCAACCACTTCGCAAACATGTGCCCCAATCTAGTAGTGAAGCAAGAGCCACAAGAACAGCAGCAGCCTCAGCAATAGCAGCAACAACCAGCAGCCCGCGGACGTGCTTTCAACATAAACGCTTGCCAGGCTCAAGCAGACAACAATGTGGTCAATGGTACGTTCCTTGTGAATGGTATATATGTTACGTGTTTATTTGATACTGGAGCCGATAACTGTTTTGTATCGTTTGAATTCGAAAAGCTCCTTAATCGTAAGCGCACCCATCTACCCTCGACGTTCGATGTTGAAGTTGCCACCGGAAGAACCGTCGCAGTCAACTCTGTTCTACGTGATTGTACGCTCGAACTCAACAATCACGTCTTCCCTATCGACCTTATTCCGATGCAGCTCAGTAGTTTTGACATCATAGTAGGCATGGATTTCCTTCGGGAAAATCGAGCTGAAGTTGTTTGCTTTGAAAAGATGATTCGTTTCTCTCTCGCTAATGGTGATCTACTTTGTGTGTATGGCGAAACTCCTTCGAAAGATCTTAAACTCATGTCGTGTGTTCATGCTAGCAAGTATCTCCGCAAGGAATACCAAGCTTTCCTGGCACACATCGTAGTAGCAGAGAAGGAAAAGAAAGGAAACCCAGAAGTGAAAGACGTTCCCGTTGTTTGTGAATTCCCTAACGTTTTTCCCGACGATTTACCCGGATTACCTCCCGCTCGTGATATCAACTTTCGTATCGACCTCATTCCTGGAGCAAACCCTGTTGCTAAAGCTCCTTATCGCCTCGCTCCTTCTGAAATGCGCGAACTCTTGAGTCAGCTCCAGGAACTGCTTGATAAAGGCTTTATTCGCCCTAGCACCTCTCCTTGGGGCGCACCTGTCTATTTCGTCAAAAAGAAGGACGGATCATTCCGGATGTGCATCGACTATAGGGAGTTGAATAAGCCGACAATCAAGAATCACTATCCCTTACCTCGAATCGATGATTTGTTTGATCAGTTACAAGGTGCTACGTGTTTCTCGAAGATCGATCTACGCTCAGGCTATCACCAGTTACACATTCAAGAGGATGATATACCCAAAACCGCTTTTTGAACCCGCTATGGTTATTACGAGTTCGTTGTCATGCCTTTTGGTCTGACCAACGCCCCCGCAGTTTTCATGGATTTAATGAATCGAGTGTGCGAACCTTTTCTTGATCGCTTCGTAATCGTGTTCATAGATGATATCCTGATCTATTCCAAATCAAAAGCTGAACACTCGCAGCATCTACGTTTGGTTCTTGAGTTACTCCAGGGAAACCGTCTCTATGCCAAGTTCTCCAAGTGTGAGTTTTGGTTAGAGGAGGTTCAATTCTTGGGTCACATTGTCAATAGTCAAGGTATCCACGTCGATCCCGCAAAGATCAAAGTTGTTAAGAGTTGGGTTACACCCAAGAATCCGTCTGAAGTCCGTTCTTTTCTCGGACTGGCAGGCTATTATCGCCGTTTTATCGAAGGTTTTTCTAAATCGCTGTGCCGCTTACCTCTCTTACGCATAAGGATAAACCTTTTGTTTGGGGAACTAAACAGGAGGAAGCCTTTCAGACTCTCAAGGCTATGCTTTGCAATGCTCCCGTGCTCTCACAGCTCGACGGAAACGACGATTTCATAGTTTACTGCGATGCATCGAACCTTGGTCTTGGTTATGTTCTGATGCAACGAGACAAGGTTATCGCGTACGCTTCTCGACAGCTCAAGATCCACGAGAAGAACTACACCACACACGACCTTGAGCTTGGCGCTGATGTTTTTGCGTTAAAGATTTGGTGACACTACCTTTACGGTACAAAGTGTACGATCTTCACCGATCATAGGAGCCTACAACATATCTTTGACCAGAAGGAACTGAATATGCGTCAACGCCGGTGGGTAGAACTACTCAACGATTACGACTGTGAGATTCATTACCATCCTGGCAATGCAAACGTCATTGCCGATGCTCTCAGTCGACGAAGCTATTTGCATAGCGTTCGTAATTCCCAAGCCTAGTTTAATCTCGAAGCTCTCATCCGTGACGCGTATCATGCTTGTTTTACTGAACGAACATTGAAGTAGGAAAGAACTCTAAATGATGGCGCCCAACTCGAGAATAATCGAATGGTATCTTTCATTATTTGGACCAAATTTGGATTCCCAAGCGTACAAATTTGCGAAAACTTCTGATGGATGAAGCCCACAAATCTCGATATTCTATTCATTCTGGTGCTGACAAGATGTACCAGGACATGCGCTACAAGTACAAAAGGAAATGTCGATCGCCTATTGTATGGCACGAGATCGGAGACGCGCAAATTACCGGTCCTGAGCTGTTACAAGAAACAACTGACAAAATCCTCCAAATTCAAGACAATCTGCTGAAAGCTCGGAGCCGGCAGAAAAGTTACGCCGATAGACGCTGCAGGCCCCTTGAATTTGACGTTGGTGATCACGTACTCCTAAAGGTGGCACCTTGGAAGGGGGTGATCAGATTCGGCAAGAAAGGAAAGCTCGCGCCTCGATATGTCAGACCCTTTAAGATTCTGGAAAGGATTGGAAAAGTGGCCTACAGACTCAAACTACCAGAGGAACTTAGTAACGTCCACCTGACTTTCCACGTTTCGAACCTCAGAAAGTGCTTGGCAGACCAGGAATTGCATGTCCCTATTGAGGATTTACAAGCGGATGAAACATTACACTTCGTGGAAAAGCCTGTCGAGATCGTGGGATGAGAAACCAAGGTGCTCAGACACTCACCCATTCCCATTGTGAAGGTCCGATGGGACGGCAAACGCGGTGCCGAGTTTACCTGGGAACTCGAAAGCGACGTGAAGGCGAAGTACCCGCAACTGTTTGTTACGCCTACTTCTTAAATTTCGGGACGAAATTTCCTAAAGAAGGGGAGGCTGTAACAACCCGTTTTCTTTTGGAAAGTCAAAGTCAAAGGAAGAAAAGATTGCTAATTCCTATCTGTCACTCCTTGCTTAACTATTGATTGTACGTTAATGACCTATAATTGAATTATATTATTTAATCGCTTTAGTTGTATTATGTGGAGTATCTATTAATAATCGATACTTAATCGCTATTTAATCGCTAATCGACTTATTGCTTATCGTAATCGCATCGCAATTCGAATTATGTGTTCTGGATATTGTTTTATGTGTGTGTGCTAATTATGTGTTACTTGTGCATGTTATGTTTATGTTGAGGTGTTAATCACAATCGCAATCGCAATTCTATCGCAATCGCAATCTAACCGCAAACGCTGAACGCAAAGTTATTTATAGTGATTGTATGTTAGATATAGTAGTTAGGTTATTTGTGTAACTAATGGGTAGTATTATCGCATCGCTCGCTCGAATCGCATCTCAACGCTCAACACGTGAAACGAAACGACAAACTCAATGTGTCGGACACCTGGATCGAGTGGCCATCCGATTGAGTTGCCATCCGATCGGATTGCCATCCGATCAGACTGCCATCCGATCAGACTTCCATCCGATCGGTGACCAATCCGACACTTTGACACTTTCCTCTTTTGGAAACCCTATAAATACCCACATGTCACATCATTTGTGATGTGACAGCTCTTTGTTCGACCAGTCGCACTCAAGCATTCATTTCTCTCGATTTCTCGCAATTCTTGTAAGTATACAACCTAAACCTTGTACTTCTATGATCTACACACACTTCTTCATCTTTTTCACCTTTGAATCTTAACTTTTAACCGTGAAATCACTAGATTTGAGGTGTTCTAGGGTGATGTCATCATGGAGTTCTTATGAACTTCAAGGTTTGGCCTTATTCCACCAAGAAAAACTTAGATCTGAAGGATTTCCACAAGAAAAAACAATGTTTTCGCATAGATCTACACATATTCAAGGTTAAAAGGATTGAAAGAGGGTTTTCCAACTTTCTTTCAACTCTTTTACACTCAATGCACTCAAAACCGATAGAATCGGAGCTCGTACTGATCTTCTACTCTTTCTTAGTGATGCGTTAGTTCAAGGTCTGAATTCTATCCAAGAGACAACTGATTTCGGGTTAAACACAAACAACCGTCTCGAAGAGCGAACTTATCGGACTAGGGTGGTTCCTGTTCGATCGGATCACTTGGGTCGAGATGGGGTTTCTGTTGTTTAAGCACGTTATCATTACGTCTCGATCAAAACTCCAAAACCATTCAAAATAATCAAGTACCAAGACGATCAGGTCGTTGGGACGGATTGTCGTCCGATCGGATTGCCATCCGATCGAACAGCCATCCGATCGGCTTGCATTTGGTTTCACACTTAACTTTTATTTTCAACTCTCAAAGTTCAGAACGTCGAACGGATTACCGTCCGATCTGATAGCCATCCGATCGAACGACCATCCGACCATGTGACATTTGGAACTTCGGCACTTAATCATTTTCAATTTTCAAAGATCCTCAGCAACTAACGAATTGCCACCCGATATGATTGCTATCCGATCGAGTGACAATCCTGCTTTGAACTTGTTCTCACTAAGTGTTCTACCAATCGGATCGCTATCCGATCGAACGACCGTTCGATCGATCGACCTGAAGGGTAGAGATACTTCTCTATTTTAAAAATGCTACAACGAAAACTTCAAAGCCATCATATACAAACAAAACCTTACCAAACGAATGTCAATCCAATCGAATGGCCATCCGATCGGGTGACCATCCGAACGGATTGACATCCGATCGACTAGCCATCCTATCGGATTGCCATCCGATCGGATTGCCATCCGATACTTGGCCACTTTTCACTGTTTAACGCGCCGCTCATCGCGTATGCTATCGTTAACTGTTCAGGCTAATCTCTCTCAGCGCTCACTTCAATCCAAGAGAGAGTTTACTTGTTAAACACAATCTGTGAGTATACTCAATCCATTTTTGCTTTATGCACTTTTGGGTGTTACATACGTTACTTATTCTAAATCCCATCAAACACACGACGCACACACTATTTATACGCTGACCGTTAATGCATGTTATACGTGACTCGATGAACGCCTGTTTGTTATGTTTACACATTGATTGCTGTCTACCTGCCTTAGCAACGATAGTACTATAGTTTGGACTCAGCACCTGTTCACTCAGGGGTTGTTAAGGACAATACTTCACGTGTTTGCAGTGGTGAACATGTGATACGCACTCGCTACTCGCTGTTAAATCGCAGTCATTGGTATTGATAGGATCTTTGTCGATAACTTACATGCTTCACATTATACGTTGTACATGTTGGTTATGCGTAAACGCTTTCGAACTCTATTACTATTATCAAACTTGTATGCTCACCTTTACACTATGTGTATTGACCTCTATTTTAAACGTATGTGACAGGTGCTTAGGATGTTTGCTTGCTGTTTGACGAAATCGAGCTAGGATGGAGTCTAGAAACAAACTAAATAAAATCTGAGTCGTCGGAATGGATATTTGTCTTTGCGAACAATGTCTGTAATAACTGTTTTTATTTTATATGTTTGTGGTATGGGACATGAACCTTTAATATATCATAACAAATAGTTGTTATGGATTCTCCTGGACAATCTGTTTCGCTCAGTGCCATGCCCCGATGTTTCCGTCATCGGTTGGGGTGTGACAATTTCCCACAAGATTCACTCCGATTTTCATCCAAACATTTCTCTTTTTACAAAAACCTTCAACTTTTATGAAGATCTACATCTTTTTCATCTAAACTTCATCTTTTTCATGAAAAGCTTCATCTTTTTCATCAAATCTTCTTGTTTTACAACGGATCTACACTTAACCGAGTGTATTGGGCCTAGCTACGGCTTCCCAAGTTAGAAATCTGCAGATTTCACACTCACCAAGTGTTAATCCATGTGAAAACCCTTTAAAACCACTTTTAAACTTGATTTTGTACAACAACGAACCAAACTGACACATATTTCGTTCACTGGATAGTGGGACGAAGTGGTGTCGAAACCGTCTCGAATATGTCACACCCTGACTTTTGCGGAAGCGTGATTACGTGTGACTTGCTTCATATCATTGCATTCAACCATAACAAACAACTATATGATAGAAACATCGATGTTCAACCATTAGATAGTTTCAAACATTACAACCAACAATGTTTAACAACAACCAAGACTTCAAGTTTAAATACACAACGACCAAAGTTTATAAGTTCCATAACGGACTTCACAAAAGGTACTAGTAAAAACGAGGCTTTTGTGACAACTGCCACTTTCCGGCAACATTCATACACTTAAAGTACTCATTTTTAGCTACATTTTTATGCATTTTGAACACCCGAACTGCGTATTTCGTAACATACACTTAGAATACTCATGGAATACTTACTTAGGATGCACATGATTCATTTTTATTGAATACATTTGAAACAGTTTAAACAATGCATCGAAACTACTAGAAAAGCACCTAGTAAACTAGTATTCTGACGAAAACGCAAGATTCGCAGAAACCATCTAAACGACATCTTTAGTGCTCAGACGAAAGTCCAACATCTAATATATATTAAACCCTAACTAGGAATGTAAAGGTTTGATTTAAAACCTTTCCGAAGTCCGACAACACTAAAAATTGCCCGAAAAGCACTAAAAGCGACGATTTCAACACTTTTCCGCAGAAATCAGCTTTTTAATATTTTTACAACATGTAAAAATGATGTTTAACATAGAATTCATATGAGGATACCTTTGGGTATCATCCGAACCAATAACTACATCAATTCACACAAGTTACACAAGCTTAGCGTTCAAATAACGACTAACGGAAACAAAGCGAAACGATTATCCGAACAATATCGGATCTTTTTTTAGTAACCATCTAATATTATTTAGATCATATTAGACTAGTAATGGTCACTTAACACCTTCTTAACACTTAAACACTTGAACATACAAGTTTCCTAACATAACATCTCAAAAATTCTAACACTTTATCAAAGAAAACAAGTTCAAAGCAAGGGTACCCCCCCCCCCACACTAATCTCGGCCCAACCTTCATGTGGGACCCATTTTTTTTACCTTGTCTCCACAAATATCTTACTAGTTACCTTTGGATGCAAGTAGTTACACAAGAGGGCCTAGTGGTAAAGCATGGTGAAGACTTATAACACTTTGATTCATAATCCTCTAAGCACTTCATCTCATTTTTCACCATCTTTTTCACACACTTAAGAAACTCTCTCAACATTCATATATTATCCAAGAACACCATCAAAAACATTTCACCTTTCAAGCCTTCTTTGATGATCAAGATGGAGCTTGAAGATACTTAAGGTGATCTAAAGCAACAACAAGAAGAAGCAAGCCTTTCCATCCATTCAAAAGCTTTCAAAACCCCAAGATCAACAACTTTTCTTTTCTTTAAATCATCATTAAGATCATCCCTAGCCATTAGTGCTAGAAGTAAGCTTCTAAAATCCCTTTTTCATACTTATTTATGTATTATTTGGTTAAAGAACATGTAATAAACTAAATAATCATACAAAATAATATGAAAATACAAAGAAGAAAAATAATAATCATGATATAAAAGTGTGTTTATGTTGTGATTTAAGGATGAATACTTGCATATTTGATCTAGTTTTGATGATTAGCATATGAATAACTTGTTAGATGATGTTTAAAAACATAATCTAACAAGTATACAAGTTATTGTTTAAGGGTTTTGTTAAACATAAATGTTTATATGGATGATCATAATCTTGGATTTTGTTAAAGTATAAGAGGTTTTTCACTAAAAATAATACTTTTACAAAGTTATAAAAAGAAACATACAAGATGGGTTTTTATAAAAAGTTTGTTAAAACTAGAAGTAAATCATGGATTTTGAACTAGTTAACTTATGTTATGATCATACCAAAACCCTACATGTTATTGATTTCATTTTGTTAAGATTTTGATATAAATCTCATATGTTTTTGTTAAGAAAAATATGAGAAGATTATTGGTGATTTTATAAGAAAAAGATATGTTTTATATAAACATGGCAAAGTATATATTTCAAAGGAAATATGACCATTTTTCTTAAAAACCATAAATTATAAAAACTATTATTTTTGACAAAATCTTTATTAGATTAAACAGGTTTTTAAAGAATAGTTTTTATAAAAGCAAAAATTGATATGAATATATATTTTTGAGAAAATATATATTTAGTTATCTTAACAACTTATGTGCTAAGTGTTATTTGTTTGTATTAGTTATATACTTGAAAACTAGTAACTTGAATACAATGGTACAAACAAACACAAGACACGTTACAACTAAAGTCTTACAAGACTACACGAAAATACACCTTAAAAACAACTTACGGACGTTCCGAGCCTTCGGACACAACTTATGGACAAATCGGACTTACGGAAAACTATACGGACTATATAAGTATTACGGACTATAAATACACAATATATCGACGACTTGGTAAACTACATTTTCTAAACCGAATAAGTAACCATATATTTTCTACAATATACAAAATATGTTGCTTATGGTTTATATTAATAAGGTATTGTTTTTTAAATATATAAACATACATATATATTTCTCACCATCTAAAATATATTGTTTTAGTGAAAGACTAAAAATATATTTTTAGAACTAATCTTAAAAATAGATTATTTTTAAGATATTTCCTATTCCTTTTACCAAGTATAACATATATATTTTTATGAAACATGTCTTAGAATATATAAGTATATATATTCTAAGAATACAAGATCACATATAACAAACACGCGGACATACGTACTCATATACGTGCAGCGATATGCACTTTCACATCACCTAACACTTGGTGAAAACACATTTATACAACTACGATACAACTCACGAGATACAAGAATATGTATTTAGCGAAATATATACACTAAACAGTTATCAGTTAATACATCTAAGACACAGTTCAATGAATAACAAAGACATACAAGTCTTAACACATATTCAAGATAAAAGACTTGTACTCAAGTCATTACAAGACCGAAGTGTCTAACAAATATAGAACGTTTGTAGGTCGTGACACTATTCGGGACGACCGTACGTCAGATCACAGTTACTTACCATTCACGGACGCAATTCTGTGAGTTCATGTCCCCTATTCATTTAAATGTTTTACAACTTTACAACTATCAGGGAAAATACATGTTCAATTGTATGTTAAGTCATGGAATGAAACACCTTAGATCATGTGCGATTAGGGTCATACATCTAAGCACCATTAATCCAGTTTGGACCTAGGTACAGAGGGTTAGATCTAATGGGTTTTGGCGAGCCCCACTCTTGGTCGTGGGCCCATACAGAAAAGTGCGTTTGTGTCTCAGTCGATAGTAGTCGACACGAAATCGTCTAGGCTTGGATTGCTTCCTAATTCGTCACACATATTAATGTCCTCGCGAAACATTAATGATCAACGATTTCATTGTCGCTTTACATACTACATCATTACATACAGATACATTTTATACAACTCACATTTTATGGATACATTTTATACAACTCACATTTTACAGATACATCTCATATACAACTAAACTGCATGAACTCGCCAACTTTTGTTGATGTTTTCAAACTTAACATGTATTTCAGGAAATTAGTGGACCATGCAGACATTTCAGTTAAGGAAAGCAAGTATCAAGACTCCATGCCACCATTTGAAGGGTTTGCCCGTTATATACCGCCTCTTTGCGATGATATAGTGGTCAAAGCCTTGACATTTTATGACTTACATTTTGATGTATAAAACAATGAAAACTTATTTTCATTTGATGGGTTGTAACCAATACATTTAACTTATGTTGCGTTCTTTTGAAACGATTATGACAATGGCATTGGAGCTTGTTTTTATTCATTTAGTATGTTCACTTATATGGTTATGCAATGAGAACCGATCAGATCACACCTCGCGCTTCCGCTACGAGCGGGTGTGACAGTTTGGTATCAGAGCATCGATTGTAGTAAACCAGGATTCTTTCTCCAGTCTAGTCTACAATCACTAGGGACCTCTCACGAAAACAATTTATACAAGAACAAGAGGTTTTCATTGCATAAACATTTTTCAAGGTCCACTACAACAAAAATTCACTTCACATAAATCAAGCGAGGACATTTCCATGGGTGAAGTCTATGAGAAATAGACACATTACATTAACAGACTATGTGCCTACAACACATTACATTATCATTTTACGCATTATAAACAGTTTACAAGTTCAGTTTATATAAGATAGAAATCCTTGATTGATAGGATTTTTACATGATTATACATATAAGTTTATTAATATATGTGTTGTACAAAATATTTGGCAAGAACAAAATGCCTTCGACTTCGAATTCCATTATCATCCTTTACACGCATAACATCCGTAAGACACGCCATCTTTTACACAGGACATGACACTCTATTTCATAACATAACATATTTTATACAATACATCTTCCATGAGAATATCGACCTCACGTCTATTGCGGAGCTTATGGCGAACGTGGTTCCTAAGTGAGACCATAAAGCATTGACCCCGTGGAAGATGGTTGCTTTCCTGAAGATGCTGAGATGCCTGACTTCAGTAGTGACGATGAGGTGGAGGTGGTAGCCTTGGACAACAACTCCATTAGTGGGACGAGGTCCCTATGACTCTTACAAATCGCGATTAACGACACACTTGTCCAGAAAAGGAAGATGAATTACTCATCTTAAAGTTGCCCCTCCAGTTGTTATTTTTACAAAATCTCTCTATTTTTATTTCATCTAACGTCGTGTCATTCCGATTAATGACAACGGACATTAACACATGAACTATCATGAAGTTCCCTCATGTGTTAAACATAGACAATAGTGTCCTCTCTCTGACTGATTTTCTGCTTTGAACGAGAGAATGCTAGGGTGACCAAGCAAGACAATTTATTATTACGGGGGCCCACGTAATAACAAGTTGTAGTACATGGAAATCCTGGTGGACTCTGCGGGTCAAGCTAATGATCACTATTCATTCAAGAATTTTAAGTTGTTACTTAAAATTCAGTCTTTTCTATCCAATAGAACACTAACCGAGATGATTACTATAACACCCTACAATACAATACAGGAAGACGATACGTATTGTTCGCACCTAACATTCGATCTACAAAACGAGTTGTTCGAGACTAGTCATCTAAACAAACAAAACTTGTTAACCACTCATGGAGAATCTTTCCTCAACATTCTAGAATTCTTGTACATGAGTTGGTTCTTTGGTGTCTATGACACCTTATCTTATTTATTGGAAATGAATACAATAAATTCTGTCATTTTGACATTTGTCTTATCCAAAAGGGAAAGTATGACATGAGCCATGCTACAACTTCCTCATTGCATTCAATTCGACATCTATGAAGATCTTAGTAATCTTGTTGGAGCTCATGAGGCTCAAGCACTATTACCATATTCGTCACATGGACAAGTACGACAAAGGAATTTCTCTACTTCGGATGATCAAAGCCTATGTAGTATGGAATGCATACTATAGGGACGGATGCCACTGGTTGGTTTCCCCTCCTCAACGAATTATTTCGTTTTCCACTTAGACATATGACCAATACACGTAAGAGGCACTACGCATTTAGTTGTGGTTATCCACATTATCATCTATTAGAACATGTATGAACAATACGATCTTGAGGTTTCCATGACTGATTTCATTCTTCATTCGTGGGCACATGATAGACTATATTACCCAAATATAAGTCTAAATTCCTTGAAACTAAGTATCAAAAGTAACATGGCGCTAAAAGAAAATCTACGGCCGAAAATTTACTGATAAAGTTGAACTAAAGTTCTTATGGAACAACACGAGGGTGTAGAAATTGCACAACATGAGATTAATCGAGATGACACTAGTGACGATACTGGTGGTACTGGTAGTTCAAGTGGTTCAAATCCCGATGGATCGGGAATGAGTAGCAATGCCACACCGGAAGATGCGACCACACAAGGCCTTAATTTTAAGACATTTCTGGGCTGTAAGCCGCAAGACCTCGTTAATATGAGAAGTGCGGTAGGTTCTGTCCGCCAAATAAAGACAATGAAGTCGGTTAGTCATGCTAGGAAACGTATTCCTAAGTAGACAATTAGATACACAGAGAGTCTCCTGTTGAACGCCGCCTTAACTTGGTGGAATCTCCAAGTACAAACGCTAGGAAGTGATACTGTGAAGAGGTTGTCGGGGGAAGAACTCAAGGATCTCATGCGAGAAGAGTATTGCTCGCTGAATTAAATTCAAAGGTTGGAAACAAATTCTAGAACTCGATCATAACTAGAGCCAATGTTGTTGGTTACACTCGAGGCTTTCACAATCTCTCAAGGGAAAATACAACTTTACAACTATCGGGGAAAATACATGTTCAATTGTATGTTTAGTCATGGAATGAAACACCTTAGATCATGTGCGATTAGGGTCATACATCTAAGCACCATTAATCCAGTTTGGACCTAGGTATAGAGGGTTAGATCTAATGGGTTTTGGCGAGCCCCACTCTTGGTCGTGGACCCATATAGAAGAGTGCGTTTGTGTCCCAGTCGATAGTAGTCGACACGAAATCATCTAGGCTTGGATTGCTTCCTAATTCATCACACATATTAATGTCCTCGCGAAACATTAATGATCAACGATTTCATTGACGCTTTACATACTACATCATTACATACAAGTACATCTTATACAACTCACATTTTATGGATACATTTTATACAACTCACATTTTATGGATACATTTTATACAACTCACATTTTACAGATACATTTTATACAACTCACATTTTACAGATACATCTCATACAACTAAACTGCATGAACTTGCCAACTTTTGTTGATGTTTTCAAACTTAACATGTATTTCAGGAAATTAGTGGACCATGCAGACATTTCAGTCAAGGAAAGCAAGTATCAAGACTCCATGCCACCATTTGAAGGGTTTGCCCGTTATATACCGCCTCTTTGCGGTGATATAGTGGTCAAAGCCTTGACATTTTAAGACTTACATTTTGATGTATAAAACAATGAAAACTTATTTTCATTTGATGGTTTGTAACCAATACATTTAACTTATGTTGCGTTCTTTTGAAACGATTATGACAATGGCATTGGAGCTTGTTTTTATTCATTTAGTATGTTCACTTATGTGGTTATGCAATGAGAACCGATCAGATCACACCTCGCGCTTCCGCTACGAGCGGGTGTGACAGCTTTGAACCATGTATTCTATCAAAGATAAAACACACGATTCAAACCCTTTAGTACTGGATGACATCATTTATTAAAGACGCAACTTGAAATCTTGAACGCCTGCCAGATCCATAATCAGTTTCCTGAAATACATGTAGTTTGAAAACATCAACAAAAGTTTAGCGAGTTCATGTGTTTTGTATGTGAGCTCGTAATAAACTTTGTAACCATAGTATGTATGTATTTGTAAACCGGTATGAAAGCGAATATGAACATATCAATTAATGATTTGCAAGGTCATTAATATGTGTGCAACGGTGTAGGAAGGCTCAATCCTTTGCGTATTTCGTATCGGGCCTCCCGGCTGGGACGACATAGTCACCACATGCGGCCAACTCGCTGACGTATAGGTGGGGCTCGCAACACCCAAATAGATCTATCACCCATGCCCCTCGGTCCTTATAAAAGGATTAATGGTCTCAAGTTGACGCCTACCCATTCACATGATCTAACAGTTCATTCCTTAGCATACCATTTGTAATCGTAATCATTTGTAACATGTATTTCACCCCAAAGTTATAAAGCTGAAAACAGTTAAAAGAAAAGGGGGACATGAACTCACTGTCTTGCGTTCTTCGGTCAAATAACTCAAAGCTCCTTCTAGATTGCACGACTACCTACAAACGTACTACGGTTTATTAGACGGATGGGTTGTGCCTTGACTTTTAGTCTTAATTAGTATCTTTGAGTTACAGTTTCTTTGTGTCATTATTATTCCAAAGTATATAATTATTTGTTAAAATAATAATATTTTAACTTAAATTATATTCATTAATTATTGGAATAATTGTTAAAATAAAATATATTTTAACTTGACACATTATGTATTTATACACATATATATTTCCCCAATGATGGGTATACTTACACTTGTATTCTTAGACTTGTGTATTTTGTCAAGTATCGGTGGCGTATTCCGGTGTGTATTTATACGTACGAGAATACGTATTTTCTTATATTTATTAAGTATTCTTATACTTAATTTTGTATTTATTGTTCCGGAATATTATTTTCAATAAAAATCACCAATATGAATATATATTCTTAAAATATATAAATATTTTAAGAAAACTTATATAGAAAATTATTTATATTTCTTCATTGGCAAAAATATTTATGTTTTCATATAAATCTCAAAAAATAACATATTTTCAAGATTAACTTAGAAAATATTTAGAAATCCATTTTCACCCCAAAAATATTATGTTCTAAATTTGTTTAAGAAAATATATTTTTTCTCCAAAAATATAATATTCTCTAATAATTCAAGAAAGCATATATATTTTTACTTTGCCCAAAAATAATATATTTCCTTCTTGTAAAAAATATGATATATTTTTGTAACAATTATAAAAATCATATTTTCGTTTTCTTGGTTTCCAAAATACCGTTTACCAAAATATGCTTATGAATTTAATTCTGGAATATTTACGTAAGTTATATTCCTTGTTCGGTTTCTCAAATTTTGGGTATAAATTATATATTTATTTCTTGGAATTTTGGTAATATTTTGTATTGTAATTTTTGGTATTTTGGTGAGTTATATTATTTCAAGTCCTAAAATAATATAACTAATACACATAATATACAAGTAATCACACACATTGTGACATCTAAATATATATTTTCCTAAATAAATATTTAGTCATTTTTATTTATCAAAACCCACCTCCAATATTTATAATTTGTGTAACAAAAATTATGGCAGACTTTATATGAAAATCATGGTTAAAATACACTTGTAAACACTTGTTTAAAAATATTTTTCTAAGTGTTTAATTTCTAGAAAAAATTTGCCATAGTTTTCCCTTAAAAATGGAGGTTTCCATGCTTTCAAAGCATATCATTTTCTTTTATAAATCATCACAAATCATCAACAATTCATACAATACTTACCAAGAGCCAAAATCATGCCATATACACCACTTCATGAACTTGAAAATTTATAAAATTTGTAGTAACTTAGTAGAGTGTTTAGTAAGCTTAGTTACCCCTTTAAAGTGTGGTTATTTGTTTAAAAACATCATTCTTGAAGATTTTAGATCTTTACAACTTGTATAATGATTTTCTAAAAATATTTCTTTTTGAATTTTTCTTGTTAGTAACATGTTTCTACACTTGATTAATCATCAAAAATGTGATTAGTTTCTTTAAAAACCATGTTTATATAAATCTTGTAATTTAATTTAGTTTCTTGAGAAAATCATTTTTGAAATCACACATTTACAAGATTTATTTTATACTTGATCATCATCATTCAAGAAAAACACTTAATCTTTCAAGTTCATGTTTACACACACGGATGATCATCTTGATTCATCACATAATCATCCTCTCACTTGCTAGATCATGTGTTTAATCACAATCTAGCAAGTTTCATATGATGTTTAACATCATAAACACAAACAATCAACAATCAAGAAGCATACAAACACTTAAACAACATAGTTCTTGATGATTTAGAGCTTTATGTTAAAGATTATGTTCTTGATCTTTAATGTTCTTCATGATTAGTCTTTTACATACACTTTTAACCAACATAACAAGATGTAAAATGAGATTAGGAGGGTCCTACTACTAGCACAAGGCTAGGGATGAGATTCAAGAAGAAGATGATGATGAATTTGGTGGTTAATAGCTTGTGAGAGAGGTCCGTCACCTTCCAATGGCTCCTAGCTTCTTTACCAAGCTCCTTACACCTTGTGATCACTAGAGAATGGATGAAGATGGGGTGAAAATGGTGGTGGTGGTGCGTCTTCTTCTCAGCCGAGACTAGAGGAGAGGAAAGGAATAGTGAAGTGTTGGTGTGTTGTGAAAGAAAAGAGAAGGTTTGGTCTTTTGATTAGTTATATAATCTTCCAACATCATTTAGACCATTGGTTCCAATGTTTACGAAAGATCTAACATAATCTATTAAACAAAACAATTAAAATCAAGGGTGGGCCACACCCTTGTAACCGTGTTCATGAGGGGGGTGTAGTTAGTTTGTGATGGATAGTTAAGTTAGTTGGTTGAAATCTAAGGGTTTAGTTAGTGTATAAGTTGTTATGATGTTATAAGAGGTGTTATGATGTTCGGGGACCATAACTAGCTCGAAAATGATAAAACAATGCTTCTAGTGAAAATTTGGTGTTTCGGGTAGTGTCCGGTTGTTCGGTTGGTTACCGGTTCGTTAAGATGCTAAACTATGCAGTTTAGTGTGCTTTATGTTACCTTGTGTGATAGTTTTGATTCCCGACACTTAGGAAAGCATTCTGGACCATTAAACCATAATTTTGCATAATATTAAGTTGTTTAAAAGCTGATTTTTGCTGAATTCTGCAGTTTGGTTGAGTTTTAGGCACTCCGGCACTTAAACTATCACTAGTGTAACTCTTGGTTTCTGGCCCATTCAGTGTCTCAATATCATATCTGTCTAAGTACTGAACTCCCGTCAGTATTTCTGATTTTTCTGATAACTGTGCTAACTTTGTTTTGTGCATCATTTGAATCAATAAAGTGTTGCATGCAATAATGATATGACATTATGCAATATATGATGCACATATATGTATATGACAATAATTAGAAAGCATTCATGTCATTAATTTTAATCAGCACAGTCATTAAAGCACTAATTATTGTTTAAGTATTGTACGGATACATGAAATTTTGACAACTGTCACAGAATAGGACTCGAAAACACATCCGATTCAGATGAAAACACAGCTTCGGATGCTCGAACACGCTGAACAGAAGCTTGTGCGAAGCCAGACTGGCTTGTACGAAGCCATGGCTTCGTACGAAGGTTGTTGAAAGCGTTCTGAAAGAAGATTCTACCAAACTAATAAGTCTGAATCACAGGTTGAAAATGAGGAAAGTTTTCATAAAAATTATTTGAAGAATTCAAAATCTAAGAAAAATGAGAATGATGATTCAATAGGATTGACATATTACATGATTGGATCGGACAAGTTATCCTCAGATATTGAAGTTCTGATTCAAAATGTGATTGCGGATAAGATTGACAAAGTTTTTAAACTGGTAGAAATCGATAAATCTGAAATTGACAAATTTGCTGGTAAAGCGAGCAACAAAACTTTTTATAACAAACCTGGTTACAAAAAGAAGAACACAAAGCATGGGTTGGGTTATAAAAAGAAACAAATTCAAAAGAGAAGGGCTGAAAAGACAAATCTTCAGAAAAATATGAACTTTGTTCACGGAACAAGTTCCGAAGAAGAGAAAGAAATTCGATTTAGTCGACAAACTAATGAGGAATTCTATGCTCAAAAGAAACAACAACAACAACAGGCCAAAGATGTTTCTAAGAAAACATGTTTTAAATGTCAACAAATTGGACATGTTGGTCGCAAATATCCAAATCTGAAGCCTGTTGATGTTGAGAAAAAGAAAGTTGATGTTGTGAGACAAAAGTCACCCAAACTTGAGCTGAAACAGATTTGGAAACCAAAGGTTGATGTTTCAAAGCCAAAACAAACTTGGAAACCAAAGACATCCAAACTTGAACCAAAAACCAATTTAGAAACCAAAAAAATGATTTGTCAAAAAGAAACGTTCAAAATGATTCAAGATTTTATCAAATGAATGTTTTAAAAGGACAAGTTTGGGTGGTCAAGAAACAAAGTACTTCTGTTGATGAAAAACAGAAGGTCGATTCAACCAAGAAGGTTGACATCAAAAATGAAAAAGTTTTTTTTTTTGTGAAAAACGACAAAGATTTTCCGAAGTTGAACAATTCGTATTGTGTTACAATACCCAAGGTCAAACAGGCCTGGGTTGCATTGTTCAAGTAATTAAATTGGTTGAATGTGCAGGTGCTCCAGAAGTCATCCGATTGTCAACATGAGCAGCGGAGCAACCTGGCACAGGAGGAGGATCCCTGTGGATGAGTCCAGGAAGTGTTGGTTTGTTAATAATAACAATAAATAAAACATAAATCTAAAACAAAATAAAATAGAAAGACATAAAAACGAAAAAAAATGTTTGTTTTTAAATTGTTAAAATAATTTTTTTTGAAAGAATGGTTGAAGGAATACTCCGAAACCCTCACGGCTGAACAAACATGATAAAACAAGCTGAAACATTGGTTCAAAATGTTAAAATATCAATGTGTTGTATATCATGGGGGTGCTTTATTCGAAACAGAGAATGTAAAGCAGAAAATGGATGGCGAGATAAAGCTGTCTACATCGGTTTGTCAAATTTTCTTTAAATGTTTTGGATTTTAGGGGGAGTAAAAATTTTGAAAATTCAAAAACATTTGAACATTTGAGAAAGTACAAAAGAGTGTTGTGTAAAAAGAGGAAATGATAATACATCAGTAAGACAGTCACAACATGCTAAAGAAATGGAATGTTAAAATGTGATAAATGGTCTCACTAATGATATGCCAGTAGGTTTTTACACATTTAGTAAATTGATTTTGAGATATAAACATAAAATCAATAACTTTCTTATTTCATGGGGTACATCTCTCGGATATATGGACTTAGTACTCTGAAATTTCATTTGAGAGATTGTCTGATTCTGAGATATTAGGTCTTTATACTTATTGATATCTGGGGGCATTATACCTGGTCTTCTAATTTTGCATCAGCAGTGGCCTAGACCTCTTATAATGCTTTTGCGCTTAAAACTTTCCATCTACATAAAAATTGAGAAAATATCGAAAGATACGTTTCAAGTGCAATTGTAAAGAAGATTCCTAAGTGGAACACACCTTAAGTCCAGCATTCATCTCTTTGACTAAACGGAAGTTCTAACCTGAGCTCTCAAGGTTTCGCACTAACCCAGATACAGATATCAATTAGGTATACTCACCTGTAAGACTGAATCTAGGGAATCTTGATACGGGAGTATATTCTGAGGTGGAACACACAAATAAGATTAAGTTCTTAAAACACGAATCTCGATCTTGAATCAATTGAAGTTTGTGTGAAAATTTAAGTGGATCAGTATACTGACACTCTAAGTGAATCATTTAAAGCTTAAAGTTAATATAGATCAACGGTGCTCGTGATGTGTCATAAACTGATATGATCCTCTGACACGAACTCAACAAATATACTTGTGAATATTTGTTATTGCATTTCATTATACAAAATTACAAAAAGATTTTGATTCACTTTATGTTTCGACAACCGATGTCTAAAAGCTGAGTTTCAAAATCTAAGTATACTGAACATGTCTTAGAAAATTAACAAGTTCATTAATTTGAAACTTGAGGTTTTGTAATGAAAAATTAAAAACAGTTTGTGAAAGTCTCCAATGTCATTAATTTGAACTTGGTAGATAATCAGATACATCAAGGTCGTTAAATTGAACTTGATTATCTGTGAGGGTTTGTAGTGATTGGATGCTTTAAATGTCAAATATATACAGTTATTTGATAGGGGGAGCTGAGCCAGGTGGTTTGATCCAGAAATTGTAAAATATTCTCTCAAATGGTTTGAATTGTTATATAATCAGATATTCAAATAGCCAAGTTCTCAATCCTAAAATGACTAGACATTCTTACAAGTGGTTTGAATTAATAATGAGCCAGGTTGAGATCCTGAAAGCTTAGAGCAAAGGGGAGCTGTCGAAAGGGGGAGCTGATGAATCATGATGCAATGGAGAGTCTATGGTGCTGAATTTGTCAAAGCTTGCTAAAGACTCAGAGAGTTGATAAAGTTAAGCTACGAGATTGACTGCATCAATATCCAAGGGGGAGTCTGTGAGTACATATGTATATCGCTTGCGTCAATCGTGTATCGTAGCTGATCAGATGAAACAAGACGAGGTTTAAACTGAAGTATATATATAAGACATTCAAGTCCCCACGGATGGAGATCCCAGATCCGCACGAACCCAGCGCCAGATTAAGGTTTTAGTTTCATGCGAATGTGCATCTTGATCCGCAGTTGGAGTTGGTCAACGCATAGCTTCTAGATCCGCACAAGGCTTGTCCGTCCGCACATAGTGGATCCGTATCAACCATGTCCATCCTTAGTTATGTATTTGCGGATGTACTAGCACTATATATAGGTTGTCTTGTTAGTTCATTGGTAGAGCTTTGAGAACTGGAGTAAGGAAACTCTGTTCGTTTGATTTCGTGGTATTGTACTGATAATCAATCAATAGAAATCATTGTTAATTAGCTTGTTTTTGTCTGATCCACTCTCGTATTTGGATTCCGCACAAGATACGAGATCTACGCAATCAACGGAGCATTCAAATGCATCGGAATCGATCCTAACACGCACGTTCACCCGTCCGGACCCGAACCCGTTCCAACCCGAACCAAAACAACCCGCTTTCTGAATCGACCCGTTCCGACCCGAACTCGTTCTAACCCGAAATCATTTCGACCCGTCACCCAACCCGACCCGAACTGCCCTAGGAAAAACTAATGAAATTGATGCACAAATCATGATTGGGCCTCCGGGGGGGTCCAATGTTGTAAATGATAACAAGGCACCACTGCGAGTGTGACCACATCCATCGGTCAATTCTGTTTCTTGCTTCCACAGATCATCAATTCGTGGGTGTTCCGGTGATCTTCTTCTCTCTTCCTTAGCTCTCTGTCTGTCTGTCTGTCTGTCTGTCTGTCTGTCTGTCTGTCTGTCTGTCTGTATACTTGCATAATTCATCTCAACTGCATTTCCTTCCACTAGATACAATTGTAAACTAATGAATTTAGCTTTAGGTTTTCGAACGGAAATTATGTAGTCTAATCGGTTAGGTTTTTGATCTATTCTCCCGGCATGTAATGTGTTAATCGAATAGTTAATGATCTACTGTTTCTCGATTTGCAACTGGAATCTGTTATCATACACTCTGGAATTTTAGGTTTAGGTTTTTGAACGGAAATTGTGTAATATTATCGTTGAGGTTTTCGATTTATTCTACTGGCATGTAATGTGTTAATTAATGATCTTGTATTTTTTTTGATCTATTCTACTGGCATCTGGAATTTTTTTATGATGTATTTTGATTTTAATTAGGTTTTAGGATCGTGTTCAAGAGAAGAGTTTGAGATAGTGAATCGATCGGCTTTGGAATGGTAAGATCTTACCTAAAGGCTATCTGCAGTAGTGAATTTATTGTTTTGATTGAATGTGACTTATTTTTATGTTGATCAGAATTATATATTAGGGGCTTTCAAGCCGTCTTGTAACATCTCTATCACGCTTAATGATGGAAAAACTCGCAAGCAGGTATGCGTTTGTTATTCTACACAGATGATCTGTGTACAAATCTTAAATTGTCATATGTGTTGGTTCTTCGGTTAGAACATTCTGTTTTAAGTTAAACGTTGACAGATTTATGTATCTTATTGAGCACTGTGTGGTTGTATAATGATGTTTCTTTACCACTTTTCTTTATTAGGTTCCGTTGAAGAAGGAAAATGGTCAAATGTCAATGGTTCCCCTTTTCCAGAGCCAAGAAACCATTGCTGGAAAGGTATTATTTAATGGTCTTTTTTCCTTGTAATTTGACTTCTTAACTCTAGTGATATTACCGCGGGTTGTGTTACATTGCAAATTTTGTCATCCATGCATAGGCTAGTGATTGTAAAATGTCACATTTACTTATGTATCATCCTTTTCAGATTTCTATAGAGCCAATGCAAGGGAAGAAAGTTGAGCATAATGGTATTAAGGTAGAGCTCCTTGGACAGATCGGTGAGTTTTCTATTTACAGTTATAAAAAGTTGAGCATTTATATTTTTCTTGTTTATCTCATGTTTCTTGTGAACTTTATAACTGTTTGTAAGAGCAGCTTTTCTAACATTTGCCATATCACTGATGCTATATTTACATCTTATTTCCATTTGCAGAAATATATTTTGACAGAGGCAACTTTTATGACTTCACGTCTCTTGGTAAGTTTGTCTGACTTGAGGTTAACTTCATTTGTAATGGTACATATTTGTGATTAAATGGCAACTTTTTGTGTTGTTTAGTACTAGAACTAACAGTATTGGTAATTTACTTATGGCTATTCTTATGTACAGCTCTTTGTATTTTCTATGATACTTACTCTTGGACCATTTTGTTATGTAGTTCGTGAACTGGATGTTCCTGGTGAAATATATGAAAGGAAAACATTTCCTTTTGAGTTTTCTACAGTTGAAATGCCATATGAGACATACAATGGTGTGAATGTGCGACTTAGGTAACTGTTTTGTTCTACTGTACACTATATCCTTTATATTATCAAATGTTTTTTTCACTCCATAGAAGCATCTTTGTTATGTAGCTGATTAATAAATTTTATTTTTTTAAATATTTATTAAATTTCCTGCAATATCCCGTCAGGTATGTTCTGAAGGTAACAATCAGTCGGGGCTATGCTGGCAGCATAACACAATACCAAGATTTTGTGGTGAGAATGCATTAACAATCAGGTTTTTATGTATATTTTTAAATATTAACAGTTGTGATTCTGTTATGCTGGTAAGATGATTTCCTATACGTCCCGGAAATCGAGAAAACAAAATGTAAAAATTGTACTTTTTTGCATTACATTCTTTGTTTTCCATGTCTAAAAATTGTTATGGACCTATCTAGCTATAAAGCAAGTGAAACCATCAAGCATTTTGATAGCGATAATCAATTACAAACTTCTTTTCATTCTAGTATATTCTTATGCGTTTTCTTTTTGTAGGTTCGCAACTATAGCCCACCTCCATCGATCAACAACAGCATTAAGGTCAGTGATCTGCCATGGTATTTCGATATTTTTCAACCTATGTATCAGGGGATATGATTCTATAGATGCTCATTTTACGAATTACTATGAATGAGTCGAATGGTCGCTTTGGGTTATGTTTAAACTCAAAAAGGAGGTGGACGGGTCAACTAGGTTGTGCATGCCGAAAGTCACCCAAAGCGTATTTTTGATACATACATCATCTTAAGTTGATCCATTCAGAAATTTATTCATAATTGTTGCATCACTTGCTTTTAAAAAAAACTGCCTAGAGGTGGCGATTTCAGACCATTTATTATGAATAAGTTAATCTAGGTTATTTTAGATTTCAAACGGGTCAAATGGATCAAATGGGTAGTAAGGGCCGAAAGTCCTCTTAAGTGTTCTAATACATAAAACATTCTAAATCGCTTTGTCCCGAAATTTATATTATTACATTGTGTAATAATATACTATATGTAATCATATTTATACGCTAGTTATTTTTATTTTGTTTTTTATTATTTTTGTTACAAAAATGAACATTCACATATAAACCTGTCAGATGGAAGTTGGAATAGAAGATTGCCTTCATATTGAGTTCGAGTATAACAAAAGCAAGTAAGTCAAAAAAGCTATCAAAATTAAACATTTGTATTCTTCCTGTAGTAAACATATAAATAAACCGAATCACTAATGATGGCACTAATTAATATTCAGGTATCATTTGAATTAAACATTTGTATTCTTCCTGTAGTAAACATATAAATAAACTGAATCACTAATGATGGCACTAATTAATATTCAGGTATCATTTGAAAGATGTAATCATCGGGAAGATATATTTTCTTCTTGTTAGAATCAAGTTAAAGAATATGGATCTTGAGATTAGGCGACGGGAATCCACTGGTTCTGGGGCCAACACTCATGTTGAAACAGAAACCCTAGCAAAATTCGAGTTGATGGATGGTGCTCCTGTGAGAGGTATGCTTTAAAGTAGACAATTTAGACCCACCTACTTGAAAATGGGTCGATTTGGATTATGTTTTATATATAACGTGTTAAACAAAAGGATTTGACTAAAACGGAAGGAGTCAAGTACACGGATGGTCTCTGTGGTTTCCACTTTGTAACGCATTTAGTCCCCAATTTTTTCCAAAAGTACTTGTATGGTCCCTGTGGTTTGCATTTTGTAATGCGTATAGTTCCTAACTTGGACCTGGTGAAACCTTTAGATTTGTTGGTTGAGGACTAAATGCGTTACAAAGTGCAAACCACATGGACCATCTATGTACCTTTGGACAGCTAGACCAAATCCAAAATTTTGGTAAAACCACGGGGACCATCCGTGGACTTTACTTTAAAGGAAGCGGGTCGATTGGGTGGAAGCCATCCAAAGTTTCATTAAAATGCATAACCTTCTGAATCATTTTGTTTTAAAATTTGAATTCTCCCGGTAAAAAATACAGTTTCTATAGTTATGTTCACAGCAAATGTCATCAAATAAGCAATAATTGTTTTTGGCTGTTGTCCGATTTGGTACTTACAAGTTTTTAAAAGACCCATTTTGGTAATTAAAGCTTTAAAACATTTAAAAAAAATAACCAGGTGGGGCAAAAAAGTGTCATCTAATTACCTAAATATGTTAACACAGCAAATGTCATCAAATAAGCAATTTTTTTTGGCTGTTGTCCGATTTGGTAATTACAAGTTTTTAAAAGACCCACTTTGGTAACTAAAGCTTTAAAACTTTTTAAAAAAATAACCAGATGGGGCAAAAAAATGTCATCTAATTACCTAAATATGTTAAAACAAAACGTATTTGACAAATTAGCACATAATTTAGAGTTTTTTTTTTTTTTGAAAAAACGGTAAGTTGTTTGCAGGTCGACTGGGCCTGTGTTTTTGTTCTAACATTAGTGCGACTTCTAGAGGATTTGAGTTTAAGATTGGTGTAACGATGTTGTAGGTGAATCTATACCGATCAGGCTGTTCTTGAGCCCGTACGAACTGACGCCGACGCATCACAATATCAACAACAAATTTAGTGTCAAGTATTATTTGAACCTGGTACTTGTGGATGAAGAAGATCGCAGGTACTTTAAGCAGCAGGAGATCACTATTTATCGAACGGCTGAAACTTCTTCCTGAGTTTAGGGTTTAGGTCCTGAATATGTTTCGAATTATATAGGCCAGCAAAGTTATGTAACATAATTGCAGGTAAATGGGGTGTGTTTGTTTAATGTTTTTTGCTTTCAACACTTTTATGTTAAACATTGATGTCTTGAAGTCAGATCCATCCAAGCCAAAGGATTGTTTATGGACTTTTTTTTTACTAATTTTGTTTTGTTGGGTTGTTAAGAATGTTGGTCATAACAACAGAATATTTACAAAGCTTGTTGGGACTGTTCATATTCATGTTCATAGATACCAGTGTAAACAACGTAATCCTCTAGTGAGCTATTTGAGATCGGCTCACTAAAAAGCTTGAACGAGCTCAACCATGACTCAAGTAGGTTTGCATTATACGAGCCTATTATTATTTTTGTTTTTTATATCATGTATTCGGTGTGGCTCATTTACACGCCTAATGGACTTGAACATGAAGTTTAGCAACATCATCGGGCCCTCTAGAGCGAAGGGACAACTACCTCAGCAACCATGTAAACATGAGTCATTTGCTCCTTTTCTGAGGGACAAGGTCCAATGTTACAAAAATCCACATAGCGGGTACTAAAGTTCAGTAGTAGCACAATGGAGACTTCTGGTTTAAAGTGATCTTGAAGAACATGTTGGCTCTTTTTCCAAACTTGGATATGGGTTGCAGACACCACAGAAAACCCGTTAGAAGTGGTGGTCACAAGGCTGTATCCTCGGGAACCACCGACATTCAATTCAGTATACGTATAGATCTCAAGTGTAAGTGTGTGTATAAATATACATATACTAAGTAGCAAGTACGAGATGGATTAGTGCTCCTGTATTTGTTACAAAAAATGCCATCTCACACCATAACTTGTATTAGAAAAGAAAAAAAAACTAGAACAGTAACGTGTATTGTATATGAATCCCCCAAAGTCCAAACAAATCTCATCTTTTTCTACACAGCAAAAGGATAATATCTAACTCAAATCATACTACCTTTTCACATCATTAGGCGACAATAGCACTAGAGCCGAGTTGATCGAATTCTCCACCCCACCACTCAACCTAACAACCGTATTCACAAGCGGTTCACAAAACATCTCCTCAAACTTATAACCACCGACTCGTATAACTTCAAGCTGATTTTCTAAATACTTCCTAAGACTAGCTTCGGCTACATTAATCAAACCAAGAGACACGCTAGTGTGCATCAATTTTGTAACAACTAATCCCGCTAACATCACTTGATCCGCCTTTACAAGCTCGCATATATAATACAGTAATAGAATCGTTTTGAAAACAGACCAGGCGTCCTTCTCGTGGTCCCCACTTTTATCTTCCAGTCTTGACAAATATGCTTCTTGACTATTACGCGAGTAACACCCAACTATATAACTTACATATGAAAAAGTGGTTCCATATGGAGGTTTCGTAACGATGGTTGATATCAGGCCCGATGATAATAAAGTAATAAACAGCCCATGATCGGTTAAAACCGGGCCCGGTATGTTTCCTTGCTTTAACTTTTCCTCCACAAAATCCAAACACTCTATATGTATTTTCTCATAAGGAAGTAAACCCACAATTTTTAGAGCTGTAAAACAATCTACCTCGAGTAACGATTGGGCCAAACGTCGAGTAGACTCCTCGGTCAACAAAACCCCGTTTCCTTTTAAGCTGGATTGATCGATAATTTTCATAATGTCACTGAATTCAGATGATGATGCTAGTTTCTTGAAAATTATTGCCCAACACTCGTGTAAAGAATGAACCGAAAGGGTATTATCGTCATTTGTTGTTTCTTTTTCTCCCGGTTCATCTTCTTGAAAGTTTTCCCATCCTTCATCCCAATCATCATTGCCCCAATCATTCTCGGCATCGTGAAGCGTTTGCGGCGTTTGTTCTGAGTTTTTTACCTCATCTTTAACGCCTAAATTACCAAAAAGCCCTTCCCACTCTCCTAACAAGGCAATCAAAACATCGATATGGGATCGTGAAACAACGTTGTCAGATATCTTTATGAAACAAGAAACTGCGGAATCAAGGGTAGAAAGGTCATTTGGAGATATCTCGAGGTCTGGGGAGATGGTTGATAGTAGTTGTGACGATTTTAACGCAACCAAAGTATGTGTGAAACTTTTAGGTGCGTCTTCATTATCATGTACGGTTTCACGGTTTGAATTTAAAGATCCCAAATTATCCCACCCGGCCCACGGGTCAACATTGACCCGAAGCTTGGGAGAAAAGGAAGTCAAATTTGTGGTCAATGACGTTATAAATTGCATAAGTTCCAGCATATGAACACGAACATGACTCGGGATCTCCAAGTCATCGGAAAAACGGGCCAATCGATCCCAAACTGCACTTCTAACATTCTTTAATTCCTCCAAATCACCGTCTAATTCACTCAAACTCGTTAAAACACGATATATATACCGGTGTTCACGGGACCCACGGGCTAAATCCTTCAATACAGGTTCCAAGATTCTTATATAAAGACGGGGCAGATCCGTGATATGTTCGTAACGCGTTTGAATCTCAGGTGACAAATTTGTGTCTGGAGAAAAACGTGAAATCGACGCATGATAAACATATGATATTGCGTTAAAACGACACCCAGAGAAAACCATCGATCTACAGAAATCGAGAATTTCGGTGTAAACGTCCCCCACGAGACCGGAATCTATATACGCGAAAATAGAAGCCCATCCTTTACTAACGGAAATGTTTCCGTCTTTGACCAAGTCAACAAACGCTTCAAGACAGATCATCACACACCGAGGGGAGAATCCTCCATCCAGATCATCAGACGATACGAATTTCTGTAAATCGTCAATCAATTCGAGCCAGAAATTTACGAGCATAACCAAATCATCCTTCCAGTTTGAATCCAAATTACCGAAATCGCCATTCATCGATGGAGTTATTTTAAAAAACTTCTTCATAATCCCGATTACAGAAGCACCGGGATAAGCGATAAGTTTGATATACTTTTTGCAACGATTGTATGTACTCTCGAGTTCGTTAATGAATAACCGAAGAGTTTCTGGATCTTGAAAATGAATATCTGATTTCGCGTAATTTTCTAAAGCTGTTAACGAACTCGATACGTAATATCCGTATACGTATTGCCATGGTACAAGACCGTCTGGAATCCGTCCTTTATATATTCCAGTTACGGTTTTCATCATTTCCGCAAGTGGTTCGACGCTCGTTTCGTTTACGTGAGAGTACACTTCGTCTGTAACACATGCCAAATTTGGACCGAATAAACCGGCGATGCTTTTGAAGTTTAGATTCTCCATGAGTGAAAGTTTATGACATTCTTGCTCCATGATCTTGTAAAAACTATCCAGCTCATCAATGGTCAAATGTGAGGGGTTTGGGTCAATGCTGGTTAAAAGTTCGTTTTTGTCTTCAACTTTTGAAAAACAAATGGAGAGGAGGTTGTATATGTAAGCAAGGCGTTGTTTATCACACCCGTTAACTTCGGGGTACACAGATAAGGAGATTGTTTTAAAAACGTCTTTTGCAGAATCGAGTATTTTGCTTTCAAATTGTGTGATTTCGGATTTGATATCATCAATGGTCCAGATCTTGGAAAGAAGGGTTGAACAGAGGAATTTCAGGAGTACCTGAAAGTGAATGATACGAGAATGAAAACATTTAAAAAATATATATTCAGACATTTTGCATTACAAGTGTTAGATAGAGGTGGCAATTTCTACTCATTTTATTTTAATTTATTAGGTCGTGTGAATAAAAAAAAAGTAGATAAAAGATAAAGTTGCGAGGTGTAAACTGTAATCTAATGCAAATAAACTTATAAATCAGCTTATTCAAATAATTAAATTATTTTATTGGTGTGAATAAAAAAAAAGTAGATAAAAGATAAAGTTGCGAGGTGTAAACTGTAATCTAATGCAAATAAACTTATAAATCAGCTTATTCAAATAATTAAATTATTATATTGAAGTCTTATTACCCCTAATGGGTAACGTATCTAGTCCCCAACTTCTGCTAAGAGTACGCGGACGGTCCCTGTGGTTTGCACTTTGTAACGCATTTAGTCCCCAACGTTTAGTCACTTAATGCGTTACAAAGTGCATACCTCAGGGACCATCCATGTACTTTTGGCAAAAGTTGGGGATAAGATGCGTTACAAAGTGCAAAACAAAGGGACCATCCGTGTACTTTTGAAAAGGTTAGGGACTAAATCCAAAATTTCGGTTAACCACAGGGACCATCCGTATACTTTACTCTATATCTTAAAAGGTAAAATGTTGAACGCGTCTAAAGTCGTCGAGTGTTTTTTAATGCATTTATTCAAATAACAACTTTATGTAAACACATATGCCTTTTGTAATCATATCTGCACACAAATATTTTTTTATACAACACATTTTCCGTGTTAACCATTGCCCCAACCCATACCAACCTTCCTGATTTAACCGTTTCGCCACCTCTACTATTTGATATTATAGCATAATAGACATTTGGGTACCTTTGTTTGATCTAAGCCATAGTCTGAAGCTAAATTCAACACATCTTTTAAGATTTTCTTTTTCTCTGTTTTGACCGAGTCAATGAAGTCGAATATTACACTCTCCATATAGTCGATATCTCCAGATAAAAAGCGTGTTGTCTCAATACCAGGAATAATTTGCTCAATTGCTCTTGTATGATCAGCGACACGTTTTTGTTCCTCTAATTTCAACTTCCATTCTCTCCAAAATGATGACTGGGCTTGATCAATTTTGTTGCGTTCATCTGTTATAAACAGAGATGTAAGAAACAGAAATCATAATTTATAAATGAGTAATATGTAGATTCACTTGCTTTCAATTTAAGACAGTGATTTCTATCCACTTACGAGTAAGTGGGTTGACTTGGGTTATATTTTATCTCTAATGGGTCAAATGGGTAATGTTGTATAAATGTAGCAATTTTGGCCCATTTACTTATTAATGGGTCAATTTGAGTTATGTTTCATCTCTAACCTGTCAAATATATAAAAGTGAAGAAGTTGGCTAAAATGGAAGGGAACATATAGTTTATAGATCACCCAAAGTGTAACTTTAATGCATATTAAACTATTGAGTAAAGTACACTGATGGTCCCTGTGGTTTACCAAAGTTTTGGAATTGGTCCCTAGTTTTCAAAAGTACACCGATAGTCCCAGTGGTTTGCACTTTGTAACGCATTTAGTCCCCAACTTTGCCGAAATGACACACGGATGATCCATGTGGTTTGCATATTGTAACACATTTAGTCTCTAACTTGGACCTGCTAAAACCTTTAGATTTGTCGGCTGGGGACTAAATGTGTTACAAAGTGCAAACCACAGGGACCATCTGTGTACTTTTGGAAAACTAGAGACCAAATCCAAAACTTTGGTAAACCACAGGGACCGTACGTTACTCTAAACTATTTTATCTAAATTGTAATATTATGATAGAGATAACACAAGACTTGTAATCATATTTGTCAGACTATTTAGTCACCAAAAAAATCAGATTTCTTTTAAAAGTTAGCAAGTCAACCTGACCAAAAATTCATACACTTGTTAAATGTCAAAAAAATTTTTTAGCTAAAACGATAACGGGTCAAAAGTTTCCCTAAACGCAATTTTGATTCATACAACCTCAACCGATTTATTCTAAGTTACGTTATTAACATCTTAACAATACAGTTTTTGTAATCATACTATCTATAAGCAATTTTAAAAGTTAAACAGGAAAGTGTTTCAGTGGGCACGTGCTAAACGTTACCCGTTTGACCAGTTACTCATCGCAATATATAAAGAATTACCTGAACTTAGTGAAGTGTATTTCTCTTGGAACTTTCTACGCAACAATTCTCTACGCTGAGCTGGGCTCGCACACTCACCACTAGAGTTGTGCAACATACTATAAATCATCCCGATATTCATCATGCTACATATTTCATTATAGTCTTCTCTTGATCTCACCTGTTCTTCAATTGTTTGCACACCATAAACGGCATCATTAAGATTTAATAAAAACGAGCACCCTAAAACATCTTCCTCTTCTGTGACAGGTGGCACCATAATTGTTTTTGCTAAAGAAGCAATCAGATTGTCTTTAGGAGAAAAATCATTTCTTGCAAACCATGACAAAACCGTCGCCATTGCTTGTGTACCAAGTAACTTGTTACCGTTTTCAGATTCGTGACTAAGTTCAAGCAACCACGGAAGGCGTAAAGCCACAAACGTCAAAAGTTTACTGTTTTCTTTCAAAAAAGAGTCAAAGTCAGAAGTGTTTGTTACAGATAGCAAGTTAGCTATATCAGAAAGCATCTGTTTTTGTTCTTCGTAAAGGTTTGTGTTGACCTGCCCTGATGAATCTATAAGGTCAACCGTATCACGTATGGATAATTCCGGAACATGCTTTCCGGTCAACATTGCCAATTTTTCACACTGGCTTTGCATATCAAGATCTTTCCATGCGTGTAAAAGTTCACCGATTGACTCCTTATCACAATGGCTCAAAGCAAACCCTAGAAGTTGTTTTCGAGAACTAATATCCATGTTTTCAAGGGCTGGGCCCCGTGCAAGTGCAGTACACAAATCCCAAACGGGCCCGTGACCCTTTCTTGCCATAATAAGACAAAGATCGAAAGCAAGTTGAAGATCTCCAGCAACAGCTGCTTCTCTAGCGATAGCTTCTTGGACGGATGAGATTTCATCTTGAGAGTTGAGTCCGAGAAGTTTGGCTATTTCGATAATCTCGTCAACGTTAATATAGGCCCCGCTTTGTGTGGTGATTGCTAATCTGATGATTTCCATTGGGTCTTTGATTTGCCGAAATTGCATTGGAAGAATGCATACACCTAATCGTGAAAGTTTAACTGTAAGGGCATCGATCATATCTAACTCTTTCATCACGTTTCTACTGCTCGGAAGGATGTTCAGACATTCCTTTGCCTTCCAGATCTGCCACAAGTTTCAAAAATTGCGGTTAATTTAAGTTGACCCGTTTATGTACGTATGGTTAATTCAAGTTTTCATCTTTAACGAGTCAAAGAGGGTAAAAGAAATAAATATCACGATCTACAGATAGACCTAGAAAACGAATAGAGGCATGTTTGTGTTTGTTCATTTAACTTTAACTAACACGAACATATAATTGAACTCATTTTTTTGTTCGTGTTTGTTCATTAAGAAAATGGGCATGTTCGTGTTCGTTTATGTTCGTTCATTTAAAACCTAAATGAACAGTTGACGAACGTAAAGAACATAAACAAACAAACTTAACCGAAATAGTTTAACAAACATAAAGCAACACAAACAAACATAATTGAACAAAAATAAACGAACACAAACGAACATAATTGACCAATCATAAATGATCACAAACGAGTGTAAAGTAGTTTTTTTATATAAATTAGTGACTAATTACGATAAATTTCATAGGAAAACTCAATTACTAATTAGTTATATTTGTATAAGAAGTTAGAAAGACCGTTTGTATGTTAAGATTTAAACAAACATAAACGAATGTAAACAAACGAACATAAATGAACTAACAAAAGGTGTGTTCGTATTTGTTCGTTTAGTCAAATTAACATTAACAAAAAAAAAATTGCTCATGTTCGTCCGTTTATTAAATAAACGAACTTCCCGCCGAACAGGTTCACAAGCAGTTCATGAACGTTCGGTTCATTTACAGGCCTATAAACAGACAATAACAAAAACAACATAAAAGTGTTACTTACTTCTGAGCAAGAAAGACTAGAAGCCGAGAAAAAATACTCTCGTGCTGCCAGAATGATGATATTTTCAGCCTTTTCTGTCGGCAACACCACAGAACCAGAGCCTTTTAGATAGTTTCTAGCAAGTGAGAATCTCCCAGCTTTTAATAATCCCCTGCAGAATTCAATCAACATGTATTCTAAATCGACAAATGGAAACGCCCTTTCTTGCAGGGACTGGAAATCTCGCCACATATTTGCCCAGTCAGCATCTGTTCTGCCAGGTTGGCGGCGAATAAACTTTGACAGTACAAGACGGAGAATTTGTTTCACACTCTTGCTATCTGATTGTGCCTCCAGGAAGAAAGCAATTGGCTTTGGAACCTAGATGTATAAAAGTAACCTCATAAATGAAATATAATATCTTATATAAAGCCAAATCAAAACTATTAACTTGTATAAAAATATAAAATGATTGTATTTCAACATAACTTTCAAAAAAGGAAATGTTGAACACTTGAATTTGCACTTAACTTTTAAGAAAAGGATGTTCTCCATTTTTCACGGAATGAGAAAGTACACATCAATAATCACAAATAAGAGTAAAGTAACGGATGGTCCTTGTGGTTTACCAAAATTTTGGATTTGGTCCCTAATTAAAGTACACAGATGGTCCCTGTGGTTAGCACTTTGTAACGCATTTAGTCCCCAACCAACAAATCTAAAAGTTTTAGCATGTCCAAGTTAGGGACTAAATGCGTTACAAAGTGCTAACCACAGGGACCATCCATGTACTTTTGGAAAAAGCTTGGGACTGAATGCGTTACAAAGTGCAAACCACAAGGATCATCTATGTACTTTTAAATGTCAGTTTTTTAACTGCATGAGAACACTAAAGTAAACCAACAAGCTGATGACAGCTGACTAAAGTGTCAAAGTTAGAATGACATACTCGAGATATATCAAAGTATTGGCATGGAGTTTACATTGTACCAAAAATATGACCGAAAACATTAGCAGGTGCCACATGTCAGGCCATCATTAATAGAGTACAAAAAACAACTATGATCTATCTAACCTGAAAACCGACAGTCAGCAAAGAGTACAAATGCATACCTGGTACAAAGTCAAAAGCCTTCCAGCCTCAACATGCCCTTCTGCAAGTTTCAGTTGCTTTTTGAGACCCTCTACTTCATAACCTGCATAAATGTTATACTAATAATTAGTTCCTATCTTGTGACCAAACGAGAACCTATGAGTGTGTTCCACATGAACAATCATTCAGTTTAAACGGTGCCTATTTGGGAAAATTTCATAACTGAGTGCTATGAAAAGAAACATATCTATAACGACTGTAAGTACTTCAAAAAAAATTAAGAATCCTTTAGGAATAATGTATACATAGGTCGCCCAAGTATCAAAAGTTTTCACTTCTAGAGTTTAAAATGAAAAAAAAAACAATAAATCTACTTAAATATGCTTCGTATTCTTTTGAGAAGATTCAGGGGCACTTTTGTCATTTTGCCAACTCTAGATGAGACATAAGAAAAAAGGATTAATTTCATATATACCTTTACAAACTTTAAAAATTTCATATATAAACCCAACTAAAACTAAAAATATCATATATGCCCTTACAAAGTAGTTAAAATATCAAATATACCCAATTTATTAAAAGCAATCTAATAAATGATCATTTTACCCTTATTTTTTTAACTTCGAAGTTTTCATATATGCTCATCTTTTAACTTCATATTTTTTATATAACACATTTTTAGCTTAAATTTATTTTTACCCATTTTCATTTTTACCCACATATAATATTTAAGCTAAATAAATTATGCTAGAAAAGAGTAAATATAGTATTTGAAGTTAAAGGTCATGTATGAGATTTCAAAGTTTTAGAAAAATAAGGGTAAAATTGTCATTTATTGAATTATTTTTAATGATTTGGGAATATATGATATTTCAACTACTTTGTAAGGGCATATATGATATTTATAATTTTGCATGGGAATATATGATATTTCAACTACTTTGTAAGGGTACATGATATTTATAATTTTGCATGGGTATATATGATATTTTGCAAGTTTGTAGCGGCATATATGAAATTGCCCCTAAGACAAAAATCCAGAAACAAAAAAATATCAGTTCAACGCGTATGAAAATGCTTACCCTGCAAATGTGGAAGTTTAAACAATATCGAGGCCATGGTACTCCATTTATCAGTAGCAGTACATAAATACAAACACTGAACGACACAGTCTACTGCTTCAGCCTCATTTCTGAAAAACACGTTTCCCAAAAACTCCTTGCATCCCTCTTCTATAACTACCAAACAGACCTCAATTTTATTCTCCATAGCAATTTCTTTCATCCATCTAACTAAAAACGACTCGACAGTATCATCCACCGCTTCATCCACAAATTTCTTGTGCATAAACGGTAGTGCTCTATCTCTTAGTCTTTTTATAACATTTTCCTCATTGAACCCGTTAAGCATCATCTTGAACTTTTCATAATCAGACAACTGTTCCCATGTGGCTAAACTCATGATAAAATTCATATCATGATCATCATCATCAGAGTAAATAAGCTGGTGCAAATAAGATATAAGCGTGTGGAACTCTTTCAATTCTTCGAAACCCTTTCGGCAAGCAAAATCAACCAACGATAAACTGTTGTCCAGCTGTCCACTTAAGGTGTCCATTTCTATAGCTCTATGTTTGTACCAGATACATAGTTCGTTAGTTGACGGCCATTTGTATCCCGTTAACTGCTTCACAATCGGTTCGGTTCTGATCTGAATGGCGCTTTCGTGATTTTCAGGGAGGGTATTAATGTAATTCACCGTTCTTTCGTGTTCGACCCAGTCTTCTTCTCTTAGAGAAGTAACTTGATGAGGGAAGCGTCCGGGAAGCAGCTGTGCGTACGTCTGAACAGGGACTGTTTCGGGAATAGCTGCTAAAACGTCGAGCATGCAAGGAGATATTGAATAAGGATGACGTTTGAAAAGAAGATTTAAAGCTCCGATCTTCCCGCTTTCTGCAAGTGCAGTAGCAGCTTTTTTAATGGGCAATGAGCGAAATTTGCTGTAATCCTGTGCAGAAAACCTGAAAGAAGCTAAGTCAACGTGTTCTAGTAGGTAAAAACTGGTACGATTATTGAAACATATCCATAGTGTCCATTTGAATATATAAATAAATAAGCATTGTTCTAAAAAATTTAAAACTTGTTTATTTAAGTAAAAATGTATTTTACTACATGACATAACATTTAATGATAACTATCATATGCTTTTGTAAAAGAGACAGGTATGAAATGGAAAGGAAATCTGAACTTGTATCATAGTTGTCAAAGGCGCGAAGCGCACTCTAGGCGCATAGGCACCGATTAGGGCCTAGGCGATAGGCGCAAAAAAAAGCGTGGGCCCGAGAAAAAAAAAGCGCACTTAAATATAAAAATGAAGTTCATTAAAAACCCCGATTTGATGAAGTTTGGCTCTAAAAATCCCACCTTTTGTCACTTTTTGGCAGAATTTACATGTGAAGTTCATTAAAAACCCCGAACAGTCCTGATATTAAGGACTGAATAATCTTGGTGATAATGTGATATACCAACTTAAACTTACAGCCCTATAAATACTGCAGAAAAAGTGGAAATTACCAATTAAAAAAAAATAAAAAGCATGAAGATGCTGGATACACATGGTCGCATGGGATGAACTGCAGAAAAAGTGGAAACTACCAATAAAAAAATAATAAAAAGCATTAAACAATGTATACGCATGGGATGAAAGTCTGCGCTCCAATTACCTAGGAACCATAAGCGCACTTTATGCGAGTCGCCCAAGAAAAACGCCTAGGCGCCAAAAGCGCTCGCTTTTGACAACTATGACTTGTATTAATGAAAAGTGTGTTTACAAATGAAGAGGATCCCTCTATTTATAGGGGAAGGAGGGACCAACAAGTAAATATTAATTACATGTAGGGACACCTATAATTACATGCAAGGACATCTATAATTGTATGTAGAGACCTCTAGTTAACAACTAGGTCCTTCAACTATTTACAACTAACACTCCTCCTCAAGTTGGAGCATAGATGTTAATCATGCCCAACTTGTTACATATGAAGTCTATTTGTGGCTTCCGGAGTGGTTTCGTGAAGATATCCGCTAGTTGGAATTCCGTCCTAACATGGATTGGCTGAATCGATGGAGGATCCTTTTGAGTACCGACTATCCGATCTCTGATTAGGTGACAATCAACCTCAATGTGTTTAGTTCTCTCATGGAATACTTGATTTTTGGCTATATGTATAGCTGATTGATTATCACAGTACAATCGCATCAAGTCTTCAGAGATAACCCCAAGTTCTCTAAGAAGACGACGAACCCATATCATCTCCGATGTAACATCTGCCATAGCTCTGTATTCTGATTCAGCACTTGATCTGGATACGGTGTGTTGTTTCTTACTCTTCCAGGACACAAGGTTTCCGCCAACGAAAACACAATACCCAGTGGTGGATCGACGGGAAATAGGACAGCCTGCCCAATCTGCATCTGAAAATCCAGATATACGTCCGTCTCCATCTTCTGTGAAAGCACCCACACGACAATGACCCTGATCAGAATATAAGATCCCCAGGCCTGGTGTGGTCTTGAGATATCTTAAGACACGGAGAGCAGCATCCCAGTGTCCCGTGTACGGAGTGGCCATGAACTGACTTAGGACACTGACGACAAAGGAGATATCTGGTCGGGTGACAGTTAAGTAGTTAAGTTTTCCGACCAATCGTCTGTATCGCTCAGGATCTTTCATTGGACTTCCGTCCTCTGGAAGGAGCTTCCTCGTAGGAAGCATAGGACTATCAACCGGTTTGCAGCCCAATAAGCCACACTCAGTTAGCATATCAAGAACATACTTTCGCTGAGAAAGGAGTATTCCTTGTGGGGAACGAGATACTTCTATGCCAAGGAAGTACCGAAGTCGACCTAAGTCGCTAATCTGAAACTGAGACTGAAGGAACTGTTTGAGCTTGGTAATCCCATCTTCATCATCCCCTGTAATTATGATATCATCCACATAAACAACTAGAATAATCCTTCGGCCCTGATGATGTATAAAGAATACAGAGTGATCATATGCACTACGAACCATCCCAAACTCTCCCATAACACTAGAGAAGCGACCAAACCATGCCCTTGGAGACTGTATGAGACCATATAAGGAACGGCGTAGTCTGCATACTTTTGAGGCCTCCTCCTCAACAATGAACCCAGGTGGCTGCTCCATATAAACCTCCTCCTCAAGAACACCATTGAGAAAGGCGTTCTTGACATCAAGCTGGTGGAGCGGCCAATGATGAATGGCAGCAAGAGCAATACAAATACGCACAGAGGGCATCTTGGCAACCGGGGAGAAAGTCTCGTCATAATCAATACCATAAGCTTGAGAATAACCTTTAGCTACCAGACGAGCTTTCAGACGATGTAGCGAACCATCAGGGTTAAGTTTTACTGTGAAAACCCAACGACAACCAACAACACGCTTACCAGGAGGAAGTGGTTTAAGATCCCAAGTCTGATTGGCCCGTAAGGCCCCAATCTCGTCTTCCATGGCTTGACGCCATCCTGGATGAGCCAGAGCTGTCATCACATTCTTGGGAATCGGGTAGGAATCCAGGGAAGTGGTAAAGGCATATGACTCAGTAGAGAGATGAGCGTAGGCAATATAATTCTGAATGGGATAACGAGTGGAACGTCTAGGTTCCTTACGGAAGGCAATGGGTATATCGGGATATGGTGCACCCGGAGGGTCATAAGCAAGGGTACCTGAGGTAGTATCTGGCAAGGGTGTGTCAGGTTCGGTCATGGCAGGCGGAGCTGAGGACGTACCAGAGGCATGGGTAGGCTGGGGATCAAGGGTCGCTGAGGTCTGATCCTTACCTCGTCGAGAATATGTGTAGAGTAATGGCGGAGGATCTGTCGGAAGGCCCGAAGCTATAGGAGCTGGAACTGTGGTGTCTGAGACCGAAGGGGTAGAGGGAATAGATGACACAGGAAAGGTAGGAATGATGTGAGACTCAGGTATATCAGGATTAGGAAACAGGTCAGAAACTGGAATGGAAGATTCTGGAAAGAAATGGCACAACTGATCAAAGGTGACGTCAGCACTGGTAAAATATCGACGAAGAGAAGGACTATAACACCGATAACCTTTCTGGACACGTGAGTAACCCACAAAGATACAACGAATGGCTCGAGGGTCGATTTTAGGGACTCCGGGACGATGATCATGGACATAAGCTACACATCCAAAAATTTGAGGCTCAAGAGGAAACGGAGTTCCTCTAGGAAATAAGACAGAGAACGGGGTTTGACCATGAATAACAGACGATGGCATACGATTAATCAGATAAGCCGCAGTAAGAACAACATCACCCCAAAATTGACGAGGAACATGAGAATGAATCATGAGTGTGCGAGTAACATCCAACAGATGGCGGTTCTTGCGTTCAGCAACACCATTCTGTTGAGATGTATATGCGCAAGAAGTCTCGTGAATAATACCTTGTGATTTGAGATATGTAGAGAAATCGGTGGACATATATTCTTTAGCATTATCGGTGCGTAAGGTTTGGATGGATGTTTTGAACTGGGTCTTGACATATGCATGGAATTCACGAAAGATCGAATTGATTTCACTACGGGATTTCAATAGGTAAACCCATGTGGCACGAGAATAATCATCAATGAAAGTAACAAAGTATTGAAAGCCCAATGTAGTCTTAACTGGACATGGACCCCATACATCAGAATGGACAAGTTCAAATATGGAAATGGTTCGGCTTGACACTTTTGGGGGATAAGGACGTCGAGTATGTTTACCGAGCTGACATGACTCACAATGGAAGTTATCGGGAATAGAGATGCCAGGTCTCATTTGTCGTAGGACGGCTGCTGAGGGATGGCCTAACCGACAATGAGTTTCAAAGATACTAGACTCACAGATGTTTGCTTTGGGATGCGACAATGAAGACATTCGATAGAGACCTGATTCGAGGCCGGTACCAATTACTCGGTTAGTACCTAGTTCATTAAAGGTACAATGAGTAGGATAAAAGGTAACGGAACAATTATTTCGTTTAGTAATCTGACTGACAGATAAAAGACTGGCAGGGAAGTTAGGAACAAGAAGAACAGAAGACAGGTTTAGGCTATCTGGGTTCTGAATGGATCCAATGCCACGTACGGGGCACGAGGAACCATCTGCAAGTTTAACCGGTGGGTAAGAGGTATTATGAAGGCTAGTGAGAATTCCTTGATTCGCAGTCATGTGATGAGTAGCTCCAGAATCAATAATCCAGGATAAGTCAAAGCCAGAAAACGTACCTGATTGTACTGAGTTGGTTTGAGGACCCGATGACCAAAAAGCAAGGAACCGTTGAAGCAAATCATACTCCTCCTTGGTGCATGCAATGGTGTGAGTTCGTTCGTCTCCCATTTGAAAAGTTGTTTAACCCAAAAAGAACTGAAACTCGAGCACGTGAACCGAGGCAGAAAACGAAAAATGCTTGAATTGAAAAACTAACCGGACGGAACTGACGGGGAAGGAATTCCGACTGAACTGGGAACTGGGTTTTAAAAAGCGCGCCCTAGGCACGCCTAGGCGCAAGGCGCAGGGTCTTGGGCTTTTTTGCTTATCGCCTTGTGTTTTTACAGGAAGCGCCAAAAAAGCGCATTTTTTGATGTTTTTTGTGGGCTTTTTTGGCCTGAGGCGCGCGCCTCATGTACCCTAGGCATTTTACTGCATTTTTTTCACTCTTTTCAGCAAAAAACCAACAGCAGCAAAAAAAAATAGCTTAATTAAATGGTGCAAAAACTGCCGCACGCGGGCCTGGGTTTTCGGAGCTGCATTCGTGTTCGCAGGACGTGCAGGCGGGCACGAATTCAAGCAAATCCCAGCTGAGAAAATCATTTTTTGCACCCCCCCCTGCGCGCGGGTAGGACTTGTGGTAAAACATGTCATAAAGCTACAATGGAGTAGTAAAGGCTTTACCTTATAAACAACCACTCACTTTGTCCCCACACCGATGTGGGACAAAGTATTTACCCCACCTTTTGAGACTTTTATTCCCATATCTAGATTAACTGCATAAATAAAATGGTATAAAAGCCTTACTTATAGCTATATTTTGATTAAAGGAAGCTAAAAACCTATGGGATATGTATGGGATATATAAAAAAAATTATATAAACATCTTGCGCTTCGGGTACGAAAAGCCCACCGCTTTTGCGCTTTGCGCCTCAATTTTAGACCTCGTCGCTTTTGTGTGCCTCTCGCTTTTTAAAACCAAGACTGGGAAAAGGCGGTGGCCGGAGGATGGCTGACGCGCCGTCACGCGCGGCGCGTGATGTACGGCGGCGGTTGTTTGGGTGGCGCGTGGGGGCGCGTGGCAGGTCAGACGGCGGCGCGTTTTGAGGGGTTTTGTAGATCGGGCAATCGCGAACACGATGGTGGTGGTGATGTATGTTAACTCGCCGGAAAAAAGAACGGATCTGAAAAAGTAGGTGACGGGTTGTGGTGGTTTTGGGTGTTTGAACAGATTTGATGTGAGCTGAAGTAATGGGTGTGTTTGAACGGATCTGGAACGGTTTTTAGGACAGAACTGGTGGTGACTAGAAATGGTATGAAAGAGAAAATCCGTTTCTGATGTGGAAGGTCAGACTGAGCTGCAACCACAGAGCATACTACGAACTTTCTAAACTGAGAGCCGGAAATGGTCACCCGAATGAGGATATTCTTGAGCTAAAACACCTTTAGCTCTGATACCATGTAAAAGAGACAGGTATGAAATGGAAAGGAAATCTGAACTTGTATTAATGAAAAGTGTGTTTACAAATGAAGAGGATCCCTCTATTTATAGGGGAAGGAGGGACCAACAAGTAAATATTAATTACATGTAGGGACACCTATAATTACATGCAAGGACATGTATAATTGTATGTAGAGACCTCTAGTTAACAACTAGGTCCTTCAACTATTTACAACTAACAGCTTTCAAGGGGATTTTTATACATTTTGAATATGTATGTATTTTATATTTATGGGTTGAAAGTCTTAAGCTTTTTGTAAATATTAACAATAAATAATCTGGTTAGCACGTTCAGAAATTGTCCTTAAATTTAAGTGCATATAACCAAAAGTGTATGAAAACCTATGTAGCAGTAGCACGGGAACGGGTATGGGACTAGGGTACGGGGACGATACGGGTACGGGGAACGGCAAAATTCAAAAATCCAAGATACGGGTACGGCAAAGGTACTGCAAAAAAATATAAAAAAAAATAGCTATTTATAATATATACACATATAATGTTAGTTTTATACTTTTCATGTAATAATTTATAAACTTTTCATGTAATAATTTATAAATTTAAGGACTAAATGTAAACTAGTAAAAATAAAGAGGGTTAAATGTTAAAATGTACAAACTAATTTTATACTTTTATATAAATTTTTACAAGTTTTATAGAATAAATAGAAACTATTGAAAGATGGAGGGACTAAATGTTAAAATATATAAAGTATAACCCAAAACCTAAAAAGCAGCCGTTCCCTAATAGTTTCAAAACCTAAAAAGCAACCTCTTTCTCTACCCTGTCTTTCAAGTCTCTCTCTCTACGATGAACAGCAGCAACCACAGCAAAATACAAAATCTTCAATCTATTATTCTTCTCTTACTGTCTAATCCTAATTCCCAATCTTCATTTCTGCTTCAAAACATTTGTAACCCTTAATCATGATGAATCGCAAGAAGTTCAAGACCAAGCAAACACAAAACGGCCACAAAAGTAAACGGTTGAAATCCGAAAAAACCAGATCCGTTCTTCACCGGCGATTCAAGGACGATTCAGGGCCGGCCATGAAGGAAACGTTCCCGAAACGTCGAATTGCCGTCCCCAATTTCCCGTAAGCGTTTCGATGTTGTCCCCATATTTCCGGAAACGTCCGGGGGACGTCCCCATGGCGTTTCCGGCGCGTTTCCGTCCCCACGCCGTCCCCGGGACGGGTACTCATGGCTCCAAGCCGTCCCCATGCTTCATAGATGAAAACATTATGGTATTTTGATCAATTAAAATGCAAGGATGTTATATAATGACTTGTGGGTTCATACATAGTTACGATAGGATCCGTATGTAGAGAACACCGATACGGCAATACATTGTGTAATCCAAGATTATGATATGTTACGGTTATTCGAGGTCTGAGTGAAAGGTAGACATTTTTGTCTTCAAGTGCATAGCTCAAGTTGAAGGAAAATAAGATTATATTGAAGGAAAGGGTAAAATGCCATTTTCGTCCCTAACGTTTGGCCAGTTTTGCGACTTTCGTTCAAAGGTTTGTTTTTCCGCATCTGGATCCAAAAGGTTTGAAATCTTGCCATTTTCATCCGGCTCGTTAACTCCATCCATTTTTCTCTGTTAAGTCAGCGGTATTTCAGTCTTTTTTTAACTTAAAGGGCGATTCGGTCTAACGGATTCAGACAGGGGGTTAACGAACTTGATGAGAATGGCAAGATTTCAAACCTTTTGGATCCAGATGCGGAAAAACAAACCTTTGGATGAAAGTCGCAAATATAGTTCAATATATGAGATTATGCACTATGTATAATTAAGAAGCAATTATAAACAGCCTCATTACCTGCCCATGTTTATTCCAAGAAATGTCTCCAGCCTGTCTTTAAATTGTAACATCTTAAGTCTCGCCAAAAAAAAATCCCAATTTGGGCTACCCTTTTCATCTTCAACCTCCGAAAACATATAACCGTTTGTTAATCTGAGGCCATAAGCAAGCAAAGCCCTAACAGCATCTTCTGTTGGCCCAACTCTGTTTACACACTCCGAAAGTACAAAATCTCGATCTTTAATGAGTGAAAAGAACATATTAATTTCACGTATTCCCTGTACCGAGTGCAGCCACTGCGCTTTCAACACTTCATCTTTATCCAACCCGTGATGATCAGCTAATTTAACCGCATCCTCAAACTGCTGATTGGTAACTAAAATATCGTAAAGTTCCTGAACAGATCTTTTTGAAAATGACATCAAGCTCCATTGCAGTTTACCACTGTCAAATTGCTTATATTTTTCAACTGTAACTGCCTCATAAAGAACGAAATCTGACGATTCAAAATTCTTTTCGGATGATTTACTTTCAAGAATAAATATGCATCCGGGTGATGTTGGCACTCGCTCGATAACAGGCAAAGAGTACCGATAATCATTTTCTAAAACCTTAACACCAGTATTGATGTCGAACATAATAATTTTGCCACTTCTGTTAGCAACGACAACAATATGATCCATCCACCATGTGAAATCTGTTATATTGTTTAATTCACTTTTTTCCTTGAAATAAACTTCTGAAAGTGAATCTTCTTTATTTAGCTTATAGAATATCAGGCATCCTCTTAAATCCAATGTAGCAACAAATTGTTTTTGTGGTGAAAACTGAACCTTTGGGGATGATATTTGACCTGTATAACCTTTTGTTTTAGAGTAGAGACCTTCAAACTCAGCAGAAGCTACTTGTTGTAAGCCTGATTGTTGACACCATTTCCAAAGAGAAATGGTGTAAAGTCCTGGAAGGGTGGAAAAGATATAAACAATTTAGCAATCTGGCTTTATGGTTAAAAAAATACAACATGAATATCATGGTTCAATGTTATTGTTAGAATAGCTTGGAGCATATACTATCCAAGTTGAGGGTGACAATTAGATCTATATAATAGAAAACAATAGAAAATCTAACTCCATTAGTGGTATTTATCAGTTTCCTTTTTCTTACCCATCTTTTGTACTAAAAATGTGGGTATTCTCATTGAAAGTATATGCACAATTTTCTCTCAATTTCACAGTTATCGTAGCACTACTATTCATTTTCATATGTCGTTGGAGAAATTTCTGTATTACAAATATGCTTTCAAGATTCACTAAGATTTGCTATGCAGTTATAGTGGTCCAAAATCAATGAGCGGTCAAGGTCCGTTATATGATATATTGGTTATAGCGCTGGTATATATGTGGTATACCGGTAATTTTTATATCATGCATAATTCGTAGTAATATCATGCAAAATATTAGTATTTAGGAACCGGCGATTTAGGATTTAAGAAGTGGAAGTCCAGTAATTTCTAGATTTAGGTTTAATTTTGTTGAACGATAAAGAACTAGCATCTAGAGAATGAAGACTTTAGGCCTCGATTTAGGTTTAATTTTGGGTTTGGGCTTTTACTTTTCGGTTTATTTCAAACAAAAAGTTGCTTAATGTGGGCTTTTGGGCTGAAATTAAAAAAAAAAACGCTAAAAGCAGTGCTACGACCGCTAAATGGGTTTCAAAATAGCGGCCTTTAGCACCGCTAATAGCGGAACCGCTATAAGGGACCACTATTTCAACCGCTATGAGATCGTATATCCGCTAAGCGTTATAGCACGCTATTGACTACATAGAAGATTTGTTACTGTGATTTATAAGGTTAAGCCATAGTTATTGATAGCGAATAGTGGACGATAGCGACAAGCTACCTATACGCTACGTAGTGATAGCTATGGGTGTGGATAAAAACCAAATTAACCGACCATAACCAATTTAACCGATAAAACTGAACCGAAAAACCAAACCAAATCAGAAACCAATGGGTCGGTTAATTGTTTTTCTGAAAACCGAAAGTAGTGGGTCGGGTATGGTTATCAATGTTTCCAATCCATACCCGCCATAACCAAACCGAACCAACCCGACATTTAGTAAAATCTTTGTCGGATGTTTGACTTTTAACCATTGCTTCGATATTTGATGTTTTTGGTTGAATGTTTGTTTAATTTTCTGGATTATATCATATCGTTTTGTTTAGATATACGATAAAAAATCAGTATCAGTTTTATAGATTATATGTATTTTCAATGCTATTTAATATACTAATATATAAAAATGTGTAATAACAATTTATTACATGGTAAAAAGTTTCAAGCCGAAACTGTTAGACCCAAACAATGTAAAATTATATCGTTTTGAGTTATTTTTAGGTAGATCCAAACTCATGGTTAACCGCCCATAACCGACCCGTTATAGCCTCCAAAACCGCCCATAACCGACCCGTTATAACCTCCAAAACCGCCATAACCAATCAGCTATGGTTATGGTTATCCATTAATCAACACTTCGGTTATGGTTATGGGTTTAAGCCAAAACCGACCCATGCACACCCCTAGTGATAACGATGAAATAGCAGGCGCTATTTTATGTTTAGCGTCACACTAGGAGAAAAAATTAGAAATATTTTATATATATATTATATCCAAATAAGTTGTTTTATACGCTGTTTTATATGTATGTTTAACAAAAAAACAAAAATCCTGCTATTTTATACCTATAAAATCCCGCTATTTACATTAAAGCAAAAAAAAAAAATAATAAATAACCTAAAATCCCGTTATTTGCCCGCTATGGAGGCGCCAAAATCAAATAGTGACACATGAGTGCTACGCTACGCTATTCGCTAGGCCTGGCAATAAAAACCCATACATGTCATTTTGGGTTATTTTGGGCCCTTTTGAAAAAGAAATAAGTCACAAAGGGTCAGGAAATAAGTTAGGATGGGTTTTAAAATATCCATCTAATTTTTCATGGGTCAGGATGGGTTTGTCTGGTTAACCCTAAATCACCCAAATCAAGTTCCCCCATTCTTCTCTTTCTTACCTCTGACACCCAAATCACCCAAATCATACAACCTCTATTCCATTATCTCCGACCGCCATTTAACCTTCAACCACCACAACTCCGCCTCTCAACCAACAACCACTATCACCTCCACCATATAACTCCGGCCACCAACCAACACCGTATTCCGACCACGCCTAAACCACCATCAACCCACCCACCTCTGTTGTGACGCCGCTTCTGTTCACAACCATCGCCGCCAGTCCGCCGCCGTCGTTTCCGTCCAAAACAAGCCCTAATTTACAACGCATGTTCAATGTTTTTTATTTACTACAATTTCTTTATATGCTTTTATGTCTATTAATTAAGTTATTATTAGCTTATGAATCAGTTTAGTGTGATTGTAATGTTAACATTATGTTGCATATCTGCATACACTCTTTGAACATTGCAGATCATCTTGCAACATTAAAACAACAAACTCAATACTATTCTTTAATATTTTGCTGCAGTCTGCATAAAGTCAAATATGTTCAAAATAATATTCCAAAGAGCAAAACTGATGAAGTCAACATAGCATACATTGGTACATAACTGATAATCAGTACATTCAGCTGCAAAATTTGAAGTTTTGTATAAACTGAAGTAAAAATTAATAAAAAAAAAACTTCATAATTTTGTTGTTGATATTGAGTGTTGTACAATGAGAAAAATAGATTTAAACCTGAACATGAAAAATATAAAAACAATGAAACTCTTAACAGGAAAATAACTACAGCTAGATTTAAAATATATATACACATTTTTTTAAACTATTATAATTTAAAAAAAAATATTTTCATTAAATTTTTTTAGATTTTTATTTATTTTTAGCCCATCATGACTCAAACAGTCAAACCCATCCGACCCAAACTCATCCTAACCCTTTTCTTATTAAACGCATCCTAACCCATGACCCAAACCTGCCCAACCCACCCACTTTGCCACTACTACTATTCGCTATAGCGCTCGCCATGAGCGCTATTAATAACTATTGGTTAAGCTTATGCTGTTGGGTACTGATAACATATATAGGCTGAATCTATCTACTACTCCTGCTAGTGCTTAAATACTATTCTGAGAAGAAATCAGCAAGTTGACAGCCACTTAAACTCTTAAAGGATGCTTTTTTCTTCTGATTCACAACTTCACACTTCCAGTTATAAATAGATATAACTAGTTCTTGGTCCTCCTACAACTAGTACAGAAAATTAAACCGAAACTAGCCAAGATAAGTGCTAAACATTACCAATGATGACGGTGGAGGTCGATGTGATGCCAACAGCACTACTAACAATAGCAAGCAACGAGCTATCTTGATGATATCCACAACATCTAATATTCTGAGGGAACTGCTTATGTGACAATGAGCCCAAATTTGAACTACTCATAGTGGAAATAGAGGCACTTGGGTCCTGACTAATCTCAATATCATGAACCGAACCATCTGAGGCAAGTATGCTAAATGTACACCTGTTAAATAATAATAACACTAACAAAATTAACCAATTAAGCATGAAAGCAAATGAACTAATGAACACATCTGGTGAATATAATTAGGTGAGAAATTGAGAGAGATATAGTACTTACAAACAAGACTTTTTCGTATCCTTATTATCAAGAATAACAAAGCTGATAATTGGCAAAGGCATTTTTAAATGCTGCTTTGTAATTCTGGTAATTTCATCACCATTTGCCCTTATAAAATAAAGGGTATCGGTATCGTCAAAAACTCCCAAAATGTCATGTTCCTCTGACCAGACTCCAGACATGAAAGTGACCAGGGAGTTGCCTGATATCACATGGAAAAAATTAGGCGTTTTATGTTGTAAACACCGAGTGCTAAAATAAACTCATATATCAGCCGCAGTTGGTTCAAGAATATACTTGTTAATTATGTTATAACACAATTGTAATATAAAAGGCATTTACACATGTTCAGGAATCTTACTAGTAAATTTCCCACAAGGCTCTTGGTAATTATCATCTATCTGTAAGATAGTTATCTCATTTCCAACTGCTATAGCCACATGTTCACCACTTGGAGAGACGAAAATTGATGTCCATTTGCTTAATTTCTGAGGATGCCGATTTGTAGTCCATTTTTCTCTAAACTCACTGAGACCTTCATAGTACAATAAGAAGATAAAAATAATCTATAATTAACCAATGAGAAGAACATAAGCATATGTGCATTGAAAAACTCACATTACATGTAAGAAGGACATGTACATACAGTTAACGAATAAATATAAGATCAATCGACATGTACCTTTCGTTGAAAGCAGTCTAAGGAAACTTCCTTTAGTGCTTTCAGTTAGCTGGAATTTCAATAAAACTCATAAACTATGAGAAATCAAAGCAAATAAATGAAGTAAAAATGATGGTGATAGAAACTGAACCTCTTGGTGAATAGGGGGGTAATTGTGAGTGTAAGGTCTAGAAGCGTGACGGCGAGTCTCGTAGAGAACCTGAGAATCACTCCTTCTTCCCCCCTCAGTTTCCATTTTTGAGGGTATGAACAAGTTGCTACTGCTACAAGGAATCAAAATACGGTGTCCCACCAGAGAGATATCTCACAAACAGAAACTGCACAGAAGACAAAGAGGATACCGTTGAAACAAAGAAAGTATTTATCATATCCAAGTTTAACCGTGTTTTTTTTTTTTTGCTTACTTACTATGTGAACAGATCAAATTCCAAGTTACTAAGAACATGAGGCATTGAAGAATCAAAATAGCCCTAGAAACAGATGCATTTAAGAGCTAATTTAACATATATGTGCCTGATTTGCAAGGTAAATAAACTAACAAATCAATCAACTAGCTAAAATCAATCAATCAATCAACCAACTAATCGAATCGAATGAATGTATATGGAACTAGAACCGCATAAATTACCTGATGATCGTTGTGTGTGTGAGAAGGAAAAGCCCTAGGTTTAGTGGCGTGTGGAATCGGATTAAGATCCAAATTGTATTCCAATTGCAACAGCACACCGATTCGTCGTCTCTCTAGTAACTGGTAACGTAACTCGTTAAACTGACTGCTTCCAACGACTGCTTGCTTAACCTTTGCTAGGCTTACCTCGGCTGCAACCGCTCAAGCACTTCTCGAACCACTAACATAAAAAAAAAATTAAATCTCACCCATTTACCATTTTCTAAACGAGGCAAAGTGCTATGATTTATTTAAGACCACCCGTAGTGGGGCGTTATTTTTAAAAAAAATTGAAAAAAAAGGCCCCAAAACGCCCCTCCCCCCACTACACCAGGCGTTATAAGTCGTTTTTTTTTTTTGAAAAGTTTGCATGTTGGCGTTTTATTTAAAACGCTGAAGTGGTCAAATGAGCAAGTGCATGTGGCCAATGGGAGTGTTCTTCAGTCTGCCAAGGTTTGACTAGCCAATGGGAGTGTGAGTTTGCTTTTTTTTTTTATTATTGGAAGGGGCATTATTAGGCATTATGCCCACTACACCACTTTTGCAATAATGCCCCATGTTGACTGGCATGACACATGTCGAATAATGCCCCATGGTGGGAGCATTATTTTGTTCCACCACTACACATGGTCTAAGATTGGCTTATATTAAAAACAATTGAGCCGAGATAGGTTTTTTAATAGAGGACCCTAAGCCCGAACTTTATTTATCAAGTTCGAGTTGACTGGCAAATAGGCTTGTAAATGAACTGAACGAACACGAACGAGGCATGTTCATATTCGTTCATTTACCTTTAACCGAAAAAACGATCGGACACGAACATTTAAATGAACAGATTTTCTTGTTCGTGTTCGTTCGCTAAAAGTATAAACGAACGGTTCACGAACATAAACGCACACAAACACACATAATTGAACATAAAAGAACATAACAAATCATAACGCACATAATTGAACAAAGCTTTGAATTGTATAGCAATAGTAGAGGAGAAAAAGAACATAAATATCTTAATTCACGTTTCATATGATAAAAAATATTGCTTTTAAATTGGAAAATATAAATCAAATATATTAATACCATATAAAATAAAGTTTTGAAATCGGATAGTCAAAGCTAGTTATGGGATGATAAAGAAAATTAAATAGATTTTTAAATTTAATTAGTAAATACAAAATTTAAAAGATGAACATAAATAAACGGATATAAACGAACACGAACGAATGAATTTAAATGAACGAACATAAACGATCGTTCATGAACGTAAATGAACAAACTGGACGTTGTTCATGTTCCTTCATTTATTTAAATGAACAAAAAAAATTGTACATGTTCGTTCATTTATTAAATAAACGAACATGAACGAATTTCCTGCCGAACGATTCATGAATGGTTCACTGAACGTTCGATTCGTTTACAAGCCTACTAGCAAATCTAAACAAGCCTATTATTTATATTACTTTTATTTTATTCACTAAATATATATTTACATAAGAATATTTTTATATATAGAAATACTAGGTTAGAACTTCGTGTATTGCATGGATTTAATAAATGTAATTTTATATACTAAATAAAAAACAATATATTTTATATAAATATAATTTTATATATTAAATAATAAAAAATTATATCTTTAAGAACTTAGTGTATTGTGCGGGTTGAATAAAAATAATTTTATATACCAAACAATAAAAAAATTATATTTAAAAAAACATGTGTATTCACGGGTGGATGAAATGTAATTTTATATACCAAACAATAAAAAAAGTTATATTTAAAAAAAACCAGTGTATTCACAGGTGGAAGAAATGTAATTTTATATACTAAATAATAAAAAAAGTTATATTTAAAAAAAGCTCTGTGTATTATTCGGGTTGAATAAATTTAATTTTATATAGCAAATAATAAAAAAATGTTATATCTTTAAAACCCTTGTGTATTACACGGGTAATCTATTGTTAAAAAAAATTTTCTACATCAAAATGGATTTTTTATTATTTTTTAAATTAGGTTAATACTATTTAAATTTTTTGGTTTATTTAATAAGTTATTTAATATAATTTCTCATAGTTAACAATAATAACATTAACAATAAATAATATGCATGTTTATCTACTATTAAGTGAAAAAATGTTTTTTAGTTTAGATAAGACTTTACGATTTGAAATTAAGTTTATGCCAATGATTTAGAGTTGATAAGATTTATATTAATTTAATTAATATTTAATAATTTAAATTAAATAATAATCTAAACAAGCCTATTACTTATATTAATTTTATTTTATTCACTAAATATATATTTTGTCTCGGGCGCTGGACGGAACTAAGCGTAAGCATGATACATCCGTTCCCTGGCGACCGAATGTAAAAAACGGGGCCTTCCAAACCAAGGTGTAAAGGCATGAAATACAAGCATCTCGGGCAAATGCCTCAAACTCAATGAAGCATACTCAAAATGACGAAGCTTCACAAGACCAAGTGGATGTACCTGCGATATGTGGATGGCATACTCATCCAACACTTCCTTGCAAAACTTAGTCATCAGTAGCCTGAAGTTGCAAAACTTAAAGAAATCGACGAACATAGTAATATTCCCGTCACGAAGGGGAAATGCGGCATCTTTCTCAGATGGTAGGATTGGGTGTCACTCGGACTTAATCCCATATGCCTTCATCAAATTCTCGAATGAAGCTTTACCCCACTTATAATATAGAGCATCTTCGCTCTGAGTCTGATCGGAGGATTTGGGGGCCATGAAGGTTTTGGGTGAAGAAGAAATGGCGCTTGAATTTTGGGGGAGAATTCCCTCTTAATTCCCTAGTTATCCAATTTATAACCCTCCGATACATTTTTCAAATTTCAAATTTGGAGCCTAATGGGGCACGTGTTGGTACATGTACTCATTAGGGGTCTTGTCGTTAGGCAGCAAGCGCCGTCACTTGAACTTCCCAGTGTATCTTTTCTTTTTACTATTATTATTACTATTCCCATTTTTGTAGCATGACAAGTTATGTGGGCTTTCTCTTAAGTCCGACCCCATGCACAGTTCCCATAGCATCGGACTGGAGGGACATGTAGAGGAATGACCCAGCTCGGTCATCCCGGGTCGGTTAAATCGTCATTAATGAAACATGAATAAAAGGAATATTGTAATTAATATTGCTACACAAATAGAAGATTTGACATATCTCCTAAAAGTGGGGAAATCCCCATGCAAGTAACTTTCTGATATTAAGGGAAACCCTAACCCACCAAAAAGTATAAATAGAGGACGCATCTTGAGGTAAACATACAATAACTCTCTCTCTCTCTAAAATACCTTTACTCCCACAATGAATACTTATTCTCACGTCGGATGGTAGTTACAGAAATAACCAATTCCTGTAACAAGTCGTAATGGTGTTTTGTTTTGCAGATCGGAGTTCATACCACTTTTAGCCGGATTTCCCATCTTAGGGACGTATCTTAGGTCACGTTTCTACATAGTTACATAATAATATTCTTATATATAGAAATATATGGTGAAAATAGGGGGTATCTTGAGAACGCTAAATATTGCGAGAACAGTGAGAACGAATGAAAAAATCAATCGAAATCAATTTTTTTAATAAAACCTTCATTAAAACCTATATAAACAAGCAAGATTTTGGTGCATCAGCACTTATACATTGTGCTTGGGGAGTGTTTCAAAAAAAAATCTTTCATTCTCCACTTTTCCCCACACATATGTCTTGCGTTTACACTGTTACACATGTGGGATTGAGATATAGACAGAGATCACGAGAGAGAGGGGCGGAGCTGCCGGCGGAGCACGGCGGCGATGGATCTGTTCCTTGTCATGACCGTTCTCCTTCCGATCATCATCAGTCAACACTACCATGATCAATAACGAAGCCGCCGTTTCCACCACCACCACCGTCGCAGCACCACCGTCAAAGGTTCAACTTCCACAGTGGCAGTGGCAAGAAGGTATTTTGAGGGTTGGACACTGATTTATTGTACATCAGGCTTGGTTTTGTAAACTTATTGAAAGAGATGAAGATGCGAGAGGAAGAGAGAGAGAGAGTGGAATCGACAATGGTTTTCCGGTCTACAGGGTTTTGATTATGACTTACAGACTCACCTTCGACGTCTCAATTTTCAGAGACCAGGTACGTGGTTTGTGTTTTTCCCAGTGCGTCAAGGGTTTTTAATGAACGGTCTGAGGGTTTTCAATGATCTGGTTAATACAAATTCATAATATGACACTTCAACTATAATGCAATTACAGGGGGTGTTTGGGATTCCTTCTCAAAACTCCTTTTTCACTTCTATTTCACTGTTCAATAAGTTAATAAGTTAGAATTTCTAACTTATTGACTTCTACACTCACATACATGCAATCCCCAAACACCTTAAAAAGTCCTTCTTCACTATTCAATAAGTTAATAAGTTAAAAGTGGGTGAAAATAAGGAATCCCAAACACCCACATATTATGAGACGGGTGCTAATTGCTTCTCAAAATGGCTTACAAGAGATATAACTTGGAATATTATAAGAAAACCCTGTTTCATTGTCCATCACGTATAATTACATTAAAAATAAAAAAATAAGATATCATTTGTTCAAATAGTAATGAATTTACTAGATGTAAAACCCCAATCGATGACGTAAACATCAGAGTGAGATGAAAACGAGATTGCAAGAGACATCATAACAGGACTACGTGACAATATGTTAAAGATAAATTTCATTTCGTTACTAAGGATTCGAATACAATGTTTGGAAAGGACATAGCAACAACATAACAATTTAAACAACAAAAACATAATTTTAACTAAGTGGGTATCTAGTCCATCCTACCAAGGCCGGCCCTGAGAATTTGTATATCCTGTTCGAGCTCCAAAAAACGTGCCCTTAGGCCTTAACGAAATTGGGTCTTGGGCTCAATAAAAGTCTAAACCTAATGCCAATGGGCTAATAACTAATATAAAGCGTAAGAATAGTTTTGTAAGTGAGCCTATGTTGGCGTTTGTATAGGTATACCCTATTAAAAAAGAAACTTTGTAGGATCGTTCGACTGATCCGAATGAGTCGTTTAGAGAAGTTTTGATCTATTTCAGGTGCGGAAAACAAGAAATAGACTTAGTAACAGCTTGATCTTCACTTAATTCACTGATTGTATTGATTAAACGTTGTTTACAATCGATCTTCACACCGGCAGAGCTTCGGCATGGAATACAAGAATTCCCGTATCCAGATCCCAATATTCAGTCTTACAGGTGAGTATACCACAGATGATATCTGTAAGGGGTTAAATTGCGAGGGCCGTGAGAGCTCAGGTCGATCTTTCGATACGCAGAGAGATGACGGCTTCGACTTTCGGTGAGTCCCCTTTAGAGGATATTTTGATTACAACAACAATGACTATCAATTTTATTGTTTCATCAATTTGCTGAGGGCAGCGCTATATTTCAAGCAAGCAGAAAGTATTCTCCGGGGACTAGGCCATTGCTTCCGCAAAATCAGAAGTCCCGGGATAATACCCCAGATATCACTGAGTATAAAGACCTAGTATCTCAGAAAGAGGGACCTTTCAAACGAGATTTCAGGGGTTACCTATATATCCAAGTAGTGTTCCTGATCGGAATGTCGCGCTCCGGTCAAAGATAATATTTATAAGCCCAAATTACCCTTAACAATGTGTTAGCGGTAGTAAGGGGTCGAACCACGAAGAGTATGTGGTTTGTGTATGGATTCGAATGAATTAAAACAATTGTCACGATATATGAAGCTTGCTAGAATAATTTTTGTGTTTTCGTTTAATTGAGAGATATGATTTTTAACTAAATGAATTGATGAGAATGATTAACGACTACAACTAACGATTGCAAGAAAAATGGTTACTAGAACAATAATGATAAAAAGGAATCACACCCGGTTTCGGTAATTGTTAATCTAGGAGTTCTACAAGTTTTAGTTTCAACTCAAATGCATTCGATTAACGGATTTAGTGTACCGTGACTTAGGTGCTACTAGCTATCAACGTCCCGAAGAACGGACAAAAAGACACTTTGTAATCAACACAAGTAAATCCTAACAACGACAATGTACAATCATATATCACCATTTCGCAAAGTCATAACTTTTAACATTGTTCGACAATTCACGAATTCGTAACAAACGTAATACTATTGTCAAAAGTTTCAAAAACCAAACACAAATTGTCACTAAGATGAAACAAGAACAATTCGAAACACTAAAATCAACAACTACCTACACCGGGGTGAAACCGAGATGATTAGCCGCTCATGGTTGATAAAGCTTGATCACCGGAAGTTTGGAACGCGAATGAAACCATCTTGAAACTTGGTGGATGAAGGAATGATGGAAGATTAGGGTTTATGGATGATGATGGTGAGATGGATGATGGATTGGATGAATTAGGGTTTGTATGATTGATTATGTGATGGATGATGATGATTCGGGTTGTAGGTTGATGATAGATGGAATTGGATGGTGAATGGTGGATGATTATGGCTCCAAGATGAAGATTCAAAACTCCCAAGTGAGTGTAACTCCCGTTTTTGGTTGGTGAACTCCCCTTTAACTCGTCCCAACAACAAAACATAACAAAATTCGCGATGCCCATTTATGAGGACCGTCGCCGACGGCCAAAGTGACCGTCGCCGACGGTGTGTGGAACTCAAGAAATGGCCGACGGCCTAGTTTGCTGTTTACGGTGATTCTGGCGACGGAGGTTTACACAGGTCGTCGGCGACGGACCATATGGTCGTCGGCGACGGTGCCCCCAAGTGTGACTTTCTGTTTTTTCCATTTCTCAAGTCTGGTTGACCCGTTTTGCTTCCCGGTGGCTCGTTTTTCGCTCCGGTGGTTCGTTTAGCTCCCACTTAGCTCCTTAAACTTCACAAGACCTGCAAAACACAAATCCTCTTACAAGTAGGCTATTTGAGATTAAAAGTTAAATAAAAACATGAACTTAGACATAAACAAACACCGGTTTTCGACCACGCATCACATCCCCACACTTGTCTTTTGCTTGCCCTCAAGCAAATCTGTTTTGCACTTTCACGTGGGTCGAACAACGAATACACTCCCCATTCCCGAGACGAAGGTTAAGGTCCAATGTCATGCTAAAGTTCAAACTCTTTACAATTTTCAATATATTTAATGGTGATATGATTTCACATACACAAATGGTTACCCAAGATTAACCCGCCCGTGAAACCAACAATTCATGCACATCCCTCACAATGTTCTCTCCACGACTTGTAAATTGGCTAATGTTTATAATGTATTAGCACTTCAAAGAATATTCACTCGAAACCGATTAGAACACATACCCGCATAAGCTTGCAACTCAATCATTCTCCACCATTGATCACAAATACTAAGCACAAGTCATAAGGTCTTTGTAAGGGTTGTAACAGGGCTAGGCTAAAGGTAGGAATTAGGATATTTTAAAGTGGCTAAGGTGATGAAAATTCGATTTTTATTACAAACCGCTAACTTAAACAAAACTATATATAAACATCAACTATGGGCAATAATCTTTCACCCTTTTATTCGACAACTACTAACACTTCTTTTTGTGTTTTTCTTCAACGATTTTCAATTCATTTTCATGATTTTTTTTTACATATATGCAAACAATCAAGAAAAACTATACAAATACGACTCCTATGATCGAATTTCCATCACACGGGTTTAAAAGAAAAAAAAAGTTCAACGGTTATGGGCTATAGGGTGGTCAAACGAAAGGTTTAGGCTCAAAATGGGCGACTAGGGGATTTGTTTGGGTAAGGATAGATAAATGATTTTAAGAGAAAAGGTTTACCTAATGCCTTAATCATTCTCGTGCTTGTATTTGATCTATAGTCTCAAACGTATCAAAAGTTGCAAGTTCTACAATATATGACTAATGGTCCACTCAAACAAAGAAACATAGGTATGTAATCTATGATATAAAAGTGGCTCAAAATCTCACATATCTAAAAGGGTATGGTATGTGACATGCATAAACTACTAGTTTCTAAGGCGGATTATTCCCAAATAACCACCCGCTAAATACCCGTCATGCTACACATTCGAACTTGACCATGACAATAGACCAAATGGGTTGTGACATCCCTCGTTGACTTAGTTACTTATGCTTTTAAGATCGCTTTTGAAACAAGACATTTTTGAAAAAAATTTGAAATTTCCCCCCATCCCCACACTTGAGGTGAACATTGTCCTCAATGTGTAGTATTTAAATGAACGGGTCAAAATCTAAAACTTTTACTACTCCCCCATCCCCACACTCGAGGTACATATTGTCCTCAATGTGTAAGAACTAGAGTTTTAACGCACAAGGGATGTGACACGACTAATTCCCCCAAAAATTTCACCCCGGAAAAATAATATACAAAATACATTCCACTTATTTACTAACTAAAAATCAGAAGTAAAAAGAAACGTATGCACCTGATTTCTGAGCTTATTCCTCGTGTGCTCCTCTTATCTTCATGAAAATGGTTGTCCCACGAGTCCGATATACCTACAAATCTTAACCCTTGTGTAGAAGCATGCTTCTCACAACCATCAAAATTTGTTAGTTACCTAGCTCTACCACTTTTATGAAATTATTACCAAGTCATACCTTATTTTACCTTGATTTATGTGGAAAATAATTTACAACAACAAAAAAACCTAACTCACTTTCGTAGGAATCACGGTTGCATTTAGCTTATGCAACAAGCCCTTTTAAACCCCCCAATAGCTTGGGAGGACGAGAGGTCTCGTGAGGGTTATATAGGGAACACACCCACAACGTTCATTTAACTAGGCGAGAATTTAAATAACAAAATGAAAATAACGCAAATAAAATAATATACAGCAACAACAACAAAAGACATACCTCGCCTCTACCGCTGATATCTCTCATTAGGGTTCACTGGCGGGTTCGGCTGGTACGGATAACCAGTGAGGGCCTCAAGCATATCCCTATAGTTATCTAGCAGGCTTGACTCTTGTTGAGGTGGCGGTTGGTATGGCATCGGAACAAAACTCGAGCCGACTGCCTCGGGCCAATGAGGGGTTGGATCGGATGGCCCTTGCGGATGAGGAAGGTTGGGGTAATCGGTCCAACCCGAATGTTCAACATATGGGAGGCCGGCTTGATAATCTCTTTGATGGCGCTCTTGGTCATGGAGCACTTTGAAGTTATTAATCGCCATCTGGTTAGAGAAGGCCAACGCTCCCCATCAGCGTTGGTCCAACTCTCCTTATGCAGTTTGGCGCCTAGCCTCCTCTTCTTCCCATGCCCGTCTATGGGCCCTTTCTTCCTCTTGCAACTGTATCATGCGTTCCATTTGTGACTGTTGTAACGCATGTTGCAGCTGTTGTTCCTCCAACTGCTTTTCCACCCTCTCGCGGAAAGATGCTTGAAAACCCCATTGTTGCTGCGAGTACGCCCCTTGCGCCTCTTCCCATTCGCTCCTACTAGCATGGTATTCTCTTGCTTCACCAATACCCGCCGACACATTGTCGTAGACCGCTTGATTTCCAGGGTCCACAACCGGTATGACGGTATCTTCCTTTCGTTCATAAAGTCTGCCACATTGGCAGAAATCTCCCGATGCTTCCTCCTATACCTTTGCCTCGGTCCCCGCGGACCAGAAGGATCCGTCTCTTCCTCAACATCAGGCATCTCCTCATCACCCTCTTCTTCCTCATATTCTTCATCACCCTCTTTGTCATTAAACCGATAACTATCCCCTTGCTCATCTTCAACCGTGTGCAAATGCCCAAAAGCTTTCACGATTATTTTCCAATGCCGCCTCATAGTGGCAAAGCTGAACTGATCAATGGGCTTAGACACCCACAGTGAATCTTGAGGCAATGCATTCTGTTGGAGAATCATGGCGCTAATCAACCTTGCATAGGGAATCATCTTTCGTTTAAACGATTCCCGTGTATCCCATGTGTTGATCATAACAATTTGACGCCACGAGAGCTTGGGTGTCCCATATAACAATGCATGCAAAACCTGACAGTCGGGTGCCTTCACCGTTCCACGGTCTCCGAACCGTACCATAATGTTCTTTAACGAGATACCTTGTAATATTTTCCCCATCAACGACAAATCGCTTCTCGACTCCCCCGCGCCCCCAGAACCTGTCAATACTAATGCTAGCATTTGTGGTGGATCGGCTTCGTTTCTTTTATTATCCAAAAATTGATCATAACCATAGTAATCATATGCGTCCATCCCAAGCGAATCAAATCTCGCTATAGCATTCATATGCTCGAATGACATGATCATTTGGTTTTTGCCAATATTACCAACTAACCGCCATGTAGGAGCCGACCCATCAGAATGCTCAAACCGTAGCGTAGATAGCCATTCATACACCGCACCCAAATATACCCGGGTGGTAATATCATCGCACCAGCCAATCACTCGCTCCCAACCAATCTTTTCAAACTTTTTCACTATGCCGATCTTTCGAAACTCCTCGACATCTACTGTACGCTCACAAACTGCCCTTTCGGGTACAGGTTTTGAAACACCCGTAACCATCTTCATCTTCCACATCTTCGCTTCCAATCTCTTGTTTCGATATCGGGAAAGAGCCTTCAACTTCTCTTCTTTCCATACCGAAGCTGACTGACTATTCTTTGCCTCTTCCCAATCCCAATCCTGTCGAATAAGTTGCCCATCACCTTCTTGAACATTACTTAAATGTTCCCATCGCCTTTGATATTCCCCCGAGCCTGACCCGGCTCCTGAAGACGCACCTTGCCCGGAGGTCTTGGCTTTCTTGCTTCTTCCAAACATATCTACAATCAAAAGACAAGACAACAATTAGTACATCCCAAATCTTTAAACAATCTCAAACTTTGAACATAATATGTAATGTTGAATTTCAATTAATAATTAGATGTAAAATCGCCTTTTTAAACTTCCAAAGTCGCACATCTTATCGTCTATATCAATTAAACATGTTTGTTCACAAGATTTCTCAAAATTTCATGGTTTCAACAATATTCAACATCACAATTATGTTCAATCATGCAAAAATCTAGTGTAATCACATCACCAAGACTAAAGCATGCTCAAATCCCAACCAAATCAAGTAAACATTCTTAAGTTTACGCTAAAACATCCTACATTATGATAAACAACCTACTCTTAAACCATATGCTTAAAATTTTGGAAGAAATCAACAATGTATATGAAAATCATGCATAAATTTACTGAAAGTTCATACCTTTAGTGTTAGATAACAAGAAGAACTAAGAACAAGTGCAAAACAAGAGACTTGGATGAACACTCTTCAAAACCCTAAAACTCACGTCCAGAAATCGTGCAAACGAGCAAGATTTGATGGAAACTGTTATGGGGGTTTTGTTCCTCTCGAAAAACTACACAAGTTAGGCTCAAGAATCAACTGATTTGGTGTAGAATTGAAGGAGTTATGAGAAGTGAAAGATTAGGGTTCTTGGTGTGTTATGTTGAAGAAGATGGAGTTGGATGGAGATAAGTAACATGTGGATCTGATAATTGAGGGTATGTGGGTATGTGATGAGGTTTTCGGGTACCATATGTGGTAACAATTGACTTTGGGTTGAGTTTGGATACCCACAAATGGGTTTGGGTTCGAATCTAGGCATTTAAAAACGATCAGCGTCGGCTGATAATAGCTACATCGTCGGCGACGGTGTGATGGTTCGTCGGCGACGGACTCGGGAACTCATGGATTCGGGCGACGGCTTAACACGCTGTCTACGGTCAAAATTTGGCGACGGACAACTTAGAAGGACCGTAGGCGACGGTATGTTACCCCGTCGGCGACAGCACTCAGAAATCCCATTTTTTTAATATTATTATTTTTTTTATTTTTATTTTTTTAAGAAAAAATAGAGAGAAAATTATGACTTTTTAATAAAGGGACTATGTACACTAAAAAAATCCTAAAAATTATTAAAAATCTTTTTGTGATTTTTTGTAAGTTAAATTTTAAAAACGCGGAAACCGTTAACGGCCCTACCACCCCCCGAAAAGCCGTGTATTGTCCCTAATACACACAAATAAGTCTTAAAACATACCTTTTTGTCTTCAAAACCTATTCGTGATATCCGAACTTCACACAATCAAGAGGATTAGTACGAGACAAAAACGATTAAACACAAGAACACACAAACAATTAAATAGATGGTACATAACTTTACAAAATTTGTTACCGGTCCTTTTCATTCGACCTCATAAACCGGGATGCTTACCACGAAGCTCACTGATTCCTTGCTTTCCTCTACCTTCTCGTTACCATCAAGAAACGGTTTTAGCTGATGACCATTTACCGTTTGTCGTATCCCATCCTTCGGGTCCTCGATGGTAACATCACCCAATTGTCCGACCCGGGTGATCACATAGGGTCCCATCCATTTGCTCCGGAGCTTTCCGGGAAAGAACTTGAGCTTCGAATTGTAAAGCCACACCTTTTGGCCAACCTCGAACTCTTTCTTTCTCAACTTGGCATCATACGCTTTCTTCATTCCATCCTTGTACTTGGACGCGCGTTCATATGCCATTTCCCGTAGCTCCTCCAACTCGCATAGCTTAAGTTTCCTTTCCTTACCTGCATCGTCATATTGAACATTAACCTCTTTGATAGCCCATAACGATTTATGCACAAGTTCAACCAGTAAGGTGTAGTGCCAATAGGTGTCTTATGTGCCGTACGGTAGGCCCATAAAGCATCGTTCAATTTAATTGACCAATCCTTACGGTCCGCCCGCACGGTCTTTGCAAAATCTCTTTGATTTGCCTATTTGACACCTCAACTTGCCCGCTTGTTTGCGGGTGATAGGGGGTAGCGATCCTATGGTCAACACCAAACCGTTTAAGAAGTTTCCCAAACCGAAAATTTTTAAAATGAGATCCTCCATCACTTATGACTTATGATGACCCGAGGAATCCCAAACCTTGAGAAAATATTGGTTTGAACAAAATTACACACTACGGAATGGTCGTTCGTCTTGGTGGCTATTGCTTCGACCCACTTTGACACATAGTCAACGACCACCAAGATATACAAATTGCCATAGGAATTGGGGAATGGGCCCATGAAATCAATTCCCCACACGTCAAAAATGTCGACTACAAGGATTGGTTGCATGGGCATCTCATCCCTTTTTGAAATACCCCCTAGTTTTTGGCACTCTACACAATTTCTAGAAAATTCATTTGCGTCTTTAAAGATAGTTGGCCAATAAAGACCACTGTTCAACACTTTATGACCCGTTTTGTGGCCACTAAAATGGCCACCACATGCAAACGAATGTAGATGATGCAACACGCTTGGAATTTCTTCATCATCTATGCATCTTCTTATCACTTGATCCGCACACTCCTTCCACAAATGCGGTTCTTCCAACCGATAGTACTTGATTTGGGACATGAAGTGTTGCCTCTTCCGTCTATCCCAATGTGCCGGTAAGTCACCTGTAACAAGATAATTCACAATGTTAGCATACCAAGGCAACTTATCCAATTTCATAATATACTCATCGGGAAACGACTCATTGATCTCTAACGATCTAGGATCCTCATCAACCATCAACCAGGACAAATGGTCCGCTACCACATTCTCGGTACCCTTTTTGTCCCGTATCTCCAAATCGAACTCTTGGAGCAACAACACCCATCGGATTAACCTCGGTTTTGCATCTTTCTTCTCCATGAGGTACCTAACTGCAGTGTGATCAGAATAAATAATCACTTTACTACCCCATATATATGCCCGAAATTTATCCAATGCATATACCACTGTAAGTAGCTCTTTTTCGGTAGTGGTGTAATTTAATTGTGCATCCGAAAGAGTCTTACTTGCGTAGTATATGGCAACGGGTTTCTTTTCAACCCGTTGTCCCAACACGCCCCCCACCGCATAATCACTCGCATCGCACATAATTTCAAAAGGAAAAGACCAATTTGGCGATTGCAAGATTAGGGCCTCAACTAACTTCTCTTTTAACTTGTTAAAAACGTTTTGACAATTTTCATTAAAATCAAACGGTTGATCTTTTAACAACAAGTTACGTAAAGGCTTGGTTATGTCACTAAAACCCTTAATAAACCTCCGGTAAAAACCCGCATGACCTAGAAATGACCTAACACCTTTAACGGTCGTGGGATACGGTAAAGTAGATATGACTTGTACCTTTGCACGATCAACCTCTATCCCACGACTTGACACCACGTGTCCCAACACTATTCCCTCTTGAACCATAAAATGGCTCTTTTCCCAACTTAAGACCAAACTAGTTTCGACACACCTTCTTAACACTTTATCTAGTTGGTCCAAACAAGCCTCAAAAGATGACCCAAAAATTGAGAAATCATCCATGAAGATTTCCAAAGACTTCCCCACCATATCTGAAAAGATACTCATCATACACCTTTGGAAGGTGGCGGGGGCGTTACATAATCCAAACGGCATTCGCCTAAATGCGAAAGTGCCATAGGGACAAGTAAACGTGGTCTTTGCTTGGTCTTCCGGATGGATGGCGATTTGGTTATAACCAGAATAGCCATCTAAGAAACAATAAAATTTTTGCCCCGACAATTTCTCAACTATTTGATCAATGAACGGTAAAGGGAAATGATCTTTGGAAGTTGCGGTATTCAACTTCCTATAATCAATACAAATTCGCCACCCGGTTACCGGCCGAGTGGCTACCTCTTCACCTGCGTCATTTTTGACGACTTGTATGCCCGCTTTCTTGGGAACCGTCTGTGTTGGGCTCACCCATTGGCTATCCGAGATCGGGTAAGTGATACCCGCATCGAGCCATTTCAGCACTTCCTTCTTCACTACCTCCTGCATGTTCAGATTTAATCTCCGTTGTGCATCTCGAACGGGAGTCACATTCTCTTCCGTGATGATTTTGTGCATCACCACCGAGGGACTAATACCCTTCAAATCAGCAATGGTCCATCCAATCGCCGCCCGATTAGTGACCAAAACACCCATCAATTTATCCTCTTGCTCCACGGTTAAGTTTGATGCAATGATAACCGGGAGCGTGTTGCCTTCACCAACATAGGCATATTTGAGATGCTTAGGCAACGCTTTCAATTCAACCTCCGGAGGCTCTACTAATGACGACTTCAACTTGGTGTCGATGCTCTCCTGTAAACTCTCAACTTGGTGCGTCCATGTCGGTTTTCCCTCTCTAACCGCAAGCACCTCCAAACTCTTTACTTCCTCGTCGATGCTCTTATCCATCTCCACCTGTGACCTGTCAAACATATAACAATCTTCCATTGTGTTTTCCCCATCTACAACTGTGTCGCAAAGAGGTATACACGTGTCAACGATGTCCGCCATATAGCATTCATCATCAACTGGAGGGTTCATAAGTCCGGAAAAAACATGCAACCTCAACCTTCGGTTTCCAAATGTCATGTTAACCGTTCCCGTTTTGCAATCAATTTGAGAATTTGCGGTTGCTAAGAACGGTCGACCCAAAATCACCGTAGGTTGCTTGGTTGGGTCCTTGGCCACGTAATCATGTACTAGAAAGTCCACCGGATAGTAAAAATCCGCGATTTTCACTATCACATCCGAAACAACTCCACGGGGTAATTTGGGTGTCAAATCGGCTAGCACCACGGTGGTGTTTGACGATTGAAGTGGACCAAACTCGTATTGGTCATACAAACTACCCGGTAGAATGCTCACGCTAGCACCAAGATCTAGAAGTGCCCGGTTGATTTTAAAATCGCCTACTTGAATTGAAATGATAGGCGCACCCGGATCTTGGAGCTTAGGTGGAAGTGCACCCGAAAGAATCGAACTCACATTTTTGGTTAAATCTAATTTTTTTGGAAATTTGTGAGTGCGTTTTTGGGTACATAAATCTTTCAAGTACTTAGCATACGACGGTACTTGTTTGATTGCATCCAAAAGAGGTAAATTTATTTTTACTTGTTTAAAAATTTCCAACAACTCTTCTTGTTGTGGACCTCTTTTGTTTACAATTTTCTTTATGGGTCCCTTCAATGCTTCGGGATAAGGGGCGGTATTAGCCTCCACACCCTTTTCCTTAGCCTTGGGGACGGGGATGGTCACAACGGGAGTATCATTGTTCTTTTTCAAGTCATTTTTATTTTGACCCGTTTGACCATTCTCATTCTCATCCTCACTAGCATCTTCCACCACCCCTTCAACAAACTGGGGTGATGGTGTTTTGACACCATTATCAACGACTCGACCACTAAGTAAAGTAATTTTATTAATTGGTACCTCACGTGTGTTCCTTGAGTTTGACCCTTAATGCTTAGGGTTCACCGCGGTGTCACTTGGGAGTCTTCCCGTGCTTCCTCTCATTTGAGCCATTTCTTCCGCGAGTTGGCCCACTTGCTTTGCCAATGCCTCATGTGCTTTATCCCGAATCTCGTTTGTCTTCTTTATCTCCTTGATATCATGGTGAGATTCTTTTATATTGTTTTGAGATTCCTTTTGCATATTCAACAAAGCATCCATTTTAGCACCCAAATCATCGCCACCGGTTTGATTGTTCGACCCGCTTCCATTACCGCCTTGGTTGTTGTAATTCCTTTGGTACCCACCTTGGTAATTATTGTCCCTACCTTGGTACCCTTGGTTGTAATTTTGTTGATAACCTCCTTGGTTACCACCTTGACGGTTTTGATATGATGATCCGCTTTGCCCTCCTTGGTTACCCGATTGAAAATTCGGGTTCATTTGATTTGAAGCATTACCATATCGGAAGTTAGGGTGATTTCTCAACCCCGGATGGTAAGTGTTGGAGTTCATATCGTATTGTTTCCTATCTCCATACACTTGGTTGACTTCTTCGGTGTAGCCACTCGACCCCGTTGGACATTGCTCCGCTCTATGTCCAATATCACCACAATCTTCACATACCTCGAATTGAACCGCATTTACTTCCCTTTTCTTCATTCGAGCCATTTCCCGTTCTAAGGTGGAAATCCGATCTTTAGAGTCAAGATCGGGAAGTGACCGTGAAATGGGATGCTTCTTAGCTCGATCGGCCGATTCTTTCTCTTTCGAACGTTTACTCATCTGTTCCAAGAATTCCCAATCATCATCTTCATGGTTGCTTAGAAGGGTCCCATTGCTCGTTGATTCAAGTTGGTTCCATGTGTTGTCATCTAAACCCCGTACAAAGCACTTAACCACTCCCACTTCTCGATTTGATGATGTGGGCATCTTCGCATCATTTCTTTAAATCTTGTAAAGGCTTCATGCAACGGCTCACCCGATAATTGGCGAAAAGACCGAATTTCATCACGAGCATCATCGGTCTTTGCCATAGAATAGTATTCATCTAGAAAAACTTGTTGCATTTCTCCCCATGTGTGGATGCTATTGGCCGGGAGTGTAAGGAACCATTGCTTCGCTTTGTCTTTCAATGAGAATTGGAACAAACGAAGTTTAACCTCATCTAGTGCAAAGTTGTGCCCCCCGATAGTGCCGCAGATGGAAGAAAACTCTGTCAAATGTGTGTACGGTTCGTCGTTAGATCTTCCATTAAAATGAGGAAGTATGTTGATGTAATGTGGTTTACAATCAAACATCCTCCTCTCATAAACGATTGGTGAGTCGTTCTCGGTGACAACCGGCCTAAAACGATCATTCACTCCCCGTGGAGGTCGTTGACGACGTTGTGGACCGTTAACTTCTTGATCGACCGGTCTTCTATTATCCCTTCTCTCACCTCTTCGATCCTCTCTTCTATTATCCCTTGGGTTACCACCTCCCACGAAACGAGGAATCTGGTTAGGGTTTGCGTTGTTGTTGTTATTATAAAACCCATCATTCCGGTTCCGTTGGTCATTGTTTCGTGGTTGACGGTTGTTCCCATAACCATCATTTCTTCCACCTCCGTAACCGTATTCGTCGTCCCCAACGTAATTGGCATATTGGTAGCCAAATTCCCCATCATCATACCTTCTAGCATTGTAGACGTTTCCCCTATTCACGTAGCCCCAATCTTCATCATCATTAGCTCTATCATCATAGTATCCCCCGTCTTCCGAATTTTCCGTATGAACACTCACATGTTCCGGCGATTGATAACCGGGAACACTATACGGTTCATCATCGGGGATTGCATTCCTTAAGTCATCGATGTTGAAGAATGGGTCTTCATTTGCGGGATTGCCGCGATCACGATTTCCCCGACGGTCGGAATTGACATTCCGGTCATCTAAGTTGATGGGTAAAGAGGCTTGTCTATGAAGGTTTTGTTGTTGAGGTGTTCTTTGATTGTAGTTGGGATTTTGGTTTTGGAAAGGTGGTGTAGGTGGTCCGGTATTGTTGTTATTACCACCCGGTCGCTCGGGAGGTATAGGTTGCATATTTGGAGCGGGATTGAAGTTGCTTCGATATTGGAATTGGTTCGGGTTTTGGTTTTGGTTGAAGTTTTGGTTAGAGTTTTGGTTCGCCATTAAATCAGTTTCAATGGACGGTGTGTGTTGGGGTGTTTGGTTGGTTTGATTAGAAGCAAGTGTTGCTTCTAACCGGCTTGCTAGGTTTCTTCTTGCGACTCTTTCGATTTCCGGTTCGTAGACTAAAGGTGAAGTCCTCCCGGAATTCCGCGTATGCATGCACTACCTGTAACCTGCACAAGTAACACACCCCGCGTAACAAGGAAAAAGACAAGTACAAAAAGAAAGCTAAACAACTTAAACAGTTAATCACACAAATTCAAACAATATCCAAACACAAAGCGCACGCACTCCCCGGCAATGGAGCCAAAATTTGATCGGAATGTCGCGCTCCGGTCAAAGATATTATTTATAAGCCCAAATTACCCTTAACAATGTGTTAGCAGTAGTAAGGGGTCGAACCACGAAGAGTATGTGGTTTGTGTATGGATTCGAATGAATTAAAACAATTGTCACGATATATGAAGCTTGCTAGAATAATTTTTGTGTTTTCGTTTAATTGAGAGATATGATTTTTAACTAAATGAATTGATGAGAATGATTAACGACTACTACTAACGATTGCAAGAAAAATGGTTACTAGAACAATAATGATAAAAAGGAATCACACCCGATTTCGGTAATTGTTAATCTAGGATTTCTACAAGTTTTAGTTTCAACTCAAATGCATTCGATTAACGGATTTAGTGTACCGTGACTTAGGTGCTACTAGCTATCAACGTCCCGAAGAACGGACAAAAAGACACTTTGTAATCAACACAAGTAAATCCTAACAACGACAATGTACAATCACATATCACCATTTCGCAAAGTCATAACTTTTAACATCGTTCGACAATTCATGAATTCGTAACAAACGTAATACTATTGTCAAAAGTTTCAAAAACCAAACACAAATTGTCACTAAGATGAAACAAGAACAATTCGAAACACTAAAATCAACAACTACCTACACCGGGGTGAAACCGAGATGATTAGCCGCTCATGGTTGATAAAGCTTGATCACCGGAAGTTTGGAACGCGAATGAAACCATCTTGAAACTTGGTGGATGAAGGAATGATGGAAGATTAGGGTTTATGGATGATGATGGTGAGATGGATGATGGATTGGATGAATTAGGGTTTGTATGATTGATTGTGTGATGGATGATGATGATTCGGGTTGTAGGTTGATGATAGATGGAATTGGATGGTGAATGGTGGATGATTATGGCTCCAAGATGAAGATTCAAAACTCCCAAGTGAGTGTAACTCCCGTTTTTGGTTGGTGAACTCCCCTTTAACTCGTCCCAACAACAAAACATAACAAAATTTCTCGATGCCCATTTATGAGGACCGTCGCCGACGGCCAAAGTGACCGTCGCCGACGGTGTGTGGAACTCAAGAAATGGCCGACGGCCTAGTTTGCTGTTTACGGTGATTCTGGCGACGGAGGTTTACACAGGTCGTCGGCGACGGACCATATGGTCGTCGGCGACGGTGCCCCCAAGTGTGACTTTCTGTTTTTTCCATTTCTCAAGTCCGGTTGACCCGTTTTGCTTCCTGGTGGCTCGTTTTTCGCTCCGGTGGTTCGTTTAGCTCCCACTTAGCTCCTTAAACTTCACAAGACCTGCAAAACATAAATCCTCTTACAAGTAGGCTATTCGAGATTAAAAGTTAAATAAAAACATGAACTTAGACATAAACAAACACCGGTTTTCGACCACGCATCAGTTCCCCACGAAATAAGCAAGTTTGAAATTTAGTTTATATCCCGAAAAAGCTTACTAAATGTGTAAAAACCTATCGGCATATCATCAGTGAGACTGTTTAACGCTATTTAAACATTACATTTCTTTAGCATACTGTGACTGTCTACTGATGTACTATCATTTCCTCTTCTTTGACACAAAAACTCATTTTTGAATTTATCATGTTTTTGTCTTTTTCAAATTTTCAAATGTTTTTGGATTTTCTGAAAACTTCTACTCCCCCTAAAATGCAAACACATTTTAGGAAATTTGAAAACTACTAGACTCTTGACCCACTTGAAACATAACATGAACTGTACAAAAACTTGACAACTGACATCGAATCACTTCAATTCGCCATCCACTTGGCATAAACAATCAGAACTCCCCCTATCACAAACCATTTTTTTCATTTAGATCTCAAAACACTTAAGTTTGTTTTAATCAAAATGATTTTTCCGGAAAATGAGTTTGTTTTTACCACTTGTAGGTTTACCACTTGTTAAGTATGGGGATATGGTTCATCATCTTGTCAGTTTTATCAACTGTAGTAAATCAAGTACAATTTAATGTCCCTGACTTACCGTTTTCAATTAAGCAACCTCTTACCACTTGTAAGAATATCCAACATTTAAAACATATGTAGGAATAAACCATCTACACAAACCATTTTACCAATCAAGATGCCGATTATTGCTTCACACTTACCAACCTGGAAGCTCCGGCAATTCACAATCTGTAAAATTTAACAAACTTTAAGATTCATTTACACAATCAATTTTTAAGAAAGATGCCGATTCCTGATCCACAATTACAAACTTGGGATCTCCGACAATTCAGGTTTTTCAAGCAAAGAAAATGTCCACCCAAGCCTGACCAGTCTTGGGTGATTTCAATTCAGATTTAGCTGGGGTGTAAGTTGCTTTCTTTGTAGCATAAAAATCTTTTACCCCTTTCACCTTTCCATCAACCATTTTTCTGAAAATCTTCTTAACTTTCCCATTAAATGCTTTCTCAACATCAAAATTATCCTTTTCAGAATAACCCTGATTTGAGATTTCAGGTTTTCCAACTTTCCATTTAAAATTCTCAGTCCTCAATGGTGGAAAGTTCTCATCATCCATTGAAGGAACTGAATTTTCATCACTCTCATCAAACTGTGGCTCCTCTAATTTTGTGGAATCAGATTCATCGCCAGATTTTACACTTGACTTAACAACCCACTTCTAGTTGTCAAGCTTCACACTTCTCCTGTAAAATCTTTTTGAACATTCACCAACTTCATATGTTGAATTTTCAAACACTTTAAATTTCTCAATTGGTGGTTCGGTTTTATCAACAATAACTTCTTTCAGTTTTCCAGAAACTCCCTGTTTTGTATTGGTCACTTTTGGGCAGTTCCATGCAATGTGACCGACTTCATTGCATCGGAAACAGGTTCTGGTTTCTGTTCTCTGAACTTCATTCTTCTTTTTCTCAGCAAGAAATTCTTGATTTGATTGTCTCCAGAATGAGCTCTTCTTCTCTTCCTCAGCAGACGGTCCTGAAACAAATTTTGTGTTTGTTTTAGAAAATTTTTCATTTTTATAGTTTTCAGGTGGAATAAAACCAAGACCTTTCTTTTTGTAGCTACGATTTTGGTTTGATTTCTTTTGAAAACCAGAACCAGAATTGTAACCTTTTTTCTTGTTTAGTCTTTGTTGTACTCTTGAGGTGTAAAGCTTAGGTTTTTCATTAAGATTTTCATCTTTTATTTCAGAAATATTAATTTCTGCAAGTTTGAAAACCTTTTTAATCAATTCATTTTAACACCTCTTATTGGAAACTCTTTATCAAAATATAATTTGTCAGAATCATTCAAAGTATACACAACTTCAAATGTTTCATCATTCAAATTAGATTTTGACAACAAAAATTCTTTACTGTAAACCCGTTTTCCCGACGATTTTGAACTCTTTTCGGACGAATTTGAACTCCTGACTGACTGACACGAACTTTCGGACTCGGATTTTGACTCTGACTCCTCATCCAACACCTGATCAACCACTTTTTTATCAGTTCTGACTCATGATCTGTGTCGGACGCTGTGAACGTGACGTCAATATTGTCTGGTAAAACATCGGTTATCTCGGATTCTAACTTAATATTGACCGCCTGTTTTAGTTCTTCCTCGTTAGGTTTTCTAGGCGAGTACCCTTCCTAAATCGGAGGTGGACACTTATTATAACAGACACCCTGTTTCTTACCAGTATCCTTTTTCTTCTTTGGCTTTGTTTCTTCACCTTTAAATGCTTCAAATCCTTCAACTGTTGGATAAAGTCTATCAATTATGTAGTCACAACCTTTGTATGTAGTTTCTGCCTCTTGATTTGGATAGGAATTCTTCTGATCGACTCAAACAGGGCCGAATACGTTCCTACAAGTGGTATCAGAGCTCAGGAGAAAGAGTTCTTGCCATTTCAGCTGCATATTCTGATTTTCTACACCTTCTTTGTCATTTTTGAAAATTTTTTACGGTAAAACAAGCTCAAATTCACACACAACACTCGTAATCACGTAATAATAAACCCTGGAAAGTTTCACAACTAAAATCGATCTAAAACCTAGGATTTTTGAGGGTTCGCTTTTATGGACTCGTGCATTTGATGATGTCAGCAGCCATTTAGTCTTGATTTCGCTCTTATGTCACAAAATTTGTCTTGATTTCGCTCCAGTGACACTTTGGGATTTCGCTTTTAGTGACTTTGGTGATTTTGCTTATAAGACAACAGTGTGATTTCGCTCTTGTGGACCATCAACATGTTTTCGCTCATCTGAACAATCAGTGGTTTCGCTTTTAAGACACTTTGGAGGTTTCGCTCTTGTGACACTTTGATATTTCGCTCAAAGGGTTCAAACATTAATTTCGCTCATAAGTCACTCAGTAATTTCGCTCATAAGACACCTTAGGTTTCGCTTATTGTGACTTGTGTGACACTTTGGTATTTCGCTCCAAGGATCAATTTTGCCTAAGCTTGGAAATTTGTGAAATTTTGACAATCGAACAATGGACAACGAATTTTATAACGCCTTTGCTAGTCCGATCACAATCACTCAGAATGCCTTACTTGAAAACGAAACCGGAACATCTCAGAAACCGCCTAAACTCATGGATATTGATGATTAAAATGCGTGGTCTGGACGGTTTGGGAATTGGGTTGAAGCTTATCATTTGGATGCGTGGGAACACACTGAGGAACCATATGTTAGACCCACAACAAATAATGTGCAGTTAACAATACGAGAAATGAGTACGAAAGATAAAAAGAAATATCGAGATGAGAAATTGATGGTGAGTCTGCTTCAGCAAGCAATAAAGGAAGATATCTTGATATTGCTTCAACATGATGGAACTGCTTATTCAATCTGGACAGAATTGGAAGTAAAATTTGTTGGAAGTGATGATATGCTCAAAAACAAAATGTCGCTCATGAAGAAAGAATTCGATTTATTCCGTGGTTTGAAATCTGAAAACACCAAGCAAATAATTGATAGATATTGTAACTTGGTGAGAAATATGACAAAACTTGGTATTAAGAAAGATACTGATGAATTGATTGAAAAACTTGCAGATGCACTACCACATGAAACTTGGGGAACGTTTCTGATGATGCTGAGATCCAACAGAAAAGATTATAAAAATATGACACTGGGAGATTTCATCAAACACCTGGAAGCTCAAGAGATGGAGCAAAGGAAGATTGCCAGGATGAAGAACTACGATGGAGAACAAGATATCAGCTTGTATTATAAAGGTGGTGTCAACGAAAAGTCAATTTTTTCTCCAAAAGTCGAAACTGCTTACAGTGCAAAAGATTCTTCTGAAAAGAAATCATCCCAGGGATCAAGCAGCACAAGATTTTCATCATTCGATCCAAACATTTCTACAACAAAGAACGGAAGAAAACTTCAGTGCAATATTGTTTTAAATCTTGACAATGATCAAGATTATTCTGAGGAAGTTGCTAAAAACCACATGTCTCTATTAGGAATGGTTTTAGAATCTTACAGTTGTTTTGTTGCAGGTCGTATCGGGAATCCAATGCTGACAAAGGAAGATTACGACCAGATTGATGCTGAAGAGATGGAACTGATGGACATAAAATGGTGTTTGGCAAGCGTGTTAAGGAGAGCTGAGAAATTCAAGCAGATCACGGGGAGAGATGATCTTCGTGAGGCTAATGTTTCTACTTTAGGTTTTGACAAATCTAAAGTCACTTGTTTTCGTTGCAGGGAGAAAGGGCATTTCAAGAGAGAGTGCAAAAATCGTGAAGCTACTGGAGCCCAGAATCCTTTTGGAAACAACGATTATCACAAAAAGGCGATTTATCATCAAGTCACACCACCAGCACCGCATCAGGCACAAACTGCTCACGGGAGAGATGTGATTGAAGGTTCAAAAAGAGCATGTTTAGGCAATCAGGGCAAGTATGATAATTTTACCTGGGATAAATATCTTCCAACAAACAACAAAGTGTGTTTGGCAGAACAAGATGATGAAAAGTTGGCTGAAGGTTTTTGTTGGAATGATTTTTGCTCAGATCAAGAACTTATGGCCAAAGATGCTAAAGCTTTCATTGCAAATGCCTACGATTTGAAATGTGCCGAAAAGTGCAGAAAAGTAATGGAAGTTGTAGAAGCAAGACGGAGAAAGCTTGAAGAAGAGGAAGAAGAGGAAGAGAGATTAAAAGCTGAGGCAGAAGCTGAGAAAAAGAGAAGAGCTGAATTTTTATGATCAAACAGAACAGTCAAAGAGGTTCCTGAATTTGAAGTTAAAGTTGATGCAGAACCTATTAAAGTTCCTGAAAAGTGCATGAACTGTGATTCTTTAATCAAGCAGAACAATGAGTTACTGCATAACATAAACAGATTAAAAGAATCCTATGATACAATGAACAGAGAAATCAACAAGTATACTGATTTAAACGGTGAACAAGTTGTGGCAATGAATACGCTGAAGAGAGCATACCTGAGACAGCTGGATGATGTCAACTTTCACATAAAGAAATGTGCTGATCTGGAATTAAAGCTAGAAACACAAAGAATCGAAACTGAAAGAGTCAACAAGTTATTAGAAAGTTACTCATGTTCTACTTTTGTTGTTGACAGGATTTATCCGGTTGTGGAGAATTTGAAGACTTTTGAAGAAGTAAAGACTTCAGAAGAAGAGAAATCTGTGATAGAAGACAAAGATAAATTGAAGATTTTTGGTAAGAAACCAAGTGTGGTCTACAACAAGTGTCCGCCCCCGGTCGAAAATGGATTTTCACCTCGAAATCCAAATTCCGAAAGAGTCGATAAGGCAATAAACTTACAATGGGAGTCTGGGCCGTCGGATAACTTGCCAGAAAATATCGATGTCACATACACGTCATCCGACACTGATCATGAGTCAAAGTTGATAAAAAGTGTGGTCGATCAGGTGTTAGATAAAGATGACTGTGAGGAGTCAAAACTGGAGTCCAAATCCAAGTCAAAATCTGAGTCCGATGCGTCAAAGTCAACAGTCAAAAAGGACAAACGGGTTTATGATAAAGAGTTTTTGATATCAAAATTTAATTTGAATGATGAATCATTCAAAGTGGCATATACTTTGAAAGATTCTGACAAATTATATTCTGATGAAGTTTTTCCAATAAGAAGTGTCAGATTTGAAATGATTCAAAAGGTTTTCAAAATCACAGAAATTAATATTTCTGAAATAAAAGATTTAAATCTTATCGGAAAACCTAAACAATACACTTCAAGAGATCAACAAAGAATTAACAAGAAAATGGGTTACAATTGTGGTTACAGTTTCTAAAAGAAACCAAACCATAATCGTAATTTCAAAAAGAAAGGATTAGGTTTTGTACCACCGAAAAACTATAAAAATGAAAAAGTTTATAAACCAAAAACTGTGTTTGTTTCAAGAAAATCTTTAGATGATGAGAAAGAGCAAGCATCCAGAAAGCAGACAAATCAGGAATTCCTTGCCAAGAAGCAGGAAGAGTTGAAGAAAAATGCTGTTCCAAAGAAGATAGAAACCAGAACCTGTTTTCAGTGCAAGATTGCTGGTCATGTTGCTAGGAATTGTCTGAAAACATTCAAACCAAAACAGGAAGTATCTGGTAAATTGAAAGAGCAAGTTGTGGAGAAAACTGAACTTACAACCAAACCATTTACTGGCTTTGAAAATTCAACCTTTGAAATTGGTGAATGTTCAAAGAATGTGGTTAAAAGAAAAGAAAATCTGATAAATCAAAAATGGGTTGTTAAGGGTTCAGGAAACAGTTCTGGTGATGAATCTGATTCCATAAAATCAGAGGAGCCAAAAGTTGTTAAAGAAAAGGTTGAGAAATCAGTTCCAAAAGTGGATGATGTGAATTTTCCACCTTTGCATGCTGAAAATTTTATGAAGAAAGTTGGAAAAACAGAAATTTCAAATCAATTTTATTCTGACAAGAAGAAATTTGATGTTGATAAGGCTTTCAATGGAACTGTGAAACACATTTTTGGCAAAATGGTCAATGGTAAGGCCAAAAGTGTCAAAGAATTTTATGCTTCTAAAAGACGTGTTCACAAGCCTGTTGAAAGAAAAGATGAAAAAGAAAATGTTGTTACACCCAAAGAAGGTCAGGCTTGGGTGGATATATTTTTCAAAGAATAAAAACCTGACTTGCCGGAGATCCCAAGTTGGTAATCGTGGATCATGAATCGGCATCATTCATCATTTTTATCATGTTTGTATAATGTGTTTTTTAATAGCAGGACTTGCCGGAACTCCCAGGTTTGTACATGAGGAGTAGGAATCGGCACCTTGAGAATTTAACCAACAGATGGTAAATTGGTTGAAAAGCAGGTTTGAGTTGTATGTTTGTGATTTTTACAAGTGGTTCAGAATTTGAATCAGATTTATCTTACAAGTGGTAAATCAGGGACATTAAGTTGTATCTGATTTTCTACAAGTGGTTGAAAAACAATGTGATGAACCAAATCCCTAATCTACTGATGGTTTACAAAATCAACAAAACTTATTTTCCGGAAAAACCATTTTGATTAAAACAAACTTAAGTGTTTTGAGATCACAATGGGAAAATAGTTTGTTGTGAGGGGGAGTTTTGATTGTTTATGCCAAGTGGATGGAGAATTAAAGCAATTCGATATCAGTTGTCACGTTCTTGTACAGTTTGTTTTCAAATTTCCTAAAATGTGTTTGCATTTTAGGGGGAGTAATAATTTATTTTCAGAAAATCCAAAAACATTTGAAAAATTTGAAAAAGCCAAAAACATGATAAAATGAAAAATGAGTTTTGTTGTATAAAAGAGGAAATGATAGTACATCAGTGGACTATCACAACATGCTAAAGAAATTGAAAGTTAAAAAGTGATAAATGGTCTCACTGATGATGTGCCAGTAGGTTTTTACACAATTTAGTACATTGTGACGAGATATAAACCTAAATTTCAAAACTTGCTTATATCGTGGGGAAACATCTCTCGGATATATGGGTAACCCCCGAAATCTCGTTTGAAAGGTCTCATAATCTGATATACTAGGTTTTTATACTCAATGATGTCTGGGGTATTATTCCGGGACTTCTGCTGAACGATGGTTCTGACCTAGTCCTTGGATAATACTTTCCACAAATGCTTGAAATATAGCATAAACCCTCAGCATGCAGATGAAACAATAAAATTGATAGTCGCTGCTGTTGTAGCTAAAAGATCCTCTAAAGGGGACATTCCATAAAGTCAAAGCTGATATCTCTCTGCGTATACGGAAGTATCGACCTGAGATCCCTCGGCCCTCGCATTACCTAATTTATGTACAGATATTATTGGTGTCATAATTACCTGTAAGACTGAATATTGGGATCTGGATACGGAAGTATATTCTGAGGTGGGACACGCGATTAAGTTTAAGTGCTTAAGACATTAATATCATATCTCGAAACAGTTGAACTTTGTGTGAGAATTTAAGTGGACCAGTATACTGACAATCTAAGTGAATCGTTTAAAACTTAAAATGAAATAAAGATTAACGGTGTTGGTGATTTGTCTCAAAAACTGATATGATCCTCTTGCACGAACTCACAAAAACATTGTTTGTATATATTTCATTTCTACATTTTCTTGATTCTACAAGTAGTGTCAGTTATTTTCTTTCAGAAAATCCAAAAAGATTTTCGACAACTGATGTTGGAGAGCTGATTTTCAAAATTCCGAGTGCTAAACATGATGAACAAATGGTTTGGGTGAGAGTATTTGAGAAATGTTTAAATGAAATGAGAAAAGTTTTTGCAATAAAACGTTATTCCTGCAAGTGGTAAATTAGATTTGAAAATCTTATCCACAAATTGTTATCAGAAAATTTATTTTTGGGTAGAGTTTTTGCAGGTTGGCCAGGTTTCGATCCAAAGCAGGATGAAAGCCAGGTTATGATCTTGTGAATTCCAGACTACGATCCCAGCAGATTGAGAGGGGGAGTCTGAAGACACCATGATATTCAAACATTTGAGAAAGAGGAGTTTGTTGAAGATAAAGATAGAGAATGAGGATTCTTGCAATGACAAATACTTCAGAGGAAGATCGAAGACTGATAAAGATTGTAGATTGACAATTGAAGACTCGACACTGAAGACTCCGTCAACATCCGAGGGGGAGTTTGTTGGTGCACTACGTCTGTCAACTACGTCTTGTATCGAGTCTAGTAGAGTATAGGTTAGATAATGGCATGAAATCCAAGAAACATGTGTTAGAGATGATTTCGTTTATGTGTCAAGCTAGTGATTTCGCTCATGTGTCAAGCTAGGTTTCGCTTTTATGGCATGTGTATGATTTCGCTTATATGTCATGACCATATGAGCGAAATCATGTTGTCTATATATAGGGTGTATGAGCGAAATCATAATATAGTTGTAGGTGTTCTCTTCGGGCAAGCCACGAAGTGCTGCCGAAGTGCTGTCAGAGTCTGTAATCGCATTCGTGATCAATACAACAGCAATTAATAGTGAATCCGGCTGAAATAGCACCAAATCATTAGTTTCCGCCTCTTGATTTGGATAGGAATTCTTCTGATCGACTCAAACAGGCCCGAATACATTCCTACAAGTGGTATCAGAGCTAACAGTCGGTTTCTTACCACAATCTTTCTTCTTCTTCGGCTTCTCATCTTGAAAAGCTTCCATGCCTGCAACAGTTGGGTAAATACGATCAATGAGATAATCAGAACTAGAATAACTTTGTAATAAACGTCTAATTCTCTCATTCTCAATCTTCTCTGTCTCCAACTCTTGCTTCCATTTAGCACTCTCTTCGATGTAAAAGTTGATGGCTTTCTGCTTTGTCATCATTACAGCATTCATCATCGTTAGTGCTTGTTCTCTTTCTGAATTTGTCTTTTGTAGACCAGTTACTGTTTTGTTCAAGACATCATAAGATTCTTTCACATAATTGAGGTTGAACAGTAACTGCTCTTTCTTCTTCTCATATTCAACAATGATATCGTCTTTTGCAGCACATTCCTTGCAAGCTTCCAAACACTTCATGCAAGGCTTTACAACTTCAACAATCTTCTCAATCTCGATTGTCTTTACCACTTCAATCACTTTTTCTTCTTCTTTCACCTTCTCAGTTTCAATCATCTCCTCAACAACACCTTCAACATTCTCTTTCTGAACAACATCTTCAGATTTCATTTGTTGTTGTTCTTTAGCAGCTCGTTTCTCCTTCAGTTTCTCCATGCAATCTGCAAAATAGAAATGAAAACTTTCAGGAGAAAGATGAGATTTTGCAACATTTATATATTTCTCTTCCTCATCATCACTGCTACTATCAACTGGTGACTGATCAAACTGTACAGATTTTTTAGAATCAGCATCTGATAAACCAGAATCTGACGGTGTTTGATCAAATACAACTTCCTTTTCTGAAGTAACATCCTTCTGTACACTCTCATCAGAACTTTGTAGACTTTCATCAGCACTTTCTGAACTTTCAACAGAAACAACAGACTCTTCATCCACACTCTTTACAGTCACTCCAATAGACTTCATCCATGTGGCAAACATATCTGGTTCTCTGACAATCTTAGCGATGAAAGCTTTAAAATTCTCATTCTCATCTGCAAACATATTCCAGCTGAAGCCTTCAGGTAGCCTTTCATCATCTTGATCAACTATGCATGCTTTGCTATCAGAAGATATGTAGTTGCTCCAGTTGAAATCCACCACGCACGCTCTTTTTGAATCCTTGATTCTTCTACCATGAGCCGTTGGTGAGTCTTGTGATTGACCAACTTGCTGATAAATGGCTTTCCGGTAGTAATCATCTTTTCCAAACGGATTCTGAGCACCACTAGCTTCCATGTTCTTGCATTCCCGTTTGAAATGGCCTTTCTCCCTGCATCGAAAACAAGTAACTTTAGATTTATCAAAACCTAAAGTAGATACATGAGCATCAAGAAAGTCATTTCTCCCAGTAATTGTTTTGAACTTTTCAGCACGTCTAAGAACACTAGCAAGACACCATTTGATGTCCATCAGTTCCATCTCTTCGGCGTCTATTTGATCGTAATCCTCTTTCGTGAGCATGGGATTTCCGATCCTACCAGCTACTAGACCTTCATAAGATAACAACACAGAACCAAGTAGAGCCATGTGGTCTTTAGCAGTGTCTTCTGAAAAACTTTGACCTTCTGGAAGATTTAGAGCAATGTTGCACTGAATCACATATCCATTTCCTGTCTTTGTGCTTTGAGACTGAAAGCTTTCTGATGAACTTTTTGGATTAACACTCGGATATAATGAGAAACCGCTACTGCTTTTGTTTGAACTCTGATCAGCTTTTTCTGATGAATCCCCAGCACTAAACGCAGTTTGAATTTTCGGACTTCTCTCAGCTTCTGGAACCGGAACACTACCTTTGTAATACATTTTTACATCCTGTTGACCACTTGAACTGTTCATCCTCGCGATCTTCTGCTGTTCCAAATCTTGACCCTCAATCTTTTCGATAAACTGACCAATTGTTAACCCATCATAAACCCCTGTGTTTTTCAAGATCATCAAATAAGTTCCCCACTCTTTTTGCGGTAACGCATCAGCTAATTTGTCTACCCACTCTTCAGAATCCTTTTTTATACTAAGCATTGACATAGATCGCACAAGGTGACAATATCTTTCAATCAGCTTCTTTGTGTCTTCACCCGGTAGACTCTGTTAGTGCATTCATCTGTCGACTTCGTCTTATATCGAGTCTCGGGTTCGTTGCGGATATGATTCAACATGATGTCATCATATACAAAGATGACGTCATCAAGATGACATCATCAATTGCATCATTACACAACAAGACAAAACAATATGGATATTATCACGTGAAATCAGATTGTATATTTTAGTGATTTCACTTATTTGGATCTTGGGATTTCGCTTATATGGTCATATGGGGGTTTCGCTCATATGGTCCTGTGACATATAAGCGAAATCACCAACCCTATATATAGGGTCTTGAGCGAAATCAGTTGTAGAGATCTTGTTTCCGGTACAGAATTGTTGTCGAAGTGCCGTTTGACTTGTAATCAGTGTGAAATCAACATACAAGGCAAGATTTAGTAGAACAAGCTGTTTTTCGTGTCCGTTTCTTGTTATTCCGCACCTGAAACGGATTAGAACACCTCCGATTGACTCGTTCGGGTCAGCACGCGATCCTACAAGTGGTATCAGAGCTCAGGACGAGGAGTTCTGCATATATCAGCTTGTTTTCATCTCTATTTCTAACTTCTACACCTTCTTTCATCAGTTCGAGAAGATTTCACGGTTAGAATCGGACCAAAATTTCACAGATCATAGAAAATTGGATAATGACAAACCCTTGAAAGTTTGAGACTGAAAATCGGACTAAAAATGGACCAAATTACCTTCGAACATGATTTCGCTTATACGGACATTCATTGATTTCGCTTTTTTGGTCACCTGATTTCGCTCATTTGGACAACCAAAATCCTGATTTCGCCCAAAAGTCATCAGGGTTTCGCTCTTGTGTCACCAAAATTGAGAGATTTCGCTTTTGAGTACATCAGGTTTCGCTCCATTATCACATCAAGCAGTAATTTCGCTCCAAGTGCATCGATTGTCTGTTGATTGATTGTCTAGAAGTTATCGTTCATGTGATTAAGAAAGTGTTTTGTAAAGTGTGAACTGCTTGATAGTTGCATCGATTTGTGATTAAACAATTAAATGGGTGTCAGCAAAGTGGGATTGGTATTTGTGAGCATGTGAAATATATCGGTTCATGTGATTTGGTATTGAAGTTGTCGGCAAGTGTTCACCAATATTAAAGATTGCATGAGAATTGATAAGGGTTGTCGGCTAAGTGGTGTTGAAAACAACAATTTGCATGTGATATAGTTAGTGGTTTATTTGGTCCAATCACATTCACTTAATCTGCGGCCCAAGGTAGTTTGCATGTGAAGTTCTCAAAGTTGTTGGTTATCAAAAAGAGTCATACAAGGTGTCAGCTCATTAAAAGGGCCAAGGGAATCAATTAATATTGTCAGTTCGTGTAAGACAACAATTCCAACCGAGGTCTGATAACATCATAATTCAAGCCCAATGTCATCGGCCCAATGAGAATTGATGTTTAATTGATTTGTTGTCGGCTTAGTGTATCTGATTGTTTGAACCGATGTTGAGCAACCCAAGTTATCATGTGATCAGTAATTGAATATTGTCATTGAGTAATTGAGAACGGCCCAAAGTCTTGATAAGTGTTTGGTTTTTCAAAGGTTATAGGCCCAAGTTCTCTCTTTTAGCCCAAGTGATTCATAGCAATCGGCCCATATTGAGAGTTGGAGTATAGAGTTCATATTTTGTGAACCATTTGATCAAGCACATTCATTCCGTGACCTCACTTAAACAACAATGAAACGAGTTCGCAACGAGTTCGCAAATCTTCGACAACGAGTCTTAGATTGATTTCATCAACACACACTTTTACGTATTCAGTTAGTTTAAACTGATCGTTTGTTTGATTGTTTGCAGGTGTTTTATAAGGTGATACAACTTGTTTGAAAATAGTATTTTTAAAACAAGAAAGTTTGTGTTTGTGAAGCCTTGACTTTGAAACATGGAAAAGGAGTTGTTGAAGAAGTCATTTGACATGTTTATAGCTTTTGACCATGAAACAACAAAGATGACCATTGATAGATATTGTCATTTAGTCATGGAAATGGGAAGATTGAACATTAAGAAAGACAATGATGAATGGATTGATAAACTTGCTGATGCATTACCACAGCAAAAATGGGGAACTTATATGTTGATTGTAAAACATATGAGAAAACATGAAAACATGAATCTGGCACAGTTTATTCAGAAAATTGAAGAACATGAGTTGGAAGCAAAAGTAGAAACTGAGAAAGCAGAAGTTGAAGAAAGCTCAACAAAAGAAACTGAGGGACAGAAAGCTGAAATAGAATCTGAAGAACCAGTGGTTGAAAAGATTGTAGAGAAAATTGTTGAAGTAGAAAAGATCGTAGAAGTTGAGAAAGTTGTTGAGGTTGATAAGATAGTCGAAATCATTAAACCTTGTCTGAATTGTAAAGAATCTTGCAAAGCTTGTGAGGAGAAAGATAAGAAGATTGCTGAGTTAGAGAAGATAAAAGAAGATTTATTGTCTGATGTGAAGTACATTAAAGAGTCTTATGATGTACTGAACAGAACAGTTGATGGTCTGAAAAAGACAAATTCAGAAACCGAAAAAGCAATGGATAAAATGAGTGCAACATTAATGACAAAGCAGAGTGTCATCAATGATTATATTGAAGATTGTGCTAATTTGAAGAAGGAGTTGGAATTTGAGAAGATTGAGAGTGAAAGGATTAAACGATTATTGTTGAGTTACACTACTTGTGATTATTTGATTGATCGTGTTTATCCTACTGTTGCAGGTTTGGAAGCATTCAAGGAGAAAAAGACTGAAGATACTGATACTGGTAAGAAACCAAGTGTCAAGTATAACAGATGTCCGCCCCCGATCCATGAAACTTATTCTCTAAGGAATCCTAACGAGGAGCGTCTAAAAAAGGCAGTCAACATCAAGTTAAAGTCTGAAATCATTGATGAATTACCAGACAATATTGATGTTACATTCACAACGTCCGACACTGATCATGAGTCTGAGTTAGTAAAGAAAGTTGTCGATCAGGTGTTGGATATGGATGAAGAGTCAAAACCGGAGTCTAAGTCTGAAAGTTCGAGTTCATCAGAAAAGAGTCCGAGTTCACCGGTTAACAGGGTTTACAATAGAGAATTCCTGTTATCAAAATCTAATTTGAATGACGGGTCAATCAAAGTAGCATATACTTTGAATGATTCAGACAAATTATATTCTGATGAGGAATTTCCAATAAGAAGTGTCAAAACTGAAATGATCAAACAGGTTTTCAAATTAACAGAAATTAATATTTCTAAAATAAAAGATTTAAATCTTGATGAAAAACCTAAAAAATACACTTCAAGAGTTCAACAAAGATTGAACAAAAAAAAGGGTTACGGTTATGGTTCAGGTTATCGAAAGAAACCAAACCATAACAGTAATCTCAAAAAGAAAGGTCTTGGTTTCAATTCTACAGAAAATTATAAAAATCAGAAAACTTATAAACCAAAAACAAAATTTGTTTCAGGAGGAAGTTCAGAGGATGAACAGAAGAAACCGTTCTGGAAGCAGTCGAATCAAGAGTTTCTTGCTGAAGTAAAAAAGAATGTGAGAAGGTTTGCTGAAAGAGTTGACAGAAGAACCTGTTTCAAATGCCAAGAAGTTGGACATATAGCTTGGAATTGCCCCAAGACCAACTACCAAAAACAGGAAGTTTCTTCTAACTCTGTTTTGAGAAAGACTTGTGTTGATAAGAAAGAAAATGTTAAAAAGTTTGAAAATTCTACTTCTGAAGAAGGAGAAAGTTCAAAACGGTTTTACAAAAGAAGAGGTGATTTGAGTAAACAAAAGTGGGTGGTTAAATCTGAGGGTAATTCTGACAATGAATCTGATTCCATAAAATCAGAGGAGTCATTTGTTGAGAAAAAGATTGATAATTCCGTTCCTGAGTTGAACGAGGAAAATTTTCCGTCATTGACAAAAGATTATTTGAAATCAAAAGGTAGGGTTGAGATTTCAGATCAATTCTTTGCTGATGAGAAAGAATTTGATGTTGAAAAGGTGTTTAATGGAAATGTTAAACATATTTTTGGCAAGATGGTTGCAGGAAAAGTAAAAGGAGCTAAAGAGTTCTACAAATCAAAGTGCTGGTGGGATAGATGTGTTCCAGAATCTCCCAAGGATGGTCAGCCTTAGGGGAAAGTTTTTCCAAACTAAAAATTCTGACTTGCCGGAGCTCCCAGGTTGGTAAGAGTGGAGCATGAATCGACATCTTTCTTAGTATTTGGTCCTACAAGTGGTTTGGTTGGTAAATCTACAGGTGGTATATTTAAATTGTTATATTTTGATGTGCAAGTGGTTATGATTGATAAGTAAACCTGTAAGTGGTTGAAAGAGGTTTTCATTGACAAGTGGTTAATCAAGGTCATTAAGTTGAACTTGATTGGACCATACTTACATGTGGTATTTTGGAGAACAAAATGATGAGTTTATCCCCTAACCTACAAATGGTTTATTAAAATCAACAAAACTTATTTTCCGGAAAAACCATTTGATTAAAACAAACTTAAGTGTTTTGAAATCACAATGGGAAAATAGTTTGTTGTGAGGGGGAGTTCTGATTGTTTATGCCAAGTGGATGGCGATTTGAAGTGATTCGATATCAGTTGTCTCTTTATTGTACAGTTTATTTTCAAATTTCCTAAAATGTGTTTGCATTTTAGGGGGAGTAAAAATTTTCAGAAAATCCAAAAACATTAGAAAATTTGAAAAAGCCAAAAACATGATAAAATCAAAAATGAGTTTTGTTGTATAAAAGAGGAAATGATAGTACATCAGTGGACTATCACAGCACGCTAAAGAAATGGAAAGAAAAATGTGATAAACGATCTCACTGTGGATGTGTGAGTAGGTTTTTGCACATTTAGTAGATTGTGTCGAGATATAAACCTAAATTCAAACTTGCTTAATTCGTGGGTAACATCTCTCGGATATATGGGTAACCCCCGAAATCTTGTTTGAAAGACCCATCTTTCTGAGATACTAGGTCTTTATGCTTAGTGATATCTGGGGTATTATCCCGGGACTTCTGATAATGCGGAAGCAATGGCCTAGTCCCCGGAGAATACTTTCTGCTTGCTTGAAATATAGCGCCGCCCTCAGCAAAAATAGACAATAAAATTGCTAATTAATGCTGTTCTAAAAAAGATCCTCTAAAGGGGACCCACCTAAAGTCAAGCCGTCATCTCTCTGCTGAACGGAAGTTCTGACTTGAGCTCTCACGGTTTCGCAATTTAACCCCTTACAGATATCATCTAGGTATACTCACCTGTAAGACTGAATATTGGGATCTGGATACGGGAGTATATTCTGAGGTGGGACACGCGAATAAGTTTAAGTGCTTAAGACATTAATCTCGTATCTCGAAACAGTTGAACTTTGTGTGAAAATTTAAGTGGATCAGTATACTGACAATCTAAGTGAATCGTTTAGAACTTAAAATGTATAAAGCTTAATGGTGTTGGTGATTTGTCTCAAAAACTGATATGATCCTCTTACGCAAACTCACAAAAATATTGTATGTAAATATTTCTTTACTGCATTTTATTTTAATTCTATCAAAAATCCAAAAAGATTTTCGGTGTGTTTTAGCATAAATTTTGAAAATTCAAAAAAGATTTTAGACGACTGATGTTGAAAAGCTGATTTTCAAAATTCCGAGTGCTTAACGTGACGAACAGGTTTGGGAAAGTGTGTTTGAAGTTGTGAGAAATGGAAATGATATATATTCATGTGGTTCATCAGAAATTGTCATGATAAATCTTTCTATTCAGGGTTGTATCTTCAAGAGTTTAGTGAAGTTTCTAAATTTGTTATATCTTATCTTTTACGAAACTTATGTTTTGGGTAGAGAATATGCAGGTGAATCAGGTTACGATACCTGAACCTGTGAAAGCCAGACTACGATCCTAGTACAACTTGAGGGGGAGTCTATTAGAGAAAGAGAGTCTGAAGATACAGGATAGAGCCAGAGATTCTGAAAGAGAATTGGAGATAGGATAAAGCCAGATAGAGATCCTGAAGGAAGCCCAAAGACTGATAAAGACTGAAGATTGAAAAGACTCGACACTTAAGACTCGTCAACATCTGAGGGGGAGTCTGTTAGTGCATTCATCTGTCGACTTCGTCTTATATCGAGTCTCGGGTTCGTTGCGGATATGATTCAACATGATGTCATCATATACAAAGATGACGTCATCAAGATGACATCATCAATTGCATCATTACACAACAAGACAAAACAATATGGATATTATCACGTGAAATCAGATTGTATATTTTAGTGATTTCGCTTATTTGGATCTTGGGATTTCGCTTATATGGTCATATGGGGGTTTCGCTCATATGGTCCTGTGACATATAAGCGAAATCACCAACCCTATATATAGGGTCTTGAGCGAAATCAGTTGTAGAGATCTTGTTTCCGGTACAGAATTGCTGCCGAAGTGCCGTTTGACTTGTAATCAGTGTGAAATCAATATACAAGGCAAGATTTAGTAGAACAAGCTGTTTTTTCATGTCCGTTTCTTGTTATTCCGCACCTGGAACGGATTAGAACACCTCCGATTGACTCGTTTCTTGTAGGATCGTATTCGGCCCTGTTTGAGTCGGTCAGAAGAATTCCTATCCAAAACAAGAGGCGGAAACTAATGTCTTGGTGCGATTTAAGCTAGATTCACTTTTAACTGTTGTATTATTGATCTTGAATGCGTGTACACGTTCTGACAACACTTCGGCAGCACTTCGTGGCTCACCGGAAGAGAACACCTAGAACTATGTATCTGATTTCGCTTATGATGCCCTATATATAGATGAGCAGGTTTCGCTCATATGTACATGACATATGAGCGAACCTCATACTTGTCATATAAGCGAAATCAAGTGTATGACATATGAGCGAAATCAGACCTTGACATATGGACGAAATCACCTCTAACACATGTATCTTGGATTTCATGCCATGTTCTAACCTATACACTATTAGACTCAATAAAAGACGTAGTCGACAGACGTAGTGAACCAACAAACTCCCCCTCGGATGTTGACGGAGTCTTCAGTGTCGAGTCTTCAATTGTCAATCTACAATCTTTATCAGTCTTCGATCTTCCTCTGAAGTATTTGTCATTGCAAGAATCCTCATTCTCTATCTATATCTTCAACAAACTCCTCTTTCTCAAATGTTTGAATATCATGGTGTCTTCAGACTCCCCCTCTCAATCTGCTGGGATCGTAGTCTGGAATTCACAAGATCATAACCTGGCTTTCATCCTGCTTTGGATCGAAACCTGGCCAACCTGCAAAAACTCTACCCAAAAATAAATTTTCTGATAACAATTTGTGGATAAGATTTTCAAATCTAATTTACCACTTGCAGGAATAACGTTTTATTGCAAAAACTTTTCTCATTTCATTTAAACATTCCTCAAACACTTTCACCCAAACCATTTGTTCATCATGTTTAGCACTCGGAATATTGAAAATCAGCTTTCCAAAATCAGTTGTCGAAAATCTTTTTGGATTTTTCAAAATTTATGCTAAAACACACTAAAATCTTTTTGGATTTTCAGAAAGTAACTAATACCACTTGTAGAATCAAGAAAATATAGAAATGAAATATTTACAAACAATATTTTTGTGAGTTCGTGCAAGAGGATCATATCAGTTTTTGAAACGAATCACCAACACTGTTAAGCTTCATTTCATTTTAAGTTCTAAATGATTCACTTAGATTGTCAGTATTCTGGTCCATTTAAATTCTCACACAAAGTTCAATTGTTTCGAGATACGAAATTAATGTTTTAAGAACTTAAACTCAATCGCGTGTCCCACCTCAGAATATACTCCCGTATCCAGATCCCAATATTCAGTCTTACAGGTAATTATGACACAAATGATATCTGTATATAAATTAGGTAATACAAGGGCCGAGGGATCTCAGGTCGATACTTCCGTATACGCAGAGAGATATCAGCTTCGACTTTATGGAATGTCCCCTTTAGAGGATCTTTTAGCTACAACAGCAGCGACTATCAATTTTATTGTTTCATCAGCATGCTGAGGGTTTATGCTATGTTTCAAGCATATGCGGAAAGTATTATCCAAGGACTAGGTCAGAACCATCGTTCAGCAGAAGTCCCGGAATAATACCCCAGACATCATTGAGAATAAAAACCTAGTATATCAGATTATGAGACCTTTCAAACGAGATTTCGGGGGTTACCCATATATCCGAGAGATGTTTCCCCACGATATAAGCAAGTTTGAAATTTAGGTTTATATCTCGTCACAATCTACTAAATGTGTAAAAACCTACTGGCACATCATCAGTGAGACCGTTTATCACTTTTTAACTTTCCATTTCTTTAGCATGTTGTGATAGTCCACTGATGTACTATCATTTCCTCTTTTATGCAACAAAACTCATTTTTCATTTTATCATGTTTTTGACTTTTTCAAATTTTCTAATGTTTTTGGATTTTCTAAAAATAAATTCTTACTCCCCCTAAAATGCAAACACATTTTAGGAAATTTGAAAACAAACTATACAAGAACGTGACAACTGATATCGAATTGCTTCAATTCTCTATCCACTTGGCATAAACAATCAGAACTCCCCCTCACAACAAACTATTTTCCCATTGTGATCTCAAAACACTTAAGTTTGTTTTAATCAAAATGGTTTTTTCGGAAAATAAGTTTTGTTGATTTTGTAAACCATTAGTAGATTAGAGATTTGGTTCATCACATTGTTTTTCAACCACTTGTAGAAAATCAGATATAACTTAATGGCTCTGATACCACTTGTAGGATCGTATACTGACCCGAACGAGTCTATCAGAGGAGTTTTGGTCAATTACAGGTGCGGAAAACAAGTAATCAACGTAGAAACAGCTAGATCTTCACTTAAATCACCTTTCTGATTGATATAACAACTTTTATAGCCAAATCTCACACCGGCAGCACTTCGGTATGGAGAACAAGAACCCGTTTAAATGATTTTGCTCATGGTGTCTATATATAGGGCATGGATTTCGCTCATATGAACATGATGTCCATATAAGCGAAACCTGTCTTGTACATAAAAGCGAAACCATCTACAAGGTTTCCCACATACGGACATGAGGTTTCCCACATACGGACATGAGGTTTCCCACATACGGACATGAGGTTTCCCACATACGGACATGAGGTTTCCCACATACGGACATGAGGTTTCCCACATATGGACATGTCCATATATGTGAAATCAACTTTCTCGGGAAATCTCGTACAATTTGCCCTAATCTAACATTCTAATGTTAAGACTCGATACAAGACGAAGTCGACAGATGTAGTGCACCAACAAACTTTTACGTATACATATCGGGTTTTTTTTTTCTAAAAATAGCCCCAGGGGCCCTGCATCCTACTAGAAATTTTTTTCAATGCATCAACATCAAGCTCCTGCAATATATATATATATTAAAGTAACATGTCAACACGAAAGCATTGGTGAGCATACAAGTTTAGTGTACTAGCATACATATAAAAGAATTTTAACTAGATCCACATGACAAAAACGTATACTAAGGCATAACATATCATGAACTAGCATGCATCACATACGTGTCAACCCAAAGATTCCACTAGCGTAATCTTGTTATAATTAAAATACAACATTAAAAAGTGAATTTACTCTTTAGATAATTCATCTCTACTCTCAAAATCACTTTTAATATATTTTTATCACATGTGTAAATGGCAACTTACACATGTGTAAATTTTCTTGATTTACGAATACATGTAAATTTAAACGTGTAAATTTAGTTTCTAATATTGTATTTAAATAATAATGATAAATGTAAAAGAAATTTTTGAATTTGAGTTGTTTTTTACCAAGTTCTTGTAGTTTTTTCACTCATTCTCACGATTCTCACAATATTTAGCGTTCTCATTTAAACCCTCCCCTATGGTGAAATTACTAATTAATATACCATTTTATATATAAACATTATTATGCAAATATATAAGAGTTATAATCAACTGAGATTGGTTCAAATGAGAACTCGTGTGAGCTGCGAGAACTGTAGGAACTGGTCTACATCATTGATCAAACAAGGATGGATGGATGGCTGAGATTAGATCTTGTTTTTTTTCTGTTTTTGGTGGAGGCTCATTTAAAAAACATTATTAAGGTACTAAAAGGGTAATTTGGTGAAATGACAACCCTCTCTCTTGTCACACCCCCAAAATCCACCTGCGGAGTACTACCGCTTAGAGGCGTGACTGACCAGGATCCAGCCACCAATCATATTGAACAAGCATATAAGTAGTTATAAAAATCCACCCAATACAATTGGTGTTCAAACAAAACATAGTTAAGTTGCAAGCGGAAGCATAAGTCTTAAATCAAAACATAAGTTTAATTGTTTCATAGTTTAACGTGGACACACAGTCGTCCATATCCCACAACGATCCTCCTCCATGCAAGCTCCAGCTAAGAACCTAAGGACCTGCAAAGCATGTAGTAACGAGTCAACAACTAGTTGAGTGAGTTCACGGTTGGGTGTTCGTTTTAGGTTGTTTCGAAAACAGTTTCCTTTATCTGGCATCCTGCCGTGGGGGTTACCCCATAGTTAAAAACGTGACATGTTTATTCCCGGTTACTCTGGCAATCCTGCCGTGGGGGCTACCCCGTGTAGTTATCTGGCATTTCGGCCGTGGGGGCTACCCCATGTATCTACTAGACTCGTTACCATATCGACTGCTGACTGTAGTCATGTTTAAGTGCCCTGAAACTGTCAATGTCTATCATCATTGACGTGCCAGTAGTCCATTAGTTCACGCCCGTCCTCTGCGGCACGGTGTGAGGTTTGTCAAACCTAAATAGCGCTATCTAACTAATGACCCGCTCGCCATTGGCCTCGGCGATTAAGTCGATACAAAGATGAGGGACTTCGTGATAGAGTTTTGGTCTAGTACGAGTTATCTGTCCGTGAGGACGAGGAATTACATTCCTGAACCATTGCTGTCCTACCCAAGGAGGACGAGGAACCCATGTTCCTTAACCCCAATTCCCGACCCCTGGGAATCCCATGCTTTGTAAAGGGTGTGAACTCACCTTGGTTTGCTCGGTAGAAAACACAGAAAAGTCAAACAAGCAACGTTGAGGCTACTCACGTCCTATCATAGTTGTATCATACAATCAGGTTCGTATTTAAGTAGTGCAGGTATATTCTACACGTATGCTAGCACGTTGCATGCAGTTCATCGACATTCACATTCAACAGTAATATATCAGGTCTGTACACTAGGCCCAAGAGTCCGGCCCAATCAAATAAGCCCATAATTAAACAAGTCCAACAATGTGTACCCGAATATGATCCCGAGTCGCAACTAGGCGTTTGCGACTCGCAACCGGAGTCGCAATCACGGTTTCGGTTTGTGCTGGTTTGGTTACGAGTCGCAACTGGACTCGCAACCGTGGTTTCGAGTCACAAGGTTTGGTCTGTTGATCCGGTGTGGTTTCGAGTCGTAACCGGGTGTTTGCGACTCGCAATCTGTGTCGCAACCGGGAGGTTTCGACTCGTTGTGCTTGGTTTCGAGTCGCAACTGCTGGTTTCGAGTGGACATCTACTGATTCGGAACAGTGTACTATTCTGATTTCAGGTAACAGTTTGTACTAACCAACCAAATTCCTTAAACATGTTTATTTGTCTAGAAACTTCCTAAAATGGATCAAACAAATCAGGTTTCAAATATTCAACCATGTTCTTATCACATTCAACAAGTTCTTCATATATTCAAATAGTTCATCCTGATTATTCAAGTTTGTTCATCATATATTCAAAACATATTCAACCATATTCGGATATTCATATTTTCATTCAACATTTGTTCATAAGTTCTTGCATTTTCGGACAAGCATCAACAATCTTAACTAGACAACAAGCTTATCTTGTAACAAAACATTTGTTCCATAGTATCATACATAAAAATCGGATGATTATCATTATTCTTCTATCATACAAGATCTACACCTTTCTTAGAGAGGTCATGTTCATAACAAGGGTTGTAACTAAACATGTATCATTTACTCAAACAAGAGCTCATCAATCAAGCAAACACTTAATCATACATGAATCTTTAGCAAGCAAACACATTATCATTATCAACATCCGAAAATCATACATCATTATCAACTCAAAACACCATACACATCCGGTTCACAAATATCATCAAACATACCCTACACTAGTTAAGTTCTATCATTCATACCATTATTAAACAACAACAACAAACATCATAATTTCACTAACAACATCATAAACACTAACCGGTTGTGAGGTGGTGAAAGATGAAGCTTCGTTTGGTGCGAACAAGCAAATCCGAGAGGTCCTTTTTGTGGTCGGTTGGTTGGATCCGAAATGAAGGAGAGTAGTGTTGTGGTTTAGGGTTTTAGTGTGAGAGAGTAGAGAGTGTGTGTGCTAGAGGAGCATGAGTGTTGTCCAAAATGGTGAACATGGGTAGCTACTAAGGCTATATACCCGCCCCCAAGTTGTGCACCCTAATGGGTCTCGGTTGAGTTCAATGGGGTGCGTGGCCCAACCGGCCCATGTGTGGCGTGATGTTTACTCGAGACCACATGGTCTCGGGTCGAGTCCTTGTTGTTTCGGTACCTATACACATATCGCATACATACAAGCACACCAAAATAACACATAATCACATAAAGGTTCATTGTCATTAATCACATAAGTTAACTAGTCACACGTTCAAGCATACAACGAAAGGTTCTAAAGTTCGAGTTGTCACATCTCTCCTCTAAAATGTCACACCCTGATTTTCAGGTGGGTCCGGACTTGGGCTTTATGCGTGACGATTGATAGTAGTATTCACATAGCACAGCGGACGTTTGGGATTTAAATTAAATTATTACAAAGTACAAGTGTCTGAAAGTTCAAAAATAAATATATAGATTGAATTGTACTAAAAGATCAATAGGCGAATCGGGAATAACAAAAAGGAGACTTAAGACTAATAGGTCTTTCCTGGTGTGACAACCGGTAATTTACGCCCTTAATTACGTGGCTAGCAGGCGATTAACGCAATAATAAATAGTGTTTGTAGCACAAATTAACTTAATTAGGCATTTGGAGTGCCTAGGAACGCTTATCCAACTCTACAGTACGCGTATGAAGATTCGCGTGGAATTTGCGGAACATCAAATGACAACGGACTGAAACCATACGAAATACTGACGACACCGACAAATATGGAGGTTACATGAATATATTTATGCTTACGGAGTTTGGGTCGCGATAGCGGGTCCCGTAGGAATTACGGACCGCTTACACATGAGATGGGCTTGTGGGCCCTGGGCCCAAGCCCGAAACCCACAAGCCTAAACCTATACATAATATATTAGGTACTATCAAATCCCTACAAAGTATTGTCAAGATCTTAGCAAATCTTAATAAATCTTGCAAAAACTCATCAAATCTCATACAAAAGATTTGTCTCTAAAAATTAGAGCATAGGGACTTTTAGTTAATGAATTGTTATATGATCCATCAAGCAATACCCACTATACAGGTGTATAAAAGGGACCCATACCCCCTCTTCATATGTGCAGTCAACACCAAAAATCTCATTCACTCTTTTCTCTCTCGGGTATATTATACAAACACAGAGAAGGATGTCTTCTCCAAGCCATACACAAACAAATATACAGAACATTTCTCCCTCCCACTTGTTAATTTATACTTCATAAAACAAACACAGGGGACTCCATCATCTTCACATGACGAAAACCCAACCCACAATGCCTCAAATCTCACCCTACCCACCTCTCTCTCATGACGATTGACCGGAGCCGACTAACCGGCGGATGCCGGTGGTTTTCTCCGACGGGCGAGACACCCCCCCTTCTGTCTTCTGCTTATTGGCAGCCACCACCAGATGGTGGTGGCGTGTGGCGGCTGCAACAGGAAGGAACGAAGAGAGAGAGAGAGCTGCGGAGAAGAGAGAGAGAGCTGCGGAGAGGAGAGAGAGAGAACTAGCGGACCAGGCGGTCGGAGCCATGGACCGGCGGTCGGAGCCACGGACCGTCGGTCTTCGCCTTTATCCGTTAAGTTTTTTGGTAAACCCCACATAACCATCTCTATTTCTTTCGAAATATTTAAAGATCTGAGGGTTATCAGCCGGCTGTGGTGGTGTTTGGTACAGATTTGGTCGAGTTCGGTTCAACAGTCAAGGGTTTGGAAACTTTCAGCTTCAGGACCCGGTTCGTTACAGGTTTACGCAGTTCAGAATTCGGGTTCGGTATAACTCGGTTTGACTCGGTCAAACCGAGTCAACTCAGTCAACAGACGGTCAAACAAGTCAACAGGTTCGGGTCGGTCAACACTTCCAGATTCAGTTTCTGTGCGATTCGAGTCGACTCGGTCAAACAGAGTCAACTCGGCCAAGCTCAGTCAACTCAGCGAGTCGACTCGGTCAACATCCCGACGCGAAGACTTGGTAAAAACTAACGTCACGTTTATTTTGTTATTTTTATAATATTATTACTCACGTGACAAACGAGCTCGAACCGATTTAAAATAACGTTTAGTTTATACTTTGTCGTCTCATAAAATTATATATATATTGAGTAAATGATTGGATTGTTGTTGAAAATTGTTGAATCTTGATAAAATTACGACAACTTGGTTGTCCGGGGCGTCAAAAAACAGAGGAAACTCTGCCCGTTTTTCGAGAAAACCCGTAAAATAAAACGAGTTTTATTATAAAAAAACGTGCTTTTCTTGTAAAACGACAACTATTGTTAAAAAGCGACTTTTACGAGATATAAATATAAAGTTTCCTTCGACAACAACTTACAACTTACGAAAACAACGATTCGGAAAATATTTACAACGACAAACATGGTTGTTTTGAACTTCGGAAATTCGACGAATTCGTTTTATAAAAATAAATATAGTTTTTATATTTATACCACACGAATTCCCTTATAAAAATAAATATAGTTTTATATTTATTTCAAACTTCAAACAACTCGATGATACTTTCGCAAAATAAATATAACTTTGTATATTTATTACAAACGCCGAAACGACATATACGTATATTTTTGGCAAATATACACAAGACGTGATATATATAATACGATTTTATTATATATTACTTTCATACGAATATTCCTTTATATCAAAAAAAAAAAAAAACGAGCTAACAAGTATAACTTCTTCGCTTCTTTTAAGTTGACAATTTACCGTCATATCGTTCGGTCAAAGATTCGGTAGAGCTCGATTACACGTAGTTAGTTACTGCGTTATTAAGAAACTTATAAGATATTCCGTGTTAGGAATATTGTAGAATGCACGCTAGCGAGTCAAGTCTTGGAAACGACATCACAAAGTCGTATATAGCTAGCTTTGCACAGGAATATTCAGGTGAGTTCATAACCCCACCTTTTATGGTTTTACTTTTTTATAAATGTTTTCGGGGTGGAAAGACATGCACTTTTTGCAAAGCAAGAATTACATATTTCTAAACCATTTTACAAGCAAGTTTTAACTGACACAAATGGTTTACGAAGAGCTTATGTTTTATACCGGTTTTTCAAACAAGCGTATTTTTCGAAATATGCATACACACGAGATTCTAGTTTTATAAACTACGGGAAAATACAAATACAAGAGTTTACATAATACAAATGTTAAAATGTATACAAATGGTATGATAAAAATACAAGAAGCACACTTGGTGAGGACGAGAACCAAGTGTGACGAGATATAAGAATACGAGAAACGCACTTGGTGAGGACGAGAACCAAGTATGAGGCGTTATGAGAAATGATACGAGAAATCGTGTCACGAATAGGGTACCATAAGCACCATTAATCAACAATATACCTAGACCGCAGAACAAAAGGTTAGATCTAACGGGTGCCGGGCAGCCACACTCTCGGTGAGGGCGAGAATCGAGTAGTGCTTTTGTGTCTCAGAATATACCAACTAAATGCCTAAGGTTTGGTGACTTCCTATGTCGTGTCACATGTTAATGGCTTTGCAACCCATTAACAGTCCTGATACTTACAGGAATACTTTATTTACATAAAATTCATACCATACTAAAACTTGATTAATACTTGAAGTACGTGGGGTACTCAAGAAAACGGGAATTATACTTGAGTACGTGGGGTACTCAAGAAAAACTTGAATTATACTTGAAGTATGTGGGGTACTCAAGAAAACGGGAATTATACTTGAAGTATGTGGGGTACTCAAGAAAAACTTGAATTATACATGAGTACGTAGGGTACACATGAAAACTTGATTTATATATGAAAATGATTTTAAATTCGTTTTCACAACAATACTTCAAAAACCGGTTATTCAAAGAGATTTATTTCAAATCTTTTACAAACAAACTATGAACTCGCTCAACTTTATGTTGACTTTTTCGCATGTTTCTTTCTCAGGTTACTTTTCAAACGATGGAACGGTTGGAATAGGAGAACCATGAAGAGTCGAGTACTTAGTGGGTGTTCATTTTCTAAAAGACTTAGCTTATTTGCTTCCGCTGTGCAATGAAGATACCAGTCCAGTCACGCCAACGCTCTGATATTTCGGGGTGTGACACCTGGAGTCGCAAATTCGATAACGCCTAGACCAAGCAGCTCCAACCTATATAACTTGCGCTTAGTCATTTGAAAATACGTCAGTTTTCACTGGTAAATTCAATTAACCGACATGTTTTGAAAATCATTTTTTTACCATTTGGTATATCATTTTTATTACTAACTTGGGACAATGCAATGTTTCTTGTTACTAGTTTTACATGCTTGTCAATACATATGGGGCCCGGAACTAAACTCTGATACATAATTAACCGGCATGTGATGTGTGTAAAATGCAACATATAAATTACATCAAATGAGGCATAAAACTAACCTTTTTTTAGTACTAATGTTGGAAAAAGTGTGCTTTTGTCTTCTTTTTCTATTTTCAGGACCAAATGAGCTTAAACGAACAAAAGGAACAAATATGCATCAAAAACTAACATAAATACAAAGAAAATGAATAAACGTGGCATGCCCGACCCCTCGACAGCATCTCCACAAGCAAAAACAAGAAACAGAGGGCTGACCACGGCCCGTGCCCACTGGACACGGGGGTGTGGTCAGATGTCTGCAGAAATGGACAAAGCTATGGAAGCTTCTATGCGCACCACGGGGGCGTGCCCAGCTGAACACGGGGCGTGGTCAACACTAAGATTTGCAGAATCTTGCAAATCTTGATAGTACAAATACACTTCTGCACACGGGGCCGTGCCCAGCGAACACAGGGCCGTGTGGAGCCCAATGCAGATAAATGCAATTAATGAAGGAAGAGAAAGGGGATGGCATGGGGGCGTGTCCAGCGGACTCGGGGCCGTGGCCGGGCTTCTGTTCAGGCTATAAATAGAGGTGCTTGGTTCTCTTCAAAGGCATCCATTGGCAAACCACTTCTCTCCTACTTTGCCACCACTACAACACCCACATCCACCACCATCATCCATCATCCACCCTAGAGTGTGTGTAGTAGTCTCGGGATCCAAGATTGATCATAAGAGTTCTTGTCAATCAAAGGCCATGTTTGGCTAAGTCTCTTACATCACTTGGTGAAGACAAGCATTTAATGTATTACTTTTGATTTTTAATCTTTTCTCACTTTTTATTTGGTTTTGTATTAATGACTTTAATAACTAGTTTCTTATGTTGAAGGTGAAACTTCTTTATCATTTGTCCGTGGTGTCTTGGCATTACTTTACTATCTATATAAAGTAAAAGATTTTCACAATTCATATCTCTACGGTCTATATAGAGATATGTTGGCTACCTGGTCAGGGGTTAAGGGAAAGGTTTAGTAAGGTTCTTGCCTTGTTCAGTGTATAGATCCTGCAAGGACCTGGGTCAAGCTTACTAGGACCTCCTTCAATACCCACTGGTATTGGATGGCAGGGGTGCGAATGGCTTGATCCCCTCATATGTAAACTACTATTAATACATTAAACCAGCTACTTGGGATTGTATCCCTGCTGACTCAAACCACTTAGCCTAGAGTAACGTCACCTTCAAAAGAGGGGCCTACCACTTTTCGCATTAATAACTTAATTAATTATCTTTCAATATTCTGACCCATTGGGATTGTATCCTTGGTGACTCAAACCACTGGGTTGAGGGTAACGTCACCTTCAAAAGAGGGGCCTACTACTATAACTAGGATAATCTCTTAAAAAGTGCAAAAGTGCGGAAATCATCAAGGTGAGTCAGATCTAAGTGATTCATCTTGTCTATCTGTTTTATTTTATTTTTATTTTCAGCATTTTTAGTTTTTAATTTTCAAGTTTAAAACCTTTTCTCAAATTTTTTGGTTTGATTAGACGTTGAGGATAAACCGGTACTAAAAGCTCTTGTGTCCTTGGACGACCTCGGTATCTTACCAACGCTGTACTACGCTCACGATGTGTGCACTTGCCCATGTGTATGTTTAGTGTTAGTAGAATATCGTGTTTTATAAATTTAAAACTTGACTAATGTGTAAAATGGGCTTAAAATATTAATAAAAACATATTACAGCTTTACACACACCAAGTTTTTGGCACCGTTGCCGGGGATACAAGGATTTTAAGAAAGCTTAAAATTGACGGCCTAATTAGTTTTCAAAATCTTTTTAAAACTGCGCGCACATTTTTTTTACATTTTTAGGTAGTTTTTGCATTATAGTAATCTGAACACGGGGCCGTGCTCACTGAACACGCCCCCGTGCTGCATAAAAATTAACAAACTCCCAGATACAGAGTCTGAACATGGGGCCGTGTTCGCTGAACACGCTCCTGTGCTGCACAAAACCAGTCACATTTTTTTAAAACGCCCAGATACAGGATCTCACCACGGGCCGTGCTCATTGAACACGGGGGCCGTGCTCAGCCTCTGTTTTCGTTTTTATTTTTGTTTTCTGGTCCCGAGACTTTGTTGTGGTCTGCTGAGTGATTCTTATGGATCAATACTCAGGGGGTTACAATTACCACTATAAGGAGGATGATTACGAAAAAGAGAATTGTACCATTTGTGGTAATCCTCATTCGGTATAATATTGTGACTTCTTTTAACCATCCCCTTCGTACACATACTATGAGGAGCCCAGGTACGAGCCAACCACTTCATACACATACTATGAAGAGCCAAGGTATGAACCTTCTCCCTCATACTCATATCTTGATGAACCAAGGTATGAGCCTTCATACTCATACTTTGAGGAACCAAGTTATGAGTCATCTCCTTCATATGCTTACTATGAGGAACCATGGCGTGAACAACCTACCTCATATGAGTATTATGAAGAACCAAGTTATGACCCTTATCCATCATATACTTACAACGAGGAACAATGGTATGAACCCTCTACCTCATATGAGTATTATGAGGAACCAAGGATCGAACTTCCGAACTCAAGCAGTGGGGATATTTATTCCGATCGCTTTGACGAACCACCAACTATATCCCCCGTAGTCGAAAAGATAATAGAACACCTTAAAACTATCGAGCGCTATATAAAAGAAGCCCGCGCAAGGGAAGAGGTAACTTGTACTAAAGAGGTGATAGTTGAAGAGGTAAAAATGGAAGAACAAGTAAGTGAAAAAACGACACATGAACTAAACAACGAAAAAGGTGAGTCCGACAACGTTAAAATTCAAAAAGAGTCTAATTTTCAAGAAATTAACCTCTTGTCACCTTATTTCGAAAACCATTGTTTGGTACCTACTCATGCTAAGTTTTTAAAAGAATTAAACATTAACACTAAAATTGACGAAATGGTAAGCATTAAGTTAACAAATGATCAAACTACGCTAATAAAAGATGACCCATTTGAAATTAACATTACACCGTTTCCATGTTTCTTTCAAAATTCATTTATTAGTAATATTACAATTGATAAAGATCTTTGTGTTAATATAATGCTAAACTACATTTTCGAAAAATTAAGTATTGGTGATTTTTCTCCACTTAAAATACCCATTTTTCTATCTAATCGGAAAACAATAAAATCAATGGGAGTAGTTGAAGATGGGTTAGTTCAAAAAAATCAAATGGTAGTCCCAACCGACTTCGTCATCCTTGATGACGCTCCACTAATGTTGGGACGACCTTTTGTAAAAACCCACGAAGCTTTAAAAAATCGGAAGCAAAACAATCTACCCATTCAATTAGGGGCATTCAAAAGAAGTGTCGATCTCGAACGTTCAATGAAATATCCAATCGGCAATGATGACCCCCTAATTGAAGATGAAGATGAGCCACCCGATACAAAAGAAGAAATCGACCACTTTGTTGAAGAAGAGGTCGCCATTGAACAAATCTTTTTGGTTCTTGACCAAAATGAGCAACCAAATAAGGAGTCACCTAAAGACCCACCACTTGAGCTTAAAGAACTCCCAAAAGGTTTGGATTATGCTTTTCTCGACAAGGATGGTAAGTTACCTGTAATCATTTCGTCCAAATTAACTAGTATAGAAAAAGAAAAATTAATCACACTTTTGAAAAAACACAAAAACGCGATTGCTTGGAAGCTTGTAGATATAAAAGGGATAAGCCCTTCCATGTGCACGCACAAAATTTTAATGAATGATGACTATAAATCGGTAATACAACCAAAACGTAGAGTAAATCCAAGTGGTTAAAAATGAAGTCATCAAATTACTTGACGCCGGACTTATTTACCCAATTTCCGATAGTCCTTGGGTTAGTCCCGTCCAAGTAGTTCCAAAGAAAGGAGGTATGACGGTGGTCATTAACGAAAAATGAATTAATACCAACAAGAACCGTCACCGGATGGAGAGTGTGTATAGATTATCGTCGATTAAATGAGGCAACAAGGAAAGATCATTTTCCTTTACCTTTTATTGATCAAATGTTAGAAAGATTATCCGGTCACAAATTTTATTGTTTCTTAGATGGTTTTTCAAGTTACTTTCAAATACCGATAGCACCCGAAGACCAAGTGTAGGTCCCGATTCTCGGAGGATCGATAACGAAACCAAATCACTTGTTTATCACAAACACGGTCACGAGTGCGGAATCCCCGTGACTATGCCAAACCAAACATAGATAGTAATAACAACACAATATAACCAATGAATCACAGTCAATTGATTAGATGAGAACATGGTTCAAACAGATACAAACAATGTTTGAAGTAAACTTTCACAGTGGGTTATGCTCTCATAAGTTTCACACAGAAACTATGAGGTGTTTATATAGGCAGCTGGACTCAAGTCATGACGAAACTTGAAAGAGGCATGACGAAACTTCATAGGTTGACGAAACTCTAGAGTTTCGTCACTTAGCATGGTGAAACCCTTAGAGTTTCTTCACAAAGGGAGGTTTCGTCACATAATGTTTTTGTCATTTAGCATGATGAAAGTTTCATCATAGGGAGTTTCACCATTGGGGGGGGGGGGGGGTTTCATCATGGGGGGTTTCATCATGAGGGGGTTTCATCATGATGAAACTTAGAGAAACTTGGGAGTTTCGTCATACAAGAGCTTGACAAAACATGGAGGATTAATTGAAGGGGGCCTTGATGAAACTTCCAAGTCGACGAAACTCTTGAGGTTTCGTCGACATGCATGTTGAATTTATGACTTTCGGCCCAAGTGAAGGTTTCGGTCCATTTGTAGTGGCCCAACAACCATTCTGCGTTGAAATGTCAGGCCCAAATACAACGCTTTACGTACATGAAATCACAAATATTCAGATTGTAAGATTAGTCAACCATGTCACATCATCATGACATCATCATGATGATGTCATGGTGATGTGTTGTCGGAAATTGGTTCGCGGCTCTCTGTGCTTCGCGTGTCGAATTCTGGGGCGCACGATGGAGGAATATCGCTACGTCGGACTTGAGCCAAACCTAACCGTGTCGAACTGATTCGAACCAAACTGAGTCGAACCGAGTCGAGTCGCGTCCACATAAAGTGTACCAACAAACTCCCCCTTGGACGCTACTCGTGATGGTTCGTTCTTCACATTTTCGGATCTTTAAAAGTATTCACGCGTCATAAGAAGAAAGTGTATCAACAAACTCCCCATTTCATTTAGGAAGTGTGTTAACAAACCCCCCTTAAGATAAACACCTCATAGTTTCTGTGTGAAACTTATGAGAGCATATTGATGGATGAGAGCATAACCCACTGTGAAAGTTTACTTCAAACATTGTTTGTATCTGTTTGAACCTTGTTCTCATCTAATCAATTGACTGTGATTCATTGGTTATATTGTGTTGTTATTACTATCTATGTTTGGTTTGGCATAGTCACGGGGATTCCTCACTCGTGACCGTGTGTGTGATAAACAAGTGATTTGGTTTCGTTATCGATCCTCCAAGAATCGGGATCTACACCAAGAAAAGACAACATTCACATGTCCCTACGGAACTTTTGCTTATCGACGCATGCCTTTTGGTCTATGTAATGCCCCCGCAACTTTTCAACGTTGCATGGTGGCCATCTTCCATGATATGATAGAAAAGACTATGGAAGTCTTCATGGACGACTTTTCTATCTTTGGAGATTCATATGACCAATGCCTCGATAACCTTGAACGAATGATATCCCGATGTGAGGAAACTAACCTCGCCCTTAATTGGGAAAAATGTCATTTCATGGTAATGGAGGGAATAGTACTCGATCATAAAATCTCAAGCGAAGGAATGGAGGTTGATCGGGCTAAAATAGACACTATCTCCCGATTACCACCCCCATCCTCCGTAAGAGCCATCAGAAGTTTCCTAGGGCATGCCGGATTTATAGACGATTTATCAAAGACTTTTCTAAAATCTCAAGACCTTTAACAAAATTACTTGAAAAAGATGTGCCATTCATCTTTGTCAAGGATTGCAACCAAGCATTTTTAACGCTAAAAGAAATGCTAGTCAATGCACCTATCATGATAGCGCCTGATTGGAAATTACCTTTCGAAATCATGTGTGATGCAAGTGACTTTGCAGTTGTAGCCGTCTTGGGACAAAGAAAAGATAAGTATTTTCACCCCATATATTACGCTAGTAAAACACTTAAAGATGCACAAGAAAACTACACAACAACTGAAAAAGAATTACTAGCTGTAGTATTTGCTTTTGATAAATTCCGTTCTTATCTTCTTCTTTCTAAAATGATAGTTTATACAGACCATGCAGCCATTCGTTATCTCTTTAAGAAACAGGACGCCAAACCACATTTAATCAGATGGATTCTACTCCTCCAAGAATTCGACATTGAAATAAAAGACAAAAGAGGAGCAGAAACATCGCTGCAGATTATATATCCCGCTTGGAAGATCCAGCTTTGGAGGAAACTAGGGATGAGCTAATCAATGATAAATTCCCAACGGAGTCCTTAGAAATGGTGGAGTACCGAGAAGAGCCATGGTACACCGACTACGCCAACTACATAGCTAGTAGAATAGTCGCAAAAGGATGGTCATATCATCAAAGAAAAAAAATCTTTGCCGATGTAAAGCATTAGTTTTGGGAAGATCCTTATCTTTTCAAAATGTGTGCCGACCAACTTATCCGCCGATGAGTACATGGTGGTGAAGCAAGAAGAATTCTCCGCCATTGTCATGAAGGTCCATACGGAGGACATCATGGTGCCGCTAGTACCGCACGAAGGATATTTGACTCAGGATTTTATTGGCCAACCGTTTACAAATACGCCCAAAGTCTTATCAAGACATGTGATGCATGCCAACGATCAGGTAATATTTCTTCCAAAAATGAAATGCCACAAAATGGCATTCTTGTTTGTGAAATTTTTGATGTGTGGGGACTCGACTTTATGGGACCGTTCCCACCGTCAATACTTGTGGCAGTGGATTACTTGTCAAAATGGGCCGAAGCCGAAGCTCTTCCAACAAATGATGGAAGGGTTGTGGAAAGATTCCTGAAACGATTATTTTCTCGTTTTGGAACTCCAAAAGCGTTAATAAGTGATAGGGATACCCATTTTTGTAACCATCAACTTGAATTTTTTTTAACAAGATATGGGTCTATCACCGGATCTCAACCGCATATCACCCTCAAACAAATGGACAAGCTGAAGTGACTAATCGAGGTTTAAAGAGAATACTTGAAAAAACCATATGGTTAAATAAAAAGGAATGGGCCGATAAATTAGACGACACTTTATGGGCTTTTCGAACTGCATATAAAACTACCATAGGTGCCACCCCATATAAGCTTATCTATGGAAAAAGTTGTCATTTACCAGTAGAAATAACACACAAAGCCTACTGGGCAATAAAAAACGTAAACTTAGATATAGAAATTGCCGGTAAAAATCAATTTTGTCAATTAAATGAATTAGACGAATTAAGGAATCACACATACTCTAACTCCGAAATTTATAAGGAAAGAATGAAGAATTTGCATGATAAACACATTAAACCTAATGAATTTCGAGTAGGAGATCAAGTTTTATTGTTTAATTCACGACTTCGATTATTTCCCAGTAAATTAAAGTCTAGGTGGTCGGGACCTTTTTCTATCACCCATATTTTTCCACACGGTGCAATTGAAATTAAATCTCGAAATGGAATTCCATTCAAAGTCAATGGCCAACGGCTAAAGTTTTATCAAGGATTCATTGAGGATGAAGAGGAGGAGATCTCCCTACAAGCGGCCGAGGAATGAACGAAGGTTTGTGCTCATATACCTTCGTTTCCCTATCGTAGGATAACTTCGGTGTTCCCAATCTCAAGACTCAACAACTCATGACTTCTTGGAAGCTTTGTAAACCACGAGTTTACATGATCCCATTTTACCTTTTTCACACTTTTGGGTGCAATATATACAATATTATAAAAAACACAAACACGATATCAATCACATTATTCATATCAATCATCCGTTTATACATGCTTAAATGAAATGCGGATACATGCATGCTAGAAGCCTTTCTTGCACAAATATTTGCCATTAATGTCATGAGCCAACCTTAACATGTATAGCGCTATAAGAGTAGCACACCGCCCTTAGGAAGGGTGTATGTTAAGTCATTCAATCACGGTTTTGTTCACCTCAGTGAAAAAATACGCAACTTTGTGGACACAACTGGTTTGACCTTTATTTTATGCATGCTAGTATTGTTATGTTTTCATGCCTTAGTATATTGTTAAGGCATAAGTGAAAAAATTTATTTCACAAAGTCAAATTTTATTATCATTCGACAATTCACAAATTCAATTCAAATACGCGACAATTATCAAAAGCTTCAAAATCAAAATACCATTTGTTACAAATCAAATCTCAAAACAATGTTTAACCCTAGAATCTTACAAAACTTACACTGAGGTAAAACCCGAGAGGATTAGCCGCTCATGGATGATAGAAATCGATCACCGGATGATGATTGAAGCTTGAGCACGAACATCTTGAAGCCTTGAAGGTGATGATGATGATGGCTTGGGTTTGTGGTGGATGATGGAAGTGGATGGATGATGGTGAGGTGAGGATGGTAATGATTAGGTTTTGGATTGTGATGTTGGATGATCAATTCCGATGATGGTAGATGATTCAGATGGATTTAAATTGGGGTTAGGGGTGTTCTTGGCTCCAAGAGAGGTTTCAAACTCCAAAATTGCGTAACTCCTTCAAACGACCCAGAATTTGGTTTCAACCCATCCAAATTCTCAAAGCAAGGAAAAATCTCGTCAGCCACCAAGAAGCGGCATCGCTGACGCCGCCTAGAAACTCCAACATGCTGTTGACGCTTAAACCTGCTGTCTACGCAAACTCCATCGACGTAGGTGCGTCGCCGATGACTCTGGGGGCGTCGGCGACGCCACTTGTAGGGTCTCATTTCCTGTTTTGTTCAAGCATATCTGTTTTTCATTTTCACGTGGGTCGAATAAAAGACATACTTCCCATTCTCAAAATTCAAATTAAGGTTTAATGTCTTGCCCAGTTCATGATGTTCACAATCTTCGAGATATTTAATGGTAAAGCGATTAATCACATAAAAATGGTTACCCAAGATTAACCCGCCCTTGAAACTAACATATCATACGTATCCCCCCATGTTCTCTCCACTCGGTTTAAAATTTAGCTAATTATGATGAATTAGCACTTTTCAAGTGATCACTCAAACCGATTAGAACACGTACCCGAATATGCTTGTAACTCAATCTGTCACACCCTAACTTTTGCGGAAGCGTGAATATGGTGTGACTTCTTAATACCATTGCATACAATCATAACAACACTATATGATTAAAACCAGAGATGTTCATTGTAACACCCGTCTCATTGTTTTAAGATTTTAACCTAAAAACACGCATTTTTTTTTAATTTCAAAATGCATCATTTCAAAACTTAGTTATAAAAACTAAGTTTACATGGTTATGGTATTCTAGTTTACAAACTAACTAGTTTAAACATACAACATTGAGTTTAGTGTTTACAAATAAACATTGTCTCAAACAAGATTAGGTTAGCGCGGAAGCTTCAAAACTTTGTGTTCGGTTCTTGAATTCTTGCTTGATCGGCATCCGAAATGAGACGAACATCACCTAAGGTCAAAACCACATCAATTGTTAGTTTTGACAACTTTATAACATGTAAAAACAAGTTCCGGTATCATACAAATAACAAAAAAATAAAATTTCAAACTTTTGATCTGTCGCGCCACGCGACAGATTCCTTTCAATGCTTCGCGGGCCGCGAGCGCGCCCGCGTGTCGCGCCAGAATAAGTGACTCCCTTCGCGTGCCGCGGGGGAGACCGTTTTCCAGCGAGTGCAGGTTAAAATCCTGCACTTTTGCCCATCACCATTTTCTTTCAATTTTTCAACTTCTAAGGTGCATAACTTTCATTCTACAAGTCCGTTTTTCGCGATTCTTTTTCCTACGCGTTCGTAATTTAATTCTCCATCTTACGGAGTGAAAACCCGACATCTAAATTCATAAAATTTTAACTTTCAAGCTCTCGGCTTGAAATTCAATTATGACACTTTTTGACCCGTTCGTGATTTATCAAACAAACTTGTTTATTACCTTTTTAAAATATCATGCATATCACGTTATATCAATTTACTAATGTGCAAGGTTCAAATTACGGGTTTCTTATGAATTCTTAACCCGGTTTACCTATCTACTCCTTTTGACCCGTTAAGGGAAGTTAAACACTTTTAACTATAAATCTATATATAAGCGTACCTGGCTCGAGTCAACGTATAGACCCGTTTATACCTTGCTATTATTAATTTAATATTCTATGATGACGCAATTAGCCAAATTGCTATTCGTTCCTGTAAACATGTGACTTAACAACCAACATTAGTCGATATGGTCATATGATGTTATCATCATCATTTGACACATTTGGTCTATACGACCAAACAATTATATTTATTACAAATAATGGTTTCTAATTACTCAATCACGCATCCGACCCATTACGGATTTTACCACAAAAATTTCCCCCGTTTTTTTTTACATATTTGACCCAGTTCGGCTTACGCCGTGGGTATCCTTTTAATCTCGATTACAATTAGTCATCACGTGACTAAATTTCCAATTTGCCCCTTTTCCATTATTAGTTAAGCTATGAGGTAACTTTAAGAAAACTCATAAATTCTTAGTCGATTTATGACTAAATTACCATTTTACCTCTTTCACCATTAATCATGATTTTAAACGTTTTTATTCGTTCCGACCCATTTCGTTTCGTGTCGGAACCCATAATTCGAACATGATCTATTATTGTATTTATCACCTATAGAATAAATACGTATGCTAAAAAAATAGGTGTAAGCTTTACTTACCTTTCATCCAAGCAAGTCTTACTCGTGCCTTTATCCCGTTTGATCATCTCCTCCAAGCTTCACCTAGCTCGTCAAGAGTCAAACTATCATATTACCCATAAAATGGTTAGTTTAGTCATTTCATATTATGGCTACCATTTCCTATGGGGTTTCTTGCATATAATTTACTTAACTAAATCATAGGTCATTTTTACTTTCTTAGTAGTCAAACTACCCATATGTATTATATGCTTTAATAATTCTTTTTCTCATTTTCACAACTTCGTTGACAAGCTTATTTGTATGTATTTTAAATACTTGCAATAAGCAAAATAACATGCTTAATATTCATGAAACCATTGTTTTATAAACAAGGCAAAGTATGAACAAAATACAACTTTCCTTGGATTAAGTTCATCAATAAAATGTGCAGCAACTTTACAATGTAGCTGCTCAATCGACTCTTTTGACCACTTTGCGGTCTTATTTAGCCCTTCTTGATCAAAGATGAAATGAAGAATACTAAAATATCTTTCCATCCCAAAAAGAATCAGCTCAATCCGAGCATCCTAGAATTAATTATGATTTTTGCAAAATCAGCTCCGAAGTCAAAATGCTTCCAATCAGCTTGCTGTCAAAACAGTTCAGCCGACTTCGGACACTGTTTTGACCCGTTTAACATCAGAATTTAACAAACATGTTCAAACATAAAACATAGTATGTTTCAATAGCTTTCTAAGCATATAAGGCTCAACCTCACAGGTCGTTCCAGTGATTTTATATGATTTTTTTAAAACTGCAGCCCAATAATTTTTAATCCCAATCAGCTTTGTTATATTTTCTTGTTCAAGCATTTCATCAAGCACCTTGTGTGCAACACGAAACATCTAATTTCTCCAGCCCATTTAAGTGTTCTAAATCCTTAAATTCTAGCATAATTAACAAGTACTAACATCAAACTTCAAATCTAACTTCAGGGAGTTCTATTAACACAATTTAACTATTATGATTCTAGGGTTCATCATGTTTCTACAAAACCCATTAAACACCTAGTTAGAGATCATGAGTTTTACTAACATGCACTCAAATTCCTTAGTTTATTAACTAGGGTTTGATTCTAATCATGCATACATCCTATTTCCACCCAAATATCCATCATTCAAGATCAAATTTCGAATTCCTAGAGTTCATCAAGAATTTAAGATGGAACAAAATAGTGAAATTTGACATACCTTATGATCACTTCACTGAGGTGATCACTAATCCGTGCTTGGATTTCAATTTGGGTGTGATTTGCCCTTCCAATTTGCTTGAATTTATGCTAGTTAGGGTTTGAACAAGGGAGTTCTTTGGCTCCTGTTGAAAGTGTCGACCAGAACACACACTCAAGGTGTGTGTTTTGGTGTTTGATATTTTATTTATTACAAACTAGTTTCTAGTTTATCACTTCGGCCCCTCTACTTTCCCCAAGTTGCATATAGTGTGTTTTAACCAATTCCTTTATTACTACAAGACTTGTGACTAACTAGGTTATTTATTCCTAGTTATTTTATGTTGTTCATAACCCGTTTTATTTTAAGTCCCGTTAACTCGGACCTTTTATATACTTTGTTTTCTCAAAGTATATTTTTTTTCATCCTTTTAATAAATATTAGATTTATTTATTTAAATCCTAATATTCACCGGGTTTACTTTCACCACCTACAGTATTTTACCCGTTTATTTTTTGTTAATCTAGTATAATTAAAAAACCCATTTTTGGGGTGTTACAAATCTACCCCCCTTAAAGAGGTTTCGTCCCCGAAACCTTTCTTACGTGTTTCCTTAGGTTTATCCCCCAAGGACTTAGTCTCGGTAATTACTTGAGCATTGCTCAAATTCAATAATCTTACCAGAAGAGTAAGGTAATGTCTTTTTGGTTCCGAAGCGTATGCGTTTTTCCCGTGTAAGGTCCCGTTAGTCGTTACTTTCATCTTATGTCCCTTATCTCTATTAATTACTTATCTTGGTGGTTAGACTTATTAACCTTATACCCCTTCGCTCGGGTATATCCATTTTGCCTTCTCCAGGCTTACGAACTTTTATTATTTTCATTTCATAGTTCACACTATAACGTGGTTATATTTCATATTACTTTTCCTTGACGGTACCCTTTTTATTTATTTAACCCGTTTAGTTTTGCATCATACCTTCTTACTACTTACAATTTATGACTTCTAGACATACCTACCCATTCCCTGGGTTTGTGGTCTTTGGCGTATCATTACCATTCCATGGTTTTACGCCCTCATGATCCATAATCATCAAGTGACGTTCAAGTCACTTCTATATTACCAACCCAACCTTTGTTTGACCCATTTGGTTATCTAATAGTATCCACCATTTCAACGACAACCAAACATGCCTTAACGAATCTTTTGACCCATTTTGATTATCTAGTGAACTTCGTCACTTCTATAACACACTACATTTTCTCATAACATTATTTCGAGTTACTAACTACATTCAATATCTAAGTATAATGTATCAGAACCAAAGTTACGTACTTGCATAATTCATCAACATTGGTTTCAATCTATAATTACCCATTCCCAGGCTTGTCAATTTTAGCGTATCACTCCCATCTCATGTTTTACGCTTTTTATAACTCAAGTTTAACGAGTGACTTTCATGTCACGTCATGTTTAAGTTTATATAACCTTTCATTATCGAGAATCTTCTTTTCGAACATTTCGTTTTTACACCTATCAGTGTTAAGACCGAAATCCTTTAATATTAATCCTTTTCTAATTTTCTCATAATACCCATATTTGCTAAAACGTTGTTTCTTACTAAAACTGAATTTTAGTTTAACGTTTCCTTTTCACCTTATCTTACATCCTCTTTTTTTTTTCTAGGAATTTTAAGTCTGAGGATTTATTCCTTTCCGTCATTATTTAATGTGTGGAATTATAAATATTTCCCACACTTAACCCAAATGACCCGTAGGTTCTATCACTTAGCCTCGTAGGCTATTTATCTAGATTTTCACCTTTTTATCTTTTTAAAGCGAGACCCCAACAGTTCGTTTCTTTCTATCTGTGACCGAAAGGTCTTTTTGGGTCTCGTAGACCTTATCATTACTTATAATTCCTGAAGGTTGTGATGATCCCGTAGATTCATCTTTTACTCATGTCTTTCTAAAATATACTTTCGGTGTCAAGGCACCCTTTTTAAGTTTAGAAATCAATCGTTTTCGTTCTTGAATTCTATGGACCTTGACCGTAGTCTAAGGCCACATCCGCTTCCATATTAAACTAATCCTCCGACTCTATGACTGCTTACGTCATTTACACGTCGGTCTGTTTTCCGCTTATTGTTATCCGATTTATTCCCACATTTATTTGGTTCGCGCTTACTTTTATTAACAAACGTTATTCTTTATTTAACTCGTTTGACTTGTTCGTGTGAAATTTCATCACTTATGACAGTCAAACTTTATCCCTTATGCCTTAGCATTCTCATTAGTTGGTTTGTATTTTTATTTACTTTAATCTTTGTCCCTTCTCTCGGGCTCTTATTCAAGCGTAATACGCTTTCGTCATCCGACTTGCGTTTACGTTTACCATCAAACGTCTTACTTATTTGATTAATTTGGGTATCTTTTTAATTCGTTCAATTCACCCCGTCCTTACTACATCGGATGTAAGCATGTCCATCATAAAAAGTTCATGGTACCACGTGCTCACCACTTACTTGGCCAGAGTAAGCGATCAATACCTGGTATACATGACCTTTTATAATTTTCACATTACACCCCATGTAAGTAATTCCTCTATTTGTTTCTCTTGGAAACAATATCCCGGATAGATTTTCTATTCGGGGTTTTCCAAGTTTTTAATCTACATATGCAACTTTCAATCTCTACGTACTTGTTGCATATTACTATTTGTGCAATTAAATTTAAAATGTGCACCTTGTAATGCTTGCCCTAACGGGCTTCTCTTGCCATTAGCCTTGTTCGCGATCGCTACGCGATTTAGGTCCTTGATGAGCATACTCTTTGGACCGTTCCTCTGTCAAATCCACGATTTGTTAAACTCTCGCTGTCTTCATATGCGAGTGTTCTTCAACTAAAACATTTACAACAGTTAGTAATTTCGACATTAATGGATGCCCGTATTATAATACAAGGCTTTTCTACTATACGCATCAACGCGTGTAATTTCGTTGACTATATCTATTCTATATCGTTTTTATTGGTGTAACGTGTATTACACGATAACCATATGTGTTGTTCTCAACCCTTTAATCATACTAAACCATTGATATACATGTACTTACCGGATTTGCGATCAAGCCTCGAACCGAACACACTTTACTCTTTAACCATGAGCTCTGATTACCAACTTGTAACACCCGTCTCATTGTTTTAAGATTTTAAACTAAAAACACGCATTTTTTTTAATTTCAAAATGCATCATTTCAAAACTTAGTTATAAAAACTAAGTTTATATGGTTATGGTATTCTAGTTTACAAACAAACTAGTTTAAACATACAACATTGAGTTTAGTGTTTACAAATAAACATTGTCTCAAACAAGATTAGGTTAGCGCGGAAGCTTCAAAACTCTGTGTTCAGTTCTTGAATTCTTGCTTGACCGGCATCCGAAATGAGACGAACATCACCTAAGGTCAAAACCACATCAATTGTTAGTTTTGACAACTTTATAACATGTAAAAACAAGTTCCGGTATCATACAAATAACAAAAAAATAAAATTTCAAACTTTTGATCTGTCGCGCCACGCGACAGATTCCTTTCAATGCTTCGCGGGCCGCGAGCGCGCCCGCGTGTCGCGCCAGAACAAGTGACTCCCTTCGCGTGCCGCGGGGGAGACCGTTTTCCAGCGAGTGCAGGTTAAAATCCTGCACTTTTGCCCATCACCATTTTCTTTCAATTTTTCAACTTCTAAGGTGCATAACTTTCATTCTACAAGTCCGTTTTTCGCGATTCTTTTTCCTACGCGTTTGTAATTTAATTCTCCATCTTACGGAGTGAAAACCCGACATCTAAGTTCACAAAATTTTAACTTTCAAGCTCTCGGCTTGAAATTCAATTATGACACTTTTTGACCCGTTCGTGATTTATCAAACAAACTTGTTTATTACCTTTTTAAAATATCATGCATATCACGTTATATCAATTTACTAATGTGCAAGGTTCAAATTACGGGTTTCTTATGAATTCTTAACCCGTTTTAACTATCTACTCCTTTTGACCCGTTAAGGGAAGTTAAACACTTTTAACTATAAATCTATATATAAGCGTACCTGGCTCGAGTCAACGTATAGACCCGTTTATACCTTGCTATTATTAATTTAATATTCTATGATGACGCAATTATCCAAATTGCTATTCGTTCCTGTAAACATGTGATTTACAACCAACATTAGTAGATATGGTCATATGATGTTATCATCATCATTTGACACATTTGGTCTATACGACCAAACAATTATATTTATTACAAATAATGGTTTCTAATTACTCAATCACGCATCCGACCCATTACGGATTTTACCACAAAAATTCCCCCCCCCCTTTTTTTTACATATTTGACCCAGTTCGGCTTACGCCGTGGGTATCCTTTTAATCTCGATTACAATTAGTCATCACATGACTAAATTACCAATTTGCCCCTTTTCCATTATTAGTTAAGCTATGAGGTAACTTTAAGAAAACTCATAAATTCTTAGTCGATTTATGACTAAATTATCATTTTACCTCTTTCACCATTAATCATGATTTTAAACGTTTTTATTCGTTCCGACCCATTTCGTTTCGTGTCGTAACCCATAATTCGAACATGATCTATTATTGTATTTATCACCTATAGAATAAATACGTATGCTAAAAAAATAGGTGTAAGCTTTACTTACCTTTCATCCAAGCAAGTCTTACTCGTGCCTTTATCCCGTTTGATCATCTCCTCCAAGCTTCACCTAGCTCGTCAAGAGTCAAACTATCATATTACCCATAAAATGGTTAGTTTAGTCATTTCATATTATGGCTACCATTTCCTATGGGGTTTCTTGCATATAATTTACTTAACTAAATCATAGGTCATTTTTACTTTCTTAGTAGTCAAACTACCCATATGTATTATATGCTTTAATAATTCTTTTTCTCATTTTCACAACTTCGTTGACAAGCTTATTTGTATGTATTTTAAATACTTGCAATAAGCAAAATAACATGCTTAATATTCATGAAACCATTATTTTATAAACAAGGCAAAGTATGAACAAAATACAACTTTCCTTGGATTAAGTTTATCAATAAAATGTGTAGCAACTTTACAATGTAGCTGCTGAATCGACTCTTTTGACCACTTTGCGGTCTTATTTAGCCCTTCTTGATCAAAGATGAAATGAAGAATACTAAAATATCTTTCCATCCCAAAAAGAATCAGCTCAATCCGAGCATCCTAGAATTAATTAGGATTTTTGCAAAATCAGCTCCGAAGTCAAAATGCTTCCAATCAGCTTGCTGTCAAAACAGTTCAGCCGACTTCGGACACTGTTTTGACCCGTTTAACATCAGAATTTAACAAACATGTTCAAACATAAAACATAGTATGTTTCAATAGCTTTCTAAGCATATAAGGCTCAACCTCACAGGTCGTTCCAGTGATTTTATATGATTTTTTTAAAACTGCAGCCCAATAATTTTTAATCCCAATCAGCTTTGTTATATTTTCTTGTTCAAGCATTTCATCAAGCACCTTGTGTGCAACACGAAACATCTAATTTCTCCAGCCCATTTAAGTGTTCTAAATCCTTAAATTCTAGCATAATTAACAAGTACTAACATCAAACTTCAAATCTAACTTCAGGGAGTTCTATTAACACAATTTAACCATTATGATTCTAGGGTTCATCATGTTTCTACAAAACCCATTAAACACCTAGTTAGAGATCATGAGTTTTACTAACATGCACTCAAATTCCTTAGTTTATTAACTAGGGTTTGATTCTAATCATGCATACATCCTATTTCCACCCAAATATCCATCATTCAAGATCAAATTTCGAATTCCTAGAGTTCATCAAGAATTTGAGATGGAACAAAATAGTGAAATTTGATATACCTTATGATCACTTCACTGAGGTGATCACTAATCCGTGCTTGGATTTCAATTTGGGTGTGATTTGCCCTTCTAATTTGCTTGAATTTATGCTAGTTAGGGTTTGAACAAGGGAGTTCTTTGGCTCCTGTTGAAAGTGTCGACCAGAACACACACTCAAGGTGTGTGTTTTGGTGTTTGATATTTTATTAACTACAAACTAGTTTCTAGTTTATCACTTTCGGCCCCTCTACTTTCCCCAAGTTGCATATAGTGTGTTTTAACCAATTCCTTTATTACTACAAGACTTGTGACTAACTAGGTTATTTATTCCTAGTTATTTTATGTTGTTCATAACCCGTTTTATTTCAAGTCCCGTTAACTCGGACCTTTTATATACTTTGTTTTCTCAAAGTATATTTTTTTTCATCCTTTTAATAAATATTAGATTTATTTATTTAAATCCTAATATTCACCGGGTTTACTTTCACCACCTACAGTATTTTACCCGTTTATTTTTGGTTAATCTAGTATAATTACCAAACCCATTTTTGGGGTGTTACATTCATCCATAAAATTTAGTTTGAAAATACCACAACATAAATGTCTGAAATGTAGACTCCAAATCTAAATTACAAACCACAACATGTTTTAAAGAGTTCACGAAGACTCAACAAAAGACCTTAAATAAAACCGAGTTTAGAACCATGTATCTCATCCAGGATTAAGATACATCTCCTAAACCCCAATGACTTCAGATGACATCTTTTTATTCATAACGCAGCTTGGGACATGCAAACACCCGCCAGATCCATCGAATTCCCTGAAATACATGTAATTTGAAAACATCAACAAAAGTTGAGCTAGTTCATGTGTTTGTCTGTGTATATGAATAACCTTTAAAGTATGTCTGTATGTATGTAAATCCTGGTATGAGAGCAATAAGGAAAAACGGATCACCAATGGTTTGCAAGGCCATTGATATGTGTGAAGTGATGCAGGAAAACTCAAACCTAGCGGATTTTGCCAAGGCTTCAGTATGTGTACATAGTCACCACATGGGCCACCCTGGTCCTCATGGGTGTGGGCTCGCTACACCCAAATAGATATATCACTCATGTCCCTCGGTCCTACGACGAGGATTAATGGCCTTAAGTGTTGTACCCACCACTCACATGATCAAGCAGTAACCTTCCTTGGCTAACCATACCATGTATAAAATGTTCGTAAACAATTGTAACATGTATTTCACCCCCGAAGTTATAAAAACTGAAAACAGTTAAAAGAAAAGGGGGACATGAACTCACTGTCTTGCGTCTTCAGTACTCGTAACTCAAGTTCCTTCAGCAAACACAACTACCTACAATGTACTAACGTCTATAGACGGACGGGTCGTGCCCTGTCTTAGTATTTACGTTTTGAGTTACGTTTCTGATATTATTCCCATTTATATAATTATTGTCAAAATAATTAATATTTCAACTTAAATTATATTTATGACTTTTGGAATAATTATTAAACAATATTTTTGTGGTAATTCTTCTCAAGTATTTATACTTGCACTTCCTTTCCAAGGATGGGGGTATCTCATACATGTGTATTCATATTCTTGTATTTGTATAACTTGTCATGTATTGGTGTCATATTATCTTTAATAAGTATCCAATATATATTTCTAAACTATATATTTCAAGAAGTATTTCTTAGGAAAATTATTCCTAATTTTTCTTTTGGCAAAAAAAATATTTGTAGTTCCAAAACAATATATTTTCAAGTCCCACTTAGAAAATATTTATAAACTTATTTTATCCAAAAATAATGTATTTCAAGTGTATCCAAGAATATATATTTTTTTCCCAAAAATAATATATCTTCTAAAAATTCCAAGAAAATATATTTTTACTTCCCAAAAATAATATATTTTTCCCCTTGTAAAAAATATGATATAATTTTGTAATAATTGGAAAAATCATATTTTCCTTTCTTGTGTCCAAAATATTATTTACCAAAAATATATTTATAAATGCATTTTCAGGAATATTTTGTAAGTTACATTCTTCTGTTCGGTTTTACAATATCATGTGTGTAACTTGTATATTTATTCCTTGAGATTTTTGGTAATAATTTAGATTGTAATTTCTTGGTATTTTGTTATGTCATATTATTTTAACCCTAAAATAATATAACTATTACACAAAGTATACAAATATTCACACACATGTGTCTTCTAAATATATATATATCTAGCCACATTTATTTATAAAAACCAACCTCCAATATTTGTATTTTTTTGTAACAAAAAATTATGGCAAAGTTTATATAGAAACTCATGGTTAAAATACACTTGTAAATACTTGTTTGAAAATATTCTAAGTGTTTACATTTTTAGAAAATTTTGCCATAGTTTCCCCTAAAAATGGAGGTTCCCATGCTTTCAAAGCATATCATTTTCTTTTAAAATCATCACAAACAATCAACAACTCAATCAACGCTTACCAAGTGCCAAAGTTATGCAATTTACACAACAACATGAACTTGAACTTTTATGAAAACTTGTAGTAACTATCTTTTCAACCTCTACAATTTTCTCAACTTCAACGATTTTCTCTACCTCAACGAGTTTCTCAACTTCGACAAGTTTCTCAACTTCAACTATTTTTTCAACTTCAACTATCTTTTCTACCAGTTTCTCCACTTCAACAATTTTTTCTACTACTTTCTCATTTACTTGATCAACAATAGCTTCTTCTGCTTCTGTCTTTGCCTTTTCATCAGCAAGGATTCTTGTTGCTTCCAGCTCTCTCCTCAATCTGGCAATCTTCTTCTGATTCAGCAACTCAACTTTATCTGCAAAAAACAAATTAAAACTGTTAGGATCTATGCCTTTTCTAGCTTTGTTAAGATATTCTTCCTCATCATCGGTATCAATATCACTTCCTAGATCTGGAAAAATCGGAATTCTTTTCTGACTAGTCTCATCTTCACCCAGAATTCTAGCAACAAGACCTGAACCTGCAGGAATGTATTTATCCCAGCTAAATCCCTCTGCAACAAATTCATCATCTTGATCAATTATACCAAACAAAGCTCATTTCTCTTGAATGGTACGTGCATGAGCAGTTTGTGGTTGTTTATCAATTTGTGGTTGTTGATCAATCTGATGAAAAATTGACTTTTGATAATAATCATTCTTTCCATCTTGTCTTCCTGTTGCTTCTTTGTTTTTGCATTCTCGTTTAAAATGTCCTTTTCCTTTGCAACGAAAACAGGTGACTTTCGATTTGTCAAACCCTATTGGAGATTCACTCATTCCCCGAAAATCATCTCTACCAGTGATTTGTGTAAATTTCTCTGCTCTTCGAACAACACTGGCTAAGCACCACTTTACATCCATCAACTCAAGTTCTTCTGCATCAATTTGGTCATAATCTTCTTTTGTAAGCATCGGATTTCCAATTCTGCCACCAATCAAGCTTTCATATGATTCCAACATAGCAACGAGTGATGCCATGTGTTTCTTGGCTATTTCTGGAGACAAATTTTGACCATTTTGAATGTTCAAAGTGACATTGCACTGCAGATTTGTTGAATTATGTTATTGACGACTTGGTGTTGTAAAGTTTGGATCAAAACTTGAATATGAAGACGAAGATCCACCACTCTGTGTCAAATTACTACCTTTTGTTCCAGACGAACTGTCAGCACTAAAACCAGGTTGGATCTTTGGGCTAGGACTGGGGTTAGCCTCAAACTTATTCCCTCTGTAATATAAACGGACATCTTGTTGAGCATTTGGATTCTTCATGATTGCCATTTTCTGAATATCCAACTCGTGCTCTTCAATCTTTTGAATAAACCGTGCCAGATTCATATTTTCTGATTTTCTCATGTGTTTCACAATCATCAAATAAGTTCCCCACTTATGCTGTGGTAGTGCATCAGCAAGTTTATCAACCCACTCTTCATCATCTTTCTTTATGTCCAATCTTCCCATTTCCAAAACCAAATGACAATATCTATCAATGGTCATCTTTGTTGTTTCATGATCGAAAGCTGCAAACATATCAAATGATTTCTTCAATAATGCCTTTTTGTTTTTTTATCATATCTGCGTTTCCTTTGAACTTTTGAATCAAAGCATTCCAAATTGATCTAGCAGTATTCTCATGTTGAAGCAGAACAAAGATATCTTCCTTTACTGCTTGTTGTAGAAGACTAATCATCATTTTTTCACTTATATACTTCAATTTATCACTCTCTGAAAAATCACAAAAAGCTTTTTCCAGCCCATGCTCGTTTTTCGGTTTCTCATAATCTTTGTTTAAAGTACACCATGCATCAAACTCATATGCTTGCACCCATTTCTCAAATCGATTTTGCCAACCTTTAAAATCTTCAATGAACATTAGCTTAGGTGGTTTTTGGTAACTTCCTGTCTCATTTTCACTGTACAATGTTTCGGCAGCAGTAACAGGAGCAATCGGTGTCGCAAACGCATTGTAAAATTCCTCTTCCATGATTTGGCAAATTTTTCACAAAATTACAAGTTCAAACGAAATATCAATCCAAGCGAAATTACTCTTCAAACGAAAACAAATTTCAAAAGGAATCCTTTTTCAAACGGAATCACAGTTGAAACGAAATCACACTTTGAAGCGAGATAACACTTTGAAGCGGAATAACCTCTCAAACGGAATCACCCTTCAAACGGAATAACCTGATTTCGTTTGAACAAGCACACTTTCAAACGAAATTACTACTCTGAAGCAGAATTACTAATTCCATATGGAACAGTTCAAACGGAATTACAATCTGAAACGAAATCAGGTAATTTCAAGCGGAATAAGGTGTAGATTTCAAGTGGAATAGCACTTTCAAACGGAATCAAGAGCTAATCTCGTTTGAAATGCTGCTGACGTCATCTTGTCCGATCTGATTTTCAAATGAAATTATGTATTTTACCAATTTTAAGCTGATTTAAGGTCCAATATTCTCAAGGATTCATTAAAACACTATTACGCACACAATATGTGAAAATCAGACCATTTTGACCGTGAAAACTAGTTCAATTTCAAAAAGAAGGTGTAGAATTCAGAAATTATGGCTGTTTTGGCAAGAACTCTTCTTCCTGAGCTCTGATACCACTTGTAGGATCGTTCCGTGACCCAAACGAGTCAATCAGAAGAGTTATTGTCTGTTTCAGAGGCGTAAACAAAGAAACAGACTTGGAAAACAGCTTGTTTCACTATTAAACGTCTTGTAAATTGATTATAACAGGTTTACATATCAATTGACGCGTCGGCAGCACTTCGGTACCGGAAAGATGAAAGTTTTTTTTTGGGTAAAGGGTTACCCCAGTGATTCTATATATTCACAACCAAATAAAACAAGTAGTGTAGAAAACCTACACTAGTTCACTCATGAGACATGCCCCATGAGTGTAAGCAAAAACAACCAGAACAAACCACACAAAAGGAACTAACTAGACTCTAATCTAGAAAAAACACAAAACCACTAATGACTACTCAACCACCATCAATCTCATTCGAAAGACCTTGAATCTCCCAATCTTCAAGAAGCTTCTGAACTCTAGCAGTATTCTTCAGCTTCACTCCCATCAGCTTATACCGAACCATTTGAACAATGGAAGCACTTATAGTTTCTGGAGGTCTTAATTGGTTTTTAAATAACCTAGCATTCCGCTCCTGCCAAATCATGTAACACGAAGCCGCAACTAAAATTCGAGCAACCAAATTAGACGCTGTCTTCGACCGGGCACGAACTAGAAGCCACTCCACAATATCCCCCCAAACCGGCTGAACCAAATCCATACCCACCTTTTGTCTAACCATGTTCCAGACTTGAGACGAGAATTTGCACTAAAAAAATAAGTGATTATGGGAATCAAAGTTCTCATAACAAAGCAGGCAGCACATCATGTTCATATTTTTCCTTCGAGAGAGGTCCCATCCCAAAATTTTATCCTGAGTAAGTAACTTACCTCTCATAATTAACCACATTAAGAAAGCATGCTTCGGAATACATTGAGAAAACCACACAATAGAGCACCAATGGACTTCTGGTTCTGTATATCGAATAGAATTCCAAACACCTGAAGCCGAAAAATCTCTAATATGATCACCATCACGCCATAAAATCCGATCACTTTTATTCGGGTCTAAATTGACATTATCAAGCTGAATAAGAACAGGAAAAAGATCCCTCCAAGCTGTAGGCCACCTCCAATCCCCATTGTTTCTAATATCAGCAACTGTAGCCTCCAAAGTAAAACCCGCATTCGAAATCATTCTTGGTGACAGAATATTCCCCAGCGGCCCCAAGGAGCACCAGAAATCATACCACGCTGAAGTTGTAACACCATTACCAACCTCGGTCCAAACATGTGTTCGCATTAACGGTCTGAGTTGTAATAACTTCCGCCAAGACCAGCAGCAATTGCTAGGAACAGTGCAACTCCAGAAACTTTTACCTTTAAGCCTGTACGAATGAACCCAATCGACCCATAAAGACTTCCGTTTAGTGATAATACTCCAAATGTGAGATGTCATGAGAGCTTTGTTAATATCACCAATACGTCTAACTCCTAACCCACCTTCATACTTCGGAATACAAATAGATTTCCAAGAAACTTTCGCCTTTCCTTTATGAAAATTGCAATCTTGAGACCAAAGAAAATTTCGCATTCTCGATTCCAACTCATTAACCACACGAGTTGGTAAAATGAAAACAGAAGACCAATAGATATGCATAGAGGACAAAACTGATATTATAAGTTGTAACCTACCAGCAAAAGAAAGCATCCTGTTCCTCCAATGCATTATACGCTTTTCGAGCTTTTCCACAAGAACATTACAATCTTGATACAACAGCCTAGAAGATATGAGAGGCACCCCCAAGTACCTAACAGGAAGCGTACCCTCCACAAACGGCATAATTCTCAAAATAGCACTTTTAATGTAACTCGGAACATTGCAAAAGAAGACCGTGCTTTTTTGAACACTAGGCACCAACCCTGACATCTTGGTAAACGAATCCAACGACTTCATAATAAACTTCGCCGAAGCAATCTCTCCTCTAGCAAAAAGAAACAAATCATCTGCAAAACACAGATTTATAATTTGCTGCCTTTCACACCGATTATGAAACTTAAACGAGGAATCAATTCTCAACGAGTGATGCAGAATGGCTGTCAAAACTTCCATAACAAGAGTGAAAAGATATGGAGATAATGGATCCCCTTGCCTTAACCCACGATTTCCCTTGAAATAGCCATGAATATTACCGTTAACACAAACAGAATATGAAGTAGTTGTAACACATACCATGATCCAATTCACCATCTTAATATTGAAACCAAAACCAATCAGAATACTCCTTAGAAAATTCCAGTCAACTGTATCATAGGCTTTTTGAATATCAACTTTAAAAGCGCACCGTGGCGGCCCAGCATTCCTATGATAGTTATGCATAAGCTCTTGAGTCAACAGAATATTATCCGAGATTTTTCTTCCTGGGACAAAGGCAGATTGGTTGATACTAACTATCTCGTTTAAAGCCCCCTTCACTCTATCCACAACAATTTTGCTAATGCACTTGTATATAACATTACAACATGCAATAGGACGATAATCAGTAATAACCGAAGGGGTAGGAACCTTCGGCACAAGCACAATGAGAGTATGGTTTAAGTCGCGTAACAAATTCCCAGTGTCAAAGAAATCAATAATAGCTTTTGAGATATCCGCACCAACAATATTCCACGCACTCTTGAAAAAAGCAGCCGTATAACCATCCGGCCCCGGGACTAACAAAAGCATCATGAACCATATCACCTTCGAACACATTTCCACTCGAATCCCGAATAATATCAATCCTGCTACGATGATTCCTATTTTTCAGAGCAGAGTGGAAAAAAGCCGTATTCATGTCTCCAGCACACAACCAATCTACTTTGGATTTCTGTTTCAGAAATCGCTCCTCATCAAGTAACGCTTCTTGATAACAGTTCGTAACCGTAGCTTCTTCGGCTCTAAGAATAGCATTCAAAGGATCCCGATCTATAGACTGCTGAATACTGTCAAGCTTAGTACGAAGCTCAATGGTTTTGTTATGAAGATTGCCTTGTTTAAACAATAATGCACGAAGAGGCCTTTTAAGCTGCCGAAGCCTTTTAACAACCGAAAACTGATGAACTCCATTAACTCTAGTAACCCAAATCCGATTGACAATATCTAAAAATTCCGGTTTATGAACCAGAAAATTAGCAAATTTAAAGGGTCTCGGTTTCAACTTACCCGCTTCAGGAATTTTTAGGACACAAGGAGAGTGATCCGAAAGACGATACGGCTGAAATAATGCTACTGCACGCGGAAAAAGAGAAACAAATTGAGTATTACCCAAAACACGATCAATTTTCTTTAATAATCCGACGCCCTTCTTTGGTTTTTGATTCCATGTAAAATGGATTCCCGAACTGTTAATGTCGAACATCTCAATATCATCCACACACGATTGAAAGTCCTTCATTCCAATAGAAAACGAAGATGTTCCCAAAGATTTATCTTCCAGATTTAGAGCCGAATTAAAATCACCCATAACGAACCAAGGACTATCACCAACTAGAACTTTGTGCATTGAAAGACTTTGCCATAAACTTCTACGAGAGACATAATAGTTGGCAGCATACACAAAAGAACAAAACACCATCCGCTTATCCAATTTAAAAATAAGCTGTAAATGCATAACCTGATCAGATTGAGCAAGCACCATGACATCGAAAATAGCTGGATTCCATCCAATAATGATTCTAGTTCCTTTATCACACTTTGCACCGTTGGACGTCCACTCCCAAGACCGAAAAACAGAATTACAAACTTTATCAAGCTTACCAATATCAACATGCGATTCCAAAATAGCACACAAACAAAGATTATAATCCTTCACCACCTGTCGAACCTCTGATTGTTTAAGAGAGCGGTTCAACCCTCTAATATTCCACGATGCAATACTAACCATCTTTAACCGCTATGTTAGGAGTGCTTGCCCCTTTAGTATCCTCCGGCTTGTGAGAATCTTTCGGCTTGTGAGAATCTCCCACCATAAAATCATTTGTTTCGTTATAAACTTCCGTCACCTCCTCATCCTCGGAGTCCTCAAAACCATCAACATCACCATTCAGGCCTTTACTACTCTGTCCCTCTTCCGCATCACAAGAACTTAAAACATTAAAAGGATTCGCCGACTGAAAGTTACCAGCCGACTTTATGTTTAAAACCTGTTTATGTTTGTTGGTAATCGGCCTATACTCAAACTTTTGTTTTGGTTTAGGAATATGAATACCCGGTTTCCTAGCAACCTTCTTGCTTTGCACTTCCATATACCCATCTTCATCCACTCTAGGAGTCGTCTTCATTGGAGCTTTACCTTGATTACCATGATGTTTAACATCTTTCTGAGGAACATTTCTCCTTGGATTTTTAGGGCATGCATCATTAGAATGGCCAAAAACACAACAAGTCGAACACCTTAGAGGATCCCATTCATATTCAACATACATTGTTTCCTTGATAAAACCCTCACCATTCGGATTTGGAATAGCCATTGTGATTTCCTCCTTAAGATCTTTATCCGCTGACACTTCAATAAGAGCACGCGCAAAGCTACTTCTACCCCAATTATCCACGCACATATCCGTTGTATATGAGTCAAGCATTTTTGGATCTCCAATAGCAGTAGCAATCATACTAAGCCCATCCTCCGTGTAAGCAGCAATCGGGACTTCATGTACTTTTACCCATAGTTGAACTTTATTAACCTCCTTCTTTTCTAGCTTGGTAGTAGGCGTCCATTCCTGGAGAAAGAATGGTTGTGATCGAATAATCCATGGACCAGCAGCTAGAACATCCAACATACCTTTATGATCTTCAAATTTAAAAAAAGAAAAAACCATTTGCATTCATCATCGACTTCTATAACCCAAACTTTTTCCAGTTATTTTTCACAAAATAATCAACTACAGGATACGCAATACGATCTCCCAAAAAGTACCCATACAAGGTATTCGCTAACTTATCCTGAACTACCCGAACCGATTCAACCGGGAGAACAATATCACAATCTTCATGTTGCACTGAGCTTTCAAGGGACCTGAAGTTTACTTTCTTGACTTTCTGATTCTTCACCGAGTCCGCATAAGACATGGGTTTTATCACCTGTTCAGCACCATCAAGAACACTCGGTCCACCTTGATTCAGATCAGAATTCAGATTACCAGTTATAACCGGCTGATTACCAGTTACAACCGGCTCCGTTATTTTAATTAACTCATCAATGACATTAATTTTTTTTGGATCCGATTGCAAGTTCTGAACTGTACCCCTACGCGGGATTCTAGTATTACCATCAATATTCAAAACCCTACTAGCAAAACCTTTGTTCGAAATAGGAGGCTTTCCACGATCATGCACTTCTCTCCCATCTATTTTGGGACGATCATTCACATCTGAATCAACACCTCTCTCCATAATCAATAAACAAAAATACCATGCACACAATCAGCCAAAGACACCAGATTCACGAACAAGAAGACAGCAGAAACCCTAATCCTTTAAACCCTAATAACAAACCTAAACCCTTAATCGATTAATCCAGTGTATCAATCTAGCTAAATTACTCTCAGGTAACCGCGATCAATAACATCCAGGTTAATAAATCAGAGTTTCGACTTGAATGTTAGGGCGGCGATTTGAAAAAGAAAACAGAAAAAAAAACCCTATTGTTGATCGATCCCTAATGCTAACGAGTTCGTTATAGAATTTTGAAAGAACAAAACTCTAATCACAGACTGTTATACATCAGATCACAAAGAAAACAGGATTTTCATGATGAACAAAAATCGCCAAAGGAGAGAGAGCTAGGGTTCGTTATCCGGAAAGATGAAAGTTACAAATGATTTCGTTTGGATGCTATTTATAGGTTTCTAATTCCGCATGAAACCGTCCCAAACGGAATTACATGATGCACATTTCAAGCGGAATTAGTTCCCTCAAACGAAATTACCTTTAAACCCTATCTTTAATACCTATTTTCTCGAACTACGTGCCCTGATCTAACATTCTAAGACTAGACTCGATACAAGACGAAGTCGACAGACGCATGCACCAACAACTTACTAGTGTGTTTAGTAAGCTTAGTTACCCTTTAAAGTGTGGTTATTTATTTGTGAATCCCTTTCTTACAAGATTTAGTCTTTTACAACTTGCAAGATGATTTTTCTTATAATCATTCTTTTGAATTTTTCTTGTTAACAATGTATTTTTATACTTGTTTCACCACTAAAAACATGATTAGTTTCCTTAAAATCCATGATTATGTAAATCTTATGATTTAACTTAGTTTCTTGAGAAAACTAGTTTTGAAATCATCCAAGTTTATGACTAGTAACATGTTACATACTTCATCATTCATAAAATCATTTTTATTTTCAAGTTCATGAGAAATATAAAGTATGATCATCTTGGTCTTTCACAAGATCATCACCTTATCTTACTAGATCATGTGTTAAATCACAATCTAGTAGGTTTCATATGATGTCTAACACCATAAACATAAATAATCAATCATCAAGAAGCAAAACAACACTAAACAATATGTATTCTTATGGTTTTGAGCCTTATGTTAGAGATTAACATTTTGTTCATTAGTGTTCTTCATGATTTTCATCACATATCATCTTTGAACCAACTAAATAAGAAGTAAATTCAAGTTGCAAGAGGCTTACTACTAGCACAAGGGCTAGGGAAGAACCAAAGAAGATGAAGATGGTAAATGTGATGGATAAAAGCAAATGGAAGTGGTCCTTCAATCTCCAAGAGCTCCAAGCTTCTCAATCTTGCTTCTAACACCTTGTGATGAGCTTGGAATGTATGAAAATGAGATGGAAGTGATGGTGGTGTGGGTGGTGGCTCACGGCCGTAAGGGAGGGAGAAGGAGGGAGAAAGTAAGTGTGTGTTGAGTGTGTGTAAGATAATGAGTTCGTGATCTTCAAGTTATACTTATAATCCATGTTTAGGTGTTAACCATTGTGTAAAGTGTTCCCAAAGTACAAAACAAATCTTACTAAACAAATTAAGAAAATCAAGGTGGGGTGGCCCACCTTGTTACCGTAAGTATGGGGGGGGGGGTGTTTAGTTGGGTTTCAATGGTGATTAAGCAATCTAGTTAGATTTCAAGTGCAATATTAGATGTTTTAGTTACTAGGTATTTTTAATGGGTGTTATGATGTTCGGGGATCATAACTAGCTCAGAAACATTAAAACAATGCTTCTAGTGTAATTTTGGTGTTTCGGGTAGTGTCCGGTTGTTCGGTTAGATACCGGTTCGTTAAAGTGCTAAACTATACCGTTTAGTGTTCTTTATGTACCCTTTTGTGACACTTTTAATTCCCGACACTTAGGAAAGCATTCAGGACCATTTAGTCATATTTTTTCATGATACTAGCTTGTTAAAATGCTGATTTTTGCTGAAATATGCTGAATTCAGCACTTTGGGTGAGTTTTAGGCACTTCTCGGCACTTAAACTATCACTTAGGGATGCAGTTTTGTGGTCCTTACTTCCCAACACCATACTAGTGTAGAACTTAGTCTCTGGCCCACACTGGGTCTCAAAACACTGTCTGTCTATGTGCTGAGTTCTGTCAGCATTTTTCTGAGTTATCCGCTAACTGTGCTAACTGTGCTTTGTGCATCATTTATGTCAATATAGTTTGCATGTAATAATGATGTGACATTATGCAGTATGTAATGCACATGTAAGTGTGATGCAGTAACCAGAAAAAAGTTATTTGTAATTCAGCACAGTCATTAAGCATTAATCAAGATTAATTAATTGTACGGATACCTGGATTTTTGACAGTTGTCACACAATCATTCTCCACCACTGAACACAAATACTACGCACAAGTCAAAAGGTCTTTAAGGGTTGTAACGGGGCTAGGATAAGGGTGTGGAATATGATATTTTAAAAGTTGCTAAGGTGATGAAAATTCGATCTTTATTACATAAACAACTACACTAAACTAACTACGAATATCAAACTACGAGGTAACATTTTTCGCCTTTTATTCAACAAACTACAAACGCATATTTTTGTGATTTTTCACAACAATTTTCTACTATTGTTCATGATATTTTCTAAATTTTCTATCTTTTTAGATAAACCAGAAATTTACAAAATAAACTAATCCTAAAATCGAATTTTCATCACACTGGTTAAAAATAAAAAAGGTTTAATGGTCAAGAGGCTAAATGGTTGGTCAAACGAAAGGTTTAGGCTCAAAGTTGGCGACTATGGGATAGATTTTGGGTAAGGATAGAATAAATGGCTTAAAAAGAAAAGGTTTACCTAATGTCTTAATCATTCTTATGCTCGTATTCGGTCTGTGGTCTCAAACGCATCAAAAGTTGCAAGTTCTACAATACGCGACTAATGGCACACTCAAACAAAGAAACATATATCAGTGATGTGTAGAAGTGGCTCAAAATCTCATGTAAAAGGGGTATAATATGTGATATGCAGACACATTAGTTTCTTAAGCGGATTATTCCTAAATAACCACCCGCTAAATACCCGTCATGTTACTAATTAGAACTTGACCATGAAAAAAGACCAAATGGGTTGTTCCATCCCTCATTGACTTAACTACTTATGCTTTTTAGATTGCTTAGAAAGGACATTCTGAAAAATTCCCCCATCCCCACACTTGAGGTCAACATTGTCCTCAATGTGTAGTGTTTAAATGAAGGGTCAAAATTGAAACTTTTTCTCCCCATCCCCACACTTGAGGTCAACATTGTGACATGACCAACCTCCCAAACTTCACCCCGGATAAAATATACAAAATACATTCCCCTTATTTAACTAATTAATGATCAAAGCTAAAAAGAAACATATGCACCTAGTTTTTCACTCATTCCTCGTGTGCTCCTCGATCCTTAATGCAAATGGTCGTCCTCAACGAACATGAAATTACCTACAAGTCTCAACTATCGTGTAGAAGCAAGCTTCTCACAAAAATCATCACCCGTTAGCTAATCCATTTTTACTATTTTTATAAATTTTTTTTACCAAGTTATTAGTTATTTCACTTTGATTTTGTGGAAAAATATTTACAACAACAACAGTCCTAACTCACTTTCGTAGGAATCACAACGACATTTAGCATATGCACTCAAGCCCTTTAAACCTCCCGATAGCTCGGGAGGACGAGTAGGTCTTGTGTGGGTTATATAGAGAACACACCCACAAAGTTCATTTAGCTACTAAATAAAATATTGAAAAGAAAGAAAATACAAGAAAGCTAAAAGTAAAAAGAAACAAAGCACTAGAAGTAATATACAACAACATACATATTGTGACAACCCTCATAATTACATGTATCCGTGCGATTAATTAATATTATATTATGCTTATTGATTGTACAGAAAATTGACTAAATGGTCCTGAATGTTTTTCCTAAGTGTTGGGAATTAAAAGTGTTACAAAAAGTTACATAAAAGACACTATACGGAACAACTTAGCACTTTAACGAACCAGTATCTAACCGAACAACCGGACATTACCCGGGACACCAAAATTTTGCCAGAAACATTGTTGTATTATTTTTGGACTAGTTATGATCCCCGAACACCCTGACGTACTACATAATGCGTGATATACATAAAACACTAGACTTTATAATTATCTTCCACCAATTGCCTACTTACCATCAAATTTACACATGGACCCCCTCCCCCTTTTGAGGTTTACGATTTTGGGGATGGCCCCACCATAATATTTATAAGATCTTATAATATCTTACCTAGATTTCTTGGATTCCCCTTAGATTTGATAAGATCTTGTAATATCGTGCTTAGATTCTCTTTAGATTATAAGTAACCTACTTATCATAAAAATTTACAATTACCCCCCCCCCCCCTCAATATTTTCGGCTCAAAGGAGGGACCCACCATCATCATCACCATATCCCCATTAAATATTACCTTTAAATATGATTGGGTCTTGCACTTGCCAAGAAATTAGAAATGATTATAAGTAGGTTGGGCTAAGATTACAATCTCATCATTTCACTTCACAAGTTCACTCCACCACCCTCACCACCTCTCTCTCTCTCTCTCTCGGCCCTCCCTACATCCGCCACCACCACCACCTTGTCACCACCATTGCTCCATTTTCAAGCTTGTACCAAGTGCTAGAAGGTGATACTTGGAGGTTGAAGCTTGGAGGTCTTGAAGGAACTTCATACTTTGCTCTACACCTCATCTTCATCATCATCCTTTGTTCATAAGTTCATCCCTAGCCTTTGAGCTAGTTGTAAGTCTTTGATTAAACTCTTGGTTACTTTTATGTTGATTATTAGAAGTATGGTTGTTTAATGTTTAACTCAAGAACACAAAAAGAAAATAAACAAGAATCATGAACATAAGCTTACATAAAGATGAAATCTTGTTGGATTAGGGTTGATTAAAACATGCATGACATTTGATTGTTGATTTCTTGATAAACACATGATTAGGACACTTGTTGGTACATTTTAAGCTAATAAAAAGCACGCTGATTAACATTTTCAGCCAACTCCAAGTGGCTGTAAACGGATCGTTATAAATCGAAAAACTGATTTTCTAAAGCCTAAATTATGTATTTTCGAAAAACGGATCAAATGGCACTGGAATCACATTTTTTCGAGGTCGTTTACTATTTTTAAAGGTCCGTTTTTGGACAGCAGCACAAGCTGCGTTTTTACTGCAGAAAATGTGTGTCATGTTCTTCGTCATAACTTGGAATCTGTGTAGAACTAGCTCATGAAATTTATACTGTAGATGATCATTGATGTCGTTGTGATCCTTCAACTAGAATTTCGTCAATCGGACTTACGATGAATTTTAAATGAATTATTCCATAGACTGCAGTCAGAAAGTGACAAATCCGATTACAGTCCGGTAAATGATTTTTTATAAAATAATGGGTAATGAATTGGATTCCGATATTTTTACACAATAATATTTGAATCGTTTAAGACCCTCTGTAAAAAGTTGGGAATTTTTGGAGTGAGTTAATTATTTTATTAAAATACCCGAAAACAGTCCAGTTTTGGATGTTCAAGCTGAAACAACATAACTAGTGATTTGCATGTCTAAATGTCGGTTATGTTATCCGATAATGATCTAACGTGTTATATGTCAATGAAAGTGTTATGTGCAATATCTTATGCTTGCTCTTGAGTAGTTATAAGTGGAATGTTTATATGGGCGTGAACTATTGGAGTGAGTGCATGTTATGTAATAGATACGTGTAGGAACTTTGTGCTCTATTTGGAACCACTAAATGACTAACTGGTAATCATATTAGGACGTGATTGACCGACCTTGACTGTTAGCTATTTGTGAGAGTCAAACCGAGCAACCAAAGGTGAGTTCACACACTTTCTAAGGCATGGGATTCCCGGTGGTTGGGAATGGGTTAAAGAATTAAAACGGAACCTACATATCCTCCTTGGGTAGGATATGTACGGCCATCCTCCATGGGTAGGATGCCAATCTCAATCCTGCGTATTCTCCTTAGGTAGAATACGTACGTTCGTCCTCCTTGGGTACGACAACAACCTTAACTTACTAGACAAAACTCTATCATGAAGTCCCTCATTTTTTTATCGACTTAATCGCCGGGCCAATGGCGAGCGGGTCATTAGTTAATAGCGCTATTAGGGTTGACAAGCCTCACACCGTTCCGTTCGGACGGGTGTGTACTAATGGATCTGGGCAAACTATCAATGATGATAGACATTGACGTAGGGCACAACTGTTGTTCGTCAGTTGTCGATATGGTAATGGTCTAGTGGTTCACATGGGGAAGCCCCCACTAATTATGGATATGGTTTGGGGAAAAACAAAGATACTGGTTAACTCGTGGTTTACGAAACAACTTATGGTTTTCAAAATAAACTTCTAAAACCAAACAACCAACTGTGAACTCGCTCAACTTTGTTGTTGACTCCTTGTTACATGCCTTGCAGGTCGCTAGGTATCTATGGAGCTTGCACGAGAGGAAGGAGTCGTTGTGGGACATGGACTGTTGAGTCCCATGTTAAACATTTAAACTTTATGAACTTATTAAACTTATGTTTTGGTTTTACGTCTTATGCTTTCGCTGTTTAATTTGAACTTGGTTAACTAGTTTTTGAAACACCAATTATATTGTGTGGTTGGATCGTATCTATTTTAAATACATTGTTCAATATGATTGGTGGCTGGATCCTGGTCAGTCACGCCTCCAAGCGGTGATGCTCCGCATGTGGATTTTTGGGGGTGCGACACATACCTCGCCCTATCTCTGATAGCGATCATTCGTGTCAACTGACGGATATGGTTGGTAGGGGTATCTAGTGAGGGCCGACATCATCTAATTAAACTCATCATGAGGACCCCTTTCCCCTTCGGCCGGTTGTTGCATTTGCAACGGGATGAAGCTAGAAGCAACTCCTTGAGGCCATGCAGGAGCCGGTTGAGAAGGTCTAGTTAGGACTGGGAGATCCTCATATCTCGTCCACGGCGAGAATTGTTGAAAAGGTCGACCCACCTCAGGGTCCCATTGATGGCGCTCTTGGTCATGGAGGAGATGGGCATTATTAATTGCCAATTGTTGAGCCGTGCCCAACGTGTTCTGCTCAACTTGAAGACGATCTTGTTCTTGCTCCCAAGCTTGCCTTCGGGACAACTCTTGCACCCGATGAAGCTCTTCCTGTTCCCAATGGGACTGCTGCAGAGCCTACCACTCTTATTGCTGAGTTCTCCACTCTTCCTCAGCCTTAAGCCTCCTCTCTTCTCTCTCTCTCTCTCACCTCACCCATTACTGCAGACACATTATCGTATATATCTTGTTGTCCGAGGTTATAGACCCTATAGGATGACCTTCTCCTATTAACCATAAATTACGCCACAGTGTTCGATGCTTCATTATGATGCCGAGCAAACCTTTGCCTCACAGGCCCATGCCCCTCTTCTTCTGCCTCTTCTTCTTTATTACCTTCCTCCATCTCTTCATCACCACCTTCTTCGGGATACTTATACCAAAACCCAGTATCCCGATCCACAACCTCGCACTTCTCACCAAATACCTCCACCCAAATATGCGAGCCCTTGCTCATCTTCGAAAAATCAATATCATCGAGGGGTTTAACCACCCAAAGTGAATTATCGAGAAGACAATTTTGTTGTAGAATCATTGCACTAATCAATCGTACGAAATCATTTTTCTTTTTTTTATTAATTCCTGGTATCCCATATGTTCATCATGGCAATGTGCCGCTATGACAGCTTCGGCTCCCCGAAAAGTAGTGCATGAAGAATACGAAGATCCCACATCCGGACCTTCCCTCGGTCCTCCAATCTGACCATCACATTTTCCAACGAAATATTTTGAAGGATTTTTCCTTTGACAGGTAAGTGATTCTGGTCATACTTGCCAGTTGTATAATTTGGCATAGTCAATTCGAGGAGATTGGTCGGATCCGCCTGAACCAAGCTTAATTGCCAAAACAAGTTGGTGTCATAGTTGTAGTAAATATTAGCACCCAATGAATCGAAGTTAGCAATTTGGTTTATCGTGTCGAAGGATGTAACCATCGACCCCTTCCCTGTATCGCCTACCAACCTCCACAAATCGGCACGGTCGTTCAGATTTTCGAAACGTAATGTTGCCAACCATTTCGTTACCGCTTTCAGAAATACCCTTTGAGTCGCGCCCTCACGCTAATCTAGCGTGCGCTCCCAACCTAGTCTCTCGAACTTTTGTGTAATTATGATTTCTCGGAATTCTTCAACATTCACCAACCTCTCGCAAACGCAAACCTTATCTATAGTGTTCTTCACTTGAGCTATTTTGTATCTCCACAGCTTGACCTCTAACTATTTGTTGTTAAAATCGGTGCAGCGGCTTGGTCTGTTCTTCCACCCATTGTTCCCCAATGTTCTCGTCATTATACCTAGCCCAATTCCAGTTCTGCCAGAACAACTTCTCCTCTATATCAGGTAAATTGCACCGTTGTTACCACTTCACCGGAACACCACCGGATGAAGAAGTTCCTTCGTCCTTGGTTTTGGTTCGTTTTCAGCTAGCCATGACTGCAAAACAACAACAACAAAACAATCAATATACCCTCAAAACATCGACACAACTCAAACTTAGGCATCCACCATGATGTTGAACTTCAATTTAATATTTAGATGTAAACTAGCCAATTTTAAACTTCGCAAGTAGCAAACTTTAACATCTAGAAATCAATTTTTCATGGTTAAAATCCTAAATTCATAAGACTTCAACAATGTTTAGCATCATGCTCATGCTTAACATGTGAACACTAGGTGTAATCACATCCCCACACTTGTTCAATGCTTAATCCGACCCAAATTTAAGCTAACATATCACAAGTGTATCATAAACAACCTATTCTCAAACAAATAAGTTCAAAAATTCGAAAGAAATAGACAAATCGTATGATAATCATGCTCAAAAATCAGTAAATTTCTTACCTTTAGTGATGTAGAAGAAGGAGAACTTTAAAGAGATGAAAAACAAGCACTTTAAAAGGATAATCTCTAAAAACCAGGAATTTGCAGCTCAGATTTCTCGCACACAAGCAAGAATCGGTGGAAACTAAGCTAGGGGTTTTGTAGCTCTCGAGACACACTTTAGGCTTAAAAATTAGTTGATTTGGTGGAGAATTGAAGAAGTGATGAGAAGAAGAAAGTTTAGGGTTCTTGTAGGTTTCGTGAAGAAGATGAAGTGAAGATGTGGAAAGAGAGAAGGTGTTTTGTGATTATGTTGGGTTGATATCAGTTGAGGATTAGGTTGGGTCAATCCTGGGTAAGATATGTGGCTGATAATGAGTTTGGTTTGTGTTTGAACGGGTTTGGAATGACTTGAGTTCGTATATAAACAAGCTAAAACGAGTTCAGCGTCTATACAACCTGAGCCGCGTCGCTGACGGCCTCTCCGGCGTCAGCGACGGCCCACCAAAACCCCCAAACATTGCCAACACGTTAATGTACTGCCTACGTGAAGAAATCAGCGACGAGAGTCCCCGGAGGCCGTCAACGACGGCTTGGCCGAGTCGTCGACTCCCCTCTGAACTCAATTTTGTTTGAAAAAAATATGGGAGAAAACGAGCAATTTTTACAAAAGGGGCCTATGCTAGAAGAACCCTAAAAAATATTAAAAATGTTTTTTTTGTGGATTTCTATGGGTTTTATATCTAAAAAAACAATTATTTTAACGAAGAAGTGATGAGAAGAAGAAAGTTTAGGGTTCTTGGAGGTTTTGTGAAGAAGATGAAGTGAAGATGTGGAAAGAGAGAAGGTGTTTTGTGATTATGTTGGGTTGATATCAGTTGAGGATTAGGTTGGGTCAATCCTGGGTAAGATATGTGGCTGATAATGAGTTTGGTTTGTGTTTGAACGGGTTTGGAATGACTTGAGTTCGTATATAAACAAGCTAAAACGAGTTCAGCGTCTATACAACCTGAGCCGCGTCGCTGACGGCCTCTCCGGCGTCAGCGACGGCCCACCAAAACCCCCAAACATTGCCAACACGTTAATGTACTGCCTACGTGAAGAAATCAGCGATGAGAGTCCCTGGAGGCCGTCAACGACGGCTTGGCCGCGTCGCCGACTCCCCTCTGAACTCAATTTTTTTTTGAAAAAAATATGGGAGAAAACGAGCAATTTTTACAAAAGGGGCCTATGCTAGAAGAATCCTAAAAAATATTAAAAATGTTTTTTTGTGGATTTCTATGGGTTTTATATCTAAAAAAACAATTATTTTAACGAATCCTACCCCCCAAAGAATCGTTTATTGTCCCTAATACACACAACGAGTCTAAAACGTACCTAACATCTTCATGACTCATTCGTGATGTCCAAAACTTCACACATCAAGGAGATTAGTACAAAACGAAATAACAATAAAAAAAAAAGCAACAAGGAACAATAAAAATATACAAAACTCAATAAAGTGTTACTGATCCGTAGTTGACGTCATAAGTTGGGACGCGTGCCAAGAAGCTCACCAACTCTGTGTTTGCACCATTCTTCTCTTCGTTACAATCGAGAAACGATTTAAGGATGACCATTTACCATTTTCTTTGACCCGTCCTTTGGGTACTCGATAGCGACATCTCCTAATTGCCCGACCCGTGTAACCACAAGCGGGCCCATCCACTTGCTCTTTAGCTTCCCGGGAAAAAAACTTAAGTGTTGAGTTGTAGAGCCAAACCTTTTAACCCACAACCTACTCCTTCGTCTTTAGTTTGGCATCATGTGCTCGCTTCATGCCATCTTTGTACTTTGAAGCACACTTATATGCCTCTTCCCGCAACTCTTCCAACTCACACAGCTTCAATTTGCGTTCTTTACTAGCTGATGTGATTAAAATACAACATATAAATTGTGTCAAATACGGCGTAATAGCAACCTTTTTTAGTACTAATGTTGGAAAAAGCTTGTGTTTTCATTCCTTTTATATTTTTAGGGATAAAAGAGCTTAAATGTGCGAAAGGAGCAAAAAGACAGCAAAATCCAACATAAATGCAAAGAAGAAGGAATTATCGCAGATCGCCAAGCCCCAATCCACATCCAAACCTCAAAATAACAAAAACAGAAGGCTGACACAGGGCCATGTCTACTTGACACGGGCCGTGTCCAAAGATGGATACTGGGCAGAAGAAAAAGACAACTGCAAAAGACAAAAATGGCAGCCAACACGGGGCCGTGTTAAGTCAACACGGGGCGTGGTCAACTCAAAGATTTTCAGAATCTTCAATAGTACAACAAGTACTTTGGCCACAGGCCGTGCCGTTGACACACGTGGCTGTGTTAGTACAACATCTGACAAGCAGTTAATGAGGATGAGAGAGAGAGAGAGATGGGCACGGGGCTGTTCCAGGTGGGCACGGCCCATGCGGAAGCTTCTGTTTATAGCTTTAAATAGGAGTGCTTGGTTCCACTTCAACTCATCCCTTGGCAAACCACTTCTCTTTCACTTGCCACCACTCCACCACCACTACAACACCATCATCCACTTTTCATCTTTAGAGTGTGTGTGTGTAGTCTCGGGATCCAAGATTGATCGTAAAAATCTTTGTCAAACAAAGGCCACGCTTGCCTAAATTCTTACATCATTTGGTGAAGACTTTTCTTTTATGTATTTTCTTTTATGGTTTCCAAACTTTGGCTCCTTTTTAATTGGGTATGTATTAATGACATAAATAAATAGTTTTTTTTGTATTGAAGGCGAATTTACTCAATTATTCTTCATATGCTCGTTGATTCAACATATTCATGTCTTTACGGTTTATATAAAGCATGTTAATTGCCTAGAAGGGGGTTAGAAGGGTGGTTTGGGTAATTCTATGTCTCGTTCAGTGTATAGATCCTTCGAGAACCTGGTTCAAGCCTAGTAACACCTCACGAGTCGGAGCAGGCATTACCCACCACGGGAGAGGTGCAAAAAGATTGAATCCCTTATTCTTAAACTTTTATTAAAACATTAAACCAACCCCGCGAGGACTGTATCCCGCTGACTCAGACCAACGGGTTGAGGGTGATCGCCGCCTCGGAAGAGGGGTCCACCACATTTTGCATTAATAACTTACTTAATTATCTTTCAATAATCCGACTTAGTGGGATTGTATCCTTGCTGACTCAAACCACTAGATCGAGGGTAACGCCACCTCGGAAGAAGGGCCTACTACTATAACTAAGATAATCTCTTAAAATGCCCAAAGTGCGGAAATCATCAAAAGGGTACATGAAAGATAAGTTGGATCTAAGTGATTCTTTCTTGTCTATCATTTTTATTTTTTATTTTTATCTTTTTATTAGCTTAAAAATCTTTTCTCAAAAGTTGGTTCGATTAGACGTTGACGATAAGCCGGTACTAAAAGCTCTTGCATCCTTGGACGACCTTGGTATCTTGCCATCACTATGCTACGTCCGCGATGGGTATACTTGCCCTAGCGCGTGTGTAGAGTGATAGTAGAATATCGTGTTTTATAAATCTAAAACTTGAAATCGACGAGTAAAAAGAGCTAAAAATAACTAAAAAAATATAGACACCCGCACACACGTCACTAGCATCATCATATTTGACATTAACCTCTTTAATAGCCCAAAATGCAGGATTAAAAAGTTCAACCGGTAAGTGACAACTTTTACCGTAAACCAAGCGGTAAGGCGTAGTGCCGATATGTATTTTATGTGCCGTTCTGTAGGCCCATAAGGTATCGTTCAACTTCGTTGACCAATCCTTACGGTCCGGTCGAACGGTCTTTTTCAAAATCTCTTTGATTTTCCTATTCGACACTTCCACTTGACCACTCGTTTGCGGGTGATAGGGAGTAGCTATTCGATGGTTAACACCATATCGTTTCAAAAGTTTTCCAAAATTAAAATTCTTAAAGTGAGATCCCCCATCACTAATGATAACCTGAGAAACCCCAAATCATGAAATAATATTGGTTTGAACAAAATTACAAATCACGGTATGATCGTTCGTTTTGGTGGCAATCGCTTCGACCCATTTGGATACATAATCGGCCCTCACCAAATTGTACAAGTTTTCATGCGAATTCGGGAATGGGCCCATGAAATCGATCCCCCATATATAAAAAATATTAACAATGTGGATCGGTTGCGTGGGCATCTCATCCCGCTTGGAAATACCCCCCCAACTTTTGACACTCAACACAATTTTTAGCAAAGTTAAAAGCGTCTTTAAAAATAGGCGGCCAATAAAGACCACTATTGAGCACTTTGTGCCTAGTTTTGTGACCACTGAAATGACCCACACAAGAAAATGAATGCAAGTGCATCAAAACGCTCGAAATCTCATCGTCCAGTACACATCTTCTTACGACTTGATCCGCACACATCTTGAACAAATCCGGTTCTTTCAACTTGTAGTACTTGATCTGAGAGAGGAAATGCAATCTCCTTTTCCTATCCCAATGAGCCGGTAAATCACCTGTCACCAAATAATTGACAATATTAGCAAACCAAGGTAATACCGAAATTTTCAAAATGTGCTCATTTGGAAAGGTCTCATTGATCTCTACTCGTGAAGAACCCTCCTCTACCATCAAACAGGACAAGTGGTCAGCCACCACATTCTCGCTACCCTTCTTGTCCCGGATCAAACTCTTGTAGCAATAAAACCCACGAATCAATCTCGGCTTTGCATCTTTCTTCTCCATGAGGTACCTGACATCAGTGTGGTCAGAATAAATGATCACTTTATTACCCCATATGTATGCCCGGAAATTTTCCAATGCATATACTACCGCAAGTAGCTCTTTCTCGGTAGTTGTGTAATTCAATTATGCATCCAATGGAGTCTTATTTGCGTAGTATATGGCGACTGGCATTTTGTCTACTCGTTGACCCAACATGGCCCCAACCACATAATCGCTTGCATGATACATGATTTCGAATGGTAAAGACCAATTCGGTGCTTGCAACATTAGGGCCTCAACCAATTTTTCTTTCAAAATATTAAAGGCATTTTTAGACTCTTTGTTAAAATCAAACGGTTGATCTTTTAATAATAAAGTACATAGTGGTTTTGTTATGTCACTAAACCCCTTTATGAACCTCCTATAAAAACCCGCATGACCTAAGAGTGATCTAACACCCTTAACACTTGTGGGATACGGCAAAGTTGAGATGACTTGCACCTTTGCACGGTCAACCTCTATCCCACGACTTGACACAACATGTCCCAACATGATCCCCTCTTGAACCATAAATTAGCTCTTTTCCCAACTTAAGACCAAATTAGTTTCTACACATCTTTTCAAAACTTTTTCTAATTGGTCAAAATAAGCATCAAACGATGACCTAAAAATCGAGAAGTCATCCATGAAGATCTCTAAGGAATCCCCCACCATATCTGAAAAGATACTCATCATACACCTTTAAAAGGTGCAGGGGGCATTACATAAACCGAATGGCATTAGCCTATATGCAAAAGTGCCATATGGGCAAGTAAACGTAGTCTTAGCTTGATCTTCTGAAGAGATAGCAATTTGATTATAACCAGGATATCCATCCAAGAAACAATAAAATTTCTGACCCGCTAACTTCTCAACAATTTGGTCAATAAACGGCATAGGGAAATAATCTTTGGAAGTTACAGAGTTCAACTTCCTATAGTCAATGCAAATACGCCACCCGGTTACCGGCCGAGTGGCGACTTCTTCACCTGTGTCATTAGTGACGACTTGAATGCCTGTCTTTTTGGGAACGGTTTGCGTTGGGCTCACCCACTGGCTATCCGGGATGGGGTAAATGATACCTGCATCTAGCCACTTGAAGACCTCCTTCTTGACTACTTCACGCATGTTCGGATTTAACCTCCTTTGTGTGTCATGAGAAGGAGTTGCACCATCTTCCATGATGATTTTGTGCATCACCACCGAGGAACTAATTCCCTTCAAATACGCAATAGCCCACCCAATAGCAACCCTATTGGTGACCAAAACCTCCATCAATTTCTCCTCTTGCTCCTTGGTCAAGTTTGATGCAATAATAACCGGGAGTGTGATGCCCTCACCCACGTAATCATACTTGAGATGCTTGGGCAACACCTTCAATTCCACTACCGGTGCCTCTTCTAATGACGACTTCAACTTCGTATCAATCTTCTCCGGAAGACTTCCCACTTGGTGTGTCCATTAAACCAACCTCGCGAGGACTGTATCTCTGCTGACTCAGACCAACGGGTTGAGGGTTATCACCGCCTCGGAAGAGGGGCCCACCACATTTTGCATTAATTACTTACTTAATTATCTTTCAATAATCCGACTTAGTGGGATTGTAACCTTGATGACTCAAACCACTAGGTTGAGGGTAACGTCGCCTTGGAAGAGGGGCCTACTACTATAACTAAGATAATCTCTTAAAATGCCAAAAGTGCGGGAATCATCAAAAGGGTACATGAAAGATAAGTTGGATCCACGTGATTCTTTCTTGTCTATCATTTTTATTTTCTGTTTTTATCTTTTTATTAGCTTAAAAATCTTTTCTCAGAAGTTGGTTCGATTAGACGTTGACGATAAGACGGTACTAAAAGCTCTTGTGTCCTTGGACGACCTCAATATCTTGCCATCACTATACTACGTCCGCGATGGGTATACTTGCCCTAGCGTGTGTGTAGAGTGATAGTAGAATATCGTGTTTTATATATTTAAAACTTTAAATCGGCGAGTAAAAAGAGCTAAGAATAACTACAAAATATAGAAACCCACACGCACGTCACTAGCATCATCATATTTGACATTAACCTCTTTAATAGCCCAAAATGCAGGATTAAAAAGTTCAACCGGTAAGTGACAACTTTTACCGTAAACCAAGCGGTAAGGCGTAGTGCCGATATGTGTTTTATGTGCCGTTCTGTAGGCCCATAAGGTATCGTTCAACTTCGTTGACCAATCCTTACGGTCCGGTCGAACGGTCTTTTTCAAAATCTCTTTGATTTTCCTATTCGACACTTCCACTTGACCACTCGTTTAGGGGTGATAGGGAGTAACTATTCGATGGTCAACACCATACCGTTTCAAAAGTTTTCCAAAATTAAAATTCTTAAAGTGAGATCCCCCATCACTAATGATAACCCGAGAAACCCCAAATCGTGAAATAATATTGGTTTGAACAAAATTACAAACCACGATATGATCGTTCGTTTTGGTGGCAATCGCTTCGACCCATTTGGATACATAATCGGCCGTCACCAAAATGTACAAGCTTCCATGCGAATTCGGGAATGGGCCCATGAAATCGATCCCCCACATATCAAAAATATTAACAATGCGGATCGGTTGAGTGGGCATCTCATCCCGCTTGGAAATACCCCCCCCCCCAACTTTTGACACTCAACACAATTTTTAGCAAAGTTAAAGGCGTCTTTAAAAATAGGCGGCCAATAAAGACCACTATTGAGCACTTTGTGCCCAGTTTTGTGACCACTAAAATGGCCCCCACAAGCAAATGAATGCAAGTGCATCAAAATGCTCGGAATCTCGTCGTCCAGTACACATCTTCTCACGACTTGATCCGCACACATCTTGAACAAATCCAGTTCTTCAAACTTGTAGTACTTGATCTGAGAGAGGAAATGCAATCTCCTTCTCCTATCCCAATGAGCCAGTAAATCACCTGTCACTAAATAATTGGCAATATTAGCAAACCAAGGTAATACCGAAATTTTCAAAATGTGCTCATTTGGAAAGGACTCGTTGATCTCTTCTCATGAAGAACCCTCCTCTACCATCAAACGGGATAAGTGGTAAGCCACCACATTCTCGCTACCCTTCTTGTCCCGGATCTCCAGGTTAAACTCTTGTAGCAATAAAACCCACCGAATCAATCTTGGCATTGCATCTTTCTTCTCCATGAGGTACCTGACAGAGTGTAGTCAGAATTAATGATCACATTATTACCCCATATGTATGCCAGAAATTTTTCCAATGCATATACTACCGCAAGTAGCTCTTTGTCAGTAGTTGTGTGATTCAATTATGCATCCGATAGAATCTTACTTGCGTAGTATATGGCGACCGACTTTTTGTCTACCCGTTGACCCAACATGGCCCCAACCGTATTGTGACAACCGTCACTTTTCCGTACATTCCGTACACTAGATGAACAATAATTTGTGCTTTAATGACTGTACATGAGCTAGTTTACCAGACAAATAAATTTCTGAATTCCATACAAGTGAATTCATGAACTTGTTATACTACAAGAATTACTTCATGATAGCGTTGCGTCAGAAATACTAGCAAACTCACCGGTAAGACACACTGTGTCAACAGAACTGCAGAAAGCAGTCAGACATTAGAATTGAGGCCTGGGTGTAGGTCCGACGACAAGAAGACATTAAAACCCAAGAGTACATACAAGGGTTTACATATATACCATCCGGAAGCTAATTTAAGCACTAGAAAGCACCCGAAACGCACTTTAAGTGTAGAAAAATTGTAAATTCAGCTATATTCAGCAATAAGACACCGAAATATTATGCCGAAATAATGATTTATCATTCAGAATACTTCCCTAAGTGTCGGGAATTAACTGTGACACAAAAAGTGTTATGAAAGACACTTTACGGATAAATTTAGCACTTTAACGAACCGGTATGTAACCGAACAACCGGACTTTACCCGGAACATAAAAATATTGTCAAACACATTGTTTTTACTTTTCTGAGCTAGTTAGGGTCCCCGAACACCCTAACACCCACTAAAAATACCAAGTAACTAACACTTATAAATAATACTTGGATGTGGACCTTAATTTAACTAGATAGTTGGAATTTTCAATTAGACCCCCTCCCCATATCCTTGAAATCGGTCACATGGCCCCATATCCAAGATCTTGCATGATTCACTAAATCTCTAAATTGTTTTTAAATAGATTTGGTTAGATATGTTGCACATGAGGGAACAAGGGGACCAATGGACAAACACTCTATGTTGGTTATAAGAACACATGCATCATCACCATTATCACCAACACATCTCACTCTCTTCCTCCCTCCCACTCTCGGCCATAACCTCCCCATACACCACCACCATTTTCGGTTTTCATCCATCATTTCCAAGTGCTTCTCAAGGTGCAAGGAGGTGAATTAGGAAGCTCGGTGTTCTCGGAAGTGGAAGGACCTTCTTCGTTTGCTATTAACCACCACTTTTCTACACTCGAACTCCCCTAGCCTTGTGCTAGTGGTAAGCACTTAGATCCTTGTATTTTACTTGTTACTTAAGTGGTTAATGATGCTTAATGATCAAAAACATAAGAACTCTAAAGAACCTTAAACAAAGTCTTGCACATCATCTAACATATGATAAAGTAGTGTTAAAATGATGATGAAATATGATAATGCATGATAAATATGAGATATAAAAGTGATAATCAGCTGTAAATAACTTATGTTATGAGATAAATCATTATTAGAATGAATGGTAGTAGTAAGTGTACTTTTAATGGCACTTATACTACAAAAAGCATGCTGATCTGCAATTTCAGCCGCCTTTAACTGGCTGTAACCAGATCACCACTTAACAAAAAATTGATTTTCTTGAGTCTGTAACATGTTATTATGAAACACGGTTCTAATGACACCGGAATCATAATTTTTGAACTCCGTTTAGTATTTTTAAAGTGTCTTTTCGTAACAGCAGCTAGAGCTGCATTTTTCTGCTGAAAATATGCGTCATGTTTTCCATCATAACTTGATTTCTGTGTAGAGTTAAATCATGAAATTTGTACTGTAGATGACCACCGATGTATTTGTAATTCTCTCACTGAAATTTCGTAAATCGGACTCTCGATGAATTTTAAATAAATTATTCCGTGAACTGCAGTCAGAAAAAGATAAATTTGATTTCAGTCCGGAAAATGAATTTTTATAAAATATTGGCTATGAATTGGATCCCGAGATTTTTACACAATAATATTTGGATCGTTTAAGATATTCTGTAAGAATAAGTTAACTATTTTATTAAAATGCCCGAAAACAGCCCAGTTTTGGATATTTAAGTTGAAATGACATAAGTAGTAATTTGCGTGTCTAAGTGTCGAGTATGTTATCTGACGAAAATATATATTATTTGATCACCAAAAATTTTTGTGCTAAGTGTGTGTAGTATGTATTATGCATGATAGTGTATTAGGACTTGAAAATACACTAAGTACTCTTAAGAAGTGAAAATACACATACAACATACTCAGACAAGATACATAATTCGGGTGCAAAGTGCAAAACACAATATACTTATATTAATTTTTGGGAAAATAATATAAGTAAGATATTTAGTTAAAAATATAAAATATTTTTAACACAACAATACAAATACAAAAGATAGTGACTTGTACTTGTGCGATACAAGTCTAGCGACTAACGTTAATAAAACACGTTTAGGTCGCGACGCTAGATAAGCAAATCCGGTGGAGTTTACGACGCAGGAACGCAAAGTTGTGAGTTCATGCTCCCCCTTTTCTTTAACTGTTTTTGGTTTTATAACTCTCGGGGGTGAAATACATGTTACAAATATTACAATTTTTACAAATGGTAAAAATACAAGAAGCACTCTTGGTGAGAACGAGTACCGAGTGCAATACGATATGAGAACAAATGGTAAAAATACGAGAAGCACTCTTGGTGATGTGCCTTAAGAAATGCCTAGAAAATACTAGATCATGTGAGCTTAAACTAGATATTGAGATGCCATTAATACTTAACTAGGGACGAGGGTTAGATCTAACGGGTACGGCCGAGCCCTACTCATGGTCCTTATATGACCTCATGAGTGCTTCGGTGTCCCAGTCGAGGGAAATCGACACAGTCGAGGGTAATCGACACAGTCGAGGGAAATTGACACAGTCGAGGTTAATCGACACAATCGAGGGTAATCGACACAGTTAAAGGAGAAAATACTAATGCTCCCTATGTCCTCACGTGCCTTAATGTCCTTGTATAAACAATCATTTAATACGTGGGGTACACAAGAAAACTTGATTTATACAAGAATACTTGATTTGTACAAAACACAAACTATGTTTTCATACAAGATATACAGAACGCATGAACTCGCTCAACTTTATGTTGATGTTTTCCAAAATTACATGTATTTCAGGTGACAGGATGGATCTTGGGCGCAAGTGTCATAGCTAGAAGTAGACTTCAAGTTTAGATGTCACCCACTTTTGTTGAATTGTAACCTAGACGAAGGTTGTGTTTTTAAAACTTAAATAACAAGTATTTGTAATACTCAAATTTTCATGAAAGGATGAACATCGTTTTGATCATGTAGTTGTTTATTACGATTGAATGCAATGATATTAAACCAATCACACATCATACGCTTTCGCAAAAGACAGGGTGTGACACGTATAATCGCTTGTATCACAATGATTTCGGATGGTAAAGACCAATTCGGTGCTTGAAAAATTGGGGCCTCAACCAATTTTTCTTTCAAAATATTAAAGGCATTTTTACACTCTTTGTTAAAATCAAACGGATGATCTTTTAATAATAAAGTACATAATGGTTTTGCTATGTCACTAAACCCCTTTATGAACCTCCTATAAAAACCCGCATGACCTAAGAATGATCTAACACCCTTAACACTTGTGGGATATGGCAAAGTAGAGATGACTTGCACCTTTGCACGATCAACCTCTATCCCACGACTTGACACAACGTGTCCTAACACGATCCCCTCTTGAACCATAAACTAGCTCTTTTCCCAACTTAAAACTAAATTAGTTTCTACACATCTTTTCAAAACTTTTTCTAATTGGTCAAGACAAGCATCAAACGATGACCCAAAAATCGAAAAGTCATCCATGAAGAACTCATCATACACCTTTGAAAGGTTGCGAGGGCATTACATAACCCGAGTGACATTCGCCTAAATGCAAAAGTGCTAGATGGGCAAGTAAACGTAGTCTTAGCTTGATCTTCTGGATATATAGCAATTTAATTATAACCCGAATATCCATCCAAGAAACAATAAAACTTTTGACCCGCTAACTTCTCAACAATTTGGTCAATAAACGGCAAAGGGAAATGATCTTTGGAAGTTATAGAGTTCAATTTCCTATAGTCAATGCAAATACGCCACCCGGTTACCGGCCGAGTGGCGACCTCTTCACCTGTGTCATTAGTGAAGACTTGAATGCCTGTCTTGGGAACATTTTGCGTTGGGCTCACCCACTGGCTATCCGAGATGGGGTAAATGATACCTGCATCTAGCCACTTCAAGACCTCCTTCTTGGCCACTTCACGCATGTTCGGATTTAACCTCCTTTGTGCGTCACGAGAAGGAGTTGCACCATCTTCCGTGATGATTTTATGCATTACCACCGACGGACTAATTCCCTTCAAATACGCTATAGTCCACCCAATAGCCACCCTATTGGTAGCCAAAACCACCATCAATTTCTCCTCTTGCTCCTCGGTCAAGTTTGATGCAATGATAACCGGGAGTGTGCTGCCCTCACCCACGTAATCATACTTGAGATGGTTGGGCAACACCTTCAATTCCACTACATGTGCCTCTTCTAATGACGGCTTCAACTTCATATCAATCTTCTCCGGAAGAGTTTCCACTTGGTGTGTCCAAGGGGGTCTTTCTTCCTTCACCGCCATCACTTCCATCTTCCTTTCCTCCTCATCCATGCTCCGATTCATCTCCGTTTGTAACCTGTCAAACATAAAATACTCCTTTATTGTGTTTTCCTCTTCGAAACCCATGTCGCATAGAGGTATACACTCATCAATAACGTCCACCATATAGCGTTTGTCGCTAACTAGAGGATCCGTTAAGCCGGAAAAAATGTTTAACTGCAACCTACTGTTACGAAAAGTCATGTCGACCATACCCGTTTTGAAATTGATTTGGGAATTCGATGTTGCCAAAAATGGTCGACCGAGAAGAACCGTTGGCCGCTTAGTTCAGTCCAAAGAGACATAATCGAGTACAAGAAAGTCCACTGGATAGTAAAAGTCCTCGACCTTGACAATTACATCCATGACTATCCCACGGGGTAGTTTGGGGGTCAAGTCGGCTAACACCATGTTGGTGCATATTTGTGACAACAACTTTTAGATTTGGTCTTTGGATATTTTGTAATTACTGAAACGATAAATGGCTAACGGGTTTAGCTTTGTATTAGTTAATTAATAGTGATTGGGCCAAACCAAACCCATAATGGGGGTATGGGGGCGAATTGGGCCTTTCCTAATTCGAAGTCCATGTGGTGGAAACCCTAGCCAATGTTGCAAACTTGTGTTATATAAACAAGTCTTTGCATTAGGGTTTAGGCAAATCTCCATATTCACTAGAGACTAGAGAGAGAATTCGTGAGAGCTAGGGCTTGGACGAAACTGGTTAGAGATCTTGATTGATTGTAATCGCTTGATTAGATAATCAATAAAGATCGGTTTGTTGGTGATTTATGTTTCTACTCATTTATGTAACAATCTGTCACACCCCGACCACGTAAAACAACAAAACGTGGCGGAAACGTCGGGGAGTGTTGTAACAGAATCATTGTTTCATAACACATGGAAATTGAAATATTGTTTTATTAAATAACAGAGTTACATTGTCTTGACAATCAAAGAAACATAACATAAATAACTAGTCTTGCATCTTTTATTGTCACTAAGGCCCAAGTCCGCCTAAGTGTATCTTGATAAATCCTATGCATCATATCCTGAAACACATGTGAAAATAGGTACGTCAGCATAAAAATGCCTGTGAGATACATAGGTGTTGTGAAAACAGAATCCATGACTTATGTTTGAGAAAATGTTTTAGTCATGAACCTTGTAAATTGATTCGTTTTGTAAATCGTTTGAAGAACAATGAGTTCAGATGATATGTATAAATAAGAGAATAATGTATGGTTAAATGAATAACCAAGTAAAATGAGTTTGTATAAGATAAGTTGTTTATAAAACAATGTCTTGTGAAAAGTATGTTATTTGTATAAAATGTTATATGTCTCGAATTGAAATGATTCAAATAACGCTACGATATGTAATACCATACAAACACTTATATATAGGAAGTACCAACGGCGTATCCACCATGCTTGTATCCTATTACACACGCCTCGTTACTTAAATCACTTACCCAAACCAAACCACCAAAGTAAAATGTTTATGTAAAATCAAATGTCAAAATGTTTATGTGAAAACCATGTCTAATGTCTATGTTTTAATGTAAATCATCAATTGTGTATGTATATGTCAAAATGTGTATGTATGGTAAGTGAAATATATCAACTAAACCATATGTAAAATGCACGAAAACAAGGTATTGACGTAAAACATGGTTTAAATCAAAGTTATGTTTTGTGTAATAAATGCATGCTATACTGATATAAACATTTATGTGGTATTGTGAAAATTCATACATCCAAGCCTTGCGACAGTCGGATAACCCTTTCAGTCAAGGTTATCAAAAAATGTATTCAGATTCGGTCATTCCTTCCATCCAAACAAACCCGAGATTTCAGGAATGGGATTTGTCAAGTCCTATGGTACCATTACCTACTACCGAGCGGCATGATCGGTGTTAATGAATGTACATTGTCTCATTTAAACAAACCAAATGTCATACCAAAATGTAAGCATGTGATGAATAATAAATGTACTAAGTATGCACACAATGGGCATACATAGCATAAAATGTATGTAAAATAATGTACTAAATACGCACACAATGGGCATACATAGCATAGAATGTAATGGAAAATAATGTACTAAGTACGCACACAATGGGCATACATAGCATAGAATGCAATGTAAAATAATGTACTAAGTACACACACAATGGGCATACATAGTATAAAATGTATTGTAAAGTGATGTACTAAGTATGCTAAGTTAACATACAAAGCAGAAAAGTCATGTAAATTAATGTGCTAGCATGCTATCAGTCAACATACATAGCAGAAATGTAATGTAAATCATGTACTAATAGTGTACTAATGAACATAACAAGTATATGATGTGAAAACAGGAAAGCACGAAAGTAACAAGTAGGCACATGTGTTCCACCCCAAAACAGTTTGAAAACAGTAAAAGAGGGGTCTATGTACTCACTTGAGATTGCTTAGTAGTCCTTGAGTAACAACCATACAATGCTAGAGATCACGGATATCAAACGGCACCTAATATAGGTAACTACATTAATAAACCGGACCTAAATCGGAAGATCGGATAGAATGTGATTTAGACCCGACAAGTTTGAAGACTTGTTTAATATGGGTATTTCATACACATTCTGGATTTCTAGATAAAATCGATAAGGTTTGACCCGCTTCGGCTAATTTATGTAAACTAGTTATATAAACCGAACCGAGCGCGTAATAAGCGTAACGGGTATTTATGAGAGCCATATACAGGTTTCCTAAGTTAATTATGCCCCAAATATGTTGTGACATCAGTAAGATATCTTTCATTATGCCCGAAACGAATTTAAACACAAACTAGGCCCCGTAGGGGTAGTTTGGTCATTTAAAAGGTTATAAAAGAGTTTAAGTATTTACCTGAGTTACAGGTCTGTTATAATCAGCCAAAATACTTATTTTACTAAGTTATAACAGTAGGATATTGTATATATGTGAAATTTATCAATTATAACCAAACTATGCACCGTAGGGGCATTTTGGTAATTTCACATAAGCCGAAAAGCTCAAAACTAACGTCTGAGTTAAACAACTTCTGCTTACTGTTAAAACATTATAATTTACCTAAAATATCAGTAGGTATCACCCTTGTATGTCTAAAATGGTTCTAGTACATACTATGCGTTAAAAACGCTTAGAAAGGCGATTAGGAGCCGTTTCCGGGTTATATACATAAAGCTGATATTTTTATTATTCCAGAAGGCTTAAAATAATTTATTTATCATTTAGAATCAGTAGCAAAAGGTTTGGAGTCGTTTAGATATGTAAAACTCATTTTATGGCCTGTAAGGGCAAAACCGACAATTACCGGATTAAGCCTATGACTATGAGTTATGCTCGGCCTAAAATTAATAAAAAATCTTCAAAAATCCCAAAATAATATATTACATCAGGGGGTAATAAGTTTGATATCAAAAAGTAGGCTTAACTAGGCTATACGCTAATTACGCCATTTAATTAACATAAAGCTTTCATTTTGCGCTAATGAGGATAACTCTCAATCTACACCACCAATTGATCTCAAATTTTGGGTACAAGTTTATATATCAGTAACAAAGGTTTCTACTCTTTTACATTTTCAAAAATCATGTTTTTAGGTGAAAAGGGCATAATGGTCAACATATGAGCAATTAACGGAAACATGCGTATTAATTGGATAACTAGTGAACCAAGGTGTATAATCACAGAGGGTTATACTAGTATGTAACCTAGTCCAATTAAAGCTCTGAGGCATTTTTAAAACATGCCTAAACGGGTCAGAACTGAAAGTCAAAGCAAAAGTCAAACAATGCGACTTTCGGTTCCGAACCGGGTCTAAACAGGAAATTGTCGGGTTGAACATGTTTAGACATGTTCTTACACTAATTACCAAGTTATAATAATGATCAAACAGGTTGTATATGTTCTACATTGCTAATTATGCATAAATTAGAATTTAAGCATCCTGTTGACTTTTTATTAGCAAGTTTGACCCGACTTTTGACATAGTTATAGTGGGAATCAGGGGGAACCCTTTTGAGGGTTTATTACCCACATAATTACCAACTTATAACTACTTTTGATTCGACTAATCACTGGACCATTAGTGATTAATCATTAAGTCAACCGTTAATTACGACGGTTGACTTTTAAGCTAAACTAAGCTAAAACTTAAACTAAGGAAGGTTAGGCAAACTTACAAGAGTCCTAAGAATGACCAGGGATCACTTGAGAGAAGACTTGGGCTCCAGAAGTGCTCCAAAGTGCAGGAATGAGGTGTGTTCAATGTTTGAAACTTCATGGCCTTTTATAGTGATTTCAACACCACAAAATGTTGACACACGAGTCTACAAGTGACCACAACTTACTTACAAGTGTCCCTAAGTGTCTAGGGGGTGTTTAGGGGTCGCCCATGAAGTGAAACAACTGAGTAAAGTCGGTTCCAAGGCTGAACAACCAAGAAAAATGATTTTCTGCATCTGGGGGCCTGACGTGGCCCGCCTGAGATATGGTTAAGCTTGACGCGGCCCGCGTCAGCCTTGTAATCAGGTTTAAATGTTTTAAGTTGTTGCAACTTGTCCCTTGACCCTTCGAAAGGCCAACTAAGCTTATATTTTGCAATTTGACCCCTTCTTAATTACATATAAGGGCTTTAGGACTCGTACCTCATTTTCTAAGTCCTCGGTTAACTTTATGGTTACCCGAAAAGTCCTAAACTTCAACGTTGACGCATTAACCCCTTGTACACGGATTTGATCATAACTTTCTCGTACGATAACGAAACTTTATGAAATTTATATCGTGCATTCTAGTGAGCATAATTCACCGTTACAAAGTTTCGGGTTTGTCAAGTTTAGTCCATGTAAGCGAATTAACTTGTTTTTGCCATACCAAAGCCTTCAAAACTTATTTCTAAGTTATGTGAAGGTTATTTAAGGTATGTTAAGTATATGTTGAAGTTCCGGAGTATTTGTCGCATTAAACTCATTATATTTACGCATCAGTGCGCGTATAACCTTCTAGAAAGCGATTTAGAGCTTGAAATCGAACAAGAATTGATATGTGCAAAAAGGTACACATATTTATATAGATCCCAAGTATGAAATACAATATTTCATTGGCCTGGCATTTGTTTGATGGTCGCAGTGACCCAGGTGTCACAGTCTCCCATACTTTAGGAAATTTCGTCCCGAAATTTATTTAAAGGAAACTTGTGAGAGCTTGAAAACATGAAGTTGAAAAGATCGAACAACATTGGTTAGGATTCTGAACTTCTAGTAACTTTAATAACATCATGCTTGCAATGTAAGAGGGATACTTATATACAAGTATATGAAGCGTCATTGGTGCGTCCACCGTACCTCCATTACATCATTCTCATTTCGTTATTGTTGTCACTATCGGTTCTTACACATAATAAATCCTACTGTGATTACCGTGCACTGAATCTCATAATTATGTACGCGTCCATAATTAGACAATTCCTTGCATAGTTCACACAGTCTATTTTATAATGTGTAGGGGAAAACCAAATGAACAAACCTCGTGATGAATGTGACTAGACCACCATAGGGTCCCTTTTATTAAATCAATAAATGATTTTAATAGACAACCAAGGAGTCTTTTCAGCTTATATCATCACATGTCATTCTTAACCAGATTTTTGAATCAATCTTTTAGACTAGACCCTTAAAAGGGTCTCTTATGAATCATGGAGTGGTACTATATAATCCAAGGGTCTTAACTATTACATAGAAGCCCATTAAGGATTTAAGGTAGTACCTTTTTGAATATCCTACTACGAATCCCTCATATGAAGATATGAAAGATTCTACGAGGATTTGGATAACGAATACCCAGAGTATAAAAACACAAAATGCATAAAAGAAAACACAAGATGCAGAAACACATAGTCATATAACCACAAAGATTGTTTATTTGTTAATTTGTTTTGCTAACAGAGCACATGTATTTAAAGCACACTAGGAATCCATCTCGTGGATTTCATTTGGTACTTTAAACATTTTCAAGAATCTAACTATAAAGATAGAAAGATTTTTAAAAGAAAATTTTCGATTTCGATTATAAGGAACCGAAATGTTCGAATTTAGGTACATAAGGAAATCCAATGAAGGACTCTGATTTGAATGATAATTATCCACAAGGGTCTAAATGTGAAGATAAAAAGATCCCATATGGATTTTTGAAGTTGAAGATGTTTTGAAACCTTGCACTTGATGTGCTTAGGTCAAAACATGAAGTAAAATGCTTATGAAGTTGAGATGCCAGATATGCCAAGGCGACATATGAAGCGAAATTTGAAAGTTAAGTCAATGTATGAAGAAAATATTTTTGAAAACTATGCATGGGGTTCTTTTAAGAAAAATGTGTTTAACGTTTTTGAAACCTTATATATAATACTTTTGAAATCATGAAGTAGGTGTATTTGGTAGGTATATTTATAAAAAATGTTTTAAAAATCATGCGAGATGAATTTTGAAATTATGTATAAGGTTTTTGAAAATATGAATGATGCTTTTCGAAATCATGCACTTGATAAGAAAATGTACTGTGTTAATATTGTTTTCAGACTATATGAAACATTTTGAAATTATGAAGGTTGTTTTTTAAAGCATAGCCAATGTTTTTGAAATAACATAGACAATGCATTTAAAAAAATGGTTTTCAAACTATATGAAATGTTTTGAGATCATGAAGATTGTTTTTGAAATACTTGTACTGTGTATGTTAAAAATCAAAACGTAATGGGTATGAGATTTGAAAATACCCTTAGTTATCTAACCAAGGATTCAAAGGCACAGATGTGCAGAAGCATGATTACTCATAATGTCACTTTATTTTCTGTACTTTGTTTCTTAGAGTGAAACGAGTACTTAAAATTTTCGAGGGAATCATGAGCGATCATTTGAAAGAGAGAAATCCCAAGAGTAGTTTGTAAGGTACATAGTTTCTTGATGTAGGTATCATAGGAAAAGTCATACACACATGTAACTACACTTGTATATCCGAATTGTGAGCAATAATTTATTTATAAACAAAACAGATTGTTTCACATTACAAGAAAACAGAAGAAACAAAAGCATAAGACAGCAACATCTTCTACTCAGCCAACTGCTCATCCGTGGGTCAGATTTGCATTAGCAAGCTTTGGGCAATCCCTTTGGAAATGGCCCACCTCGCCACAGTTGTAGCAAGACCCTCGTGAGAAACGAGCTTGAGCAGGATTGTCGCCAGCTTGATCTGGTACAGCTGCAGTTGGGCAAACCCTTGCTGTATGACCTATAAGTCCACAAATCTGGCATTTGCGGCACCTCACACTAGGGTGATGATGAAGGCTACATTGGTTGCACAAGGGTGCAGTTCCGTTGTATGGCTTCCTAGCAGGGGGTTGAGCTGGTTGGTTGGGGATGGCTTGACCATTGTGAGCGACCACGGCGAAGTTCTGAGAAGCCTTTCGCTTCTTTGACTTCTTAGGGGATCGTTCATCCATGGTCTTTGATCCCTTGATTGGTTTCTTGGCTGGTGGTGCAGGCTTGACTTCTGCTTCCTTTGGTGACTCTTGAGTGGCTTCATCCTGGAGACGATACATGGCAGTAGCTAATTCGACAGTCTTCAGGACTACTTCGCCTATTCGCTGGGCAAATTTGGTTGTTTGCTCGGACATCGGACCGTTGCTGAGAGGAAGAGACATTCTAGAAGAAAATGAAAGATATAGGAGGAAACAAATGAAATGTTATCGGCAATTAAAACAAAATGACAACGCATAGAAATTGCGATCATTTGTTTGTTACCTAAGGCAAACAAATGAGATGGTGACTAATCAAAGTAAACGGATCATATTAATGTATTATTGAAGACATGCTCGCCTATAAGTGAACACTCACCCCAAGAGTTCCCAGGTAAGAGTGACTGGTCTGATACTGTGGATTTGTACGAACACTCTAGCCTTCGACAGAAAACTCAGGGTACAGGCATTCACTCTTCCAGTTTGCACGTGTTCACATCATAAGACCCAAACTTTGACGAGATTTGAAAACTTAGAGGGTTCAAAACCTTATAACAGAGGGTTCAAAACCTTACAATAGAGGGTTCAAAACCTAGAAATCAATCATCCTAGAACAGATGATTAGTTTCCAAAGCGGTTTTGAATTTTATGTTCTTGTTGAGGTCGTCGCCTAAGGATAGGTGACGGTATTGTTTTATGACTAAACGCAAGTAAACTCGCGTTAGGGTCCTAGGAAGGTTATAGACTAGGTCAAAGCATTACTAATAACCTAATTCCCTATAACCATGAGCTCTGATACCAACTTTTCTGTCACACCCCGACCACGTAAAACAACAAAACGTGGCGGAAACATCGGGGAGTGTTGTAATAGAATCATTGTTTCATAACACATGGAAATTGAAATATTGTTTTATTAAATAACAGAGTTACATTGTCTTGACAATCAAAGAAACATAACATAAATAACTAGTCTTGCCTCTTTTATTGTCACTAAGGCCCAAGTCCGCCTAAGTGTATCTTGATAAATCCTATGCATCATATCCTGAAACACATGTGAAAATAGGTACGTCAGCATAAAAATGCCTGTGAGATACATAGGTTTTGTGAAAACAGAATCCATGACTTATGTTTGAGAAAATGTTTTAGTCATGAACCTTGTAAATTGATTCGTTTTGTAAATCGTTTGAAGAACAATGAGTTCAGATGATATGTATAAATAAGAGAATAATGTATGGTTAAATGAATAACCAAGTAAAATGAGTTTGTATAAGATAAGTTTTTTATAAAACAATGTCTTGTGAAAAGTATGTTATTTGTATAAAATGTTATATGTCTCGAATTGAAATGATTCAAATAACGCTACGATATGTAATACCATACAAACACTTATATATAGGAAGTACCAACGGCGTATCCACCATGCTTGTGTCCTATTACACACGCCTCGTTACTTAAATCACTTACCCAAACCAAACCACCAAAGTAAAATGTTTATGTAAAATCAAATGTCAAAATGTTTATGTGAAAACCATGTCTAATGTCTATGTTTTAATGTAAATCATCAATTGTGTATGTATATGTCAAAATGTGTATGTATGGTAAGTGAAATATATCAACTAAACCATATGTAAAATGCACGAAAACAAGGTATTGAAGTAAAACATGGTTTAAATCAAAGTTATGTTTTGTGTAATAAATGCATGCTATACTGATATAAACATTTATGCGGTATTGTGAAAATTCATACATCCAAGCCTTGCGACAGTCGGATAACCCTTTCAGTCAAGGTTATCAAAAAATGTATTCAGATTCGGTCATTCCTTCCATCCAAACAAACCCGAGATTTCAGGAATGGGATTTGTCAAGTCCTATGGTACCACTACCTACTACCGAGCGGCATGATCGGTGTTAATGAATGTACATTGTCTCATTTAAACAAACCAAATGTCATACCAAAATGTAAGCATGTGATGAATAATAAATGTACTAAGTATGCACACAATGGGCATACATAGCATAGAATGTATGTAAAATAATGTACTAAATACGCACACAATGGGCATACATAGCATAGAATGTAATGGAAAATAATGTACTAAGTACGCACACAATGGGCATACATAGCATAGAATGTAATGTAAAATAATGTACTAAGTACGCAAACAATGGGCATACATAGCATAAAATGTATTGTAAAGTGATGTACTAAGTATGCTAAGTTAACATACAAAGCAGAAAAGTCATGTAAATTAATGTGCTAGCATGCTATCAGTCAACATACATAGCAGAAATGTAATGTAAATCATGTACTAATAGTGTACTAATGAACATAACAAGTATATGATGTGAAAACAGGAAAGCACGAAAGTAACAAGTAGGCACATGTGTTCCACCCCAAAACAGTTTGAAAACAGTAAAAGAGGGGTCTATGTACTCACTTGAGATTGCTTAGTAGTCCTTGAGTAACAACCAGACAATACTAGAGATCACGGATATCAAACGGCACCTAATATAGGTAACTACATTAATAAACCGGACCTAAATCGGAAGATCGGATAGAATGTGATTTAGACCCGACAAGTTTGAAGACTTGTTTAATATGGGTATTTCATACACATTCTGGATTTCTAGATAAAATCGATAAGGTTTGACCCGCTTCGGCTAATTTATGTAAACTAGTTATATAAACCGAACCGAGCGCGTAATAAGCGTAACGGGTATTTATGAGAGCCATATACAGGTTTCCTAAGTTAACTATGCCCCAGATATGTTGTGACATCAGTAAGATATCTTTCATTATGCCCGAAACGAATTTAAACACAAACTAGGCCCCGTAGGGGTAGTTTGGTCATTTAAAAGGTTATAAAAGAGTTTAAGTATTTACCTGAGTTACAGGTCTGATATAATCAGCCAAAATACTTATTTTACTAAGTTATAACAGTAGGATATTGTATATATGTGAAATTTATCAATTATAACCAAACTATGCACCGTAGGGGCATTTTGGTAATTTCACATAAGCCGAAAAGCTCAAAACTAAAGTCTGAGTTAAAAAACTTTTGCTTACTATTAAAACATTATAATTTACCTAAAATATCAGTAGGTATCACCCTTGTATGTCTAAAATGGTTCTAGTACATACTATGCGTTAAAAACGCTTAGAAAGGCGATTAGGAGCCGTTTCCGGGTTATATACATAAAGCTGATATTTTTATTATTGCAGAAGGCTTAAAATAATTTATTTATCATTTAGAATCAGTAGCAAAAGGTTTGGAGTCGTTTAGTTATGTAAAACTCATTTTATGGCCTGTAAGGGCAAAACCGACAATTACCGGATTAAGACTATGACTATGAGTTATGCTCGGCCTAAAATTAATTAAAAATCTTCAAAATTCCCAAAATAATATATTACATCAGGGGGTAATAAGTTTGATATCAAAAAGTAGGCTTAACTAGGCTATACGCTAATTACGCCATTTAATTAACATAAAGCTTTCATTTTGCGCTAATGAGCATAACTCTCAATCTGCACCACCAATTGATCTCAAATTTTGGGTACAAGTTTATATATTAGTAACAAAGGTTTCTACTCTTTTACATTTTCAAAAATCACGTTTTAAGGTGAAAAGGGCATAATGGTCAACATATGAGCAATTAACGGAAACATGCGTATTAATTGGATAACTAGTGAACCAAGGTGTATAATCACAGAGGGTTATACTAGTATGTAACCTAGTCCAATTAAAGCTCTGAGGCATTTCTAAAACATGCCTAAACGGGTCAGAACTGAAAGTCAAATCAAAAGTCAAACTATGCGACTTTCGGTTCCGAACCGGGTCTAAACAGGAAATTATCGGGTTGAACATGTTTAGACATGTTCTTACACTAATTACCAAGTTATAATAATGATCAAATAGGTTGTATATGTTCTACATTGCTAATTATGCATAAATTAGAATTTAAGCATCCTGTTGACTTTTTATTAGCAAGTTTGACCCTACTTTTGACATAGTTAGAGTGGGAATCAGGGGGAACCCTTTTGAGGGTTTATTACCCACATAATTACCAACTTATAACTACTTTTGATTCGACTAATCACTGGACCATTAGTGATTAATCGTTAAGTCAACCGTTAATTACGACGGTTGACTTTTAAGCTAAACTAAGCTAAAACTTAAACTAAGGAAGGTTAGGCAAACTTACAAGAGTCCTAAGAATGACCAGGGATCACTTGATAGAAGACTTGGGCTCCAGAAGTGCTCCAAAGTGCAGGAATGAGGTGTGTTCAATGTTTGAAACTTCATGGCCTTTTATAGTGATTTCAACACCACAAAATGTTGACACATGAGTCTACAAGTGACCACAACTTACTTACAAGTGTCCCTAAGTGTCTAGGGGGTGTTTAGGGGTCGCCCATGAAGTGAAACAACTGAGTAAAGTCGGTTCCAAGGCTGAACAGCCAAGAAAAACGATTTTCTGCATCTGGGGGCTGACGCGGCCCGCCTGAGATATGGTTAAGCTTGACGCGGCCCGCGTCAGCCTTGTAATCAGGTTTAAATGTTTTAAGTTGTTGCAACTTGTCCCTTGACCCTTCGAAAGGCCAATTAAGCTTATATTTTGCAATTTGACCCCTTCTTAATTACATACAAGGGCTTTAGGACTTGTACCTCATTTTCTAAGTCCTCGGTTAACTTTATTGTTACCCGAAAAGTCCTAAACTTCAACGTTGACGCATTAACCCCTTGTACACAGATTTGATCATAACTTTCTCGTACGATAACGAAACTTTATAATATTTATATCGTGCATTCTAGTGAGCATAATTCACCGTTACAAAGTTTCGGGTTTGTCAAGTTTAGTCCATGTAAGCGAATTAACTTGTTTTTGCCATACCAAAGCCTTCAAAACTTATTTCTAAGTTATGTGAAGGTTATTTAAGGTATGTTAAGTATATGTTGAAGTTCCGGAGTATTTGTCGCATTAAACTGATTATATTTACGCATCAGTGCGCGTATAACCTTCCAGAAAGCGATTTAGAGCTTGAAATCGAACAAGAATTGATATGTGCAAAAAGGTACACATATTTATATAGATCCCAAGTATGAAATACAATATTTCATTGGCTTGGCATTTGTTTGATGGTCGCAGTGACCCAGGTGTCACACAATCAGATCTAGAGGATTCCGCACTCTAGATTGGATAGACAATTCTGTCAAGATCTATTGGACTAAAGGGATCTACAATTGGTATTAGAGCATTAGGCTCTAGATTTGCTCGGTTCAGAATTGTGTGCTGCAGAAAAAGGTGGATTTTCAGGTTATTTTGGAGGTTGATTCGAAATTTTTGGAGGCTGAAAATAGGGTTTCGAAAATTCCAGTTTGTACCTGCGAAATTGTTGCTAATTTGCATGATTTCGGAATAGTTTTGGTCGATTTTGTTGCTAATTTGTTCTTCGTGTTCTTCGTGTTCTTCGTTGTGTTCTTTAGATTTTTATTAAAAGTTTTGCTGATTTTGGTTGTTTGATCTTGCAGGTATGTGTTAGAGAAGAGATAAAATCTTTTCAAATTGTGGAAAGATTTGATCAAATCCCTAAATTTCGGAATTGCTGGTGACTGGCTTGCAGAACAAGTTTCTGCGTTTTTATCATTTACGCTTTAAACCATAAATTTTTATATAAAGTTTGCCATAATTTTTATTATAAATATTGGAGGTTGGTTTTTGATAATAAAAAAGTGGTTATGGCAGACTTTTAAGGATTAATGAAAATTTTCATTTTTAGTTATTTTTAAGGATGAAGTTTTGATTTTCTGAAAACATTTTAATGCTTTTATTTCATAGAAAAACATGATTTTGCTTGTTATTCCATGTTTAGCATGCCAATCCTAGAGATCAAGCTTTCAAAGGTGGATGTGTCTAATGCTTTTGTTAGTACATCTGCCAGCTGGTCTTTAGTTGGAACATGATGCTGAGAAATCAAACCTTTTTCATAGTAATCCCTCACAAAGTGATGTCTGATATCAATGTGCTTGGTGGTTGAATAGGAGACTCGATTTTTTATGATATTTTCTGCTGCCTGACTGTCCAACATGAGAGGTAACTTTAAGGCAGTGATACCAAAATCCAGCAATTGATTTTGAAACCATAGCAGTTGGGCTGTACAGCTTGCAGCAGCTATATATTCTGCCTCAGCAGTGGATGTTGAAACAGCTGCTTTCTTTTTGCTTTGCCAAGACACTAAGCAACTGCCTAGGAATTGGCACCCTCCTGAAGTGGACTTCCTTGTTGCATTACATCCAGCAAAGTCACTATCTGAGAAACCTGAAAGCTTGATATTTCCATCAGCTGGATACCAGATACCAAGTGTGGGAGCACCTTTTAGGTATCTAAATATCCTTTTTACAACAATAAGGTTTGACTTTCTAGGGGCTGATTGGTATCTTGCACAAACAAATGTTGCAAACATGATGTCTGGCCTAGATGCAGTCAGGTACAATAAAGACCCAATCATGCTTCTATAAAGAGTTTGATCAACCAAATCATCCTTTTCATCAGACATGACTATTTTTGTGGTTTCTATGGGTGTACTACATGGTTTGCAATCATCCATCTCAAATTTCTTTAAAATTTCTCTGGCATATTCGCCTTGATGGATGAAAGTACCATTTTGCAGTTGCCAGACGAAAGCACTAGAGTTCACCCATTGCACTCATTTCAAACTCAGCTGTCATGAGTTATCTGAAATCTTCACACATTTTGAAACATGTGCTTCCAAAAATGATGTCATCCACATAAATCTGGACAATCATCAAATCTTTCCCTCCATTTTGAAAACAGTGTTTTGTCTATTTTACCTCTTGTGAACCCAATGGAAAGAAGAAAGGTGGAAAGAGTTTCATACCAGGCTCTAGGTGCTTGTTTCAAGCCTACAAAGCTTTATTTAGCTTGTAGACATGATTTGGATTAATTTTTTTTTCCTTTCAAAATGATCGTCAATATCATTCCACACGAAAAAGGGCAATTACAAAGCAATGGCATGTAGTCGGGCAACAAGTTGCGCCGCCACCCCCTTTTGAATAGAAAAACCAATTCTACTAAATACAAAGTTTGAAATCTTTAGCGACGAAGAATTAGTATTAACAACTTTTTGAACCTGATTCAAAAGTCGCACAACGTCAGGAGCGAGACCACCAAAGGTATCAAACGCAAACGGGACAAACACATGTTGATTCTCCAGACAGGCTTTCTCATGTTTTGCCACTTTGCTTGCCTCTTCCTTGAGCACCGCTTGCCCTACAACAAAGCCCTTATCCTTGAGCCCGACTAGGGGGGAGATTCCAGTTAGATCTACACAAGCGTGTTTCCCCTTCCCATCCAAACACAAGGATGTCTGCCGGGCTTAAAGTGGACCTCCCCTTTAAGGGGTCAGTCAGAAAATTTACTGGAGCCTCTTTTTTGGCAGAGATCCCGGCCCACTTAAGAACATCACATAACACATCTCTCACCCAATCATGCCGATATTTAAACCCCGGTAGCTCTTTACAATGGATCGCGTGCTCGCCGAAAGAATCCAAACACGCTTTGCGGCATACCGGACATGACTCGTCAACTGGGAACAAAGGAATCATCAGTCGGTATCTAAGGATAGCACGGTATTCCACAACCGACATGTGTTGCCCCAAGACTTCAATAGGTACGACAGACAGAAAATCCTGAGCATGTGGGGCACATAGACATTCAAACACAACTCTTTGCCGAGGGGATAAAACAAACTTCTCTTCTTGAATTAAATGGATCCTTAAAGCTTGGAGGTTGACAAACATATACCTCTTCTTGAATTTTACCATAGAGGAATGCACATTTAATGTCCATTTGATACACCTTTATATTGTGGTTGACAGCAAAGGCCAGGAATAATCTGATAGCTTCTAATCTTGCTACAGGGGAAAAAGTTTCATCATAGTCAATGCCCTCTTCCTGTCTGAACCCTTGAACCATGAGCCTTGCTTTATTCTTGAAAACAATACCCCTTTCATCAGTTTTATTTTTAAAGACCCACTTTGTGCCAATAGGACTCACACCCTCTGTCAGTGGTACAAGTTCCCATACTTGTGTCTTTTAAACTGTTGGAGCTCCTCTTGCATGGCTTCTACCCAGCTGTTATCTTTTAGTGCCTCTTGTACTTGACTGGCTGATGGAGAGATAGAAAACCAACAAAAAGACAGATGTTTTGGGATTGGCTTCTTGTTAGCACCCCTTAACTGATGTTGCCAATGATTTGGTCAGGTGGATGAGACTTCAAGAAGATTAAATCTCCTTTGTATGGAACAATGACATTTAAAGGTGAGGGCTGCAGATGTGAATCATCTGAGCTAACCACTGTTGGTGACTTTGATGATCCAACAGTGGCTTGAAATGGAGGTGGAGGAATAGGAGGAAGTGGTGTGAAAGTATGCTGATTTTTATCCACTGTTTGAGGACCTTTATCAACAGTGCTTGAGGATGTGGAAGTAGGGGTTAATGGGCTACTTTGGTCAACAACTGTTGAGGTAGCCGTGGTTGAGCTTTGACAACTATATTGAACATCTACTGCTCTACCAATTGATGCAGACTTTTGTTGAGGAATGATGACTTCATATCCATAGTCTGATGGAGGTCTTTGAGATGGACCTGCACTGTTAGTCTTGACAGAAACATTTTCAAAGGTAAATTTATCAAGATCAAATAATTTTGCAGGATTTGCTGGGATTTTCATTGAAGAGAGTTCATTGAACTTCACATTCAAAGTCTCTTCCACTGTCTTAGTCCTAGTGTTGAACACTTTGTAGGCCTTAGCAGTGGTTGAGTATCCCAAATGATAACCACAATCAATTTTGGCTGCAAACTTTGAGATAGAATCTTTTAAGTTTAAAATGAAGCATGGGCAGCCAAAAACTTAAAAATATGACATCAGTGGTTTGATTTTGTACAGAATTTCATAGGCAGTCTTTTGATGCCTGGGTTTATTAAAACTCTGTTCTGGACATAACAGGTAGTGTTTATAGCCTCTGCCTAGAAAGTTAATGGCAAACCTGAGTCAGCAAGCATGGTCCTGGCAGCCTCTTTCAAAGTTCTGTTCTTTCTTTCAACTACCCCATTTTGTTCTGGTGTTCTTGGAATGCTGTACTGCCTTACAATTCCTTTTGACACACAAAACTCATCCAGCTCCCTATTTCTGAATTCTGTGCCATTGTCACTCCTGAAGATTTTTACTGGTAAGTCAAACTGCTTTTCAACCTGTGTGACAAAGTCTTGCAGAATGCATGCAGTCTCATCTTTGGAATGTAAGAAATAAGTCCATGTAAACCTAGAAAAGTCATCTACAATTACCAAACAATATCTTTTCTTTCTAAGACTCATGAGTTTAACTGGGCCAAACAAATCCATGCGAAGCATTTGCAAGCACTTGGTTGTTTTGGATTCTTCAATGGACTTAAATGAGCTTTTATGTTGTTTTCCTTTTAAGCAGGAAACACAATGCTCAGGACAGGTGAACAATTTTTGAGGAAGACCTCTTACTAACCCTTGTTTTGACAAAGCAGCGATTGTCTTGAGATTTGTGTGCCCCAATCTTCTGTGCCAAAGTTCTGTCTCTTTGTTAGAGGCAGCTGAGAATAGACAGGCATCAGTTCTTGGGTTCTCTTTTGACAAATCAACTACATAAACATTGCCACGTCTTTGAGCAACAAGTTTAGTTATTCCATTTTTTATTATTTCTTCAATCTTTTCAACCATTTTTGGTCCAACAATCATACAACATTCCTTAGTAAAGAAAGAACCATAACCTTTGTCACTCATTTGAGAGACACTAAGGAGGTTGAATTTTAGATTGTCTATCAGATTGACATTTTCAAACTTAACATTTCCAGACTGTACTGTACCGGAACCCATCACCTTCCTTTTACTATTATTACCAAAAGATATATCACCCCCTCCATGAGTTTTGAATTCCTTGAGTAGGGCTCTACGTCCAGTCCTGTGCCTGGAGCCTCCACTATCTACATACCAAAGACTATCTAAGCATGCAGAAGCTCCCTGCACATCAAGTAAATAATTAGTTCAGGAGGGTCTCCAAAGCCAATAAGGCTTTGGATGGGGTCTCAACAGTGTTTATGTTAAGGTCAGGAAGATGGACAGTGGTTAGATCAGGGGATTGATTAATTTTTGCAGCTTGTTTCTCTAACCACTATTGGGAGCCATTTCCAATAAGTTCTTGATGTCCATAGGGATGCATGTTCACTCTTTATTTAGAAGGCCTTTTGTAGGTTTCAGAAACATGTGGGACCCTAGGATATGGTGGTTGACCTTTACCTCTTCGGTATTGGTTAGCAGGGGTGCATCAGTCACCTGAACATCTCTTTTAATAGAGATTTGGTTCAGCTGTTTGGTAACAGCTGTTTGAACTGACACAAACAGTTGTTGTTTCTTAACTGGTGGTTTTGATGAACTCATGGATGTTTTTGAAGTGTACTCATTCTTTTTTACATCAAAGGATTTGAGATACACACATTCCCGAGTGAGATGGTTTGTTTTACCACAAATGGTGTAACTCTTAGCAGGCACAATGGTACTTGTTTTGTTAATATCATATACCTTTAGATGAAAACAATCTTTGGCCAGATGATTTTTCTTTCCACAAAAATCACAAAACAAGTTTTTTACCTTTTCTTTTCTTTTCTTCTTTTCAGACTCCTTTGCAACAGAGTTTTGAACCACTGTTGGGATGTCCTTAAGAGCAATAACCTTGGCCTTAGGAGCTTTGACACCATCAATGGTTGTGAAGTCCATGGGTTTGAAGTTTTCAAGAATGTCACACTCATCAGACCATGTGGGGTTGAATTGATATTTCTCAATCTCCTCAAAAGTTGAAGAGTTCACTGATCTTTCAAGAGTGATTTTGTTGCCATCTTTATCAGTTATTTTAATTTCTTGGCCATTCTTGTTTGTGGGAATGATTTCAACAGAACCAGATTCATTTGCAGCAGTGTTTTCAACTTGGTCATGTTTTCTAAAACCTACACCAAATTTTACATTGCTTTTGATCTGTTTCTCAAGCATAACTTCATAACCTTTGCAGGATTCCACCCATTTTTCACAAGTGATTTGGGTGGATTCCAACTCCTTTTTACATACTTGATATTTTTCTATCATGGTCTGGAGTTGGTCCTTGGTTATGCTATGCTCTTGTTTGATGCTGCAAATTTCATTTTCTTTTTCACTCAATTTGTTTTTCATTTCTTTTAAAGACTTTTCAAATTGAACTTCAGCAGTTAATAACCTATCTCTAAGGTTTTCATTCACCTCCTTAATGTTTGCAAATGCTATGATGCATTTGTCTAAACAAAGGTTTTTGAGAACCTAGGGTGATACCTTAGTTGCAGCCATCATGGCACAATCACATGTATGATCACTTTCTTCTTGAACTTTCTCTTCTTTTTCACCTTCTTTCTTCTTCTTCAGACCAGGGGTCAGATAATGGTACCAACAGGGATTTTGAACTTTCTCCCAGCAGTATTTCATCAGCAACTGCAGTAACCACTGCTTTAGCAATTTTGTCCACTTTTCATCACTTGACTGTCCTTCTTCAGCTTCCAGCCCTTCTGGTATGGTCTCCAATGCTACAAAACAGATATCATCACTAGAAACATTATTTTGAGCATAGAGTGCAAAATTTTCATCTCCTAACTCTTCAGGTAAGCTGCTCCAGTCAACAAGGCCTTGGGTGAAAAAGCTTTGCTGATCTGGTTGAACCATTGCTGGTGCAGCTTGTTGCACCTGAACCTGAGGAGCAGGGGCCTGGACATACTGTATCCGAGGAACAGTGGTTTGAACATAATGCACAGGAACAGGGGTTGCAAGGTGTGCATAATGAGTAGTGTTTACATGAGCAACAGGGGCATATTGGGTATAGTGCACAGTGTTTTGGTTATTTTATGGTCTAGGATTTGAGCTAGGATGTGTAATAATTGGTCCATTGGTTTGACTCCTACACTCCCTAGCAAAATGACCTAACCTATTACACTTATAGCATTTAATCTTTGATTTATCCAGCCCCACTTTTAGGTTCCCATGTAACCTTGGAAATTTTCTCCCTGTCCTTTTGTAAAACTTGCTGGTTCTAACACTCAGCAGTGCAAGTTGGTGCAAAATGTCCATTTCCTCCAAGTCAGTTGGATCAAAATGCTGCAAATCATTTAGTTCAAAGCACAGATTGTCAGAATTCTGGTTTTCACTACTAGCTGTGAAAGCATAGTTGTTTGAGTAAGAATCAGAGTTGTTAAAAGCTCCACCAGCTGTTATGTCAATATAATGATCATAACTCTGATCCTTACTACTACCAGATTCTTCTTGACCCAAAAGAGCTGTGCTGCCAAATGAATAATCATCTGCAACTTTTCCAGACTCTTGTAACTTCTTTTTCTGGTTTAATTCCCTTTCATAGGTCAGGAGTCTACCATGAAGTTGGGTCAGGGTCAGATCTTTGAACTCAACAGAGTTTCTGGTTACAAAATCAATTGTGTCCCATTTTTCAGGAAGTGACCTTAAAAACCTGCTGTTTACAATTGATTTAGGAAATTCATTTTTAACAAGCTTAAGTTCACTTATGAGACAACTAAATTGCTCAAACTGCTGTGTTAATGTTTCACCCTTAATGTGACAAAAGGTTTCATACTGTTGGTTCAAAATTTCCCTGTTGTTTTCAATTACTTCTTCAGTCCCCCCAAATTGTTCCTTAAGTGCACCCCACAATTCCTTGGCACTGTTACAGTGTAACATCCCAACATAGATTTCATTGGGAAGTGCAGATGCAACGATGCTAAATGCCTTGGCATCCAGTTCAATTTTCTGAAAATCCTGATCAGTATAGTTCTCAACTTTCTTAGGTTCAAACTTCTTTGGATCCTCAGCACTCGGCACCATTGGAACATGTGGTCCAAAGATAACCGACTTCCAACATCCACTGTTCTGTTGAGCTAAGATGTGACCCATCCTTCGCTCCCAGATGTTGTATTCATTTCTCTTCAACATAGGTGGTTTGAAGAGAGAACCAATGTTATTGTTCATATCTTGTGATTGTGACATCATCCTGGTTGTTTTACAGGCACTGGCTAATCAACTTTGCTCGTGATTAACCCTTACTCTATTTTTCAACGAAACGAACAATTAAAAAGTATCAACGATTTTGAGCTGAACTTTTACGTCAAAATGATTGTTAGATCAAGTTTGACTGTCCAAGCTCTGATACCAATTGTTAGGATCTGAGTTTCTTATGATTGTTCTTGTTTGAATCTAATGAAGATGAAATAAGACAAAGTGCAGCAGAAATAAAATGGAACAAACTTTTAACACAATCAAAGAGAGAATTGTTTTAAGCAAACATGTTTACATAGAATCGAATGATTGTATTTAATTACAAAGATCAATACTATTGCATGCATGCATATAATCTCCCCCTCAGCCTGAGCTCACAAATGGTTTGTTCGTACAGAATGACTTGTAGAAGAAGAGAGCTAATAAAACAGTACAAAGTACTGTTCTATTTATAGTACAAAGCAAACCACTGTGGCATCTTTGCTGACGCCACCATGAAAGTGACATCTAACCTCCTAACAACCTCTAACCACTGACTAATACAAACACTGTTATCTAACAACTGTTACAAGAAATGAATACAAATACTATTCTAACTGCTGCTTCTTCATTCCACTGCTTTAGCCCTAGCAGTGCTTTGCCTTCAGCAGTACTTGAACTATAGCAGCAGATTGACTCATCAGTGTTTAATCTTCAATAGTCTTTGAATACACAACAGTTGATGTAGATCAGCAGTTGTTGTAGAAGAGCAGTACTTAGAGGGCATCAGATGTTAGGTCACATTCAAGGGGAAATACTGATGCAAACAACTGCTTATTCTGGATCCACTGATATGATCCAGTTTTGGCTTTATCAACTGTTTCTTTGTAGGGTTCAATCCCAACAAAGTGTTTAACACTAGGACTAAGTGTGTGGAAGAGACTTTGAATGTAAAGTTCAATGAACTTTCTTCACTGAAAATCCCTGCAAACCCTGCTGAGTTATTTGATCTTTATAAATTTACATTTGAAAATGTTTCTGTCAAGACTAACAGTGCAGGTCCATCTCAACCTCCTCCATCAGACAATGGATATGAAGTGACAATTCCACAACAAAAATTTACATCCATTGCCAGAGCAGCAGATGTTCAAAATAGCTGTAAGAGCTCACCCACTACTACATCAATAGTTGTTGACCAAAGTAGTCCTCAAACCTCTGTTTCCACATCCACAAACACTGTTGATAAAAATCTACAAACAGTGGATAAAACCAATAGGTTTTTACACCAATTCCTCATATCCCTCCACCTCTATTTCAAGACACTGTTGGATCATTAAAGTCACCAACAGTTGTTAGCTCAGATGATTTACATCTGCAGCCTTCACCCTTAAATGCCATTGTACCATACAAAGGAGATTTAATCTTCTTGAAGTCTCATCCACCAGACCAAATTATTGGCAACATCACTGAAGGGGTTCTCACCAGAAGTCAATCCCAAAACATCTATCTTTTTGCTGGCTTTCTATCACTTCATCAACCAGTCAAGTACCAAGAGGCACTGAAAGATAACAGATGGGTAGAAGCTATGCAAGAAGAGCTCAAACAGTTTAAGAGACAACAAGTATGGGAGCTTGTACCACTGCCAGAGGGTGTGAGTCCTATTGGCACAAAGTGGGTCTTCAAAAATAAAACTGATGAAAGGGGCATAGTTGTCAAGAATAAAACAAGGCTTGTGGTTCAAGGTTTCAGACAGGAAGAGGGCATTGACTATGATGAAACTTTTGCCCCTATAGAAAGATTAGAAGCTATCAGGCTGTTCTTGGCCTTTGCTGTCAACCACAACATAAAGGTGTTTTAAATGGATATCAAATGTGCATTCCTCTATGGTAAGATTCAAGAAGAGGTATATGTTTGTCAACCTCCTGGTTTTGAGGATCCATTTAATCCAAATTATGTCTACAAGCTAAACAAAGCTTTGTATGGCTTGAAAAAAGCACATAGAGCCTGGTATGAAACTCTTTCCACCTTTCTTCTCTCTATTGGCTTCACATGAGGCAAAATTGACAAAACATTGTTTTTAAAATGGAGAGGGAAATATCTGATGATTGTCCAGATTTATATGGATGACATCATTTTTGGAAGCACATGTACCAAAATGTGTGAAGAGTTTAGAAAACTCATGACAGTAGAGTTTGAGATTAGTGTAATGGGTGAACTACAGTGCTTTCTTGGTCTCCAAGTAAAGCAACTGCAAAATGGTACTTTCATTCATCAAAGCAAATATGCTAAAGAACTATTAAACAAATTTGAGATGAATGATTGTAAACCATGTAGTACACCCATGGCAACCACCAAGCTAGTCATGACTAATGAAAAGGATGATTTGGTTGATCAAACCTTATATAGAAGCATGATTGGGTCTTTATTGTACCTAACTGCATCTAGGCCAGACATCATGTTTGCAACATGTGTTTGTGCAAGATCCCAATCAGCCCCTAGGAAGTCTAACCTCATAGCTGTGAAATGGATACTCAGATACATAAAAAGTGCTCCCACACTTGGTATCTGGTACCCTGCTAATGGGAATGTTAAGCTTTCAGGTTTCTCAGGCAGTGACTTTGCTGGATGTAATGCAACAAGGAAGTCCACATCAGGAGGGTGCCAATTTCTAGGTGATTGCTTAGTATCTTGGCAAAGCAAAAAGCAAGCAGCTGTTTCAACATCCACTGCTGAGGCATAGTATATTGTTGCTGTAAGCTGCACAGCCTAACTGTTATGGCTTCAAAATCAACTACTGGATTTTGGTATCACTGCTTTAAAGACACCTCTTATGTTGGACAGTCAAGCAGCAGAAAATATCATCAAAAATACAGTATCCTATTCAACCACCAAACACATTGATATCAGACATCACTTTGTGAGGGATTGCTATGAAAAAGGTTTGATTTCTCTGCATCATGTTCATACTGTGACAACCAGTAATTAACGGCTTCTAATTACGCAATTAACAAATGTTTAGGCTATAACAAATAGTGTTTAAGACACAAATTAACTCAACTAGTCCCTTGGAGTGTCTAGGAACGCCTAATCGACTTTACAACGCGTGTATGGCGATCTGCGGAGAAACCGTTGAATATTAAACGATAACGAAATGAAACCATACGAAATACTGACAACGCCGACAAATATTAAATTTTTACGCTATATTTTAGCTCCGTAATTAAATTTTTACATCTGTATTCGAAACCGAATTGAAAAACGGATCAGAACGGCAAATGACGCCATTTTACACGAATTATACCGTAAGCGACGAATGAACGAGTCAACGACAACCTACACTCTTTTAAATATTTTTGAACCTAAGTTGAAGATTCAAAGTTGCCTCGATCGAATGGCTATCCGATCGGGTCGCCACTCGTTCCAAAGTTCAAGATTCAAAGTTGCCTCGATCGGATGGCTGTTCGATCGGATGGCTATCCGATCGAGCTGCCACTCGACGATCAGGACTTCAAAGTTTCAAGAATGTATAGAGTTAAGGGCAAGTGTCACTCGATCGGGTGGCTGCTCGATCGGATGGCTATCCGATCGGGTTGCCACTCGATCGGGTTACCTTGTCCCGTTCTTAACTTTGTAAAAACTCTAAGTTTCTATTTAAAGCAACGATGACGTGGTACGTACTAAGACAACGGTGAACTCATCAGTGTTCAGCCGATCCGATCGGGTGGGAAATCACCCCAGTCCGTTCGGTCGTCAGTTCGTGATGATATTTATGTCAGAATCCGTACTCCGGTCATCTTCTCCGGTAACAATCTTTTTCCAAGCCGACCCTAGACTAATAATCAAGTCTACAGTCCGTTTAGATCCGGATCTTACCGTTTTATGTAAAAGTTCAAGAAAAGATGAGGATAAACATAGGATTTTAGCTTGAAAAGTTTAGATCTATCATAGATTTAGTGTAAAACGCATGAAGTTCCTTAGATCTAAGCTCAATTCTGTCAGGAATGACATCATATGGTAGTTTGTACAAACCACCATTGATGACATCATCCTTAAGAACTCAGATCTAAGAGATTTCATGGTGAAAAGTGAGATTTCAAAGGAGAATCTCGTAGAGGATGTTGTGTAGATTAAGAAAGTACAAGGATCTAGTGTAAAACGTACCGAAATTGCCAAGAAATCGAAAAAATGTGGTGTGCGTGCGTCTGGGTTGAGTGAGGCTGTCACATCAGTGAAGGACTGATGTGACAGGCCTATTTATAGTGTAGGAGAGAGATTAGGACGGAGTGCAGGGGATCGGATGGTCATCCGATCGGATTGCCACTCGGCCAATCCATCCTTTTCGCGTTTTCGTCTTCGATTCTTTTCGCGCGTTAGATCAAGCATTGCGTATCCATTGGGTAATAGTATAACTAGATTATAGTCATAACACAAAATGATTTCAAAGTTTCATAGTTTCTGCCAGTGACAAGACTCCAGTCCCTCGTTCAACCAAGTCATAAGTTTCACGAGCCTCAAGAGTCAAGCACCAAAGTATATAGAATTAGGCATTCCAAGCATATAGAATATAGGCATTTCAAGCATATAGAATTAGGCATTTCAAGCATATAGAATATAAGCATTTCAAGTATCTAGTATATGTCATAGAATTCGCCAGGTACCAAAGTATTAATGACTACATAGATTAGGGACTAAAATTGACAATTGGGCAAGGTCCAGGGACTAAACTTGCCAATAGTCTAAAGTTCAGGGACGCAGGGCTTTACAGTCTCCCTTCCTTTAGGAGATTTCGTCCCCGAAATCTTAGAGTAAGACTGCTCGAAGAGCTGCGGATACTTGGCCTTCATCTCACTTTTCAATTCCCAAGTGAATTCGGCGCCACACTTTCCTTCCCATCGAACCTTGACAATGGGAATTTTGCTACGTCTCAATCCCTTGACTTCTTGATCCATGATTTTGACTGGTTTCTCCACGAAGTATACAACTTCGTTTATTTGCAAGTCTTCGAGGGGAACCTGTAGTTCCTCGTCGGCTAGGCATTTACGTAGATTAGATACGTGGAACACTGGATGTACATTGCTTAGCTCTCGTGGTAGGTCAAGTCTGTACGCCACCTTGCCAATCCTTTCGAGTATCTTGAAAGGGCCCATATAGCGAGGAGCGAGCTTTCCCTTCTTACCAAAACGAACTACTCCCTTCCAGGGAGATACCTTGAGAAGAACTCGGTCACCAACACCAAATTCCAGAGGCTTACGCCTATTATCAGCATAGCTCTTTTGTCTACTCCTAGCCTTGATCAAGTTATCACGGATCTGAAGAATCTTATCCATTGTCTCTTGACTGATTTCAGGGCCAGTAAACTGCTTGTCACCAATCTCATGCCAGCTGAGAGGAGATCGGCACTTGTGGCCATACAAAGCTTTGAAAGGAGCCATCTGAATACTGGAATGATAGCTGTTGTTGTACGAGAACTCAATCAATGGTAAATGTACATCCCAGTTACCACCAAAGTCGATGACACAAGAATGGAGCATATCCTCTAGGGTCTGAATAGTACGCTCGGTCTGTCCATCTGTTTGGGGATGAAAGGCCATGCTAAGATTCAAATGAGTACCCATAGCGGATTGAAAGGTTTGCCAAAGACGTGAAGTAAAACGACCATCACGGTCCGAGATTATGTCAAGAGGTATGCCATGACGGCATATAATTTCATTAGTGTAGATTCGAGCAAGTTTCTCCACTCTGTAATCTTCACGAATAGGAAGAAAGTGGGCGGATTTGGTCAAACGATCAATTATCACCCATATACTATCGTGACCAGAAGGTGTTCGAGGTAGCTTGGTAATAAAGTCCATAACGATGCTATCCCACTTCCAAACTGGGACTTCGGGCTGTTCTAAGAGACCTGAAGGACGTTGATGTTCAGCTTTAACTTTCGTACAAGTAAGGCATTTAGAAACATATACAACAATGTCCCTTTTCTTGCCAGGCCACCAATAAGTTGCACGCAAATCATGGTACATCTTATTAGCACCCGGATGAATAGAGTAATGGGATTTGTGAGCCTCTTTCATAATGAGCTCACGAAGATTATCGCGATTCGGTACCCAGATGCGATTTAGGTAGTGTTGTAGTCCATTAGGTTTAGTTTCAAGTTGTTCGATTTTAGCGCCTTGGATTTCCACTTCCAGACTTCCTTCATTTGCTGACGAATACTGAGTGTCATGAATACACGCATGGAGATCATTAGAGATACGAATAGCATTCACATGAGTTTTACGACTAAGAGCATCGGCCACTACATTCGCCTTGCCAGGATGATAGCGAATTTCACAGTCGTAGTCGTTAAGAAATTCCACCCAACGCCTCTATCGCATGTTCAGCTCTTTTTGGTCGAAGATATGATGAAGACTTCTATGGTCAGTGAAAACCATACACTTAGTACCATACAAGTAGTTTCGCCATATCTTTAACGCAAACACAACTGCACCAAGCTCCAGATCGTGAGTAGTATATTTTTCTCATGTACTTTAAGTTGACGAGAGGCATAAGCAATAACCTTGTCTCGCTGCATGAGCACACAACCCAAGCCACGGTTCGAGGCATCGCAATATACCACGAAATCATCATTCCCATAAGGGAGAGTAAGAACAGGGGCATTACATAAAAGAGTCTTAAGAGTTTGAAAATATTTCTCTTGTTCGGGACCCCAAACAAAAGGTCTCTCTTTTTTAGTTAACGAGGTAAGAGGAACAGCGATCTTAGAGAATTCCGAAATGAACCGGCGGTAATACCCCGCCAATCCTAAGAAGGAACGAATCTCAGATGCCGATTTAGCCGTACTCCAATTCTTCACAGCTTTGATTTTAGACGGGTCAACATGAATACATTGCTTACTAACGACGTGACCGAGAAATTGTACTTCAATAATCCAAAACTCAAACTTAGAAAATTTAGCATACAGACGTTCACCCCGTAAAAGTTCAAGCATCAAGCGTAAATGTCGAGCATGATCAGCTTTAGTTTTAGAATAAATGAGAATATCATCAATAAAGACTATCACAAAACGATCAAGATAAGGCTTACACACATGATTCATGAGATCCACGAACATAGCGGGTGCGTTGGTCAATCCAAAGGGCATGACCACGAACTCGTAGTGTCCATAACGAGTACGAAATGCGGTCTTGGGTACATCATCTTCGAGAACTCGAAGCTGATGATAACCAGAACATAGCTCGATTTTTGAGAAACAGGACGCGCCTTATAGTTGGTCAAATATATCATCAATACGGGGAAGGGGATAACGATTCTTAATGGTAAGCTTGTTAAGTTCACGGTAGTCGATACACATACGGAAAGAACCATCTTTCTTTTTGACGAATAACACGGGAGCACCCCACGGGGAGGTACCTAGATGAATGAATCCCTTGTCGAGTAGTTCTTGAAGCTGACTAGATAACTCTTGCATCTCGGAAGGTGCAAGACGATACGGGGCCTTGACGACAGGAGTCGCACCAGGTATGAGATCAATATGAAAATCAACGGTTCTAGGAGGAGGAATACCAGGTAGATCTTCAGGAAAGACATCAGGGAAATCACATGTGACACCTGGGTTACTGCGACCAGCAAACAAATACCAAATCAATGAAATATTGTGTTTCATACTTGGAATTTGTATAAATATGTGTGATCTTTGCACATATCAATTCTTGTTTGATTTCGAACTTTAAATCGAATTCTGGAAGGTTATACGCGCACTGAAGCGTAAATATAACCAGTTTAATTCAACAAACACTCCGGAATAGTGAAAAATTCTTAACATACCTTAAATAACCTTTACATAGCTTAGAAATAGGCTTTGAAGGCTTTGGTATGGCAAAATCAAGTTAATTCGCTTACAGGGACTAAATTTGACAAACTGCGAAAGTATGACGTTTCGTACTGGAACAGACATTCCGAAACATGACCATAAGTTAAACACACCCTAAATACCCTTTACATAGCTTAGAAATAGGCTTTGAGGTGTTCGGTGTGCTAAAATAAACTTTATGCTCATTCAGGGACTAAAAGCGTCAAAAAGCGCATAAGTTTGCATTTTCGCGCATAACTTACATTCTGAATACATCCAGACATAAAAAAATTTATGTAATCATTAAAATATTATGTTTTAGTGATTGTCTTGTTAAAAATCCATTCGTCACGCAATTTGGATCGTTTTTGCGTCCGTTACGACTTCCGTCGTAATTAACCGAACAACGCAATCGTACGGCCAAACGAACCGACATCCGGGATATTTTAGAGCATGTTTTGAGTTCCCTATACTTTAACTTTATTTTAGAGCCTTGAAATGGGGTTAATGGGGGCATGAAAGTGCAAAAAAAATCAAGTTTTACAAGTGCAGGGACCATTTTTGAAATTTCTGACCAGATTCAATGAACCTAGTCCATTTTGAAGTGTTGATGGTTTTAACCCATGGTTTTGCAAAACCATGGGCTGGTTTTCAATGAACCTAGTCCATTATTAGGGGCTCCCATGGTTTTAGAAAACCATGGGCACACATGTAAGGTCCAGATCAAAGCTCAGTTTTCGATGAACGATCTTAACGGTTCTTGAATTCCTATAAATACCCACCCTCACTTCCTCCCAAAGCACACTTGAATCTGATTTTGGCTCTCTAAGTTGAAGTTTATGCTTCATACCTGAGAGTAAATCGGATCAAGAGCTTGCGGGGACCTTCTGTAAGTATTCTTTCGTTCTTTTCATTCTTTTTTGTCGTTAAAGTCAAACTGCGTTTGACTTTCTGCTTTGACCAATTTATGGTCAACGCGAAGTTCGTTTGAACTTCATAACGTGAGCGTAATCACGATGGTTATAGTCCCTAGTGACTATACCTACTGATTACCACGTTATCTAGGCTCAGTGACGAGTCGTAGTTTCGGCCAAAATGCGTTTTCTCGCGTATTTTTTAACCAAACTACTCTAGGATATCAAAACCGTTTGTTTTGATATCAAAACTTGTTTTCTAACTTAGTTAAGAATGTTTTAACATGCTTAGCTCGTCACTTTTAGTTTTGTGCTTGTCTAGGGTCGTAAAGGTAAGCGATCTAATCAATCGCTTATACTTTCGAACCCGACCCGTTTGGTCGATCATTAGGATCCGACCAAACATGTTAAGTGACCATAGTAGTGTAGGGAATAACCTTCCGAGGTTATACCTTATGGTCACTTAGGTTTGATTAGTCGCATGATAGGTAGTTTATATGCCTTAGGTAAATTACCAAAATGACCTTTTTACGCCAAAATTCATTTTAAGCCTATGTAACATAATTTTTGACATCTAAACTGATTTGGCAACAATATTAGACATGTTAAGGCATATTTTAATTGTCATAGGACTAGTTAGGCGGTCCGAATGCGTTTTACGCGAACGACGCGTTAAAGTAGCATAAGCTACCTAAACGGGTCGTAACGGGTCGTAAGCACTTATGTTAGGTTTCATTTTAGTATGTAGGCTTTGTTAAACCATATTACACGAGTTCCCATACTCGTTTGGTTTACGAACCCTCATTCTATCTGATCCTCTGATTTAGGCCCGTTTATTAACATAGTTACCTATCTTAGGTGCCGTTTGATTTCCGTGATCTCTAGCATTGCTTGGTTGTTACTCAGGGACTTCTAGGCAATCTCATGTGAGTACATAGACCCCTCTTTTACTGTTTTTCAAACGTTTTGGGGTGAAACACATGTGCCTACTTGTTACTTTCGTGCTTTCCTGTTTCCACATCATATACTTGCTATGTTCATTAGTACACTATTAGTACATGATTTACATTACATTGTTTCGCTATGTATGTTTACTTAGCATACTTAGTACATTGTTTTACTTTACATTTCTGCTATGTATGTTGACTGAGCATGCTAGCACATTGATTTACATTACATTAGTTGCATATGTTTACTCAACATATGGACACATTGTTTTACATTGCATTTTGTTGCATATGCTCATCCAGCATATGAACACATTATATTACATTTTGAACCGTTTGTAACTATTGGACTATGTGAACCGTTGTAACTATTCGACTATGTGACCCGTTGTAACTATTTGATTATATGAACCGTTTGTAACTGTTGAACCGTGTGAACCGTATTTGACCATACATAAACATTTCTACAATTGTTAAACATTACATTTTGGTGGTTGTTTTGGGTAAGTGATTTAAGTAACGAGGCGACGTGTAATACGATAAAAACATGGTGGATACGCCGCTGGTACTTCCTATATATAAGTGCTTTTATGGTATTACATATCGTAGCGTTATTTAAACCATTTCAGTTTAGACATATTACATATACAATACAATCTTCACATAAACATCGTTTTACAAATAACTTAACTTATACAAACTCATTTTACATGGTTATTCACTTAACCATACATTATTCTTTTATACATATATACCATTTGGTTTATTTGTCACTTTTCAAATGATTTATGAACAGAAACATTCAACAAGATTCATGGCTACTTTTTATTAAATAGTTTCTCTAAACGCAAGTCATGAATCCTATTTTTACAAAACCTATGTATCTCACAGGCATTTTTATGCTGACGTACCTATTTTCACATGTGTTTTCAGGAGCTGTTACATAGGATGATCGAGTCACACTTAGGCGGACCTGTGCCTTAGTGACTTAAAACGAAGCAAGAACTAGTTTAATTATGTAATGTACTCTTTGTTTCTTGTTTAAGACAATGTAACTCTCTTGATTGATATATAAAACGTAACTTTAATTACCATGGTTGTGAAACAATTAATTCTGTTACAACACTCCCCGACGTTTCCGCCACGTTTCGTTGTTTTACGTGGTCGGGGTGTGACATCACACACCACTGGAACATCGCTTAGGTCTTCCCCTTTCCATTTTGTTCCACCACGTGGCCAAGAAAGCAAGGTTCTGTTTACGTAAGCACCTGCTCGCTTGTGTGCATGACATCAGCCTCAGCCCATTCGAAGGTCGGTCTCCATAGACATGCAAGATGTCACCAGATGGTAGAGGTAAACGAACAAACTTCTCATGACAAGCAATCTCAGCATGGTTCTTACGCAACCAATCCATACCGATAATGACATCAAAACTACCCAATTGCATGGGTATTAGATTAATAGTAAACACGTGGTCCTTAAGACTCATGGAACAACCACGGAGAATAGAATCAACTAGAATAGACTTCCCATTGGCAATCTCCACCGAAAACGACATAGGTAACATAGAGCGTGCATAGATTAGCAAAGATTCAAATTCCACGGACACAAAACTTCTATCGGCACCAGTATCAAATAGGATCGAAGCATAAAGGTTATTCATGAGAAACATACCATTAAAGACGTCATTGTCGTTATGAGCCTGGTTAGCATTGAGATTGAACGCTCGTCCACGAGCGGCTGGCTGCTGGTCCTTGTTCAGCTGAGGACACTGATTACGAAGATGAGTAGTATCTCCACATTTGTAGCACGCACAAACAACATTGACGGGCTTAGGATTCTGCGGAGGAGCTGGGAGAGCTGGTAGGGCTGCCTGAGTTGGGGCTTGCTGAGCTGGGTTAGCTTGGCAACAGTAGGGAGTCATGTGGCCATAGCGATTGCAGTTTGTGCACAAACGACATGCAGAAGCAACAGGATGATGAAAATTATAAGTGGCACATTTGGGGTAAGACCCAGTGTACTGTTTCTTGACTTCAGGGGCAGCAGTGTTCTAAGCAGTAGCAGCAGGAACAGGCTTAGCAGCAGGATTCGCAGTAGGAACAATAGCATTGCATCCTGAACCCTGAGACTTTCGCCTCTTGTTCTTGCTGCCACTTGGCTGCTGGGTGACTTGATTTGCAGACTTGGAGGGAGTAGGGTTGGCAAACTGCTTATCACGAACACGATTGTTGTTGAGACTGGCTACAAGACGGTAGACTTCCTCAATATTTTCGAGTTGAGTTGCTTCAATAGAATAACGCATAGCAGGAGGTAGACCATTAAGGTACTTGGTTATCATCTGCTTAGGAGTAGAAACCAAGTGAGGAAAAATCAAGCTGAGCTGCTTAAAGCGGGTAGTATAAGCTAGATTATCATCACCAATCTGCTTCAGGTGCCAAAACTCTTCTTCAAGCTTCAGTTGTTCATGAGGAGGGCAGAATTCAAGCATCATTAATTCTCGCACCTCAGCCCATGGAAGAGCATAGGCTTCTTCATTTGAACGGATGTTTCTCTCATTTGTCCACCACTCCAATGCTCGGCCTTGAAACATTCCAGTCGCACTCCTAGTCTTCAGGTGTTCAGGACACTCGTTGTTAATGAAGGTAACCTCGATGCTGTCAAACCACTCGAGCATAGCAGTCACTCCATCACTGCCTGTGAAAGACTTAGGGTTGCAAGACACAAAATGTTTATAGCTGAACTTGGTAGACTTTTCTTTTTTCGTCTTAGAGTCAGTAGAAGAGTGCGGAGTGTTCGACCCTTGGATCTCAGAGACGATCTATGGCATGACTCGAGCGATCTGGTCGGCCATGAAGGACATCATATTTTTCTGAGACTTTTCCCTGGATCTCTTGAGAGTGTCAGAGTGCCTTCGAGCAGACATCCTAATGATCCAACAAGAGGATCGTATAAGTCTAGGTTCAAAAAGTCTCACAATATAGGTTCACACATGATAGGTTAAAGGCTCAAGATTCAACAAGATTCACATAGTTCACATTAGTCTTGACACCACAACCCACGACCTTCGCATGGCACATTGTACGAAGTTTGGCAACATGTCAAAAACGCTTATATATAGGAAGTACCAGCGGCATATCCACTACACTTTGGGCATATCGCTTCCGCCTCGTACTCGGTGTCATGTTACGTGTCGTAAAACACACTCATCATCGTAGATTCTCATAGACTACTCCAATAGTTTAATGTAGATTCCAATAAATTCAATAGATTCAATAGATTCATAGACTCCAATAGACTCAATAGTTTCCAATAGATTCAATAGATCATCATAGATTCATGTTAATAACGCACAAACAACGAAATCTCGCATGGCACGTGCTACGAAAGTTTGTCAACATGACGGAAGCACTTATATATAGGAAGTACCAGCGGCGTATCCACCATGCTTCAATCATGCCACGTCCCCCTCGTCGTCGGTGTCACGCTTCGTTAATCACAAAATTAGATTCCACCACTTTTTACAACATAAATTACCTAAATAGATTCAACATAAACTAACCAAATAGATTCAACATAGATTAACCAAATAGATTCCATGACTCCAACCCGAGCCTACAAAACTATGAACTTTACTTAGCGCGTGGTACGAAGACTCGGTAACATGCCAGAAACACTTATATATAGGAAGTACCAGCGGCGTATCCACCATGCTTCGGACATGTCACGTCATCCCCGTCTTCCGCGCTAGGCTGCGTTTCGCATTTTGTTTCTCAAACGACACATACTTGGATTATACGTAGATTACGCTAGTGTACGCATAGATTACACATAGATTCCTCATAGATTACTCAAGTAGTTTCCCATGGATTAGGTTTCAACAAACTCACCAACGGTCTGCAAAACACTAAGTTTCGCATGGCACTTAGTACGAAAGTTGATAACATGTCTGAAACACTTATATATAAGAAGTTCCAGCGGCGTATCCACCATGCTTCAGACACGTCACTTTTCCCTCGTGTTTCCATGCCATCTTACATTTAGTGCCTTACAACCACAACAGTACATAGATTCATCAGATAGCTTCACATAGTGTCATAGTCGATCAAAATTCCCATATTGGCCCTCATGATAGAATAAAGCTTCATAAATTTAGTTTGATTCTGAAGAAACACTAGATAATTGACCGGAATCGAATTATCTAGGGGGTTTGGATCTGCATAAAAAGGGGTTGTTCTCTCTCGTTTGATTCGATTGCCACTGATTTCCTTCTCCAATAAACTCTGTAAAATAAATCACCGTTAGCCTCGTCAAGGGGAGAAAGGAGTTCTCTCCTTGACCCGACTCCGGCGTGAGAATAATTATGTGTTTATGAAGAAGAAGAGGTATTGACGAAGTGTGTGTAACTTAAATTTCATACCTGAATTGTTCTCATATTTATAGCCGAGAGTTTTTGGGCGGGAAAACTCGTTGGTGAAATGTTGACGGAAGATGCTAACCCCGTAAGCGGTTACATTTCCTTCCGTTAAGTTTCTCGATCCGACGTGAGTGCACACGGATCGCTGTTTAGATCTATGGTCGGGGGTTTGCCACGTGGAAAGTGATCAGGTGGAGGTTTCTCTCCAATTACATGCTATCATTGTGATTTCAGGGATGCCTGAGATGATGACACGTGTTCAGACGGTTATAACCGTCTTAGTGGTGCACGATTGAATTCTTCTAGAAGATTACTACTGTAATCAGGTGTGACTCTTTATCGTGTGGTTTCAGTTAAGTAAATAATATCCAAGTCTGGATATTATTAAGCGGAAGTGCTTGTCTTAGGATTTTCATCCTTTATGAAAGCGCAAGGATTTATGATTTCCTTTTGGCGCGCGAGTGTTGTCTGCTATCTGTCTCTTAAGCCTTTCTTTTGTAAAACCAGTGCGCGGCCGCGCAAGGTAAAAGGGGCTGAAAGACAAGGTTGTGGTATGGTCCCAAGTACTTATTATGAGGTTTTTGGGACCTTACCCCTTCAAGTCCCCCCAGTCTAGTGTTGCTCTTATGTAAGTAAGTGGAGCACTAGACTTATAAGAGGGAAATGCTTTTTGGCGCGAAAATGGGGAATCTTCTAAGAGAAGATTTGCTTATTAAAACCTTTAAGGGGAGTTGTGATTTTTCCCTTTGTTGATCTGACCTTTTTGTAATCATGATCTGACGTTTAATGTCGTCATTTGTAATAAAGAATTATTATTTGCGATACTTTTTTCCCCTCTTGTCTTGGAATATGCACCGCCGTTTGTCAGACTTCATTTATGGGACATGACGCTTAATCCTGTAGCGCTGTTCAGAAAAGACACTTGATAGTTAATCATGATGATTATCTTTTCCCTTTCCCGGAGTTATCTCCTCTATATATGCATTTGAGGGTTCTTTTCCATTTGTTTGATCTGAAAAAGATGAAGGCCAAACGTTCTTTCCGTACCCAACGTCTTTTGGATATTCTGAATATGTATGAGGCTGCTGAGAGTCTCTTACTCCTTTCTAGTTCACCGTCTTTAGTAGCTACCGGAGACGAGAAACCAGTATCTTTCGTTCATCCCACCGTGGTGGGTTCTGGTTCTGAAGCTTACCAGCTGGAGGTTGTTGAAGAAGAGGCTGGTGTTTTATCTGTGGATGCCTTGATGGCACGTTTTCCGATGATTCACCACGGTGGATGTGAACTGGTGTACTCTCGTCGGAAGAATCGTCATGTTGATCATGTGCCGATTGTTGTTGGTTAGGCTAGGTTTGGGAAACTGTGTATTCTCCTTTTTTGACGTTTATGTTGGTCTTGCTACTAAAAATTTTTGAAGATCACTGCCGTGATTGTTTTGAATGGTTGTTTATATTGCACTTTGATGATATATATATATTTTGATGCACTGTCGTGCATGTAAGCTTTATGTTGTGTTTGGATTACAATATGTTGCATATGTTTAACTGCTTTGAATAGGTAGAGCGAATGAGAATGGTATTGTATTCATGTGTGAACGTTTGTCTAAGATGCGCAAGGTTGTGCCCTTTTTAGACTGTTCATGAAGCGTACAATGTTTACCATATTGTTTTCGCGTATACCTAAAGAATTATATGCAATTTGTAACAAACAGTAACATGAGTAAAGATGATGCTTGTATTAATAAGGGTGCAAGGCCAATAATACAAAGGATAATAAAGAAATACATTGCCTGTATACTTTCATCTTGCGGATTGGTTTAGCTTATATGTAACACCTGCGCAGCTGCTGCGCATTCCAGGTGCGGGGAACTAGTGTCCCATCAATTCTTTTCAGGGTGTATGCCCCCTTGCCTAAGACTTCATTGATGACGTAAGGTCCTTCCCATTTTGGCGCTAATTTTCCTGGTTTTTCTGCGTTGGAAGCTTCATTGTCGCGCAAGACAAAGTCACCAGGGACAAAGGTACATACGCGTACACGCGCATTGTAGTATTTTTCGAGTTTGGATTTGTACCTTGCCTCTGCGATGGCGGCGTTTTCGCGCCTTTCTTCGAGAAGGTCTAAATCCAGTCTTCGCACTTGCTCGTTGTTTTGTCTTTCCATAGCTAGCATACGTGGTGATGGAAGATAAATTTCTGCTGGTATTACTGCTTCTGATCCATAGACCAGGCTGAACGGGGTTTCCCCGGTACTGGTTTTTGGCATAGTGCGGTGTGCCCATAAGATGCTGGGGAGTTCATCGACCCATCCTCTGCGCGTTGTCCCGAGTCGCGCTTTTATGCCATCGATGATCTGTTTGTTAACACTCTCTACTTGGCCGTTTGCTCGTGGATGCGCCACAGAGGCAAAGTTGTGTTCGATCTTCATTTCTTTGAACCATTTTTGAAGATCGTCTGAGGCGAAGTTAGTGCCGTTGTCGGAGATGATGCGCAATGGTAATCCGAATCTGCAAATAATATGTTCCCATATAAATTTGCGAATTACCATTGCCGTTGTTGAGGCTAGTTCCTTGGCTTCGACCCATTTTGTGAAATAATCGACTGCCATAATTATGAATTTTACTGCGCCCGGCGCATCTGGGAATGGGCCGACAAGATCAATGCCCCATTGCTGAAATGGCCAGGCGGACGTAACTGGAACGAGTGGATTCTTTGGGTGAAGCGTTTTTGGCGCGTGGCGCTGGCAGGCTGCGCATTTTCGCAGTAACTCGACCGCATCTACATGCATTCCTGGCCAGTAATAGCCTGCGTTCATTATTTTGGCGACTATCATGCGCGGTCCGGCGTGTATTCCACACAATCCTTCATGGATTTCTCTTACTAAGTATTGTGCATCTGTTTTATCCACGCAGCGCAGGAGTGGTCCCATGAACGATTTCCGGTATAGAATCCCCTCCACCATTTCGTAATTTATTGCTTTATTCTGGATTTTCTGGGCTTCTGCCTTCCCTTCCGGATGTTTCCCATGTTGTAAGTACAAAATGACCGGAGACATCCAGGATAGACTGCCGATCTCTATGACGTTCACTTGTTTGCGAGGGACGAAAGGGTTGGACAATACCTCGATACGCACTTCTTTTGCCAAGTGTCTGAAGCTGGTGGCGGCCAGTTTGCTCAATGCATCTGCGTGCTTGTTTTCACTTCTGTTTATGTGATTGACCTTGAACATTTGGAATTAGCTGATTAACATCCGCTCTTGTTCAAGGTATAACGCCATAGCCTCTCCTCTTGCATCATAGTGCCCATTAACTTGTTCAGCTACCAGTTTTGAATCGACGTTAGCTTCGAGGTTTCTTGCCCCTATTTTAAGCGCTAAGCGGAGGCCTGCTAAGAACGCTTCATACTCTGCTTCATTGTTTGTGCTCCGGAAATCTAGGCGTATGGCATAGGTGAGTTCGTGGTCGTCTGGACTGACCAGTCAGAGACCCGCCCCTGCTCCGTCATCGTTGGAAGCGCCATCTGTGTGCAGAGTCCAGACCCTATCGTCAAAAACAGGAACATGGTTCTGAATTGCCTCGCACTCTTAAACTTTTTCGATAGGAACTTCTGTGGCAAAATCTGCTAGAACTTGTCCCTTGATTGCCGGTCGCGGTCTGTATTGGATATTGTATCCCCCGAGCTCAATAGCCCATTTGGCCAATCTTCCCGCGGCTTCGGGTTTGGATAAGATTTGACCTAAATGGTAATTAGAGAGAAGTGTGATGACGTGACCAGAGAAATACCGACGTAAGCGCCGTGATGCATGTACTAGTGCTAAGACTAGTTTTTCTATCATTGAGTAACGTGTTTCTGGGCCAGTGAGCATCTTGCTTATACAGTAGATTGGAGTCTGGATGTTTTCTCGATCTACCATTAATACTACGCCTACTGCTACTTCCGCAGCAGATAAATATAAGATCAGCGGTTCTTTTTCTCGCGGAGCTGTTAGCGTTGGCAACTGAATTAAACACTCTTTCATTTGCTTGAAGGCTGCTTTCGCTTCAGGAGTGCACTAGAAGTGGGTTTTCTTGGCGCAATTTCGTAGTGTGCTGATGAATGGATAGGACTTTGCTGCATGATTTGCCAAGAATCTGTTCAGGGCTGCTAGACGTCCGGCAAGTCTTTGCATCTCTTTTATTGTTGCAGGTGATGGCATTGACTGGATAGCTTGCACTTTCTCCGGATTTACTTTAAAACCATCCCTTGTTACTATGAAACCCAGAAATTTTCCTTCTTCCATTCCGAAGGAACATTTCATTGGGTTGAGCTTTAAGTTTACGCTGCGCAAAGAATCGAACGTGCGCTGAATATTTGCGAGCATTATATCTTCCTCGTGGCTCATGATGACGAGGTCATCCATATATACCTCGACTGTCTTGCCGATATCGCCTCTGAAGACCGTGTCCATTAGGCGCTGGTACGTTGCGCCTGCGTTGCGTAAGCCAAAGGGCATTTTTGTGTAACAGAAAATGCCTTTGTCTGTACAGAATGCGGTCTTGTCTTCGTCTTCTTCTTTCATTTGGACCTGATGATAACATTTATAACAGTCAAGAAAGCACTTCCTCCTAAATGATGCTAGAGAGTCAACTTTTTTGTCTATCTCAGGAAGCGCGTAGCAATCTTTTGGACATGCTTTATTCAGGTCTTTCAAGTCGACGCACATTCTCCATCCGCCACTGTGTTTTTTGGACCATTACTAGGTTGGTGACCCATGTATGGTATTGGACCTCGCGCTAGATTCCGACATTAAGTAGCTCTGTCACTTGCTCGTCCATGGCTTTTGCTTTCTCGTCACTGAAGCTGCGCCTCCCCTGAGCAACAGGTTCTGCTGAGGGTTGGATGTTCAGACAATGTTGTGCTATATCGCATGGAACCCCAATCATGTCTGCTGGGCACCAGGCGAATATGTCTTTGTTGTTGGACAACAATTCTTTTAATTGTTTTTGTGTTGCTGGGGAAATGGCATGTCCTAACAGGATGGTCTGTTCTGGATATTCCTCGTTCAGAACCCACTTCTCCGGTTCGTTTGATGTTGAAGGTTTGGCCACCTTTGCTGGTGGCTCGTCATCTACGTACATGACTTCCTTGCTTGAGTATAGAATTGCTACTCCAGTTTTTGTTGGAAATCCGCATGCAGCATGTGGAATAGAAGTGATAATGCTGAATTCCCTTTGCGACCTTCTTCCGAGTAAAACATCATGGCGTGATGTTGCCGGCATGACCATAAAGTTTACTGTGACTGTGCGCGAATGTTCACCATCAGATAGAGTCACAGGAAATGCTATTTGCCCTAACGGGAATACAGCTTCATTACAAAATTCGGTAAGAGGAAAATCGACTGGCTCCAGACGTGCTTTGTCTTCTGGATCAAGTTGTTTGAAGCACTGCTCGTATATGATATCCATCGAGCTTCCTGGATCTATGAACATATAGTCCGTTCGATAATGGCCGAAGATACCAGTAATAATTACTGGTCACTCTTCCAGAGGGCCTCCTGGAACCACATGAAACACGACTTACTGTTCCCGCCAATGCTGATCATGGTGTCGTTTGTTTGGCCTTCGTGAAGGGCCTCCTTGTACCATGTTTATTTGTTTTGGTTTGGTTGTCTGACCATTGGTACCTTCTGGTTCTGGCATTATCCTGGCATAACTGTTAGATTGGATGTCCCACTGATAAGGTATCTGTGGGTCCAATACTACAGTATCAATCGTATCACTGCTTTTTTGCAGAGTATCAGATCTGGTGTTTGGGGATTCAGATCTGTGAATTTGTGTGAAAATTTGATTTAAAGCAATCTGGAATCTGTCGAACCAGTATTCTGGAGCTCTTTCTATGAGCTGATCTGAGCAATTCTTTTCGTCTGAGTGACTATTACTTCTGTTGATTCCCATGATTCCGTCGATCTGAGTATTTGGGATTGTAGAACCCTTGAATTCAGATCGAGGACCTGATGGGTGAGGTGATGAATTCTCTGCCATATGAAAACAGAGAAAAGAGGGAAACTGAATCGAAACGAGACAAAAACTGAAAAAATAGAGAAATCGGTGGGTGCCAATGAAGAAACACTAGATAACTGACCATAATCGAATTATCTAGAGGGTTTGGATCTGCATAAAAAGGGGTTGTTCTCTCTCGTTTGATTCGATTGCCACTGATTTCCTTCTCCAATAAACTCTTCAAAACAAAGCACCGTTAGCCTCGTCAAGGGGAGAAAGGAGTTCTCTCCTTGACCCGACTCCGGCGTGAGAATAAGTATGTGTTTATGAAGAAGAGGTATTGACGAAGTGTGTGTAACTTGAATTTCATACCTGAATTGTTCTCATATTTATAGCCGAGAGTTTTTGGGCGGGAAAACTCGTTGGTGAAATGTTGACGGAAGATGCTAACCCTGTAAGCGGTTACATTTCCTTCCGTTAAGTTTCTCGATCCGACGTGAGTGCACACGGATCGCTGTTTAGATCTATGGTCGGGGGATTGCCACGTGGAAAGTGATCAGGTGGAGGTTTCTCTCCAATTACATGCTATCATTGTGATTTCAGGGATGCCTGAGATGATGACACGTGTTCAGATGGTTATAACCGTCTTAGTGGTGCACGATTGAATTATTCTAGAAGATTACTGCTGTAATCTGGTGTGACTCTTTATCGTGTGGTTTCAGTTAAGTAAATAATATCCAAGTCTGGATATTATTAAGCGGAAGTGCTTGTCTTAGGATTTTCACCCTTTATGAAAGCGCAAGGATTTATGATTTCCTTTTGGCGCGCAAGTGTTGTCTGCTATCTGTCTCTTAAGCCTTTCTTTTGTAAAACCAGTGCGCGGCCGCGCAAGGTAAAAGGGGCTGAAAGACAAGGTTGTGGTATGGTCCCAAGTACTTATTATGATGTTTTTGGGACCTTACCCCTTCAGATTCTGAGATTAGATTTAAGGTTTTAGATTGTGGACATAAGTGCGATTTGTGTGAAAAGTCTCAAAATAAACGAAGAATCAAAATGAGTGAAGAATCAAGTCTAAAACCACATGTAAAAATCGAGATAACATAAAAGATAGGCTCATAAAACATAGAGTGTTCCGGGTAGAGGAACGATGACTAACCAAGGTGATTCGAACCCTTTTCGAATTGAAGCAACACATCTTGACTTACTTAGACAAATACGTCATCGATGTTAGGCCTACGATATTCGTCCTTTTGGTCATTTCACGTAAACAATTGAATGGAAGTTTCGAGACTTTGGCGAGATATAAAAGCATCAAGGAGTGGGACTAGTTATCAAGGTCTGAGTTTCACCTCTATCTTGACAACATCATGCCCTGATAGCATCGGTACTTATCCGCAAACAAGACCTACTAGAATAACATGGAGATTTTCCATCAAGGTTCGGATGTCACTCCTGTCTTGGGGGCAAATCTCGTGCAAAATACAAACACCGATTAACAGTGTTTTCGATGTATCAAGTGTATATTGTATCAGCCTTAGGAAAGGCTTGTAAGTTTATCAGGAAAAGTGCTGCTAGGAAGCAAGTACGGTAGAATGCATAAGTCTTAAACAACAAATAAGAGTTAAGATTCCTAGAACCATAGACTAGGGCAAGTATTCCTACTTATCCTAATTCCCTATAGTTATGGCTCTGATACCAATCTGTCACACCCCAATCCGATGGCGGAAACATCGGGGTGCGAGCACTAAGCGTTCAGATTGCTCATGAGATTCCATAACACTAATAGTTTCAATAGATATTAATAAAGTTTTCATAACAACTTGTCTTAAAAGCATCAAACATCCAAATTCATCAAGTACAATCATCCAAAATAGTTTCATGTTTCTAAGTTTAACTAAGATGTGTTTCTAAGCAGCATCCTAGCAAGTTCTTGATTCACAGCATCCTATCAGCCTGCAACATGTATTAAAACAGAGTCAGTACAAAATGTACCGGCGAGTATACAAGTTTGAATAATAGTATAATAGTATAAAGCAACTCATATCCATATGTAGTGTAACAAAAATAGTTTCAGCCATGCCAGTGTTCACAGTCCAACAAGTGATAGCCCAAGTATCCCGATGCTTTGTTGTTTTCCCAAGTCTCAAGGAAAACTAGAATCCTCCTAACAATACCCCCGAGAATAATGGGGAGGTGCATCTCCTATAGCGCTACTATTGTTAAGGCGGAACTACACACCCTGGATTAAACGTTCACATAGCACAAATAGAATACAAGAATCGCAACACGTAGGATAGAGTTTAGTTTGCAAAAGTCTCAAGTATCGTAGTTTAGAATAATACATGTTACATCCCAAAGTTTAAAGCAAAAAGGGATCGAGTATACTCACAGTGATTGCTCAACAGATTAACTGTTATTGGATCAAAGGGAGCTCTTTAGAATTAGCCTGATTAGATTGCAACGGATAAGTGTCGGATAAGACAACGAGGCTGCACAAGTGTCGAACTACCACTGGATCGGATGGTTGTCCGATCGGATGATCATCCGATCGGATTTCCATTCGATGGAAATGACACGTGTGTAAAAGGGACGGATAGCTGCCTGATCGGATGGCTATCCGATCGGGTTGCCACTCGATTCAAGATTGATCAAAGTGTGAAGGGATCGGATGGTTGTCCGATCGGATGGCTATCCGATCGGGTTGCCACTCGTTCCAAAGTTCAAGATTCAAAGTTGCCTCGATCGGATGGCTGTTCAATCGGATGGCTATCTGATCGAGCTGCCACTCGACGATCAGGACTTCAAAGTTTCAAGAATGTATAGGGTTAAGGGCAAGTGTCACTCGATCGGGTGGCTGCTCGATCGGATGGCTATCCGATCGGGTTGCCACTCGATCGGGTTACCTTGTCCCGTTCTTAACTTTGTTAAAACTATAAGTTTCTGTTTAAAGCAACGACGATGTGGTACGTACTAAGACAACAGTGAACTCATCAGTGTTCAGCCGATCCTATCTGGTAGGAAATCACCCTAGTCCGTTCGGTCGTCAGTTCGTGATGATATTTATGTCAGAATCCGTACTCCGGTCATCTTCTTCGGTAACAATCTTTTTCCAAGCCGACCCTAGACTAATAATTAAGTCTACAGTCCGTTTAGATCCGGATCTTACCGTTTTATGTAAAAGTTCAAGAAAAGATGAGGATAAACATAGGATTTTAGCTTGAAAAGTTTAAATCTATCATAGATTTAGTGTAAAATGCATGAAGTTCCTTAGATCTAAGCTAGATTCTATCAGGAGTGACATCATATGGTAGTTTGTACAAACCACCATTGATGACATCATCCTTAAGAACTCAGATCTAAGAGATTTCACGGTGAAAAGTGATATTTCAAAGGAGAATCTCATAGAGAATGAGGTGTAGATTAAGAAAGTACAAGGATCTAGTGTAAAACATACCGAAATTGCCAAGAAATCGAAGAAATGTGGTGTGCGTGCGTCTGGGTCGAGTGAAGCTGTCACATCAGTGAAGGACTGATGTGACATGCCTATTTATAGTGTGGGAGAGAGATTAGGACAGAGTGCAGCGGATCGGATGGCAACTCGATCGAGTGGCCATCCGATCGGATTGCCACTCGGGCAATCCATCCTTTCCGCGTTTCCATCTTTGATTCTTTTCGCGCGTTTGATCAAGCGTTGCGTTGCGTATCCATTGGGTAATAGTATAACTAGATTATAGCCATAACACAAAAAGATTTCAAAGTTTCATAGTTTCTGCCAGTGACAAGACTCCAGTCCCTCGTTCAACCAAGTCATAAGTTTCACAAGCCTCAAGAGTCAAGCACCAAAGTATATAGAATTAGGCATTCCAAGCATATAGAATATAGGCATTTCAAGCATATAGAATTAGGCATTTCAAGCATATAGAATATAGGCATTTCAAGTATCTAGTATATGTCATAGAATTCGGCAGGTACCAAAGTATTGATGACTACAAAGATCAGGGACTAAAATTGACAATTAGGCAAGGTCTAGGGACTAAACTTGCCAATAGCCTAAAGTTTAGGTCTAGGGACTAAACTTGCCAATAGCCTAAACTTGCCAACACCTTCCAAACCCACTGAACAACCTTCTGAAATCCCCAAAAGTTCCTCACCTCAAACCACAATGCCAACAGATGTTGAGACACCTGTTATATCAACAACTGTTGATACATCAGTGGTTTCAACAGATGTTGTCACAACAAATGGTCTCATCACCTTACCAACCACCGCTCAATCCACAAATACACCTCCAACCACACCAAAAATCAAGAGAAGAAGGATAACCAATGTCATACTTGAAGATGACACTACACCTTCTCCACTTCCAATTTCTTCACAACCTCTGATCCTTTCCACTGTGCAAAAACCTACTTCATCTGCTTCAATTCTAACTCCTGTCCTAACTACTGCCTTGGTTCCTTTGAGAGTAAAATATCCTCTAGATCTTCCAGCAGTTAGAGAGGAGATCAAATCCTTCTATTCTGAAGATGATCCTGAAAAGAGGAATCTTCCATCTCTTTAAGGGTATCCTTTGCCAAAGAACATTGATGAATAACTTCAATTGAAAGCTAAATAAGCAGAGGATATCTCAAAAAGAGACACAAAAGGAAAATTTGATAAAGAAATACAGAGAAGTCTGCAATATTCGCTCAGCAAAGTTAGAACATTAGAACAGTTTTCAAAAGATCTTTGTCAGCAGTTATCAGAAAGAGGTGATGAAAGCCTAAGGCAAGATTACATTGAACACATCATGGAAAACAAGAAATACAAGGCAGAAAGGTATCAATTCAAAGACTGGACCATAAGTGAGCTCAAGCAAGAAATTACAAGAATACAAAAGATGCTTGATGAGAAAACAATAAAACCAACCCCACCAGTCTGGTCCCAGTATGAAAAGAATGTACCTAAAAGAGTTTTAAAGTTGAAGAGAATGAAGAAAGAGCTCATAACTGCAAATTATGGATCAAGGAATCAAGTTACAAGGTGGACAGAGGTTAAAGTGTTAGAAACCTACAAAAGGTTGGAAGAAAGAAGAAAGAAAGATCCCACTGTTCCTAAAAAGCCAGATTATTCAGCATTAGTGGTTTCAACCAAACAGACCCTACCAACTAAAAGATTTGCTAAACCCACTGTTCCATCTGCTATTGTTGTCTATCAAAGAAAAAGGCAAAAACATATTGATAGAGAAGAAGAGGCACAAGAAGAATCTGAAATATTTAAAGTGGCCATCAAGCAGATTGTGACACCTGTGCCTCCACGGCCATCAAACAAATACCAAACCAATGAAATATTGTATTTCATACTTGGGATTTGAATAAATATGTGTATCATTTGCACAAATCAATTTTTGTTCGATTTCGAGCTCTAAATCGCTTTCTTGGAAGTTATACGCGAGCTGATACATAAACGTAATCAGTTTAATGCAACAAAAACTCCGGAAGAGTGACATGGGCTTAACATACCTTAAATAAACTTTACATTACTTAGAAATAAGTTTTGGAAGGTTTGGTGTGTCGAAATCAAGTTTATTCGCTTACAGGGACTAATTTCGACAAACTGCGAAAGTATGCCGATTCGTACTGTAACGAACATTCCGGAACTTGATCATAAGTTAAACATACCCTAAATATCATTTACATAGCTTAGAAATAGACTTTGAGGGGTTTGGTGTGCTAAAATAAACTTTTTGGTCATTCAGGGACTAAAAACGTCAAAAGTGCATAAGTTTGCATTTGCGCGCGTATCTTACGTTCTGAATACATCCGGACATCCAAAAATTTATGTAATCATTAAAATATTTTATTTTAGTGATTGGAATGCTCAAATTCCATTCGTCGCGTAATTTGGATCGTTTTTCGCGTCCGTTCGTGTTTCGTCGTAATTAACCGAACAACGCAACCGTACGGCCAAACGAACCGACATCCAAGATATTTTTTAGCATGTTTCATGTTCTCTATACTTAATCTTCATTATTGAGCCTTGAAAATGGGTTAACGGGGTTTAAACACATCAAAATAGGCCTTAAACATGTGCAGGGACCAAAACTGTAAATATTTGAAACTTTCTGGAACTGGGCATATGGTGGCGTCACACCACCACTATATGGGTTAGCTGTGGTAGCACGCCACCATCACATCTGGGCATAAACTCAATTTTCAGCAATGCCAGGTTATTTTCAGCAATTAACTTGAAGTTTAGGGGCTATTTTGTAACATTTGCAATACCATTTGATGGTTTTGGGGAACCCCTAGTATTCCAAAACCTTGTGCCCACTTGGACGGTCCAGATTAATGCTCATTTATCGAGGAATGATCTTAACGGTTCTATGAAATCTATAAATACCCACTTCCATTTTCATTTCATTTCACACCTTTTGATTCATTCAGCTCTAAGTTGGGGTTTTATGTTCCATACCTGAGTTGTTTGGATCAAAACCTCCATTCTTGGACCTTTTGTAAGTCCTCTTTCGTTCGTTTATGCGTTTTCAAGCATGAAAGCCAAACTATGTTTGACTTTCTGCTTTGACCTCGTTTTGGTCAACACGAAGTTCGTTTGAACTTCTCAACGTGAGCGTAATCACGATGGTCATAGTCCTTTGTGACTATACCTACTGATTACCATGTTATTTAGGTTTAGTGACGAGTCATAGTTTCAGTCAAAATGCGCGTTTATGCGTATTTTGCAACCAAACTATTTTTGGGTATCAAAACTGTTTGTTTTGATATCAAACTTGTTTTCTAACTTCGTTAAACATGTTTTGACATGTTTAGCTCGTCACTTTAGGTTTAATGCTTATATAGGGTCGTAAGGTAAGCGATCTAAACAATCGCTTATACTTTCGAACCGACCCGTTTGGTCGATCATTAGGATCCGACCAAACACATTAGGTGACCATAGTAGTATATGGAATAACCTTCCAAGGTTATACCTTATGGTCAAGTCGTTTAGTTAGTTGTATGATAGGTAGTTTATATGCCTTAGGAAAATTACCAAAATGCCCTTTTACGCCAAAATTCATTTTAAGCATATGTAACCTAAATTTTCACATCTAAACTGATTAGGTAACAATATTAGACATATTAAGGCATATAATACTTATCATAGGACTAGTTAGGCATTCCGAACGCGTTTTAAGCAAACGACGCGTTAAAGTAGCGTAAGCTATCTAGACGGGTCGTAATGGGTCGTAAGCACTTAGGATAGGTTTCGTTTTAGAATGTAGGCTTTGTTAAACCATATTACATGAGTTCCTATACTCATTTGGTTTACGAAACCTCATTCTACCCGATCTTCCGATTTAGGTCCGTTTATTTACATAGTTACCTATATTAGGTGCCGTTTAATTCCGTGATCCCTCTAGCTTTGCTTGGTTATTGTTCAAGACTTCTAAGCACCCTCAAGTGAGTACATAGTCCCCTCTTTTACTATTTTTAAACATTTTGGGGTGAAACACATGTGCCTACTTGTTACTTTCGTGTTTTTCATGTTTTTATATCATACTTGCTATGTTCATTAGTACACTTATTGTACATGATTTCATTATGTTTTTGCTATGTATGTCCATTTAGTGCATGCTTAGTACATTGTTTTACATTTCATTTCATGCTATGTATGTCCATTTAGTGCTGTTGGGATTGAACCCTATCAAAGGAACAGATAATTAAAGCCAAAACTAGATCAGAGCAGTGGATCCAGAATAAGCAGATGTTACATACAAGTCTCTCCCCTTGAAAGTGATTTCAACATCTGCTGACCTCCTATCTACTGATCGTGCAAACTGCTGACCTACAAACTGCTGATCAAGTAAAGGCCTGATGAAAGACTAAAGCTCTGCTGTTCAATCTACTGCCTTGAGTCACGCACTACTGATCCGGACAAGTACTGCTAGGTTCACAGTAGTGGTAGGATGCATCAGTTATTTAGATGTCTTTTATGTAATGAAATGTAATAGCAGTAGTTAGCATAGCAGTGTTTGTATTGATCAGAGGTTAGAGTTTGTTAGGAGGTTAGATGTCACTTTCATGGTGACGTCAGCTTAGATGCTCAGTGGTTTGCTAATGCCTATAAATAGAACAGTGCTCTGTACTGTTCTATTAGCTCTTTGCAAAATTCTCTTCCTGCATGAACAAATGCTGACCTCTGGCTGAGGGGGAGTTTGTATTAAACATTGCATTGTAATAGTTGTTGAAATTAAATTCAATCTTTCGGTTCTTTGTGAAAAATGTTTGATCAAAGCAATACTCTTGTTTGACTGTGTGTAAAGTTTGTTTCCATCTTAATTCCGCTGCACAACTCATTCATCTTTATCTAATTCAAACGTGAAAACACAATCAAAACCAAACTCAGATCCAACAATTGGTATCAGAGCTTGGACAGTCAAATTTGATTTAACAATCATTTTGACATAAATAGTTCAGCTCATAATCGTTGATATCGATAGTTTGTTCGGTTTGTTGAAAAACAGAGTAAGGTTTAATCACCATTAAAGTTGATTAATCAATGCCTGTAAAACAACCAGGATGACGTCACAATCACAAGATGATAAGAATAACATTGGCTCGCTTTTTAAACCACCCATGCTTAAACGTAATGAATACAACATCTGGGAGAGAAGGATGGGTCACATCCTTGCTCAACAGAACACTGGATGTTGGAGGTCTGTTGTTTTTGGTCCCCATGTTCCTATGGTGCCAAGTGCTGAGGATGGAAAGAAGTTCGTTCCTAAACCATCTGAAAACTATACTGAAACTGATTTTCAAAAGTTCGAACTCGATGCCAAAGCATTTAGCATCATAGCATCTGCATTACCAAATGAGATCTATGCTGGACTGTTACATTGTAACAGTGCTAAAGAGCTATGGGATGCGTTGAAGGAACAGTTTGGGGGGACAGAAGATGTCATTGAAAACAATAGGGAAATTCTGAATCAGCAGTATGAAACATTTTGTCACGTCAAGGGTGAATCATTAACTCAGTAGTTTGAGCAATTCAGTTCTCTCATTAGTGAACTAAGGCTTGTTAAAGTAACTTTTCCAAATACAACTCAAAATAGCAGGTTCCTTAGATCACTACCAGAAAAATGGGACACCATAGCTTTTGTTACTAGAAACTCTGTTGAGTTCAAAGATCTGACCCTGACCCAACTACATGGTAGACTCCTGACCTATGAAAGGGAGTTAAACCAGAAAAAGAAGTTGCAAGAGTCTGGCAAAGTTACTGATGATTATTCATTCGGTAGCACAGCTCTTTTTGGTCAGGAATCTGGTAGCAGTGGTAAGGATCAGGGTTATGATCACTTTATTGATATAACTGCTGGTGGAAATTTTAACAACCCTGATCCTCACTCTGCAAATTATGCTTTTACTGCAAATTGTGAGAACCAGATATTAGATAATTTGTGCTTTGAACTCAATGATTTGCAACACTTTGATCCCACTGACTTAGAAGAGATGGACATCTTGCATCAATTGGCTTTGCTTAGTGTAAGAACAAGCAAATTATACAAAAGAATAGGGAGAAAATTCCCAGGGTTACATGGGAATTTAAGGGTTGGATTGGATAAATCAAAATCAAGTGTTACAAGTGCAATATGCTAGGTCATTTTGCTAGGGAATGCAGGAGTCAAACTACTGGTCCTATAATAACTCATCCCAGCTCAAACCCTAGACCACAAAATCAAAGCACTGTGCACTATACCCAATATACCCCTGCAGCCCATGTTAACACTGCTCACTATGCTGCTACCCCTGTGCCTGTGCATTATGTCCAAACCACTGTTCCATAAATTCAGTACGTTTAAACCCCTGTCCATCAGGCACAAGTGTAATCTGTTGCACCTCAAACAGCTGCTCCAGCAATGGTTCAACCAGATCAGCAAAGCTTCTTCACTCAAGGCTTTGTTGACTGGAGCAGCATGCCTGTTGAGCTTGGTGATGAAAATTTTGCACTCTATGCTTTTAATGAACCTTCTAATGATGAATTTTGTTTGATGGCATTAGAGTCAATACCAGAGGGGGAAGAAACTGAAGGTGAACAACTAAGTGATGAAACAGTGGATGAGGTGACTGAAGCAGTTGTTAATGCAGTTGCTGGTGAACTGCTGCTGGGAGAAAATTCAGAAACCCTGATTGAACCACTGACAGATCCCTGGTCCAAAGAGGACAAAGAAGAAGAGGAAGAGAAGAGAGCAGGTGAGATGAAAGTAAGAGCTGATGATGAAGAAAATCATCAATGTGATTGTGCCATGATGGCTGCTGCCAAGGTATCACCTCAAGTTCTTGAAAAACTGTGTTCAGACCAATGGCATTATTGCATTTGCTAACATCAAAGAGGTAAATGAAAACCTTAGGGATAAAGTCTTGTTTGATGAAGTCAAATTTGAAAGGTCATTAAAAGAACTTAGAAACAAATTGGCTGAAAAGGATAAAAAGATCAGCAGTCTCAAAGAAGAGCAAAGCATATCCAAAACTCAACTCCAAACTATGGTAGAAAAATACCAAGTTTGCAAAAAGGAGTTAGAGTCCACCCAAATCACATGTGAGAAATGGGTGGAATCTTGCAAAGGATATGAGTTAATGCTTGAAAAACAGATTAAAAGCAATGTGAAATTTGGTATTGGTTATAGAAAACATGATGATGAAAACACTGCTGTTGAAAAATCTGTTCAAACTGTGACAACTCGAGTTTTCTAGATTCCATCTTTGCATTAATTGCATGATTAATTGTGTAGTTGTTTGTTTACACGACTTGTTGGTTTCACAACTGTACGCGTTTGTAATAAGTTAAATCGTATTGTGGTTAGTATGTTATATATGGTGGGTGTTAAGTGTGTTATATATATTTATGGTGTGCATTACATTTGAGTGTGAGTGTATATTAAGAATATGTTTTATGTTAATATGGTGTTAAGATCAATAAAATATGGAACTTGTGCCAAACACCCTACTCCCGAAAACCTCCCACCCGAAATCACCCCTCCACAACGAAAACACCTTAGTGTTTTCATCAGGAAGTGGGCCAATGAAAACAGAATGGGCTTCGGCCCAGCAATAACCGGTAATAGTGTTTTGATATTAATCCTTAAGAGAAAGTGATCGCAAACCCTAATCGCCTCTCCCCCTCTCTCTCGTGTTTCTTTGAACCCGACGGCAATCTTGTGTTAGAGCGATCAAGTTACTGTCTCGATCATCACGGTTAGTGTTAATCTTTAATTGATTAATTGGTTTAAATCGGATGTATGTGTGTATGATGTTCGATTTAATATGTGTATCATCACTGTAGATAAACTATCGATGATCTGTACGAGTAAAAACAATATAGTTATGCCTGCTGCTGATGTTTGAATCGATGATATATAGATATATTTGAAGGTTTTAAGGGTATGATATGAATATACAATTGATAGAACATGATATGTTGTCAGGCCCTCACGAGATTTAGTTCAGCAATCAACACATGGTTTATCGGCCCAAAGTATGTGTCAGCCCACTAATAAAGCGGTCCAATGAAATTCGTTTGGAATGCTTTAATTTGATCAGACTATCAAACCCACTTAGATTGATTATTATTGGACCAAAGCTTTTAAATATATTGAAATGTAATTAATGAATCAACAGTAGTCAATATGAATATAATTGAATATGATTGAATGTTGCTTGTGTTATGTTTTCAAGAAGTGTTTATGCATATCCAGACAACATCACGTGCACTATCAGATTGTTTTAACTTTTATCAAATAAAAATTGAAGGTATAATTTGTTTAGTGGACCTCAAATGATCAAAGTTCAATAACAATTATTGAAACTAGATCGACATCATTAATACAATTCACATGACTTACACTTCAAATGATGGTAAGTAATTTGGGCCGCGAATTGATCATAACTGACATAAGATTTATCTCAGATCATACCAAACCTAAGAACGTTATTAATTTGGTTATTTTGCATGTATGTGTTGAAGATTAAAGTGTTATATGTGTGTAAACATGAGATCATTATGTGAACCTACTATGAATCGAATACATGTTAGATGACTATTTATTGATATTAAGTTAAGGGATTGATTGTGAAGATTTGAATTATATGCGTGAAATACATGTGCAATAATTGGGTATCATTATACATAAACTTGCAATGTGACATGGTACGTGACCCGAACATATGATAGGGAATATATGATGATGATAAACTGGTATGTTGCATGAATTACTGAGATGACTTGCTTAACGATAGGTGAAGTCTGTGTGCACTGCAAGTAAAATATGTGTAACGAATGCGTGAACTATGTGACTTGAGTCTATGTGAAACTGATTGGCTTTGATAACCATGCTAGGATTTGATTGATCAACTTGAATACGTAGATAAACATACCGAGCAAACCAAGGTGAGTTCACACTCTTTCCAAGGCATGGGATTCCCAGGGGTTGGGAATGGGTTTGGATGATTACTTGTACACACATTGATACTGGAATTACGTACCACTGACCTCGGGAGAGGCAGGTTACTGGTAGATACTGCTAGACTAGTGATACAAATACTACTCTTCGCACACACGTCTGGAATGGCCGCGATACTAACACTAATACTTAACTTCGCACACATGCCTGGAATGGCCGCGATACGAATACTAAACTTCGCACACATGCCTGGAGTGGCCGAGATACGAATACTAAACTTCGCACACATGCCTGGAGGGCCGCGATACAAATATACCTAGTCTAGAAAACATGGGAAACCCCCACTAATCTTCGCCAACATGCCTAGAGGGCCGCGATACAAATACATACGAAACATGGTTCACTAAATGTACATACGGTTTACAATACGATTACTATAACTGAACAACCAACTGTGAACTCGCTCAACTAGTTGTTGACTTTCTGTTGCATGCCTTGCAGGACCATAGGTACTCAAGGAGCTTGCACGGGAGGCGCGGTCGTTGTGGGCACGGATTGTGGATGTTTTGATGAAAACTTTATGACTCTTTAAACTAAACACTTGTGTTGGATTTTCATACTATGCTTCCGCTACTTATACTATGTTTTTGATTGAACACCGATTGTATTGTGACGGATTACATTTACTTTTACTTATACTTATATGTTCAATATGATTGGTGGCTTGATCCTGGCCATGTCACGCCTCCAAGCGGTGATACTCCGTGTGTGGATTTTGGGGGTGTGACAGATTGGTATCAGAGCCATTGGTTATAGTGAACTTGGTTTTAATAAGGGAAAAAGTTTTTGTTAAAACCATACTATAACCTGAACAGTTCTCAAACGATCCACAACGACGCTTCGCTCCACGTGCAAGACTCAACACTATAGGTAATACTGTTCATGTTTACATTGCCTACTTGCTAGATTTCATAGAACTTTGCTGAGGGTATGCTTAGATAAACATAACAACTATTGCTTGAGAACACTTGTGTGCTTACACTCTTCTGTCATCGCATTTCTCACGAACCTCTCTCACTCATGTGCTCTTTGATATCAAGATCATGAGTGGACGCGTTAACCTAACTCAAGCCCAGTTGGCGGATTTGATCACTGAACAAGTTACTGCAGCACTCGCAGCTGCCCAGGTAGGAGATATAACCTGCCATCACCACTTACTCTAGGATCTTTAGATCCTACTCTCGTAAACCAACACTCGTGCTTCAGTATGTTTACTCTTACGCACACGATAGGCCAACACGCTCAGCCACCTGTGTGCACGTTTCAAAACTTTCATGGACTGTCGTCCTACTACTTTTAGTGGCACGGAAGGAGCAGTTGGACTCCTCCATTGGTTTGAAAAGCTCGAGTCCGTTTTTGAGATGTGTAAAATTCCCTGAGGCTCGTAGGGTGAAGTACGCCACGGGTAATCTCGAAGGTACTGCGTTAACTTGGTGGAACGCGCAAGTTCAGATGCTGGGGCTGGCGGCTGCTAATGCCACCCCATGGAATGATTTTTAAGGAACTGATCAAGCAAGAATACTGTAACCGTGATGACATCCACAAACTGGAAGTGGAGTTCTTTAACTTGAAGATGATGGGGTCAGAGATAGAGGCGTATACGCAGCGATCTAACGAACTGGCAATTTTGTGTCCAACTATGGTGGATCCTCCCATCAAGCACATTGAGCTGTACCTCAAATGCTTAGTACCAGAGATTCGAAGTCTTGTGACATCGGCCAACCTTGCTACTATCCAGGATGTTACTCATCTTGCTCATCGCCTCACAGATCAGACAGTGGAACAGAACAAGCTGCCTAGACGCATTGGTGCTACTACTACTACTTCTGCTATTCCCAGTGACAACAAGAGAAGGTGAGATGGAACCTTCAGCAAGGGTTCAACTTCAGTTCAGTCTCAGGCACGGCAGCGAAAGATTGATGACTATCAGAGCACTGGTCAGCAATCTTCTGGTAGTCAAGGGTTGTAACCTCGTCTTAGTTGGTCAGACATTCTCCATCAACCTCATTCCCATAGTCTTGGGTAGTTTCGACATAGTCATTGGGATGGATTGGTTATCCCAACAGCAAGCGGAGATCCTATGCAAAGAGAAGATCATTCGCATTCCCCGTTCTGGCAAAGAATCTCTCGAAGTTCAAGGCGACAAGAGTGGTGTCGTGAGTGGCATCATTTCCTTCTTGAAGGCACAGAAGTGTTTGCAAAAGGGGCACACTGCTATTTTAGCGCTTGTTACGGACGCGTCAACGAAAGAGAAGAAGATAGAGGATATTCCCGTAGTACGCGACTTTCCTCAAGTGTTTCCTGAAGAGTTACCTGGGCTACCACCTCATCGCCAGGTCGAATTTCAGATCGAGCTAGCTCCAGGAGCAGCACCCATAGCTCGAGCACCTTATCGCTTAGCTCCAACCGAACTGGAAGAACTATCTAAGCAATTGCAAGAACTTTTGGGAAAGGGTTTCATACGTCCTAGCTCTTCGCCCTGGGGAGCTCCAGTTTTATTTGTGAAGAAGAAAGACGGTACCTTCCGTATGTGCATTGATTATCGCGAACTGAACAAGGTGACTGTGAAGAACCGCTATCCTCTTCCACGCATCGATGATTTATTCGACCAGTTGCAAGGGTCGAGCTATTATTCGAAGATTGATCTGAGGTCAGGCTATCATCAACTGAGAGTCCGGGACGAGGACGTCTCCAAAACAACATTCAGAACACGCTACGGCCATTACGAGTTTCTGGTCATGCCATTCGGATTAACAAACGCACCGGCAGTCTTCATGGATCTTATGAACAGAGTGTGCAAGCCTTACTTGGACAAGTTCGTTATTATTTTCATTGACGACATCCTGATCTATTCGAAGAGTAAGGAGGAACACGAGCATCATTTACGACTTATTTTGGAACTCCTTCGAACGGAACAGCTGTACACCAAGTTTTCAAAATGCGACTTCTGGCTTCGTGAAGTCCACTTTCTAGGCTACGTGGTAAACAAGGATGGGATTCATGTTGATCAATCCAAGGTAGATTCGATCAAGAACTGGCCTGTACCTCGCACACCAACCGAAATACGCCAATTCTTGGGTTTGGCGGGTTATTACAGACTGTTCATCAAAGACTTCTCAAAGATTGCACAACCGCTTACACTACTGACACAGAAAGGTGTTACTTATCGTTGGGGTAATACACAGGAATCAGCATTTCAGCACTTAAAGGATAGGCTCTGCAGCACACCTATTCTCATTGCCAGAGGGCACAGACGATTTTGTGGTCTTTTGCGATGCATCAATTCAGGGTCTTGGTTGTGTTTTGATGCAACGGGATAAAGTCATTGCTTACGCCTTGCGCCAACTTAAAGTTCATGAAAGGAATTACACTACACACGACCTGGAGCTGGGAGCTGTTATTTTCGCACTTAAGATATGGAGACATTACCTGTACGGTACCAAGTGCACCATTTAGACCGATCACAGGAGTCTCGAGCATATCTTCAAGCAGAAAGAGTTGAACATGCGACAACGTCGATGGGTCGAGCTACCGAACGATTACGAATGTGCCATCAAGTACCATTCAGGCAAAGCCAACGTTGTGGCCGACGCCCTCAGTCGAAAGGATACTACACCTAGACGCGTACGTGCTTTACAACTTACTATCCAATCTAGTCTTCCTGCACAGATACGAGATGCTCAGGTAGAAGCATTGAAACCAGAAAACGTCAGGGGTGAAGCTCTACGTGGCTTAAGGCAACGATTAGAACAAAAGGAAGACGGCGCCTATTATGTAACAGGACGCATCTGGGTCCCACACTATGGAAACTTACGCGAGCTTGTAATGGATGAAGCTCATAAGTCTCGCTACTCAGTACATCCTGGTTCGGATAAGATGTACCACGACTTGAAAACCACATATTGGTGGCCTAGCATGAAAGCTCACATAGCAACTTATGTTAGCAAGTGTTTGACTTGTGCGAGAGTCAAATCGGAATATCAGAAACCATCGGGCCTACTCCAACAACCAGAGATACCACAATGGAAATGGGAGCAAATTTCCATGGATTTCGTTACTGGCCTGCCTAGATCTCAACGTGGTAACGATACTATTTGGGTGATCGTGGACCGACTCACAAAATCTGCACACTTCTTGGCTATCAAGGAAACAGACAAGTTCTCTACTTTAGCAGACGTTTACTTGAAGGAAGTGGTTTCGAGGCACGGGGTGCCCATCTCTATTATTTCCGATCGTGATGCACGTTTTACTTCAGAACTGTGGCAAGCAATGCACAAATCTTTTGGCTCTCGGTTAGACATGAGCACAGCTTATCACCCTCATACGGATGGACAGTCTGAGCGCACTATTCAAACTTTAGAAGACATGCTTCGTGCATGTGTAATCGATTTTGGCAACGGCTGGGAAAAACATCTCCCATTAGTGGAGTTCTCGTACAACAACAGTTACCACACCAACATTCAAGCCGCTCCATTTGAGGCATTGTACGGGCGTAAATGCCGATCACCTCTTTGTTGGGCAGAGGTGGGTGATAGTCAAATCACAGGTCCAGAACTAGTAGTAGACACAACAGAAAGAATTGCACAGATACGACAACGCATGGTGGCTGCTCGTGACCGTCAGAAAGCCTACGCAAACAAGCGCCGGAAACCACTCGAGTTCCAAGTTGGGGATCGAGTGCTACTCAAAGTTTCACCCTGGAAGGGTGTGGTTCGTTTTGGCAAAAGGGGCAAACTCAATCCACGTTACGTCGGACCGTTTGAAATCATTGAGAAGATAGGCAAAGTGGCCTACAAACTAAACCTACCAGCGGAACTCAGTGCAGTTCACAACGTTTTTCACGTGTCGAATCTGAAGAAGTGTCTGTCAGATGAGACCCTCATAGTTCCTTTGAAGGAGCTCACTATCGACGATCAGTTGCGATTCGTCGAGGAACCAGTTGAAATCACGGACCAGGATGTTAAGGTCCTCAAGCACACCAGAATACCTCTTGTTCGAGTTTGTTGGAACTCCCGTCGTGGCCTAGAGTTCACCTGGGAACGAGAAGATCAGATGAAACTCAAGTATCCCCAGTTATTCGGAAACAGTGCAACCACTACTGAGGCTGAAGCTACTACAGAATTTCGGGACGGAATTCCAAATCAACGTGGGGATGATGTGACACCCCAGGAAAACCAGTAAACTACTCAACACAACTAGCTTCCTCAGTAACCGCGTGCTAAATTTCGGGACGAAATTTCTTTCAAGTTGGGGATAATGTGACAACTCGAGTTTTCTAGATTCCATCTTTGCATTAATTGCACGATTAATTGTGTAGTTGTTTGTTTACACGACTTGTTGGTTTCACAACTGTACGCGTTTGTAATAAGTTAAATCGTATTGTGGTTAGTATGTTATATATGGTGGGTGTTAAGTGTGTTATATATATTTATGGTGTGCATTACATTTGAGTGTGAGTGTATATTAAGAATATGTTTTATGTTAATATGGTGTTAGGATCAATAAAATATGGAACTTGTGCCAAACACCCTACTCCCGAAAACCTCCCACCCGAAATCACCCCTCCCCAACGAAAACACCTTAGTGTTTTCATCAGGAAGTGGGCCAACGAAAACAGAATGGGCTTCGGCCCAGCAATAACCGGTAATAGTGTTTTGATATTAATCCTTAAGAGAAAGTGATCGCAAACCCTAATCGCCTCTCCCCCTCTCTCTCGTGTTTCTTTGAACCCGACGGTAATCTTGTGTTAGAGCGATCAAGTTACTGTCTCGATCATCACGGTTAGTGTTAATCTTTAATTGATTAATTGGTTTAAATCGGATGTATGTGTGTATGATGTTCGATTTAATATGTGTATCATCACTGTAGATAAACTATCGATGATCTGTACGAGTAAAAACAATATAGTTATGCCTGCTGCTGATGTTTGAATCGATGATATATAGATATATTTGAAGGTTTTAAGGGTATGATATGAATATACAATTGATATAACATGATATGTTGTCAGGCCCTCATGAGATTTAGTTCAGCAATCAACACATGGTTTATCGGCCCAAAGTATGTGTCAGCCCACTAATAAATCGGTCCAATGAAATTCGTTTGGAATGCTTTAATTTGATCAGACTATCAAACCCACTTAGATTGATTATTATTGGACCAAAGCTTTTAAATATATTGAAATGTAATTAATGAATCAACAGTAGTCAATATGAATATAATTGAATATGATTGAATGTTGCTTGTGTTATGTTTTCAAGAAGTGTTTATGCATATCCAGACAACATCACGTGCACTATCAGATTGTTTTAACTTTTATCAAATAAAAATTGAAGGTGTAATTTGTTTAGTGGACCTCAAATGATCGAAGTTCAATAACAATTATTGAAACTAGATTGACATCATTAATACAATTCACATGACTTACACTTCAAATGATGTTAAGTAATTTGGGCCGCGAATTGATCATAACTGACATAAGATTTATCTCAGATCATACCAAACCTAAGAACGTTATTAATTTGGTTATTTTGCATGTATGTGTTGAAGATTAAAGTGTTATATGTGTGTAAACATGAGATCATTATGTGAACCTACTATGAATCGAATACATGTTAGATGACTATTTATTGATATTAAGTTAAGGGATTGATTGTGAAGATTTGAATTATATGCGTGAAATACATGTGCAATAATTGGGTATCATTGTACATAAACTTGCAATGTGACATGGTACGTGACCCGAACATATGATAGGGAATATATGATGATGATAAACTGGTATGTTGCATGAATTACTGAGATGACTTGCTTAACGATAGGTGAAGTCTGTGTGCACTGCAAGTAAAATATGTGTAACGAATGCGTGAACTATGTGACTTGAGTCTATGTGAAACTGATTGGCTTTGATAACCATGCTGGGATTTGATTGATCAACTTGAATACGTAGATAAACATACCGAGCAAACCAAGGTGAGTTCACACTCTTTCCAAGGCATGGGATTCCCAGGGGTTGGGAATGGGTTTGGATGATTACTTGTACACACATTGATACTGGAATTACGTACCACTGACCTCGGGAGAGGCAGGTTACTGGTAGATACTGCTAGACTAGTGATACAAATACTACTCTTCGCACACACGTCTGGAATGGCCGCGATACTAACACTAATACTTAACTTCGCACACATGCCTGGAATGGCCGCGATACGAATACTAAACTTCGCACACATGCCTGGAGTGGCCGCGATACGAATACTAAACTTCGCACACATGCCTGGAGGGCCGCGATACAAATTTACCTAGTCTAGAAAACATGGGAAACCCCCACTAATCTTCGCCAACATGCCTAGAGGGCCGCGATACAAATACATACGAAACATGGTTCACTAAATGTACATACGGTTTACAATACGATTACTATAACTGAACAACCAACTGTGAACTCACTCAACTAGTTGTTGACTTTCTGTTGCATGCCTTGCAGGACCATAGGTACTCAAGGAGCTTGCACGGGAGGCGCGGTCGTTGTGGGCACGGATTGTGGATGTTTTGATGAAAACTTTATGACTCTTTAAACTAAACACTTGTGTTGGATTTTCATACTATGCTTCTGCTACTTATACTATGTTTTTGATTGAACACCAATTGTATTGTGACGGATTACATTTACTTTTACTTATACTTATATGTTCAATATGATTGGTGGCTTGATCCTGGCCATGTCACGCCTCCAAGCGGTGATACTCCGTGTGTGGATTTTGGGGGTGTGACATAAACCACTGAGTTCATCCCCACAAACAAGAATGGCCAAGAAGTGAAAATCACTGATAAACTTGGTAACAAAATCACACTTGACAGACCAGTGGGATCCTCTACTTTTGAGGAGCTTGAAAAATATCAGTTTAAACCAACATGGTCTGATGAGTGTGACATTCTTGAAAATTTCAAGCCCATGGACTTTACAACCACTGATGGTGTCATAGCTCCAAAAGCAAAAGTCATTCCTCTTAAGGACATCCCAACAGAGGTTAAAAACTCTGTTGCAAAGGAGGCTGAAAAGAGAAAGAAAAGAGAAAAGATCAATAACTTGTTTTGTGAATTTTGTGAAAAAAGAAATCATCTAACAAAAGGCTGTTTTCATCTAAAAGCATATGATCTAAACAAAACAAGTGTCATTGTTCCTGCTGAAAGCTACACCATCTGTGGTAAAACAAACCACAAAACTCAAGCATGTGTGTATCTCAAAAATTTTGATGTGAAAAAGAATGAATACTATTGGGATTGAACCCTGCCAGAGGAACAGATAATGAAAACCAAAATCGGATCATGACAGTGTATTCACAATAAGCATCAGTTTACACTAAGTCTTCTCCCTTGAAAGTGATTATAACATCTGATGATCTTACATCCACTGCCCGGATACAACTACTGCTATTCTTCTAACTACTAATGAAGCCAGAAAACTGCTGAGAAGAAAACACTGCTGGTGTAATCTACTGATGACAAAGCACTGCTCAATCAAGGACTGATCAACCTTGATGAAAGCACTGATGTAAAGAGAAAGCAGTAGTTTAGTATGTCATCTGTTTTATGTATAGTCAGTGGTTAGGTTTAGCAGTGTTTGTATAAGAACAGTAGATACAGGTTGTTAGGCTGTTAGATGTCGCTTTCATGGTGACGTCAGCTGAGATGCCTCAGTGGTTTGGATTGTCTATAAATGGAACAGTACTCTGTACTGTTACATTTGATCGTTTTGAGTGAGTTCTTCTCCTCAATTCAATCCTTTCATCTTGTGCAACCAACCACTGTAGTATCAGGCTGAGGGGGAGCTAAGTTTATAAGCTTGCATTGTAATCTTTTGCTTTGAATTGTAATCTTTCGACTCTATGAAAAGCAAATGTTTATCAAACTATTTTCTCCTTTGATTGTGTTTACAAAGTTTGTTATTCATTTCCGCTGCACCTTACATTGTTTCATATTCATTCATTGTTCAAATCATACAAACAAACACAATCATTAGAGCCTCCGATCCTAACAATTGGTATCAGAGCCTGGACAGTCAAATTTGATCTAACAATCAATTTGACATAACAGTTCGGCTCAAAATTCATTGATACTAAGGTTGGGTGCATTTAGTTGAATAACAGAGTGCCGAGTAAACCATGCTCAAAGTGGTTATTCAAAAACTCTGTAAAACAACCAAGATGTCATATGACACACAACAAGTGATGTCATACACAAGTCACTCATAGTTTTCAGATCTAAAAACATATATGTTAAACTATGGGATTAGTTCTTATTCTCAAAAATTGATTTCAACTATTGTTATGAAACTTGTGACGTCACTATATTAGATACTAAAGTATGAACCTCAGATTAACAAAAGCCTATGTTCATAAAACATTAGAGTTTTTGCTAACGTATAAAGAGGGAAATTAAAACTTTAGTCATTAGATCTTATGTGTTGAAAACAGGTTGAGATCCTTATAAAGAACAAATCAACTCTGTTGAAATACATTAAGAAAACAGGGGTCGAGATAGTCCGTATCATATGTAATGTGAGATTGGTCAAAAATTTGTAAAAATATGGCTAAACCTCATAAAGCATTACTGCAAAATGATTCTGGATTAAGTATTCCTTCAATAAAGACCTCCCAGTAAGTATTTCATTACTTATAAATGGGAAGGGTAAAAAGGGAAGAAGATAATCATAAAAGCTCAGAAGTGTATTTATCTCAAAACTTTTGAAATCAGAAGAAAAGAGTATAAACATAAAACACTTACGAGTCAAAGTTTGGGGTAATAATGGTCATTAGGGAACTATGTGCAACCATTGGTTCAGGGAAAGGTTCAAGTAACAATAGTATTCACAGAAGAATAAACTTTCAACAGGACTAGACAAATGTCATCATTTCTGTTGTCAATCAATCAACAAGAGAATGGCACCAAACAGTGGTCAAAATGCATTTAATATTTCATACCACTATTGTCAAACCACTGAGCATTTTCATAAGCTTGGGGTTGATATGATTAATAGTTTCAGTGGAAAATTAATACCAGATCCTTTTGTTGCTGTTTTCAGAAAATCCTTTATTTTTTTAAAGGGTTTTCTCAAATAAAGCAGGATATATTATTCTTTATTTTTTTGGGAATGATATACTTTGAAGTTTTTACTGGTTTTTGATAGTAAAAATTTCAATCTCCTGTGAGGATATATGACCTTATTTTTGGTGGTGATATTATTCTCAAAATAGATCAAAAGGAAATGGTATATTTGTCAAGGTCATGTCAAACTCAAGGTTGTTCTTACACTATGCAAAAAGATTAATTGTCAACAGATCTTAAAATACTTAAGCACTCATGTTTTAATTCAAATATTATAACAAGAATGAGTTGCTTTGGTAAAAAGTTTACATCATCTGGGGTACTAAACCACTGTCAGAAATTTAAAAAAAAAAGCTTCAAAATGTGCAAATGACTTGTGGTAAAACCTTGAATGAAAATTCCTGTAAAAGTTGCTGATATAATGTGCTTTCAAATCATCACCATTATTTTACCTCTAACCACTGTCTTGTTCAAACATCTGTTTACTAAATACTGTCCACTGCTGAAAGTCAGCCACTGATCCTTCATTTTTCTTGGCAAGCACTGATGCTCAAAATCAGTGTCTTTTCCACTGATATGCTATCTACTGATAGTAAAAATCATCCACTGTTATCACATTATTACCGTTGTAACTACTGATGCTTGGTACATCAGTGGCTCTCAAAATAACTATTCTCCATTCTTCATCCATATCATCAAAGGTTGACACGTGGTCAGTTTTTAGCCATCAGATCTTAATAACCGCTTCCACATCAGCGATCATTCTTTTAAAAAAAAAACCCTGATCAAAACCCCCAAACAGGGTTTTACACTATAGAATTGAATTCTAAAATTCTTTTCTCAAAGCAGTTTCCAAACCCTCCATCTCAAATCATTCTCTGTTCTTCTTCTTCCTTTTCAAAAATGACGAAATCGAAATCAAAATCAAAATCACCATCATCTTCCAAAGAGGTCGCTCAAACTGCCGCTGAATCCGTTGAAATACCACACAAATCTCCTCATAACTATGTGGGTTTACTCACAAAACCCACAAACAACCACACCTTCGATTCCATCATTGACACCTTATCTGAATCAAAGTACAAAACTTTGATAACAGCAGACACTCCCATTTACCTGCAGACCCAGAGAGAGTTTTGGAAAAAGGCGACGCTTGAAAAACAAGACGATAAAGTCATAGCCATTAACTCCTCAATACAGGGTAAAGTGAATTAAAACACTCCACAAACAATCTCAGAATTCTTTAAACTCGACGATCAGAAAGGTAAAACTTCTTTTGATAAAGCCGAGTTGAAAACTGATTTTTTGAAAAGAGGGTATGCAGAACAATCAAAGGTAGATACCTTACAAAAAGGTTACTTTCCGTCTGCACCCAGATTTTTATTTCACACACTTTTGATGTGTGTTTCAAATAAAACAACAGCGTTTAACGAAATACCATTGAAGATTCAATGTCTGGGTTATGCTATTTTAAATAATGAAAATTACAATTATTCCCAGGAAATATTCAATGACTTGGTAAAAAACGTTGATAGCAAAGCATTTTTACTTTTTCCAAGATTTCTAAGCTACTATTTTAAACAAAATTTGAAAAAGAAAATGAAAATTTGCTCAAACAAGGTGTTTATTTTCAAATAAAAAGTTTAACACCTGAAACATTCACTAGAATGTTGGCACCAATAAAAACAAAAGCAGAGGTGTCTGAGCAGAATTTAGTAGTTACCACTGCTCCTCAGACACCTGCTGCTGAGCCCACTGCTCCAGGTGATCATAGCAGCACTACCACTGCTTTGAAACCCACACCTGCCACTACCAAAAAGACCAAAAAGAAAACATCCAGAAAACCCACCAAATCCAAAACAAAGGCAACTCTGGAAGATGAGATCCCAGAGCAACTGCCAGTGACAAAACAAATGTCACCACAAACCACTGCTGCTACTTCCTCACAGCAGTTGGTAGAAAGATCTCCACCATTGCCTCAAACTCCTCCTGTATCCTCACAAAAGGATCAGGTTGTAAGCACAGGGACCCCACAATATGAAGCTCTGGACCCAATCGGATCCATCTTCCTCAGTCCTGATCCCAAGGACATGTCTCTTTCAACTTCCATACCCTCACCAATCATACTACCACAATCCATGCTACCTTTGTTGCATGCAGTTGATATAGCTCAGACACAAACCAGTTCCTCTCAATCACTCATCAAAGAGAGTACACTCCAACAAGTGACTGGGTCCGATGCCTATACCTCTGCTATCCCAGCAACAACTGAGGAGGTTACACTGCATGAGTTACAAGTAACTCCTGTCAGTAGTTCAAGTGGAGCAGCAACTACAAATGTTGGATCAACAGATCTACATATGGACAGTTGTTTCATTAATAAGTCTCCCTTGAAGGCAATTTCTTCTATAGCACCTTCGATAACCACCAGTGAGTTTGTTTTAACCACTGGTACCATTAAAGGATTATCAAGTGCTGAAGAAAGAAGTCCCCAGTACCAAGAACAAGGGGCATCAATGGGTGATTTTTGGGACACAGTTCCTAAGTCGCACATTGGTACAACCACTGCTGGTGGGGATTCAGATGATCCCATTAAAGTGGGTGATGATTCAAAGTATCAGGAATTGACGGGCAGAGTTGAAAAACTTGAAACATCAGTTGCTGAGATAAAGGATATGGTGCAGCAGCTGCTAAAAGCTCAAAAAGCACAATCCACTACTGCTCCAGCTCAAGCATCTGCACAACCTGCACCTGCTACAAATGAGTTGTGGAGTATTTTCCAGCCCTTACTTGAAAAACAAAAACATATGGCTGATCAGCAGCATGAAATACATGTGAAAATGCTGACAAACATGGTGGAGTCGAGATTTAAAGATACTCAAGCAGACATCAAAGGTATCAAGGCTCATCTCCAAAGCACATCTAGAAAAGTTCCCTCTACCATCCTTTTTATGGATAACCCCCTTGCAGATAATGCCAAAAAGGGGGAGAATATCAAGCAGTTGAAGAAAAAGGGAATTGAAGATGGTCTGTATGTTGAACCAGAACAAGAAAAACAGACATCTAATGTCACACCCCCAAAATCCACACGCGGAGTATCACCGCTTGGAGGCGTGACTGACCAGGATCAAGCCACCAATCATATTGAACAATGTAAATAGTAAGTGTAATTCAACCAAACAATATGAAAGGTGTTCCAAAAACCAAAGTATAGTATCAATGTTTAGCGGAAGCATAAATGTAAAAACCCAACATAAGTATTAAGTTCACAAAGTGTAAGTGTTTATCATGGAACTCAACAGTCCATGTGCCCACAACGATCGCGCCTCCCGTGCAAGCTCCAAGAGTACCTATGGTCCTGCAAGGCATGTAATAGAAAGTCAACAACTAGTTGAGCGAGTTCACAGTTGGTTGTTCAGTTATAGTAATCGTATTGTAAACCGTATGTTCATTTAATGAACCATGTTTCGTATGTATTTGTATCGCGGCCCTCTAGGCATGTTGGCGAAGATTAGTGGGGGTTTCCCATGTTTTCTAGACTAGGTATATTTGTATCGCGGCCCTCCAGGCATGTGTGCGAAGTTTAGTATTCGTATCGCGGCCATTCAAGGCATGTGTGCGAAGTTTAGTATTCGTATCGCGGCCATTCCAGGCATGTGTGCGAAGTTAAGTATTAGTGTTAGTATCGCGGCCATTCCAGGCGTGTGAGCGAAGAGTAGTATTTGTATCACTAGTCTAGCAGTATCTACAAGTAACCTGCCTCTCCCGAGGTCAGTGGTACGTAATTCCAGTATCAATGTGGGTACAAGTAATCATCCAAACCCATTCCCAACCCCGGGAATCCCATGCCTTGGTAAGAGTGTGAACTCACCTTGGTTTGCTCGGTATGCTCAAAGGGTTACACGTTCACAATTAATCAATCACGACCTATAGTACGCACGTGTATATGATCAGTTTAAGTTTGTATGTCATTTATGTCACGAAGTGTGTGTTTAAGCAGTTATCACATTTCATATATGCAGTTAGTCAAAACCGTACAATTCATGCTTGACAGGATTAACAGGCAGTTAACATATTTCACCAAGTTAACACACTTAACATGATTCACACACTAGCAATGTTACATGTCTAACAGAGTTATATACGTACTTAACAAGGTTAACAACTTAACATGTTTAACCACTAAACAGGCCTAACAGTTGGGCCAAAATCACTTTTTGGGTCGAAATCCCCTAAGATGTTTTCGTTGGGGTGGGGTTTTCGGTGGGATACATTATCAACAACAGCAGTTACAATCCCAGCAATCATTTAACGGTTATAAGATCAATCATCAACCAATTCAATCCTTGTAATCATATATTACTAATCACTATACCATCATGTCTACCATTCCATCATCATTCAATAAGTCAGTAAAGTGTTATGATTCTCTAGTATTCAACACATGTTAACATAGAACCATAACCTATCAAGATTATCCACATTAATCGAATATAGCCACTTTCTATTATAATCGGTTTGTTTACTTGTCATGCTTTATTATATTATAATTGGTTTGCTTACCAAAGACATACATCGAAATCCACCACCATGCATAGAACACATGCTATTATGGTGCAGTTCAATAGGGATTGATTAAAAATCATAGTTGTCGACCATCATTCTATTGAAATATCAATTAACTATTGTCATGCACTACTAGATTCAACCCTTGTGATTATTAGTTTCCTGCAATAATTAACAATCACATGCAACTATGAAAACAGTGGCCGACAATCCAAGAGGTGATCCTAATCCAATTGACTAACTATCCCACATCTCACATGCAAACATATAATAAATCAAGATAGTTTCTCAAGACATAGGTAACCATATATATATATGCATGAATAAAACTAACTGAATTAAGCTCTAAAGATTTCGAACAGAGGAGGGATCGTCTACTGTTGCAAGATCGAGAAAGGGGGTAGGGTTTACTGCTGTTTATGCACCAGGGAGAAGCAATAGGGCGTTCTAGGGTTTGGCGATTTAACACCTCGTAAAGGTTGTGATCAGAGTGTATATCTAAGGGATTCCCTACTGGGCCTAAAGCCCATTATGATTTTCGCCGGCCACATATGGACGAAAACACCATGTGTGTTTTCGGCTGAGTATGATTTCGTGAGTGAGTGTTTTCAGCCAAGTATTCCATGCTTAGTTATACAAACATCACAATAATATATGTCTAATAATAATGCACACCATATATATAACATATCCATCAAACACGGTTTAACATAATACAAACGTGTACAGTTTTGAAACAACCAAGTCGTGTGAATAAACGATTTAAACAATTAACGCACCATTAATGCGAAGATGGAAATCGTGGAAACTCGAGTTGTCACTTTATCCCCAACTTGAAAGAAATTTCGTCCCGAAATTTAGCATGCGGTTACTGAGGAAGCTAGGTAAGTTGTATCGTTTACTGGTTTTCCTAGGGTGTCACATCATCCCCCCGTTGATTTGGAATTTCGTCCCAAAATTCTGTAGTAGCTTCAGCCTCAGTAGTAGTTGCATTGTTTTCGAACAACTGGGGATATTTGAGTTCCATTTGGTCTTCTCGTTCCCAGGTATACTCTGGGCCACGACGGGAGTTCCAACGAACTTGAACAAGAGGTATTCTGGTGTTCTTGAGGACCTTAACATCCCGGTCCATGATTTCAACTGGTTCTTCGACGAAATGCAACTGTTCGTCGATAGTGAGCTCCTTCAAAGGAACTATGAGGGTCTCATCTGACAGACACTTCTTCAGATTCGACACGTGAAAGACATTGTGAACTGCACTGAGTTCAGCTGGTAAGTTCAGTCTGTAGGCCACTTTGCCTATTTTCTCAATGATTTCGAATGGTCTGACATATCGCGGATTGAGCTTGCCTCGTTTGCCAAAACGAACCACACCCTTCCAGGGTGAAACTTTGAGTAGCTGTCACACCCCGACCACGTAGAACATACAAAACGTGGCGGAAATGTCGGGGAGTGTTGTAACAGAATTAATTGTTTCAAATCCATGGCAATTGAAGTTTCGTTTTATTGATTAAAAGTGTTATAATGTCTTAACAAACAAATAAATACAACATAATTAACTAGTCTTGCATCTTTTATTGTCACTAAAGCCCAAGTCTGCCTATGTGTATCTTGATCATCTTATGCAACAGCTCCTGAAAAACACATGTGAAAATAGGTACGTCAGCATAAAAATGCCTGTGAGATACATAGGTTTTGTGAAAATAGGTTTCATGACTTATGTTTGAGAAAATGTTTAGTCATGAACCTTGTAATTTGCTTTGTCTTGTAAATCATTTGAAAAAAACAATGAGTTCAGATGATATGTATAAATAAGTGAATAATGTATGGTTAAATGAATAACCATGTAAACTGAGTTTGTATAAGATAAGTTGCTTGTAAAACAATGTATTGTGAAAAGTATGTTATTTGTATAAAATGTTATATGTATCAAACTGAAATGATTCAAATAACGCTACGATATATGTAATACCATACAAACACTTATATATAGGAAGTACCAGCGGCGTATCCACCATGCTTGTATCATATTACACACGCATCGTTACTTAATCACTTAATCAAACCAAACCATCAAGATGTAAAATGTTCATGTAAATCATGTAATATGTATCCAAAATGTAAGCCTGTGATGAATAACAAATGTACTAAGTACGCGACAATAGACATACGTAGCATGTGACATGTACTAAGTATGCAACAATAGACATACGTAGCATGTGACCTGTACTACGTATACAACAATAGACATACGTAGCATGTGACCTGTACTACGTATACAACAATAGACATACGTAGCATGTGACCTGTACTACGTATACAACAATAGACATACGTAGCATATGACCTGTACTACGTATACAACAATAGACATATGTAGTATGTGACCTGTACTACGTATACAACAATAGACATACGTAGCATGTGACCTGTACTACGTATACAACAATAGACATACGTAGCATGTGACCTGTACTACGTATACAACAATAGACATACGTAGCATGTGACCTGTACTACGTATACAACAATAGACATACGTAGCATGTAATGTAATGTAAAATGATGTACTAAGTAATGCACACAATGGAACACCTAGCATGAAATGTAATGAAATCATGTACTATAATGTACTAACGAACATAGCAGGTATATGATGTGAAAAACAGGAAAGCACGAAAGTAACAAGTAGGCACATGTGTTCCACCCCAAAACGTTTGGAAAACTGTAAAAGAGGGGTCTATGTACTCACTTGAGATTGCTTAGTAGTCCTTGAGTAACAACCAAACAATGCTAGAGATCACGGATATCAAACGGCACCTAATATAGGTAACTATGTTAATAAACCGGACCTAAATCGGAAGATCTGATAGAATGAGGGTTCGTAAACCAAACGAGTATAGAGACTCGTGTCATATGGTTTAACAAAGCCTACATACTAAATGAAACCTTAATCTAATAGCCTTCGACCCATTACGACCCGTTTAGGTAGCTTATGCTACTTTAACGCGTCGTTCGCGTGAAACGCGTTCGGACCGTCTAACTAGTCCTATGACAAGTGTTATATGCCTAAACATGTTACATAATCAGTTATGTGACAAAAGTTTAGGTTACATATGCTTAATTACCAATTATACATGAAAAGGGTATTTTGGTAATTTACCTAAGGCATATAAACTACTTATCATACAACTACTCAACGATGTGACCATAGGGTATAACCTCGGAAGGTTATTCCCTACCTACTATGGTCACCTAATGTATTTGGTCGGATCCTAATGATCGACCAAACTGGTTCGGGTTCGAGGTATAAGCGATTTATTAGATCGCTTACCCTACGACCCTAGACAACGTGGTAATCAGTAGGCATAGTCCCAAGGGACTATAACCAACGTGATTACACTCACGTTGCGAAGTTCAAACGAACTTCGCATTGACCATAAGCTGGTCAACGCTGAAAGTCAAACAAAGTTTGACTTTCTGACTCGAAAAGCAATAAAAGAAAGAAAAGAACGAAAGAATACTTACGAAGGGTCCCCGAATGCTAATCTCGATCCAAGAACTCAGGTATGAAACAATGGTTTCAACTTAGAGCTCTCAAATCCAGATTCTTGTGAGAAATGAGGTTGGGGTGGATGGGTATTTATAGGAATACCCGAACCGTTAGGATCGTTTCATGGAAACCGTGCTCGAATCCCATGCGTACACTTGTCGGAAACTCATGGTGACTAAAAATGGGTCTAAATGAGCTGAATGTGCAGTTGAGAATGTGTGGGTGAGGATCAAACAGCTGGAATCTGCTGACTGTTCGATATTATCTATTCTGGGAGGCGTACGTGGGCTGCGTGAGGATTCTCAGGAACTGAGGCGGGCCGCCTAGCTCTTCAGATCAGAAAACAAGTTTGCAGAATGACAGTTTCAGCCCCTGCACGTGTTTAAGGCCATTCCCGACACTTCTAAGGCCCGTAAAGCCAACTTTAAGGCCCTAAAATGATGCCTAAACATTGTGGACATGAAACATGCTCAAAAATATGCTGGAGGTTGGTTCGTTTGGCCGTACGAACGCGATGTTCGCTTAATTACGACGGAATGCGCATAAGCGCGAAAAACGATCCAAATGACGAAACGAATGGATTTTTCTTATGCCAAACACTAAAATAAAATATTTTAGTGCTTACATAAATTTTTGGATGTCCGGATGTATTCAGAACGTAAGTTATGCGCGAAAATGCAAACTTGTGCACTTTTTGACGCTTTTAGTCCCTGAATGACACAAAAGTTTATTTTAGCATACCGAACACCTCAAAGCCTATTTCTAAGCTATGTAAAGGATATTTATGGTATGTTTAACTTATGGTCATGTTCCGGAATTTCTGTTACAGTTCAAATTGGCATACTTTCGCAGTTTGTCAACTTTAGTCCCTGTAAGCGATTTAACTTGATTTTGCCATACCAAAGCCTTCAAAACTTATTTCTAAGTTATGTAAAGGTTATTTAAGGTATGTTAAGTATATGTCACTATTCCGGAGTGTTCGTTGCATTAAACTGGTTATATTTACGCATCAGTGCGCGTATAACCTTCCAGAAAGCGATTTAGAGCTTGAAATCGAACAAGAATCGATATGTGCAAACGATACACATATTTTTACAAATCCCAAGTATGAAATACAATATTTCATCGGTTTGGAATTTGATTGATGGTTGGAGTGACACAGGTGTCACAGTAGCACTCGATCCCCAACCTGGAACTCGAGTGGTTTCCTGTCTTTATCGGCGTATGCTTTCTGACGGTCACGAGCTGCCGCCATGCGTTGTCGTATCTGAGCGATCTTTTCTGTTGTGTCTACTACAAGTTCTGGGCCCGTGATCTGACTATCACCCACCTCTGCCCAACAAAGAGGTGATCGGCATTTACGTCCGTACAATGCCTCAAACGGAGCAGCTTTAATGCTGGTGTGGTAGCTGTTATTGTACGAAAATTCCACAAGTGGCAGATGTTTTTCCCAGCCGTTGCCAAAGTCAATTACACACGCCCGACGCATGTCTTCTAAAGTTTGAATAGTGCGCTCAGACTGCCCATCCGTCTGAGGGTGATAAGCTGTGCTCATGTCTAATCGTGAGCCGAAAGATTTGTGCATCGCTTGCCAAAGTTCTGAAGTGAAACGTGCATCACGATCAGAAATAATAGAGGTGGGCACCCCGTGCCTCGAAACCACTTCCTTCAAGTAAACGTCTGCTAAAGTAGAGAACTTGTCTGTTTCCTTGATAGCCAAGAAGTGTGCAGACTTCACCCAAATAGTGTCATTTTCGCGCTGAGATCTAGGTAGGCCAGTAACAAAATCCATGGAAATTTGTTCCCATTTCCATTGTGGTATCTCAGGTTGTTGGAGTGGGCCTGAAGGTTTCTGATATTCCGCTTTGACTCTCGCACAAGTCAAACACTTGCTAACGTAAGTTGCTATGTGAGCTTTCATGCTAGGCCACCAATATGTAGTTTTCAAATCATGGTACATCTTATCCAAACCAGGATGTACTGAGTAGCGAGATTTATGAGCTTCACACATTACAAGCTCGCGTAAGTTGCTGTAGAGTGGGACCCAAATGCGTCCTGTTACATAGTAGGCGCCGTCTGCCTTTTGTTCTAACCGTTGCCTTGAGCCGCGTATGGCTTCAGCCCTAACATTTTCTGGTTTCAATGCTTCTACCTGAGCATCTCGTATCTGTGAAGGAAGACTAGACTGAATAGTGAGTTGCAACGCTCGTACACGCCTAGGTGTAGTATCCTTTCGACTGAGGGCATCGGCCACCACATTGGCTTTGCCCGGATGGTACTTGATGGCACATTCGTAATCGTTCAGTAACTCGACCCATCGACGTTGTCGCATGTTCAACTCTTTCTGCTTGAAGATATGCTCGAGACTCCTGTGGTCGGTGTAGATGGTGCACTTGGTGCCATACAGGTAATGTCGCCATATCTGGAGCGCAAAAACAACAGCTCCCAACTCTAAATCATGTGTAGTGTAATTCCGTTCATGAATCTTAAGTTGGCGCGAAGCATAAGCAATGACTTTATCCCGTTGCATCAACACACATCCAAGACCTTGGATAGATGCGTCGCAGTAGACTACAAAATCGTCTGTGCCTTCAGGCAATGAGAGGATAGGTGCGCTACAAAGTCTATCCTTTAAGTGCTGAAACGTTGTTTCCTGTGTATTACCCCAACGGTAAGCAACCCCTTTCTGTGTCAGTAGTGTAAGCGGCTGTGCAATCTTTGAGAAGTCTTTGATGAACCGTCTGTAATAACCCGCCAAACCCAAGAATTGGCGTATTTCGGTTGGTGTGCGAGGTGCAGGCCAGTTCTCGATTGAATCTACCTTGGATGGGTCAACATGAATCCCATCCTTGTTTACCACGTGGCCTAGGAAGTGGACTTCACGAAGCCAGAAGTCACATTTTGAAAACTTGGCGTACAGCTGTTCCGTTCGAAGGAGTTCCAAAATAAGTCGTAAATGATGCGCGTGTTCCTCCTGACTCTTCGAATAGATCAGGATGTCATCGATGAAAACAATAACAAACTTGTCAAGATAAGGTTTGCACACCCTGTTCATAAGATCCATGAAAACCGCAGGTGCGTTCGTTAACCCGAATGGCATGACCAAAAACTCGTAATGGCCGTAGCGAATTCTGAATGCGGTTTTTGAGACGTCCTCATCCCGGACTCTCAATTGATGATAGCCTGACCTCGGGTCAATCTTCGAGTAATAGCTCGACCCTTGCAACTGGTCGAATAAGTCGTCGATGCGTGGAAGAGGATAGCGATTCTTCACAGTCACCTTGTTCAATTCGCGGTAATCAATACACATGCGGAAGGTACCGTCTTTCTTCTTCACAAATAATACTGGAGCTCCCTAGGGCGAAGAGCTAGGACGTATGAAACCCTTTTCCAAAAGTTCTTGCAATTGCTTAGATAATTCTTCCAGTTCAGTTGGAGCTAAGCGATAAGGTGCTCGAGCTATGGGTGCTGCTCCTGGAGCTAGCTCGATCTGAAATTCGACCTGGCGATGAGGCGGTAACCCAGGTAACTCTTCAGGAAACATTTGAGGAAAGTCGCGTACAACAGGAATATCCTCTAACTTCTTCTCTTTCATCGATGTATCTGTAACGAGTGCTAAAATAGCTGTGTGGCCCTTTCGCAAACACTTATGTGCCTTCAAGAAGGAGATGATGCCACTCACGACACCACTCTTGTCGCCTTGAACTTCGAGAGGTTCCTTGCCAGTACGGGGAATACGAATGACCTTCTCCTTGCATCGGATCTCTGCCTTTTGTTGGGATAACAAATCCATACCAATGACGATGTCGAAACTACCCAGAGTTATAGGAATGAGATCGATGGAGAAAGTCTGACCAGCGAGGATAAGATTACAGCCCTGAACTATGTGTGTGGCCTCTAGACTTTTACCGTTAGCTAACTCTACGACATGTTTGGTATTCGAAAGTGTTGGTGCGCGTTTAAGCATTTGATTAACTTTCAGAGACATATAACTGGTATCCGCACCCGAATCAAATAATACATTAACATAAAAGTCGTCGAGAAGAAACTTACCCATAACCACATTAGGATCGTTCCTTGCATCACCCTGACCAATCACAAATGCACGACCCCTAGCACCATTGTTGTTGTTGTTTACCCCATTGTTGTTCCCATTGCCCTGATTATTGTTGTTGTTATTCTGATTCTGGTTTAACTGGGGGCAGTCCCGCTTGAAGTGGCCTTCAGCCCCACATTGAAAGCATCCCCTATTGCCACGCTGTTGTTGTTGTTGCTGGTTTCGTGGAGCTGGTGGCTGTTGTTGCTGGTTCTGATTCACATGCCTTGAGCTCCTGCAATCTTTAGCTTCATGACCTATCTTGAGATATCTCTGACAGCGGCCCTTGCGACACTGACCACTGTGGTGTCTGTTGCACCTGTTACACAGTGGGTGAATTCCCCGATATCCACCCTGCCCCTGACCACCAGAAGATTGCTGACTCGGACTCTGGTAATCATTAGTCTTGCGCTGCTGCTGTGCTTGAGACAGAACGGTAGCTGAACCCTTCCTGGAATCCCCCTCCCATTTCCGCTTGTTGTCACTGGGAGTAGCAGGAGTAGCTGAAGTGGTAGCGGTAGTAGTAGCGCTGATACGTTTAGGCAGCCTGTTCTGTTCCACTGCCTGGTCGGTGAGGCGATGAGCTAACTTGACGATCTGTTGAATGGTGCCAAGATTCGCTGAGGTTATGTGACTTTGAATCTCTGGCACTAGACCCTTGAGATACAGCTCGATACGCTTAATGGAGGGTCTACCATAGTGGGACACAGAATAGCCAACTCATTCGATCTTTTGGTGTATGCTTCAATTTCCGATCCCGTCATCTGCAAATTGTAAAACTCTACCTCCAACTTATGAATGTCATCACAGCTACAGTATTCCTCTTTGATCAACTCCTTGAAATCGTTCCAGGGTGTGGCATTAGCAACTGCCAACCCTAACATCTGAACTTGCGCCTTCCACCAAGTCAGCGCAATGCCTTCTAGAGTACCAGTGGCGTACTTCACCCTGCGAGTCTCAGAGCATTCACACATCTCAAAAACGGACTCGAGCTTTTCAAACCAATGGAGGAGTCCAACCGCTCCTTCCGTGCCACTGAAAGTAGTAGGACGACAGTCCACGAAAGTCTTGAAGGTGCAAACAGGTGGTTGACCTGTTGTGTATAAGAATCAGGACAAGGTTAAACACAAGAGTTGGTTTAGGAGTGTAGGATCTAAAGATCCTAGTGTGAGTTACAACTGCAGGGTATACCTCCTGCTTGTGCGGCTGCAAGTGCCGCAGCAACTTGTTCGTTAATGAGAGCCGTCAACTGGGCTTGTGTCATGTTGATACGTCCATCCATGATCTTCATAGCAAAGATAACATAAGTAAGAGAGGTTCGCGAATAGTGCGATGACAGAAGAGAGTGAGCACACAAGTATTCTCAAGCAATAGGGGTTATGTGTATCTAATCATACCATGAGCAAAGTTCTATGTAATTCTAGCAAGTAGGTAATAAAACATATACCATATTACCTAGAATATTGAGTCTTGCACGTGGAGCGAGGCGTCATTGTGGATCGTTGAGCACTGTACAGGTTATAGTCTGGTTTTAATAAAAACGTTTTCCCCTTATTAAAACCGAGTTCTCTATAACCAATGGCTCTGATACCAATCTGTCACACCCCCAAAATCCACACGCGGAGTATCACCGCTTGGAGGCGTGACTGACCAGGATCAAGCCACCAATCATATTGAACAATGTAAATAGTAAGTGTAATTCAACCAAACAATATGAAAGGTATTCCAAAAACCAAAGTATAGTATCAATGTTTAGCGGAAGCATAAATGTAAAAACCCAACATAAGTATTAAGTTCACAAAGTGTAAGTGTTTATCATGGAACTCAACAGTGCATGTGCCCACAACGATCGCGCCTCCCGTGCAAGCTCCAAGAGTACCTATGGTCCTGCAAGGCATGTAACAGAAAGTCAACAACTAGTTGAGCAAGTTCACAGTTGGTTGTTCAGTTATAGTAATCGTATTGTAAACCGTATGTTCATTTAGTGAACCATGTTTCGTATGTATTTGTATCGCGGCCCTCTAGGCATGTTGGCGAAGATTAGTGGGGGTTTCCCATGTTTTCTAGACTAGGTATATTTGTATCACGGCCCTCCAGGCATGTGTGCGAAGTTTATTATTCGTATCGCGGCCATTCCAGGCATGTGTGCGAAGTTTAGTATTCGTATCGCGGCCATTCCAGGCATGTGTGCTAATTTAAGTATTAGTGTTAGTATCGCGGCCATTCCAGGCATGTGAGCGAAGAGTAGTATTTGTATCACTAGTCTAGCAGTATCTACAAGTAACCTGCCTCTCCCGAGGTCAGTGGTACGTAATTCCAGTATCAATGTGGGTACAAGTAATCATCCAACCCCATTCCCAACCCCGGGAATCCCATGCCTTGGTAAGAGTGTGAACTCACCTTGGTTTGCTCGGTATGCTCAAAGGGTTACACGTTCACAATTAATCAATCACGACCTATAGTACGCACGTGTATATGATCAGTTTAAGTTCGTATGTCATTTATGTCACGAAGTGTGTGTTTAAGCAGTTATCACATTTCATATATGCAGTTAGTCAAAACCGTACAATTCATGCTTGACAGGATTAACAGGCAGTTAACATATTTCACCAAGTTAACACACTTAACAGGATTCACACACTAGCAATGTTACATGTCTAACAGAGTTATATACGTACTTAACAAGGTTAACAACTTAACATGTTTAACCACTAAACAGGCCTAACAGTTGGGCCGAAATCACTTTTTGGGTCGAAATCCCCTAAGATGTTTTCGTTGGGGTGGGGTTTTCGGTGGGATACATTATCATCAATAGCAGTTACAATCCCAGCAATCATTTAATGGTTATAAGATCAATCATCAACCAATTCAATCCTTGTAATCATATATTACTAATCACTATACCATCATGTCTACCATTCCATCATCATTCAGTAAGTCAGTAAAGTGTTATGATTATCTAGTATTCAACACATGTTAACATAGAACCATAACCTATCAAGATTATCCACATTAATCGAATATAGCCACTTTCTATTATAATCGGTTTGTTTACCTGTCTTGCTTTATTATATTATAATTGGTTTGCTTACCAAAGACATACATCGAAATCCACCACCATGCATAGAACACATGCTATTATGGTGCAGTTCAATAGGGATTGATTAAAAATCACAGTTGTCGACCATCATTCTATTGAAATATCAATTAACTATTGTCATGCACTACTAGATTCAACCCTTGTGATTATTAGTTTCCTGCAATAATTAACAATCACATGCAACTATGAAAACAGTGGCCGACAATCCAAGAGGTGATCCTAATCCAATTGACCAACTATCCCACATCTCACATGCAAACATATAATAAATCAAGATAGTTTCTCAAGACATAGGTAACCATATATATATATGCATGAATAAAACTAACCGAATTAAGCTCTAAAGATTTCGAACAGAGGAGGGATCGTCTACTGTTGCAAGATCGAGAAAGGGGGTAGGGTTTACTGCCGTTTATGCACCAGGGAGAAGCAATAGGGCGTTCTAGGGTTTGGCGATTTAACTCCTCGTAAAGGTTGTGATCAGAGTGTATATCTAAGGGATTCCCTGCTGGGCCTAAAGCCCATTATGATTTTCGCCGGCCACATATGGACGAAAACACCATGTGTGTTTTCGGCTGAGTATGATTTCGTGAGTGAGTGTTTTCAGCCAAGTATTCCATGCTTAGTTATACAAACATCACAATAATATATGTCTAATAATAATGCACACCATATATATAACATATCCATCAAACACGGTTTAACATAATACAAACGTGTACAGTTTTGAAACAACCAAGTCGTGTGAATAAACGATTTAAACAATTAACGCACCATTAATGCGAAGATGGAAATCGTGGAAACTCGAGTTGTCACATCTAAATCCTCAAAAGGTTCAAAATCTCAAACTTCCATCCAAATAGCTGATACAGCAGTAGTTATAAAAACTGCTGTCAGTAGCCAAACAGCTGTCATCTCATCAACACACACAACTCCATCACACACCACCAAAACCACTGCCCTACCACCATCATCATCATTACCTCCTGCCATAAAGCAGAAGACAACAGATGTTATAACATCTGTTGTAATGACAACAGTGGTTGAAACACCAGTTGTTTCAACAGTTGTTAGTCAACCATAAACCACTGCCACTAAAACTACCTCCTCTCCTGCTCAAAAGCAGAAGACATCTACTGACACATCAGTAGTTGTAATGACAACAGAGGTTGAAACACCAGTTGTTTCAACAGCTGTTAGTCAACCACCCACCACTGCTCTTATCATTCCTACATCACAACCAAAATCCTCTTCATCAGTAAAGCTTCACAAAAGAAAAAGAGAAACAACTCAAGTCACTGATGAAAAATATGATCCTGTTGTCGCAAAATATCCACTGGAACTAGATGCTGTGAAAAATGAGATGAGACAATTTTATACCGAGGAAGATACTTCAAAAAGAAGATTCCCTTCCCTCATTGGCTTCATAGTTCCAGAAAACATGGATGAATATCTCGAATTAAAAGCAAGGCAGGCAAGGATTAGAGCTAAACTTGAATGCAAAGATGAAGGTGATGAAGCCATTGCAAAAAGAATGATACTCTTGCTCACAAAGGTCAAGCTAATGGAAGACTTTGCACAAGATCTGAGCAAAGAAAAGGCAGATCAAAGAAAAGCAATAAGAAAAGAGTATCTTGCATATATAATGAAAGAAAAATTCTATTCAGCTAAAGAAAAACAGTTTGAAGAATGGCCGATAATTGCTTTAAAGCATGAAGCTAACAGGATTGAAAGGATTAAAAATGATCCAAGTAAGAAGAAGACAGCTCCAAATTGGAATAAGTACAAAAAGCTAATTGCTGATCTTACTTCTGAATACAAAAAGAAAAAGCAGGAACTGATAGATGCTAAGGTGGATACTGCTGAAGCCATAGCAAAATGGACAAAGCAGTATACCGATGAAGCTTATGAACGGCTGAAGAAAAGAAAGATAACAGTCTCAGGCACTTCTAAAAAGCCAGACTACAACAAGATAGAACAACAGCTGGATGCTCTTAAAACACTAATCACATCAACAGTTGACCCGAGTCTTGTGATAAACTAAGAGAAAGGAAAACTGCTGACCAGTGAAGAAGAAAAAGAAAAGGAAGCTGAGTACTTCATAGAAGCCATCAAGAAAATGGATCTAAAAGAAGATAGTTCAGTGAGCCTTCAAAACCTTTTTAAAAGGGTACTAACCAAACCTGCATCACCAAACATTTCAGCAGATATCTCAGACAGTGAGCTTGATCAACAAAAGACACAGGAGCAAATTGACAAAGAAGTTGCAGAAGATGTGGCTGCAGCAAATGAAGTCATAGAAGAAGCTTTCAAAAGAATGTCTGAAGTTCAGGATACTGCTGTACAATTTTTCTCTAGGCCAAAATCTCAAAGCTCATCAGAAAATAAATCTCTCCCAAGAAACCCATTGGGTTCAAAAATACTAAAGTGGCTCTCTGATCAAAAGACCCATGTATTGACTCTGGTCAGATCCAATGGCGAAGTGAAGTACATATCAAGGAAAGAAGCACTAGGCCTTGGTGTTGAAGATTTGCAGGATCTCCTTGAACTTTCACTGTGCAGGGATGAGGATGACTCAAGTTCCAAAAACTTTGAAGCAGAATTTAAAAGACAAGCTAAGGAACTTCTGATGAGGAATAAAGATCCAGAATAATGAAGGGTTTTGGCATTATCCGTTCCAGGGGGAGATTGTTGGGATTGAACCCTGCCAGAGGAACAGATAATGAAAGCCAAAACCGGATCATGACAGTGGATTCACAATAAGCATCAGTTTACACTAAGTCTTCTCCCTTGAAAGTGATTATAACATCTGATGATCTTACATCCACTGCCCGGATACAACTGCTGCTGTTCTTCTAACTACTGATGAAGCCAGAAAACTGCTGAGAAGAAAACACTGCTGGTGTAATCTACTGATGACAAAGCACTGCTCAATCAAGGACTGATCAACCTTGATGAAAGCACTGATGTAAAGAGAAAGCAGTAGTTTAGTATGTTATCTGTTTTATGTATAGTCAGTGGTTAGGTTTAGCAGTGTTTGTATAAGAACAGTAGTTACAGGTTGTTAGGCTGTTAGATGTCGCTTTCATGGTGACGTCAGCTGAGATGTCTCAGTGGTTTGGATTCTCTATAAATGGAACAGTACTCTGTACTGTTACATTTGATCGTTTTGAGTGAGTTCTTCTCCTCAATTCAATCCTTTCATCTTGTGCAACCAACCACTGTAGTATCAGGCTGAGGGGGAGCTAAGTTTGTAAGCTTGCATTGTAATCTTTTGCTTTGAATTGTAATCTTTCGACTCTATGAAAAGCAAATGTTTATCAAACTATTTTCTCCTTTGATTGTGTTTACAAAGTTTGTTATTCATTTCCGCTGCACCTTACATTGTTTCATATTCATTCATTGTTCAAATCATACAAACAAACACAATCATTAGAGCCTCCGATCCTAACAATTGGTATCAGAGCCTGGACAGTCAAATTCGATCTAACAATCAATTTGACATAACAGTTCGGCTCAAAATTCATTGATACTAAGGTTGGGTGCATTTAGTTGAATAACAGAGTGCCGAGTAAACCATGCTCAAAGTGGTTATTCAAAAACTCTGTAAAACAACCAAGATGTCATATGACACACAAATTTCACACAACAAGTGATGTCATACACAAGTCACTCATAGTTTTCAGATCTGAAAACATATCTGTTAAACTATGGGATTAGTTCTTATTCTCAAAAATTGATTTCAACTGTTGTTATGAAACTTGTGACGTCACTATATTAGATGCTAAAGTATGAACCTCAGATTAACAAAAGCCTATGTTCATAAAACATTAGAGTTTTTGCTAACGTATAAAGAGGGAAATTAAAACTTTAGTCATTAGATCTTATGTGTTGAAAACAGGTTGAGATCCTTATAAAGAACAAATCAACTCTGTTGAAATACATTAAGAAAACAGGGGTCAAGATAGTCCGTATCATATGTAATGTGAGATTGGTCAAAAATTTGTAAAAATATGGCTAAACCTCATAAAGCATTACTGCAAAATGATTCTGGATTAAGTATTCCTTCAATAAAGACCTCCCAGTAAGTATTTCATTACTTATAAATGGGAAGGGTAAAAAGGGAAGAAGATAATCATAAAAGCTCAGAAGTGTGTTTATCTCAAAACTTTTAAAATCAGAAGAAAAGAGTATAAACATAAAACACTTACGAGTCAAAGTGGTTTGGATTGTCTATAAATGGAACAGTACTCTGTACTGTTACATTTGATCATTTTGAGTGAGTTCTTCTCCTCAATTCAATCCTTTCATCTTGTGCAACCAACCACTGTAGTATCAGGCTGAGGGGGAGCTTAGTTTGTAAGCTTGCATTGTAATCTTTTGCTTTGAATTGTAATCTTTCGACTCTATGAAAAGCAAATGTTTATCAAACTATTTTCTCCTTTGATTGTGTTTACAAAGTTTGTTATTCATTTCCGCTGCACCTTACATTGTTTCATATTCATTCATTGTTCAAATCATACAAACAAACACAATCATTAGAGCCTCCGATCCTAACAAATACACTGCTAAAACATCCTTGAGTCCATCAACATCATCTGTCAAATTCACCAAGAACCAACCACTGTTTGTGCCAGTTTAAACAGTTGTCACAAAACAGCTGAACCAAACATCTGTCAAAAGAGATGTTCAGGTTACTGATGCACCCCCTGCAAATCAGTTCAGAAAAGGCAAGGAACAATCATCTTACCAAAGGATTCCACACGTTTATGAGACCTACAAAAGGCCCTCTAAACCCAGAGTGAACATGCATCCTTTTGGGTACCAACAGGTGATTGGTCAAAACCCACAACAGTGGTTAGAGAGAAACAGTCCTAAAACTGTCCAAACCCCTGACCTAACCACTGTCCATCAATCTCCATCCATCCCAGACACTGTTGAGACCCCATCCAAAGCCAATAAGGCTTTGGAAACCCTATTGAACTAATCCTTTTACTTCATGTGCAGGGAGCTTCTGCATGCTTAGATAGCCTTTGGTATGTAGATAGTGGAGGCTCCAGGCACATGACAGGATGTAAAGCCCTATGTGACACTTGTGTCACTTCAACCATCAAACAAATGCCAAACTAATGAAATATTGTATTTCATATTTGGGATTTGAAAAATTATGTGTATCTTTTGCACATATCAACTCTTGTTCGATTTTAAGCTTTAAATCGCTTTCTGGAGGGTTATACGCGCTCTGATGTGTAAATATAACCATTTTAATCCAACGAACACTCCGGGATAGTGAAATAAGCTTAACATACCTTAAATAACCTTTACATAACTTAGAAATAAGTTTTGAAGGCTTTGGTATGGCAAAAACAAGTTAATTCGCTTACAGGGACTAAACTTGACAAACTGCGAAAGTATGCCAATTTGAACTGTAACAGACATTCCGGAACATGACCATAAGTTAAACATACCATAAATATCCTTCACATAGCTTAGAAATAGGCTTTGAGGGGTTCGGTATGCTAAAATAAACTTTTGGGTCATTCAGGGACTAAAAGTGTCAAAAAGTGCACAAGTTTGCATTTTCGTGCATAACTTACGTTCTGAATACATCCGGACATCCAAAAATTTATGTAAGCATGACTATATTATGCTTTAGTGTTTGGCTTGCCAAAAATCCATTCGTTGCGTCATTTGGATCGTTTTTCGCGCTTATGCGCATTCCGTCGTAATTAAGCGAACATCGCGTTCGTACGACCAAACGAACCAACATCCGACATATTTTCGAGCATGTTTCATGTCCACAATGTTTAGGCAACATTTTAGGGCCTTAAAGTTGGCTTTAAGGGCCTTAGAAGTGTCGGAAATGGCCTTAAACACGTGCAGGGACTGAAACTGTCCTTTCTGCAAACTTTTTCTGATCTGTGCAGGCCAGGCGGCCCGCCTCAGTTTCTAAGAATCCTCACGCGGCCCGCGGCCCACTATCAGAACAGATTAACTGCATTTAACAGCAGATTGCAGCTGGTTGATCCACACCCACACATTCTCAATTGTCTAGTCAGCTGATAAGAACCATTTTTAGCTACCATAAGGTTCCGACACTTGTACGGATACGATTAAAGCACGGTTTCCATGAAATGATCTTAACGGTTACCCGAAAACTATAAATACCCCACCCCACAACTTCAAAAACCACTAGAATTTTGATCTTAGAAACTCTAAGTTGAAACCATTGTTTCATACATGAGATTCTCGGATCAAGATTAGCATTCGGGGACCCTTCGTAAGTATTCTTTCGTTCTTTTATTGCTTTTCGAGTCTTTCGAGTCTGAAAGTCAAACTTCGTTTGACTTTCTGCATTGACCAGTTTATGGTCAATGCGAAGTTCGTTTGAACTTCGCAACGTGAGTGTAATCATGTTGGTTATAGTCCTTTGGGACTATGCCTACTGATTACCACGTTGTCTAGGGTCGTAGGGTAAGCGATCTAATAAATCGCTTATACCTCGAACCCGACCCATTTGGTCGATCATTAGGATCCGACCAAACACATTAGGTGACCATAGTAGGTAGGGAATAACCTTCCGAGGTTATACCCTATGGTTACATCGTTTGAGTAGTTGTATGATAGGTAGTTTATATGCCTTAGGTAAATTACCAGAATACCCTTTTCATGTATAATTGGTAATTAAGCATATGTAACCTAAACCTTTGTCACATAACTGATTATGTAACATGTTTAGGCATATTCTACTTGTCATAGGACTAGTTAGGCGGTCTGAACGCGTTTCACGCGAACGACGCGTTAAAGTAGCATAAGCTACCTAAATGGGTCACGGTGGGTCGAAAGAAATTAGGTTAGGTTTCATTTAGTATGTAGGCTTTGTTAAACCATATGACATGAGTCTCCATACTCGTTTGGTTTACGAACCCTCATTCTATCTAAATCCTCCGATCTAGGTCCGGTTTATTAACATAGTTACCTATATTAGGTGCCGTTTGATATCCGTGATCTCTAGCATTGTTTGGTTGTTAAACAAGGACTCCTAAGCACTCTCAATGTGAGTACATAGTTCCCCTATTTTACCGTTTTCAAACTGTTTTGGGGTGAAGCATGTGTACCTATCTGTTACTTTCATGATTTCAAAGTATAATTGATTATACATGTTATTACTATTCAATTGACAAACTAAATGACTATCTATGGTTTAAACAATGATTTCTCAAAGAACATAAAATGAATTGTTGAATTGTATTATTTTATGTTCACCAGACCGGTTGTTAGTATGATATAGCGCTATAGGATTTGACACCCCATTCCTGTTGTCATGGAATGTCTGAAACCAATTTGTTGCTCCATCCAAATAGGGATTGCCTTTGTGGTATTTCTATAGTCTCAAAGGTGTATTTTGATGCACCAGGTCTGAATGAATTCTCAAATCACACTATTAAAGTATAGTTTGATATACTCTCATGTGTGGTATTGTACAAAACCAACATATATTTTGTTAATCATCCAAAGCATATTTTGATATGTTATTTATGAAACCAAAACATAGTTTAATATGTTACTTACAAATCCAAAGTATACTTTTAATATGCTACTATAAGGTTATTTGTTTAATCTTACATTTATTTATACAAATCACATTGGTTACACATTACATGATTTACATTGGACACATAAACATTATTGACATTAGTTATACATTACATGTCTTACATCTTGACATAAACATTTTGACATATTATTTAATACGTTTGGCAATTGGTTTAAACATAGACATCTTACATTGTTTGGTTTGGCTTGAGTAAGTGATTTGAATAACGAGGCGTGTGTAATATGATACAAGCATGGTGGATACGCCGCTGGTACTTCCTATATATAAGTGTTTGTATGGTATTACATATTGTATCGTTATCTGAATCATTTCAGTTTGAGACATATAACATTTTATACAAATAACATACTTTTTACAATACATTGTTTTACAAGCAACTTATCTTATACAAACTCATTTTACAATGGTTATCCATTTAACCATACATTATTCTCTTATTTATACATATCATCTGATCTTATCGTTTTTCAAATGATTTACAAAACAAAGTAAAGTACGGGGTTCATGACTAAACATTTTCTTAAACATAAGTCATGAACCTTATTTTCAAAAACCTATGTATCTCACAGGCGGAAATCATCGCGCAGCAAATGGCTGCTGCCTTCCCAAATCTTTATGCTCAAATGATGCAAGCCATCAACAACAACAATGCTCCATGCAATTTCAAGAATTTTAACTCGGCTAAACCGCTCAAGTTTAGTGGTTCTGAGGGAGCAACTGGGCTTCTTCAAGGGTTCGAGAGCATTGAGAATACTTTCCGTCACGTTCAGTGTCCTGAAAATCGCAAGGTCGAATTTTTTTCCAGTGTATTTCAGAAGAGGGCTCTTACATGGTGGAACGGGGTGATGAGAGACCGTGGTGCTGAGGTTGCTTTAGCCCAAACTTGGGCTGAACTAAGGGCTCTTATGATGAAGGAGTTTTGCCCTCGTCATGAACTGCGAGCTTTGGAGAGGGAGTTTGATGAGTTGAAGCAAGACAGTGGCGAGCATCGAGCCTATACTGACCGTTATGAAGAATTGAGCCTTTTGTGCCCTGCTATGGTTACTCCTGTGGATAAAGCGATCGAGAAATATACGGATGGTCTTCTTGACCTAGTTCAGGATATTGTTACTGGCAGTAACCCTACTACTGTCAGACAAGCCATTGAACTATCTGCCACCCTAACTGAATCCCACATCAGGAAGCGTAAGCTGTTTTGAAAGGGCGACTCAAGACCAACTGACAAGACTGCTCAAGTTGAACCAAAGGAAGAACATGCTGAGGTATCCAAGAAGAAGAAGCGCAAAGCCTCTCAAAACTACGCTGTAAGTGCTCAAGACAAACAGGTTGCAGCAAACCAACCAGCACAACCTCGCAAAAGGCAAAACTATGTTGGTACCGCACCTTTGTGCAACAAGTGAAACCGTCATCATCTAGAGCAAGAGCAGTGTCACAAATGTACCCACTGTGGGCGGTTGGGACATTTGATCAATGTTTGTCGTTATGCAAATCAAGCTGCTGCAAACCCTGCTGCTGTTCAAGCACGGTTCCCTCCAGGGTCATGTTATAATTGTGGTGACCTTACCCACTACAGGAACAATTGCCCAAGACTTGTTAACATACCTCCAGCACGTGGACGAGTGTTTAACATCAATGAGGCAAACATGAACAATGATGCGGCAGTGAACAACTAGTGTTTTGTTATTTCCTTGGTTGTTATCTTATGATGTTTAAAGACAAGTCAGTTGTTATATAAATAAAAATTCGTCGTTTTTATTTTTGAAAAACTGATACGATTGTGTGAACGTTGGATACAATCTTATGATGTCAACCCAAAGACAAACTACTCGTATGGTTCTGTCATTTTATGAATATTTGTGATCTCCCCAAGAACCTTAAACACTCGTTTCTTTTAAGAAACAAAGCCAAACTTTTATTGAAAATCCTTCTATCTTTATAGATGGATCCTTGAAAATACTTAAAGTGCCAAATGAAATCCATGGATTGGATTCCTGATGTGCTTTAATTATCCATGCTCAAAGACAACAAATTAAAGAATCAAGCTAACTAATTATGTGTTTATGTGCTTATATGTTTTCAGGTATGTTTTGTGATCTATCCAAATCCTCATCGAATCTTTCATATCTTATACGAGAGATTCATAATAGGATATCCAAAGTTACTATCTTAAATCCTTAATGGACTTCTACGTTGTAGTCAAGTCCCTTGGATTTTAAAGTACTATTCTATAATTGGAGCCCTTGGGTGGTCTAGTTAAACAGATTGATTGTGAAAATCTGATTAGAAATATCATGTGATGATATAATTAAAAAGATCCCTTAAGTGGTCTATTTAAGGAGATCGTACGACGGTCTAGTTAAGAAGATCATGTGTTGATCTAGTTAAAAAGATCGTTCGTTGATTTAGTTAAAAAGATCCTTTGGTGATCTAGTCAAGTCGCTTCATGTTTATTCATTTGATTTTTCCTCTACGCATTCTGAAATGAACTGTGCGGACTGTGCAAGGAATTAAGTAATTATGGAGGCCTACATAATTATGAAATTCAGTGCACAGAAACCACAAGAAGTTTTGTCATGTGTTAAGACCTATAGTGACGAGAATAATGATACGGGAGAAGTTTCGGACCTTGACCGATGTCATTTTATCTTACACTCCCCAATTCTGATTTCAAGTACACACAAGTTTCCTATGATAAGTTTTCATAAGAAATGTTCTTCTGTTCGTAGTTCAAAAATTTCATGTTTTACTACCACAAGGAATTCACTCTGAGGGTTAACAAATACGCTAAGATTCCTAACATGGCCCAGAGTTTTACTTAAGGGTTCAATGGATCTATTTGAAGGCGAAACAGTCACAGCTGTCTTCACAAGTTTCCTCTAGAATTAAATTTCGGGACGAAATTTCCTAAAGTAGGGGAGACTGTGACACTTGTGTCACTTCAACCATCAAACAAATGCCAAACCAATGAAATATTGTATTTCATATTTGGGATTTGAAAAATTATGTGTATCTTTTGCACATATAAACTCTTGTTCGATTTTAAGCTTTAAATCGCTTTCTGGAGGGTTATACGCGCTCTGATGCGTAAATATAACCAGTTTAATCCAACGAACACTCCGGAATAGTGAAATAAGCTTAACATACCTTAAATAACCTTTACATAACTTAGAAATAAGTTTTGAAGGCTTTGGTATGGCAAAAACAAGTTAATTCGCTTACAGGGACTAAACTTGACAAACTACGAAAGTATGCCAATTTGAACTGTAACAGACATTCCGGAACATGACCATAAGTTAAACATACCATAAATATCCTTCACATAGCTTAGAAATAGGCTTTGAGGTGTTCGGTATGCTAAAATAAACTTTTGGGTCATTCAGGGACTAAAAGTGTCAAAAAGTGCACAAGTTTGCATTTTCGTGCATAACTTACGTTCTGAATACATCCGGACATCCAAAAATTTATGTAAGCATGACTATATTATGCTTTAGTGTTTGGCTTGCCAAAAATCCATTCGTTGCGTCATTTGGATCGTTTTTCGCGCTTATGCGCATTCCGTCGTAATTAAGCGAACATCGCGTTCGTACGACCAAACGAACCAACATCCGACATATTTTCGAGCATGTTTCATGTCCAAAATGTTTAGGCAACATTTTAGGGCCTTAAAGTTGGCTTTAAGGGCCTTAGAAGTGTCGGAAATGGCCTTAAACACGTGCAGGGACTGAAACTGTCCTTTCTGCAAACTTTTTCTGATCTGTGCAGGCCAGGCGGCCCGCCTCAGTTTCTAAGAATCCTCACGCGGCCCGCGTCCCACTATCAGAACAGATTAACTGCATTTAACAGCAGATTGCGGCTGGTTGATCCACACCCACACATTCTCAATTGTCTAGTCAGCTGATAAGAACCATTTTTAGCTACCATAAGGTTCCGACACGTGTACGGATACGATTAAAGCACGGTTTCCATGAAATGATCTTAACGGTTTCCATAAGGTTCCGACACTTGTAAGTATTCTTTCGTTCTTTTATTGCTTTTCGAGTCTTTCGAGTCTGAAAGTCAAACTTCGTTTGACTTTCTGCATTGACCAGTTTATGGTCAATGCGAAGTTCGTTTGAACTTCGCAACGTGAGTGTAATCATGTTGGTTATAGTCCTTTGGGACTATGCCTACTGATTACCACGTTGTCTAGGGTCGTAGGGTAAGCGATCTAATAAATCGCTTATACCTCGAACCCGACCCATTTGGTCGATCATTAGGATCCGACCAAACACATTAGGTGACCATAGTAGGTAGGGAATAACCTTCCGAGGTTATACCCTATGGTTACATCGTTTGAGTAGTTGTATGATAGGTAGTTTATATGCCTTAGGTAAATTACCAGAATACCCTTTTCATGTATAATTGGTAATTAAGCATATGTAACCTAAACCTTTGTCACATAACTGATTGTGTAACATGTTTAGGCATATTCTACTTGTCATAGGACTAGTTAGGCGGTCTGAACGCGTTTCACGCGAACGACGCGTTAAAGTAGCATAAGCTACCTAAATGGGTCGCGATGGGTCGAAAGAAATTAGGTTAGGTTTCATTTAGTATGTAGGCTTTGTTAAACCATATGACACGAGTCTCCATACTCGTTTGGTTTACGAACCCTCATTCTATCTAAATCCTCCGATCTAGGTCCGGTTTATTAACATAGTTACCTATATTAGGTGCCGTTTGATATCCGTGATCTCTAGCATTGTTTGGTTGTTACACAAGGACTCCTAAGCACTCTCAATGTGAGTACATAGTTCCCCTATTTTACCGTTTTCAAACTGTTTTGGGGTGAAGCATGTGTACCTATCTGTTACTTTCATGATTTCAAAGTATAATTGATTATACATGTTATTACTATTCAATTGACAAACTAAATGACTATCTATGGTTTAAACAATGATTTCTCAAAGAACATAAAATGAATTGTTGAATTGTATTATTTTATGTTCACCAGACCGGTTGTTAGTATGATATAGCGCTATAGGATTTGACACCCCATTCCTGTTGTCATGGAATGTCTGAAACCAATTTGTTGCTCCATCCAAATAGGGATTGCCTTTGTGGTATTTCTATAGTCTCAAAGGTGTATTTTGATGCACCAGGTCTGAATGAATTCTCAAATCACACTATTAAAGTATAGTTTGATATACTCTCATGTGTGGTATTATACAAAACCAACATATATTTTGTTAATCATCCAAAGCATATTTTGATATGTTATTTATGAAACCAAAACATAGTTTAATATGTTACTTACAAATCCAAAGTATACTTTTAATATGCTACTATAAGGTTATTTGTTTAATCTTACATTTATTTATACAAATCACATAGGTTACACATTACATGATTTACATTGGACACATAAACATTATTGACATTAGTTATACATTACATGTCTTACATCTTGACATAAACATTTTGACATATTATTTAATACGTTTGGCAATTGGTTTAAACATAGACATCTTACATTGTTTGGTTTGGTTTGAGTAAGTGATTTGAATAACGAGGCGTGTGTAATATGATACAAGCATGGTGGATACGCCGCTGGTACTTCCTATATATAAGTGTTTGTATGGTATTACATATTGTATCGTTATCTGAATCATTTCAGTTTGAGACATATAACATTTTATACAAATAACATACTTTTTACAATACATTGTTTTACAAGCAACTTATCTTATACAAACTCATTTTACAATGGTTATCCATTTAACCATACATTATTCTCTTATTTATACATATCATCTGATCTTATCGTTTTTCAAATGATTTACAAAACAAAGCAAAGTACGGGGTTCATGACTAAACATTTTCTTAAACATAAGTCATGAACCTTATTTTCAAAAACCTATGTATCTCACAGACATTTTTATGCTGACGTACCTATTTTTACACATGTTTCAGGTACTGCTTTGCAATGATTGTTGATACATGCTACATTTAGGATGGACTCGTGCCTTAGCGACTTTAAAACTTGGAAGATCGTAGTTGTATTTATTTGATTGTATTAAAACAATGAGTTCATTTATTTAATAAAATAGAATTTATTTATTCCATGGTTACGAAACAATGATTCTGTTACAACACTCCCCGACATTTCCGCCACGTTTGGTTGTTCCACGTGGTCGGGGTGTGACACCCTACTCAAAGATTTCAAAATTCATGGAGGGGGTGATATATCCTTTGGGAATAATAGTAAAGGGAAAGTTCTGGGGTCTAGTACAGTGCAGTCTGGAAATATAAAATTTGAAAATGTCAATCTGATAGACAGTCTGAAATTCAACCTCCTGAGTGTTTCACAAATGAGTGACAAGGGATATGGGTCATTCTTCACAAAGGAGTGTTGTAGGATTGTTGGACCAGAAATGGTCAAAAAGATTGAAGCAATAATAAAAACTGAAAAAACAAAACTTGTTGCTCAAAGAAGTGGCAATGTTTATGTTGTTGATATGTCAAAAGAGTGTCCCAGAGCTGATGCCTGTCTGTTCTCAGCTGCCTCTAACAAAGAGACAGAACTTTGGCACAGAAGATTGGGGCACACAAATCTCAAGACAATCACAGAAATTTCAAAAAATGGCCTTGTAAGAGGCTTGCCACAAAAATTGTTTTCATGTTCTGAGCACTGTGTTTCCTGTTTAAAAGGAAAACAGCATAAAAGCTCTTTTAAGTCCATTGAAGAGTCCAAAACAACCCAGTGTTTGCAAATGCTGCACATGGATTTGTTTGGCCCAGTTCAAGTCATGAGTCTCAAGAAGAAAAGATATTGTTTGGTTATTGTTGATGACTTCTCTAGGTTTACATGGACTTTCTTTTTACACTCAAAAGATGAGACTGCATGCATTTTGCAAGACTTTGTGACACAGGTTGAAAAGCAATTTGACCTTCCAGTAAAAGTCTTCAGGAGTGACAATGGCACAGAATTCAAAAATAAGGAGTTGGATGCCTTCTGTGTGAAGAAAGGGATTGTAAGGCAGCACAACATCCCTAGAACACCAGAGCAAAATGGGGTAGTTGAAAGAAAGAACAGAACTTTGATTGAGGCTGCCAGAACCATGCTTGCTGATTCAGGTTTGCCATTAACTTTTTGGGCAGAGGCAGTAAATATTGCTTGCTATGTCCAAAACAGAGTTTTAATAAACCCCAGGCACAAAAAGACTTCTTATGAAATTCTGTATAAAATAAAACCACTCATCTCATACTTAAGGTATTTGGCTGCCCATGCTTTATTTTGAACTTAAAAGATTCCATTTCAAAATTTGCAGCAAAAATTGATTGTGGTTATCATCTAGGATACTCAACCACTGCCAAGGCCTACAAAGTGTTTAATACACGGACCAAGGCAGTGGAGGAGACCTTGAATGTAAAGTTCAATGAACTTTCATCAATGAAAATCCCAGCAAATCCTGCAGATCTGTTTGATCTTGATAAATTCACTTTTGAAAATACTGTTGTCAAGACTAACAGTGCAGGTCCATCAGAGGATTCAACACCAGACTATGGGTATGAGATCATCATTCCTCAACAAAAGTCTGCCACAATGGGAAAAGCATCAGTTGTATAAAACAGCTGCCAAAGCTCAACCACTGCTTTTAATGAAATACCATTAAAGATTCAAAACCTGGGATATGCTATTCTTCAAAACGAAAATTTTAATTATTCTCAGGTAATCATTAATGATCTGGTTAAAAATGTTGAAACAAAGCCATTCTTACTTTTTCCAAGATTTTTAAGTTACTATTTTGAAAAGAAACTTGGTAAGAATGAAGCTGCTGCAATAAAACAAGGTGACTCTATTCAAATAAACAGCTTAACTGCTGAAACTTTTACTAGAATGTCAACACCTTGCAAAACACAAGTAGAGTTGCCTGAGCAGAATTTAGCAGCTACCACTGCTCCTCAGGCATCTGCTGCTGAGCCCACTGCTCAAGGTGATCAAAGTAGCAAAACAACTGCTTTGAAACCCACACCTACAATCACCAAAAAGCCAACAAAAAGAAAAACACAAACCCCCCCCCCCCAAACCCATCAAAAAGGCAACTCTGGAGGATGAGATACCAGAGCTACTGCCAGTGACAACACAAAAGTCACAAGAAACCACTGTTGCTACTTCATCACAGCAGTTGGTACAAATATCTCAACCCATAACCGAAACTCCTCCTGCTTCTTCTCAAAAAGAACAGGTTGTACACATAGGGACTCCACAATATGATGCTATGGAATCACTCGCTTCCATCATCCATAGCCCAATGCTCGGGGCAAATTCTCTTTCTACACCAAACATCACATCCGCAATTCCCCCACCAACTAAACTTTTGTTGTATGCAATTGATTTGAACCAGGCACTAACCAATCCTTCTCAATCACCTATCAATGAGAACATGCCTCAATAAATGACTGGGTCTGATGCATCAATCTTTGCTAACCCACCAACACAACCTGAGGAGGTTACACCCCTTGAGTTACACGTAACTCTTGGTGGTATTCCAAGTGAAGCAGCCACTACAAATGTTGAACCCACTGGTTTACATTTGGACAGTGGTTACATCAATAAGACTTCCTTGGAGGCAATTCCTTCCATAGCACCTCTGACATGCACCAGTGGATTTGTTTTGACCACTGGCAACATCAAAAGGTTGTCAAGTGTTGAAGGAAGAAGACCCCAGTACCAAGAAAAAGGGGCATCAGTGGTTAATGTTTGGAGTACACTCCCTACCTCAACCACTGATAAAACCACTGCTAGTGGGAAATCAGATGATCCCATTAAATTGGGTGATGGTTTAAAATATCTGGAATTGACGGAACGAGTTGACAAACTGGATACAGCTGTTGCAGATATCAAAGACATGCTACAACAGCTGTTGAAAGTATAAAAGAAGCAATCCACTGCTGTTCCACCTCAAGCACCTGCTCCATCACAAGCACCTGCTACAAATGAGCTCTGGAATCTATTTCAACCTTTTCTCCAACAACAAAAACAAATGGCTGATCAACAACATGAAATACATGTACAAAGGCTGAGAAACATCATGGAGTCTAGGTTTAAGAACACACAAGCAGACATCAAGGCTCTCAAGGCCCATTTATTGAAAACCACTGGCACTGCTCCTCCAACAGTTCTTTTTATTGATCAACTTCCCCCAGATAATGCCAAAAAGGGGGAGAAAATTCAGGAGTGGAAGAAGAAGGGAATAGATGATGGTCTTTACATTGAACCAGAAAAAGATGCTATGACTAGAAATATTCCTTTGCCAGATGGTAGCAAAAAGGTTAATGTTACCCAAAATGCACTTGATGAAGCTATAGCATGTGTAAAAAGGGACAAAGAGGCAAAGGATATGTCAAGGTGGAATGAGGAGAAAAGAGCTTAGATGGAGCTGAGTGCGCAGGGTTGTTCTGAGTCAAAGGATGCTAAAAATCCTAAGCCAAAAAGAAAACCCAAGTCCATCCCATCCAGACTCACAAAGCATACTCCAAAACCACCATCCAAAAGCCTCCAACATCAAACCTCCACCCAAACAGCTGTTGTAACTCCTGCTAGTACTTCAGAGGTTTCAACACCTGTTATCACTTCAACACACACCACAACCACTGCTTTACCACCACAACCATCACCACCAAAAATAACACCACCACCATCGTCTCCTGCCAAAAAGCAGAAGACAACAGATGTTACAACATCTGTTGTAATGACAACAGTGGTTGAAACACCAGTTGTTTCAACAGCTGTTAGTCAATCACAAACCACTGCCACTCAAATCACCACCACTGATCCACCCAAAACATCATCTGCCTCTCCTAAAATAAAAAGGAGAAGGATTATCATACCAGATGATGATTCACCATCACCACCACCAACATCTTCAACATCTCTATCACTTGTTACAATACCCAAACCTGTTCCTCTCTCATCAGCACAAGTTCAACAGCCCTTAGCTCCTGCAGGTGTTCAATTCCCTCTTGAACTTATAGCAGTCAGAGAAGAAATCAAATCTTTCTACTATGAGGATGACCCTGCTAAAAGGAGATTGCCATCAGTTAAAGGATATCCCAGGCCTAACAATATTGAAGAATACTTGAAAATCAAGGCTAAGCAAGCAGAGGATATCTCAAAAAGAAATACACAAGGGAAATCTGATAGGGAAATATAGCAGAACTATCAATACTTGCTCACACAAGTCAGATCCCTGGAACAGTTTGCAAAAAATGTATGTCAACAAATTTCAGAAAGAGCAGATGAAACTCTAAGAAAAGACTACATTGAAAGCATTATGTCAACCAAGAAGTACAAGGGAGAAAAGCACATGTACAAGGAGTGGACCATTCCTAAGCTTGAACAAGAATCAGCCAGGATTCAAGAAATGATAAACAAAAAGGTCAAACACACTCCTCCTGATTGGTCAAAGTACAAAAAGAATGTGCCTGAGAAATCACTTGAGCTGAAGAGAATGAAAGAGGAGTTAGTTGCTGCTGATTATGGGTCTAAACATCAAGTGGCAAGATGGAAAGAAGATACAGTCAGGACCACCTACAAAAGGTTGGAGGAATTAAGGAAGCAAGATCCCACAGTTCCACAAAAACCTGACTATCCTGAAGCAGAGGTTTCAAAAAGACCATCAAAGTTGCAAATCAGGAGAGCCACTGCTCTAGCTGGTGCAGCCATCTATAAAAGAAGGCCACACAAACAGTCGGGTGCTGGAACCATTCAAGAGCTCATAGAAGGAGATGCTCTTGTAAAAGAAGGCATCAAGAAAATGAGTGTAGAAACTCTTGGATTGGATCAACCTGCAAGTACTGCTCAGACAGTCATCAATAGGCCAGCTTCACCAAACACCTCATCAAATAAAAATCTCCCAAGAAACCCACCAGGCTCAAAAGTACTAAAGTGGGAAACTGACAAACAGACCCATGTATTGACTATGTTCAGGTCTGGTGGAGAAGTGAAGAAAATAACAAGGGAATAAGCTCTTGGCCTGAGTCTTGAAGATATGCAGGATCTCCTTGATCTTCCACTTGGTAGGGATGAAGATGACACAGATGCCCTAGACTTTGAGTTACAGCTTAAAGGTCAGATAAGGGAACTGTTGATGAGGCAATAAAGTTCCACAATATCGAAGAGTTTTGGCATTATCTGTTCCAGGGGGAGATTGTTGGGATTGAACCCTATCAAAGGAACAGATAATTAAAGCCAAAACTAGATCAGAGTAGTGGATCCAGAATAAGCAGATGTTACATACAAGTATCTCCCCTTGAAAGTGATTTCAACATCTGCTGACCTCCTATCTACTGATCGTGCAAACTGCTGACCTACAAACTGCTGATCAAGTAAAGGCCTGATGAAAGACTAAAGCTCTGCTGTTCAATCTACTGCCTTGAGTCAAGCACTGCTGATCTGGACAAGTACTGTTGGGTTCACAGCAGTGGTAGGATGCAGCAGTTATTTAGATGTCTTTTATGTAATGAAATGTAATAGCAGTAGTTAGCATAGCAGTGTTTGTATTGATCAGAGGTTAGAGTTTGTTAGGAGGTTAGACGTCACTTTCATGGTGACGTCAGCTTAGATGCTCAGTGGTTTGCTAGTGCCTATAAATAGAACAGTGCTCTGTACTGTTCTATTAGCTCTTTGCAAAATTCTCTTCCTGCACGAACAAACGCTGAGCTCTGGCTGAGGGGGAGTTTGTATTAAGCATTGCATTGTAATCGTTGTTGAAAGTAAATTCAATCTTTCGGTTCTTTGTGAAAAATGTTTGATCAAAGCAATACTCTCGTTTGATTGTGTGTAAAGTTTGTTTCCATCTTAATTCCGCTGCACAACTTATTCATCTTCATCAAATTCAAACGTGAAAACACAATCAAAACCAAACTCAGATCCAACAAGTGCATACGTAGTACATCATTTTACATTATGTTTTTGCTATGTATGTCCATTTAGTGCATATTTAGTACATTGTTTTACATTTCATTTCATACTATGTATGTCCATTTAGTGCACACTTAGTACATTGTTTTACATTTCATTTCATGCTATGTATGTCCATTTAGTGCATACTTTGTACATTGTTTTACATTTCATTTCATGCTATGTATGTCCATTTAGTACATACTTAGTGCATTGTTTTACATTACCTTTTCATGCTATGTATGTTCATTATTGCATACTTAGTACATTATTTTCATAAAACATGCTTACATTTTGGTATGACATTTGGTTTGTTTAAATGGGATAAAAATACATTCATTAACATTAGCTACGCCGTTCGTTAGTAGGTAGCGGTACCATAGGAATTGACAACTCCCGTTCCTAAAATCCTAGGTTTGTTTGGATGGATGGAATGACCGAATTCGATACACATAACTCAGATAAACCTTTAATTTGTTTAAGGGTTTATCACCACAGTCTCAAGGCTTGAATGTATGCATTTTCACAATACCGCATAGATGTTTGTATCAGTAAAGCATGCATTATTTTACAAAACATAAATTTTGATTATAATTTATCAAATGCATTGTTTTGTACATTTCATTCTTATAGGGTTGAGTAAATGCTTTTAATCAATAAAGGCTTTTTATTCACTCTACATTACATTTGTTTACTCAATAACATTTCAACATTTGTTTAAACATTACATTTAGTTATACATGAACATTTTTACATTGGTGGTTTGTTTGGGTAAGTGATTTAAGTAAGGAGACGTGTGTAATATGATAAAAGGATGGTGGATACGCCGCTAGTACTTCCTATATATAAGTGCTTTTATGATATTACATATCGTAGCGTTATTTAAACCATTTCAATTTTGACATATTACATTTTACACAATTAACATATCTTTACAAAACATTGTTTTACAAACAACACATTTTATACAAATTCATTTTTACTTGGTTATTTACTTAACCATACATATTTCTTTTATATCATCTGTTTCCTTATCGATTTTTATATGATTTATAAAACATAAAACATTTTACAAGGTTCATGACTACTTTTGATAAACATTTTCTTCTAAACTTACAAGTCATGAATCCTAAATCAATAAAACCTATGTATCTCACAGGAATTTTTATGCTGACGTACCTATTTTTACATATGTTTCAGGAAATGATGCATAGGATTGATCAAGATACACTTTGGCGGACTTGGGCCTTAGTGACAATAAAAGATGCAAGACTAGTTAATTATGTTGTGTATTTCTGTTTTTAAGACATTGTAACATCTATTAATCAATAAAACAAAATTTCAAATTTCCATGTGTTATGAAACAATGATTCTGTTACAACACTCCCCGACGTTTCCGCCACGGTTTGTTGTTTTACGTGATTGGGGTGTGACAGAAGAGTTGGTATCAGAGCTCATGGTTATAGGGAATTAGGTTATTAGTAATGCTTTGACCTACTCTATAACCTTCCTAGGACCCTAACGCGAGTTTACTTGCGTTTAGTCATAAAACAATACCGTCACCTATCCTTAGGCGACAACCACAACAAGAACACAAATTTCGAATCCGCTTCGAAAACCAATCATCTGTTCTAGGATGATTGATTACTAGGTTTTGAACCCTCTAAGTTTTTAAAATCTCGTCAAAGTTTGGGTCTTATAATGTGAACACGTGCAAACTGGAAGGGTGAATGCCTGTACTCTGAGTTTTCTGTCTAAGGCTAGAGTGTTCGTACAAATCCGCGGTATCGGACCTGTCACTCTTACCTGGGAACTCTTGGGGTGAGTGTTCTCTTATAGGCAAGCATGTCTTCAGTGATACATTAATATCACCCGTTTACTTTTATTAATTACCGTCTCATTTGTTTGCTTTAGGTAACAAACAAATGATCACAATTTTATGCAATTGCCATTCTCTTTTGATTATCCGATAACATTTCACTTGTTTCTTCCCATGCCTTTCAATTCCTCCAGAATATCTCATCATCGCAGCGACACTAAAATGTCTGAGCAAACTGCCAAATTTGCCCAGCGAATAGGCGAAGTAATCCTGAAGTCTGTGGATTTAGGTGTCGCCATGTCTCATCTCAATAATGAAGCCACCCAAGAAGCATCGAAAGAAGCAGAAGCCAAGCCTTCGAAAAGGGCAAGGAAGCGTAAAGCCTCAAAGAATCCTCCAGCCAATGCACCAAAACAGGCAGGACCTAGCCAAGTGGCAGTATTGCCAGCTAAGAAGCTGTACTTGGGACCTGCCCCATGGTGCAATCGATGCAACCGTCATCATTCAAATCGCATACCCTGCTTAAAATGTACTCATTGTGAACGATGGGGACATTTGGTTGACATATGCCGCTTTGCTATTCAAGACAAAGCTGTTGCAAATCTTGCTGCTGCTCAATCTCCTGCCAGGAAACCTTATGCCGGTACTGCACTGATGTGCAACAAGTGTAATACACCTCACCAAGCTTACCTGCAGTGTCGTCTGTGTGCATCACGTGGACGACTCGGCCACCTGGCAAATGCTTGTCAGTTCAACTCGATCCAAGGTGGTCTAAACCAACCCCAAGTCAACCCTGCTCAAGCTCGTTTACCGTCTGGTACTTGGTACAACTACGACGAGACGAGCTATTTCAAGAACAAGTGATCAAAGGTTGTCAATGCAAATCTGACCCACGGATGAGCAGTTGGCTGATTAGAAGATGTTGCTACTTTGAATAATTTGTATCTGTTGCTTTTGTTGAACTCTGAAACAATCGGTTTTGTTTATAAATAAATCATTGTTCACAAATTCTGATATATAAGTGTAGTTACATGTGTGTATGGCATTTCCCTATAATACCTACATTAAGGAACTATGTTCTTTACGAACTACTCTTGTGATTCCCCCTTTCATGTGATCACTTATGATTTCCTCGAAAATTTTAAGTACTCGTTTCATTCTAAGAGACGAAGTACAGGAAATAAAGTGACATTTTGAGTAATCGTGCTTTTTGCACATCTATGCTTTGAATCCTTGGTTAGATAACTGAGGGTATTTGCAATCTCATACCCATATCATTATATTCTGATTTTCATAACAACATGCATAGCATAAGTTTTCAAAACAACCTTCATGATTTCAAAATGTTCCATATAGTCTGAAAACATTTTTAACATAGTATATCTACTTAATATATCAAGTGCATGATTTCAAAAACATCATTCATGTTTTCAAAAACCTTATACATAATTTCAAAATTTATCTCGCATGATTTAAAAGCATTTTATAAATATATTTATCTAATACACCTACTTTATGATTTCAAAAGTATTATGTGAGGTTTCAAAAACATTAAACACACTTCTAAAAAGAACCCCATGCATAGTTTTCAAAAACATTTTTCTCATACATTGACTTAACCTTCAAATTCTGCTTCATATGTCGCCTTGGCATATCTAGCACCTCAACTTCATGAGCAATTTTACCTCATGTTTCGACTTAAGCACGTCTAGTGCAAGGTTTTGAAACGCCTCCGCTTTTCAAATCCCAAAATCTATATGGGATCTTCTTACCTTCACAATTAGATCCTTGTGGATGATTATCGTTCAAATCAGAGTCCTTCATTGGATTCCTTGTATGCTTTAATTCGAACATTTCGATTCCTTAAAATCGAAATCGAATTTTCTTTTTTAAGATCTTCCTATCTTTATAGTTAGATTCTTGGAAATATTTAAAGTGCCAATCAAAATCCACGGATTGGATACCTGGTGTGCTTTAAATGCATGTGCACAATTAACAAAACAAATTAACAAAATGATAACAAATTAAAGATCAAGATAAACAATTTGTGATTATGTGTTCATGTGTTTTCTTTTATGCATTTTGTATTTTGAGTAATCTGGATATTCGTTATCTAAATCCTCGTAAAATCTTCCATATCTTCATATGAGTAATTCATAGTAGGATATTCAAAAGGGTACTACCTTAAATCCTTATTGGGCTTCTACGTGATAGTTAAGACCCATGGATTTTATAGTACCATTCTATGATTCAAGAAGAGACCCCTTTGAGTGGTCTAAGTCAAAAGATTGATTCAAAATTTGGTTAAGAATGACATGTGGTGATATAGCTGAACAAACTCCTTGGTAGTCTAATTAAATCATTTATTGATTTAATTAAAAGGACCATATGATGGTCTAGTCACGCTCATCGCATGTTAGTTCATTTGGGTTTTCCCCCTACACGTTATAAAATGCACTATGCGGACTATGCAAGGAATTACGTAATTATGGACGCGTACATAATTATGAAATTCAGTGCACAGGAACCCCAGTAAGATTTATCATGTGTAAGAACCTATAGTGGCAACAATAACGAAACGTGAACAATGTAATGAAGGTAAGGTGGACGCACCAATAACGCTTTATATACTTGTATATAAGTGTCCCTCTTACATTGCAAGCATGATGTTATTAAAGTTACTAGAAGTTTAGAACCCTAACCAGTGTTGTTTTATCTTTTCAACCTCATGTTTCAAGCTCTCACAAGTTTCTTCTAAATAAATTTAGGGACGAAATTTCCTAAAGTAGGGGAGACTGTGACACATGTGCCTCCACGGCCATCAAACAAATACCAAACCAATGAAATATTGTATTTTATACTTGGGATTTGAATAAATATGTGTATCATTTTCACAAATCAATTCTTGTTCGATTTCGAGCTCTAAATCGCTTTCTGGGAAGTTATACGCGAGCTGATACGTAAACATAATCAGTTTAACGCAACAAACACTCCGGAATAGTGACATGGGCTTAACATACCTTAAATAACCTTTACATAACTTAGAAATAAGTTTTGGAAGGTTTGGTGTGTCGAAATCAAGTTTATTCGCTTACAGGGACTAATTTCGACAAACTGCGAAAGTATGCCGATTCGTACTGTAACAAACATTTCGGAACTTGATCATAAGTTAAACATACCCTAAATATCCTTTACATAGCTTAGAAATAGGCTTTGAGGGGTTTGGTGTGCTAAAATAAACTTTCTGGTCATTCAGGGACTAAAAGCGTCAAAAAGTGCATAAGTTTGCATTTGCGCGCGTATCTTACGTTTTGAATACATCCGTACATCCAAAAATTTATGTAATCATTAAAATATTTTATTTTAGTGATTGGAATGCTCAAATTCCATTCTTCGCGTAATTTGGATCGTTTTTCACGTCCGTTCGTGTTTCGTCGTAATTAACCGAACAACGCAACCGTACGGCCAAACGAACCGACATCCGAGATATTTTTGAGCATGTTTCATGTTCCCTATACTTAATTTTCATTATTTAGCCTTGAAAATGGGTTAACGGGGTTTAAACACATCAAAATAGGCCTTAAACATGTGTAGGGACCAAAACTGTAAATATTTGAAACTTTCTGGAACTGGGCACATGGTGGAGTCATGCCACCACTATTTGGGTTGGCTGTGGTGGCACGCCACCATCACATTTGGGCAGAAACTCAATTTTCAGCAATGGCAGGCTATTTTCAGCACTTAACTTGAAGTTTAGGGGCTATTTTGTAACATTTGCAATACCATTTGATGGTTTGGGGGCACCCCTAGTATTCCAAAACCTTGTGCCCACTTGGACGGTCCAGATTAATGCTCATTTATCGAGGAACGATCTTAACGGTTCTATGAAATCTATAAATACCCACTTCCATTTTCATTTCATTTCACACCTTTTGATTCATTCAGCTCTAAGTTGGGGTTTTATGCTACATACCTGAGTTGATCAAAACCTCCATTCTTGGACCTTTTGTAAGTCCTCTTTCGTTCTTTTATGCACTTTCAAGCATGAAAGTCAAACAATGTTTGACTTTCTGCTTTGACCTCGTTTTGGTCAACACGAAGTTCGTTTGAACTTCGCAACGTGAGCGTAATCACGATGGTCATAGTCCTTTGTGACTATACCTACTGATTACCACGTTATTTAGGTTTAGTGATGAGTCATAGTTTCGGTCAAAATGCGCGTTTATGCGTATTTTGCAACCAAACTATTTTTGGGTATCAAAACCGTTTGTTTTGATATCAAACTTGTTTTCTAACTTCGTTAAACATGTTTTGACATGTTTAGCTCGTCACTTTAGGTTTAGTGCTTATATAGGGTCGTAAGGTAAGCGATCTAAACAATCGCGTATACTTTCGAACCTGACCCGTTTGGTCGATCATTAGGATCCGACCAAACACTTTAGGTGACCATAGTAGTATAGGGAATAACCTTCCGAGGTTATACCTTATGGTCAAGTCGTTTAGTTAGTTGTATGATAGGTAGTTTATATGCCTTAGGCAAATTACCAAAATGCCCTTTTTACGCCAAAATTCATTTTAAGCATATTTAACCTAAATTTTCACATCTAAACTGATTAGGTAACATTATTATACATATTAAGGCATATAATACTTATCATAGGACTAGTTAGGTGTTCCGAACGCGTTTTACGCAAACGACGCGTTAAAGTAGCGTAAGCTATCTAGACAGGTCGTAATGGGTCGTAAGCACTTAGGATAGGTTTCGTTTTAGAATGTAGGCTTTGTTAAACCATATTACATGAGTTCCTATACTCATTTGGTTTACGAAACCTCATTCTATCCGATCTTCCGATTTAGGTCCGTTTATTTACATAGTTACCTATATTAGGTGCCGTTTGATTCCGTCATCCCTCTAGCTTTGCTTGGTTGTTGTTCAAGACTTCTAAGCACCCTCAAGTGAGTACATAGTCCCCTCTTTTACTGTTTTTTAAACATTTTGGGGTGAAACACATGTGCCTACTTGTTACATTCGTGTTTTTCCTGTTTTTATATCATACTTGCTATGTTCATTAGTACACTTATAGTACATGATTTCATTATGTTTTTGCTATGTATGTCCATTTAGTGCATACTTAGTACATCGTTTTACATTTCATTTCATGCTATGTATGTCCATTTAGTGCATACTTAACATCGTTTTACATTATTTTTTGCTATGTATGTCCATTTAGTGCATATTTAGTACATTGTTTTACATTTCATTTCATGCTATGTATGTCCATTTAGTGCATACTTAGTACATTGTTTTACATTTCATTTCATGCTATGTATGTCCATTTAGTGCATACTTAGTACATTGTTTTACATCTCATTTCATGCTATGTATGTCCATTTAGTACATACTTAGTGCATTGTTTTACATTACCTTTTCATTCTATGTATGTTCATTGTTGCATACTTAGTACATTATTTTCATAAAACATGCTTACATTTTGGTATGACATTTGGTTTATTTAAATGGGATAAAAATACATTCATTAACATTAGTTACTCCGTTCGTTAGTAGGTAGTGGTACCATAGGAATTGACAACTCCCGTTCCTAAAATCCTAGGTTTGTTTGGATGGATGGAATGACCGAATTCGATACACATAACTCAGATAAACCTTTAATTTGTTTAAGGGTTTATCACCACAGTCTCAAGGCTTGAATGTATGCATTTTCACAATACCGCATAGATGTTTGTGTCAGTAAAGCATGCATTATTTTACAAAACATAAATTTTGATTATAATTTATCAAATGCCTTGTTTTGTAACTTTCATTCTTATAGGGTCGAGTAAATGCTTTTAATCAATAAAGGCTTTTTATTCACTCTACATTACATTTGTTTAAACATTACATTTAGTTATACATGAACATTTTTACATTGGTGGTTTGTTTGGGTAAGTGATTTAAGTAAGGAGACGTGTGTAATATGATAAAAGCATGGTGGATACGCCGCTGATACTTCCTATATATAAGTGCTTTTATGATATTACATATCGTAGCGTTATTTAAACCATTTCAATTTTGACATATTACATTTTACACAATTAACATATCTTTACAAAACATTGTTTTACAAACAACACATTTTATACAAATTCATTTTTACTTGGTTATTTACTTAACCATACATATTTCTTTTATATCATCTGTTTCCTTATCGATTTTTATATGATTTATAAAGCATAAAACATTTTACAAGGTTCGTGACTACTTTTGATAAACATTTTCTTCTAAACTTACAAGTCATGAATCCTAAATCAATAAAACCTATGTATCTCACAGGCATTTTTATGCTAACGTACCTATTTTCACATGTGTTTCAGGAAATGATGCATAGGATTGATCAAGATACACTTAGGCGGACTTGGGCCTTAGTGACAATAAAAGATGCAAGACTAGTTAATTATGTTGTGTATTTCTGTTTTTAAGACATTGTAACATCTATTAATCAATAAAACAAAATTTCAAATTTCCATGTGTTATGAAACAATGATTCTGTTACAACACTCCTCGACGTTTCCGCCACGGTTTGTTGTTTTACGTGGTCGGGGTGTGACACAGATGTTGGTAGAAAATCCTGACTCAACAAAGCTACAAGAAATAACCAAGAGATTCATGAGCAGGCCTTCATCACCAAACTCCTCTCAAATAAAAACTCTCCCAAGAAACCCACCAGACTCAAAAATACTAAAGTGGAAGTCTGATCAAAAGACCCACGTATTGACATTGCTCAAGTCTAGTGGTGATGTTGAACACATAACAAGGGAAGATGCACTAGGTCTGGGTGTGGCTGACCTTCAAGACTTGTTAGAACTTCAACTGTGTAGGGATGAGGATGATGAAGATTCCCTCAACTTTGAACTTCAATTCAAAGGGCAAGTTAGGGAAATGTTAATGAGGCAATATAGATCTTGAATAATGAAGTGTTTTGGCATCATCTGTTCCAGGGGGAGATTGTTGGGATTGAACCCTACAAAGGAACAGATGATATGAAAAGCCAAAACTGGTTCAGAACAGTGGATCATCATAAGCATTGCTTGTACAAAGACTTTCCCCTTGACAGTGGTTATCTAACAATTGATAGACTTTAAACACTGATCATCACAACTGCTGTTATCCAATGCCCTGATGAAGAATAAAGACTGAAGCTCAATCTACTGATGTTTCCTAAGTACTGTTGAAGACCAAAGCTCTGCTCATCCAAAGAACTGATCATCTATTGAAGAAAGCACTGATGCTCAACATCAGTGCTTAGACTACAACAGTGGAATGAAGAATCAGTAGTTTATATTATCAGTGTCTTTGTAATCAGTGTCTATCTAATCAGTGGTTGTATAGAACAGTGTTTGTAGTTTTTTAGGAAGTGAGATGTCACTTTCATAGGTGACGTCAGCAAAGATGCTCAGTGGTTTGCTTGTACTATAAATAGAACAGTACTCTGTACTGTTCCATTAGCTCTTTTCACCTAAGTCTTTATATACGAACAATCACTGAGCTCAGGCTGAGGGGGAGTCTTGTGTATGCATGCATAATTGAGTCTTTGTAACAAATACAATCATTCGATTAATGAAATCATGCCTACTTAAACTTTTCTTCCATTGATTGTGTGATCAAAGTTTATTTCCATATTCCGCTGCACAATACTTGTTTCATCTTTCCATTTCTTGTTAAACAACACAACCAGAGAAACTCAGATCCTAACATGAAGCTTATCAAGTAGTGTATACAAAACCCCACATACCAACAGTAATTGTAGATTACAAAGACTTAATCACTGTAATTACAACTTTGAAAACAAGTAGGGTTTTGAAAGCATTTAATAAAAATAGAATGACTCATATTACAGGTTTAGGTTGACAGAGCTTGCCTACTGGTTTATAGCTGGTAAACCTAATTAAATATACAATGTACACCTATTAGTGTATTAACTCAATATAACATTAACGATAATCACGAGATCGAAACCCACAATGAATGACAAAGTATAGCCGGGTACCGACAACATTTAAACATCCATTGTATCAGTTTTAATCGATCAGATATAGTACCGTAGCAGTGATCGAGTTATTACCTTGATATCGTAGCAGAGTTTTCGAGACTTTCGGGTGTAAATTGAAAGAAACAGAGCAACGATCAGTGAAATGAACGAAATTTTGTGTCGAAACATGCAAACTGACCCTGTCCCAGACTGTGGGCTTTATAGCCAAATTTGACATCTCCCACGCTTCGCGCCGGCCTCCTTTGACCCTGTCGCGTGTCGCGAGGCAGGTCCACCTAGCTTAGGGTAGCCTTGTGTTGAGTATAGCCTGGCCATTCGTCAAAATCAAGTTACATACGTCCATAACTCGTATCGCGGGTCGCGGAAGATTTAGGGGATTCCCCCCCCCCCCCATGAGTCTCTGGGGGTCCCTATTGCTAGTTTCGTGCAATTTCCAATTCGGGTCGCGCCGTACAAGTTCGGGGTCTCAATTAGGGTTCCTTAGTGTGCATTTTAGGAATAGGTTATTGAAATTTTTGAGGTTATTACATCCTCCCCACCTTGTTTAAAATCTCATCCTCGAGATTACTGGAACAAGTAAGGATACTTTCGTTTCATTTCTGATTCCAGTTCCCATGTGTATTATGGTCCTCTTTTCGAATCCCATTTTACCTTGACCAGAATTAACCTCTTATGTTTAAGATTCTTAATCTTTCTATCTTCTAGTTGCAGAGATTTTTCAACAAACTTTAATTTTCATTTACCTCTATGTCCTGAAGAGGTACTACTAGTGATTCATCAGCTAAACACTTCTTAAGATTACATACATGAAATACATCATGTGCACCTGTCAATTCCTCTGGTAGTTGTAACTGATAAGCGACTGGTCCTATTCGTTAGATAACTTTAAACGGTCTAACATATCTTGGGCTTAACTTTCCTTTCTTATCGAATCGGACTACTCATTTCCAAGGAGAAACTTTCAATAGCACCTTGTCTCCAACTTGAAATTCTAACGGCTTACGTCGATGGTCGGCATAACTCTTTTAGCGATCGCGTGCCCTTTTCAATCTTTCATTGATTTGAGTTATTTTGTCAGTGGTTTCTTGCACAATTTTGGGACCTAATAATTGGCTTTCTCCTATTTCGACCCAACATACTGGAGTTCGGCACTTTCATCCAAACAGTACTTCAAATGGGGCAACGTTAATGCTTGTGTGATAACTGTTGTTATAGGAGAATTCTATTAATGGTAAATGGTCGTCCCAATTTCCATCGAAATCTATAACACATGCCCTCAGCATGTCTTCTAAGGTTTGGATCGTCCTTTCACTTTGTCCATCTGTCTGGGGGTGATATGTTGTAGTTAGGTTTAATCATTTCCCCATAGCTTTTTGGAAGCTTTTCCAAAAATGTGAAGTGAAACGACTATCTCTATCAGATACAATGGAGAGTGGTACTCCATGTAATGATACTACCGTATGCACATATAACTTAGCTAGTCATTTCATGCTAAAGATTTCCTTCATTGGTAGGAAATGGGCTGATTTGGTTAATCGATCTACAATCACCAAGATTGCGTCGTTACCTTTTCTTGTTTTAGGTAGCTTAGTAACAAAATCCATTGTTAGTAATTCCCATTTCCATACAGGCATTTCTAACTGTTGAAGTAATCCTGAAGGTTTCTGATGCTCTACTTTAACTTGTGAACAAGTTAAACACTTAGAAACGTAACTAGCTATGTCATTTTTTATTCCTATCCACCAAAAAATATTCCTCAAATCTTGATACATCTTGTTACTACCAGGATGCATCGTATACTTATATTTATGGGTTTCTTCTAATTTTCTATCTCATAGATTTCCTTGTATAGGTACCCAAATTCTTTCTTGTGGAATCTCCAGATTCCATCAGTTCCTTGTTCTAATTCTTTTATTACCCCTTTCATTCCTTCAGCATCATCCTTAATTGCGGTTTCTTGGGTATTCTTCAATTGTTCCATTAAATCTAATTGCAGATTTAATCTAAGAGCACGTACTCGTCTTTGCTTCTCATGATACTTACGACTTAAGGCATCAGCTACTACATTTGCTTTTCCCTTGTGATATTGAATATCACAGTCGTAATCACTTAGAATTTCCATCCATCTTCTTTGCCTCATGTTTAATTCTTTTTCCCCAAAAATATATCTTAAACTCTTATAATCTGTAAAGATGGTAAACTTACTACCATATAAATAATGTCTCCAAATCTTAAGGGAAAAAAATTATTACTCCAAATTCTAAATCATGAGTAGTGTAATTTTCCTCGTGCTTCATTAATTTCCTTGACGCATAAGCGATCACTTTCTCACGTTGCATTAATACGCATCCTAATCCTAATTTAGAAGGGTCACAGTAAACTACAAAGTCTTAAGTTCCTTCTGGTAATGCAAGGATTGGTGCATTTGTTAATCTTTGCTTCAAGATGGTGAAGGTTTCTTCCTGCTTAGGTCCCTATTCAAACTTAACCGCTTTACAAGTTAACTTGGTTAACGGAATGACTATCTTAGAGAAGTCTTGGATAAAACATCGATAGTATCCAGCTAATCCTAGAAAACTTCTGACTTCTGTAGTTGATTTCGGAACTTTCCAATTTGTGATAGCTTCTATTTTTGAAGGATCTACATGAATTCCTTCATGATTGACCACGTGTCCTAGGAATTGCACTTCTTGTAACCAGAATTCTCACTTAGAAAATTTAGCATAAAGCTGTTCTTTTCTTAAGAGGGTTAAAAGTGCATGCAAGTGTTTACAATGCTCATCTTTGCTTTTGGAATAAATAAGTATATCTTCAATAAATAAAATTACAAATTTGCCCAGTACGGTTTACATATCCTATTCATCATGTCCATAAATGCTGCAGGAGCATTTGTTAACCCGAAGGGCATGATTATAAACTCATAGTGCCCATACCTAATTCTGAAAGTAGTTTTAGGAATGTCCTCTTCCTGTACTTTCAGTTGATGATATCCGAAGCGTAAGTTGATCTTAGAAAAATATCTAGCTCCTTAAGGTTTATCAAAGAGATCATCAATTCTAGGTAATGGGTATCGATTCTTAATAGTAACCTTATTTAAATCTCTATAATCGATACACATTCGCATTGATCCGTCCTTCTTCTTCACAAACAACACAGGTGCTCCCCAAGTGAAGAACTTGGTTGTATGAATCCTTTTTCTAGCAATTCATCTAATTGCTTCTTTAACTCTAACATCTTCGTTGGTGCTAACCGGTATGGTGCTTTAGCAATTGGAGCGGTTACAGGTATCAGATGAATTCTGAATTCTACTTTTCTAACTGGCGGTAATCTAGGTAGATCTTCTGGGAAAGCATCGGGGTATTCCGATACTACCGGAATTTCCTTAAGTTTCTTGCCCTTAGTGTTAATGATTACTGAGATCATATACATTATGCCTTGCTTTCGTACATAGCTAGCAGCTTTCATTACTGAGATGAACTTCATTGGCTTGTTTTGTCACACCCCGACCGCGTTAAAACAACAAACCGCGGCGGAAACATCGGGGAGTGTCGTAACAGAATCATTGTTTCACAACAAATGGATTTAAGTTTTGTTTTATTAAATTAAGTTTATTACATTGTGTTGAAATTAGAAACAAAACATGAATATATTGACTTCCATTGTTATTAAGTCACTAAGGCCTCGTCCATTCCTATGTGAGCATGCATCAATATCATCATCAAACATCATCAACTATGGTACCTGAAAACATATGTGAAAATACGTCAGCATAAAAATGCCGACGAGTACGTAGGTTTTGTGTGAGTGTCAGACTCATGGCACGTTTACATGTTGAAATAACTCAAACAACTTTGTTAATCAATATTAGAAAACCTAGTTTTGTAAAATGTTTGTATTGTAAATTGAAATAATCAAATCAAAACATATTAGTTATAGTTTATAAAACCTCGATGCCATGAATCTTAACTCAAAACATTTGTTTATGTAAACCCAGATCGTAAATCGTATTTGTAATAAAAATCGTATGGTTTATATTGTTAGAAAAACCTTGTGATGTAACTTCGTTTTGAAAACATTTGCCCAAGTGATCTAGATAACGCAACGAAATATAATGTGTTAAAAGCACTTATATATGGGAAGTACCGGTGGCGTATCCACCATGCTTTCATCACATTACACCTGCCTCGTTACTTAATCACTTCCCTAACCCAATGGTTCAAATAGTTCAAATAGTTCACATAGATCACTCAGTTCCAAATGGTTCAAACAGTTCAAATAGTTCACATAGACCAAACAGTTCCAAATGGTTCAAACAGTTCAAATAGTTCACATAGACCAAGTAGTTCCAAATGGTTCAAATAGTTTAAATAGTTCAGATAGTTTAATATAAACCACAACATTTGTTTAGGAAACTTGAAAATCGTTTAGCACATATGAATCACCCCAAAATAGTTTAAAACAGTAAAAGAGGGGAACTATGTACTCACTTAAGAATGCTTAGAAGTCTTGAACAACAACCAAGCAAAGCTAGAGGGATCACGAAATCAACCGGCACCTAATATAGGTAACTATGTTAATAAACCGGACCTAAATCGGAAGATTGGATAGGATGAGGATTCATAAACCAAATGAATATTGGAACTCATATGATATGGTTTAACAAAGCCTACATACTAAATCGAAACCTATCCTAAGTGCTCACGACCCATTATGACTCGTTTAGGTAGCTTACGCTACTTTAACGCGTCGTTCGCGTAAAACGCGTTCGGACCGCCTAACTAGTCCTATGACAAGTATTAAATGCCTTAATAAGTTTAATAATGTTACCTAATCAGTTTAGATGTCAAAATTTAAGTTACATATGCTTAGAATGAATTTATGCGTGAAAAGGGCATTTTGGTCATTTTCCTAAGGCATATAAACTACCTATCATACAACTAACTAAACGAAGTGACCACAAGGTATAACCTCGGAAGGTTATTCCCTATACAACTATGGTCACAAAATATGTTTGGTCGGATCCTAAAGATCGACCAAACAGGTCGGGTTCGAAAGTCTAAGCGGTTGTTTAGACCGCTTATCTTACGACCCTATATAAGCACTAAACTAAAAGTGACAAGTTAAACATGTTAAAACATGTTTAACTAAGTTAGAAAACAGGTTTTGATATCAAAACAAAGGGTTTTGATACCCAAGAATAGTTTGGTTGCAAAATACGCATAAATGCGTATTTTGACCAAAACTATTACTCGTCACTAAGCCTAAATAACGTGGTAATCAGTAGGTATAGTCACAAAGGACTATGACCATCGTGATTACGCTCACGTTGCGTAGTTCAAACGAACTTCGTGTTGACCAAAGACTGGTCAAAGCAGAAAGTCAAACACCATTTGACTTTCATGCTTAAAAACGCATAAAAGCATGAAAGAAACTTACAAAAGGTCCAAGCAAGGAAGAAATTGATCTAAAATACTCAGGTATGTGTGACACCTGTGTCACTTCAACCATCAAACAAATTCCAAACCAATGAAATATTGTATTTCAGGCTTGGGATTTATAAAAATATGTGTATCGTTTGCACATATCAACTCTTGTTCGATTTTAAGCTTTAAATCGCTTTCTGGAGGGTTATACGCGCTCTGATGCGTAAATATAACCATTTTAATCAAACGAACACTCCGGAATAGTGAAATAGGCTTAACATACCTTAAATAACCTTTACATAACTTAGAAATAAGTTTTGAAGGTTTTGGTATGGCAAAAACAAGTTATTTCGCTTACAGGGACTAAACTTGACAAACTGCGAAAGTATGCCAATTTGAACTGTAACAAACATTCCGGAATATGACCATAAGTTAAACATAACATAAATATCCTTCACATAGCTTAGAAATAGGCTTTGAGGGGTTCGGTGTGCTAAAATAAACTTTTGAGTCATTCAGGGACTAAAAGTGTCAAAAAAATGCACAAGTTTGCATTTTCGCGCATAACTTACGTTTCGAATACATCTGTACATCCAAAAATTTATGTAAGCACTAAAATATTTTATTTTAGTGTTCGGCATAAGAAAAATCCATTCGTCGCGTCATTTGGATCGTTTTTCGCGCTTATGCGCATTCCGTCGTAATTTAGCGAACATCTCGTTCGTACGACCAAACGAACCAATATCCGGCATATTTTTGAGCATGTTTCATGTCCACAATGTTTAGGCATCATTTTAGGGCCTTAAAGTTGGCTTTACGGGCCTTAGAAGTGTCAGAAATGGCCTTAAACACGTGCAGGGGCTGAAACCGTCATTTTGGAAACTTATATTCAGATCAGAAGCTCCAGGCGGCCCGCATTATACTTGCCTGATCCTGAAGCGGGCCGCGTCCGACTATTAGAACAGATTCAGTGTTTTTAACAGCAGGTTCCAGCTGTTTTAACCACACCCACACATTCTCAATTGTCTAGTCAGATGATAAGGATCATTTTTAGTCACCATAAGGTTCCAACACTTGTACGGATGCGATTAAAGCACGGTTTCCATGAAATGATCTTAACGGTGGACCAAAAACTATAAATACCCCATGCCCCCCATTGCTTAAACCACTAGAATTTTGATTTGAGAAACTCTAAGTTGAAACCATTGTTTCATACCTGAGATTCTTGAATCGAGATTAGCATTCGGGGACCCTTCGTAAGTATTCTTTCGTTCTTTATTGCTTTTCGAGTCTTTCGAGTCTGAAAGTCAAACTTTGTTTGACTTTCTGCGTTGACCAGTTTATGGTCAATGCGAAGTTCGTTTGAACTTCGCAACGTGAGTGTAATCACGTTGGTTATAGTCCCTTGGGACTATGCCTACTGATTACCACGTTGTCTAGGGTCGTAGGGTAAGCGATCTAATAAATCGCTTATACCTCGAACCCGACCCATTTGGTCGATCATTAGGATCCGACCAAACACATTAGGTGACCATAGTAGGTAGGGAATAACCTTCCGAGGTTATACCCTATGGTCACATCGTTTGAGTAGTTGTATGATAGGTAGTTTATATGCCATAGGTAAATTACCAGAATACCCTTTTCATGTATAATTGGTAATTAAGCATATGTAACCTAAACTTTTGTCACATAACTGATTATGTAACATGTTTAGGCATATAACACTTGCCATAGGACTAGTTAGACGGTCCGAACGCGTTTCACGCGAACGACGCGTTAAAGTAGCATAAGCTACCTAAATGGGTCGCGATGGGTCGAAAGCACTTAGGATAGGTTTCATTTAGTATGTAGGCTTTGTTAAACCATATGACACGAGTCTCCATACTCGTTTGGTTTACGAACCCTCATTCTATCTATATCCTCCGATTTAGGTCCGGTTTATTAACATAGTTACCTATAATAGGTGTCGTTTGATATCCGTGATCTCTAGCATTGTTTGGTTGTTACACAAGGACTCCTAAGCACTCTCAATGTGAGTACATAGTTCCCCTCTTTTATCGTTTTCAAACTGTTTTGGGGTGAAGCATGTGTACCTATCTGTTATTTTCATGATTTCAAAGTATAATTGATTATACATGTTATTACTTATCATTTGACAAACTAAATGACTATCTATGGTTTAAACATTGATTTCTCAAAGAACATAAAATAAATGTTGAATTGTACTTATTTTATGTTCACCAGACCGATTGGTAGTATGATATAGCGCTATAGGATTTGACACCCCATTCCTGTTGTCATGGAATGTCTGAAACCAATTTGTTTCTCCATCCAAATAGGGATTTCCTTTGTGGTATCCCTATAGTCTCAAAGGTGTATTTTGATGCACTAGGTCTGAATGAATTCTTAAATCACACTTTTAAAGTATAGTTTGATATACTCTCATGTGTGGTATTGTACAAAACCAACATGTATTTTGTTAATCATCCAAAGCATATTTTAATATGTTACTTACAAATCCAAAGTATACTTTTAATATGCTAATATAAGGTTATTCGTTTAACCTTACATTTATTTATACATATCATTTTGGTTACATATTACATGATTTACATTGAACACATAAACAGTATTGACATTGGTTATACATTTCATGACTTACATCTTGACATAAACATTTTTGACACATTATTCAATACGTTTGGCAATTGGTTTAAACATAGACATGTTACATTGTTGGTTGGTTTGAGTAAGTGATTAAGTAACGAGGCGTGTGTAATATGATACAAGCATGGTGGATACGCCGCTGGTACTTCCTATATATAAGTGTTTGTATGGTATTACATATTGTATCGTTATCTGAATCATTTCAATATTTGACATATTACGTTATACAAATAACATACTTTTCACAAGACATTAATTTACAAACAACTTATATTATACAAACTCATTTTACATGGTTATTCATTTAACCATACATTATTCTCTTATTTATACATATCATCCAATCTTATCGTTTTTCAAATGATTTACAAGACAAAGCAAATTAAAGGGTTCATGACTAAACATTTTCTTAAACAATAAGTCATGAATCCTATTTTCATAAACCTATGTATCTCACAGGCATTTTTATGCTGACGTACCTATTTTTACACATGTTTCAGGTACTGCTTTGCAATGATTGTTGATACATGCTACATTTAGGATGGACTCGTGCCTTAGCAACTTTAAAAACTTGGAAGATCATAGTTGTACTTATTTGATTGTATTAAAACAATGAGTTCATTTATTCAATAAAATAGAATTTATTTATGCCATGGTTATGAAACAATAATTCTGTTACAACACTCCCCGACGTTTCCGCCACGTCTAGTTGCTTTACGTGGTCGGGGTGTGACAGAAGAGTTGGTATCAGAGCCAATGGTTATAGGGAATTAGGTTATTAGTAATACTTTGACCTAGTCTATAACCTTCTTAGGACCCTAACGCGAGTTTACTTGCGTTTAGTCATAAAACAATACTGTCACCTATCCTTAGGCGACGACCACAACAAGAACATAAATTTCAAAACCGCTTTGAAAAACTAATCATCTGTTCTAGGATGATTGATTACTAGGTTTTGAACCCTCTATTGTAAGGTTTTGAACCCTCTGTTATAAGGTTTTGAACCCCTTTAAGTTTTCAAAATCTCGTCAAGGTTTTGGGTTTTAAATAATGTGAACACGTGCAAACTGGAAGGGTGAATGCCTGTATTCTGGGTTTTCTGTCTAGGCAAGCACTTCGTATATATCTCATCAGACGCGAGACCAGTTGTGCTTACCTGGGAATTCTTGGAATGAGTGTTCACTTATAGGCGAGCATGTCTTCGCGATACATTATTTGTGACCTATTTACTTTGATTAATCATCGGGGTCGTTTGTTGCTTTATAGTAACAAACAAATGACCACTATCCTTGCTTTCATCAGATTTGTTTCATCTCATTCATTTCGTCTATTTCTCTCACTCGTTTCCTTTCATGTTTCCTCTTTTAAAATGCCTCCTCGACGCGACAATCAGATGGCGAATGCCGAACTGGCGGAGATCATTGCGCAGCAAATGGCTGTTGCCTTCCCAAATCTTTATGCTCAAATGATGCAAGCCATCAACAACAACAATGCTCCATGCAATTTCAAGAGTTTTAACTCGGCTAAACCGCTCAAGTTTAGTGGTTCTGAGGGAGCAACTGGGCTTCTTCAATGGTTCGAGAGCATTGAGAATACTTTCCGTCACGTTCAGTGTCCTGAAAATCGCAAGGTTGAATTTTCTTCCAGTGTATTTCAGAAGAGGGCTCTTACATGGTGGAACGGGGTGATGAGAGACCGTGGTGCTGAGGTTGCTTTAGCCCAAACATGGGCTGAACTAAGGGCTCTTATGATGAAGGAGTTTTGCCCTCGTCATGAACTGCGAGCTTTGGAGAGGGAGTTTGATGATTTGAAGCAAGACAGTGGCGAGCATCGAGCCTATACTGACCGTTATGAAGAATTGAGCCTTTTGTGCCCTGCTATGGTAACTCCTGTGGATAAAGCGATCGAGAAATATACGGATGGTCTTCCTGACCTAGTTCAGGATATTGTTACTGGCAGTAACCCTACTACTGTCAGACAAGCCATTGAACTGTCTGCCACCCTAACTGAATCCCACATCAGGAAGCGTAAACTGTTTCGAAAGGGCGACTCAAGACCATCTGACAAGACTGCTCAAGTTGAACCTAAGGAAGAACATGCTGAGGTATCCAAGAAGAAGAAGCGCAAAGCCTCTCAGAACTGCGCTGTAACTGCTCAAGACAAACAGGTTGCACCAAACCAACCAGCACAACCTCGCAAAAGGCAAAACTATGTTGGTACTGCACCTTTGTGCAACAAGTGCAACCGTCATCATCTAGAGCAAGAGCAGTGTCACAAATGTACCCACTGTGGGCGGTTGGGACATTTGATCAATGTTTGTCGTTATGCAAATCAAGCTGCTGCAAACCCTGCTGCTGTTCAAGCACGGTTCCCTCCAGGGTCATGTTATAACTGTGGTGACCTTACCCACTACAGGAACAATTGCCCAAGACTTGTTAACATACCTCCAGCACGTGGACGAGTGTTTAACATCAATGAGGCAAACATGAACAATGAGGCGGCAGTGAACAACTAGTGTTTTGTTATTTCCTTGGTTGTTATCTTATGATGTTTAAAGACAAGTCAGTTGTTATATAAATAAAAATTCGTCGTTTTTATTTTTGCAAAACTGATACGATTGTGTGAATGTTGGATACAATCTTATGATGTCAACCCAAAGACAAACTACTCGTATGGTTCTGTCATTTTATGAATATTTGTGATCTCCCCAAGAACCTTAAACACTCGTTTCTTTTAAGAAACAAAGCCAAACTTTTATTGAGAATCCTTCTATCTTTATAGATGGATCCTTGAAAATGATTAAAGTACCGAATGAAATTCATGGATTGGATTTCTAGTGTGCTTTAAATATCCATACCTAAAGATAACAAATTAAAGAATCAAGTTAACTAATTTTGTGCTTATGTGTTTTCTTACATGTTTTGTGGTTGTATGTGATCCATCCAAATCCTCGTAGAGTCTTTCATATCTCATATGAGGGATTCATAGTAGGATATCCTAAGTTACTATCTTAAATCCTTAATGGACTTCTACGTAGTAGTCAAGTCCCTTGGGTTTTAAAGTACTATTCTATAATTGGACCCCTTGGGTGGTCTAGTTAAGCAGATTGATTTTGAAAATCTGATTAAAAATATCATGTGATGATATAATTAAAAAGATCCCTTAAGTGGTCTATTTAAGGAGATCGTACGACGGTCTAGTTAAGAAGATCATGTGTTGTTCTAGTTAAAAAGATCGTTCGTTGATCTAGTTGAAAAGATCCTTTGGTGGTCTAGTCAGGTCGCTTCATGTTTACTCAATTAATTCTTTTTCCCTACGCATTATGAAATGAACTGTGCGGACTGTGCAAGGAATTACGTAATTATGGAGGCCTACATAATTATGGAATTCAGTGCACAGAAACCACAGGAAGTTTTGTCATGTGTTAAGATCTATAGTGACAAGAATAATGATACGGGAGAAGTCTTGAACCTTGACCGATGTCATTTTTTCTTACACTCCTCAATTCTGATTTCAAGCACACATAAGTTTCCTATGATAAGTCTTCATAAGAAACGTTCTTCTATCCATAGTTCAAAAATTCCATGTTTTACTACCACAAGGAATTCACTTTGAGGGTTAACAAATTCTCTAAGAGTCCTAACATGGCCCAGAGTTTTACTTAAGGGTTCAATGGATCTATTAGAAGGCGAAACCGTCACAGCTGTCTTCACAAGTTTCCTCTAGAATTAAATTTCGGGACGAAATTTCCTAAAGTAGGGGAGACTGTGACACCTGTGTCACTTCAACCATCAAACAAATGCCAAACCAATGAAATATTGTATTTCATACTTGGGATTTATAAAAATATGTGTATCGTTTGCACATATCAACTCTTGTTCGATTTTAAGCTTTAAATAGCTTTCTGGAGGGTTATACGCGCTCTGATGCGTAAATATAACCAGTTTAATCCAACGAACACTCCGGAATAGTGAAATAGGCTTAACATACCTTAAATAACCTTTACATAACTTAGAAATAAGTTTTGAAGGTTTTGGTATGGCAAAAACAAGTTATTTCGCTTACCGGGACTAAACTTGACAAACTGCGAAAGTATGCCAATTTGAACTGTAACAAACATTCCGGAATATGACCATAAGTTAAACATACCATAAATATCCTTCACATAGCTTAGAAATAGGATTTGAGGGGTTCGGTGTGCTAAAATAAACTTTTGAGTCATTCAGGGACTAAAAGTGTCAAAAAAATGCACAAGTTTGCATTTTCGCGCATAACTTACGTTCTGAATACATCTGGACATCCAAAAATTTATGTAAGCACTAAAATATTTTATTTTAGTGTTCGGAATAAGAAAAATCCATTCGTCGCGTCATTTGGATCGTTTTTCGCGCTTATGCGCATTCCGTCGTAATTAAGCGAACATCGCGTTCGTACGACCAAACGAACCAACATCCGGCATATTTTTGAGCATGTTTCATGTCCACAATGTTTAGGAATCATTTTAGGGCCTTAAAGTTGGCTTTACGGGCCTTAGAAGTGTCGGAAATGGCCTTAAACACGTGCAGGGGCTGAAACTGTCATTTTGGAAACTTATATTCAGATCAGAAGCTCCAGGCGGCCCGCATTATACTTGCCTGATCCTGAAGCGGGCCATGTCCGACTATCAGAACAGATTCAGTGTTTTTAACAGCAGGTTCCAGCTGTTTTAACCACACCCACACATTCTCAATTGTCTAGTCAGATGATAAGGATCATTTTTAGTCACCATAAGGTTCCAACACTTGTACGGATGCGATTAAAGCACGGTTTCCATGAAACGATCTTAACGGTGGACCGAAAACTATAAATACCCCATGCCCCCCATTGCTTAAACCACTAGAATTTTGATTTGAGAAACTCTAAGTTGAAACCAGTGTTTCATACCTGAGATTCTTGAATCGAGATTAGCATTCGGGGACCCTTCGTAAGTATTCTTTCGTTCTTTATTGCTTTTCGAGTCTTTCGAGTCTGAAAGTCAAACTTTGTTTGACTTTCTGCGTTGACCAGTTTATGGTCAATGCGAAGTTCGTTTGAACTTCGCAACGTGAGTGTAATCACGTTGGTTATAGTCCCTTGGGACTATGCCTACTGATTACCACGTTGTCTAGGGTCGTAGGGTAAGCGATCTAATAAATCGCTTATACCTCGAACCCGACCCATTTGGTCGATCATTAGGATCCGACCAAACACATTAGGTGACCATAGTAGGTAGGGAATAACCTTCCGAGGTTATACCCTATGGTCACATCGTTTGAGTAGTTGTATGATAGGTAGTTTATATGCCATAGGTAAATTACCAGAATACCCTTTTCATGTATAATTGGTAATTAAGCATATGTAACCTAAACTTTTGTCACATAACTGATTATGTAACATGTTTAGGCATATAACACTTGTCATAGGACTAGTTAGACGGTCCGAACGCGTTTCACGCGAACGACGCGTTAAAGTAGCATAAGCTACCTAAATGGGTCGCGATGGGTCGAAAGCACTTAGGATAGGTTTCATTTAGTATGTAGGCTTTGTTAAACCATATGACACGAGTCTCCATACTCGTTTGATTTACGAACCCTCATTCTATCTATATCCTCTGATTTAGGTCCGGTTTATTAACATAGTTACCTATAATAGGTGTCGTTTGATATCTGTGATCTCTAGCATTGTTTGGTTGTTACACAAGGACTCCTAAGCACTCTCAATGTGAGTACATAGTTCCCCTCTTTTACCGTTTTCAAACTGTTTTGGGGTGAAGCATGTGTACCTATCTGTTATTTTCATGATTTCAAAGTATAATTGATTATACATGTTATTACTTATCATTTGACAAACTAAATGACTATCTATGGTTTAAACATTGATTTCTCAAAGAACATAAAATAAATGTTGAATTGTACTTATTTTATGTTCACCAGACCGATTGGTAGTATGATATAGCGCTATAGGATTTGACACCCTATTCCTGTTGTCATGGAATGTCTGAAACCAATTTGTTTCTCCATCCAAATAGGGATTTCCTTTGTGGTATCCCTATAGTCTCAAAGGTGTATTTTGATGCACTAGGTCTGAATGAATTCATAAATCACACTTTTAAAGTATAGTTTGATATACTCTCATGTGTGGTATTGTACAAAACCAACATATATTTTGTTAATCATCCAAAGCATATTTTAATATGTTACTTACAAATCCAAAGTATACTTTTAATATGCTAATATAAGGTTATTCGTTTAACCTTACATTTATTTATACATATCATTTTGGTTACATATTACATGATTTACATTGAACACATAAACAGTATTGACATTGGTTATACATTTCATGACTTACATCTTGACATAAACATTTTTGACACATTATTCAATACGTTTGGCAATTGGTTTAAACATAGACATGTTACATTGTTGGTTGGTTTGAGTAAGTGATTAAGTAACGAGGCGTGTGTAATATGATACAAGCATGGTGGATACGCCGCTGGTACTTCCTATATATAAGTGTTTGTATGGTATTACATATTGTATCGTTATCTGAATCATTTCAATATTTGACATATTACGTTATACAAATAACATACTTTTCACAAGACATTAATTTACAAACAACTTATATTATACAAACTCATTTTACATGGTTATTCATTTAACCATACATTATTCTCTTATTTATACATATCATCCAATCTTATCGTTTTTCAAATGATTTACAAGACAAAGCAAATTAAAGGGTTCATGACTAAACATTTTCTTAAACAATAAGTCATGAATCCTATTTTCATAAACCTATGTATCTCACAGGCATTTTTATGCTGACGTACCTATTTTTACACATGTTTCAGGTACTGCTTTGCAATGATTGTTGATACATGCTACATTTAGGATGGACTCGTGCCTTAGCAACTTTAAAAACTTGGAAGATCATAGTTGTACTTATTTGATTGTATTAAAACAATGAGTTCATTTATTCAATAAAACAGAATTTATTTATGCCATGGTTATGAAACAATAATTCTGTTACAACACTCCCCGACGTTTCCGCCACGTCTAGTTGCTTTACGTGGTCGGGGTGTGACAGTATGAAGCTAAGGCTTCAACTAGGAGTATGAATTCATATCAATTGTGTGGATTGTAAATGAAACATGGTGGGTTTAAATAGATTTCGGAGATCCGTTAGGATCGTTTCTCATAATTCGTGCCTTGATCTTGACCCTCCATGTGTAGCCCATGGTTTATAATACAATGGGACACTCAAAACCATCAAATGGTATTACAAAACAAGCAACAAAACCATCAAATTCAGCTGATTTGGACCAGATTCAATGTTTCTGTCTGATGTGCGGTCGCAGGCCGCGTAGACATAGGCCATGTCTTATGTGCCCCTCCTAGCCATTTTTGACAGATTGTCAAAAATGGTCCCTGCAAGCTTGAAACTTAGTTTTTGATGCATTTTTGGAACGTTTAAGCCCCGTAAACCCCATTTCAAGGCTCTATAATGAAATTAAAGTATAGGAACTTAAAATATGCTCAAAAATATCTCGGATGTCGGTCCGTTTGGTCGTACGGTTGCGTTGTTCAGTTAATTACAACGGAACACGAACAGACGCGAAAAACGATCCAAATTACGCGACGAATGGAATTTTAACATGCCAATCACTAAAATAAAATATTTTAATGATTACATAAATTTTTGGATGTTCGGATATAATCAGAACGTAAGATATGCGCGAAAATGCAAACTTATGCACTTTTAGATGCTTTTAGTCCCTATTGATCAAAAAGTTTATTTTTGCGTACCAAACAACTCAAAGCCTATTTCTAAGCTATGTAAAGGATATTTAGGGCATGTTTAACTTATGATCAAGTTCTGTAATATTCGTTACCATATAAATCGGCATACTTTCACAGTTTGACATAAATAGTCCCTGCGATCAAATAAACTTGATTTCGACACACCAAACCCTCCAAAACTTATTTCTAAGTTATGTAAAGCTTATTTAAGGTATGTTAAGCCTATGACACTGTTTCGGAGTGTTTGTTGCATTAAACTGATTATGTTTACGCATCATTTCGCGTATAACTTTCCAGAAAGCGATTTAAAGCTCGAAATCGAACAAGAATTGATATGTGCAAATGATACACATATTTATACAAATCCCAAGTATGAAACACAATATTTCATTGATTTGGTATTTGTTTGATGGTCGAAGAGGCACATATGTCACATGTTTCCCGTTATTCGGATCATCTCTCCAGTTGGCGTACAAATCTCAACAGAATTCTGGTCGCATAGGATTTGAGCATGGTTGGCTACTAACAAATCCATTCCTAGTACTACGTTGAATCCAGTTAAATTCATAGGTAGAAGGTTTGCAGAGAACTTATGTCCTAATAGTTCTATCATTCCTTCTTGACGTACTTCGCGTATGTTGATAGGGTTTCCTTCGGTCGTTTCTGCCGTACAAGCTTGACTAAGCTTAGTTAAAGGTTGATTAAGAGCTTGAAAGAATGCAGTATTTATAAAACTTTGGTTTGCACTAGAGTCAAATAATACTTTGCATAGACGTCATGGATAAGGAATGTACCGGTGATTACGTCGGGAATCATGGCCGCCTCTTGCGTCGTCAGCTGAAAAGCTCGTGCATTCTTCTTGTTGGCTCCGTCTGCTGCTTTTGCTTTGTTATCAGGTGCCTTTGTTAATTTAGGGCAATTTGGCTTAAAATGCCATGCTTCCCCGCAATTGAAGTAGATAGTAGATTTCTTTCTACATTCTTCTTCTCTGTGCCCATCTATTTTGCAGAAATTGTTGTACTCCTTACACCTTCCTAAATGTTTCTTCTTACAGATTCTGCAAAAAGATGGTGCAGATGACTGCCCGACTCCTTTCTTTTTGTAATTAGTATTATTACCCGAGTGAAAACCTTGGGTAATCTTTTGATCTAACTCATTCTTCCTATTTTCATCTCTCGTACGAACTAATCCGCCAGTCAAGGTATTTGCTAGTTCAACTGCATCTTCAATAGTCCGATGTCTAGTAGCCTTGACTTTATCACGGATTTCGCTAATCAGTCCCCAAATATAGCGAGAAATAAGTACAGGTTCTGGCGAAGCCAGAGTCGGTGCTATTCTTGCATATTCAAAAAACTTTGACGTGTACTCATGACACTTTACATCCACCATTCTATGGTATAGGAACTTATTTGCCGTTTATTCCTTCTCATAAGGAGGACATAATTTCCTTTCTGTCATTTCCTTAAACTCCTCCCAACTCATGGCATAAGCCATGTCGCTTCCTTTTGCCAGTAGAATAGTATTCCACCATTCTAATGCTTCTTCTTTGAAGAGATTAGAAGCATACATTACCTAGTATTCTTCTACACACTTACTTATTTTAAGAACAGCTTCCGTCTTTTCTAGCCATCGCAGTGCAGCTGTGGCTCCTTCACTGCCTACGAATTCAGTTGGTTTACAGGCTAAAAATTTTTTATAGGTACAACCAGCAGTCATTACTTTCATCTTTTTAGGAAATGGGGCTTTAATAATATTATCATTACCTCCATTCACACTATGACTAAAACTGTCATTTCGGGTGCGTTTGCGATTCTCAGCTTTGGAATGTTCGACTGGGTTCTTTGCAGCTGCTATGATTAAAGATATAGCATTAGCTATGCCCTGAGCGATTATGTTTTCTATAGCCTCTTTATTCAAAGAATTTTCCTGATTATTCTGGCCCGATTGGTTAACTTCGTTTAACATCTGAATTATAAACATAATACACAGATTAATATCACAGAATAATGTCAAATAACAAAGTATTGTAATCACAAATACAAACTAAGTCAGAGCATATAACCAAAATTGTCGAGCATTGCGACATTTAGATATTTTTATATATATTATACTTTATTACACAACCACATATTTACATATATATAGTTCTATTTATTATTAGGTGATATATATATACATATATTATATTTTTTCACAACATATTAAATATTATACAAACACCTATTCTATAGTTAGACCGCCTTCAGAAGTTGAATTCCCGCTCGTCATACTTCCAGACGAGGTTCTCACCCACTGATCTGATCCTATTCCCTGCATCCACCAATTATTCACCATAATGGCGCATTTCAGCAGCATTGTCAGGGTTCATGGGTGGAAAGACAGCAGTAGCAGGTTCAACCTGAGGGTAATATGGGTTTGGGTTATTCATCATGTTCTGGAAGTGCCAATCATTAGTCCACCATTCTTCAGCTTGATCGGGATGTGGCCATTGTGGAATGACCGGTGCGGGAATGGCGGGTTCCAGGTTTATGGGGATTTCCGGTGGGATTGGTGCATGCAAGAGGTTTTCATCTAACAGTCCAAACAAATCACAATTAGCTAATTTTCTGACCAACTCCTCCCATGGTGGTAATTTTGGGGGTTGGTTGGAACTCTATCCCAAGATTTCTTTTCCTTTTAGTTCAACAGTTTTCTTGATTTTCTGGGCCGCTGGCTTCTTCTTCCTACCTCTTTTCCAATCCAAAATCCTTCTCCTTTTCTTTGGTTTTGGCTTTTCCTGAGCTTGAAATACTATTGGTTCATCGGGTTCGGCTTGGTATCCCGTTTGATTTTCTGTTGTTTCCATATCAGTGGGACTCATTGAGATGTTCTGAAGGGCTTCCACTAACTTGCTCATACTGTTAGTAAAAAACAATGAAAACACGAACTTCGAAAATCGAATATAATATTGATTAGTGGCACAGATTTTTCACAGAAGCATCAAATTCCTGACTATTAATTTAAGTATTTTTTAAAATACTTAATTAGCTTAAATCAGTGGCTCTGATACCACCTTCTGTCACGGCCCCCAACCCGTATCCCGGTTCGGGCCCCGCGAGGCAGACAACAGTGGTACCGGTGTTTATTAATTGGCTGCGGAATTTCGTCAGGACCGGGTGTCAGGAAAAAAATATCAGAGTTTCAAAACACCGAATTATTTTATTTCATAACTGTGGGGTAAATCTCGTATTTACAAAAAGGAATTTCACTGGGGAAATCCTTTATTTACAGAAAACACGTTTTATTTCTAATTTACTGAGACACTTATTTAAGCTGAAGTGCTTCACGGCACTTTTCCTTTCTTCACAGTAAATCACCTAAAACGTGTTTTAAAAACATTTGGTCAGCGAAAAATACTGGCGAGTACATCCAATTTGTACAAAAGACACCTTTTCATAATTTACAGTATTAAGAGCGATTACAATGTTTATATCAATCAATTACCCCAAATCGGTATTTGTCACTCGACCGGATCTGTGACTAAGGTCATATCACACATTGGCTAACCCGTTGTCCAATGGTGAAGCTTATCAAGTAGTGTATACAAAACCCCACATACCGGCAGTAATTATAGATTACAAAGACTTAATCACTGTAATTACAACTTTGAAAACAAGTAGGGTTTTGAAAGCATTTAATAAAAATAGAATGACTCACATTGCAGGGTTAGGTTGACAGAGCTTGCCTACTGGTTTATAGCTGGTAAAACTAATTAAATATATAATGCACACGTATTAGTGTATTAACTCAATACAACATTAAAGATAATCATGAGATCTAAACCCACAACGAATGACAAAGTATAGCCGGGTACCGGCAGCACTTAAACATCCATTGGATCGATTTTAATCGATCAGATATAGTACCGTAGCAATGATCGAGTTATTACTTTGATATCGTAGCAGAGTTTCGAGACTTTAGGGTGTAAATTGAAAGAAACAGAGCAACGATCAATGAAATGAACAAAACTCTGTATTGAAACATGTAAACTGGCCCTGTCCCAGACTGTGGGCTTTATAGACAAATTTGACACCTCCCACGCATCGCGCCGGCCTCCTCCGACCCTGTCGCATGTCGCGGGGTAGGTCCACCTAGCCTAGGGTAGCCTTGTGTCGAGTATAGCCTGGCCATTCGTCAAAATCAAGTTACACGCGTCTAGAACTCGTATCACGGGTCACGGAAAATTTAGGGGATCCCCCCGATGAGTCTCCGGGGGTCCCTGTTGCTAGTTTTGTCCGTTTTTCAATTCGGGTCGTGAAGTACAAGTTCGGGGTCTAAATTAGGGTTCCTTAGTGTGCATTTTAGGAATAGGTGATCGGAATTTTTGAGGTTGTTACTTCCCTTGCGGACCGTAAGGGGTTCAAAATTTGTAAGGCGGGGGAACACCCCTTGCGGACCGCAAGGATCCACCTCTTACGATCCGCAAGAGGTGTACAGACAGCAAAACTGCAGCTGACAGCTGTAGCTTGCTTGTTTGTCACCCATCTCCTGATTTCGCCACTATTTCACCTCTAATTAACACCTAGGAGGACACTAAGCACCTCCTAGACACCTCAGCTCACACTTGGCATGATTCTAGAGCTTGGAGTTTGCTATAAATAGCCTCATTGGTTGAACATTCAAGCTCACACCCTCAACACTCACTTCTTAATATGCTAAGGAACTTCCCTGGAGTCTAGGAGCAATCGCAAGGGATTATAACCTTCGTGATTACGATCACGTTGAAAAGTTTAATTGAACTTTGACTTGACCAAAAATGGTCAGAACCGAAAGTCAAACAGAAAGTCTAACTGGTTGATTTTTAGCTCAAAATAGCTAAAATAAATGAAATAGACTAGGAGTGAGTACTTACCCGTGTTAAGGAACACTTAAGAACTCAGTTAGGAGGCCTCCAAAAGCTGGAAGCAAGCTCCAAAGAGATGGGAGAAAGATTTGAGAATTGAGCAAGTGAAAATGGATGAACTTGCTTGCTGTTTATAGTGTTTAGAAGCTCATTTGATCATGTCATGTGTCCATGAGGTGTCATGATCAGGAGAGGGTCATAACACTTGTCAAATGGTGGTACAAACCAGGAAATTTCGTGAGCTTGGGGTGCAAGAAAGGAAATAAGGGGATGCAAATTGGTTATTGTCTGGGCACCCCTTACAAACTGTAAGGGGGAGCCTTTGCGGTCCATAAAGCTGACTTGGGGGCCAAGTTTTGCTTTTTGGCAGATTTGGACCCTAGACTTGTATTGTTACGTTTTGTCACTTTTAACCCATTTTAACCTAATATTTAGGTTATATAAAGGTGTTAGGGCATGTGTAACTTGGATTCTGTTCAGAAATGTCGTGGATTCCAGTTCATTCGATCGTACGGTTACGCGTTTCGCAAATAAAGTATAGAACTATACCGAACACGAAAATGATCGAAATTGTGCAACGATTGACAATTATACATTCTTGCCAATAAAATACAAGATTTTATTGATTACAAAAATGTCTGGAATTGTAAAATGATTAAAAATGTGAAAATGTCACATTACGGTAATGATCGAAAGTGTGCAACGGTTGACTTCCTGCAGATGTTACAGTCTCCCCTCCTTTAGGAAATTTCGTCCAGAAATTTATCCATAGGAGCCTGTTTATATGTAGGATCGTTTTCAGACCCGAACGAGTCGATCAGAAGAGTTTATCTCTAAACGAAAGAGGAAACAGACGTGTAGAGTTCAATTCAGCAAGATTCACGCTTAAAACTGTTGTAATATTGATTTCACACTCTTTTACAACCTGACAACACTTCGGCAGCACTTCGTTGCTCTAGCCGGAAACTTACAAATGATGAAAGTTTGAAGCCTATTTATAGGAAATGACTCCTGACCGTTTGAAGGTGACATGCCACCCTTCAAACGGTCACGACACTTTCAAACGGTCACTACATATTCAAACGGTCAACAAAAATTTTCATGCATTCCATATTGTGATGTCATCATTATGATGTCACATAATGTCATTTTGATGATGTCACAATCTTGTTTAGATCCGCAACGAAACCGAGACTTGACATAAGACGAAGTTGACAGATGAATGCACCAACAGACTCCCCCTCAGATGTTGACGAGTCTTAAGTGTCTAGTCTTTGCATCTTCAGTCTTTATCAGTCTGAACGCTCTCTGACATATCTCACAGTGTAAGCATCCTCAAACTTTATCTCCATCTCCTCTTCAGCATCAACAAACTCCTCGCGAACAATCTATACTCAGATGTCTTCAGACTCCCCCTTTCGATATGCTAGGATCGCAGTCTGGCATGTTGAAATCACAACGTCTTCAGGAATCGGAATCTGTCTCTCTATCATCAGGTTCAAAATCAAAACCTGACTACACCTGCACATTCTCTACCTCACAATAAATTTTCTGATAATAACTTGTAAAACAATCTCACCATCTAATGAACCATTTTCAGGAATTACACAATCAAAGAATGATTTTTTTCAATGTTACTCATTTATGAACCACTTAAAGATATGTCACTTTTATGTTCAAAACAACACACTCTCCCAAACCATCTGTTCATCATGTCTAGCACTTGGAATTTTGAAAATCAGCTCTCCAACATCAGTTGTCGAAAATCTTTTTGGATTTTTTTTCAAAAATTATGCTAAAACACACGAAAATCTTTTTGGATTTTGAGATATTAAGAAATGCAGTAAAGAAATATTTACAGACAATATTTTTGTGAGTTCGTGCAAGAGGATCATATCAGTTTTTGACAAGTCACAAGTACCGTTGAGCTTAGTTACACATTAAGAATTAAATAATTCACTTAGATTGCCGATATACTGATCCACTTAAATTCTCACACAAATTTCAACTGATTCAGGATATGATTTAGGTGTTTTAAGAACTTAAACTCATTCATGTGTCCCACCTCTTGAATATACTCCCGTATCCAGATCCCAATATTCAGTCTTACAGGTGAGTATACCACAGATGATATCTGTCAGGGGAATAAATTATAGTGCGAGGGCCATGAGAGCTCAGGTCGATCTTTCAATACGCAGAGAGATGACGGCTTCGACTTTTGGTGGGTCCCCTTTAGAGGATCTTTTGCATTACAACAGCAATGACTATCAATTTTATTGTTTCATCAATTTGCTGAGGGCTGCGCTATATTTCAAGCATGCGGAAAGTATTCTCCAGGGACTAGGTCAGAAATTCCTTTCAGCAGAAGTCCCGGGACAATACCCCAGATATCACTGAGCATAAAGACCTAGTATCTCAGAAAGAGGGACCTTTCAAACGAGATTTCAGGGGTTACCTATATATCCAAGTAGTGTTCCCCACGAAACAAGCAAGTTTGAAATTTAAGTTTATATCCCGAAAAAGCTTACTAAATGTATGAAAACCTATCGGCATATCATCAGTGAGAGCGTTTAACACTCTTTAATCATTACAATTCTTTAGCATACTGTGACTGTCTACTGATGTACTATCATTTCCTCTTCTTTGACACAAAAACTCATTTTTGATTTTATCATGTTTTTGCCTTTTTCAAATTTTCAAATGTTTTTGTATTTTCTGAAAATTTTCTACTCCCCCTAAAATGCAAACACATTTTAAGAAATTTGAAAATAAACTGTACAAAAAAACTTGACAACTGATATCAAATCACTTCAAATCGCCATCCACTTGGCATAAACAATCAGAACTCCCCCTTTCACAAAACTATTTTCTCATAATGATTTCAAAACACTTAAGTTTGTTTTAACCAAAATGATTTTTCCGGAAAATAAGTTTTGTTGGTTTTACCACTTGTAAAGTTAGGGGTATGGTTCATCATTTTGTCCATTCAATCTCTTGTATGAGGATTACATCAAGTTCAAACTAATGACCTTGAGTAATCACTTTGACAGAATCAACCTCTTACCACTTGTAAGAATATCCAAAACATATAACCACATGTAGGAATAAACCATCTACACAAACCATTTTACCAATCAAGATGCCGATTCCTGCTTCGCACTTACCAACCTGGAAGCTCCGGCAAGTCACACTTATCCTATTAAAAATTAAACACATTTAAAAAATTCAATCACAAAAACAATTATCAAGAAAGATGCCGATTCCTGATCCGCAATTACAAACTTGGGATCTCCGACGTAGTCCTAAGACTTTACGGGAAACAAACTTCCATCCAAGTCTTCTCAGACTTGATGGCTTTCAGTTCTTGCGCAGTAGGGTTGTAAGTTGCCTTCTTAGTTGCATAAAAATCTTTAACCCCCTTAACTTTCCCATTCAACATTTTCCCAAAAATTTTCTTAACACTTCTATTGAATGTTTTCTCGACATCAAACTTAGTATTCTCGTTGTAAAACTGATTCGAGATATCAACTTTACCAATTTTCTTTTTAACTTCTTCAAATTTCAGTGATGGAAACTCATCATCATTCACTGAAATTTTCATCTCAACCTGTGGCTCTTCTGGCTTTGTGGAACCAGATTCATCGCCGACATTCACATCAACTTTCTTAACAACCCACACTTGGTTGTCATTCTCTTTCTTTTTATAAAAATTCTTTTTAGAACACTCACCAACCTCATAAGTTGAGTTTTCAAAAATTTTAAATTTTTCGGTTGGTGGTTCACTATCAACAACTTTTCCTTTTAACTTGTTAGAAACTCCCTGTTTTGACTTGGCATTTTTCTGGCAGTTCCATGCAATGTGACCAGTTTCATTGCACTTGTAACAAGTACGAGTCTCTCTTTGATAAAACATTTCAGTTCCATTCTTCTTCTTTTCAGCAAGAAATTCTTGATTTGACTGTCTCCAGAATGGTTTCTTTTGTTCCTCTTCTGCACTTCCACCTGACACAAATTCTGTTTTTGTTTTAGAATTTTTCAAATTTTTATGATTTTCTGGTGGAATAAATCCAAGACCTTTCTTTTTGTAGCTACGATTTTGGTTTTGTTTCTTTTGAAAACCAGAACCAGAATTGTAACCCTTTTTCTTGTTTAGACATTGTTGAACTCTTGAAGTGTACTTTTTATATTTTTCAGTAAGATTTAAATCTTTTATTTTAGAAATATTAATTTCTGTCATTTTGAAAACCTTTTTGATCATATCAAAACGAACACTTCTTATTGGAAACTCTTTGTCAGAGTATAATTTGTCCGAATCATTTTAAGTGCATGCAACTTCAAATGTTTCATCATCCAAATTTGCTTTCGATAACAAAAATTCTTTACTATAAGACCGTTTAACCGACGACTTTTGACTGTTGACTGACGAATTTGACCCTCCAGACTTAGACTTTGACTCAGACTCCTCCTCAGTATCCAACACCTAATCGACCACCTTTTTTATTAACTCAGACTCATGATCAGTATCGGACGAGATAAACGTGACATCAATGTTATCTGGTAAAACGTCAGTTGTGTCGGTTTTTAGCTTTATATTGACTGCTTTTTCAAGTTGCTCCTCGTTTGGTTTTCTAGGAGAGTACCCTTCCCAAATTGGAGGCGGACACTTGTTATAACTAACAATCAGTTTCTTACCACAATCTTTCTTTTTCTTCGGCTTCTCATCTTGAAAAACTTCCATACCTGCAACAGTTGGGTAAATACGATCAATGAGATAATCAGAACTAGAATAACTTTGTAATAAACGTCGAATTCTCTCATTCTCAATCTTTTCTGTTTCCAAATCTTGCTTCCATTAGCACTTTCTTCGATGTAAAAGTTGATTGCTTTCTGCTTTGTCATCATTACAGCATTCATCATCGTTAGTGCTTGTTCTCTCTCAGAATTTGTCTTTTGGAGACCAGTTACTGTTTTGTTTAAGACATCATAAGATTCTTTCACATAGTTGAGGTTGAACAGTAACTGCTCTTTCTTCTTCTCATACTCAGCGATTATGTCATCTTTTGCTACACATTCTTCGCATGCTTTCAAACACTTCTCGCAAGGCTTTACAACTTCAACAATCTTTTCTACTTCGATTGTTTTCACCACTTCAATCACCTTTTCTTCTTCTTTCACCTTCTCAGCTTCAGTAGTCTTCTCAGCAACACTTTCAACATTCTCTTTCTGAACAACATCTTCAGATTTCATTTTTTGTTGTTCTTTAGCAGCTCGTTTCTCCTTCAGTTTCTCCATACGATCTGCAAAATAGAAATGAAAACTTTCAGGAGAAAGATGAGATTTTGCAACATTTATATGTTTCTCTTCCTCATCATCACTGCTACTATCAACTGGTGATTGATCAAACTGTACAGATTTTTCAGAATCAGCATCTGATACACCAGAATCAGACGGTGTTTGATCAAATACAACTTCTTTTTCTGAAGTAACATCATTTTGCACACTCTCATCTGCACTTAGTGAATCTTCATCAGCACTTTCTGAGCTTTCTTCAGATGTAACAGACTGTTCCTTCACACTTTTCACTGTCTCACCAATAGATTTCATCCATGTGGTGAACATGTCTAGTTCTCTAACAATCTTAGCGATGAAAGCTTTGAAATCACCCTTTTCATCAACAAACATATCCCAGCTAAAACCTTCAGGTAGCCTTTCATCATCTTGATCGACTATGCATGCTTTGCTATCAGGAGATATGTAATTGTTCCAGTTAAAATCCACAGCGCATGCTCGTTTTGAATCCTCAATTCTTCTACCATGAGCCGTTTGTGAGTCTTGTGATTGACCAACTTGCTGATAAATGGCTTTCCGGTAGTAATCATCTTTTCCAAACGGATTCTGAGCGCCACTAGCTTCTCTGTTCTTGCACTCCTGCTTGAAATGGCCTTTCTCCCTGCATCGAAAACAAGTAACTTTAGATTTATCAAAACCTAAAGTAGATACATGAGCATCAAGAAAGTCATTTCTCCCGGTAATCGTTTTGAACTTTTCAGCACGTCTAAGAACACTCGCTAGACACCATTTGATATCCATCAGTTCCATCTCTTCAGCGTCTATTTGATCGTAATCCTCCTTTGTGAGCATAGGTTTTCCGATCCGACCTGCAACTAGACCTTCATATGATAACAACACAGAACCAAGTAGAGCCATGTGGTCTTTAGCAGTATCTTCTGAAAAACTTTGACCTTCTGGAAGATTTAGAGCAATGTTGCACTGAATCACATAACCATTTCCTGTCTTTGTGCTTTGAGACTGAAAGCTTTCTGATGAACCCTTTGGATTGACACTTGGATATAATGAGAAACCACTACTGCTTTTGTTTGAACTTTGATCAATCTTTTCTGTAGAATCCCCAGCACTATACGCAGTCTGGATTTTCGGACTTCTCTCAGCTTCTGGAACCGGAACACTACCTTTGTAATACATTTTTACATCCTGTTGACCACTTGGACTGTTTATCCTCGCAATCTTCTGCTGTTCCAAATCTTGACCCTCAATCTTTTCGATAAACTCACCAATTGATAACCCATCATAAACCCCTGTGTTTTTCAGGATCATCAAATAAGTTCCCCACTCTTTTTGCGGTAACGCATCAGCTAATTTGTCTACCCACTCTTCAGACTCCTTTTTTATACTAAGCATTGACATAGATCGCACAAGGTGACAGTATCTTTCAATCAGCTTCTTTGTGTCTTCACCCGGTAGACTGCTGAACAGATCAAACTCTTTCTTTAACAGTGCCTTCTTGCTTTTAATCATTTTTTCGCTACCCTCAAATTTGACTTTAAGTGCATCCCAGATTGACTTTGCAGTTTTGTCATGCTGTAGCAGAATGAAAATGTCTTCTTTGATAGCTTGTTGAAGCAGACTAATCATCATCTTTTCAGATCTATACATATCCCGTTCTTCATTAGTAAATTCAGATATTTTTTTATCAACTTTCATATCAGTCTGTGGCAAAACATATTTCTTCAAAATACACTCCCATGATCTAAGATGGTTTGCCTGAACCCAGTTTTCGAATCTGTCTTTCCATCCGTAGTATTCTTCGATACTCATCAATTTCGGGGGCTTTTGGGTGGTTCCCGTCTCATTTTCCAAATTCATGTTCTGAGCAATGGAAGCCGGAGTAGACGAAGATGTAGCGAACGCGTTGTAGAAATCGTTTTCCATGATTCAGTATCGAGAGTTTACAAAAACACAAGTTTCAAACAAGCTGGACACCAATTTGCTTCGAATCACCTTGTAAAATACCTGACAAACAAACAAACAATCAGTTTAAAAACTTGTCGATTAACAGAATAAGACTGATACTCGAACTGGTGAATATTCTGTGCGGACAACTATGACCCTGAATATCTATAACCACTACACACGTCCTGAGTGACTTTCTCAACAATGAACTTGGGCTGAACACTTGAATCGATTTATTAGACCAAAAACACACTTGAATGTGCCGACTACTTTAAAAGAACACTAACTTCTCATTGGACCAACAAAATCGCCAAGTTGAAAACTTCAAGTGAACCACATGGGCCGGTGATTAACAAAACATCTAATTGGACCTTCAATAACCACTAGCCCACAATCCTTTTTAATGACATTACACACCTCGATGAACTCTGATAGGACCAAACAATCCACTAAACCAACAATCGTCCTTATCACATTTAAAACAATCTAATATTTCACATGCATATGCAATTTCTTGAACTTAGTAAATTCTTGAACCACTAAATCACATGCAAACTTTGTCAAAAGTAGCCGACAACTCTCTCATGCAACATAAACACGTGATTTCTTTTCCAATCATACTGACACCTCATAAAAAGTTACACAATATTCGATGAACACACTTTCAAACGGTCATGTGCATATTTCAAACGGTCAGGTGCAGTTTCAAACGGTCAGGCTCAATTTCAAACGGACATGTGCAGATTCAAACTGTCATGTACATTTTCAAACGGACAGACGCTGAACTCGTTCAAACGGTCACCGGTTTTCAAGCCATTTCCACCACTTTTACTTCGAGTTTAGGTCCGATATTCTCAAGGGTTTGTTAAAACATCATTACGCACACATTGTGAAAGTTTTAGCCAATTTTATCCGTGAAAACTTGTTCAGTTTTGAAAAGAAGGTGTAGAAAATCAGAATTATCGGCTGAATTGGTATGAACTCTTCCTCCTGAGCTCTGATACCACTTGTAGGATCGTTTTCAGACCCGAACGAGTCGATCAGAAGATTTTATCTCTAAACGAAAGGCGGAAACAGACGTGTAGAGTTCAATTCAGCAAGATTCACGCTTAAAACTGTTGTAATATTGATTTCACACTGTTTTACAACCTGACAACACTTCGGCAGCACTTCGTTGCTCTAGCCGGAAACTTACAAATGATGAAAGTTTGAAGCCTATTTATAGGAAATGACTCCTGACCGTTTGAAGGTGACATGCCACCCTTCAAACGGTCACGACACTTTCAAACGGTCACTACATATTCAAACGGTCAACAAACATTTTCATGCATTCCATATTGTGTTGTCATCATTATGATGTCACATAATGTCATTTTGATGATGTCACAATCTTGTTTAGATCCGCAACGAAACCGAGACTTGACATAAGACGAAGTTGACAGATGAATGCACCAACATTATATACAGTTGGGATGAATCCATAGGAGACTGTTATGTCAAGCAATTATCTTGCATGGAATCTAGAGTTTTGTCCATTTGCATAGAATGACCCATCAAGGGTTCCTGTGTAACGCATAACTTTATCATTCCCTAGTGGATACTTCCTCAAATAATGCAAGAAGTGGGAATGGGTCGTTATACCTATGGTGCTCATTTGCTAGTGGATGTTTCCTCAATTAATGCGGGAAGTGGGAATGAGGGATTGATTAGTGATAGAACCAAATCAATCAATAGTACTATGAGTATCCTTTAAGAATCTAACAATTAAGATAGAAAGATCTTATAAGGATTTGGATTTTGTTTCAATGTCTTGTAAAGTACTCTTAGAAATCCAATCTAGGATTTAAAATTAGTACTTTAAGTACCCTTTAAGAATCTACTACTATGATAGAAAGATCATATTAAGGATCTGGCTTGTGTTTCATTTCTCAGTGGATGTTTCTTCAGAAGTGGAAATAAATGGATTATTTGTTTCCTCAGTGGATACTTCGCCAGAAGTGGAAATGAAGGATTTATGAATAGATTATTCATTTCTCTGTGAATATTTCTTTTGAAATGAAAATGAATTGATTATTCATTTCCTCAGTGGATAATTCGTCAGAAGTGGAAATGAAGGATTTATAAATAGATTATTCATTTCCCTGTGGATATTTCTTCTGAAGTGAAAATGAATGGATTAATTATTTTCCTTGGTGGATACTTCGTCAGAAGTGGAAATGAAGGATTTATGAATAGATTATTCATTTCCCTGTTGATATTTCTTCAAAAGTGAAAATAAATGGATTATTCATTTTCCTCAATGGATACTTCGTCAGAAGTGGAAATGAAGGATTTATGAATAGATTATTCATTTCCCTGTGGATATTTCTTCAGAAGTGAAAATGAATGGATTATTAATTTTCCTCAGTGGATACTTCGTCAGAAGTGGAAATGAAGGATTTATGAATAGATTATTCATTTCCCTGTGTATATTTCTTCAGAAGTGAAAATGAATGGATTATTAATTTTCCTTAGTGGTTACTTCGTCAGAAGTGGAAATGAAGGATTGCTGAATAGGTTATTCATTTCCCTGTGGATATTTCTTCAGAAGTGAAAATGAATGGATTATTCATGTTCCTCAGTGGATACTTCGTTAGAAGTGGAAATGAAGGATTGCTAAGAAGATTATTCATTTTCTTGTGGATATTTCGTCAGAAGTGAAAATGAATGGATTATTCCTTTTCCTAAGTGGATACTTCGTCAGAAGTTGAAATTAAGGATTATGAATGGATTATTCATTTCCCAGTGGATATTTCTTCAGAAGTGAAACTGAATGGATTATTCATTTTCCTCAGTGGATACCTCGTCAGAAGTGGAAATGAAGGATTTATGAATAGATTATTCATTTCCCTGTGGATATTTCTTCAGAAGTGAAAATGAATGGATTACTCATTTTCCTCAGTGGATACTTCGTCAGAAGTGGAAATGAAGGATTTATGAATAGATTATTCATTTCCCTGTGGATATTTCTTCTGAAGTGAAAATGAATGGATTATTCATTTTGCTTAGTGGATACTTCGTTAGAAGTGTAAATGAATATAGGTGGTTTTGGATTCTTGTCTAAGATAACACATATGGGTCTAAGATAACATAAAACCTTCAAGGTGATTTGGATAACGCTACGACAGATAATACAATTAGAACACTTGTATATAGGAAGTACCAGCGGCGTATCCACCATGTTCTTATTGTATTACACTCGTCTCGTTATTTAATCACTCTAGATTTTATGTAATCACACTTAACAAGACTCACTATGGTTTCCATGAATCGAACTTCTTAATTATGTGTGCACCCATAATTACTTAACTCGTTGCATAGTCTGCATAGCTCATCTTGCCAAGTGGTGGATTATGGACAGGGTCAAAGAAGGATCCTTAAATTTGTTTCAACAATTGGAGTAATGCACGTGTCTCACGTGTTTCACACTAGCCATAAAGATTGTACGTGTTTCACGGATAGACGGGTTCATAGGTTTGGTAGAGAATGTGCGATCATAAATACGATGAATTACAAGAGTAGTTCAATTTTGTAAAGAACGAGAACTCCGTATTTCGATATATAGACGCATATTACAAATATATGCACAAGCATAACAGTTTGTAAATGATATAGGAATATTAATATCATTACAAAATAACTGAAAAGTGTATATGAGTCTTGGATAGTAAAAGAAATCAAAACGTAAAATCCTAGTTGTTTATAACTACATCGTTGTTGGCACGAGCCTCGTCAATTCCAACGTTAAAAGCACGTCTCTGAGCAGGGTTGTTAACAACTTGGTTTTGTGTAGCAGCAACTCAGAAACATTAACCGTATGACCAAAATGCCCAACATTTAAGCATTTTCAACAACAGACACTTACATGATGGTGAAGGTTACATTGATTGCACAGAGGTGCGGTTCCATTATACGGTTTCCTAGCAGGAGGTTGTGCTGGTTGGTTGGGAGTAGCTTGGTTGGGTTGAGCAACCACAACAAAGTTTTGTGAAGCCTTACGCTTCCATGATTTCTTGGAAGGTTCGGCTTTGGTTTCCTTGGGTTTCTCATATGTGGTTTTAGCAGCATGTTTCTAGTCGCCCTTGCGAAACAGTTTCCCCTTCCTAATTTGAGATTCAGTCAGGGTAGCAGCTAATTCGATAGCCTATCTAACAATAGCAGGGTTACTACCAGTAACTATGTCCTGAACTGGGTCAGTATGGCTATCTATGTACTTCTCAATTGCCTTATCCAAAGGCATAACCATGGTAGGACACAACAAGCTCAACTCCTTATAACGGTCGGTGTAGGCACGATGTTCTCCACTATCTTGTTTCAGATCGTGGAATTCATTCTCTAGTGCCCTTTGCTCGTGATGTGGGCATAATTCCTTCATCATAAGAGCTTTGAGCTCTTCCCACGTCTGAGCCAGAGCTACATCCACACCCCTATCTCTCACCACTCCATTCCACCACATGAGTACCCTTTTTGGAACACGCTCGATGCAAATTCTACTTTGCTCCCATTTGGACACTGGACATGGCGGAATGTACTGTCGAGACTCTCAAACCACTGTAGGAGCCCAGTTGCTCCCTCAAAACCACTAAACTTGAGCGGTTTAGCCGATTTGAATTATTTATAGTTGCACGGAGCAGGTGCATTGTTGTTGTTATTGTCGGCTTGGTTTATTTGAGTCACAAGATTTGGTATCACAACAACTATCTGCTGAGCAATCATAGCCGCCATATCGATGTCTTGAGCAGCATTTTGACGAGGTGGCATTCTAAAAGAGAAGGAAATATGAGAGAAAACCGGGTGAGATTGATATTGGATAATCAAAATGAGATGTTAAAAATATCGATGAAGCATAAGGATTGTGATCATTTATTCGTTACTTAAAACAAACAACGACACAGTGACTAACCAAAGTAAATGGGTCTTTATAATGGTATCGTGAAGACATGTTTTAGCCTATAAGTGGACACTCACCCCAAGAGTTCCCAGGTAAGAGTGACTGGTTCGGTGATGCGGATTTGTACTAACACTCTGGCCTTAGACAGAAAATTCAGGATACAGGCATCCACCCTTCTAGATTGCACATGTTCACATTATTAAAGCCCAAAATTTGACGGGATTTTGAAAATTTTGTAGGCACAAAGCCCAAAAATAAATCATCTAAGGACAGATGATTGATTTTTAAAACAAATTCGTAACTTGTGGATTTGTTTTGGTAATCACCTAAGAGTAGGTGATGGTATTGTTTTAAGATTTAAACACAAGGTAACTTGCGTTAGGGTCCTAGAAAGGTTATAATCTAGGTCAAAAGCATTACTAATAACCTAATTCTCTATAACCGTGGCTCTAATACCAATCTGTAACACCCCAATCACGTAATTTACAACACATGGTATATAAAGTTTTGTTTTATTGATTTAATTGTTTACATCGTCTTGGAAAATACAAATAATACACAACAATCGTCTTACAAGTTTTAAGGTAAACTAAGGCCCAAGTTCGCCTTATGTGTAGCATGCTCAAAGTCAATCATTAGCTCCTGAAACATATGTGAAAATAAAACGTCAGCATAAAAATGCCTGGGAGTAACATAGGTTTCGCGATGAAGACTCATGGCTTTGAATGTTTAACTATTTCAAAAGTAGCCATGAATCTTTAATTAAAGTATTTCTCTATGAAAATCATTTGACTTAAAAGAAATGATGCATGGTTAACTTAATAACCAAAATATGTCTTTTGTATAAAATATGTCATGTCTTGTATAAAATATGTCATTCCTTGTATAAAATATGTCATGTATGAAACAATGTCTTGTGTAAACCAATGTCATGTATGAAACAATGTATAACAACCCTCCTAAAACCCTTAAAAACTCTAAACGTTCCTATTATACCCTGAATATACATTAACGGGCCTGAATAACATTTATATTAATAGAAAACAAATAAAAAAAGTAATATAGCTTCTCGCGGGACACGACCCCCTTGGGCTTGCGAGTCACGGGCCGCGACGGAGTAACACCAGGCAACACCGCCTTGCACCACGTGTCCACCTGCGTGTTGAGTCTAGTGAGTTGACTCACCAAGGCTAAAGCCTACCCTACCCTGCTCGCAGGCCACGAAGGAGAAGCAGTTGTGGGTCGCGGGGCGCGAGCCGCCATCGACTAGACCTATAAAAGGAGGCCTTGGCCTCATTCTTCAACCGTTCATTTTCTTTTTCTCTCTCAAATTCTCTGATAGGCAAATATTATCGGGAATAATACCCCTAAAAGCGAAGCTCTGCCTCGTTGTAAGTTTTATAACCCCCGGTCACGTATTTGTTACCCTACCCGATTGATCTAGGGCTCCGTAACGCATGTCAAGGCTCTTCCTGACTCAATTCGTTGGAGTTCTGTCTCATGTTATACGGATAATGTGATTTGGGTTATTTTACTAACACGTGTGCATTGTTTAATTTTAATAGATAATAACCAGGAAAAGCACCAGGAAGCTATAGTAACACCTAAGTCAACAAAGTGAGTACATTCTCTTTTTGTAAACCATTTTGTGAGTCATTCAAATTGTTTTACCAAAACCTCAAATGTTTTAAGTTATACTTAACAGTGATTGAGTTTATGTATTCTACAATTCCTGCTGGTATGTTGGGGTTTTGTATACATTACTTGTAATCCGTTACTATTGGACAAATAGTTAGCCAATGAGTAACATGATGACAATACTGAATGAGTATATTGGTAGATATATGTTAGGATCTGAGTTTGGATTGATTGTGTTTTACGTTTGAAATAAGATGAACAAGTATTGCAGCGGAATATAAATGGAAACAAACTTTTCACAATCAAACAGGAGAATTGCTTTCTACACACATTTTCACAAAGAACCAAATGATTGAATTTATTTCAACTATGATTACAATGCATGCATGAAACAAACTCCCCTTCAGCCTAAGCTCACAGTGATTGTTCGTACAGGAAGAAAGATGGTGAAGAGCAATAGAACAGTACAGGGTACTGTTCTATTTATAGGCACAGACAAACCGCTGTGGCATCTTTGCTGACGTCACCATGAAAGTGACATCTAACCTCCTAACAAACTCTAACAACTGATCTATACAAACACTGCTATGCTAACAACTGTTTACAATACATTACATAAGGAAAACTAAACTGCTGCTCCATCCTTCCACTGTTGTGACTCCAGCAGTACCTGGTATATTCAGCAGTGCTTGACCCATAGCAGTAGATTGATCAGCAGAGCTTTAGTCTTCATCAGTCTTTGACTTGATCAGCAATTGTAGGTCAGCAGTTGTTAGGATCAGTGGATTGGAGGTCATCAGATGTTGAAACCACTTTCAAGGGGAGAGACTTGAATACATTCACTGCTTATTCTGGATCCACTGCTCTGATCCAGTTTTGGCTTTAATTATCTGTTCCTCTGATAGGGTTCAATCCCAACAATATAAACATTGTAATCGCTCTCAATGCTGTAAAGTTATAAAAGTTGTTTTTGATTAAATTGGAATGCACTCGCCAGTATTTCTTGCTGATAAAATCTTTTTAAAACGAGTTTCGGGTAACTTAATGTGAAGCTAATCGAAGCTAGCTAGAGAGCACTGAAGGCTTAAAGAAGTGGCTATAAAAGTTACCTAACTAAAAAGAAGATTTTGTTTTCAATAATTAGGGTTTATCCCTATAAATGCACTGTAATGGAAACTTGGGTTTTATCCCATTTATTTATTATAAAAGTTTAGTGTTTACACTCTGATAAATATTTCCTAACTACGGTCCTGATGTTTTAAATTTCGCTGCCATAATAATAAACACCGATACCACCGGCTCTGCGCATGCGTGCTAGCGGTCGCCCGCTCCAGGGGCACGGGTCGGGGGCTGTGACACAATGTCTTGTGTAAACCAATGTCTTATATAAACCAGTGTCATGTGTAAACCAATATCTTGTATGGTAAACAAAAGGTTTTTGTTTAAACCACATGAAATAATGTCTTGTATAACTAAAATAACTTGTATAAAACAATGTTTTTGAATGAAAAAAAGTCTTGTTTAATCAAAGGTTTTGTTTTATAAACCATTGCTTTTATTGTGTAAACATATACATGGATTGTTGGCGAATACATTCAAGCCTTGTCGATTGTCGGATAAACCATTATAAGGACAAAATTTTCTCAAATTTTCATCGGATTCTGTCATTCCCTAAGGTCACTTCCAAACAAACCTAGGAAGCGGGAACGGGATTGCCAATCCTATGGTACCATTACATATTACCGGTCGGCGTGATTAATGTTAATGAATGTATCATTGTCGAGTTCAACGCACCAAAATGTCTAGAACAATGTTAGCATGTCGTGAAAATGTTTTGAAAACCATGTACTAGGTATGCTAGGTCAACATACGAAGCAAAAAAAATATCTTTGAAATCATGTACTATAAGTACTAGATAAACAAACCATGTATAATGTCATGAAAACAAGAAAGTAATGATAGGCACATATGAATCAACCCAGAACATTTGAAAATGTAAAAGAAGGGACTATGTACTCACTTAGGATTGCGTATAAGTCTTGTTCAAATGATCAAACAAAGCTCAAAGGATCAAGATTTCAATGGTCTCCTAATATGGGATAACTATGTTAGTATGTCGGGACTTTAATCGGAGGGTTGGATAGAATGAAGTCTTATAAACCAAACGAGTGTTGGAACTCATATGATATGGTTTAATAAACTTAACATTCTGATTTGAAAGTGATCCTAAGTGCTTTCGACCCGTTATGACCCGTTAAAGTAGCTTACGCTATTTTAACGGGTCATTAGCGTAATTAGTCGGATGGTTAAATATGTCCTATGATGAGTCTTACATGACAAAATATGTTTGATTATGTTATAACATCTGCTTAGATGTCAAAACTTTGTTTACATATGCTTAAAACCAATTTATGCGCAAAAGGGTATTTTGGTCAATTTAAAAGATCATAAGAGCGACTCGTCATATAACTAACCAAACCTTACAACCATAAGTTATAACCTTAGAGGGTTATTCCTTATACAATTATGGTCACAAGAATGTGCTTGGTCGAATCCTAAGATCGACCAAATGGGTCGGATTCGAAAGTCAAAGCGGTGGTTAAACCGCTCGATGCATAACTACTAGTGTGTTTAATTTTCAGTTCTAATATGTAATTGACGCATATATATAGATATATAAAAAGAGCAAAGTCGCAATGTTCGACGTTTTTGATCAATCTGCTTGTGTGATTGTTTGTATAAATTTTATTCTGTGATATTAATACCTGATAAATGTTCACAATTCAGATGTCAAACGAAGTAAATCAGGAAAACCAGAATAACGATAATAACGAGAACCAAGTGAATAAAAGTGCCATCAAACACATAGTCGCACAAGGAATTATTGATGCTATGCCCTATATTATTAAGACTATTAAAGAAGCAGAAAATAATAACTCTGCGATTGGAAGTAAACGTCAAATTACTGAACCCAGTCTCAGCGTGAACGAAAATCATGGACCTTTAATCCAAGCTCCAATTCCCAAAAGAAGAAGAACCATCTCACATGGTTGTTCTTACAAAGAATTCTTAGCCTGCAAACCAATAGAATTCTCAGGCAACGAAGGTACCATTTCAGCCTTACGTTGGATAGAAAAGGCAGAAGTAGTCATAAAAATAAGTAAATGTGCAGATGATGATAAAATTATGTTTGCTTCTAAGCTTTTTAAGAATGCAGCCTTAGAGTGGTGGAATACCATTCTCTAGTCTAGAGGAAGTGACAGAGTTTATAATATGGAATGGACTAACTTTAAGGAGATAGTCGAAAGAAAATTATGTCCTCCTCAGGAAAAAGAACAGATTGCCAATAAGTTCTTAAATCTTAAAATGACTGGAATAGACTGCAAGGGTTACACTACCATATTCTTCGAATATGCTAGGATAGTACCAACTTTAGCCTCACCTGAGCCAGTATTAATCTCCCGTTACATGTGGGGATTAGTTAGTGAGATCAGACACGTAGTTAAGGCAGCTAGGCCCCAAACCATAGAAGAAGCAGTAGAACTAGCCAACACCCTGACTGATGAATTGGTACGTACACAAGACGAAAACCATAGAAAGAACCTAGCTCAAAAGCTTACCCAATAATTTCGCTACGGTAATTCCAACCGTGGGAATGGTATTGGTTCTTCCTCTGTACCCAATTACAAGTATTGCAAAAGGAAGCACTCAAGAAGGTGCTCCATATACTGCAACTTCTGCAAGATATGTGGACATAAGGAAGAAGATTGTAGGAAGAAACCTAGCAATAGGCTATGCTTCAATTGTGGAGAAACTGATCATATTAAGCTGAACTGTCCGAAACTAGCTCTAGCAACAACCAACAAAGCTAAGGCAACTGAAGGACCCAAGAAGAATGCCAGAGCATTCGTTCTAACGCTGAAGAAGCCAAGATGATTCCGGATGTGATTGCCGGTACGTTCTTAGTTAATGATATTTTTGCTAAAGTATTATTTGACTCTGGTGCAAACCAAAGTTTTATCAATACTTCTTTCTACCAACTTCTCGACCAACCATTAACTAAACTTCAACAAGATTGTCTGGTGGAGACGGAAAATGAAGATTCCATTAAGATAAGTGAAATCTTGCAGGGAGCAAGAATATAAATTCTAAACCATAATTTCTCTGCTAACCTTTACCCAATGAGTCTGGCTGGATTTAATATTGTATTAGGAATGGATTGCTTGGTAGCCAATCATGCCAATATTTTATGTGATCAAAAGTCTGTACAAGTAAGTACACTGAAGGGTGAAAAGATCACAATTAAAGGACACAAGCCAACCAGGTCAACAAAATTCATCTCTGTGATGAAAACTGCAAGTTGTGCAAGGAAAGGAGGAATAGTGTATATGATTTCAGTAATCGTTAACACTAAAGGAAAAGAATTAAAACATATTCCTGTAGTATCTAAATTCTCAGACGTTATTCCAGAAGAGTTACCTGGATTACCGCCTGATAGAGAGGTTGAATTTAGAATTCACCTAATACCAGGAACGACACCGATTGCCAAAGCACCATACCGACTAGCACCAACGGAGATGCAAGAACTGAAGAAACAATTGGACGAACTACTCGGAAAAGGTTTCATACAACCTAGTTCATCCCCATGGGGAGCACCGGTACTGTTTGTCCAGAAGAAAGACGGATCAATGCGTATGTGGATTGACTACCGAGAATTGAACAAGGTTACGATTAAGAATCGATACCCACTACCGAGAATCGATGATCTGTTCGATCAACTTCAAGGAGCTTGATTTTTTTCTAAGATCGACTTACGCTCAGGATATCATCAATTGAAAGTACAGGAAGAGGACATTCCTAAAATTGCTTTCAGAACAAGGTACGGCCATTATGAATTTACAGTCATGCCATTTGGTTTAACCAATGTCCCAGCAGCATTTATGGACATGATGAACATGATATGTAAACCATACCTGGATAAATTAATAATTATCTTTATATATGATATTCTAATTTACTCTAAGAGTAAAGAGGAACATGCAGAGCATCTGCATATACTTCTGACATTATTGAGAAAAGAAAAGCTTTATGCTAAATTCACAAAATGCAAATTCTGGTTACAAGAAGTGCAATTCCTTGGACATCTGGTTAATCATGAAGGAATTCATGTGAATCTCAAAAAGATCGAGGTGATTACCAAATGGAAAGTCCCTGAATCACCAACGGAAGTAAGAAGTTTTCTTGGACTGACATGTTATTATAGATGGTTTATTCAAGATTTCTCTAGGATAGCCATTCCATTAACCAAACTGACCTGCAAATCAGTTAAGTTTGAATGGGGACCAAAATAGGAATAAGCCTTTAAGATTTTAAAGCAAAGGTTAACCAACGCACCCATACTCGCATTACCAGAAGGAACTAAGGACTTTATAGCCTATTGTGATGCGTCTAAGTTAGGATATGGATGTGTGTTGATGCAACGTCAAAAGGTTATAGCTTATGCCTCTAGACAACTTAAGAAACATGAAGAGAATTATACAACCCATGATCTAGAATTAGGAGCCATAGTTTTTGCTCTTAAAATTTGGAGACACTATCTTTATGGTAGTAAGTTTGTTGTCTTCACAGATCATAAGAGTTTAAGATATGTTTTAGGGAAAAAGGAATTAAATATGAGACAGAGACGATGGATGGAAATTCTTAGTGATTATGATTGTGATATCTAGTATCATGCCGGAAAAGCTAACGTAGTAGCTGATGCTATAAGTCAAAAGTATCATGAAAAGCCAAAACGAGTACACTCTCTCAGGTTAAATCTGCATATAGATTTAAATGAGCAAATTAGAGAGGTACATGAAACAACAATCAAGGACGATGTTGAAGGTTTAAAAGGAATGATTAAAGAATTAGAAAAAGGAACAGATGGAATTTGGAGATTCCATAAGAACAGGATCTGGATACCTACCCAAGGAAACCTAAGAAACCAAATTTTAGAAGAAGCCTATAAATCTAAGTATACGATACATCTCGGAAGTGATAAGATGTATCAAGATCTAAGAAATAATTTCTGGTGGATAGGAATGAGAAAGGATATAGCAACCTATGTTGCTAAATGTCTAACATGTTCACAGATTAAAGCTGAACATCAGAAACCCTCAGGGTTATTGCAACAACTAGAAATGCCAATATGGAAATGTGAATTGATAACAATGGACTTTGTTACCAAATTACCCAAGACATGAAAAGGTAATGATACAATCTGGGTGATTGTAGACAATCACAGATTAACCAAATCTGCTCATTTCTTACCTATGAAGGAAACATTCAGTATGGAACAGTTAGCCAAGTTATATGTAAATGAAATAGTTTCATTACATGGAATTCCTTTATCTATTGTTTCTGATAGAGAATGACGTTGTACTTCTCATTTTTGGACAAGTTTCCAAAAAGCAATAGGAACCAGGTTAAATCTAAGCACAGCTTATCATCCTCAAAAGGACGGACAAAGATAAAGGACAATTCAGAATATGGAAGATATGCTTAGAGCCTGTGTAATTGATTTCGGAGGAAATTGGGATGATCATTTACCATTAATAGAATTTTCCTACAATAACAACTATCACACAAGCATTAATGCTGCACCGTTTAAAGCACTTTATGGACGAAAGTGCCACACTCCATTCAGTTGGGCAGAGATTGGAGAAAAGCAATTATCTGGACCAGAGATAGTGCAAGAAACAACGGATAAGATTATTCAAGTCAAGGAAAGACTAAAAGCCGCACGAGATCGTCAAAAGAGTTATGCAGATAACAGACGAAAGCCATTAGAATTTCAAGTTGGAGATAAGGTATTATTAAAAGTTTCTCCATGGAAAGGAGTAGTCAGATTCATTAAAAGAGGAAAGCTAAGCCCCAGATATGTTAGACCTTTTGAGATTATCAAAAGAATATGACCAGTAGCTTACCAGCTACAACTGCCAGAGGAAATGGCAGGATTACATGATGTATTTCATGTATGTAATCTCAAAAAGTGCTTAGCAAATGAATCAACAGTGATACCTTTTCAGGACATAGAGGTAAATGAGAACCTTAAGTTTATAGAGAAACCACTTCAGATTGAAGATAGAAAGATCAAGAATCTCAAACATAAGAGATTAGTTCTGGTCAAAGTGAAATGGGATTCCAAGAGAGGACCAGAGTACACTTGGGAGCTCGAGTCAGAAATGCAAAGGAAATATCCACACCTGTTTCAGTAGATCTCGAGGACGAGATTTAAAACAAGGTGGGGAGGATATAACAACCCTCCTAAAACCCTTAAAACACTCTAAACGTTCCTATTATACCCTGAATATACATTAACAAGCCTGTATAATTTTTATATTAATAGAAAACAAATAAAAAAAAGCAATATAGCTTCTCACGGGGTGTGACCCCCTTGGGCTTGCGAGTTGCGGGCCGCGACGGAGTAACACCAGGCGATACCGCCTTGCGCCACATGTCCACCTTCGTGTTGAATCTAGTGAGTTAACTCACCAAGGCTAGAGCCTAACCTACCCTGCTCGCGGTCCGCGAAGGAGAAGGGGTTATGGGTCACGGGGCGCGAGCCGCCATCAACCAGACCTATAAAAGGAGGCCTCGGCCTCATTCTTCAACCGTTCATTTTCTTTTTCTCTCTTAAATTCTCTGATAGGCAATTATTATCGGGAATAATACCCCCTAAAAAGTGAAGCTCTGCCTCGTTGTAAGTATTATAACCCTCGATCACGTATTTGTGACCCTACCCGATTGATCTAGGGCTCCGTAACGCATGTCAAGGCTCTGCCTGACTCAGTTCGTTGGAGTTCTGTCTCGTGTTGTATGGCTAATGTGATTTGGCTTATTTTACTAACATGTGTGCATTGTTTAATTTTAATAGATAATAACCAGGAAAAGCACCAGGAAGCTATAGTAACACCTAAGTCAACAAAGTGAGTACATTCTCTTTTTGTAAACCATGTTATGAGTCATTCAAACTGTTTTACCAAAACCTCAAATGTTTTAAGTTATACTTAACAGTGATTGAGTCTATGTATTCTACAATTGATGCCGGTATGTTGGGGTTTTGTATACATTACTTGTAATCTGTTACTATTGGACAAAGAGTTACCCAATGAGTAACATGACCACAAGTCAGGGAATTGAAAATACTGAATGAGTATATTGGTAGATATAAACATTGTAATCACTCTCAATATTGTAAAGTTATAAAAGTTGTTTTTGATTAAATTGGAATGCACTCGCCAGTATTTCTTGCTGTAAAATCTTTTTAAAACGCGTTTCAGGTAACTTAATGTGAAGCTAATAGAAGCTAGCTGGAGAGCACTGAAGGCTTAAAGAAGTGGCTATAAAAGTTACCTAACTAAAAAGAAGATTTTGTTTTCAATAATTAGGGTTTATCCCTATAAATGCATTGTAATGGAAACTTGGGTTTTATCCCATTTATTTATTATAAAAGTTTGGTGTTTACACTCTGATAAATATTTCCTAACTACGGTCCTGATGTTTTAAATTCTGATGCCATATTAATAAACACCGATACCACCGGCTCTGCGCATGCGTGCTCGCGGCTGCCCGCTCCCGGGGCACGGGTCGGGGGCTGCGACACAATGTCTTGTGTAAACCAATGTCATGTATAAACCAATGTCTTGTATAAACCAGTGTCATGTGTAAACCAATGTCTTGTATGGTAAACAAAAGGTTTTTGTTTAAACCACATTAAATAATGTCTTATATAACCAAAATGTCTTGTATAAAACAATGTTTTTGAATGAACAAAAGTCTTGTTTAATCAAAGGTTTTGTTTTATAAACCATTGCTTTTATTGTGTAAACATATACATGGATTGTTGGCGAATACATTCAAGCCTTATCGATTGTCGGATAAACCATTATAAGGACAAACGTTTATCAAATTTTCATCGGATTCTGTCATTCCCTAAGGTCACTTCCAAACAAAACTAGGAAACGGGAACGGGATTGTCAATCCTATGGTACCATTACATACTACCGGTCGGCGTGATCAATGTTAATGAATGTATCATTGTCGAGTTCAACGCACCAAAATGTCTAGAACAATGTAAGTATGTCGTGAAAATGTTTCGAAAACCATGTACTAGGTATGCTAGGTCAACATACGAAGCAAAAAAATGTCTTTGAAATCATGTGCTATAAGTACTAGATAAACAAACCATGTATAATGTCATGAAAACAAGAAAGTAATGATAGGCACATATGAATCACCCCAGAACATTTGAAAATGTAAAAGAGGGGACTATGTACTAACTTAGGATTGCGTATAAGTCTTGTTCAAATGATCAAACAAAGCTCAAAGGATCAAGATTTCAATGGTCTCCTAATATCGGATAACTATGTCAGTGTGTCGGGACTTTAAACGGAGGATTGGATAGAATGAAATCTTATAAACCAAACGAGTGTTGGAACTCATATGATATGGTTTAATAAACTTAACATTCTGATTTGAAAGTGATCCTAAATGCTTTCGACCCGTTATGACCCGTTAAAGTAGCTTACGCTATTTTAACGGGTCATTAGCGTAATTATATGTTCGGATGGTTATATATGTCCTATGATGAGTCTTACATGTAAAAATATGTTTGATTATGTTATAACATCAGTTTAGATGTCAAAACTTTGGTTACATATGCTTAAAACCAATTTATGCTCAAAAAGGGTATTTTGGTCAATTTAAAAAATCTTAAGAGCGACTCATCATATAACTAACCAAACCTTATAACCATAAGTTATAACCTCAGAGGGTTGTTCCTTATACAATTATGGTCACAAGAATGTGCTTGGTCGAATCCTAAGATCGACCAAACGGGTCAGATTCGAAAGTCAAAGCGGTGGTTAAACCGCTCGACGCATAACTACTAGTGTGTTTAATTTTCAGTTGTAATATGTAATCGATGCATATATATATATATAAAAAGAGTAAAGTCGCAATGTTCGACGTTTTTGATCAATCTGCTTGTGTGATTGTTTGTATAAATTTTATTATGTGATATTAATACCTGATAAATGTTCATAATTCAGATGTCAAACGAAGTAAATCAGGAAAACCAGAATAACGATAATAACGAGAACCAAGTGAATAAAAGTGCCATCAAACACATAGTAGCACAAGGAATTATTGATGCTATGCCCTATATTATCAAGACTATTAAAGAAACAGAAAATAATAACTCTGCGATTGGAAGTAAACGTCAAATTACTGAACCCAGTCACAGCGTGAACGAAAATCACAGACCTTTAATCCAAGCTCCAATTCTAAAAAGAAGAAGAACCATCTCATATGGTTGTTCTTACATGACAAAATATGTTTGATTATGTTATAACATCAGTTTAGATGTCAAAACTTTAGTTACATATGCTTAAAACCAATTTATGCGCAAAAAGGGTATTTTGGTAAATTTAAAAGATCATAAGAGCGACTCATCATATAACTAACCGAACCTTATAACCATAAGTTATAACCTCAAAGGGTTATTCCTTATATAATTATGGTCACAAGAATGTGCTTGGTCGAATCCTAAGATTGACCAAACGGGTCGGATTTGAAAGTCAAAGCAGTGGTCAAACCGCTCGACTTACGACCCAAATAAAAGCACTAAACTAGAAGTGAGGAGTTAGACATGTTGAAACATGTCTAACTAAGTTATAAAACTGATTTGGTGTCAAAACTTTAAGTTTTAAACCCGAAAAACATTTCGTTGTAAAATGCCCTTATGCACATCTTTGACTCGTCACTTCGCCTAGTAAACGTGGTAATCAGAAGGTGCAATCGCAAGAGATTATAACCTTCGTGATTATGATCACGTTGCAAAGTTTAATTGAACTTTGACTTGACCAAAAATGGTCAGAACCGAAAGTCAAATAGAAAGTCAAATTGTTTGACTTTTAGCACAAAATAGTTAAAATAAATGAAATAGACTAGGAATGGGTACTTACTTGTGTTAAGGAACACTTAAGAACTCAGTTAGGAGGCCTCCAAAACGTGGAAGGAAGATCCAAAGAGATAGGAGAAAGATTTGAGAATTGAGCAAGTGAAAATGGATGAACTTGCTTGCTATTTATAGTGTTTAGAAGCTCATTTAATCATGCCATGTGTCCATGAGGTGTCATGATCAGGAGAGGGTCATAACACTTGTCAAATGGTGGTACAAACCAGGAAATTTCTGTCACACCCCAACCGATGGCGGAAACATCGGAGTGAGACGAAATAGATTGCTCATTGCACACAACACTAATAGTGACAATAGAATTAACATAAACTGATTTCCTTTCATTCCAAATGTTGGGTTACAATACAGAAATTTTCAAACACAACAAGTTTCAAATACAACAAAACAAGGTATAAAAAAACAAAGCACAACAATGCCTAATACAAAATTGATACAACAAGTTTAAATCTACGATTTCTAAATGTGTATCTAAGGCCTCGTCACTACGTCCATTTAATCATCAGCATCATCCTTCAACATGTTATAAAGTATAGATCAACACACAAGGCATTGGCAAGTATACAAGTTTTTTATACATAACATAAGTAAATAAGTTTAAACGAATCCTCATGGAAAGCTAGTTAACAAGATAAACAATAAACTAGGATGTGAACAAACTAGTCAACCCAACGTTTAACGCAGAAAGACTTAACATGACCCAACGTTCACAGGCGGTGCGTTACTCCTATAGTGTTATACATATCAAGGGTAGGCTCGTACAAAGTTAATGAAAAGTTCAACACAAAACGTACAAACCCATATTAAAGTATCAAGTATAATGTATGCATGCATGTATTAGGATTGTTCGTGTATTTTGCATAAAAGTTTGAGTGTAAGTTCATATGATAGCACGTTGCACCCCAAATTGTGTAAAAGAAAAAGGGGGTTCGAGTATACTCACAGTTTTACTAATTCTTCAATAGAATCCTAGTGAGCTTAGTTTTGGCAGGAGTAGACGAACGTAGTACAAGAACACCGAGGTTATTCTACCCCACAAGCAAAGGGATGATTGGATTAGTACAGGAACACTGAGGTTACCCTACAGGGCGAACAAAGGTGTGAGTTGGAGTTGGAGGATTTAAGTTTTATGGAATTTAAGTACTTAGTATTATTAAGAAAATAGTAAGTAAAATAAACAGAAGGTATTCCGATTGTCAGCGACAAGAAACACGAAATCAGAATATCAGTAACGGAAATATGAACAGTTCGTAAGAGGCTGTTTGGGACGGATGTGCCATTCGTGCAGATGTGCCATCCGTGCGAATGGGACTGTTGTCGGACAGAGTCTCGTTTTGAATGTTTTAACTATTAATCCGTTAAGTTCTCGTATTTTGTTAAGTTTATTAGTTATAGTACTAGGGTATTAGTAGTCCAATAATATCAGAAGTTTCATAGAAGTCATGCATGGAGGTTAAGACCTCATTATTGATCACCAAAGCACAAATCAGTTAGACTGATCGTTTGGTCATGATTTACAGAAAGGAAAGGACAGAAAAGTAAAGTTAACCGAACAATGTACAACCCAGGTGTGCCAACACGACATAGAAAAAGTTAACTAAGTGTCGGAGGCTAGACGGGGTTCACTTATTCTAGGTCTAGGAAGTTGTTTGGGTGTTCGTTTACGAGTTAAGCGAGGTAGTGGCTTTAGATTGGAAACCAAGGTTCCCACATAGCACACACTGATGTTCCAAAATTAACCATATGAAGAATAGCAATCTGGAGATCATTCAACACTTGAAAACTCGTCGGAACTAGGTGAACGGTGCATTCGCACGGATGGGAATGTCGCATTCTCGCGAATGGGGATGTCCCATTCGGGTGATGCGCCTGCCATCTCGGGCGGATACGACTGTTCTTGAGGTAATCAGCTCGGTTTTGTTTGAACTGACCACCTACTCAACTGGACTTGGTTATATCTTGAATCCACAACAATTTACCCAGCTTGTGAGCTCACGAACCTCAAAACCAGTCGAGTTTAGATTCAGAAAGTTTGTAAAAAATGGTTTTTGAAAAGATTTAACTTCATTCCAGCTTGGTCCTTAATAGTTTGAGTGTTCATATTAGATTGCCCAAGCAAATCTGAGAAACCAAGTGAAGGATAATGAAGAATCTTTGTTAAAAACATGTAAAATCAGAAGGTGTAGAAGATTATGATGAAGAACCAAAGTTTTGAGCTTAGTACTCCCTTAAGACTGACTAGAATAAACTCCAAATGGTTCTGCTCAAAGTGGTTTCGAGAGAGAAGTTTGAGTGTGGAAGATTTGGAAGTGAAGAAGGAAGCCTTGTATTTATAGGCTGAGATGACCATTAAGGGCGAATGGCCCTAATTGCGGGTGGGCTTAAGGGCGAATGGGCTGGCCCATTCGTGCGAACGCGCCAGGCTCAAAGGCCCAAATGCTGAATTTTGTGTAATTTGCTGATTTTAAGCGTTTTAAACGTATAGGTGCAATGGATAAGTGTTGTACATAAATAAAGGAGTGTAAAAATTTATTTTGGTATGTATAACAAGCATGAATATGGTTGAATTTGCATGTAAGGATGTATCAAGTATGTTTGTAATCATGAATAATCATCAAGTATCTATGAATAATGCATAACACAAGTATGTAAAAGATAAATTTCTCATTATGATTCAAGTCTCAGATTACAACATATGAAATGAAGTACGAATACAAAGGATTACAAGTTTCCATAAATGGAAAGTACAATGAACTTGCTAAATAAAGAAAGTTACAAAACGCGAGGTGTAACAATTTCCTGAGCTTGGGGTGCAAGAAAGGAAACAAGGGGCTGCAAATTGGTTGTTGTCTGGGCACCCCTTACGGACCATAAGGGGGAGCCTTTGCGTTCCGTAAAGCTGACTTGGGGCCCAAGTTTTGCTTTTTGGCAGATTTGGCCCCTAGACTTGTATTGTTGCGTTTTGTCACTTTTAACCCCTTTTAACCTAATATTTAGGTTATATGAAGGTGTTAAGGTATGTGTAACTTGGATTTTGTCTGGAAATGGCATGGATGTCGGTTCGTTTGATCGTACAGTTACGCGTTTTGCAAATAAAGTATAGAACTTTACCGAACACGAAAATGATCGAAATTGTGCAATGATTGACAATTATACATTCTTGCCAATAAAATACAAGATTTTATTGATTACAAAAATGTTCGGAATTGTAAAATGATTAAAAATGTGAAAATGTCAAATTACGGTAATGATCGAAAGTGTGCAACGGTTGAATTCCTGCAGATGTTACAAGCCGCTTACATTCTGGGAATCAAGATCTATAGGAATAGATCTAAGCGACTTCTTGGGCTAACTCAGAGCACATACATAGATCAAGTAATAAGACGCTTTAAGATGGAAAACTCCAAGAAAAGAGGTGTTCCAATGACTAAAGGAACCGTCTTGGACAAATGACAAGCTCCCTCTAAGGACCGTGAGATAAAGCAAATAGAAACAGTTCCATATGTGTCCGCGATTGGTTCTATCATGTTTATTATGGTATGTACTCTACCAAACGTCTCGTATGCTTTGAGCATGACTAGTCGTTACCAGCAGAGCCTTAGGATTGCCCACTGGACTGCAGTTAAGAACATCCTTAAGTACTTGAGAAGGACAAAAGATATGTTCTTGATATTTGGAGGAGCTCACTGCAAAATGTTACACTGATGTTAGTTTTCAAACTGATCGAGATACCTCTCACTCACAAACAGTTTTCGTGTTCACTCTCAACAGAGGAGTTGTCTCATGGAAAAGCTCCAAGCAAAGTGTTGTGGCTGATTCCACCACGGAATCTGAGTAGATTGTCGCATCGGATGCCGCAAAGGAAGCTGCTTGGATGAAGAAGTTCATAACCGATCTCGATGTGGTTCCAAGTATCATGAAACCCATCCAGATATTTTGTGATAACATAGGTGCTATTGCTCAAGACAAGGAGCCTAGATCTCATCACAAAACCAAGCACATTTTGAGAAAGTTTCACTACATATGTGAGATTGTGGAACGTGGAGACATCATTATAAGCAAAATTGACACATATCAAAACCTAGCTGATCCGTTTACTAAGCCAATGACTCTAGATAAACATGACCATCACATGGACGGTATTGGGCTTAGATTAGCTAGTGATATGTTTTGATTTAGTATTTGGATGTATGAACATCAAACAGTTGTACTCTTGCATTCATTTTGATTTACTAGTTAAATGCAATTCTTGAATCCTACAACTGTGTTCGAATTTGACACGTTTAATCCATGAATCATGTATTCTAAATTGTCTGAAGTCGATCATACTCATGGGAACGATTCTGAATTAAGACTTTTCTGAATTTGGACTCAAGTGGTTGACTTCCAAATTCACAGGCCTCATTGTGAATGACGCTGGATGTAACTCGCGTCAAATCATCTTCATGGATTGAGTCATAAGATGTTTTGACAAAGGTATACTCATCTGGTATCATCTGACCTGAGATACATATTCGAACTTCCGTTTACAAAGAATTGTTCTTTGATTACTGTCAACCGCTATCGCGTAATTACCAGTCATAAAGACTTCAGCTGGGAATGGATCTTAAGTTCAGTGGGAGTTGTATGTAATTAATAGGGAATTATGTACTCTTACATTAAAATGTAATAACTAGGCATCGAGGCGCCCTCGTTGATTCATACTGGAGAAGTGTAAGGCCTTACCCAAAGTGACTGTGTGTTTGATTCGACCACTATGAATCTGGATCGAGAACAAGAATAATTGAAACACAATATGAGAATGAATTGATCCATGTCTCATAGTTTCAAATTGATGTCTTTTACAGAAAGGATTGATGACAACGATTGCCATAAGTCTATTGTCTTCAAATAACAAGTCGTTGCTAAAGGGAAGATACCTTGGTTAGTTACTTTAAAGTGTCATGAACTGTTGGGGGCAGCTATGTATAGCTAGAGCACTACTGGCTGTATGCGTTAAGATCTTATCAGAGACCGTCAAAGTAGGAGTTATTGGATATTTATGTCCAGTTCGATAAGTCAATGCTACCGACCGGGTCTTGACCCGTAAGAGTTACACCGTGGGTAATGAACTAAAATCCACTTAACTGGTTTAACTGGTAATTACAAACGATATGCGAAACGGATCATAATTATATTTATGCTCATGAGCGAGTTTATATTATTAATAATCGTTATTAATAATATAATTGTTTATCTTAATCAATAAATTTGTTGCGGGTATTAACTGAGAGACGGGTACATATACCGGGTGAGACAAGCACACTCTTGAATCGCCACTTGTCGCACATGCACCCATGCTAGTCACTTGTCGCGCATGCACCCTTGCATCGCCACTTGTCGCACATGCATGAACTTCTCGCCACTTGTCGCTCATGCACTCTTGCATCGCCACTTATCGCATATGCATGAACTTCTTGCCACTTGTCCAACTTGGGCATGCATGTCCACCACTTGGCAAGCATGCATGCATCTCCATACTCCATATATAGTGTTGTATGGACTTGCTTTGATAGGTTAGAAGTTTTGCACAAGAGAACTCTAAAAAATACTCATAACCGGTCACCGCCCGGAGCTATACCCGCGTTCGTCACTAGCACGTGTTCGTTGAACCTTAATGTCTCAACCGGTTAATTACTAACCGAAGGTATACCTAAACCCCCTATGGTTTGTGTTTTTATTTCGTGTTTGCATGTCGGTGACCTTATTCCATTGCGGATACTCCTTAGTATAAAAGTGTTCATATTATTTAGAGTTAATTGCCATTTTCGCCCCTGAGGTTTGGGCACATTTGCCATTTTAGTCCAAAATGACACTTTGGTACCATTTTGCCCCCCACGTTTGTAACTTTTTGCCATTTTCGTCCAAATGGCTCAAAAAGTTACTTTATTTTTGGACGAAAATGGAAAAAAGTTACAAACGTGGGGGGCAAAATGGTACCAAAGTGTCATTATTTGGACGAAAATGGCAAAAAGTTACAAACGTGGGGGGCAAAATGGTACCAAAGTGTCATTTTGGACTAAAATGGCAAATGTGCCCAAACCTCAGGGGCGAAAATGGCAATTTACTCTATTATTTATATATTGTTACATATGCTTCCGTTGCTTAAAAATGTATATGTATTTTTTTCTCTAGTTAAAGTTTATTTTAACTAACATAAATATATGTAGGGTCAGGATTTAGGGAAAACGGTGAAAAGTGTGAGAACAGTGAGAACGCTTATGGATCGTCAGATCAAAACAATCTATGGACTAGATTGGCCCGATGGCGTTTTCGTAAATAACATCAATTTTATTACGTGGACGCGCTTCATTAAGGGTTAAAAGGTCTTTAGACTTCTCTACACAAAAACGCCAAACTCATTATTAAAACGCCATTAAAATACTGCCTTAAAATACAAAGCACACATCATCCTAATCTAAATGCCATTAAATATAAAATGACAAACTTTGTTTTTAACCGATAAAGCTAAACAAACAGTAACCGAAACGAAACGACAAAACTTAATTACTAGCATTTATTATAATAAAATCCCGCCTAAAATAGGCGCCAAAAACTTCCTATATAAAAAACATCTCAGACCTTCTAATAACCACACCAAACCCAAAACGCCATATCTTGCTATATACAATTCATCTTGGAATGCCAAAAAACCAAAACATCAAAGATTCCAATCGATGTTTCTTTGAAATACACTATTTTCTCAGTAAAACGCCAAAAATGGCAAACATCGTTTCTTGTATATTCAATATTGTTCTACGCGAAGTTTCGCAGAATAGACTGTCAGCTGAGGGGTGTAACTCAATAACTTTTTGCTGCATGAGATGGACAAATCTTTAAGAAAAAGAGAGTGATGACAGACTTTTGTCATTTTCTGTGCTTTGTTCTTGATGTATATTTGAATGGCATGAAGAGACGGATGACACTAAAGAGTGGGTTGAAGATAAAGATGAACTTCAAACAAAAAACCCACGTCATTTTGTGCTTCCAAACATCCACAAAAAAAGTTATTTCAACAGCAAAAAAACAAATGAATCATACCAAAGTCAAAAACGCCAAAGAAGATGTTTCAAAGAAGAAAGAGACTGGTGACAGTGAAGATTTGGAAGATGAATTATTTCTATTTTTTTAATTTTCTTTTTCTGTTGTTTGTTATGTAATTTTCAGCTAAGAACAAATACATTATTTCTAAAAAAAATATACTAAAACGCCAAACAAACAAATGCTTGTGAAACGCCATCATGCAAAACGCCCAAAAATCCCCAACTATAATAAAATTACTTTGGACAAGTATTATTAAAAACTAAAAAAAAGTATAAAACAAGATGCAAGAGAATAGAACAAAGTACCATCTTTATCTAAACCACATTAAAATTACAAAACGCCAAAAATCTCAAAAAGGTAGCTACAAACAGTAACTACAAATAGTAAACTGAAACGATAAACGGATGAAGCTGAACAAAACAGTAACTACAAAACAGTAAACTGAAGCGACGAAAACTTTATTACTAACATTTATTATATTAAAAGCCCCTCCATGAGAAATTGAATTTAGAGTAAACTGCCATTTTGGTCCCTGTGGTTTGGGCACTTTTGCCATTTTAGTCCAAATCTCAAACTTTTTAAATCTGGGTCCCTGTGGTTTCACTTTTATTGCCATTTTAGTCCAAAATTAAGAGTAAACTGCAATTTTGGTCCATGTGGTTTCACTTTTATTGCCATTTTAGTCCAAATCTCAAACTTTTTGGAACAGTCAAAAAAGGGGGATTTTGAATTTTGGACTAAAATGGCAATAAAGATGAAACCACAGGGACCCAGATTTAAAAAGTTTGAGATTTGGACTAAAATGGCCAAAATGCCCAAACCACAGGGACCAAAATGGCAGTTTACTCTTGAATTTATTTATCTTTTCAAAACTCCATAATTACCTGCCACTTTATACACTGCATTCTACGTGCGCAGGAAAAAAAGTCATTATAAAAGTAGAACATGTAAACACAACTTAAAAACTCTACACATTATCTAAAGCGCCACATATTGTCCAAAACGCCATAAAACTTAAAAAAAATGGCCATGGTTATTGCATGGAGGTTTGAAAGGTCGGAGAGACGTTTCATCCTAAAGTTCTCTGATAGGAGAAGGGTGAAGGTCAAGACAATCAAAGCCATACTTAGTATGGATGAAGGGGTTCATAGGGATATTTTGGCCCTTGGGGTTCCAATGGCCAACGATTGTGAAAGAACCCGAACGGTAATAAGAAGATTGGAGATAAAACTTCCAGCAAAAAATGTTGATGATGATATTGACGATACTCCTCTACCAACAATTAGCAGTTGGGTGGTGCATGAAGAAGCATGAACGGTTGAATTGACTTATGGACACGGGGTGGAATATTCATTGCCGATGGAGGAAAGTTGAAGACAGGGAGGTTACATCTCCTTGAACAACTCTGTAATTTAGCACCTTCAAACGATGCAAGATCCAGGGTTGTAATGATATTTAAGTATAGGCTGCAGCAAAGAAGAGACGAAATGATGGCGTTATACGCCAATCCACAATATGATGATGATGAATCTGAAGAAAGTGATGAACAAAGCGATGGGTACATCTCTGGTGTAATCCCATACACAGAAGACTATTAGTTTGTTTTGATTTCGTCTTAGCGTAATCTGATAAAAATATTAATAAATGGTAATGAATTATTAACAACGCCACGGACGCCAAAAAATTGACCTGGGAAACGCCAAAACGCCAAAAAAATTTATCTATGTGACACAAAAACAATTAATTCAACGAGACAAATCCAAAAAAAAAACAGTAAAACGTCAGGTAGTTAATGAATCTAATTAACGCCAAAATAATCTTAGACGCAAAAAATGAAGCAGCATGTAACACACGAAATTGGGAAAAAAAAGATTAAAAAGAAAAAAAAAACCTCGCAGCATGATTATATCCCGCGCCACGTGTTCCATCAGGATGCGTTCTCACCGTTTTCACACTTTAGGGCGTTTTCTCCTGATCTTGTTTCTATATATGTATACATATTTGTCAAAAGTGTTTTGACTAATTTTTGTAACAAATAAATATATGCTTATATAAACCGGGTTTAAAAAAAATATACCGTGGATTCCTATCAGCTACTACACCTCCACCACCACAAAGATCATATTCTTTAATCATAAACCATCATTTAATCAAAATCAATAAATAAAAAAAAAGGTTTCTTGCAGAACCCACATAAGCAAAACCTCAAAGATTCAATCTTTTCAAGAAACTGAAGCATAAAAGGGGGAATTCTTGAATGGGAGGATCAGTTTTGCATGTTCTTTCGAGCAAACTTTGACTTGATGTTGGTGCTTTCATTGATTGTATATATATTTTTTTCCACAACTGCATAGCCTCTAAACATGTAAGATCATTCTTTAGGTATGTTTGGACAAAAATATGTAAAACTAACAATACGTCTAAGCTAAAATCCAAACGCCCATTAAAAAATTGGGCTCACATTTGGAGGTTAAATGTTAAAACCACTAAAAAACACAAGTATGAAAATTATTTAGAGGGTGTTTGGGGTTGAGTTTTGAAAATAGATTATGCGTTTTGAATAATCAGAATCAGATAATTAACTGTAACAAAATGTGATGTTGAAAGATCGTGTTTGGATTTGATTATGTTGCTTGATATCACAATAAATAGATAATCAACTAGTTGAGTGTTTGGCAAATATATATTTAAAAAAATAAACAACTGAAAATCTTTTTCTAAACGCAAATAATCAATTTTTGGAAAACTGCGTTTTGTTGCAGTAGGGGGGAACTGCTTTTGGAAAACTGTGTTTTGTAACTTTCTAAACTTAAATAATCAATTTTTATTTTTTTTACTAAAACACTTAAAACTGATTATTTACGATTTTAAAATTCAATAATCTAAAAATCTCTTTAAAACTCAATCCCAAAACACCCTATTAAATAAAATAACGAGAAGATGTGCCAAGTCAAAAGTCAAAATGGTTGACTACCAAGTCAATTTGCAAGAAACAAAAGGAGGGAAAAATAAAAAAATCTTGTTGATTTCGTAGCAATTCATGACCAAACCGCGTCAAATTATATGAATGTGTGCATTAATTTCACGACTTTGAAGTCAAACCACTTGGTTTACTTCATTTGTGATTCCAATCAATCCACGCAACATCTTCTCCGGCTCACTCTGCCTGCCGGATGTTCTTCTTACTGATCGGAACTTTATCAGGTAATACCAACTTAACCTGTAATTTTTACCCTTTCCAACTGTATATTACTACCTTAATTACAGTTGTTTTTAGGATTAAGGAAACCCCATGTTTGTGTTTGTGTTTGTGATTGGGAATTGAATGTTGGGATATGTGTGTGGTTGGTGGAAGAGATACTTAGGCCGGAGGGTGTTGGGGGCGCCACCCCCGCCACATCAGCGCCAGTGCCATGTAGTTTTAATGTCTCTCTCCTTAACTTGCATGCAATGGTTTAAAGCCCATATTAAACAAAATAAAAATAATAATAATAAAGAGAAGAGATTTGATTGGTTGAAAAGAATGGCTCCCACCTTCAAAGCCACTTTTTTGGCCGTTAGCGTGCTGGCGGACAAGGGGTAGCGCCCCCTTGGTAACATGCAGGGGGAGGGCGCCAAGGGGCGCCAAAATTGCTGATCCGGCGGGGTGGCGCGATGCCACACCCTGTGGCCTTATTGTGTTCATTAAGATTGAATGTGTGGTTCAATAATATCATCTCAATTGCACTTTTAGGTCTCCACTTTTGCAGAGTTTCCATGTCCTTGTTGCAATTCAAGTTGGTCGTTGTTCCATGTTGGTTTTTGAAAGTTGGTTGTGTAAGACTAGCAACATAATGGGTGTTCGGATTTTAGCTTAGACGCATTGTTAGTTTTAGATAATTTTGTTTTAAAACACGCATCCAAACATACCTAAAGATTAATTGAGACTAAAGTAGTCCGATATGTTGTCTCACTTTTTGTCTTGTGGAATAAAGGCAAAATATATGAAGTATCTGATTGGATCTTGTTTCTTGGTTTATTTGATCATGTATCGCTTGATCTTTGAGTTTAAAACTAAAATATATACAACTATGACCATCTTCATTTCGGAAGCCTGTGGTCCGTCATGGAAGAGAGAGACGCGTCTACAAATCCGTCATGCCCATGAGGAGGATGTGACGGGGAGCAGGGGCGGATATAGCTAATACAAAGGGGTAGCCCCCACTACCCCTTGACGCTCCGGCGGTAGTGTAAATTTGGAAAAATTTGACATTTTTTATTTTATTTTATTTCGTTACCCCTTTTTTAAGAACATTGTCCCTCTAAGAATTTTCTAGATCCGCCATTGAGGGGGAGTGTGTCGCTGTGAAGAGGAGGCCGGTCACACGGGCAGTCCCCCTCCCACTACCACTATGTTCCCGAGTTTCATTTAACAAGGGAAGAGAAAGGAATTGAAAGGAAGAGATGGTCTAACAATAAGTTTAAACTCAAATCCTAACACCCATTATGTTGCTACACTTTTGTGAATCAATGATTGACTACTAACAAAGTTTATGTCTTGAATCTCAGCTGCTTTGGAACATCTTGACTCTTGAAGATCATGAGTTCTAATGCACCAGCTTCCGACGTTCTTTCCGGGGCTATTTCAAACACACTCGAGACAATTAACGCCACAAAATGCGTCCATTTTCAAAAGGAAAATTTCAAGAAACTTGCATCCTACTTGGAGAAAACAGCTTCCATATTACAACAACTGACCAAACTCAACTTCAATGATTCTGCAGCCTTAAAAACCGCCATTAACGCGCTTACTAAACACGTTTCAGAAGCTAAAACACTCGCTCTCGAATGCACCACCAGGAACAAAATCTACCTCCTGCTCAACTCCAAAACGATTGTAACAACCTTGGAAAAGAACACGAAAGATCTCGGTGGTGCCTTGGCTCTGTTAGCTCCTTTGTTCTCTTTCAATGGAGTCGGTCAAGAAATCATCAAGCTGTCAAACATAATGACGGATTCCAAGTATCGAACAACACCTGCAGAAGATGAAATCGAAGAAAAGATCCAACTGGGGATCCGAGAGAGAAACGCTGACAGATCATTCATGAACAATTTGCTTGTTTTGATCGCGGATGCAATCGGGATTTCAACAGAACAGTCGGTTTTGAGAACAGAGTATGAAGAGTTCAAAAACGAAATGGAAAACATGGAGATGACAGCTGACGTGGCGGAGTCGTTACAGATTGAACAGATTGTTGGGTTGTTAGGAAAAGCTGATATCATTGCAACGGTAAAAGAGCGGGAAAATAAGTATTTCAGTAAACGGAATTCATTGGGAAGGCAACCGTTAGAAGCGTTGCAATCGTTTTACTGTCCCATCACTGGTGACGTGATGGAAGACCCTGTCGAAACGCCGTCGGGACATAGCTTTGAGCGAGGCGCGATTGAGAAATGGTTAGCGGAGGAAAACAGTCTCTGTCCGGTTACTAAAACGCCGTTGAAAACGTCGGCTTTGAGGACGAACAAGACACTCCGGCAGTCGATTGAAGAATGGAGAGACCGGAACACTATGATCGTCATCGGGTCCATGAAGTCAAGAATTTTATCTAATGAAGATGAAGAAGTAATAATCTGTTTGGGGAAATTGCAGGATTTGTTATTGGAAAGAGATCTTCATCAAGAATGGGTGATGATGGAGGATTATTTGCCGGTTCTTGTTTCTCTTCTTTCTACCAAGAACTTTCAAATTAGATCACGTGTTCTTGTTATTCTCCGCATCCTTGCAACCAACCATGATGACAGGAAGGTACACGTAATATATATGTCAGACATACAAGATGGTCGGGTTAGCCGGATCGAGTCATTTTTTAGTACAGGCGGGCTGTGTTTGAACAACAAATACTTTTTTTCTTTTATAATTTGTTAGTTATTACAATAACCGGAGGTTCAATGCAGATAACTAAAGGGTTTTGGCTGAAACTAGCAAAAACAAAAGATAAATGTGGATTGACCAAAATACCTCTGAGTTAACTGACTTTTTTGGACGGAGTTAGGTGGTTGAACGGAAATGGCAAAAAATGAAAGCCTCAGGGACACAAACGATAAAAAAACTTTTGGACTGAACATGCAAAAGTGACCAAATCACAGGGACTAAAATGGCAATTAATTCTTAATTAATTAATTCGTAACAAGTTTCATACACATTTGTAGATCAAAGAGTTGTAGTGAATCTGCACGTCCTATGCATATATCAGCTTGAGTATATGATGTATTCTAAAACCATGTCACGATGTTAGATAAATACAAAGATAAATGAATGTTCTAGATTGATTGTTGCATTATGTTTGGTTATTAAACCCCTGCTTACAAGTTACAGTAATAATATAAATATTTGAATAATACGATTTAGGAGGCTTTTGTATTGCAAACTAGCTTTGGGTGGCGTTCAAACGATTTGACATGTTCTCCTTAGCTAAACTTTTTCATTCGACCCGTTTGAGATGAAACACAACCCGGCTCAACTTGCTTTTAAGTAAATGGGTACATCCAAACACCCTGTAAAGATTAATAAGCTCATCATCTACCATTGTTAAACTTGCAGGAAAGAATAGCAAAAACGGATGATGCCATCAAACTAATCGTGTGTTCCCTTGCGCGAAAGATAGAAGAAAGTAAGTTGGCGTTACAATTACTAACGGAATTATCAGACAACGATTTGGCACGTAACATGATTGGGGACAGTCAAGGGAGCATACTTCTTCTTGTAACCCTATCAGGCAGTGATGATCTTCAAGCGGCAAACGATGCAAAACAACTTTTGGATAATCTTTCTTTTCTTAATCAGAATATCGTGCAGATGGCCAAGGCTAATTATTTCGGACCTTTGCTTCATCTTCTTGCTTCAGGTAAATAACCGTCAATTATCAAACTTAAACAGACTATTGGGTTAGGTTTGACTTTTGAGGTCAAACTTTAAAGCTACTTTTTACAATTAACCATTTAGGTTGAATCAATGCAGGGTCAGAAAGTGTTCAACGGTTGATGGTTGAAACATTATCAGAACTCGAGTTGACGGATCATGGAAAACTTATGGTTTGTGAGAATGGTACGGTTGAGTTACTCGTTACTATGCTCTCTCACAACGATATAGAGATGAAAAAAGCCGCCATTTTAGCCCTCGAGAAACTCTCGGGTGTGCCACAAAACGGATTAAAAATAATTAAACAAAATGCAACCGAGATCTTGTTGGGAATACTCTTTCGTGAGAGCTTGTCAATCCCGAGCCTCGTTGAAAAGATTGTAGCCACAGTTATGAATCTAGCATTATCATTAACTTCCCAAGATGCTGATCACCCGGAGATTCTATTTTTGGAAACTGAAGAAGAGGTTTATAAATTGTTTTCTTTAATCTCGTTGCACGGTCCAAATGTTCAACAATATGTTCTCAGAACATTTCTTGCAGTCTGTCAGTCTTCTTCGGGTTTGAACATCAGGAAAATTTTACGGAAGGTGCGTTTTTTTTTTTATAAATTAACTCTGATTTCAACCCGCGTATTTAACTATTTATACACGAGTTGATTCGGCATGTTTTATCTTTAGCTGGTTAGATAGTTAAAAAAATAAATAATGAATTAGCGAAAAAGGAAATGGGTCAAATGGGTTGGAAAATTGAAATCACCCGAAGTTTGTTTTGAAGGATTAATGTCATGTATACTGATGGGAATTAGATATGAGAGGGAAGTGAGTTATAGGTATTCTTAAGGGGCTAAAGTGTAATATGGGGGTAGTATAAGTAATAGAGAATAAGGCATGTTAGAGGTAGGATTGAGTTTGTTTAGTTTGTCAAGGCTCCTGCATTTATGCGTGGAGAGAGGGCGTAGCCCTGGGTTATCTCTGTTTCTGTTCTTTTCTCTTTTCGTATTTCATCAGCTTGTAATCATCCGTTAAATCATTCAATAAACTGTTCTACTTCCCTAATTTCACAAACTTCGTAATATCATATTTACTCTCTCAAAGCTCTCATATTCTTATATTTACTCGTTCCACTATAAATTAACTCATAGTTATTAAAGGCGCTAGGGGCATAGGCCTCGCCTGGGGCCTAGGCGCAAGAAAAAGCGAGGGCCTGAGAAAAGAAAAGCTCACGATGAAAAGAAAATGAAAAATATATATGTATTAGAAAAGTAATAGTATTCTTCAAATAAAATAAACAAAAGTTATTATATAACATTTGATATCCTATATTCTGTACCAAAAGTTCTAAAATATTTAGTGTACTGGTGTAGAAAAGTAGTTTGCCTTAGATAAAAGTAGAAACCTAGCTAGAATTTTGCCGGAATTTAGAGAAATTGGCCGGAAAATATCGGAAATCTAGGAATCTCGTTGAAATATGCGCCCGAACCATCACCTGGAGAATTAAAGCGCAATTGCCTCCCCTCGCCTGAAAAATGGGCCTAGGCGCAAGAGGCGATGGCTTTTAACAGCTATGAAATTAACCATAAGTTACGTATAACACGTTTTCACTGATTAAACATATAGAAACACATCTGTAGATTATCTCGGCGCATAATGCTCTCTTAATTTATTTGGGTAAATATAATAGTTTTAGTATTTTGAAGTGGTGGGATATTGTGAAACGTGGAGGGGTAAATAAAGAAATTTTGATATGAATTTGTTGCTATATTATAGTTCTTGTAATGTAATAATATAACAATTTAGGTACTCATAAATGCTCACTTTCATCAGATTTGTTCTGTACAAGTACTGGTCCAATTATGTGAACACGAAAACCAAACTGTTCGATCAAATTCTGTGAAACTATTCTGTATCTTAACCAAAGATGGAGACGATGAAGCTTTCATGGAACATGTGGGGCCCAAATGTGTCGACACTTTGCTTAAAATCATAAACACTTCTGATAACATTGAAGAAGGTGTTGCTGCAATGGAGATCATCTCTAACCTTCCCAGAAACCCGAAAATGACCCAATGGATTCTCGAAGCCGGGGCACTTGGCGTGATCATTTCCATTCTCTCTAATCACTTTCACAAACCCGACATCATAATCGAAAGCGCTTCTGGTGCTCTGTGTCGGTTCACCTTTTCATCTGATCAAGAACTGCAAAAAAAGGTGGCAGAAACCGGGATTATTCCAGTGCTTGTAAACATGTTAGACTCGGGAACTGCTTCGACTAAAAAATATATAGCAATTTCACTCGGGCAGTTTTCTGAGAGCTCCAACGGTTTAAGCAGGCCCGTTGAGCGAAAACTAAACCTTTTTGCTTGTTGTATAGGGTCACCCGATACGGGTTGTGCAGTCCACACAGGGATATGTACAACCGAGTCGTCGTTTTGCCTTCTTGAAGCTAATGCGATAAAGCCGCTTGTGAAAGTTCTTGATGAACCGGATTTTGGAGCCTGTGAGGCTTCGTTGGATGCTTTGTTGACTTTAGTCAACGGGGAGCAACTGCTGAAGGGTAGTAAGGTGTTGGAAGGTGGTGGTGCGATTGCTAAAATGGTGAAACTGTTGAGTTCGCCGAGTGTGAGGTTGCAGGAGAAAGCGTTGGTGGCGTTGGAGAGAATATTTCGGTCGCCGGAGTATAAACAGAAGTATAAAGCGTCGGCACAGATGCCGTTAGTTGAGATTACACAGAGAGGAAGTAGTGGTATGAAATCTGTTGCTGCTAAGATTTTGGCTCATTTGAATGTGCTTCATGAACAGTCATCTTTTTTCTGATTTTTTTTCTTACTCATTTGTTGTATAAATAAAAAATTATTCATTGTATTCAAGAGTCAGTTGTGAACTAGTCTATTAATAAATAAATTTTTTAAGTGTGAACATGTTTACAAGCCGTGCTCGATCCGGGCTAGGGATTGAATATTTGAGCCAGCTCAGCTCCGCTCGAAATACTCAACCGAGCTAAAACCCGGTCACGTGAGTTTCAAATATTGAATCAATAAGTCATGTGTCCTTGAAAACATCATTCAACATAGGTGTGACACAAACCTGAAAATTTTACACAAACATGACTCGCTTAACCCGAATCTACATGTAACTTATGCATAATACTACAATACTACTGTAAACATCTACAAAAAAAAAAAAAAAAAAAAAAAAAAAACCTCAAATATATAAAACAGCTCATATTCATTCAACCAGATAAATGAGTTGAGTTTTTTAAATATCCAGAGATATATGATTAAAAATTAAAATCCTGTACTTCAATATGAAACCATTAATAAAAGTTCACTTAAACAAATTCTATATCCAATCATCAACACTAAAAAAATCTAAGTGGAAAAACATAAAGAAACAAGACATTCATCTAACTAACTAACTGAAGACCGGACAACCGTCGACGACAACGCCTGGAGCGGTTGGACAAGCAGCAAGCGGGCAACCTTCACCGCTATTCCCCCACCAGTCAAGCGATACCCCTGGATTTTGCAGCCCAAGGAACAAAAACACACTCATGAAAGCCGTTCCAGCATCAAGACCACCCGCAAGAATATAGTTATATCGTTGCCACGCCTCGGGGTAAAACTTGAAAACAACGTAACCCGAAAGAAACGCCAAAAAGAACCAGCTCGTGTAGTTGACAGCAGAAGCAGGCGGCATCATTGCGGTGGCACCCAACAACACCGGTAAGTGTATCTTTCGGATCCAAGTTTTTGTTGGGAAACACTTGTGAGCTATCCAGACCAAAAACGGCAAAATCGCTCCAACCAAGAAGAAATAGTTGATCGATGAGTAGACCCCTAGGTTACCAAAGATTCTTTGTGGGCCCACTAGACCCCATATGACCGAAGCGTCGTAAAACACATGGTCCATTGGACACTTCCATTGACTGTCTTTTGGGAGCAGCGCAGTGTTGCAGAGGTTCGGGATGCTTGCCATTAGCATCCATGCGGTTACTTGGTATACGATGACCGATATGATCGTTCCAACAACCTACAAAACAAGGGGGGGGGGGGGGGGGGGGGGGTTCGTGTTGTTACATTTATTTTACTTACATATTTATATAATAGAGAAATATATATTTAAGCTTACTTGAGCCATGAACATTGCTCTAGGTGGGATCTTCATGTAATGTCCGAGTTTGAAGTCTTGTATAAAGGTCAACGCTTGAACCATGCTGATATAACCGTATACTTTAAAGCACATGTTCGCAACGGGGTATCCAGGATACAAGTAACCCATCATATACTCGGTGATGATGTTCAGGCCCGGTGCCTAGTAACAACAGAATGCAAAAATCGTTAAAAATTCTGATCAACTAAACCACAATCTCAACTTCGATAATGAAAGATTCTTTTAAGACTCGTTGCGAAATTTGAAACTGTGTATTAGTTTACCTGATTTGTGGTGGCAGCAATTATACCAATGGGAAGTGTAAAGGCTATAGCAACACCACAAGCCAACAACACACCCCACCATGGCAACTGAAGAGTATCAGAATAATGTATACATGCGAATAAAATAAGCGCGACATTCAGCACAAGAATAACAAGAAACCACCACATTGGCACTTGCTTATAGGCCCGCATAAGCCTCGTGTGTACGTCAATTTTCTTAGTATCAGGACCCCCGAATGCACCTTTCGTCTTATCCAGTATTTCCCTGATCAAAGAACAAAAAATGTTGTCTTTTGTTAAACGCGTGTTAAAAAACAATAATAGATTGAAAAAAAAACGTTATCTTTTTTTTAAACACGGTAAAACCCATGTTAAAAAATCATAGTAAAAGGAAAATATAAACATTATCTTTCGTTAAATGCGATAAGATAAGAGCACGTACCGTCCATGGAAGAGCAAGACATGAACAACGGTTGCAGACAGTGTAGCAAAACCAAGACCATACGTCATGGCGAAAAAAGTACTCATGTACAAATGTCCTTGTTTCTCATAAGCAATTTTATCAAGCTGAAAATTGGAGTTAATAACCGCGGTCGTGTTATAACTAGAACCGTCAGCCTTGAAAAGTTCCATCGAGTATAACGGGAAGTTCTTAGCTCTATACAAATTATGCCAGTAAGTCAAAGGTGTCATCACAAACATCACTAAAGCGAACCCGACAGCCACATTCACAGTGGCGAACCATGGGCTAGCCAGGGGACTGCCAAGGTAGGATGCGATGGTGGACCAGTCCAACCCGAATGAGCCCAGTCCAAGCCCGTTTTGGCCAGACCCGAGTTGGTTAACGAGAACAGACTTGCGGTTGATCCAGCATACCCATGAAACTGTTGTTAATATTTGGAATAAATATCCTGGAAAAAGATAATAAGCAAAGCTGCAGATCATGACAATAACGAAAAACTGTGTTCTAGTGGTGCCACCCTTTGGTCTCTTCTCATTCTCGTGCAAAGACCTGTGATAAATAACACATAAATGAAGAATTTTTTCAAAATTTTTGTGTTGACTTTTGTTATGAATGGTGTTGACTTTTGGGCATGATACTTCATAGTTGATACACAAACCTAACAAGAAAAAAGGGTCTCTAACTCGATATCGTATTAAATTTAAAGCAAAAATCGGGTTAAATCAAAATTAACGGCTTGTTTGAGTCAAGGAGGTCGACGTGAAACTAACCCGTTTATCTAAAATTTGTAGGTTTGGGTCCGGTTTTCAGATCCTCTAAACTGTAAGATTGATATTAAATTATTGAGTTCGGTTCGCAAAATATTTTTTTTTTGGAAGGTGACTTTCTATGTACTGGAACTTATTGGTCACCGGGTTCATGTCGAAGACATTCCCCCGTCAGCCCTGCACTCTCGGACGCGATGTTCGATCGGGCCCCGGCCGCCGCGCAAGCTGACTTCCGCCCGGAAACCATACTGCCCCCCACACGAGAGACTCGATGGAGTAACAACTGGGTAAAACCGGGTTGCCCTCAAGACCGCACCATGCCTCGGTAGGATACGATCCATCATTGGGACGTCCCCCCTAAGACCACAGTGGGAGTCGAACCGGTGACCTCCCAAAGGAGGAGCCGGCCGACATAACCCAAGTGGGGATACCACTGGGCCACGGGGAAGGGATGGTTCGCAAAAATATAATATTAAAAGATTATATTATTTTTAAGAAATAGAATAGTAATTTTTAATGTAAAATTTCAATTAGCAAAATCACTTTTAACATAGGATGCATGTGATATATATGGTATTTATTATGTATTGAACTAAAACATGAATTCATTAAAAACTATAACTTTTGTAGATTTGGTTTTTAAAGATGATTCTGTGACCAATATTTGTTCGCTGAATTTGAAATTAAAAAAAACCGTGTATTTTGAATAAAAGATAAAAATTATACATATATTTTGAATTAGATGTGGTTTGAATTGATTCCAAAATTCGAAAATCAAATCTATATAATAATTTGAATTTCAAGCCTAACCCACGCATAAAATTATTTTATGTTGGTGCATATGAAAAGGAAGGAATGATGTGGTTTTTAACCAGAATAAATGCAGTCCGCAAGATATGATAGGAGAGATAAAATCGAGAGGTTATGCTTGGGTTAAAAATAGATCATTCTGTAATTATATTAACACTGTGTTCCAGAGTTTACTAACGGAAGGAAAGGAAACAAAAAGAAAGTAAAAATATTTTGTTTTCCAAAGTTTCATTTAACGGAGGAAAAGAAAGGAAAATAAAACATGTCGTGTTCCCGAGTTTCATTTAAGAAAGGAAATGACAGGAAAACTAGGCTAAATTCTTTAATTTTTCTTTCTTTCCGATTTGGGAGGAAACGGTGGGAACGACATCTTTTTTTTTCCTTTCTCGTCCTTTCCTTTCTTACTTTTGCTTTCTTTTCTTATCCCTCATTAAGTTAACTCGGGAACAGGGCATAATTGGCCGGATTGGTGTAAATACCCATTGTACATGATGTAATTTCTTGCCCTTTGCCCGTTTGGGCCAGGGTGTTGTTGTTTGTTTGGTCTTTTGCCCTTGGGTCGGATGTGTGTTTTAATGAAGTTTATTTAAAAAAAAAAAAAAAAAAAAACTTATTTAATTAGAGTGAAATATGGGTTAACCTGAATAAGGAGACCTGGATCAAGTTTGTCGGCCACCACATCTCCCCGGGCTCCACCAAAAACCGCCGGAAAAGTCCAGCCCACCCGAACCCCAAAACCTGCAACGTCCGTCCAATTAATTAAGTTTAATAATAAACCAAATAATTATCTTAATAAAATAATAAAATAATAATAATAACCTGAGTGGTAAGCATAACAATAAAGGCAGGAAGAAACGCCAAGTCCTTCTTATAAAACAACTTAACCGCACTCAAAATATGCGTAGCATAAACACTTCCAGCGCCAGAATTGGCAAAAATAGTGATCAAAACATGCTCCTTAATATTAAAGGGACCGGGGTTCATGGTAAACTCGCACCACTTCCCTTTAAAAAACACCCGCTTAGTAATGGTTCGAGCCATCAAGTGACCAAGGGGCACCGTAGCCACCTGCGCCGCAATTGAGCTGATGGCCAAGGGTTCAGTCCTGTACCAATAAAACTGGTTCACAAACGACAAAACCACACATGTGGTTATACCCAACACCCACATTCTGAATGTGAGTACTGGGACCGTTGGATCATCGGTTTTCGGGACGGTTAGATCGACTTCTTTCACCGGACATTCGTCGGCTGCGTCGTGATCCTGATCAGAGGTTTTTTCAGCCATGTTGAGAATAATAATAATAATAATAATAAAAGGCTTCTTTCTTTCTTTCTTTCTACTTTGTGTTTTTATTTATAGGGGAAGAAAAAGATAGATACGGTTTGAGGTAGAATCGTAACGACTGTTTGGATAGATACAGCTATCAATCGGAATTAGAGTTTGATAAGGATAATAATTGAATAAAATAATATAAAAAGTTACACGTTTGGTCCCTAGACTATCTATAGACCTACAAGTTGGAATTTGTTTTGCTTTTTTGATTTAGTTGACTATTTTTTGGTTGTTTTGGAATTTTGTTGATTTATTTCCTTAAATGAAGTTTTTACTTTTTTTTGACAGCTTGCAAGGATCTTTTAATTTTGTTCTAATTTGTTCACTTGATTTATTTTATAGTCAGTGATCCAAATTTTTTAATTGTGTTTGGGCTTTTTATAGAAATTATTTGAGTTGTTTATGAGCGATCCGATTCAAACTTTTACTGTTGAATCTAATTGAGATAAGTGCGAAAGTAATACGTTTTTTTTTTAAATTTTGTTTTGAGTTTTAAAATAACATTTAAACTTGCTTGCTTGTTTATTATTATTATTATTATTATTATTATTATTATTATTATTATTATTATTATTATTATTATTATTATTATTTTGTTCTCAAAGACCTGAATATTAATCACACGAGAAGAGACTTCTAAATGCACCTTAATATTGCTAAGGCAAATGTATGTTTGGTTATTCAGCGTCATTAACAAACACTTTTTGCTTATAAACTTAACGTTGATAGTTTTTAGTTAAATTGTTGGTTTCAATAACATTGTTTGTTTGTTAATATGTAAAACATGTGTTACACCAACGACTTGTTAAATCATCTTCGTTAGGGTTTCATGGACACACAATTCATTCGTGTGTTTATTTCAAATTGGAATGTGCAATAACAATAATCATGGAGGCTAACTAAAGTGTCCAAGACGTATGTAATTGTGTTTTGTAACTTTGTATAGTGATCACCTATCAAATTGTGAACAATGTGATACATAATTTAAGTACAAAAAATAACTATATCTCATGAGCAAAATAGCATAAAATGTGGTGGGTTAGAATATAATAGAAAGTTTTTTTGATTAGGAAGACTGGAAAGTAATCTTGACCATCAATTGATTTAATCAATGGCTAAGATTAAAAAGGTGAATTTGAAAAGAATAAAAGAGGCGCGTGGGTTTGTGTAAGGTCATTGTACTTAATCCAGGACAATAGTTTCTCTCTCCTCCAATTCCCCCTCATTTTTTAAACGTTAATAACTTTTTCATACGACATTATTTTTTATAAAAATTGCACCAAAAAACAAGCGTTTTTTATCTTTAAAACAAGTATACTATTACTATATTTTCGAAAAAAATTTCGAAAACCCAGTTGCGTAAAACGCAATGGAAGAAAACACAGTTGCGTAAATCGCAATGGAAAAAAACGTAAAAAATGATTTTTTTTTTCTGAAATGCAATGCACTAAAAACACAAAGAAATATCTTATTTGTAAAACGCAATGGCAATAAAACACAAAGAAATGTCTTATTTCTAAAACGCAATAGCCTAAAAACACAAAAGAAAGTGTACTTTCTAAAACGCAATGAACTGAAAACACTTCAAAAATGTATTATACCTAAAAACAATGCACAAAAAACACAAAGAAATGTCTTATTTCTAAAACGCAATGGCTAAAAAACACTTAAAATGTCTTTTTTCTAAAATGCAATGGACTGAAAACACATAAAAATGTGTTTTACCTAAAACACAATGTACTAAAAACACTTCAAAAATGTGTTTTTGTAAAACGCAATGGCCAGAAAACACATAAAAATGTCTTATTTCTAAAACGCAATGTTCTAAAAACACAAAAGAAAGTGTTCTCTCTAAAACGCAATGGACTGAAAACACATAAAAATGTGTTTTACCTAAAACGCAATGACTAAAAACACTTAAAAATGTGTTTTTCTAAAACGCAATGGCCAGAAAACACATAAAAATGTCTTAATTCTAAAACGCAATGGCCTAAAAACACAAAAGAAAGTGTTATCTCTAAAACGCATTGAACCAGGGTATGTTTTGTCTGTGAATTGTCTGAACCAGGAGATCAAAAACTGTCTACGAAATGAGGCAATTTCCAGAAAATTAAATTTTCTGATGTAGTTTTATTAAAGCAATTTAATAAAAAAAAATTCCAAGCTAACCTGGCAGCTCGACCCCGCTAGGGGCTGCCGCCCCTTGGACCCTGCTCCCAGGGGGGCTGCCCCCGGACCCCCGCCAAGATCGTAAAACACAATGGCTCAATTAAAAAACCCAGATCGTAAAAATGTAATTCAAGAATTTCTTACATGAATCTATGCCGATTTCTTCAACGATTGACGAAATTTGAATGATAGAAACACTTATCAGCGATCGAATCAAACGGATCGAGTGATTCGCTTCAAAATCACGGGAAAAAAATGAGATGTTGTATGAAGTTAAACTAGGTTTCTTCAAAAAAAAAGTTGAACAACACGTTGATTGGGTATTTGAATCATTGATTGGTGACGAAAATCGCACTATAATGTAGCGATTTTTGAGATAGAAAGTGAAGAAAATGTTGAAGATGGTGGGTTTTGAAAATGGTGGGTTTTGAAGTTACTAAGTAAGAAGAAGGAAGAAGATTGGATACAATAAACTAAAATACCCTTGCTCTTTATTTTAAATTTTGGCACATGTCATAATGCTATTGCTTTCTATCATTTTTAAGCAAAATAAACTTTCTATTTAATCTCACCCAAAATGTGATAAAGTGTATTTTTCATGGAATGATACCTTTTTCTAGAACTATCAATGGCTTTAGATTTAAATTAAACACATGTTATTTAAAAAAAGAAATTATGTGAAAATTATTATCTATAGATTGTGATTTACTATGATGATAAGTTTGATATTGTAAATATTTCAGGAAGGGTATACCTTTAAAAAAAATTATTTCAGGAAGGGTCGATGGGTATGACTTTCTAAACCAATCCATAATTAAACACTGTTAAATTTAAAATCATACTCACAAACCTCAAAACAAACACTCGTTAACATTTATGTGCTAGAACTGCAAGTTGAGGATAGTTTAAGGAAGATTTATTAAATATAATTATTGGGACGGGCGTAAAGTGATCAAGTAGGCATGTGGGTCTTACTTAAAAGATTCATAGTCAACCAAATATTTATTATCACAAACATCTTCCTGTTGAAATTGTGGTCTTATACAAATAATCATTAAAACTAGGCACGTTGATGGGTCTAGATGGATTTGGGTTAAGATGGGTTATATGGGAATAGGTTAGGATGGGAATTTAAAAAAAAAGGTTGGATGTGTAATGGGTCAAGATAAGTTTGGATTAAGATGAGTTTAGGTTAATATAAGTTTGGGTAAAGATGAGATGTAAAATAATTAAAAAAAAACACAAAATAAAAAATACAAAAATAATTAATAAAAAATATTAAATTTATAAAAAAAATCAAAAAAATTCAAAGAAAAATCTAAAAAAATAAAAATTCTAAAAAAATACTAAAAAATAAAACAAATCAAAAAGATTGTTAAAAATTCTAAAAAGTTAAAAAATCCTAAAAAATCAAAAAAATCAAAAAAATCTAGAAAATCAAAAAAATTCTAAAAAATCCAAAAAATTCTAAGAATTTTTTGGATTTTTTAGAATTTTTTATTATTTTTTTGATTGTTTTAGAATTTTTGATTTTTAGATATTTTGATTTTTCAGAATTTTTTTTATTTTTTAGAAATTTTTGATTTTTTGAATTTTTTGGATTTTTTATTATTTTTTTGGTTTTTTGAATTTTTGAATTTTTTGTTATTTTTTTATTTTTTTAGAATTTTTTTATTTTTTAGAATTTTTTTAGATTTTTTGGATTTTTTATAATTTTGTGATTTTTTAGATTTTTTTAAAATTTTTTATTTTTTGGGTTTTTTTAGAATTATTTTTTTTATTTTTTAGAATTTTCCTGATTTTTTTACAATTTTTTAGAATTTTTTTTATTTTTTATTTTTTTATTATTTCTAAAAGTTTTATTATTTTTAAACGAAAAACGTCGGGGGAGTACTACGACGGCAATTGGTGAAGTCAAAGTTGTAAATAGATATCTACGAGTAGTAATTAGTTTAGTAATTTTATCTCATACCCATCCTAACCCGCTTAGGTTTTATCTCATACTCATCCTAACCTACTCTTTTCTTATCCACCACTTCATTACCCATCCTAACCTAGTGACTAATTTTGTTTGACCCATCTTAATCCATCTTAAAATTTAAAATACCCATATCAACACAAAATGAAATGAATGAGCTTGTTTTGCTAGATCTAGTTATGGGTTTACGGGTGTGTTTAACCCTAAACCCATAAATTTTCTTGTTAAAAACATTAACTATAACACGAATACTTAAAACCCGGTAATTCAAATACGATATGTTTAAATCATATATCTAAACATGTCATGTAGGTTGATGGATGATAATCCAGTTGTATACTTGTTAATCAAGTGGAGGGTTGTAATTAATTGGTTAAACAGCTTAGCTGCACAATAGATGTAATTAAACATGCTAAACAAATCAAATAGAACATAACTCATTTAACAAGTCAACCTGAACACGATCTTTTTTTTTTGAACGGCAAGGAATTTTATTCAATAAAACACCAAAAAACACATGAATCCATCCAGCAAGCAGCTAGAAGGAAAACAGCATCACCCAAACAAATCTGTTACATCACCCTAAGAAAAACAAAAAACATACAGTAAGATTATAAGTTAAAAATTAAAAACCTTCCATGTTGCCCATTGTAGATCCCCTCGTCCCCCTATTCTTCACCCACATGAACGACATTGCTTGGGCTTCCCCCAGAACCTTGTCGATGTGCACACGATTGCCCGAAAAAATGAGTTCATTCCGAGATTTCCAGATGCTCCAGCACGTTGCCAGCACAATGACCTGTATCGCTTGTTGCTTGAACCCCGTAGGTCCCTTTGATGTGTATGGATCTTCACAGAATTGTCAATCTGATCAAGAGTGCGGAATCCTCTTGATCAGAATAAGCAGAAAACGTGTAGGAACAACAAGACACTTTCAAACTGGGTTTCTATTGATTATCGATTACAAGAATTACAATCAATCAAACCCTAACCAACTATCAAATTCGTCCAAGCCTCTAGACTCTCACGAATTCTCTCTCAAACTCTGTTTTTGGCTGATTAACCTAAACCCTAAAGCCTAACCTTGTTTATATAACACAAGGTTGCAACATTAGGCTAGGTTTGCTACATGGGCTAGGCCCAAATCGTCCCCCATCACCCAATGTGGGTTTTGTTTAGCCCAAACTCTATTAACTCACTAATACAAAGCTAAACCCGCTAACTGTTTATCGTTTAACAAATTACAAGATATCCAAAGACCAAATCTAAGCTGTTGTCACAAACATGCACCAACAAACTCCCCCTTGACAATAGTTTCATAAAATAACTTTGTCTTCAGTCTTCTTGCAATCTTCATGTATTCTTGCAATGTCTTTGGTCTTTAGATAGCTTCAGCTTCAATAGCTCTGTCAGCTTCATAAAATAACACGATCTACTTGTCAATTGAGCTTGATATGAGAATCCAAAACTTAATAATTTTTTTTATTCTTCCTGTTTTCGGTGGTGTCTAAATTTTACACATTGTATATTCTCACTATAATACACTATTTTAGAAGTCGTGAATAAATACACTATTTTAGAACATAGAGAGATAGATTTAAAACGGATAATAACTATTTTTTTTTTAATTCACGAAGCCAAAAGCTAAAACCTTTAGAGAACACACTTTATTATGGTAGTTTTGTTAAAGTTATTTTGTTATTAATAATCTTGATTATAAACAAAAACTTTTATTAAAGTTTTTGTAATCCAAAAAATGCGATATGGTATCTTTTATAGAAAAAACGGGTTTTATGTATGAACAAAGACTTTGATACTTTATGATTCTGTATAGAACTAGTAATAACACTCGTGCGCGTTGCGGCACGAGTACTTCGCAAATATCGAACAGATTAGTCTAAGCGTTATGTGATGTGTTAACCATATGAAAACGCACATTCTGACGTATCCGATTAAACTCAATGTATCCTATAGTTGCATTGCGATTGGATCAAAACGTAATGCAAATCGAATTTATATCGTACAATCATAACGTATTATATGCGACCCGACTAACTCGAATTTATATCGTCAAGCCAAAAACTCTCGAAGGGGTCAAAGTGGCATTTACAAAGTTCATAAAAAGTTAAGTGGTTAAAAATTGCATTTCCTAAACTTAAGTGCTAAGAAAAGGTAAAGATAAAATTTGATAAAGTTTTGAGATAAGAAGAAAACTACCACAAAGTTGGGGTGTCAAAAGCAAACTATTTGTAAAATGTAGTAGTAATTTAGAGACTAAATTTGTCATTTTATGAAACTTTGAAGGTACCAAACTTAAAGGGCTAAAATTACAATATCGTGAAAGTATAGAGGAGGGGAGGCAAAGCCGGTGATGTTTCCACCGACTTTGTCTTTTAAGAGTATATAGAATTTCTATTTCCTTTCGAATGATATCCATCAAACTTTCCCCCAACAACCCAATTAAATACCTCTACTTGTCTTAACTATTAATAATCATCCGTAAAGAAAACGATGTTTCTTATATTTTCACACTAGCATGATGCCCGCATAATTTGACGGGAGCGACATATCGCATTGTTATACTCGTTTTTAATAGTTTTTTTATTCATATTATATTTGTAGTAGCATTACATTTATAGATATACATCAAAAGCGAAGTAGTTAGGTAATCCATTTTATTGTGATGTGAATGGTTCGGTTGGGTCGGTTATTATCCTCAACCGAGACTGGAATCATAGTCATATGTTAGTGTACTAGCTTAGAACCCCGTGTCTTACACGGGTTGTATAAATATAATTTCTATACGAAGTAATAAAAGTGTTATATCTTTATAAAACTTTTTTGTTTTGCACGAGATGAATAAAATCATCGATTATACAAGCCTAATAAAATATAATGTCATATGTTAACACATTAATTTTTTTTATTTTGATGTATTGGAAAATAAGATGAGAAGTCACCATATAGAGTGACAAGTGTCAAAAATGATTTTCATTTATTAGTATGGGAAGAATAGGAAGATAGGAAGATTTTATTAACCAATCAATTTTCGGTTAATCACTTCGGTTTATTTGGTTAAATTGACGGTTTTCGGTTTGGTTCATTTAATTTCAGTTAATAGCAATATGAAATGAAAGTATAATTATATGAATGGAGATATAAAATATGAAATATATAAACTGAGGTATAAAAACTATAAATATATGAAAATATGAATGATTCGATTTAGTTCAACTAACTTTGGTTAACGGAGAGTACAAAAAAAGCGATAACCAGTTTTTGGTTAATTCGGTTTTCAGTTAATTCAGTTTTTGTTTTCGGTTCGGTTTCATCTATTTTCGATTTGGTTTAGGTTAATGATTTAGTTATTTCTCACCGATAACCGGTTTTGGTTAATAACCGATAGGTGCGTGCCCGATGCAGCGGGAAACACAAACATTGTCATGGTGTGCATTTTTCGGTTGGTTAGATTATTATCCTCTACCGAATCGAGGTCATCGATTAGTCTATTTTATTAACCTATCCGTTTTTGTTAATCGGGTTGGCTTATTCAGTTATAGATTGACGGTTTTTTGATTTATTTAATTTCGGTTAATAGCCAAAATCAAACTTGGGCTAAAACTTTTAATTAGAAATACATGAAATTTAGGTATAACTACATGAAATGAATGTACAGGTACATAAAATGGAGGTATAAATACATAAAATGGGGGTATAAATATAAAATACATGAACTGAAGGTATAAAAGCTAGAAATATATGAAAATATGAATTGTTCGGTTCAATTAATTCTGGTTAAATGAGGGCACAAAAAAATCGATAACCGCTTTTGGTTAATTCGTGTTTCGGTTAATCAATTTTTAGTTCACTCAATTTTTGGTTGATTTTGGTTCGTTTGTTTGTTAACGATTCAGTTATTATTCACCCTTAGAGACTGTTAACCACGTAACATATCAATTTTTGTAACTAAAAAGACTATAGTAATACTATACTCAAATTAAAGAGAATAAAATACTCGTTTAGCTTAGCCACCTATCCAACACAAACTGCTTTTTACTCAAGCTCGTTTGTTAATAGATAATTTATGGATCTTATGAGCTTTCTTAGTTACCGGAAAGAAAAAAAAGGTTGCTCATAAATTTATTTCATACTCCAAAAAGTACAAAGAAACAATTACAACAATACAAAAAGCAAACGTTATTACATTTCTAATGTTGAAATCTCGTCATCTCTACCAAACTAGATTCTTTACGTCGGACCTTTCTTTTAGCCATACGAACGAGCTATACACAATCACTTCCACCGTTTTACAGAAATGACCATTATTATCTTTGAACTCTTTCTCATTCCGCAACTTCCATATATGCCACATGGTTATGAAATAAACCATAGTTAAAGTATTCTTCCATGTTTTTGATCATTCGTACATGTCTATAAGTCCCAACAATTCCTTGCAACTAGTTGTCTATGGCGCTGCTGGCAGTTTCATCCAACTCCACACGACCCCCATATGTTCCTCACTACTCGACATTGCACAAGAATATAGTCAAGAGATTCTGCTTCAAGGCTTCATCTAGAACACATTACATCCATATCAGCCATTCTTCTCCTCTGAAGCTTATTTTTTGAAGGAACTCTATTCAATATTGCTCGTCAACAAAAATAGTTTACGTTCGGTGGAACACAATGATTTCACATGTTCTTTCTTCCATTTCCAGTGGTCCTTATCGTTCTTGAAACTAAACTCTCTTAGTTGTTTCATTACTTCCGCCAACTGAACCCATTATAAATTACTTCTAGGACCACGATTCCAATCCACGCCCACATATTATCATTTTCCTGCCTTGTTACACAAGCCTCAATGGTACAGTTTTTCTTTTTTTAATCGCATATAGCGCATCGTACTTGTCCCTTAATGACCCTTCACCCAACCAATTGCCAACCCAAAATTTTACTCGCTGATGTGTGCAAAATGCAACATATAAATTACATCAATTGTGGCATAAAACTAACCCTTTTTTAGTACTAATGTTGGAAAAAGTGTGCTTTTGTCTTCCTTTTGTATTTTTAGGATTAAATGAGCTCAAATTAACAAAAGAAGCAAAAAGACAGCAAAATCTAACATAAATACAAGAAAAGGAACAAACGTGACATGCCCGAACCCACGACAGCATCTTCCCAAGCAAAACAAGAAGACAGAAGACTGAACACGCCCCGTGCTCAGCCAGCACGGGGGCGTGCCCAAGTGTCAGTAGAAAAGACAAAGTGGTAGAAGCTTCCATTGCCCACCACGGGGCTGTGCTCAGCGGGCACGGGGCCGTGGTCAACTATAAGATTCGCAGAATCCAGGCAAATCTTCATAGTACAGATATGCTTCTGCACACGGGGTCGTGCTCAGCGGACACGGGGGCGTGGTCAACTAATACAGACAAGCTACAATAAATGAAGAAAGAGAAGGATGTGGACACGGGGCCGTGCCCACTTGACACGGGGCCGTGCCCGAGCTTCTGTTCAGCCTATAAATAGGAGTGCTTGGCTCAAGCTCAAACGATCCCTTGGCACACCACCTCTCTCACACTTCACCCACCACCACCATAACACCATCATTCACCACCATCATCCATTGTCCATCGTAGAGTGTGTGAGTCGTCTCGGGATCCAAGATTGATCGTAAGAGTTCTTGACAATCAAGGCTATGTTTGCCTAAGTCTCTTACATCACTTGGTGAAGACAAAGTGTCTAGTGTAATACTTTTTATTTTTAATCTTTTCGCACTTTTTAATTGGTTATGTATTAACGACTTTAATAACTAGTTTCTTATGTTGAAGGTGATTCTTCCTTATCGTTTGTCCGTGGTGTCTTGGCATTATTTTACTGTCTAAAAATAAAAGATTTTCACCATTCATATCTCCACGGTCTATATGGAGGTATGTTGGCTACCTGGACGGGGGTTAAGGGAACAGTTTGGTAAGAGTCTTGCCGTTGTTTAGCGTTTAGAGATCCTGCAAGGGACCTGGGTCAAATTTAGTAGGACCTCCTTCAATACTTAACGGTATTGGATGGCGGGGGTCCAAACTCTTTGATCCCCTCATAAGTTAAACTATTATTAATACTATAACCCGACTACTTAGGACTGTATCCTTGCTGACTCAGACTACTTAGCCGAGGGTAACGTCACCTTCAAAAGAGGGGCCTACCATAATTTGCATTAATAACTTAATTAATTATCTTTCAATAATCCAACCCTTTAGGATTGTATCCTTGCTGACTAAAACTACTGGGTTGAGGGTAACGTCACCTTCAAAAGAGGGGCCTACTACAATAACTAAGATAATCTCTTAAAAAGTGCAAAAGTGCGGAAATAATCAAAGGTTACACTAAACACGAGTCGGAACCAAGTGATTCATCTTGTCTATCTGTTTTTTTCAGCATTTTAGTTAGTTTTTATTTTTCTTAGTTTAAAACAATTTTCTAAACTTTTTGATTTGATTAGACGTTGAGGATAAACCGGTACTAAAAGCTCTTGTGTCCTTGGATGACATCGGTATCTTACCAACACTATACTACGCTCACGATGGGTGCACTTGCCCATATGTGTGTTTAGTGTTAGTAAATATCGTGTTTTATAAATTTAAAACTTGGCTAAAAAGTGTTAAAAAGGGCTTAACATATACATTAAAAACTAACGACACTTCACACGCATCACTCGCTTTCCATTTTCTATAGCAACAAAAATATGGGATTCTAGAGGAATGTTTAGTGTAGCGAATCTTTTCCAATGCTAGCAATATCCTTCCAAATAGCAATGAACATTTTTTTACCAGCATGAACTAATGCTTTCTATTACTTGTGTGAATTGATGCCACCACTCTAGCCCACATTGCCATAGGATTCTCTTGTAGACCCACCACCACCTAGCTAAAAAGGCCAAGTCGCATTATGTATGTTCCTGAAACCAACTCCTACAAGTTTCTTTGGCGCCACCATTCTTCTCCATGCCTACTATCTTATTTTGCTTCTACCCCTTCTTTATCCGCATTCAAAATCTCTTCTAATTGCTTCGAGATCCTTTATAATCATCTCAGGTGCTAAGAATAAAGATAAGTAATAGTTAGGTAATGCCCCCAAGACCGCTTTCGCGAGTACAACTCTTCCCACAAAAGATAAGCATCGAGCCTTCCATGAAAATAAATTTAAACGAAAATGGTCCATGATCGATTTCCAATGCTTCACTTGTTTCATGTTCGCCCCAATAGGCATTCCAAGATACGTAAATGGAAGTTTACCCACTTTGCAATTAATTTTATCCGCCATCCTTTCTACATCTTCCTCCCCACCCCGATTCCAAAAAGGTTAGACTTGTTTAAGTTAACATTTAAACCCAAGCATAAGTGGAAGCATCTTAGTATAAAAATAAGGTTTTGAATATTTCGTTTGGACCATATCCCCAAAAATATTACATCACCCACATAACACAAGTGCGACACCATTGGTCCATCATTTGGAAGTTGCACTCCTGTAAAAGTCTTGTTTCTTATAGGTTATTGCATAATTACATCCAAAGCTTCATGGCTAACACAAACAAGAACGGTGAAATCGGGTCCCCTTGCCAGAGTCCCCGAGTCGGAATGAATTTCGTGGATGGGGACCCATTTACCAGGACCGAGACACTACTGGATTTTAGACATGCTCCCACCCATTTTCTCCATAACAACGGAAATTGCATTGCCTTTAAGTTTGATAGCAGGAACTTCCAGTTGATTGAGTCGTACGCCTTTTCAAAATCCACTTTGATTAAAAATATTTCTTTTTTGCTATGCTTTGCCAATGATATAGTCTCACTAACAATCAGCGGCCCATCCATTATTTATCTGCCTTCAATAAAAGCCGAGTGTACGTGCAACCACATCGGGAACCACCATTTTGATGCGGTTTTCTAATTTTTTTGCACTAACTTTGGACGTAGTATTAATATGTGAAATTGGTTTAAAGTCATTTATGGAACACGTACCTTGGGAATTAAGGTTATAAACGAAGCATTACAACCCTTCCTGATGTTCGATTTTTCATGGAATTGTTTTATCATAGCTGAGAAGAAAGGTTCCAACTCCTCCCAAAAGTGTTTTATAAATTTAAATGCTAACCCATCTGGTCCAGGTGCTCGGTCTCCCCTACATGCTCATATTGCTTCTTTTATTTCTTGCTTTGGAAACTCTTTCCACCAGCTTTGAACCTTGTATCTCTGATAGTTTTTTAAAACCCCCGCTTACAATTTTTGGTTGCTCCTTCACACGTTCAGTGAATCCAGCCACGAACTGATTCCTGAATTATATTTTAATTATTTTCAGATCCATCACTGCCAATTCGTCCACCATAATCATATTCATATGATTCCGTGTAACACCCCGTGTTTCTGAAGTCAAAGTCAAGGTCAAAGTCAACGACCGATTTCGCGCGACTTGACTAGTAGTGAATTTCTTTTAGGTGTTTATTTTAGTTGTATTATGTGGAGTAAGTGTCAATAAATATAATAATCGACGTTGTTATTCGCAATCTAATCGACTTACGACTGTGAACTACAGGAAGTAACAATGCGATAAAGTTAACTAAATGACAATCAACCTATGTTAATTTAATCGACATCGAATCACAATCGCACTCGCAACTCGAATTACGCATTTTGGTTGTTGTTATACGTGTGTGTGCACCTTATGTGTTACTTGTGCATGTTTAATTTTGTATGTGTGGGAATCAATCGAAATGCAATCGAAACGCAATCGAACTCAATCGAAATCGAACTATGATAATTAGTGGAGAAGAGATAGTGCAAGATATGAATGGTTGGGATTAAAAGTAATTTGAATAGGAAACTCTATCGCATCGCATCGCTCGCAATTACAATCGAAACCTCAAAATCGTCGCGCCAAACACCCGAACCAAGTGCCATCCGGCCGGATAAGCCATCCGACCGGGCCGCCACTTGATCATGGTGCCAAGGTGTCATCCGACCGAGATGGCATCCGACCGGATAGGTCATCCAGGCGAGATGCCATCCAACCGGCCAACACTTTCCTCTTTGGGTAACTCTATAAATACCCATGTCACTTTCATTCTTTCTACTTTTGGAAACTCTTTGACCGAACAGCCCGTGTCCTCACCTTTTCTTCGATTTCTCTCAATCCCGGTAAGATCTCGTCCTAAATCTTGTACTTCCTTAATCTACACGCACTCCTACACCTTTCTATCGTTTGAATCTTAACTTTTAACCGTGAAATCACTAGATTTGAGGTGTTCTAGGATGACGTCATCATGGTGTTCTTGAAGAACTTCATGTCTTGGCCTCAATCCATCAAGAACAACTTGGATCCAACCGATTTCCACACTAATAAACAAAGATCTTGCAGAGATCTAAACACTTTCATGGTGGAAAAGGATTGAAAGATGGTTTCTAACTTTCTTTCAACTCTTTTACACTCAATGCACTCAAAACCGATCGAATCGGACCTTGTTCTAGTCTTATACTCATTCGCGGTGTTATACTAGTTCAAGATCTGGATTCTACTCACGAGACCACCGATTTTGGGTTAACCAAGAACAACCGTCATGAACCGGTTAACTGGTCGAACTAGGGTGATTCCTGTTTGATTAGGTCACTTGGGTTAGGATGGGGTTCCGTTGGTTACACGTTGTCAAAACGTCTCGATAAAAGCAACAAACAATCAAAACACCCAAGTGAAAGACGAACGGAACGACCAGCATGGAGTGCTATCCGACCGGACTACTGTCCGAACGGATAAGTCATCCGAGCGACTAGGTCATCCGAACGGCTTACACCTTGGATCCCACACTTAACCAACTTTATCTGAAGTTTGAGTATTGAACGAATTGCTATCCGATCGGACTACCAACCCGACCGGATTACTCTTCGGATCATGAGATACTTGGACTTTAACACTCGACCAATTTTCAATGTGTTCAATGCACTAAGGATGCCACTCGACCGGACTGCTGTCCGATCGAGTGACAACCTGCTGTGGATTTGTTCTCACTGAGTAACCTCACCCCTTGAGTCGCCGTCCGACCGGATAAATCATCCGAGCGGATTGTCGTCCGCACAATAGACCGTCCGATGGTCGACTTGAAAGGTAGAGATACTTCAATGTTTTCAAAATGCTACAACGAAAACTTCAAAGGACAAGCCATCATACACAAACACATCAAAGGAAGAAACAATCCACTCGAACAGTCATCCGACCGGACAACCTGTCCGACCGGATGACCATCCGAACGGATTGTCATCCGCACGACCAGACTGTCCGATCGGATTACCAATCCGACCGAGCTACTGTCCGAGCCACTTACACCTTGCATCGTTTTACGCGTCACTTATCGTTATGTTATCGTTCTAATCAGGCTAATTCTGCTCTAAGCGCTCCCTTCAATCCATCATCGATGTGAGTATACTTGATCCTTTTTTGCTTTACGCACTTTTGGGTGTTACATATGTTACGAATATTCAAATCACAATCAACACACCACTCAATACTATTTGAACGCTAATCGTTAATGCATGTTATACGTGGCTTATGAATGCTTGTTTGTTATGTTTACACATGGAATGCTGTCTACCTGCCTTAGCAACGATAGTACTATAGTTTGGACACAGCACCTGTTCGCAGGGGTTGTTAAGGACAATTACTTGCATGGATTACGGTGGTAATCATCTATTGTGAACTGCCTCAGGCAGTCAACCCGCAGTCATTGGTATTGATGGATCTATGTCGATAACTAACGTGCTTCATTTCACTATGTGTACGTGCTGGTTATGCGTAAACGAATTTCGAACTCTATATGCTATTATCAAACTTGTATGCTCACCTTTACATTATATGTATTGACTTTATTTTAACGTATGTGACAGGTGCTTAGGATGCACATCTGCTAGGAAATCGAGGCTAGAATAAGGCTCTAGAGGCCAACAAATAGTTGTCTGTACAAATTAAATCAAGGGTCTCTAGAAGCAGATAAACAATTGCTCTATTTGAAAATCTGAGTTGTCGGAATAGAACTATTTGCCTAGATTTTGTCTGTAATAATTTGTTTACCTTTTGAGACATGGTATGGGACATGTTACTTTAAATTGATTGGTAATGATAATTGTTATGGAAACTTCTGGACAATCTGTTTCGCTCAGTGCCACACCCCGACGTTTCCGCTATCGGTTGGGGTGTGACAGATTGGTATCAGAGCTATAACTATAGGGAATTAGGCAAGACTCGACCTAGTCCGGGTCGATGTCTTAGAGACCTAGTCTATAGTTAGGAACCAACAGACCGACTTGTGCATATCCGTTAGGGATTTTGTATAAGTTTACCACTATTTCTCGCTATTCTCGCTTATGCTACACTATCACCGCACTCGAATTTTCAACTAAGAAAGAGCGACTAAGTCAAGATTAGGTGTGAAAACTGCAAACTCTCGACTAAAGTTGCTTAATCAACCCGCATTCTATCTACAAACGGGGAGAATTATGCCAAATCAAGAGTGAAATCTGTATTTTGATGAATAATCTCCTCTATTTTATTAAAAACAGGAACGAAGTTGTTAAGCTAGGGGTGAAACCCTAACCTTGACGACTTGTTCCGCTCATTTTACAAAAACTCTCACCAAAGTTTTGATAAATTCCAAGGACTCGAGTGCTTAAACAACCGAAAGGATGTGTGCCATTCATCACCCGACAGTGATAGAGCACAATCTATTAGGTCAACAAGGACTTGTTGTACATCCTTGAGAATAGTCGAATCACTTTGGTTAGTCGAAGTCTAATAGCCGCAGACAATCTATTTCCCGATTTTTATGTGTTTCGATTCTGAACCCGCAACTGCTGACTCTGATGATTCGTCGATTTTATGTGCTTATGTGTGTGTTACCTGTTTATGTGTTTAAATTTTGGTGATTTACTCAATTTTTGCTTTCACTACGATCGACACGCACGACTCGCACTGCATTCCTACCTCAAAACGCTGACAAATCGCTAAACTAAGGACGACCTATTGCTATACGCTTATACTACGCTATTCGAGATACTAAACGTGATCGCTATATTCGAACACTCGCGAACTGTGAATGATAGGTTTCTGTATTCTGACTGCCTCTTGTGACTACATGATTAGGCGCTTCGGTGATTCTATGCCCTACGTGCTTATGTGCTTCTGTGGTTATATGAATCTGTGATTATGTGCTTATGTGTTTATGTGATACATGTTACATTGCGTGTTCCTAAGCTTTAGTAAGTAGTAGACGTGTGAGGTGAGATTCGAATACGTTGTGTTGAGTCCTGTGACGATGTCTATTGCAGACAATGTCATCTGGATCCCGCCACCCACCACTTTCTCGTCAAGAAAGGAGAGTCAAACGTCTTGCTGCTATCATCTCTAAACAAGTAGCAAAAGCCGTGAGTGATGTCTACGAGAACGCCAACAAATCATCTGAGGAGTCGAGAACCGAAACTCCTAAAGCTACCCCCAAAGCTGCCTTCAATTTCAAGCAGTTCAAGTCTTGTGGGCCAAAGGAATTCACTGGCGAGGAAGGCCCTACAGCGTTGTTCCAATGGCTTGATTCCATTGAGGTCACTCTACGACAGAGCGGTTGCCCAAACGATCTCCACACTCTAAATGCTACCGGCGTCTTCCAGTCCCGTGCACTAGACTGGTGGACGGCCGAGAGAAACAAACGAGGGAACGATGCAGCCTACGGTCTGTCATGGACGAACTCAAGGAGGTCATGCTGGAAGAATTTTGCCCTCCTCATGAGCGCCAAAAGTTAGAAGATGAATTCTGGCACATAAAGCAGAAGGAAGGTGAAAATGCTGCTCTCACTGCTCGCTTCAAACAACTCAGCATCATCTGCCCTGACCAAGTCAAGACTTCCGACATGGCAATCAAGAAGTATATCCGAGCCCTGCCTGATTGTGTTGCAGATTTCGTGCAAGCGGCTAAGACTAAGACGATCGAAGAGACTTACCTACTGGCCGCTGAAATCAATGACAAGCGGGTCAAGGCCGGTGTCTGGGATAAAACTTCAAAGCACCTGCATCAAGCTACCACCGCCGCGTCAACTGCTAAAACCACCACCACATCGAGCAGCAAGAGGAAGAACAAGAGAAAGAACAGCTCCAGCAACAAGAACTGCGCGATCACTGCTGCACCGATACAAGTTGTACCAGCCCAACAGCGTTAAGTAGCGGCGCCTATGGCAAATGCACCGCCTGCTAAGCGTGCATACACTGGGCCACACCCACTTTGCCCTACTTGTACCTACCACCACCCGACTACCATCACTTACCGTTTTTGTGCTCATTGCAATATGTACAGCCATTTCACTACCAACTGCCGTGCTCGACAAGCTCCTGCTCATCAAGCTCTACTCACCACCCCTTAGGGTCAACAAGCTCCTCCGGAACCCGCGGTCAACACCAGAGCCTGCTTTGCATGTGGCGATCCTAACCATTTCGCCAACATGTGCCCAAACAGGGTCGTGAAACAAGAGCCCAGCAGCAGCAGCAACACCAGCAGCAACAGCTACAAGCAGCAGGCGCACGAACCTTCAACATCAACGTGCGCCAAGCCCAAGCCGACAACAACGTGGTCAATGGTACGTTCCTTGTGAATGATATTTATGCTTCCTGTTTATTTGATACTGGAGCCGATAATTGCTTTGTGTCGTTCGAATTCGAGAAGCTCCTTAGTCGTAAGTGCTCCCAACTCTCCTCGACGTTCGATGTTGAAGTCACTACCGGAAGAACTGTCGCCGTTAATTCTGTTCTTCGTGATTGTACTCTTGAACTCAACAATCACATCTTCCCAATCGACCTTATTCCGATGCAACTCGGAAGTTTTGATGTCATAGTAGGCATGGACTTTCTTTGCGAAAACCATGCTGAAGTTGTGTGCTTCGATAAGATGATTCGATTCTCGCTCGTGAATGGTGATCTATTGTGTGTTTATGGCGAAACTGCTTCGAAAGGCCTCAAACTCATGTCATGTGTCCAAGCTAGCAAGTATCTCCGCAAGGAATACAGAGCTTTCTTGGCTAACATTGTAGTAGCGGAGAAGGAAAAGAAAGAAAAAACAGTGGTGAAAGACGTTCCTGTGGTTCGCTAATTTCCTAATGTTTTCCCTGACGATCTTCCAGATTTACCACCAAGTTGTGATATCGACTTTCGTATCGACTTCATTCCTGGAGCCAACCCCTATTGCCAAAGCTCCTTACCGACTCGCACCATCCGAAATGCGTGAACTCTCGAACCAACTCCAGGAATTACTTGAGAAAGGCTTCATTCGCCCGAGCACCTCTCCTTGGGGCGCGCCAGTCCTTTTCGTCAAAAAGAAGGATGGGTCGTTCAGGATGTGCATCGACTATCGGGAATTGAATAAGTTAACTATCAAGAATCGCTATCCCCTACCCCGCGTTGATGATTTGTTTGATCAGCTACAAGGTGCTACGTGTTTCTCGAAGATCGATCTACGCTCAGGCTATCACCAACTACGCATTCAAGAGGACGATATACCTAAAACCGTGTTTCGCACTCGATACGGCCATTACGAATTCGTTGTTATGCCCTTTGGTTTGACCAACGCACCCGCGGTTTTCATGGATATGATGAATCGCGTGTGTAAACCATATCTCGACCGTTTCGTCATCATATTCATCGATGATGTCTTGATCTATTCCAAGTCAAAAACCGAACACGCGCAACATCTACGTTTGGTTCTCGAGCTACTCCAGGGGAATCGACTCTATGGCAAGTTCTCCAAGTGTGAATTCTGGTTGGCGGAGGTTCAGTTTCTGGGTCACATTGTTAATAGTCAAGGTATTCACGTCGATCCCGCGAAGATTGAAGCCGTTAAGAGTTGGATTACACCTAAGAACCCGTCTGAGGTCCGTTCCTTTCTCGGGCTAGCGGGCTATTATCGACGATTTATCGAAGGATTCTCCAAGATCGCTTGCCACTTACCGCTCTCATGCACAAAGACAAGCCTTTTGTTTGGGGAACTGAACAAGAGACTGCTTTCCAAACCCTCAAGCACATGCTTTGCAATGCTCCTGTTCTCACATTATCCGACGGAAACGCCGATTTCATTGTCTGTTGTGATGCTTCCAACCTTGGTCTTGGTTGCGTCCTTATGCAGCGAGACAAGGTTATAGCTTACGCATCTCGTCAGCTCAAAATCCACGAGAAGAACTATACAACCCATAATCTTGAGCTAGGCGCAGTTGTTTTTGCGTTAAAGATTTGGCGACACTACCTGTATGGTACAAAGTGTACGATCTTCACCGATCATAGGAGCCTGCAACATATCTTTAATCAGAAGGAACTTAATATGCATCAACACCGATGGGTAGAACTTCTCAACGATTATGACTGTGAGATTTGTTATCACCCAGGCAAAACAAATGTTGTTACTGATGCACTCAGCAGACGGAGCTATCTACTTAGCACTCGTAATGTTCAAGCCCAATACGATCTCGAAACCCTCATCCGTGAAGCCCAACATGCATGTTTTAATGAACGCACTCTGAAGAAGGAAAGAATCTACCATGATGGAGCCCAGCTTGTGGGCAAGTCGAATGGGATATTCCACTTTCTGGACCGAATTTGGATCCCTAAATGGACCGATTTGCGACAGATTCTGATGGACGAAGCCCACAAATCTCGGTATTCTATTCATCCCGGTGCCGAAAAAAATGTACCAGGATCTTCGCTACAAGTACTGGTGGTCGGGCATGAAAAGGGATATTGCTCTCTACGTTGGGAAGTGCCTAACTTGTGCAAGAGTCAAGGCTGAACACCAAAGACCCTCTGGCTTACTCGAGCAACCACTGATCCCTATGTGGAAGTGGGAGAGTATAACTATGGATTTCATAACAAAGCTTCCGCACACGTCATCAGGTCACGACAGCATCTGGGTTGTTGTTGACTGTTTGACCAAATCAGCTCACTTCTTGCCAATACGGGAAGATTACAAGGTAGAACGATTAGCCCGAATCTACACCGATGAGATCATTTGTAATCATGGGACGCCTCGCGACATCATCTCTGATCGTGATGCACGGTTTACCTAGCGACTGTGGGAAACGTTTCAAACAGCTCTCGGTACATCGCTTAATCTAAGTACAGCATTCCGCCCTCAAACCGACGGTCAGACTGAAAGAACGATTCGTACTCTTGAAGACATGCTCCGTTCGTATGTCATAGACTTCGGTGGTAATTGGGATAAATACCTGCCGTTAGTCGAATTCTCGTACAACAACAGTAATCATTCCAGCATTCAGATGGCACCATTCGAGGCTTTATACGAAAGAAGATGTCGATCGCCTATTGTGTGGCACGAGGTCGGGCATTCGCAATTAACCGGTCCCGAGCTATTGCAAGAAACGATAGACAAAATTTTCCAAATTCGAGACAATCTAACGAAAGCTCGGAATCGACAGAAAAGTTATGCCGATAGATGACGCAAGCCCCTTGAATTTGACGTTGGCGACTACGTACTCCTAAAGGTATCACTTTGGAAGGGTGTGGTCAGATTCGGCAAGAAAGGGAAACTAGCGCCTCGATATGTTGGACTTTTTAAGATTCTGGAAAGGATCGGAAAAGTCGCCTACAGAATCAAATTACCGGAGGAACTTAGTAACGTCCACCCGACTTTCCATGTGTCAAACCTCCGAAAGTGCCTAGCTGAGCATGACTTAATTGTACCTCTCGATGACCTTCAAGTAACGAAACACTACACTTCGTGGAGAAGCCTGTCGAAATCATGGATCACCAAACCAAGCAGCTCAGACGCTCGCGCATTCCTATTATGAAAGTCCGATAGGAAGGCAAACGAGGCACAGAGTTCACTTGGGAACTCGAAAGCGACATGAAGGCGAAGTACCCGCAGTTGTTCGTTACGGCTTCGGCCTAATTTCGGGACGAAATTCCCTAAACAAGGGGAGGCTGTAACACCCCGTATTTCTAAAGTCAAAGTCAAGGTCAAAGTCAACGATCGATTTCGCGCGACTTGACTAGTAGTGAATTTCTTTTAGGTGTTTATTTTAGTTGTATTATGTGGAGTAAGTGTCAATAAATATAATAATCGACGTATGTTATTCGCAATCTAATCGACTTACGACTGTGAACTATAGGAAGTAACAATGCGATAAAGTTAACTAAATGATATCAACCTATGTTAATTTAATCGACATCGAATCACAATCGCACTCGTAACTCGAATTATGCATTTTGGTTGTTGTTATACGTGTGTGTGCCTTATGCGTTACTTGTGCATGTTTAATTTTGTATGTGTGGGAATCAATCAAAACGCAATCGAAACGCAATCGAACTCAATCGAAATCGAACTATGATAATTAGTGGAGAAGAGATAGTCCAAGATATGAATGGTTGGGATTAAAAGTAATTTGAATAGGAAACTCTATCGCATCGCATCGCTCGCAATTACAATCGAAACCTCAAAAATCATCGCGCCAAACACCCGAACCAAGTGCCATCCGGTCGGAAAAGCCATCCGACCGGGCTGCCACTTGATCATGGTGCCAGGGTGTCATCCGACCGAGATGACATCCGACCGGATAGGTCATCCGGGCGAGATGCCATCCGACCGGCCAACACTTTCCTCTTTGAACTCTATAAATACCCATGTCACTTTCATTCTTTCTACTTTTGGAAACTCTCTGACCGAACAGCCCGTGCTCCTCACCTTTTCTTCGATTTCTCTCAATCCCGGTAAGATCTCGTCCTAAATCTTGTACTTCCTTAATCTACACGCACTCCTACACCTTTATATCTTTTGAATCTTTACTTTTAACCGTGAAATCACTAGATTTGAGGTGTTCTAGGATGACGTCATCATGGTGTTCTTGAAGAACTTCATGTCTTGGCCTCAATCCATCAAGAACAACTTGGATCCAACCGATTTCCACACAAATAAACAAAGATCTTGCAGAGATCTAAACACTTTCATGGTATAAAAGGATTGAAAGATAGTTTCTAACTTTCTTTCAACTCTGTTACACTCAATGCACTCAAAACCCATAGAATCGGACCTTGTTCTAGTCTTCTACTCATTCGCGGTGTTGTACTAGTTCAAGATCTGTATTCTACTCACGAGACCACCGATTTCGGGTTAACCAAGAACAACCGTCATGAACCGGTTAACTGGTCGAACTAGGGTGATTCCTGTTTGATCGGGTCACTTGGGTTAGGATGGGGTTCCGTTGGTTAACACGTTGTTAAAAGGTCTCGATAAAAGCAACAAACAATCAAAAAGGCCAAGTGAAAGACGAACGGAACGACCAGCATGGAGTGCTATCCGACCGGACTACTGTCTGAACGGATAAGTCATCCGAGCGACTAGGTCATCCGAACGGCTTACACCTTGGATCCCACACTTAACCAACTTAATCAATGTGAGTAGCCCTACTTTCCCCACTTTCAGCTATCATTTTTTGTTTTTTTTCTGCCTTCCACTTTCGAGAGCTAGACCAGACTATCTGAAGTTTGAGTATTGAACGAATTGCTATACGATCGGACTACCAACCCGACCGGATTACTCTTCGGATCATGAGATACTTGGACTTTAACACTCGAACAATTTTCAACGTGTTCAATGCACTAAGGATGCCACCCGACCGGACTGCTGTCCGATCGAGTGACAACCTTTTGTGGATTTGTTCTCACTGAGTAACCTCACCCCTTGAGTCACCGTCCGACCGGATAAATCATCCGAGCGGATTGTCGTCCGCACGACAGACCGTCCGATCGACTGACTTGAAAGGTAGAGATACTTCAATGTTTTCAAAATGCTACAACGAAAACTTCAAAGGACAAGCCATCATACACAAACACATCAAAGGAAGAAACAGTCCACTTGAACAGTCATCCGACCGAACAACCTGTGACAACTGTCAAATTTGCATGCATCCGTACATTTATTAAATAATGATTAGTGCTTAACGACTGTGCCGATTTACAATTAATTGCTAAAACTGCTTTCTGGTTTCTGTATCATACATACATGTGCGTCACATATTACATACTGTCACATCATTTCACATACAGACTTTAGTGACATACTTGATGCACAAAGTACAATTAACGGATAAGACAGGAATATGCTGACGGGGTTCAGTACATAGACAGACAGTGATTTGAGACCCGGTATGAGCCAGAAACAAAGTATCACACCAGTGTAGTGTGTAGGGAAGTAAGGATCACAAAACTGCGTCATTAGGTGATAGTTTAAGTGCCTGCAAATGCCTAAAACTCACCCAAAGTGCAGAATTCTGCATTAATTAACAAAATTTAGCATTTTAACATGCTAGTATTATGCAGAAAATTGACTAAATGGTCCTGTATGCTTTCCTAAGTGTCGGGATTTAAAAGTGCCACAAAAGGGTACTTAAAGAACACTAAACGGAATAACTTGACACTTTAACGAACCGGTATCTAACCGAACAACCGGACATTACCCGGAATACCAAAATTTTACTAGAAACATTGTTTAATTATTTTTGGACTAATTATGATCCCCGAACACCCTAACACACTATATAATGTGTCATACACTTAAAACACTAGACTTTTACACTTAACACCCTAGCTATTTACCCACTTACCATCAAAGTTACACATAACCCCCCTGGATTTACGGTTGAAAGGGGTGGCCCCACTTGTGATCCCCAAAATCCTACAAGATATTATGGGATATTACTTGATTTTATTAGATATTGCATAGATTTCCCTTGATATTCTATAGATTTTCTTTGGATTATAAGTAACCTACTTATCATTAAAATTTGCAACTAACCCCCCCCCCCTCATGCCATTTACAGTCACAAAGGACCCACCACCATGCCCCCAAGATTTGTTTCTTTATTTTATTAGATCTTGCTTGTGTAGGTTGACAAAATATTGGATGAAAAGATTATAAGTATGGTGTATATCTCTAAAGATCTCTCCATATCATTTCATTTACAACACCACTCAACCTCACTCCATTCCTTCACTCTCTCCTCTCCCTCTCGGCTCACCTTACAACCGCCTCCACCACCACCACCACCTTGCAACCACCATACAACCATTTTCAAGCTTGTTTCAAGTGTTAAAAGGTGATACATGGAGCTTGGAGTTTGAAGAACTTGAAGAACCTTCATCTTTAGCTTTCATTCACCATTTTCTTCATCATTTTCTCTTGAGATCTTCCCTAGCCTTTCAGCTAGTAGTAAGGCTTCTTTGATCCTTGTTTACTTCATGTCTTTAGTGGTTAAAAGATGTATATTGTTATGAATCATAAAAGTACTAAAGAACATACACATAAATCATGAACATAAAGCTACATAAAGATGAAATGTGATGAAATATTGTTAGTATGATGTTGTTTTGAATATGTTGATGAATGCTTGTTGATTTCTTGGTAATGTGATATTAATCACCATATTGAACTTGTTAAAGGATGATTAGAAACATGATTTAACAAGATTAGGAGATGATTATGTGTTTACATAAAATAATCATCTTCTAATAAAAATATGAACTTGATAAATAAAGATGATTTCTTGAAATATAGTAAAACAAAACGAGTTGGTGATCATGTAGATCCGAGATTTACAAACGATTTTTCTAAAGAAAACCAAGTTTAAAAAGATGATTTTAAAAAGATCGTGACTTTTACTTGCACTTACACCATTTTTGTAAATGAAATAAGTGTAAGAACACTTTATTTACAAGAAGAGTTCAAAAGAATAATTTTTGTAAAATTTGTTCACAAGTTGTTGATACCGAGATTCTTCAAAAATGAGATTTTTAAAAGGATGAATACACTTTGGGAGGTAACTAAGACCACTAAACACCTCACCAAGTTACTACGCGTCTTTGTGAAATATCAAGTTCATGAATATTATATAAAGCATATAGTTTTTGCTCTTGGTGATGTAAGGTGTTTAAAGATTGATTGTTGATGGATATTGTGATTGTTTTGAAAAGAAAATGATATGCTAATTAGCATGGACACCTCCATTTACAAAGGAAACTATGGCGAAATTTTCTAAAAATCCAAACACTTAGAAAATATTTTCTAGACAAGTGTTACAAGTATACTTTTAAACTATGTTTTCAATATAAACTTTGCCATAGATTTTTGTAACAAAAATTATAAGTATTGGAGGATGGCTTTTGGGAATAAAAATGGGTAAATATATATTTAGAATATATATTTTGTATTAAGACACTTGTGTGAATATTTGCATGATTTGTGAACTAGTTATATTATTTTAGGGTAAAATAATATATCTTTACAAAAGACCGTGAAATTACAACTCCAAAATTATACCAAAAATCACAAGGAATAAATATTTAAGTTACACACTTGATATGGTGAAACCAAACGATAAAACGTAACTTACAAAATACTCCGAAGAACACCGTTACAATATATTTTTGGTAAATACTATTTTGGAAACGAAAGAAGTGAAAATATGATTTTTGTACATATTACCAAGCATATCATATTTTCGACAAAGAGAAAATATATTATTTTTGGGAAGTTAAAATATATTTTCTTAGCATATTAGAAGATATATGATTTTGGGAAAATATATATTTTCTGGATGATGCATTATTATTTTGGGACAAAATAAGTTATTATACATTTTCTAAAGTGGGACTTGAAAATATAAGTGTTTTGAAAATATATATTGGGAATATATTGACGTATTCTTATTTGGAATATTACACCGGAATATGACGCCAATACATGGCAAGATATACCAATGCAAGAATACGAATACACAAGTATGAGATACTCCCATCCTTGGGAAGGAAATGCGAATAACAATACCTGAGAAGTATTATTACAAATATATTAAAAACACTTTAAAAATGTAACTCAAAGGCACTAGTCAATACTAAGACAAGGCATGACCCGCTCGTCTAACAGACCATAGTATGCATGTAGGTAGTCGTGCGTTCTAGAGGAAGCTTCGAGTTACATTGGATACGAAGACGCAAAACAGTGAGTTCATGTCCCACTTTTTCTTTCTTAACTGTTTTCAGTTTTATACTTCGGGGGTGAAATACATGTGATGTGTTCAAAATGTAACATATAAATTTCATTAAATGAGGCATAAAACTAACCCTTTTTTAGTACTAATGTTGGAAAAAGTGTGCTTTTGTCTTCCTTTTGTATTTTCAGGATTAAATGAGCTCAAATTAACAAAAGAAGCAAAAAGACATCAAAATCTAACATAAATACAAGAAAAGGAACAAAACGTGACATGCCCGACCCCACAACAACATCTTCCCAAGCAAAACAAGAGATCAGAAGACTGAACACGTGTCACACCCTGGCTTTGCGGAAGCGTGGTTAATTTGGTGTGACTTCTTAATACCATAGCTTAATCATAACAAAGCTATATGAGTTAAAAACATGCAAGATCATCCATTAAGTTTTGAAAACCAAATACAGTACCATTGTTTTAACGGGAACATACCCTAACAACCATAACCTTGTTCAACAGTCATTACAAACTTAAACATAATATAAACATGGTTTAAGGATTGTGTCTTGTCCAGGAAAGAGACACATCCCCTAAACCCCGGATGACCTTGGAAACTAGTGCAGCGGAAAACATGCCATACCGTGCCAGATCTCGTTAATTTCCTGAAATACATGTGAGTTGAAAAATCAACAATAATGTTGAGCGAGTTCATGTGCAAGTGAGTAAGTAAAACACTTGTAAGTATAAAAGTTTCCTGGTATGTAGCAGTGTAAGGAAAAGAGATCACCAATGGTTTGCAAGGCCATTAGCATGTGTGAAATGCAAGTAGGAAGACTCAACCCTAGCCGATTTTTGCGTTGGGCAACCAAGTCACTCAAGGTCCGTTCTGCTGGTCCTCACAGAGGTCCGTTCTGTTGGGCCTAGAGTTGGGCTCGCTACACCCAGATAGATCTACCGCTTAAGTCCCTCGGTGTTCTGCCTACCCATTCACATGATCTAAGTAGTAAACCTCCTTACGTTAACATACCGTGTATAATAGTACTTGTAAACAAAGTAACATGTATTTCACCCCCGCAGTTAAGAAAACTGAAAACAGTTAGAGAAAAGGGGGACATGAACTCACAGTGAAGCGTCTCTACCAAGTATCTCCAAATCGGAAAGCTGTGCGACGACCTACAAGTGCTAATACTATTAGACGGACGGCCGTGCCTTAGCTTTATAGTTTATGTCTTTGGGAAATAGTTAGACAACTATTTCGTTTTTACATTTTTTTATACTTGGTAGTTAATTTCCTTCCCAAGGATGGGGGATTCAATACATGTGCGTAAGTTACGTTTTACAATCGAGTGGTAATATAATTACCGGCGTAACTTATATATTCATGGTGAAAGCGTTCATTTTATTTTGGATTCGTTAACGTTTGTAAATATTATTTTTACTCTAAAAATAATATTTATGTATTTCACAAAATAATCATAAACAGTGTGTGACCATATCACGTTAAATCTTGTGAAAATCCCACCTCCGAATATTTAGTAAATAAAGTCTTGGCGAAATTTATGTTTCGAAAACATGTCAAAAATAATTCTAACACTTGTTGTGTAAATAATTCTAAGTGTTATGTTTTTAGAAAAATTTCGCCAGAGTTTCCTCTGTAACTGGAGGTGGCCACGCTTTCAAGCGTATCATTTTCTTTTACAAAATCAATTCAACAACTTCTTTATTCAATCAAACAATTTCCGACACATCAAACTAGTCGACAAGTATGTAAATCGCATAATCGCATGAACTTGTAGTTTTTCCGCAACTATAGTGTAAATCCCATTATATTTTGTAGATCTTTATATAAAGTAACTTTGATCTCGTGAAAACCTCGTGTTTAGAGAAATCCGTCTTTACAACTTCTAGTAACATTTGACCAAACTAGTTCTTTGTCGGATCTTTTCATTTCACAAGTGTTTACACACTTGTGGTTTATAAAAATCATGTTTGTCAATGTAAGATCCATCTTTTAAAATACACGATTTCCTTGATATGTGGTCCTTTGAAAATACCGGGTGTAGATACGTAGATCTACTAGTTTTAAACACTTTTATACAAGTTAAAACATTTTTACACAAGTTCATGTTTCATGTGTGGTAGAGTTTCACCTTTTAACCCTTGTATTATCCAAAACAAGCTTATGTTAAGATCAACGATCTTACCAAACCGGGTTAAGCGGTGATCCGAGCTACCACATCATAGATCGGGTCTAAATAACCACATATTTCAAATACTACAACTTTTACACAACACATAAGCTATTAACCACCATTTTTCATACTTTTAGTAGACTTTTAAGCATCAAAATGTATGTTAACGATATTTAACCGACATAATTCCTTTTAACCACCTTAGATAAGTTCAAAAATGAGTTTTAAGTGTTATACCTCTAGCTCAAGGCTAGGGAAGATTCTTGACGAAATACGGGTGGATAAAAGCCAAAGAAAGAGGTCCTTCGTGTTCCGCTTGCTCCAAGACTCCTCGTATGTGACCCGTAACACTTGAATGTGCTTGAAACTTGAAGATCAAAAACCGAAAATGGTTGCTTGTGTGGATGTGGGTTCGGCCGTGAGCCAAAGGGAAAGAGAGAGAGAGTTTTGTGTGGGGTGTGTTGTTGTGAATGATCATAAGTGTAATGTGTTATACTTATAGATAATTCTAGTGATTATGGACCAAAGGATTATGTGTATTTAGGATATTAGACAATGTAGATTATTTAAATCAAGCAAGTACTAAGCATGTTCCCCCATAGTTAGGCCGGTTAGGATGGGGGGGGGGGGTCCTAGTCCGATTTCAAGTGGGTTAGTTAGGGTAACTAAGTTAAGTTAGTTAAGTGTTAAGTATTAAACTTAGTTACTTGTGTGTTACGCGTTATGGCGGGTGTTAGGGTAATCAGGGACCCTAACTGGCTCAGAAAAATATAAATAGTGAGAATAACAATATTTTCATGTTTCGGGTAACGCCCGGTTGTTCGGTTGGATAGTAATCCGTTAAAGCGCTTAATAAAGCTTTAAAGTGTCGTTATATTATTTTTAGTGACACAACTTATTTCCAACACTTTAGAAAGTGTCTAGTAGTATTTTCCCCATGTTTTGGCACTTTATTAGTCAGCTAGAAGCTGGATTATTTATTAAAGTGCTGAGTTTTGTACTTTAAGTACGTTTTAGGCACATCCGGTCACTGTGACTTATCCCTAGAGACGCAGTTTCACAACCCTTGTATCCCTACACTCACTACTAGTGTAGCCAAATATCTCAGGCTCTTATAGGCCTTGGAGGCAATGTTTGCCTGATGCTGGTTATATCAGCATGTTCAATAGGTTATCCGCTCTTGTGCTACTGTGCTTTTTGTGCATCATGGTTGTCACTAGTGTTCTGTATGTAAATAATGTAGTGACGATAAATAAAGTATGATGCAAGTAAGTACATGTTATCAGATATCAAGTAGCAGTTCAACAGCTAGTTCAAACAAGCACAGTAATTAAGCAGTAATTAATCATTAATTAAGTCGTACGGATACCTGGTTTAGTGCGGGTTGTCACATTCTCCCCCCGTTAAATAAATTTCGTCCCGAAATTTAAGTTCTGCTTGTAGAAGCAGGGTTCTTAGGAAATAGGTGGGGGTATTTCTCTTTCATCCGGTCCTCACGTTCCCAGGTGAATTCAGGACCGTGTCTGGCATTCCAACGAACTTTGACGAGTTTGACACTGCTCCGGCGGGTTTTGTTCACTTTCCAATCCGTGACCTCAACAGGTTCTTCAACGAAGTGGAGCGTGTCGTCAACATGAACCTCGTCGATGGGAATGGCAACGTCAACTTGAGTTGGACTCTTCTTTAGATTGGATACATGAAATGTATCGTGAACACCATTTAGTTCGGCAGGTAGGTCCAACTTGTATGCTACTAGTCCTATTCTTTCCAGAATTCTGAAAGGACCAATGTAGCGCGGATTTAACTTCCCACGCTTCCCGAAGCGTGCCACCCCCTTCCAGGGTGAAACTTTCAATAACACCATTTCTCCAACTTGGAAATCCACATGTTTCCGGTTCGGATCCGCATAGGCCTTTTGTCTGTGGCGAGCTGCTTCGATGCGTTTAAGAATCTGCGCAATCTTGTCTGTCGTCTCTTGGACGATCTCGGGACCAGCAAGCTGCCTATCACCTGCGTCAGACCAACATAGGGGTGATCGGCACTTGCGTCCGTAAAGGGCTTCAAATGGTGCGACACCAATACTGGTGTGGTAGCTGTTGTTGTATGAGAATTCGACCAAGGGTAAATGTTTATCCCAGCTACCGCCCAAATCCATAACACATGCCCTCAGCATGTCTTCCAAAGTCTGTATCGTTCGCTCGCTCTGGCCGTCAGTTTGCGGATGAAACGCAGTGCTCAGATTCAATTGTGAGCCAAAGGCTTCTTGGAAGGATTGCCATATCCTTGACACAAACCTTCCGTCTCTATCAGAGATGATTGAGAGAGGTACTCCATGGCGTGCGACAATCTCTCTCATGTATATTTCCGCAAGTTTACTAGTACTGTCTTTCTCTCTGATTGGCAGAAAGTGTGCGGACTTTGTTAGGCGGTCAACTATCACCCAAATCATATCATGGCCTCTTGGCGTTCTTGGCAATTTTGTAATAAAATCCATGGAGATTTCTTCCCATTTCCACTTGGGAATCTCAGGTTGTTGCAGCAGCCCTGAAGGCTTCTGGTATTCCGCTTTAACCTTAGCGCACGTTAAACATTTGCTCACGTAAACAGCAACATCGCCTTTCATCCTAGGCCACCAATAGTAATCTTTGAGATCTTGGTACATTTTATCCGATCCAGGGTGGATAGAGTACCGTGATTTGTGAGCTTCATCAAAAATAACCTTCCTCAATTCACCAAACAGAGGAACCCAAATCCTTTTCTCAAAACATAACGTTCCTTCCTCGTTTGGTACCAAAAGCTTCTCCATCCCACGGAGATATTCCTCTTCAAGATTCCTTTCCTTGAGAGCTTCCTTTTGTGCGGCACGAATGCGCAAGGAAAGATCGGTCCGTATAATCATTTCCAAAGCCCTAACCCTTATGGGCTTGATTCTCTCTTTACGACTTAGGGCATCGGCGACCACATTCGCCTTCCCTGGATGATACTTTATCTCGCAGTCGTAGTCGTTCAACAACTCAACCCATCGTCTTTGCCTCATATTCAACTCTTTCTGGTTGAATATATGTTGTAGGCTCTTGTGATCTGTGAAGATTGTACACTTCGTACCATAAAGGTAGTGTCTCCAGATCTTTAGTGCAAATACCACTGCGCCAAGCTCTAAATCGTGTGTGGTATAGTTCTTTTCGTGCACTTTCAGTTGACGTGATGCGTAAGCAATAACCTTTTGGCGTTGCATCAACACACAACCCAATCCTTGACGCGATGCGTCGCAGTATACCACAAAATCATCAGTACCTTCCGGTAGAGCTAAGATTGGCGCATTGCAGAGCTTATCTTTCAATACCTGAAATGCTTCATCCTGTTTGATTCCCCAATCAAACTTCCTTTCCTTCTGCGTGAGGAGTGTCAATGGTTGAGCGATCTTTGAAAAATTCTCAATGAATCTTTGATAATAGCCAGCCAAACCCAAGAATTGCCGGATCTCGGTTGGCGTCTTTGGCGTTTCCCAATCTTTGATCGCCTCGATCTTGGTTGGATCCACGTGGATTCCGTCTCCATTTACCACGTGCCCAAGGAATTGGACTTCACGTAGCCAAAACTCGCACTTAGAGAATTTGGCATACAGTTGTTCCTTCTTCAGCAGCTCTAGAATGGCTCTAAGATGCTGCTCGTGTTCAGCCTTCGTCTTTGAATAAATTAAAATGTCATCGATGAATACAATCACGAACTTATCCAAATACGGCTTGCAAACTCTATTCATTAGATCCATGAATACTGCAGGTGCGTTTGTCAAGCCAAACGGCATAACAAGGAACTCGTAGTGTCCATAACGAGTTCTGAAGGCTGTTTTCGGGATACTTTCCTCCTGTATCCTTAACTGATGGTATCCAGATCGAAGATCGATCTTTGAGTAAAAGCTTGAACCTTGCAGTTGATCAAACAGATCATCGATTCTTGGCAGAGGGTACCTATTCTTGATTGTCAGTTTGTTCAGCTCCCGGTAGTCGATGCACATTCGAAAACTACCGTCCTTCTTCTTGACAAACAGGACCGGAGCTCCCCAAGGCGAGAAGCTTGGTCGGATAAAACCCTTGTCTAACAACTCTTGAAGTTGTGTTGACAGTTCCTGCATCTCAGACGGAGCAAGTCTGTACGGTGCCTTAGCCACAGGCGCGACGCCTGGAACTAAGTCAATGTGAAACTCTACTTGCCTCAGAGGCGGCAGTCCCGGCAAGTCTTCTGGGAAGACTTCTGGATACTCCCTCACGACAGGGATGTCTTCGATTCTTGGCTCGGCAGCCTTCTTATCCACAATGTGTGCCAGAAAAGCAACACATCCTTTTTGCAAACACTTCCTTGCTTTCAAGCAGCTGATAAATCTTAGCGGCGTGTCACGCTTCTCTCCGTGAACCACAATTGTCTCACCATCATCGGTTGGGATACGAACAACTTTTTCGTGACATACTATCTCAGCCTTGTTGCCTGATAACCAATCCATTCCTACCACCACGTCGAAACTTCCCAACTGGACTGGTAGCAGATTTAAAACAAACTCACGTTCTCCTAATTCAATCACACAACCTCTGATAACTTCATTGGCTTCAACTAACTTTCCGTTAGCCAATTCGATTGAATACGGAATATCTAACTTAGTAGCGGCTAACCCAAGCATATTCTTAAATTCTAACGACACGAAGCTATAATCGGCACCAGTATCAAACAAAACGGATGCATAGCGTTGATTTACAGGGAACGTACCAGTAACAACATTGGGGTCCTGGCGCGCTTCCCTTGCTTCGAGTTGGAACACTCTTCCACGGGCTTGGTTTAACTTTGGGCAGTTTTTCTTGAAATGCCCGATATCACCGCAGTTATAGCATCCAAGTCTTTGCCCGTTTCCACCAACTTGATCATTCCTCTGATTACGATTCACAGCGCCCGCTTGGTTAGCATTGTTGCCTCGATTCCCGTTTCCTCCATAGTTTCCTTGTGGGCGATCCCCAATACCACCACGATTATTGTTTCTATTTCCATATCCTCCCTGGCCTCCCCGACCGGCAGGGGCCCAACAAGTGTCCTTCAAGTGACCACGTTTCCCACATACTTCGCATACTTTTAGCCCACATTGACCAGAATGGTGGCGTTGGCAGGTATTGCATTTGGGCTGGGCGCCCATGTATCCTCTCCCTTTCTCTCTTCTACCAGCTGTAACCTGAGCTGGCGTGTCTGATCCTCCTTTCTTAACCACTACACTAGCGCCCTGCTTGAAGTTTGAGAACTTCGTCTTGATCTCATCAAACTTGTTCAAACGAATTGCCTCCTCGGTGAGAGCCACGCTCAAATCGATGGCTTCAGTGATAGTTGCTGGCTTGGATGAGGTTACCATGCTTATGATTTGGGGAGCCAAACCCCAAATGAAGCGCTCGATTCGCTTGTATTCTGGTGTAACCATGTAAGGAACCACTTGAGATAAGTCGTGAAACCTTTGAACGTATTCTGCTACCTTTGGACCGTCCATTTTCAAGTGCCAAAACTCGGTCTCCAATCGCTGGATTTCTGCGCGCGAACAGTACTTCTTGTGCATAAGTTCTTTCAGTTCGGTCCAGGTCAGCGCGTAGGCAGCAGCTTCGCCTAGTGTCTGTACTTGCAGATTCCACCAAGAGAGGGCTCCATCCAAGAATAGCCCTGAGATATAGGTGACTTGCTGATCCAGCGCGCATTTGCTCATGCGAATAACAGACTCGGTTTTCTCAGCCCAACGAACAAAGGCGACAGCACCTCCAGTACCATCGAAGTTGACCGGTTTGCAGTCTAGAAACTGCTTGTAGGTGCATCCTGTACACACGTCATAACATACGTTTGGCGTTAGCATCACTGCTAGAGATATCCAGTTAGGTCACGGTATGTCTTAATGACTTAATATTACCGTGAGGTGGATTGTTATTGCCTTGGTTAATACTTCCGCTCGTTCCGGGCTGAGATGCTACATATTGTGCTATGGCAGCAGCAATAATCTGCTGGAGTTCTGCCTTGTAGAAGCAGGGTTCTTAGGAAATAGGTGGGGGTATTTCTCTTTCATCCGGTCCTCACGTTCCCAGGTGAATTCAGGACCGTGTCTGGCATTCCAACGAACTTTGACGAGTTTGACACTGCTCCGGCGGGTTTTGTTCACTTTCCAATCCGTGACCTCAACAGGTTCTTCAACGAAGTGGAGCGTGTCGTCAACATGAACCTCGTCGATGGGAATGGCAACGTCAACTTGAGTTGGACTCTTCTTTAGATTGGATACATGAAATGTATCGTGAACACCATTTAGTTCGGCAGGTAGGTCCAACTTGTATGCTACTAGTCCTATTCTTTCCAGAATTCTGAAAGGACCAATGTAGCGCGGATTTAACTTCCCACGCTTCCCGAAGCGTGCCACCCCCTTCCAGGGTGAAACTTTCAATAACACCATTTCTCCAACTTGGAAATCCACATGTTTCCGGTTCGGATCCGCATAGGCCTTTTGTCTGTGGCGAGCTGCTTCGATGCGTTTAAGAATCTGCGCAATCTTGTCTGTCGTCTCTTGGACGATCTCGGGACCAGCAAGCTGCCTATCACCTGCGTCAGACCAACATAGGGGTGATCGGCACTTGCGTCCGTAAAGGGCTTCAAATGGTGCGACACCAATACTGGTGTGGTAGCTGTTGTTGTATGAGAATTCGACCAAGGGTAAATGTTTATCCCAGCTACCGCCCAAATCCATAACACATGCCCTCAGCATGTCTTCCAAAGTCTGTATCGTTCGCTCGCTCTGGCCGTCAGTTTGCGGATGAAACGCAGTGCTCAGATTCAATTGTGAGCCAAAGGCTTCTTGGAAGGATTGCCATATCCTTGACACAAACCTTCCGTCTCTATCAGAGATGATTGAGAGAGGTACTCCATGGCGTGCGACAATCTCTCTCATGTATATTTCCGCAAGTTTACTAGTACTGTCTTTCTCTCTGATTGGCAGAAAGTGTGCGGACTTTGTTAGGCGGTCAACTATCACCCAAATCATATCATGGCCTCTTGGCGTTCTTGGCAATTTTGTAATAAAATCCATGGAGATTTCTTCCCATTTCCACTTGGGAATCTCAGGTTGTTGCAGCAGCCCTGAAGGCTTCTGGTATTCCGCTTTAACCTTAGCGCACGTTAAACATTTGCTCACGTAAACAGCAACATCGCCTTTCATCCTAGGCCACCAATAGTAATCTTTGAGATCTTGGTACATTTTATCCGATCCAGGGTGGATAGAGTACCGTGATTTGTGAGCTTCATCAAAAATAACCTTCCTCAATTCACCAAACAGAGGAACCCAAATCCTTTTCTCAAAACATAACGTTCCTTCCTCGTTTGGTACCAAAAGCTTCTCCATCCCACGGAGATATTCCTCTTCAAGATTCCTTTCCTTGAGAGCTTCCTTTTGTGCGGCACGAATGCGCAAGGAAAGATCGGTCCGTATAATCATTTCCAAAGCCCTAACCCTTATGGGCTTGATTCTCTCTTTACGACTTAGGGCATCGGCGACCACATTCGCCTTCCCTGGATGATACTTTATCTCGCAGTCGTAGTCGTTCAACAACTCAACCCATCGTCAGCGGACACGGGGCCGTGGTCAACTATAAGATTCGCACAATCCAGCAAATCTGCATAGTACAAAGATTCTTCTGCACCACGGGGTCATGCTCAGCGGACACGGGGCCGTGGTCAACTATAAGATTCGCACAATCCAGCAAATCTGCATAGTACAAAGATTCTTCTGCACCATGGGGTCGTGCTCAGCGGACACGGGGGCGTGGTCAACTAATAAGACAAAGCTGCATTAAATGAAGAAAGAGAAGGATGTGGAAACGGGGCCGTGCCCACTGGACACGGGGCCGTGCCCGAGCTTCTGTTCAGCCTATAAATAGAAGTGCTTGGCTCAAGCTCAAACCATCCCTTGGCACACCACCTCTCTCACACTTCACCCACCACCACCATAACACCATCATCCACCACCATCATCCATTGTCCATCGTATAGTGTGTGAGTCGTCTCGGGATCCAAGATTGATCGTAAGAGTTCTTGACAATCAAGGCCATGTTTGCCTAAGTCCCTTACATCACTTGGTGAAGACAAAGTGTCTAGTGTAATACTTTTTATTTCTAATCTTTTGCACTTTTTACTTGGTTTTGTATTAATGACTTTAATAACTAGTTGCTTATGTTGAAGGTGATCTTTCCTTATCGTTTGTCCGTGGTGTCTTGGCATTATTTTACTGTCTATATAAAATAAAAGATTTTCACCATTCATATCTCCACGGTCTATATGGAGGTATGTTGGCTACCTGGTCGGGGGTTAAGGGAACGGTTTGGTAAAGGTCTTGCCATTGTTCAGCGTTTAGAGGTCCTGCAATGGACCTGGGTCAAATTTAGTAGAACCTCCTTCAATACTTCACAGTATTGGATGGCGGGGGTTTGATCCCCTCATAAGTTAACTACTATTAATACTATAACCCGGCTATTTAGGACTGTATCCCTGCTGACTCAGACTACTTAGTCGAGTGTAACGTCACCTCCAAAAGAGGGGCCTACCATAATAATGCATTAATAACTTAATTAATTATCTTCCAATAATCCACCCTTTTAGGATTGTATCCTTGCTGACTCAAACTACTGGGGTGAGGGTAACGTCACCTTCAAAAGAGGGGCCTACTACAATAACTAAGATAATCTCTTAATTATGTGCAAAAGTGCGGAAATAATCAAAGGTTACACTAGATACGAGTCGGAACCAAGTGATTCATCTTGTCTATCTGTTTTTTTTTTATTTTTTTTTCAGCATTTTAGTTAGTTTTTATTTTTCTTAGTTTAAAACATTTTTCTAAACTTTTTATTTTGATTAGACGTTGAGGATAAACCGGTACTAAAAGCTCTTGTGTCCTTGGACGACCTCGGTATCTTACCAACACTATACTACGCTCACGATGGGTGCACTTGCCCATATGTGTGTCTAGTGTTAGTAAAATATCGTGTTTTATAAATTTAAAACTTGGCTAAAAATAAGTGTTAAAGGGGCTTAAAATATACACCTAATATATATAACACTTCACACGTATCAAGTTTTTGGCGCCGCTGCCGGGGACACAAGGATTTTAAGAAAGTTAGGAATCAACGGCCTAATCGTTTTTCTTGTTTTTCCTTTTTTTAGGATTTTTTTTTAGGTCTTTCAACTTCTGCAGAGCTCAGCACGGGCCGTGCCTGGTCGGACACGGGCCGTGCCCAGCATCATCACTGGCAGTTTTTATTTTCTGAGTTACAGAGAGCTGAACACGGGGCCGTGTCGGTGCAACACGGGGTCGTGTCCAACTCCCAGTAACAGGGATCCAGAAAACAATCACTGTATCTCTGACCACGGGCCGTGTTCACTGAGCACGGGGCCGTGGTGAATATTCTGACCAACGTTCTTTTCTGTTTTTATTGCAGGACTTGGAACCCCGGCGCCACATTTGAACCTCCTACGTAGTGCATGAGCTCCAGTTCTAGTAAAGACATAAAAGAACCCCTAGCAGAACCCGAACGCTTTCTCAGAAAAAGACTTAAAGCTAAAATTCAAGAGAAAGTTTCGGGGGACCCACTTCCAATGGCGGACCAACGTACCCTCATGGATTACCTACGGCCCACCGTAGGCAATCTCGGCGCCGCTATTAATGCACCGAATGTCGAAGCCAACAACTTCGAACTTCGGCCGCATTTGATACAAATGCTCCAAAACTCCGCAACCTTTCATGGGCTTGTGGACGAGGATCCCCATCTACATATTACTAATTTCTTGGAAATATGTGATACTTTTCGGATCAATGGAGCATCAAACGACGCCATTCGCCTTAGGATGTTTCCATTTTCACTAAAAGACCGAGCTAAGGCTTGGCTCAACACCCTCCCAGTTGGCTCGGTAAACACCTGGGATGAACTAGCCCAAAAGTTTCTATATAAGTATTTCCCTCCTGCTAAAACGGCTAAATTAATGACTGAAATTAATACATACTCACAAGAGGATGGGGAATCCTTATATGAAACTTGGGAAAGGTTCAAGGAGCTTCTAAGAAAGTGTCCTCATCACGGTCTAGCGGTATGGCAACAAGTATCCACCTTCTACAATGGGTTGTTGCCACACACAAGACAAACACTTGATTCAAGCTCCGGGGGACTTTTAGGTAATCGTCGCCCAAATGAAATATATAATCAAATTGAGGAAATTGCTCAAATCAATTTTCAATGGCACACTCCCCGAGGTAATAAATCTATTGCCCCGGGCGCCCATAAGGTTGATGAAAGCACCTCTTTACAAGCCCAAATCGAGGCCCTCTCTTCAAAAATCAAAAAACTAGAAATGACAAAAACGGCCTCGGTTATGGCTTGTGAAGGGTGTGGTGGGCCACATGAAAATTGGAGTTGTATGAAAGAATTAGATGAACAAACAGAAACGGTAAACTACATTGATAATAGACCTAGGCCGTCGGGTCCTCCAACGGGTACCTACAACCAAGGATGGCGTAACCACCCAAATCTTGGTTGGAGAGATCCCGGCAATAGTAGTAACCAACAAAACCAACGAACTAATTTTCAACAACAACAAAATTTCTCTCAACAACAAGGTGGAAGAGAAAGGCTTGAAGATACCGTATCTCGCCTCATCTCCGACACCGAAAAGAAAAACTCGGATCGATTTCAACAATTGGAATCGAATTTTAGAAATCAACAAGCTAGCATTCAAAACGTTGAAAAACAATTAAATCAACTAGCTCAAAATTTCTCCGAGAGACCACAAGGCGCGTTTCCAAGTAATACCGAACCCAACCCAAAGGCGCAAGTACACCTCATCACTTTAAGAAACCGAACCGTGGGTCCCGAAGATGCCCCATTACCGCCAGTTGAAGAAGGTTAACGCCAAAGCACGACTTCACCTACACCTCAACTAGAAAAGGCTTCTTCTCCAAATCAAGAGGCCACCAAGACGCCTCCAATTCCGTACCCCGGTTGGTTAAATCGTCAAAAGACCGATGAGCAATTCGCAAAGTTTGAAAGTTTACTAAAACAATTGCATGTCAATATTCCTTTTATTGAGGTTCTAACCCAAATGCCTAAATATGCAAAATTCATGAGAGATTTCCTCACTCACAAAAGGAAAATTGAATCATTGCAATTAGTTAACTTAGGCGAAGAATGCTCCGCTTTAGTACTCAACAAACTTCCACAAAAGAAAATCGATCCCGGGAGCTTCACAATTCCTTGCTCGATTGGGAAGTCCCCCGTTCGTAATGCATTAGCCGATCTTGGGGCTAGCATTAACCTCATGCCCACATCAATGTTCAAACGACTCGGCCTAGGAACAACAAGCCCTACAAAGATGAGCATACAACTCGCCGACAGGTCCGTCAAATTTCAGCAAGGTGTCGCTAAGAATCTACTGGTCAAGGTTGACAACTTCGTTTTTCCAACCGACTTTGTCATCCTAGACATGGAAGAAGACACCGATGTCCCCCTCATCCTCGGGAGGCCATTTCTAGCAACCGCCCAAGCAGTGGTGGATATGAATGACGGGACGTTAACATTGAAGTTTGGGGACGAGGAAGTGAAGTTTGAATGTGGAAAGAAGATAGAGGAAGAAGACCCGGTCAACTACATGAAGGTCATAGACTCAAGCTTGGATGACGCTCTCCGACGGTGTAGCATGGGATGCAATACATCCCACTTGGGTAACATATGACCAGGCTTTGGGTCTAGCCAAGGACCCTTATAAACGTGGCGCACCATGGAGGCATTCCACGGAACTATCCTTAGTTTAGTTTAGATTAATTTTCTTGTTTTCTAGTTAGTTTTAATTTTCAGGAATAAAACACACTTGAGATGGCAAAGGATGCAAGGGAAACTTGAACCAGCACTCCATACAGGAAAACAGAACCGTCCGACAAATTTCTGCGTTTACAGTAAGCTCGGCACGGGCTGTGTCCACCCAACACGGCCCCGTGCTGCACAGTCTGCAGAAAAAGACCCAGTTCAGGTAACTGGACACGGGCCGTGTTCACCCAACACGCCCCCGTGTCCAGACTTCTGTTTCTCTTGTTTTAATTTTGTTACTGGCACTTGAACACGGGGCCGTGCCCGGATCACACGGGGCCGTGTTCAGCGCCCAGTAACACAAAATTTTTGCTTTTCACACCTTTTTACACATTCAATCAACCTAAAAACTTATTTTTGGGACACATTGAGGACAATGTGTAATTTAAGTGTGGGGGGGATGCTAAAACCTTGAAACTTGCAAGTCCTAAATACAAGCCTTACACAAAACTCTATTGGAATCGCTAATCACCCCAATTTTTTTTTTCAAAAATTTTCATTTTTTTACTTGTCTAGGTTTAACTCGGGAAATTCAAGTTCTAAAAAGGTTATATTTTTACGAATTTACAACCGATAGCGTCGTGATAAAAAGAACCAACATAAGAAAATTATGAAAAGGCATGACAAGCTTAGTTAAAATTTAATTATATATACTTGATCACATAAAAACCCATTCCCACTAAAGTGAGTTTTGAGCCTTTATTGAGCAAACACTTACATATCATTTGACTAAATGCTCATTTTCGTTTCTTGTGTGAATAGCCGCTTGGTTCTTACGACTCTAGAACTTGCCATGACGATACATTCCCGGTTCTTACCAACTTAAACCCGAGTAAGTAAATGATGGAGGCATTAGGACTAACCCCTTTTTATTTCTATACCATTATTTTTCTTTTTTTTACCACCTACCCAAAATCCCCCTAGTTAGCCCCTTTGAGCCTAAACCTTTTCATTTCATAACCCAAACCAAACACCCTTTTTACCCACCAAAACCTTTTTCATTTTTAACCCTTTATTTTAGTAACAAGTTCGGTTCTTCATATGACTTTTCAAAAAAAAAAAAAAAAAAAACACATTTGTGTTGATGATGAAGCAAAAGAAAATAAACAAACAAGTTCATCAAAAATAACTTTGTTTGAATAAATAGCTTCATCAAAATAAAAGTTACAAAAATAGAAAGTCATACGAAAACCGACACTTGTTACGCTTTTCGCCCTTTTTCTACTAACCACTAACCACCAACCCAACCACCTACCTTTAACCCAAGCCTAACCCTTAACCCACAAAGTCCTCTTGATATTTACAAAGGTATGTAAGTTAAAAAGGAGGAGGATTGATTGCTTGGCAAGCCTATGGTAGGAGTAAGTTCCATGCCGCTCTCGAGAGATCCACAAAAATACATTTTCGGCTGAGTGTTGAGTGATCCCCGTGAGGTATGTGAACTTGTATATAAATAGAATTTTACAAAGGCATGTTATGCCCTAATAAGTAATTTATCTTATGAAAAGTTTTTAATAAATCATGACGAATAGGATTGTAAATAAATAAAAATAAAATTAAATAAAGAATCTTGGAAATCCCGACACTCTACGACAAGCCCAAAACCTTCTTTTCTACCCATTCCATTTGGGAGTGTAAATAGCCACATATTAAAGAGTTTTGCTTGAGGACAAGCAAAGATTCAAGTGTGGGGGTATTTGATGTGTTCAAAATGTAACATATAAATTTCATCAAATGAGGCATAAAACTAACCATTTTTTAGTACTAATGTTGGAAAAAGTGTGCTTTTGTCTTCCTTTTGTATTTTCAGGATTAAATGAGCTCAAATTAACAAAAGAAGCAAAAAGACATCAAAATCTAACATAAATACAAGAAAAGGAACAAAACGTGACATGCCCGACCCCACAACAACATCTTCCCAAGCAAAACAAGAGATCAGAAGACTGAACACGCCCCGTGCTCAGCCAGCACGGGGGCGTGCCCAAGTGTCAGCAGAAAAGACAAAGTGGTAGAAGCTTCTATTGCCCACCACGGGGCCGTGCTCAGCGGACACGGGGCCGTGGTCAACTATAAGATTCGCATAATCCAGCAAATCTGCATAGTACAAAGATTCTTCTGCACCACGGGGTCGTGCTCAGCGGACACGGGGCCGTGGTCAACTATAAGATTCGCACAATCCAGCAAATCTGCATAGTACAAAGATTCTTCTGCACCATGGGGTCGTGCTCAGCGGACACGGGGGCGTGGTCAACTAATAAGACAAAGCTGCATTAAATGAAGAAAGAGAAGGATATGGACACGGGGCCGTGCCCGAGCTTCTGTTCAGCCTATAAATAGAAGTGCTTGGCTCAAGCTCAAACCATCCCTTGGCACACCACCTCTCTCACACTTCACCCACCACCCACCACCACCATAACACCATCATCCACCACCATCATCCATTGTCCATCGTAGAGTGTGTGAGTCATCTCGGGATCCAAGATTGATCGTAAGAGTTCTTGACAATCAAGGCCATGTTTGCCTAAGTCTCTTACATCACTTGGTGAAGACAAAGTGTCTAGTGTAATACTTTTTATTTCTAATCTTTTGCACTTTTTACTTGGTTTTGTATTAATGACTTTAATAACTAGTTGCTTATGTTGAAGGTGATATTTCCTTATCGTTTGTTCGTGGTGTCTTGGCATTATTTTACTGTCTATATAAAATAAAAGATTTTCACCATTCATATCTCCACGGTCTATATGGAGGTATGTTGGCTACCTGGTCGGGGGTTAAGGGAACGGTTTGGTAAAGGTCTTGCCATTGTTCAGCGTTTAGAGGTCCTGCAATGGACCTGGGTCAAATTTAGTAGGACCTCCTTCAATACTTCACAGTATTGGATGGCGGGGGTCCAAACTCTTTGATCCCCTCATAAGTTAACTACTATTAATACTATAACCCGGCTATTTAGGACTGTATCGCTGCTGACTCAGACTACTTAGTCGAGGGTAACGTCACCTCCAAAAGAGGGGCCTACCATAATAATGCATTAATAACTTAATTAATTATCTTCCAATAATCCACCTTTTTAGGATTGTATCCTTGCTGACTCAAACTACTGGGGTGAGGGTAACGTCACCTTCAAAAGAGGGGTCTACTACAATAACTAAGATAATCTCTTAATTATGTGCAAAAGTGCGGAAATAATCAAAGGTTACACTAGATACGAGTCGGAACCAAGTGATTCATCTTGTCTATTTGTTTTTTTTTTGTTTTTTTTTCAGCATTTTAGTTAGTTTTTATTTTTCTTAGTTTAAAACATTTTTCTAAACTTTTTATTTTGATTAGACGTTGAGGATAAACCGGTACTAAAAGCTCTTGTGTCCTTGGACGACCTCGGTATCTTACCAACACTATACTACGCTCACGATGGGTGCACTTGCCCATATGTGTGTCTAGTGTTAGTAAAATATCGTGTTTTATAAATTTAAAACTTGGCTAAAAATAAGTGTTAAAGGGGCTTAAAATATACACCTAATATATATAACACTTCACACGCATCAACATGTTACAATTATTACAGACATTTTATACATGGTATGATTAGCTTAAGGAGGGTTTACTACTAGATCATGTGAATGGGTAGGGCGATTAAGGCCATCAATCCTCGTTGTAGGACCGAGGGGCATGAGTGATAGATCTATTTGGGTGTTGTGAGCCCCACTCCTGAGTCCGCTGAGTGGACCATGTGGTGACTATGTCTTACAACCGGAAGCCCGGTGCAAAATTTGCTAGGTTTGAGTCTTCCTGCATCACTTCACACATACCATTGGCTTTGCAACCCAGTGGCGATCTCTTTTTCCTTATTGCTACATACCAGGGACTTACATACATACTTACAATGTTTCAAAGGCTTATATATATACACAATCGAACACATGAACTCGCTCAACTTTTGTTGATGTTTTTCAAACTACATGTATTTCAGGGAATTTATAAGTTGATCTGGCGGGCGTTGGGAATTTTTATGTTGCGTTAAGAATAAAGCTGTCGTCCATGGTCTTTGATTTGGGTCATGTGTCTTATTCCTGGACGAGACACGTCATCCAAACCTTGGTGTTACTCAATATCTTTTGACGAGTCCTTAATGAACTAATAAACAATTTGTACGGTTTGTAAAACTTGAATTTGAAGTCTGCAATATTGTTATGTTTTAAACTTATTTAATGGATGACAAACCTATGGTTTTTATCATATAGTTGATGTTATGATTGAATGCAATGATATTAAGAAAGTCATACCATAATCACGCTTCCGCAAAAGTCAGGGTGTGACAGCTTAGTATCAGAGCCTCGATCATAACGAACTAGGATTCTTTCTCGAGTCTAGACTATGATCATCAGGGCTCTCACGAAAATGCTTTCAAACATTTTTACATTGCATACACTAAACGTCCAGATCCAGGGAACAAACTTTTTATAAACAAAAGGCACAAATAGACATTTCAAAATTTTTATTTATAATTCAGTCTTAGAGACTGAGGGAGGATCAGTCTTAGAGACTGGGGAGATTGAGTCTTAGAGACTTGGGAAAATTTAGTCTTAGAGACCAGGGAAGTTTGGTCTTAGAGACCAGAGAGTTGGTCTTAGAGACTAGGGATTTGGTCTTAGAGACCAGGGAGTTGGTCATAGAGACCAGGGAATTTGGTCTTAGAGACCAGGGAGTTAGCCTTACAGACTGGGAATTTAATCTGAGAGATTCAGTCTGAGAGACTGGGTAGTTAGCCTGAGAGACTAGGGAGTTCAGTCTGAGAGACTGGGAGGCTTAGTCTGAGAGACTAGGAAGGATAGAAAGTTTCATTAAGAATAGTGTGAATACATGACGACATGACAAATTTTCTTGTTTGCATACACTAATTGTTGGTAATTACTATGGATATACATGCTATGACTACTATGCACCGGCACACATGTCACTCTATTTAGAAAACGAGTTATCAGACATTGATAACCCTACGGCCACCGCCTCAGATAATGAGACTGCATCTGCGCCAGAGACATTTACGTCAGACACTAAGAGTGATCCTGATATGCTGACCAAGGACAAGGACGACTTCCAACAGTCCGCGCTACCAGATTTTGGTGATACTTTATCTTTGCTGATGGTTTCTCTGACAAGAATCCTTCTGTCACTCTTGTTTCAGTCCATGACCACTTTATCACTGGTCATCCTGATGGTGAGCACACCATGGCTCCGATCCTCGATGATGCGCCTCCTGTGGACATTTCTACTGAAGGTTGGCTACTCGACGAACAATTTATGATGACGTTGACATGTTTATTGATGGTCCTCTTGCTGACGCCCATGATGATAGAAAATTAGATGAGAACATTGTTACTAATTTCACTTCTTAAGACCCCTGTTATCAAGCTATCCTCTGATCCTAGTATACACTCGATTTCAGACTCCTTTGATTCTGTGACATCTGCAGCCTTACAGACGGCCAGATTGCAGCTTTCTGCTACTGACGCAGACGACGACTATGACTACTGCACTCTCACCTGCTTGAGATCCCATACCTTTACACGACCCAGAACCAGCTCCTGAGATAGCTCTAGTTCCTTTTGGGCCTGCCTGATGTTACACTTGCTGATCCTGCACCCTTGCTTGATCATGATCCTGTTTCTTTTGGTCTACCAGACATTGCACCCCTTATATCTGACCTAGTACCTGCACCGATGATATCCTTATTGGTTGAGACGTTTGTTCCTGCACCCTCAACCGCTAGTATTGCTCCTATGGAGACAGACGTCCATTACACCGACATGCCGATCGCTTTCCTTCAGGACCTAACCGCACCCTGGAAAGGTACTCCAGGTCTGTACCCGCATGATGATCCTTTTGCTACAACAGTGTTTTCCCCGACCTCACAGGCCGCACTGTTTGCTACATTCACCTCTACATCGCTGGATGAGCCATTTCGATGGTTCCTATCATACACTATGCTAATATTAGACCCTTACACTATGGAGGCTACACCCGGGATGAATTGCTCCTATAACATCAGCCACAGTTTGAGAATATGAGTCAAGAATGTTGGAGCTCGAGCTGACACCACGTCCTCCACCCTGTCTATTGCCAGCATACTTTGATCCTCCACATTTATCAAGGTTCTGTTTGCGCTCTCACCCATTGCTATTACACCTTTCTCAGGTTTCTGATTCTCATTTCTTTACTGTCGAGCGGTAGAGCAGCTAATTACTTCGACGTGTACACAGGCCCGAGGAGGAAGTCCACGCATGTTAACAGTTTACTTTTCTTTCCTCCTCCACCTCAGACACCAGTATAGTGGTTTCTGGATTATGCGGATTGCATTACATTTGGGTAAAGACACTAATGATAAGCCGGGATTGCGGAGACTCTTAAAGACCACTTCAGACTATGTGATTTTGATACAATGATATACTTGTTGGACAAGGGTAGGGTGACCCTGTGTCCCTCTTGATGTGATACATTTTGAAAGACGATACAATTGTGGTCGGAGAATAATGAGAGCCCAATCATCATAAAACATGCGACAACACTTTGTGGCTAATGACCAACGAAAGCTCAGTCGCTATGTCTTCGTTAAGCACGATTGTTGATCCATATATGTGTGCTGTAATTGTAATGCTACGTGCTTGCTTACTATGCTCTCATTAAACATAATTACCAAATTACTTGGTTATGCTATGATTATGCTATTGCTTGATTGGCTGATATAAAAATCAAATACATGTATGTACATATGACCTCGAAACAACTATATGCATCCCCTGAACAAATATAACCTGACCTAACCAGTTTTCTTCTTAGAAGATGTCAATACAAGGGAACATCGCTACCAACAACCCTCTGCCAACAACAACGGCAGAACTACAAGAGCGCATCTCACATGCCATTGCACAGCTCGAGGCCCTTCGCCCCGAACACAGCGAAGGCTGCACCTATAAGCAGTTCTTAGACCACAAACCTCGAGAATTCGATGGCACCGGGGGTGCCTTAGCCTTCGTGCACTGGGTTGAGAAAACAGATTCTGTCTTACGATTAGGCAAATGTGCCCCAGAACATCAGGTCACGTACATAGCTAGACTATTTGTAGATGGGGCTCTGTGATGGTGGAACCTTCATGTTCAGTCAATGGGCGAGACCGCTGCATATGCTTTGACGTGGGATGAACTGAAAGAACTGATGCGTAAGAGGTATTGCTCGAGGGTAGAAGTCCAGAAGTTGGAAACTGAACTGTGGAACTTGAAAATGGAAGGACCAAAGATAGCTGAGTATGTGCAGAGATTTAACGATTTATCACAAGTTGCTACGCTCCTGGTGGGACCAGAGTTTAAGAGAATTGAACGTTTCATAGGGGGATTGGCACCTCAGATTCTAAGCCTGGTAACAACATCTAAACCTTCAACGATCACCGAGGCTATCGACACAAGCGTGGCGCTCACTGAAGAAGCGGTTAGACTAGGAAAATTTTCCAGTATGGAAGAGAAAGAGGAGACTCATGTAGAGTAATCTGGAGATAACAAGAGAAAGCTCGCAAATTTCAAAAATATTACTCAGGCGAGTAACAAGAAGAAGGCCAAAAAGGGAAAAGACTACATGGGTATCCTACCTAAGTGCGACAATTGTCTACGCTATCATGTCGGGTGATGTAAATATGGAAAATGTGATAACTGTGGCAAGAGAGGGCATCCTAAGGAAACTTGTAGGCAAGATACTGAACATAGAAAAGGAGGCCAAGATGGTAGCGAGAATCATGGTGGAAACAACGACAATGACAATTATCAAGGCAGAACGAGTGACAGACAGAAATGTGCTCAAGGTTGTTTTAACTGTGGAAGCAAAAAGCATTTCAGAAAATATTGCCCTAAAACGACCAGGCACAAGAATGAAAGCTCAACACCGGAGCTAGGGAGGCACGCCAGGAATTCAAGCATGGATACGGTACATCCCATATTACTCAACGTTATGCATCTGTGTTGCCAAATACTGTTGCAGATTTTAAGCTTCGTATCCCTAGAATTTGAGAGTATACTTGGTTCAGTAGCAAGTAAGTTAGATAACTCGCACTCGATGGAACTAGCTAGGTGAAGCTAGTGGAAGCCAACACAGTAACTAGAAACGGCAAGATAGAACCCGGAGAGCGTAAGTTTACGCTTGATCTACTGCCAGTTGAGTTGGGAAACTTCGATGAGGTAATTGGGATGGATTAATTGTCGAACGATCGAGCGGAGATTGATATCCGCATCCCAATGGTGAACGAAGAAACAAATTGTGACTCATGAAGCAGGATACTCCTCTACAAATTACTGAATGCTTGAAGGCACGGAAATTGTTGCGTAAAGGATATATTGTTTTCTTGGCTCATGTCGGGGACAAGGGAGCCGAAGAACCAAAACTCGAAGATACCCCTGTGATAAGGAAATATCCCGAAGTCTTCCCCGAAGACTCACCAGAATTATCTCCTCAACGATTAGTCGAATCTCGCATCAATTTAATTCCAGGCGCCGCACCTGTAGTCGATGCACCGTAGCGACTTACATTCTCGGAGATGCAAGGATTGTCAGTGTAACCTCGGTAGTTGATGGATAAGGAAGATAACAGACCAAGTCCCCATTTTGGGTAACCCCAGCTCTGCTCGTCAAGAAGAAGGACGTGATTTTCAAATGAGCATCAACTACTAGGAGTCGAACGAGCTAACCCACGAGAGTCGGTGACTCTTGCTAAGGACTAACGAATTACTTACTTAACTAACTGTGGGGATCCAACTACTATTTCACAACTAATCGACGATCGAGTGTCGTTAGAAGTGAATTCAGGAAGAAAGTATACTGAGGGAAAATTGTGGGCCAATAACTTGTTTTAAACGTACACAAAAATGGTGTTTCCTACACAATGCACAAAACAGAGTTACACAGAATACGAAACCTTGAGGATCTAGAAAACATATGCTTAGGACCTTTGGGAACCCAGGTCCAAACTTGTAAAGGTCGTTACTTAGGAACCATATCTGTTAACTCAATCAAACACAATTAACCTGACATATAGGCCATTTCAGTTAACAAAACAGGAAGTACTTAAATTTCTTTCGTTGAAATCTTCACTTTTGCTTCTAGCGAGTAGATGTTTGCATCTCTACTCCCCTTAAAGTAGTTGCATCGCGTTGATTTTCTTCGCTAAGAGCGAACACACATTTGCTTCGTATACTTGGTCATTTCTCCATTTTAGCAAATACACATTGCTTCATTACTTGAAAACTTATATGTTATGCATGCACCTTTTGCTACGCATGCGGTTTCATTTCGAATAAACGCTTCATTACTTTGCTAAAGCTAGCTATTGGTTTATGATTAAAATAACCTACGTTGTTGTAATTGTTGGCTCTTTTGCTATCAAGTTAACACACTTTCTTGAAACTTCTTTCAAGTTACATTCATGGGTTATTTTTGTTACCATGCCGAGATTCCTTTGTTGATACATACGTTTATTGACGGGTTACGCTGAAACTGAGTTCAAATGCTTGAACTTATCCATTTCACATGTTTGATTTGAGACGCTATATTATGTATTGAGAACATCACATTCAAATATTTTTGCAAAGGTTCTCTCATTTCGAGTCGTAGTAGACTTGGTTGGTCTACTACTCCACTAAATCGTTTGATTGGTTTCGATACCTTGTGGTGATACTTTCACAGAATTGAAGCTTGCGCTAATTGGGTTACTCACTTCATACACGGATTTAATTGTCTACTTATTTGTTAACAATCCATTTTGATATTCACAATCAAAGCAGTCTCAACACAGTTGCGTGTTAAGACAACGGTACATAGATTCATTTCATATCACGGTGTACCTCCTAACGATTCTTTCGTTATAAATTAAATACCTTGCCGTACTTATTACTTTTTCATCTTCGATCAAAAAGCGTGGCTCTTTGATATTCCTTGTTCAACTGGAAACTTTACGACATTGTGTAAATCAAATCTTCAGATTGTCTCAATACACTTTCATTTGATTTCAAACACGGTGAGCTTTTTCAGTCACCACTATTACTAAATTATGTCGTTACGACACCTTGTGGTGTCATTACAAACTTGTAGCTTATACTAATCATGGTCAACCATCTCACACGAAACTACACATGCTCTTGTTTGACTTATCACTTAAACATTTTCTGATGCAACTACGAATTAAGACAATGATACACCAAATTCGCTTGTACTTCATTCGGTGTATTTTCACAAGTCGAGAATGACAACACACTAAACCTTACCATTCATCTATTCGGAAATTGACAGATCATTTTTTTTATGTTACTATCACATTTGAGTTGTTGATTATGAATTCATATAGCGGATGCTATGATTTGTGAAAACTCGTTTGCATATTGCGACCAATTGTTGAGAATCCATTAGGCAAAACTCCTTCGTTACACCCCTGTTAACTAAGTTACACTAGATTATACATCTATACATCTCATGTCTTTTGACGTCAAATGCTAGAACACATATCTGTTTAACCATTGGGTTCCTGTTGTTGAAATACATGCTTGGATTCGCCTTATTTGAATAAGTTTTGATTCGGTTTTGGGATACCTACCTCAGTATTATTCATGCACATACACGCACCAGGTAAACCTAAGGAGTTAAGGTAGTACAAATTTCGAGGACGAAATTTTCTTAACAGGGGGAGAATGAGACAACTGTCAAATTTGCATGCATCCGTACATTTATTAAAGAATGATTAGTGCTTAACGACTGTGCCGATTTACAATTAATTGCTAAAACTGCTTTCTGGTTTCTGTATCATACATACATGTGCATCACATATTACATACTGTCACATCATTTCACATACAGACTTTAGTGACATACTTGATGCACAAAGCACAATTAACGGATAAGACATGAATATGCTGACGGGGTTCAGTACATAGACAGACAGTGATTTGAGACCCGATATGAGCCAGAAACGAAGTATCACACCAGTGTAGTGTGTAGAGAAGTAAGGATCACAAAACTGCGTCATTAGGTGATAGTTTAAGTGCCGGGAAGTGCCTAAAACTCACCCAAAGTGCAGAATTTTGCATTAATTTACAAAATTCAATATTTTAACATGCTAGTGTTATGCAGAAAATTGACTAAATGGTCCTGTATGCTTTCCTAAGTGTCGGGAATTAAAAGTGTCACAAAAGGGTACTTAAAGAACACTAAACGGAATAACTTTACACTTTAACGAACCGGTATCTAACCGAACAACCGAACATTACCCGGAATACCAAAATTTTACTAGAAACATTTTTTAATTATTTTTGGACTACTTATGATCCCCGAACACCCTAACACACTATATAATGTGTCATACACTTAAAACACTAGACTTTTACACTTAACACCCTAGCTATTTACCCACTTACCATCAAAGTTACACATAACCCCCCTGGATTTACGGTTGAAAGGGGTGTCCCCACTTGTGATCCCCAAAATCCTACAAGATATTATGGGATATTACTTGATTTTATTAGATATTGCATAGATTTCCCTTGATATTCTATAGATTTTCTTTGGATTATAAGTAACCTACTTATCATTAAAATTTGCAACTACCCCCCCCCCCCCCCATGCCATTTACGGTCACAAAGGACCCACCACCATGCCCCCAAGATTTGTTTCTTTATTTTATTAGATCTTGCTTGTGTATGTTGACAAAATATTGGATGAAAAGATTATAAGTATGGTGTATATCTCTAAAGATCTCTCCATATCATTTCATTCACAACACCACTCAACCTCACTCCACTCCTTCACTCTCTCCTCTCCCTCTCGGCTCACCTTACAACCGCCACCACCACCACCTTGCAACCACCATACAACCATTTTCAAGCTTGTTTCAAGTGTTAAAAGGTGATACATGGAGCTTGGATTTTGGAGTTTGAAGAACTTGAAGAACCTTCATCTTTAGCTTTCATTCACCATTTTCTTCATCATTTTCTCTTGAGATCTTCCCTAGCCTTTGAGCTAGTAGTAAGACTTCTTTGATCCTTGTTTACTTCATGTCTTTAGTGGTTAAAAGATGTATATTGTTATGAATCATAAAAGCACTAAAGAACATACACATAAGTCATGAACATAAAGCTACATAAAGATGAAATGTGATGAAATATTGTTAGTATGATGTTGTTTTGAATATGTTGATGAATGCTTGATGATTTCTTGGTAATGTGATGTTAATCACCATATTGAACTTGTTAAAGGATGATTAGAAACATGATTTAACAAGATTAGGAGATGATTATGTGTTTACATAAAATAATCATCTTCTAATAAAAATATGAACTTGATAAATAAAGATGATTTCTTGAAATATAGTAAAATAAAACGAGTTGGTGATCATGTAGATCCGAGATTTACAAACGATTTTTCTAAAGAAAACCAAGTTTAAAAAGATGATTTTAAAAAGATCGTGACTTTTACTTGCACTCACACCATTTTTGTAAATGAAATAAGTGTAAGAACACTTTATTTACAAGAAGAGTTCAAAAGAATAATTTTTGTAAAATTTGTTCACAAGTTGTTAACACCGAGATTCTTCAAAATGAGATTTTTAAAGGGATGAATACACTTTGGGAGGTAACTAAGACCACTAAACACCTCACCAAGTTACTACGCGTCTTTATGAAATATCAAGTTCATGAATATTATATAAAGCATATAGTTTTTGCTCTTGGTGATGTAAGGTGTTTAAAGATTGATTGTTGATGGATATTGTGATTGTTTTGAAAAGAAAATGATATGCTAATTAGCATGGACACCTCCATTTACAAAGGAAACTATGGCGAAATTTTCTGAAAATCCAAACACTTTGAAAATATTTTCTAGACAAGTGTTACAAGTATACTTTTAAACTATGTTTTCAATATAAATTTTGCCATAGATTTTTGTAACAAAAATACAAGTATTGGAGGATGGCTTTTGGGAATAAAAATGGGTAAATATATATTTAGAATATATATTTTGTATTAAGACACTTGTATGAATATTTGCATGATTTGTGAACTAGTTATATTATTTTAGGGTAAAATAATATATCTTAACAAAAGACCGTGAAATTACAACTCCAAAATAATACCAAAAATCACAAGGAATAAATATTTAAGTTACACACTTGATATGGTGAAACCAAACGGTAAAACGTAACTTACAAAATATTCCGAAGAACACCGTTACAATATATTTTTGGTAAATACTATTTTGGAAACGAAAGAAGTGAAAATATGATTTTTGTATATATTACCAAGTATATCATATTTTCGACAAAGAAAAAATATATTATTTTTGGGAAGTTAAAATATATTTTCTTAGCATATTAGAAGATATATGATTTTGGGAAAATATATATTTTCTGGATGATGTATTATTTTTTTGGGACAAAATAAGTTATTATATATTTTCTAAGGTGGGACTTGAAAATATAAGTGTTTTGAAAATATATATTGGGAATATATTGACGTATTCTTATTTGGAATAATACACCGGAATACGACGCCAATACATGGCAAGATATACCAATGCAAGAATACGAATACACAAGTATGAGATACTCCCATCCTTGGGAAGGAAATGCGAATAACAATACTAGTCAATACTAAGACAAGGCACGACCCGCTCGTCTAACAGACCATAGTATGCATGTAGGTAGTCGTGCGTTTTAGAGGAAGCTTCGAGTTACATTGGATACGAAGACGCAAAACAGTGAGTTCATGTCCCACTTTTTCTTTCTTAACTGTTTTCAGTTTTATACTTCGGGGGTGAAATACATGTTACAATTATTACAGACATTTTATACATGGTATGATTAGCTTAAGGAGGGTTTACTACTAGATCATGTGAATGGGTAGGGTGATTAAGGCCATCAATTCTCGTTGTAGGACCGAGGGGCATGAGTGATAGATCTATTTGGGTGTTGCGAGCCCCACTCCTGAGTCCGCTGAGTGGACCATGTGGTGACTATGTCTTACAGCCGAAAGCTCGGTGCGAAATCTGCTATGTTTGAGTCTTCCTGCATCACTTCACACATACCATTGGCTTTGCAACCCAGTGGCGATCTCTTTTTCCTTATTGCTACATACCAGGGACTTACATACATACTTACAATGTTTCAAAGGCTTATATATATATACACAATCGAACACATGAACTCGCTCAACTTTTGTTGATGTTTTTCAAACTACATGTATTTCAGGGAATTTATAAGTGGATCTGGCGGGCGTTGGGAATTTTTATACTGCGTTAAGAATAAAGCTGTCATCCATGGTCTTTGATTTGGGTAATGTGTCTTATTCCTGGATGAGACACGTCATCCAAACCTTGGTGTTACTCAATATCTTTTGACGAGTCCTTAATGAACTAATAAACAATTTATACGGTTTGTAAAACCTGAATTTGAAGTCTGCAATGTTGTTATGTTTTAAACTTATTTAATGGATGACAAACCTATGGTTTTTATCATATAGTTGATGTTATGATTGAATGCAATGATATTAAGAAAGTCATACCATAATCACGCTTCCGCAAAAGTCAGGGTGTGACACAACCTGTCCGACCGGATGACCATCCGAACGGATTGTCATCCGCACGACCGGACCGTCCGATCGGATTACCAATCCGACCGAGCTACTGTCCGAGCCACTTACACCTTGCATCGTTTTACACGTTACTTATCGTTATGTTATCGTTCTAATCAGGCTAATTCCGCTCTAAGCGCTCCCTTCAATCCATCATCGTTGTGAGTATACTCGATCCCTTTTTGCTTTACGCACTTTTAGGTGTTACATACGTTACGAATATTCAAATCACAATCAACACAATACTCAATACTATTTAAACGCTAACCGTTAATGCATGTTATACGTGGCTTATGAATGCTTGTTTGTTATGTTTACACATGGAATGCTGTCTACCTGCCTTAGCAACGATAGTACTATAGTTTGGACTCAGCACCTGTTCGCAGGGGTTGTTAAGGACAATTACTTGCATGGGTTACGGTGGTAATCATGTATTGCGAACTGCCTCAGGCAGTCAACCTGCAGTAATTGGTATCGATGGATCTATTTCGATAACTAACGTGCTTCATTTCACTATGTGTACATGCTGGTTATGCGTAAACGAATTTCAAACTCTATATGCTATTATCAAACTTGTATGCTCACCTTTACATTATATGTATTGACTTTATTTTAACGTATTTGACAGGTTCTTAGGATGCACATCTGCTAGGAAATCGAGGCTAGAATAAGGCTCTAGAGGCCAATAAATAGTTGTCTGTACAAATTAAATCAAAGGTCTCTAGAAGCAGATAAACAATTGCTCTATTTGAAAATCTGATTTGTCAGAATAGAACTATTTGCCTAGATTTTGTCTGTAATAATTTGTTTACCTTTTGAGACATGGTATGGGACATGTTACTTTAAATTGATTGGTAATGATAATTATTATGGAAACTTCTGGACAATCCGTTTCGCTCAGTGCCACGCCCTGATGTTTTCGCCATCGGTTGGGGTGTGACATTCCGTGTTTTTTGAAAATTTACATATTTATAAAGAGTTAATTACGTTTTTTGTCCCTGTGATTTGTCTAGAATCACTATTTCAGTCCATTAGTTTAAAACTGCAAAACAGTCCCTATGGTTTCATTATCACAACTATTACAGTCCACCTGCGTTAACCCCATCAAATTTATCGTTAAGTTTTGGTGTATTGACTAAAATACCCCCTGTTAAAAAAATATAAAACAAACATTTTTTTTATAAAATTTCCTAATAGTAAATTACATTTTTCGTCCTTTATGTTTGTATCGAATTGCAGTGGATAGCCTTTAACTTCATTAATTACAGTCACAATCCTTTATTTGGAAAATTCATTGCACCTTTCGTCCTTTAGCACTAACCAAGTTAAAATTTCATGTTAAGTCTAATTAGTTAAGGGTAGTTTAGTCATCTTACCAACTTAGTTAAAGAAAACTAAAACCCAATTTTAAAAACCCATTTATCTTTCAACTTATTCATTCTTTCCCCTTCTTCTTTCACCATCACCACCACCACCCTAACCACCATCACCACCACCAATCTCTCTTATCTCAATCTCATTTCTCTCTTTCCCTTTTATCTCTCTCTCCAACCATACCAGATCTACATGCAAGCACTGATATGTTGGAATCACTATAAAGCCATAGATGTACTGCAAAACACCGTCGCCGAATCCAATCGTGTGACAACCAGTAGTTTACTCCTTTAATTACGCGATTAACACGACTCTCCACCATACCCACATCCAGTTCAGACTTGCAACAGCGGAACATGGCGGCAGACACCGGGGAACGTACTAAATTGAGAGAGATTGAGAGAGTGAGTGTGTGAGATGGGAGTTAGATCGAACAGAGAAAGAGAAGAATCGGAAAGAAGGGAAGTGCCGGCCACCATACGCGGCGGCAGCCGGCGGTGGTGGTACTTTATCTCCGACGAGTTTCATCGATGACTGATGGTGACAATGATGGTGGTGATGGTGGCCGACACCACTGCCGGTGATGAAGGCAAAGTTGGTGTATCGGGTTATGTTTCGTGTTCGGGGCTGTTCCGGTTCGGGTTTGTAACTTCAGGTGGTTCGGGTTCGGGTTTCGAATTAGTCACGGTTCGAGTTTGGTTCCGGAGTTTCGTTCAAGTCAGACTTTGGTTCATGGTGGTTCAAGTCAGATTTCTTCGGGTGTTTTGGTCTCGGCTCGGGTTCAGGCGACTGTGGTTCGAGTTAAGTTTCGGTTCAGTCAAAGGCGGTCAACAGCACATCTGTGCGGTTCGGGTTCCTAGGAACGAGTCCACTCAGTCAAACCGAGTCGACTCGATCAAACTCAGTCAACAGCAAGTCAACTCGGTCAAACCGACATAACTCGGTCAACTCAGTCCACGTTCCGACATGAGAGTTTGGTAAAGTCTAGAGACGCGATGAACGATTTCGTTATTTTTATAGTTTTAATTATTTTTGTGAAAACGAGCTCGAGCCAATTCGAAATTGAGATTAGTTTACCTTTTGAGATATTCGACGAAGTTATATATATATATATATATATATTGTTTACATTGATTGAGTAACTGTTGAATTTTGAAAAATAACGACTTGTGTTGTCGGGGGCGTCCATAAACAGAGGAAACTCTGCCCGTTTTTCGAGAGAATCTGTAAAACAAAACGCGTTTTATTATAAGACGAAACCTATTAAATCCGAGAAACTTTTATGAAAAACAAATACAAATGAGTAAATACTTTCGACAACACTTTATAACTTACTAAAACGATGTTAACGCGAACTCTTTTTACAAAATCAATATAATTATTTATATTGTTTCAAAAGCCGACAACACACATTCGTTTTTTTTAAAAATAAATACAGTTTGTATATTTATTTCAAACATCAAACGACTCGTATTCTTTTATAAAAATAAATACAGTTGATATATTTATTTCAAACATCAAACAACTCGATGATTCATCGATAAAATAAATATAACTTTTTATATTTATTTCAAATGCCTAAACGGCAAATACCCATATTTTGATAATTATCATATGAGACGTAATATATAATACGAGTTTGTTATATATTATTTTCATATAAGTATTCCTTACATACACGTACGACTTCTCGGGACGACTAACACAATCATATCGCTATATTTATATATTTTTATATTTTAAATCTCTCGAAAACTAAGTATTTCCACAACTTAGTAAGTTTCACTGACATTAAACGGAACTTAACAAATATAATTTAATCATTTTTGTTAGGTTAACAACTTACCGTCGAATCGTTCGGTTAACGATTCGGTAGAGCTCAGTGACACGTAGTTAGTTACTGCTTCTATTTAGAAACTTATAAGATATTCCATGATTAGGGATATTATAGAACGCACGCTAGCAAATCACGTCTTGGACACGACATCACGAAGTCATATTTAGCTTGCTTTGCACATGGAAACCAGGTGAGTTCTTAACCCCACCTTTTTACGATTTTACATTTTTATAAATGTTTTCGGGGTGGAAAGACATGCACATTTTGCAAAGCATACAAGGTTTTCGATAAACACCAACTACATATTTCTAAACCACGCTACAAACAAGTTTTAACTCACATAAATGATTTGTGAATTTCAATAAGCTCAAATGGTTTACGAAAGGTTTATACTAAAGATACCGGTTTTCGAAACAGACGTATTTTCAAAATGTGCATACAAACGTTTTCTAGTTTTCTAAACTTGGGTGATAATATACGAACAAACAGTATGTTAAACTAAGGAATGGTACATAGATCATGTTACGAATAGGGTGAAAATTAAGCACCATTAATCAACGTATACATTTAGACTGAGGAGAGAAAGGTTAGATCTAGTGGGTTTCAAGCAACCTCACTCTTGGCCTACTTCTACCAAAGAGTGCTTTTATGTCTCAGTCAAGGTGACAAAAATGCCTAGGTTTGGATGCTTCCAGTGTTGTCACGTATGTTAATGTCGTAGCTAAACATTAGCGATCTCAAATTCCTTGAATTTACAACTCACAAACTTACGTTTTACAATCTACAAACTTACACTTACATACCATGATTTATACAAATACAATGCATAGGATTATGCATGCTTGTTTTTAGTGTTAGGTGTGAACATTGACGGTTACACAAATTTTAAAAACACAAGAGTTTACAAATACAAGGTTTTACGAACATAATGCGTTACAAATACGAAGTTTCACAACTACAAAGTTTCCATATAACATGCCAAAGAAAATGGTTTTAAATTCGTTTTCTCAAACAATACTTCAAAAACCGGTTATTCAAAAAGATTTATTTCAAATCTTTTACAAACAAACTATGAACTCGCTCAACTTTATGTTGATTTTTCGCATGTTTCTTTTTCATGTTGCATTTCAAAGTTATGGTACGGTTGGAATAGGAGAACCATGAGGATTCGAGTACTTAGTGGGCGTTCGCTTTCTAGAAGTCTTAGCATTAACTGCTTCCGCTGTGCAATGAATATACCAGTCCAGTCACGCCATCTCTTGTCACACCCTGACTTTTGCGGAAGCGTGATTTGGTGTGACTTGCTTAATATCATTGCATTCAATCATGACAACAACTATATGATAATAACCAAAGGTGATCATCCATTAATTTAGTTTGAAACATAATAACATTGTTTAAAACTTAGACATCAAATTCGAGTACAAACCATGCAACTTGTTCTTAGAGTTCACAAAGACTCGACAAAAGATATTAATTAAAACCGGACTTTGGGAGTTGTGCCTTATCTAGGATAAGACACACAATCCAAATCCTCAGACATAGGACGACACCTTTTATTCTTAACTTCACTTGAAACATCCAAACGCCTGCCAGATCCATACTTAATTATCTGAAATACATGTATTTTGAAAATATCAACAAAAGTTGAGCGAGTTCATGTTTTTTGTATGTGTGCTTGAATCATCCTTGAAAACATTAGTAAGTATGTTTGTATGTATGTATGTATGAAAACTGGTATGAAGCGACAAGGAACAGATCAATTAATGTGTAGCTAATACATTCACATGTGTGAAACGGCGTAGGAAGGCTCAAACCTAGCAGATTTGTACCAGGCCTCCGGCTGTAAGAAATAGTCACCTCATGGGCCACCCTGGTCCACATGGGTGTGGGCTCGCTACACCCAAATAGATCTATCACTCATGTCCATCAGTCCTAAAATGAGGATTAATGGTCTTAAGAGTGCGCCTACCCTTTCACAAGATCTAACAGTATTTTCCTTAGCTAACCATACCATTTGTATTTGTCTGTAAACATTTAGTAACATGTACTTCACCCCCGAAGTTATAAAACAAAAACAGTTTAAAGAAAAGGGGGAACATGAACTCACTGTTTTGTGTTCCTTGTATCCGATGTAACTCAAAGCTTCCTCTAGAACGCACGACTACCTACATGCGTGCTACGGTCCATTAGACGAGCGGGTCGTGCCTTGACTTAGTATTGATTAGTGTCTTTGAGTTACGCTTCAAAGTGCCTTCATTATCATTTCAAGTATATAATTATTTGTTAAAATAATTAATAATTTAACTTAAATTATATTTATTAAATTTTTGGAATAATTGTTAAAACAATGTATATTAACTTAATATTTCCCAAGTATTTATACTTGTATATCCTTCCCAAGGATAGGTGTATTTGTATTCGTATTCTTATACTTGTATATTTTTGCCATATATTGGGATCGTATTCCGGCGTGTATTTATACGTACGAGAATACATATTTTTTTTATATTCATTAAGTATTCTTTATACTTAATTTCGTATTAATTCTTCCGGGATATTATCTTTAATAAAAGTCCACCAATATATATTTCCAAAATATATATTGTAATAACTATTACTTCGAAAAATCATTTATAATTTTTCTTTGGCAAAAATATTTGTATTCTATTATAAGTTCCAAAAATTAATATATCTTCAAGTCCAATCTTGGAAAATATATATAAACTCATTCTTCTCCAAAAATGATATGTTTCATATTTATTGAGAAAATATTGTATTTCATGTTCATGTAAGAAAGTATATATTCCTTAAAAATAATACATCTTCTAAAAATTTCAAGAAAAATATATATTTCATACTTGTCAAAAATAATATATTTTTCATTGTCAAAATATGAGATATTTTTGTAGTAATTGTAAAAATCATATTTTTGTTTCCTTGGTGTCCAAAATATTATTTACCATAATATACTTTGTGAATAAATTCCGGAATATCTTTGTAAGTCTTATTCCATAGTTCGGTTTCTCCAATATTTTTGTGTAAGTGTGTATATTTATTCTTTGGAATTTTTGGTATTATTTTGGATTGTGATTCTTGGTATTTTAATGAGTTATAATATTTTATGTCCTAAAATCATATAACTAATACACAAAATATACAAATAATCACACACATGGTGTCTTCTAAATATCTATTTCCTAAATACATATTTAGTCACTTTTATTTATGAAAATCAACCTCCAGTAATTTTATTTTTATGTAACAAAAATTATGGCAAAGTTTTTGTAGAAACTCATGGTTAAAATACACTTGTAAATATTTGTTTAAAAATATTTTTCTAAGTGTTTATATTTTTAGAAAATTTTGCCATAGTTTCCCCTAAAAATGGAGGTTTCCATGCTTTCTAGCATATCATTTTCTTTTGCAAAAATCAACACAATCAATTCACAATCATCAACAAACAACCTTTACTTACCAATCTTGCCAAAAACAAGTGGTAATCTACAACCTCATGAACTTGAATATTTGTAAAATTTGTAGGAACTTACTAGTGTTCTTAGTAAGTCTTGTTACCCTTTGAAATGTGATTAGTTCTTTAGAAACTTCATTTTTAAAGAAGTTAGATGTTTACAACTTCAAATCATATTTTCTAAAAATATTTCTTTATGCATTCTTCTTGTTACACAAGTGTTTCTGCACTTGTTTAACCACTAAAAATAAGATTTGTTTATGTAAGTACCAAGATTAAATGAAACTCATGTTTTTTAACTTGGTTTATTTGAAAAACCATTCATAAATCTTTAGATCTACAAGTGTTACTACTCACTTTGATCATTATTTTTCAAGAAACCACTTTGTTATTTCAAGTTCATGCTTCATGTGTGGATGATCTATCATCCTACAATATTTCTACTTTCTCATCTTGGTAGATTATGTTTTTAATCATGATCTAGCAAGATCTTATGATGATTGATGCGTGTGAAGTATCGTAGGTTTTTAATGTATATTTTAAGCCTTTTACACTTATTAGTCAAGTTTTAAATTTATAAAACACGATATTTACTAACACTAAACACACATATGGGCAAGTGCACCCATCGTGAGCGTAATATAGTGTTGGTAAGATACCGAGGTCGTCCAAGGACACAAGAGCTTTTAGTACCGGTTTATCCTCAACGTCTAATCAAATCAAAAGTTAGAAAAAGGTTTTTTTAAACAAGAAAAATAAAACTAACTAAAATGCTAAAAAATAAAATAAAATAAAAAACAGATAGGCAAGATGAATCACTTGGATCCGACTCGTGTGTAGTGTAACCTTTGATTATTTCCGCACTTTTTAAGAGATATCTTAGTTATTGTAGTAGGCCCCTCTTTTGAAGGTGACGTTACCCTCAACCCAGTAGTTTGAGTCAGCAAGGATACAATCCTAAAGGGTCGGATTATTTAAATATAATTAATTAAGTTATTAATGCATAATGTGGTAGGCCCCTCTTTTGAAGGTGACGTTACCCTCGGCTAAGTAGTCTGATTCAGTAGGGATACAGTAGCCTACATATGAGGGGATCAAAGAGTTTGGACCCCCGTCATCCAATACCGGTGGGTATTGAAGGAGGTCCTACTAAATTTGACCCAGGTTCTTGCAGGATCTATACACTGAACAAGACAAGACTCTTACCAAACCGTTCCCTTAACCCCCGACCAGGTAGCCAATATACCTCCATATAGACCGTGGAGATATGAATGGTGAAAATCTTTTATTTTATATAGACAGTAAAATAATGCCAAGACACCACGGACAAACGATAAGGAAGAATCACCTTCAACATAAGAAACTAGTTATTAAAGTCATTAATACATAACCAAATAAAAAGTGCGAAAAGATTAAAAATAAAAAGTATTACACTAGACACTTGTCTTCACCAAGTGATGTAAGAGACTTAGGCAAACATGGCCTTTGATTGTCAAGAACTCTTACGATCAATCTTGGATCCCGAGACGACTCACACACTCTATGATGGATGATGGTGTTGTGATGGTGGTGGAGGGTGGGTGAAGTGTGAGAGAGGTGGTGTGCCAAGGGATGGTTTGCAAATGAGCCAAGCACCCCTATTTATAGCCTGAACAGTAGCTCGGGCACGGCCCCGTGTCCACCCTTCTTCTCTTTCTTAATTAACTGCAGTTTGTCTGCATTAGTTGACCACGCCCCCGTGTCCGCTGGGCACGACCCCGTGTGCAGAAGCATATCTGTACTATCAAGATTTCCCCAGATTCTGCGAATCTTAGAGTTGACCACGGCCCCGTGTCCGCTGGGCACGCCCCCATGGTGGGTGATAGAAGCTTCTATAACTTTGTCTTTTCTGCAGACACTTGGGCACGCCCCCGTGCTCATTGAGCACGGGGCGTGTTCAGCCTTCTGTTCTCTTGTTTTTGCTTGGGAAGATGCTGCCGGGGGGTCGGGCATGCCACATTTATTCCTTTTCTTGTATTTATGTTAGATTTAGCTGCCTTTTTGCTTCTTTTGTTCATTTGAGCTCATTTAATCCTGAAAATACAAAAGGAAGACAAAAACACACTTTTTCCAACATTAGTACTAAAAAAGAGTTAGTTTTATGCCACATTTGATGTAATTTATATGTTGCATTTTGCACACATCAAATACCCCCACACTTGAATCTTTGCTTGTCCTCAAGCAAAACTCTTTATAATGTGGCTTTACACTCCCAAATGGAATGGGTAGAAGAGAAGGTTTTTGGGCTTGTCATAGAGTGTCGGGATTTCCAAGATTCTTTATTAAGTTTTATTTTTATTTATTTACAATCCTATTCGTCATGATTTATTTAAAACATTACATAAGATAAATTACTTATTAGGGCATAACATGCCTTTTTAAAATTCCACTTATATACAAGTTCACATACCTCACGGGGATCACTCAACACTCGGCCGAAGATGTTTTTTAGTGAATCACTCGAGAGTGGCATGGAACTTACTCTTACCATAAGCTTGCCAAGCAATCAATCATCCTCCTTTTTAACTATACACCTTTGTAAATATCAAGAGGACTTTTTGGGTGAAGGGGTAGGCTTGGGTTAAAGGTAGGTGGTTGGGTTAGTGGTTAGTAGAAAAGGGCGAAAGGCGTAAAAAGCATCGGTTTTCATGAGACTTTTTTATTTTTCATAACTTTTTATTTTGATGAAGTGATTCTTCAAACAAATTTGTTTTTTTGATAAACTTGTTTGTTTATTTTTGGCTTTATCATCATAAACATATTTTTTTATAAGGAAGTCATAAGAAAAACCGGGCTTGTTACTAAAACAAAGGGTTTAAAATAAAAAGGGTTTTGGTGGGTAAAAGGGTGTTTGTTTTGGGTTAAGAAATGAAAAGGTTTAGGCTCAAAGGGGTTAACTAAGGGGATTTTGGGTAGGTGGTAAAAAAAAGAAAAATAATGGTGTAGAAATAAAAAGGGTTTAGTCCTAATGCCTCCATCATTTACTTACTCAGGTTTAAGTTGGTAAGGTCCGGGAATGTATTGTCGTGGCAAGTTCTAGAGTCGTGAGAACCAAGCGGGTATTCATACAAGAAACGAAAAAATGAGCAATTAGTTTAAAGATATGTATTTGTATGCTCAATAAAGGCTCAAAACTCACTTTTTGTGGGAATGGGTTTTTATGTGATCAAGTATATATAATCAAATTTTAACTAAACTTGTCATGCCGTTTCATAATTTTCTTATGTTGGTTATTTTTATCACGACGCTATCGGTTGTAAATTTGTAAAAATATAACCTTTTTAGAACTTGAAACTCCCAAATTAAACCTAGACAAGTAAAAAAAATGAAAAACTTTTGAAAAAAATTTGGGGTGATTAGCGGTTCCAATAGAGTTTTGTGTAAGGCTTGTAATTAGGACTTGCAAGATTCAAAGTTTTAGCATCCCCCCACACTTAAATTACACATTGTCCTCAATGTGTCCCAAAAATAAGTTTTTAGATTGATTGAATGTGTAAAAAGGTGTGAAAAAGCAAAAAAATTAGGTTAATGGGCATCTGGACACGGCCCCGTGGTGTCCAGACACGGCCCCGTGGTATCCAGGCACGGCCCCGTGTTCAGATCGCCAGTAACAAAAATGAGTAAAAAGAAACAGAATCCTGGGCACGGGGGCGTGTTCAACGAGCACGCCCCGTGTCCAGTTACCTGAACTGGGCATTTTCTGCAGACGGCTGGGCACGGGGCGTGTTGGGTGAGCACGGCCCCGTGCTGAACTTGCTGTAATGAAGAAAAATTTGTCGGGTGGCCCTGTTTTTTTGCATGGGGTGCTGGTTCAAGTTTTCCTTGGTATCCTTCACCATCCTGAGTGTGTTTTATTCCTGTAAATTTAAACTAAACTAGAAAACATTAAAATTAAGAGTAAACTGCCATTTTGGTCCCTGTGGTTTGGCCAGTTTTGCCACTTTAGTCCAAATCTCAAACTTATTACATCTGGGTCCCTGTGGTTTGCATTTTGTTGCCATTTTAGTCCAAATTTCTAATTTGACCAGATTTCCCATTAATGACCTGCTATTTTGACTTTACCCTCAGGGGCATTTTGGTCATTTTAGATTTATTATCTCTTTATTATAACTCAATTATAATAAAACCCCTTATCATCATCATCTTCAACCTCATCTCTCAAACAGACATCTCTCTCTCTCTCTCTCTCTCAACATAAATCATCTTCTTCAAAGTTCCCAAACCACAAACCCACCCTTTCATCTGCAGACCAGTCATCATCTTCATCATCGGCATCATCCTCATCATGGCCGATCAATCCAGACTAGTCACCGGCTACCCCGCCACCACCACCACCACCACCGGCCACCCAACCACCGGCTTCATCATCGTCATCATCATCCCCAAAAATAATCAGCTCTCTCTCTCTTCTCTCTCTCTCTGTAGCACCACCACCGCTACCTCCTCCCCCTCTCTCTCTCTCTATAGCACCACCACCACCACCACCGCCACCTCCTCCCCCTTCTCACCACCGCCACTCCGGCGTCGTCCCCCTTCTCACCACCGCTCTTGGCTCGAAACCCTATCGAAACTCAGATCCACCATCGTCATCGTGATCTCTGATGCTTGTTTCAGATATGTTGGCGTGGTGGTGCGCCGTGAGAGATGGTGGTTCAGATCTGCTGATGCTTCCACCGCTTTTCTCTAATTTCCCATTTTACAAGAAGCCCTAATTCCAAAAATCACGAGGATCTGGATTCGTATTTTAAAGGTTAGTGGTTGTTGATTTGGATCTGCTTGTTTCTGATTGTGATCTAGTTGTGGTTAATTTGGTGCTGAAGTAATTGAATTGTGTAGGTTAGGGTTTAATTGGATTAATTTGTTTAGATTTGGTTGTTTGTAGGTTTTGGATAACTTGTTGTTAGGTTTTGTTTAGTTTGTATCATCGGGTGAGTAATTGGATATGATTTGCTGCAGTTAGGGCTTTTGATTGAAAACAGTTAACTGTTTAGTTTGCTGCAGTTAGGGATTTTGATTTGCTGCAGGCAGTGATGTTCTTGAAGATGATGTTCTTGATTTTCTGGGTTTTGATGATGTTTGAAGATGAACGAGGTCTGGGTTTTGATGATGTTCTTGAAGATGATGTTCTTGATTTTCTGGATTTTCTGGGTTTTGATGATGATAAAAGATGATGTTCTTGAGGATGATGTTATTAAATATTGAAATGTTATAATAAATTGACATGGACCAAAATGCCCCTGCACTAAAGGACAAAATAATCAGTTTTCAACTCTCAAAATAGAGGGTTTTTTGATTTTGGACTAAAATGGCAACAAAATGCAAACCACAGGGACCCAGATGTAAAAAGTTTGAGATTTGGACTAAAGTGGCAAAAGTGCCCAAACCACAGGGACCAAAATGGCAGTTTACTCTAAAATTAATCTAAACTAAGCTAAGGATAGTTCCGCGGAATGCCTCCGTGGTGCGCCACGTTTATAAGGGTCCTTGGCTAGACCCTAAGCCTGGTCATATGTCACCCAAGTGGGATGTTTTGCATCCCATGCTACACCGTCAGAGAGCGTCATCCAAACTTGAGTCTATGACCTTCATGTAGTTGACCGGGTCGTCGTCTTCAACTCTTTTTCCAACTCCAAACTTCATTTCCTCGTCCCCAATCCTCAATGTTAGTGTTCCATCATTCATGTCTACCACCGCTTGGGCCGTAGCTAGGAATGGCCTCCCTAAGATGAGTGGCACTTCGGTATCTTCCTCCATATCTAGTATGACAAAGTCGGCCGGGAAGACAAATTTCGCCGACTTTGACCAATAGATTTTCAGCGACACCTTGTGGATATTTGTAGGGCTTGTTTTCACAAGGCCGAGTCGGCTGAACATTGATGCGGGCATGAGGTTGATGCTAGCTCCAAGATCGGCTAGTGCATTGCGAATGGGGGATTCCCCAATCGAGCAAGGAATTGTGAAGCTTCCAGGGTCAATCTTCTTTTGCGGGAGTTTGTTGAGTAGCAAGGCGGAGCATTCTTCGCCTAAATTAACTAATTGCAATGATTCAATTTTCCTTTTATGGGTGAGGAAGTCCCTCATAAATTTTGAATATTTAGGCATTTGAGTTAGGACTTCGATAAATGGAATATTAACATGCAATTGTTTTAGTAAATTTTTGAACTTTGCGAATTGCTCATCGGTCTTTTGTCGAATCAACCGACCGGGGTATGGAATCGGAGGAGTCTTAGTAGGCCCTTGAATTGGTGGAGAAGCCTTCTCTTGTTGGGGCGTGGGTGGAGTTGTGGTTTGGCTAGATTGGCTTCTTTCAGTTGGTGGCAATGGAGCCTCCTCGGGACCCACGGTACGGTTTCTCAATGTGATGAGATGTACTTGTGCCTTTGGGTTGGTTTCGGTATTACTCGGTATCGTGCCTTGTGGTCTCTCGGAGAAATTCTGAGCTATTTAATTTAATTGTTTTTCAATGTTGTGACTGCTAGCTTGTTGATTTCTAAAATTCGATTCCAATTGTTGAAATCGATCCGAGTTTTTCTTTTCGGTGTCGGAGATGAGGCGAGATACAGTATCTTCAAGCCTTTCTCGTCCACCTTGTTGTTGAGAGAAATTTTGTGACTCGATTCTTGGTTGTTGAAAGTTTGTTCGTTGGTTTAGATTTTGTTGGTTACTACTATTGCCGGGTTCTCTCCAACCAAGGTTAGGGTGATTACGCCATCCTTGGTTGTAGGTACCCGTTGGAGGACCCGACGACCTAGGTCTATTATCAATGTAGTTTACCGTTTCTGTTTGATCATCTAATTCTTTCATACAACTCCAATTTTCATGTGGCCCACCACACCCCTCACAAGCCATAACCGAGACCGTCTTTGCCATTTCTAAATTTTTGAAGAAAGGGCCTCGATTTGAGCTTGTAAAGAAGTGCTTTCATCAACCTTATGGGCACCCGGGGCAATAGATTTATTGCCTCGGGGAGTGTGCCACTGAAAATTGGTTTGAGCAATTTCCTCAATTTGATTATATATTTCATTTGGGTGACGATTACCTAAAAGTCCCCCGAAGCTAGAATCAAGTGTTTGTCTTGTGTGTGGCAACAACCCATTGTAGAAAGTGGATACTTGTTGCCATACTGCAAGACCGTGATGAGGACACTTTCTTAGTAGCTCCTTGAACCTTTCCCAAGTTTCATATAAGGATTCCCCATCCTCTTGTGAATATGTATTAATTTCAGTCATTCGTTTAGCCGTTTTAGCAGGAAGGAAATACTTATATAGAAACTTTTGGGCTAGTTCATCCCAGGTGTTTACCGAGCCAACTGGGAGGGTGTTAAGCCAAGCCTTAGCTCGGTCTTTTAGTGAAAATGGAAACATTCGAAGGCGGATGGCGTCGTTTGATTCTCCATTGATCCGAAAGGTATCACATATTTCTAAGAAATTAGTAATATGTAGATGGGGATCCTCGTCCGCAAGCCCATGGAAGGTTGCGGAGTTTTGAAGCATTTGTATCAACTGCGGTCGAAGTTCGAAGTTGTTGGCTTCGACATTCGGTGCATTGATAGCGGCGCCGAGATTACCTACGGTGGGTCGTAGGTAATCCATGAGGGTACCTTGGTCCACCATTGGAAGTGGGTCCCCCGAAACTTTCTCTTGGTTTTTAGCTTTAAGTCTTCTTCTTAGAAAGCTTTCGGGTTCGTCTAGGGGTTCTTTTATGTCTCTACTTGAACTGGAGCTTATACACTACGTGGAAAATTCAGATGTGGCACCTGGGTTCCAAGTCCTGCAATAAAAACAAAGAAGAACGTTGGTCAAAAGATTCACCACGGCCCCATGCTCAGATGAACACGACCCGTGGTCGGAGATACAGTAATTGTTTTCCGGATCCCTGTTACTGGGGAGTTCAACATGGCCACGTGTTGCACCGACACGGCCCTGTGCTCAACTCTCTGTAACTCGGAAAATAAAAACTGCCAGTAACAATACTGGGCACGACCCGTATCCAACCTGGCACGGCCCGTGCTGAGCTCTGCAGAAACTGAAAAAAATTAAGAAAATCCTAAAAAAAACAGAAAAATTAAAAAAAAAACGATTAGGCCTTTGATTCCTAACTTTCTTAAAATCCTTGTATCCTCGGCAGCGGCGCCAAAAACTTGATGCGTGTGAAGTATCGTAGATTTTTAATGTATATTTTAAGCCCTTTTTACACTTTTTAGTCAAGTTTTAAATTTATAAAACACGATATTTACTAACACTAAACACACATATGGGCAAGTGCACCCATCGTGAGCGTAGTATAGTGTTGGTAAGATACCGAGGTCGTCCAAGGACACAAGAGCTTTTAGTACCGGTTATCCTCAACGTCTAATCAAATCAAAACTTAGAAAAAGGTTTTTTTAAACAAGAAAATTAAAACTAACTAAAATGCTGAAAAATAAAATAAAATAAAAAACAGATAGGCAAGATGAATCACTTGGATCCGACTCGTGTGTAACCTTTGATTATTTCCGCACTTTTGCACTTTTTAAGAGATATCTTAGTTATTGTAGTAGGCCCCTCTTTTGATGGTGGCGTTACCCTCAACCCAGTAGTTTGAGTCAGCAAGGATACAATCCTAAAGGGTCGGATTATTGAAAGATAATTAATTAAGTTATTAATGCATAATGTGGTAGGCCCCTCTTTTGAAGGTGACGTTACCCTCGGCTAAGTAGTCTGAGTCAGCAGGGATACAGTCCTAAGTAGCTGGGTTAAAGTTTTAATAGTAGCTTACATACGAGGGGATCAAAGAGTTCGGACCCCCGCCATCCAATACCGGTGGGTATTGAAGGAGGTCCTACTAAATTTGACCCAGGTCCTTGCAAGATCTATACACTGAACAAGACAAGACTCTTACCAAACCGTTCCCTTAACCCCCGACCAGGTAGCCAACATACCTCCATATAGACCGTGGAGATATGAATGGTGAAAATCTTTTATTTTATATAGACAGTAAAATAATGCCAAGACACCACGGACAAACGATAAGGAAGAATCACCTTCAACATAAGAAACTAGTTATTAAAGTCATTAATACATAACCAAATAAAAAGTGCGAAAAGATTAAAAATAAAAAGTATTACACTAGACACTTGTCTTCACCAAGTGATGTAAGAGACTTAGGAAAACATGGCCTTTGATTGTCAAGAACTCTTACGATCAATCTTGGATCCCGAGATGACTCACACACTCTATGATGGATGATGGTGGTGGATGATGGTGTTGTGATGGTGGTGGAGGGTGGGTGAAGTGTGAGAGAGGTGGTGTGCCAAGGGATGGTTTGCAAATGAGCCAAGCACCCCTATTTATAGCCTAAACAGCAGCTCGGGCATGGCCTCATGTCCATTAGGCACAGCCCCGTGTCCACCCTTCTTCTCTTTATTCATTAACTGCAGTTTGTCTGCATTAGTTGACCACGCCCCCGTGTCCGCTGGGCACGACCCCGTGTGCAGAAGCGTATCTGTACTATCAAGATTTCCCCAGATTCTGCGAATCTTAGAGTTGACCACGGCCCCGTGTCCGCTGGGCACGCCCCCGTGGTGGGTGATAGAAGCTTCTACAACTTTGTCTTTTATGCAGACACTTGGGCATGCCCCCGTGCTCAGCACGGGCGTGTTCAGCCTTCTGTTCTCTTGTTTTTGCTTGGGAAGATGTTGTCGGGGGGGTCGGGCATACCACGTTTATTCCTTTTCTTGTATTTATGGCAGTTTACTCTAAAATTAATCTAAACTAAGCTAAGGATAGTTCCGCGGAATGCCTCCGTGGTGCGCCACGTTTATAAGGGTCCTTGGCTAGACCCTAAGCCTGGTCATATGTCACCCAAGTGGGATGTTTTGCATCCCATGCTACACCGTCAGAGAGCGTCATCCAAACTTGAGTCTATGACCTTCATGTAGTTGACCGGGTCGTCGTCTTCAACTCTTTTTCCAACTCCAAACTTCATTTCCTCGTCCCCAATCCTCAATGTTAGTGTTCCATCATTCATGTCTACCACCGCTTGGGCCGTAGCTAGGAATGGCCTCCCTAAGATGAGTGGCACTTCGGTATCTTCCTCCATATCTAGTATGACAAAGTCGGCCGGGAAGACAAATTTCGCCGACTTTGACCAATAGATTTTCAGCGACACCTTGTGGATATTTGTAGGGCTTGTTTTCACAAGGCCGAGTCGGCTGAACATTGATGCGGGCATGAGGTTGATGCTAGCTCCAAGATCGGCTAGTGCATTGCGAATGGGGGATTCCCCAATCGAGCAAGGAATTGTGAAGCTTCCAGGGTCAATCTTCTTTTGCGGGAGTTTGTTGAGTAGCAAGGCGGAGCATTCTTCGCCTAAATTAACTAATTGCAATGATTCAATTTTCCTTTTATGGGTGAGGAAGTCCCTCATAAATTTTGAATATTTAGGCATTTGAGTTAGGACTTCGATAAATGGAATATTAACATGCAATTGTTTTAGTAAATTTTTGAACTTTGCGAATTGCTCATCGGTCTTTTGTCGAATCAACCGACCGGGGTATGGAATCGGAGGAGTCTTAGTAGGCCCTTGAATTGGTGGAGAAGCCTTCTCTTGTTGGGGCGTGGGTGGAGTTGTGGTTTGGCTAGATTGGCTTCTTTCAGTTGGTGGCAATGGAGCCTCCTCGGGACCCACGGTACGGTTTCTCAATGTGATGAGATGTACTTGTGCCTTTGGGTTGGTTTCGGTATTACTCGGTATCGTGCCTTGTGGTCTCTCGGAGAAATTCTGAGCTATTTAATTTAATTGTTTTTCAATGTTGTGACTGCTAGCTTGTTGATTTCTAAAATTCGATTCCAATTGTTGAAATCGATCCGAGTTTTTCTTTTCGGTGTCGGAGATGAGGCGAGATACAGTATCTTCAAGCCTTTCTCGTCCACCTTGTTGTTGAGAGAAATTTTGTGACTCGATTCTTGGTTGTTGAAAGTTTGTTCGTTGGTTTAGATTTTGTTGGTTACTACTATTGCCGGGTTCTCTCCAACCAAGGTTAGGGTGATTACGCCATCCTTGGTTGTAGGTACCCGTTGGAGGACCCGACGACCTAGGTCTATTTTCAATGTAGTTTACCGTTTCTGTTTGATCATCTAATTCTTTCATACAACTCCAATTTTCATGTGGCCCACCACACCCCTCACAAGCCATAACCGAGACCGTCTTTGCTATTTCTAAATTTTTGAAGAAAGGGCCTCGATTTGAGCTTGTAAAGGAGTGCTTTCATCAACCTTATGGGCACCCGGGGCAATAGATTTATTGCCTCGGGGAGTGTGCCACTGAAAATTGGTTTGAGCAATTTCCTCAATTTGATTATATATTTCATTTGGGTGACGATTACCTAAAAGTCCCCCGAAGCTAGAATCAAGTGTTTGTCTTGTGTGTGGCAACAACCCATTGTAGAAAGTGGATACTTGTTGCCATACTGCAAGACCGTGATGAGGACACTTTCTTAGTAGCTCCTTGAACCTTTCCCAAGTTTCATATAAGGATTCCCCATCCTCTTGTGAATATGTATTAATTTCAGTCATTCGTTTAGCCGTTTTAGCAGGAAGGAAATACTTATATAGAAACTTTTGGGCTAGTTCATCCCAGGTGTTTACCGAGCCAACTGGGAGGGTGTTAAGCCAAGCCTTAGCTCGGTCTTTTAGTGAAAATGGAAACATTCGAAGGCGGATGGCGTCGTTTGATTCTCCATTGATCCGAAAGGTATCACATATTTCTAAGAAATTAGTAATATGTAGATGGGGATCCTCGTCCGCAAGCCCATGGAAGGTTGCGGAGTTTTGAAGCATTTGTATCAAATGCGGTCGAAGTTCGAAGTTGTTGGCTTCGACATTCGGTGCATTGATAGCGGCGCCGAGATTACCTACGGTGGGTCGTAGGTAATCCATGAGGGTACCTTGGTCCACCATTGGAAGTGGGTCCCCCGAAACTTTCTCTTGGTTTTTAGCTTTAAGTCTTCTTCTTAGAAAGCTTTCGGGTTCGTCTAGGGGTTCTTTTATGTCTCTACTTGAACTGGAGCTTATACACTACGTGGAAAATTCAGATGTGGCACCTGGGTTCCAAGTCCTGCAATAAAAACAAAGAAGAACGTTGGTCAAAAGATTCACCACGGCCCCATGCTCAGATGAACACGACCCGTGGTCGGAGATACAGTAATTGTTTTCCGGATCCCTGTTACTGGGGAGTTCAACATGGCCACGTGTTGCACCGACACGGCCCCGTGCTCAACTCTCTGTAACTCGGAAAATAAAAACTGCCAGTAACAATACTGGGCACGACCCGTATCCAACCTGGCACGGCCCGTGCTGAGCTCTGCAGAAACTGAAAAAATTAAGAAAATCCTAAAAAAACAGAAAAATTAAAAAAAAAACGATTAGGCCTTTGATTCCTAACTTTCTTAAAATCCTTGTATCCCCGGCAGCGGCGCCAAAAACTTGATACGTGTGAAGTATCGTAGATTTTTAATGTATATTTTAAGCCCTTTTTACACTTTTTAGTCAAGTTTTAAATTTATAAAACACGATATTTACTAACACTAAACACACATATGGGCAAGTGCACCCATCGTGAGCGTAGTATAGTGTTGGTAAGATACCGAGGTCGTCCAAGGACACAAGAGCTTTTAGTACCGGTTATCCTCAACGTCTAATCAAATCAAAACTTAGAAAAAGGTTTTTTTAAACAAGAAAATTAAAACTAACTAAAATGCTGAAAAATAAAATAAAATAAAAAACAGATAGGCAAGATGAATCACTTGGATCCGACTCGTGTGTAACCTTTGATTATTTCCGCACTTTTGCACTTTTTAAGAGATATCTTAGTTATTGTAGTAGGCCCCTCTTTTGATGGTGGCGTTACCCTCAACCCAGTAGTTTGAATCAGCAAGGATACAATCCTAAAGGGTCGGATTATTGAAAGATAATTAATTAAGTTATTAATGCATAATGTGGTAGGCCCCTCTTTTGAAGGTGACGTTACCCTCGGCTAAGTAGTCTGAGTCAGCAGGGATACAGTCCTAAGTAGCTGGGTTAAAGTTTTAATAGTAGCTTACATACGAGGGGATCAAAGAGTTCGGACCCCCGCCATCCAATACCGGTGGGTATTGAAGGAGGTCCTACTAAATTTGACCCAGGTCCTTGCAGGATCTATACACTGAACAAGGCAAGACTCTTACCAAACCGTTCCCTTAACCCCCGACCAGGTAGCCAACATACCTCCATATAGACCGTGGAGATATGAATGGTGAAAATCTTTTATTTTATATAGACAGTAAAATAATGCCAAGACACCACGGACAAACGATAAGGAAGAATCACCTTCAACATAAGAAACTAGTTATTAAAGTCATTAATACATAACCAAATAAAAAGTGCGAAAAGATTAAAAATAAAAAGTATTACACTAGACACTTGTCTTCACCAAGTGATGTAAGAGACTTAGGAAAACATGGCCTTTGATTGTCAAGAACTCTTACGATCAATCTTGGATCCCGAGATGACTCACACACTCTATGATGGATGATGGTGGTGGATGATGGTGTTGTGATGGTGGTGGAGGGTGGGTGAAGTGTGAGAGAGGTGGTGTGCCAAGGGATGGTTTGCAAATGAGCCAAGCACCCCTATTTATAGCCTAAACAGCAGCTCGGGCATGGCCTCATGTCCATTAGGCACAGCCCCGTGTCCACCCTTCTTCTCTTTATTCATTAACTGCAGTTTGTCTGCATTAGTTGACCACGCCCCCGTGTCCGCTGGGCACGACCCCGTGTGCAGAAGCGTATCTGTACTATCAAGATTTCCCCAGATTCTGCGAATCTTAGAGTTGACCACGGCCCCGTGTCCGCTGGGCACGCCCCCGTGGTGGGTGATAGAAGCTTCTACAACTTTGTCTTTTATGCAGACACTTGGGCATGCCCCCGTGCTCAGCACGGGCGTGTTCAGCCTTCTGTTCTCTTGTTTTTGCTTGGGAAGATGTTGTCGGGGGGTCGGGCATACCACGTTTATTCCCTTTCTTGTATTTATGTTAGATTTAGCTGCCTTTTTGCTTCTTTTGCTCATTTGAGCTCATTTAATCCTGAAAATACAAAAGAAAGACAAAAACACACTTTTTCCAACATTAGTACTAAAAAAGGGTTAGTTTTATGCCACATTTGATGTAATTTATATGTTGCATTTTGCACACATCAATGATCAACATCATTTCTACAAACAATCAATGATCAACAATCATAACCACTCATATTCATCAAGATTACTTCATTAAATATGCTCATGTTTATGTTTACTTCTTATGTTCTTTAGTGTTCTTTAAGATTTTGATTATGATTCTTCTTTAACCACTATAAATGGAAGTAAAATGGAGTGTACAAGGTTCTTACCACTAGCTCAAGGCTAGGGATGATTCAAGAGTAGAAAGCAAGTGGATAAAAGCAAATGAGGGAGGTCCTTTAGTTTCCAAAGGCTCCAAGCTTCATAATACGTCTTCTAGCACCCTTGTATGTATGTGGATTTGAATGAAATTGAAGTGATGGTGGTGGTGTTGTTGTGGTTGCTCACGGCCGAAGCCAAGGGAGGGAAGAAGAGAAAGAATGGTGTTGGGTGGTGAAGGTGAAATGAAGTCTGATGAACTCTTATGTTTATTTATAAACCAACCTAAGTAATTTCCAAAGGTCCTAATGTTTAGGAAAGTAATAGCAAGATCAAATAAAATATTTAATCAAATCTTGATATGGGGCCATGTGTTGGCCGATCATAGGTGGGGGGGGGGGGTCTAGAGTAGGCTTTTACCAAACTAGTTACTTACTAGTTGAATTCCAAGTATTAGTTACGTGTTTCAGTTATTAGATATTTTTAGGAGGTGTTATGATGTTCGGGGACCATAACTAGCTTGGTAATGTTAAAACAGTGCTTTTAGTGTAAATTTGATGTTTCGAGTAGTGTCCTGTTGTTCGGTTGGTTACTGGTTCGTAAAAGTGCTAAACTTTGCAGTTTAGTGTGCTTTATGTATCTTTTTATGACATTTCCGATTCCCGACACTTAGGTAAGTATTCAGGATCATTTAAGCATATTTCTGCATGATATTAAGTTGTTTAAATGCTGAATTTTGCTGAATTCTGAGGAATTCTACAATTTATGTGTGTTTTAGGCACTTTCCGGCACTTAAACTATCACTAGGAAGGTAGTTTTGTGATCCTTACTTTCCTACACACTATACTAGAGTCATACTTAGTGTCTGGCTCATTCTGTATCTCAATGCATTGTCTGTCTATGTGCTGAGTTCTGTCACATTTTCCTGATTTATCAGATAACTATGCTAACTGTACTTAATGCATCATTTGAGGCAATAAAGCTTTCATGCAATATTGGTATGACATTAAACAATGTAAGATGCACATGTATGTATAATGCAGTAATCAGAAAGCAGTGAATGGCAATTCAGCACAGTCATTAAGCATTTAATCATGGTTAATTAACTGTACGGATACCTGTATTTTGACAGTTGTCACATCTCTGATATTTCAAGGTGTGACAGATTGGTATCAGAGCAATAGGTTTCAGCGAATTAGGTTTCTGTAGAGATACCTAGGCTCTAACCTTACCTTCCTCTGGGGACTTAGATTATTAGGACTTGAACACATACAAAACGCCTAAGACTGGAATATTGTCTCCAACCGTTGCCGAAAACAAAGTCAAAATTTTGTTTTTAAATATAAGTTAATGACGTGTTTTCTACACGGTACACAAAAACAGTTACATACAGTAAACAAAACTTTGAGAGTTTAGGAAACATGCATTTAGGACCTTCGGAAACTTATATCGAAGTTCATTAAAGGTCACCACGTAGGAACCACGTCTATTAACTTGGACAAACGACATTATGATGTCATCCATGCTATTTTAGTTAACCGAGTAGGTAACTTACGCAAACACGAAGTACCGGCGTGCAAATTACATGAAACTCAAGCTTTACATCAACGGAGATTGTGGTACGTCACATACAACTTTTGAGGCAAGGCCTTGGAGAAGACACGATTGAGCATTTCAGCGACGATGACAATCCTGTCAGCAGGAGGACTACCGATTAGGATACGGTAATTTGTCAAGCTGTCCTACAAATGACACGAATCACGCCAAGGAGAAGACGCATGTCTCCGCATTCCCTCTATCTCATTAACGACAGAAACGCTATGTTCGACATTCCATGGTAATGTCACCCAACAACGGTCATCACACGAAATCCCAGGTAAAGTCCTTAAATTTCTTTTACTGAAATTCCGACTTTTGCATCTAGTGAGTAGATTTTTTCGCCTCTACTCCTCTTAATGGTCATTGCATCACGATAATTTCTTTCATTATAGCGAACACTCATTTGCTTCATTTCTTTCAAAATTCATATGTTATACATGCATCGTTTGTTACGCATGTGGTTTCACTTTGAATGATCGTTTTCATCAAAATTTCAAATATTATTTCGCTATGTCTAATTATTGCTTTGTGATTCGGATGACATACCTTATTGTAAGTGTTGACTCTTTACTATCGAGTCAACAAAATTCTTGAAACTTCTTTTCTTTTCAAGATACGTACATGATTTTTCTTTGTAACCATGTCAAAAATTTCCTTGTCGATACATATATTTATTGTCGGATTGCGCCTAAACCAAGTTCAACTGTTTGAACTTGTTCACTATACAAATTCAATCAAGACACCATATGATGTATTGAGAGCATCATATTCAAATCGATTTTTAACAAGCGCTTCATTTGTTTTAAGTCTTAGAAGACTTGTTTGTTCTTCAACCCCATTAAATCGTTTGTTGATTACGACACCTTGTGGTGGTGGTTTCACTAATTTGAAGCTTGCACTAATCTTGTCTACACATCTCATGCACAGATTTATTTTTTATTTATTGAATTATTCTAAATACACTTTAGTTTATCCTATTAAAGCAGTCTTATTAAAATCGCGTGTTAAGATAATGGTACATAAATTCATGTTATATTCCAGTGTACCTCTTAATGGTTCCTTCCTTATCGATCGAATGTTTTGCGATATTAATTGTTTTTTCATCTTCGATCGAAAATATTATTTCTTGGTTGAAAAATCCTATGATCTTGTTTCAAACAAATTTTCTGTAGGATCGGTTTGTGACCCAAACGAGTCGTTCAGATAAGTTTTATCAGTTTTCAGTGGCGGAAACAAAGAAACTGACTTTGAAACAGCTAGCAATTCTCTTTAAACATGTTTCTGATTGATATTACAGCTTGTACAATCACTGGATAAACTGGCAGCACTTCGGTATCCAAAATCACAGATTGCAAATGAAATGCATGAACCACCTATATATAGCCTCTTGGTTTCTCTTGAAAGTGACAAGACTCAGTTCAAGAGAAACCTCCTTGGTTGCTTTCTCTTGAAACTGACCTACTCTCTTTCAAGAGAAACCTATTCATTCAAGCTAAACCACTATATCTAGAACTAAGTGCACTGATCTAACATTCTATGCACAAGACTCGATACAAGACGAAGTCGACAGATGTATGCACTAACAGACTCCCCCTAAGATGTTGACGAGTGTTAAGTGTCAAGTCTTCTCAATCTTCAGTCTTTATCAGTCTTCGGACTTCCTTCATGATCTCTATCTGACTCTATCCTATCTCCAATTCTCTTTCAGGATCTCTGGCTCCTACCTCTTGCATTTTCAGACTGTCTTTCTCTAATAGACTCCCCCTCAACTTGTACTGGGATCGTAGTCTGGCTTTCAAAGGTTCAGGTATCGTAACCTGATTCACCTGCATATTCTCTACCCAAAACATAAGTTTCATAAAAGATAAGATATAACAAATTTAGAAACCTTGCTAATCACTTGAAGATACAACCCTGAAAAGATCATTTTTAAGAATCAATCAAAATGATTTATCATGTCAATTTCTGATGAACCACTTGAATATATATCATTTTCATTTCAAACATTTTTTAAACAAACTTTCCCAAACCTGTTCGTCATATTCGGCACTCGGAATTTTGAAAATCAGTTTTTCAACATCAGTTGTCTAAAATCTTTTTGGATTTTTCAAAATTTATGCTAAAACACACCGAAAATCTTTTTGGACTTTTTATAAACGAAATGAAATGCAGTGAAGAAATATTTACATACAATATTATTGTGAGTTTGTGTAAGAGGATCATATCAGTTTTTTAGACAAATCACCAACACCGTTAAGCTTTAAACATTTTAAGTTCTAAACGATTCACTTAGATTGTCAGTATACTGATCCACTTAAATTCTCACACAAAGTTCAACTGTTTCGAGATACGAGATTAATGTCTTAAGCACTTAAACTTATTCGCGTGTCCCACCTCAGAATATACTCTCGTATCCAGATCCCAATATTCAGTCTTACAGGTAATTATAACACAAATGATATCTGTAAGGGAAATAAATTATGAAGAATCATGAGAGCTCAGGTCAGAACTACCGTTCAGCGGAGAGATCATGACTCAACTTTTGGGTGTGTCCCCTTTAGAGGATCTTTTTTACAACAACATTGCTAAGCAATTTTATTGTCTTATCATATATGCTGAGGGTGATGCTATGTTTCAAGCACAGAAAGTATTATTCGAGGACTAGGTCAGAACTTCCATTCAGCAGAAGTCCCGGAATAATACCCCAGATATCACTGAGCATAAAGACCTAGTATATCAGAAAAAGGAATCTTTCAAACAAGATTTCGCGGGTTACCCATATATCCGAGAGATGTTACCCACGATATAAGCAAGTTTGAAATTTAAGTTTATATCTCCTCACAATCTACTAAATGTGCAAAAACCTACTCACACATCCACAGTGAGATCGTTTATCACATTTGACTTTCCAATTCTTTAGCATGCTGTGATAGTCCACTGATGTACTATCATTTCCTCTTTTATACAACAAAACTCGTTTTTGATTTTATCATGTTTTTGGCTTTTTCAAATTTTCAAATGTTTTTGGATTTTCTGAAATTTTTACTCCCCCTAAAATGCAAACACATTTTAGGAAATTTGAAAACAAATTATACAAAGTAAAGTGACAACCGATATCAAATCGCTTCAATTCGCCATCCACTTGGCATAAACAATCAGAACTCCCCCTCACAACAAACTATTTTCCCATTGATTTCAAAACACTTAAGTTTGTTTTAATCAAATGGTTTTTCCAGAAAATAAGTTTTGTTGATTTTAATAAACCATTTGTAGGTTAGGGGTTAAGTTCCTCTTCTCAATGTAATGAACCCCATATATTTGTTAACCACTTGTACTAATGGTCCAATCAAGTTCAACTTAATGACCTTGATTAACCACATTGTCAATGAAAACCTCTTTCAACCACTTACAGGTTCACTCACCAACCATAATCACTTGTAAATCAAAATATAACAATTTAAATATACCACATGTACTTTACCAACTGTACCACTTGTATGGTCATTTGCTAAGAAAAATGTCGATTCCTGCTCCACTCTTACCAACCTGGGGGCTCCGGCAAGTCAGATTTTTCAGTTTGGAAAAACTTTCCCCCAAGGCTGACCATCCTTTGGAGATTCTGGAACACATCTGTCCCACCAGCACTTTGATTTGTAGAACTCTTTAGCTCCTTTCACTTTTCCTGCAACCATCTTACCAAAAATATGTTTAACATTTCCATTAAACACCTTTTCAGCATCAAATTCTTTCTTATCAGCAAAGAATTGATCTGAAATCTCAACCCTACCTTTTGATTTCAAATAATCTTTTGTCAATGACGGAAAATTTCCTCGTTCAACTCAGGAACGGAATTATCAATCTTTTTCTCAACACATGACTCATCTGATTTTATGGAATCAGATTCATTGTCAGAATTACCCTCAGATTTTACCACCCACTTTTGTTTACTCAAATCAACTTGTCTTTTGTAAAAACGTTTTGAAGTTTCACCAACTTCCAAAGTCGATTTATCAACACATTTCTTTTTCATATCAGAGTTAGAAGACACTCCTTGTTTTGAATAAATGAACTCTTGGCAGTTCCAAGCAATGTGTCCAACTTTTTGACACTTGAAACAGGTTCTTCTATCAACTCTCGAAGCAAACTTCCTCACATTCTTCTTTACTTCAGCAAGAAACTCTTGATTCGACTGCTTCCAGAACGGTTTCTTCTGCTCATCTTCAGCACTTCCTCCTGCAACAAATTTTGTTTTTGGTTTATAATTTTTCTCATTTTTATAATTTTCTGGAGGAATAAAACCAAGACCTTTCTTTTTTAAATTACCGTTGTAGTTTGGTTTCTTTCGATAACCATAACCATAACCCTTTTTCTTGTTCAATCTCTGTTGAACTCTTGAAGTGTACTTTTTAGGTTTTTCAGCAAGATTTAAATCTTTTATTTCAGAAATATTAATTTCTGTCAATTTGAAAACCTGTTTGATCATTTCAGTTTTGATACTTCTTATTGGAAATTCCTCATCAGAATATAATTTGTCTGAATCATACAAAGTATAAGCCACTTTGATTGACCCGTCATTCAAATTAGATTTTGATAACAAGAATTCTCTATTGTAAACCCTGTTAACCGGTGAACTCGGACCTTTTCTGATGAACTCGAACTTTCCGACTTAGACTCCGGTTTTGACTCTTCATCCATATCTAACACCTGATCGACAACTTTCTTTACTAACTCAGACTCATGATCAGTGTCAGATGCTGTGAATGTAACATCAATATTGTCTGGTAATTCATCAATGATTTCAGACTTTAACTTGATGTTGACTGCCTTTTTTAGACGCTCCTCGTTAGGATTCCTTGGAGAATAAGTTTCATGGATCGGGGGCGGACATCTGTTATACTTTACACTTGGTTTCTTACCAGTATCAGTATCTTCAATCTTTTTATCCATGAATGCTTCCAGACCTGCAACAGTAGGATAAACACGATCAATCAAATAATCACAAGTAGTATAACTCAATAGTAAGCGTTTAATCCTTTCACTTTCGATCTTTTCAAGCTCCAACTCCTTCTTCAGATTAGCACAGTCTTCGATGTAATCATTTATGATGCTCTGCTTTGTCATTAATGTTGCGCTCATTTTATCCATTGCTTTTTCAATTTCTGTATTTGTCTTTTTCAGATGATCACCTGTGTTGTTGAGCACATCATATGACTCTTTCACATACTTCACATCAGACAGTAAATCTTCTTTAATCTTCTCTAAATCAGCAATCTTCTTATCTTTCTCCTCACAAACTTTGCAAGATTCTGAACACTTCAAACATGGTTTTTCAACTTCAACCATTTTTTCAACTATCTTCTCAACTTCAACGAATTTCTCTACTTCGACCAATTTTTCAACTTCGACTCTTTTCTCAACCTCTACAACCTTTTCTACTTCAACTTCTACTTTTGCTTCCAACTCATGTTCTTCAATTTTCTTAATAAACTGTGCCAGATTCATATTCTCTGATTTCCTCATGTGTTTCACTATCATTAAATAAGTTCCCCATTTCTGCTGTGGTAACGCATCAGCAAGTTTATCAATCCATTCATCATCATCTTTCTTAATTTTCAATCTTTCCATTTCCACGACTAAATGACAATATCTATCAATGGTCATTTTTGTTGTTTCATGGTCAAAAGCTACAAACTTGTCAAAAGACTTCTTTAGTAACTCCTTTTCCATGTTTCAATTTCCCAAAATTCACAAACTCGGACTTTCAAATGAACTGGAATCAAATCTCAAGTGAACACACTTTCACGCTAACACACTTTCAAGCTAAGACACTTTCAAGCTAAACCTGATGGAATGTTCAAGAGAAACCTGATGGAATGTTCAAGAGAAACCTGATGAATTTTCAAGCTAAAGCCAATTTGAAGAGAAACCAACAGCTATTTTCAAGAGAAAGCCGATTTGAAGAGAAACCAACAGCTATTTTCAAGAGAAACCCAAAGTGTTCGTTCAAGGGAAACCTAGTTTTTGGTCCAATTTTGTCATTTTTACTTCGATTTTTGCAATGAAACTTTCTAGGATTTGTCAATATGTAGTTTTACACCATCTGTGAAAATTTGATCCAATTTTAACCGTAAAAACTTGTAAATTCTGAAAAGAAGGGGTAGAAAACAGAAATTTCGAGCTGAATCGGTAAGAACTCCTCCTCCTGAGCTCCGATACCACTTGTAGGATCGTTTTTGGACCCAAACGAGTCGTTCAGAGAAGTTTTATCAGTTTTCAGTGGCGGAAACAAAGAAACTGACTTCGAAACAGCTAGCAATTCTCTTTAAACATGTTTCTGGTTGATATTACAGCTTGTACAATCACTGGATAAACCGGCAGCACTTCGGTATCCAAAATCACAGAAGTTGCAAATGAAATGCATGAACCCCCTATATATAGCCTCTTGGTTTCTCTTGAAAGTGACAAGACTCAGTTCAAGAGAAACCTCCTTGGTTGCTTTCTCTTGAAACTGACCTACTCTCTTTCAAGAGAAACCTATTCATTCAAGCTAAACCACTATATCTAGAACTAAGTGCACTGATCTAACATTCTATGCACAAGACTCGATACAAGACGAAGTCGACAGATTTATGCACTAACATTTTCCGATTCACTTCATTGCGCTTTCATTTGATTTCAAACATGGTGAACTTGTTCGTTCACCGCTATTGTTGAATTTCTCGATCACTACGACACCTTGTGGCATCGGTATAACTTGCAGCTTGTGCTGATCATGATCAAGCGTTTCATGCAAAACTATTTCATTTGGGCTTGTTGGTACTAAGTTTCATCTAGTGGATGTTATTATTTCTAGAATTCATTTGCATATTGTGAACGTCCGATTGGAATTCTGTTGGTCGAAATTCCTCTTTTGTTGGACCCCTGTTAACTTAGTCACACTGGTGATTGTATCACTACGCCTCGTTCACTCGACACCAGTTTCTGAAACACTTTCCTTTTAACCGTTGGGTTCTTATTGCTGTAGTATGTCTTTGAATTCACATAATTCGAATAAGTCTCAATTTGATTTCATGGTTATTCACTTTGGTATTATTCGTACTTTACCTACGCATAACATAACTCTAAGGAGTTAACATAGCCTAAATTTTGAGGACGAAATTTTATTAACAGGGGGAGAATGTGACAACCAGTAGTTTATGCCTTTAATTACGCGATTAACAGATGTTTAAATCGATAATAAATAGTGTTTAAGACTCAAAATAAGTTAATTAGGCCTTTGGAGTGTCTAGGAATGTCTAACCGGCTCTACAGTACGCGTATGACCGTCTGCGGGAAATCTGCGGAATACTAAACAGTAACGAACTGAAATCGTATGAAATACTGACAACGCCGACAAATACGAATTTTATACGAATATTTTATATTTATAAATTTTGTTTTGCAAATTTATCGTGCTTCCATACGTCACAAACGCAAACGTGAACGAAAAACGTGATTGCAGGAAACGCACCGGCAACGAAACAGAAGCATCAGATACACGTATTACCTTTAAAACTGAAATTTTATGATCTATTTAGCTTCACAATTAAATTTTAATATCCGCATTCGGAACCGAATCAAAAAAATGGATTAAAACGAGCAAACGACGCATTTTACGCGATTTTTATCGTAAACGACGAACGAACACGACAAACGACTACCGACCGTATCTTACGTGTTTTAAATACTAAAATCTTATTTTACGACATTTCATGAAGCTCGGTTGAAAACGGGATCGTAAAAACAGACAGGCCACTTAAGACACGGGGATTGGGCTTGTGAACCTTGGGCCCAAGCCCATTAGGGAAACCTAATATTTAAATCTAGTGAAACCCCAGTTCTTCATTTTGATACTGCGCACACCACGATCCCCTTTTCCCCTGCTCTTTTTCTTCTTCTAGATGAGAAACCCTAACTCTCAAAAATCTTTCCTCTGCAACTAAAGACTAAACATACACACACATAAAACTTCATCATCCTCCCTAAACACCTCTACCCCCCTATCGGTTCACCTTTAACCCGACAACCGGAGCACCTCCGGTCGATTCACCGGCCACACCCCCTTCATCTCCCCATAACTCCGGCAACCACACGACTCTCCACCACACCCACACCCACATCCAGATCGGACCTGCAACTAAGGCACATGGCAACAGACACCGGGGAACGGACTAAATCGAGGGAGATTGAGAGAGTGAATGTGTGAGATGGGAGTTAGATTGAAGAGAGAGAGAGAGAGAAGAATTAGAGAGAAAGGAGGTGCCAGCCACCATAAGCGGTGGCGGCCGACGGTGACGGCGGTGGTGGTGCTTTGTCTCCGACGAGTTTCACCGATGACTGATGGTGATAATGATGGTGGTGTTGGTGGCCGACACCACTGCCGGCGATGAAGGCGGAGTTGGTGTATCGGGTTATGTTTCATGTTCGGGTCAGATCGGGGATGTTCTGGTTCGAGTTTGTAACTTCAGGTGGTTCGGGTTCGGGTTCGGGTTTTGGATCAGTCATGGTTCGAGTTTGGTTTAGGAGTTTCATTCAAGTCAGAATTTGATTCATGGTGGTTCAAGTCAGATTTCTTCGGGTGTTTTGGTTGTAACAACCCGACTTTTCGGGTCATTACTCATCATTGTCTTTTCTTCTCGTAACCGCTTGTACTCTCGAGATTTCGATTATCGCAATGGGTTTAAACTATATTTTTAACGCATTATTAAACGCTTATTACAACGCTCATTCAAAACGCAGTGTTCACATTTAAACATTTTTTTATAACACTCACTACTTACACGCATTTTATCGCATATTACATCGCTTCTTTAGACTAAACGCTATCGCAACGCAATCTCAACGCAAACTCGAAACGTGGATTTACTTATGTTATGTGTGTTATTTGTGTGATTACTTGTTTAAATGTTATGTGGTTATCAACACAACACTTACACGCTCAAACGCTTACTCACAACTCACCTAAACACAGCGCAACGCTTAACACACGAAATGAAAGTTGGAAACTAACAAATGTAACACGGTTGTCCGAATGGACATCCGATCGAATGGACATCCATCCGGATGGCCATTCCACCGGACGACCATCCGACCGAATGCCACTTCGCTCACCAACTTAAGCCCTCTCTCTCACTCTATAAATACCGCCGTATACCTCCTTTTCTCTGATTTGACATGTCCATCCGATCACACGCACTCAAGTCACTCTCAGTCACTTTTAATCGCGATTCAAGGCTTTTTGGTAAGCTTTTCTTCTCAAATCTCATACAATCCTCATCTCTAAACACTTCTACATCATCTTCTTCATCAAAATCACACACAAACACTAACTTTATCTCTAAAATCAGTGATTTAGACCTCTTAAAGGTGGTTTCCACCTGTTTTGCTCCGACAAACGGTTAAGGAACACCATCTGATCGAGAATGGTTCTAGATCTAAAGGATTTCCACACTTTTAACTTGATCTCAACAAGATTACAACACTTTTTCACCTGTTTTCAAACTTTTCTTTAACTTTCACACTAAACCGATGGAATCTAGGCTCATTCAGACTCTCTACTTGTCCCTTAGTCGAGAGCCGGCTTGAAAACGGATTTCCACCGAAGAGATGACCGATTAACGGGTTGAACATGGATCTTCATCGAGAACAGTAAGTTTGACCGAATGGGCTGAGACCGTCCGATCGAATGAGCTGGGCTTGGTGTATTCCCGTTGTTTGACACGTCGTCACGCCGTCTCCGTTAAACTCCAAATTTCTATTGGAAAACTTGTAAAATTTTCAAATAACAGATCGCCCACTCGAGTGGCCATCCGACCAAGTGACCTATCCCTTTTAATCTCCAATGTTTAAAACATTTTGATTAAACTTCGAACTTTAACAATTTTTACAAACAAACACACCTCATTCGAATGGCCATCCGTTCGAATGGTCATCTGCTCAGATGACCATCCGTATGGATAGCTATCCGCTTGAATGGAGACCCATTTGAACCCTCAACCATTCGACATACACTTATGCTACTGTTTCCATGCTCAGACTAACCCAAAGCGCTCCCTTCAATCCAATACAGTGTGTGTTTAGCAGCTACGAACGCACTGTGAGTATACTCGAACCCATTTTCTTTTACGCACTTTTGGGTGTTACATACGTTCTATATCAAAGCACAACAACACACAACACAAACACTTTAAACGCTAACCGTTCCCGCATGCTATACGTGATCTTTGAATGCTTGTACTATGCTGATACAGTGTTACACTATACCGCCTCTACATGGGCGGATCTTAATAGGGCTGTGACAGGGCCACGGCCCGGGCAAGTTTTTCGGTCGTAGTGCTAATTTTCCGCATTTCGATCGAAAATTTTTTATATATACTTTGTTTGGCCTGGGCTTGCCCGGGCTTTTTTTAGTGCCCGTGTCTTTCGGCCCTGGCATGTTCAACGGGCAAGATCCGCCATTGCGCCTCTAGCAAAGATAGTACTATAGTTTGGACTCAGCACCTGTCGTGGACAGGGGTTGCTAGGGATCACATCACTTTACTTCACGTGTTCGCTGAACATGTGTCGCGCATACTCTATAACCCAGTCTCGTGGTTAAGATGTAATCACTGTTTGGTAGTTACATGCTTCGCTCATTACGTGTTACATGCTGGTTATGCGTAAACATTTTTACTACTATATGCTATGCAAATTTGTGTACTACCTTTACATTTTATGTATTGACTTTATTTTAACGTATGCGATAGGTTGATTTGGATGCTATGATGAAACAAGCTAGGAAGTCTAGAAACCCACTAAATAAATCTGAGTTGTCGGAACACTATTTGTTTTTGAGACTGATATTTGTAATGACTGTTTTGCTTTATATGTTTGATAGTATGGGATATTGAACGTTAAATATATTGTCACTAATAGTTGTTATGGATTCTCATGAACAGTCTGTTCGCTCAGTGCCACGCCCCGATGATTCCGCCATCGGTTGGGGTGTGACAATGGTCGGCTTGGGTTCAGGCGACTGTGGTTCGAGTTAAGTTTTGGTTCGGTTCAGTCAAAGGCGGTCAACAGCAGATCTGTGTGGTTCGGGTTCCTAGGAAAGAGTCAACTCGGTCAAACTCAGTCAACAGCAAGTGAACTCGGTCAAACCGACTTAACTCGGTCAACTCAGTCCACGTTTCAACACGAGAGTTTGGTAAAGTCTAGCGACGCGATGAATAATTTCGTTATTTTTATAGTTTTAATTATTTTCGTGAAAACGAGCTCAAACCGATTCAAAATTGAGATTAGTTTACCTTTTGACATATTCGACGAAGTTTTATATATATATTGTTTACATTGATTGAGTAATTGTTGAATTTTGAAAAATAACGACAACTTGTGTTGTCGGGGGCGTCCAAAAACAGAGGAAACTCTGCCCGTTTTTTGAGAGAATCCGTAAAACAAAACACGTTTTATTATAAGGCGAAACCTATTGAATCCGAGAAACTTTTATGAAAAAAAAATACTGTGACAACTGTCAAAATTCTGGGTATCCGTACAATTATTAAACAATGATTAGTGCTTAATGACTGTGTTGAATTACAATTAATTACTTGAATTGCTTTCTAACTATTGCCATATACATACATGTGCATCATATATTGCAAATGACATGTCATTATTGCATGCAAACTTTGTTGGTTCAAATGATGCACGAAACACAGTTAGCATAGTTATCGGATAAATCAGAAATATGCTGACGGAGTTCAGTACATAGATAGACATTGTATTGAGACACATAATGAGCTAGAAACCAAGTATTACACTAGTGTAGTGTGTAGGAAAGTAAGGATCACAAAACTGCCTTCCTAGAGATAGTTTAAGTGCCTAAAACTCACATAAACTGTAGAATTCTGTAGAAATCAGCAAAATTCAGCATTTAAACACTCTAATAACATGCAAAAATATGGTTAAATGGTCCAGAATGCATTCCTAAGTGTCGGGAATCAAAACTGTCACAAAAGGTAACATAAAGCACACTAAACTGCATAGTTTAGCGCCTTAACGAACCGGTTACCAACCGAACAACCGGACACTACCCGAAACACCAAATTTTCACTAGAAGCAATGTTTTAACATTACCAAGCTAGTTATGGTCCCCAAACATCATAACACACTATATAACATCTAATAACTAAATACCTAACTAATACTTGAATTTTAACCAACTAAACTAACTATCTAGTTGAAACCTAGCCTAAGACCCCCCCCCCACCTAGTTCACGGCCCAACACATGGCCCCACTATAGATTTTATTTACATTTTATATTGGATCTTGTTTCCTTTTTAAAAACATAAGAACCACTAGATTTTGAAGTGTTGGTGGATGTATATGTTCATCCAATTCCAAGTAATCTCAAAGGTGTAAGAAGGTGTATAAGGAAGCTTAGAGCCTTTGGAAGCTAAAGGACCTCCCACACAAGCTTTTATCCACTCCATTTCATCTAGTGATCATCCCTAGCCTTGAGCTAGTAGTAAGAACACTCTACTCTTCATTTTACATCTTATTTTGGTGGTTAAAAGAAGATACAAGTTGTTAATCATGAAGAGCACTAAGAATCTTGAACTTGAAACTTGAACATAAGCTTAAAATCATAAGAATACACATTGTTTATGTGTTGATATGCTTGTTGAATGTTGTTTGCTCATTTTTTTGATGTTGATCATCATATGATCTTGCTAGATAGTGATTAAAGACACAATCTAGCAAGATGAGAGGATGAAAATGTTAAAGATCAAAGTGATCATCCTCATGTAAATCATGAACTTGAAAGTATAAGTTGTTTTTCTTTTTAAGTGATGATCAAAGTGGGGTATAGGTCTTGTAAATCTATGATTTTAAGAATCATTTTTCAAGAAATCAAGTTAAAAATACAAAGTTTACTTAATCTTGGTTCTTAGAGAAATTAACCACATTTTTAGTGGTTAATCAAGTGAAGAATCATGTATTAACAAGAAAAATCCAAGAAGAAATATTTTTAGAAAAATGATTTACAAGTTATGAAGATCTAAATGAAAGTGACTAAATATGTATTTAGAAAATATATATTTAGAAGTCACCATGTGTGTGATTATTTGTATATTATGTGTATTAGTTATATTATTTTATGACTTGAAATAATATAACTCATCAAATACCAAGAAATTACAATCCAAAAAATTACCAAAATTCCAAGAGAATGAATATATAAATTATACCCACAATATTGGAGAAACCGAACAAAGGAATATAACTCACAAAAATATTCCGGAAATAAATCCATAAGTATATTTTGGTAGTTGGTATTTTGGACACCAAGAGAATGAAAATATGATTTTTACAATTATTACAAAATATATCATATTTTTGACAAGTAGAAAAATATATTATTTTTGGCAAGTAAAAATATATATTTTTCTTGGAATTATTAGAAGATGTATTATTTTTGGAAGAAAATATATATTTTCTCAAACAAACATGAAATACAATATTTTTGGGGTGAAAAATATATTTTCTTGAATAAACATGAAATACATTATTTTCGGATGAAAAGTAAGTTTATATATATATATATATATATATATATTCTAGGTTAGACTTGAAAATATATTATTTTTGAGACTTATACGAAATTTATAAATATTTTGCCAAGGGAAAAATTATAAGTAATTTTCTAGGTAATATTTCTTAAAATATATATTTTGGGAATATATATTGATGTATTTTTTTATTAGAAATATTATTCCGGAAAAGTTAATATAAAAATTAAGTATGAAGATACTTAATAAACACAATAAAAATAAGTATTCTCGTACGTATAAATACACACCGGGATACGCCACCGACACTTGGCAAAAATACACAAGGTTGAGAATACAAATATACATACCCCCATCCTTGGGAAGTTATACATGTACAAATACATAAAAGTGTCAAGTTAAAATATATTATTTTAACTATTATTTCAAAATTTAATAAATATAATTTAAGTTAAAATATTTATTATTTTAACAAATAATTATATAACTTGGAATAATATTAAAGACACAATGAAACGTAACTCAATGGCACTAAATAAGACAAAGTCAAGGCACGACCCGCTCGTCTAATAGACTGTAGTACGTTTGTAGGAAGTCGTGTGAACAAGTAACAGCTGTGAGTTACGTTGGATTGATTTGAAGAACGCAAAACTGTGTGTTCATGTCCCCCTTTTCTTTTAACTTTTTTCGGTTTATAACTTCGGGGGTGAAGTACTTGTTACAAATTGTTTACAAACATTTATACATGGTATGGTTAGCTAAGGAAAGGTACTGCTAGATCATGTGAATGGTGGGTACAACACTTAAGACCATTAATCCTCGTAGTAGGACCGAGGGACATGAGTGATAGATCTATATGGACGTAGCGAGCCCACACCCATGTGGACCGGGGTTTGGCCCATGAGGTGACTATGTCTTCAAACTGAAGCCCGGTGCAAAAATCTGCTAGGTTTGAGCCTTCTTGCATCACGTCACACATATTAATGGCCTTGCAAACCACTAATGATCTTTTTTCCCTATTTCTTTCATACCAGGGTTTATAATACATACGTGCTTGTAATGATTACAAAGTTTATTCGAGCTCACACACTAAACACATGAACTCGCTCAACTTTTGTTGATGTTTTTTTTAAACTACATATATTTCAGGAAACTAAGTATGGATCTGACGGGCGTTGAAGTTTTCAAGTGTTGTTTGGAATAAAAGATGTCATCCGGTGTCGAATGGTTTGGAGTGTGTATCCTATCCTGGATAGGATACATATTTCGAAGCCTAGTTTTCATTAGTGTCTTTTGCGAAGTCCTTATGGAACTTAAAACTTGTTGGTGTTGTATTCTGAACGCGAAGTCTATGTTTAGGGATTTAAAACAATGTTGCATGTAATGTTTTTAAAACTATCTATGGATGAACATCTTGGTTTTATCATATAGTTGTTTGTTATGGTTGAATGCAATGATATTAAGCAAGTCACACATAATCATGCTTCAACAAAAGTCAGTGACAGTTTGGTATCAGAGCTTTGATTGTAGCGAACTAGGATTCCATCCCGAGTCTAGACTACAATCATTAGGGCTCTCACAAAAAATATTTTTACAACATGCTTTCATTGCATACACGAAACGCCCAGATCCAGGGAAACAAACATTTTTACAAACGGAAAGACAAGAAAACACGATTGCAAGGTTTACCTTTGTGGTTTAGTCTGGGATAGACTAGGAAGGATAGAAGGGTTTCATGAAGGATAATGTGGATACATGATTGAGTGATAACTATCTTGATTGCATACTAAGTGTTAGTGGTTAATATATGTGCATGTGTCATGATTGTTATGTTACAGGCATTATGTATTCATCCGAGAGCGGATTGTCTGACACTGATGACCCTATGGCCCTCGCCTCTGCTAGCGAGAGTGCACCCGAGCCGGAGATCTTTACATCCGACACTGAGAGTGACCCAGACATGATATCTGACGACGATGACGACTTTCAGCCGTTCGCGTTGCCTAACTTTGGAGATGACTTACCGCTTGCTGATGGTATTCCAGACGAGGATCCTTTTGTTGTTCCTATTCCAGTCCATGATCATTTTATCATCGGGCATCCTGGTGGTGAGCATATTGTGGCTCCGATCTTCTCTCCCGTTCCTCTCGTGGTCATCCCTCCTGATGATTAGCCTTTTGATGACCTGTTTGATGATGACGTTGACCTGTTTGTTGATAGTCCTCCTGATGACGCCCATGGTGATGGAGAGATAGACGAGGGCGTTGTTGCTATTCCACTTCCTGAGATCCCTGTTATTGAGTTATCCTCTGATTCTAGTTTGCACTCTGTCTCAGATTCCTTTGAGTCTATGACGTCCTCAGCTTTACGAGCAGTCGGATTACAGCGTTATGCTACTGATTCTGATGATGATACTGCTATGTCTGTTGCACCATCTCCTCCACACACGACCCCGAGGTTGATCCTGAGCTAGATTTTGTTCCTCTTGATCAGCCAGATGTTGCACCTGCTGATCCTGAGCCGATACCTGACCCTGACCCTGTACCTTTTGGTTTACCGGACATTGCACCTGTTATACCGGATCCAGTTCCTGCACCTGTTGACCCTCCTAATGTTGAGCCATTTTTCCCGCACCCGCTGATGTTGCTCCTCTCCCTCCTGTAAAGCCCGATGCCCATCGCATCGACTTACCGGTCGTTTTCCTTCAGGACATCCCTGCACCCCATCCAGGGGAAGGTACTTCAGGTTAGCACCCGCGTGACGATCCTTTTATTTCAGCAGCCTTTCCACAGATCCCTCAGTCTGCACCGTTTGCTCCATTTACTTCTTCACCACTTGATGAGCCATTTCGATGGTCCCCACTGTCACACCCCGACCACGTAAAATATCAAATCGTGGCGGAAACGTCGGGGAGTGTTGTAACAGAATTATTGTTTCACAACCATGGAAATTAAAGTTATGTTTTATTTATTAAACATGAGAGCTACATTGTCTTAAACACGAAACAAAGAGTGCATAACATAATTAAACTAAGTCTATCTTCATTTTAAGTCTCTAAGGCACAGGTCCGCCCTAGTGTCACGATCATTGTCCTAGGCAAAAGCTCCTGAAAACACATGTGAAAATAGGTACGCCAGCATAAAAATGCCTGTGAGATACATAGGTTTTGTGAAAACAAGATTCATGACTTATGTTTAAGAAAATGTTTAGTCATGAACCTTGTAATTTGCTTTGTCTTGTAAATCATTTGAAAAGTGATAAATAAACCAAATGATATATATGTATAAAAGAATAATACATGGTTAAGTAAATAACCAAGTAAAATGAGTTGTATAAAATAAACTATTTTGCAAAACAATGTCTTGTGAAAAATAAGTTGTTTATGTAAAATGTAATATGTCAAATATTGAAATGATTTAAGTAACGCTACGATATGTAATATTATACAAACACTTATATATAGGAAGTACCAGCGGCGTATCCACCATGTTTGTATCATATTACACACGCCTTGTTACTCAAATCATTTTCCCAAACCAACCACCAATGTAAATTGTTCATGTATAAATCAATTGTCAAATGTTATTATGTAAACCATATCAAAATGTCCATGTCTAATGTAAATCACCAAGTGTGTATATCAATGTCGAAATGTTTACGTTTAATGTAAATCATGTAATGTGTATCCAAAAATATCATGTATGGCATGTGAAGTATATCAACTAAACCATAGGTAAAATGCACAAAAACAGGGTATTGAATTAAACATAGTTTAAGTCAAAGTTATGTTTTGTGGAACAAATGCATGCTATACCGATACAAACATCTATGCGGTATTGTGAAAATGCATACATCCAAGCCTTGTGACTGTGGTGATAGACCTTTAAACAAATTAAAGGTCTATCTGTGTTATGTTTATCGAATTCGGTCATTCCTTCCACCCAAACAAACCTAGGGTTCAGGAATGGGAGTTGTCAAGTCCTATGGTACCACTACCTACTAACGAATGGCGTGATCAATGTTAATGAATGTATTTTTGTCCCATTTAAACAAACCAAATGTCATACCAAAAATGTAAGCATGTGAAAACAATGCACTAAGTATGTAATCAAATGAACATACATAGCGTGAAATGTAATGTAAAACAATGTACTAAGTATGCACACAATGGACATACATAGCATGAAATGTAATGTAAAACGATGTACTAAGTATGCACACAATGGACATACATAGCATAAAATGTAATGTAAAACGATGTACTAAGTATGCACACAATGGACATACATAGCATAAAATGTAATGAAATCATGTACTATAATGTACTAATGAACATAATAAGCATATGATATGAAAACATGAAAGGCACGAAAGTAACAAGTAGGCACATGTGTTTCACCCCAAAATAGTTTGAAAACAGTAAAAGAGGGGTCTATGTACTCACTTGAGATTGCTTAGTAGTCCTTGAGTAACAACCAAATAATGCTAGAGATCAGGGATATCAAACGGCACCTAATATAGGTAACTATGTTAATATACCGGACCTAAATCGGAAGATTGGATAGTATGAGGTTTCGTAAACCAAATGAGAATTGGAACTCATATGATATGGTTTAACAAACCCTACATACTAAAATGAAACCTAACCTAAGTGCTTACGACCCATTACGACCCGTTTAGGTAGCTTATGCTACTTTAACGCGTCGTTCACGTAAAACGCGTTCGGAACGCCTAACTAGTCCTATGATAAGTAAAATTTGCCTTAACATTTCTAATATTGTTACCAAATCAGTTTAGATACCAAAAGTTATGTTACATATGCTTAAAATGAATTTTGGCGTTCAAAGGGCATTTTGGTAATTTACCTAAGGCATATATACTACCTATCATACAACTACTCAAACAATGTGACCATAAGGTATAACCTCGGAAGGTTATTCCCTATACAACTATGGTCACCTAATGTGTTTGGTCGGATCCTAATGATCGACCAAACGGGTCAGGTTCGAAAGTATAAGCGATTGTTTAGATCGCTTACCTTACGACCCTAGACAAGCACAAAACTAAAAGTGATGAGCTAAGCATGTTAAAACATGCTTAACTAAGTTTAGAAAACAGGTTTTGTATCAAAACAAACGGTTTTGATATCCAAGAGTAGTTTGGTTACAAAATACGTAAGAATACGCATTTTGGCCGAAACTACGACTCGTCACTGAGCCTAGATAACGTGGTAATCAGTAGGCATAGTCACAAGAGACTATAACCATCGTGATTACGCTCATGTTATGAAGTTCATTCGAACTTCGTGTTGACCATAAACTGGTCAACGCAAAAAGTCAAACATAGTTTGACTTTCGGACTAGAAAAGCGATAAAAGAACGAAGGAACACTTACAAAGGGTCCCCGCTAGCTAATCTTGATCCAAGTAGCTCAGGTATGAAGCAATGGCTTCAACTTAGAGCTTTTAGATCAGATTTTGTGGGTTTTGAGCTGTGAAAGGGTTGGGTATTTATAGGAATGTTGGAACCGTTAAGATCGTTTATCGAATAACGTGCTTCAATCTCAACCTTACACTTGTTGCAATTTCCATGGAACACCACAATTGGCCCCTCATTATCCTGAAGAGGCAAGTGCAAATTGGCCCCTCATTATCCTGAAGAGGCAACAGCTGTTTAAACTGATCTGCTGTTCTGGGGACCCCTTACGGACCGTAAGGGTCATGGCTTACGGTTCGTAAGCCAACAACTATGCAGAATTGTCACTTTTGGTCCCTTTTATGCGTTAAAGCCATTTCCGACACGTTTAAGGCCCGTTAACCCCATTTCAAAGCCCTAAAATGAAGTTAAAGTATAGGGAACTTAAAATGTGCTCAAAAATATCACGGATGTTGGTTCGTTTGGTCGTACGATCGCGATGTTCGGTTAATTACGACGGAATGCGCATAAGCGCGAAAAAACGATCCAAATTGCGTGACGAATGGATTTTTCTTATGCCAAACACTAAAATAAAATATTTTATTGCTTACATAAATTTTTGGATGTCCGGATGTATTCAGAACGTAAGTTATGCGTGAAAATGCAAACTTGTGCACTTTTTGACGCATTTAGTCCCTGAATGACCCAAAAGTTTATTTTAGCACACCAAACCCCTCAAAGCCTATTTCTAAGCTATGTAAAGGATATTTATGGTATGTTTAACTTATGGTCATGTTCTGGAATGTCCGTTATAGTTTAAATTGGCATACTTTCGCAGTTTGTCAAGTTTAGTCCCTGTAAGCGAATTAACTTGTTTTTGCCATACCAAAGCCTTCAAAACTTATTTCTAAGTTATGTAAGGGTTATTTAAGGTATGTTAAGCATATGTTGATGTTCCGGAGTATTTGTCGCATGAAACTGATTACGTTTACGCACCAGTTTGTGTATAATTCTCCAGAAAGCGATGTAGAGTTTGAAATTGAACAGAAGTCAAAACATGAAAAATGTAAAACATAACCAAACAAACATTGGGATAAAATAACATTGTTTTATTGATAATTGAAATGTTCACAATGATTACAAGCACAAATGTTACACCCACCGTATTCCATGCCGACCTCAGACCCCTACCATCCCTCGCATTTTGTTAGCTATACACATGATGAGTTACTTTATTTGATTCAGGTTCAATTTGAAGTTATGAGTCGCAGAGACTTGGAGCTTGAGTCGACACCACGTCCTTTACCGTGTCCTTGTCAGCCTGCTTTCGTTCCCCCTCATTCATCACCGTCTCCTTTTGCATGTCCACTTGCTCCTCTTACTCCTTTCCCAGAGTTTGTTGCTCGATTCCTCACCGTCGAGCAGCAGGTCCGTTACTTGCTTCGTCATGTGCACAAACTCAAGGAGGAGCTCGCACATGTTCTCAGTTTGTTTTTCCTCCCTCCCCCTCCCCCGCCATCAGTACAGTAGGTTTTTGGTCTTATGCAGATGCATTACCTTTGGTGAGAGCACCACTATTGAGCCGGGATTGTGAAGACTTTTGAATACCACCTTTTGACTATGTGATCTTTGTACATTGACAGACTTATTAGACAAGGGTAGTGTGACCCTGTGTCCCTTTTGATGTGGCATACCTTGTAAACAATGTAACTGTGGTCGATAATTAATGAAAGCTCAATCGTCATGTTCTCACTAAGCACATTGTTGGATTACTTGTTTATGTTATGATTGTGTTGTTGCATGATTGCTTGATAAGATGATTAATTATGCGTATGTACATACGACCTCTAGACAACTATATAAATTTATTAAGCAAATAAAACCTGACCAATCTGATCTTCTCATTAGAAGAAGAATGCCTCCTCGAAGGAACATTCAGCTGCCCATGACCGAGGCAGAATTACAAGCGCGCATCACACAGGCCATCGCATAGCACGAGGTTCTTCGCTACAGACACAGCAGAGGTACCTCAGGGAATAACCCACCTAACGGTAATGTTTAAGTCACCTAAGACACATTACAATACGTTTGGACATTTCCGAGTGTGCTTTGTTAATGCCTTCTATGAATGATGTTGCTTGTACAGGCTGTACTTACAAGCAGTTTTTGGACTGCAAGCCTCTGAACTTCGACGGCACTGGAGGTGCTGTAGCTTTTGTGAGATGGGTCGAGAATATGGATTCGGTTTTACGAATGAGCAATTGTACTCCAGGGCAACAAGTCACGTATATTTCTGGACTGTTTCAAGATGAGGCTCTGTCATGGTGGAACCTTCAGGTTCAGATGTTGGGTGAGGCTGCTGCGTATGCTTTGACATGGAATGAGCTGAAAGAGTTAATGCGTAGGGAGTATTGTTCTCAGGAAAAAATCCAGAAGTTAGAAATTGAATTTTGGAACCTGAAGATGGAAGGTCCAAAGCTAGTGGAATATGTGCAGAGACTTCACGACTAGTCGCGAGTTGTTCCATATCTGGTGGAAACAGAGTTTAAGAGGATAGAACAATTCATCTGGGGATTGGCGCCTCAGATTCTGAGCTTGATGACGGCATCAAAACGCCCAACAAGTATCGATGCGATTGACATAAGTGTGGCGCTCACTAAAGAGGCGATTAGATTGGAAAAACTTTCAACCTCTGAGGAGAAGAAGGAGACTCATGCGGAGTCATCCGGGAAGAACTTGTTGGACTCTGTATGCCCAAGACACATATTAAATTGATGTGGCTAGTACGTTATGATCCAAGTCGAGTCATACCCAAATACAAGCTAGACAAACACTTAGAATATTTATTTGTGATATGATCAAACAAATAAATATTAACACTTACAATATTTAGAAATTGGTTTTCTAAATAATTACACTTGACAAACCAATAAATTATATGGATAATCTATTTTGAGAGAGTATTTTATTTTGTTATTTAATGGGTTAAATAACTTAATAAAAGTTGTATAAAGTCTTATAACATGTGATGTTATAATTTTATAAAAGTTATAAAATTAGTAAAGACTTAAATTATTTTTTATAAAAGAAATATTTTTTTTATAATAAAGGGTCCCCCCCCCCCTTTGGTGTTCTTCCCTAAAAGTTTTGGCCAATCATAAACCATGCATTTGCATGTGTTAGTGACACCTTGGTTGGGCAAGAGATTGGTCCAATTGAAATACATGCATTTTTGCATGGTTAGAGGTTCATGCATTGGTCAAATGGGGAGGCAATTTCTCTCAATTGTTTATAAAATTTTGTATGACAAAATTAGTATATGCATGAACTTGAAAAACTAGAGAAGACTTGTAGAAAAGCTCTCAAAATCGGCCAACATTGTGCAAGTTTTAGAAGATGAAATTCAAGTGTAAGACTTGAATTTACTCTCTAAAAATCGGGTCATGTATGGTTGATCAAGAGGGGTTTTCAAGTTGATAAATCAAGTGCAAGAACTCCATAAACTCCCCTCATATTTTCGGCCATGGTGGTTGATCAAGATGGAATTTTAGTGAGTTCATAAATGTAGAAATCCTAGCTAAACATAAGGTGTTTGTTGGAAGGCTTGGGGTATACAAGCTTGAGATCTTCTACACTTGAAGGCAACCGTTCAAGAAGCATCATCATCTTCATATCCTTTACTCCTTGGAAGGTAGTATTCTAAACACTCTATGGTTGTGTTTTGATTTTTGATAGCATGCATGTTCGTATATGGATCCGGGATTGGGTTTTAAATAATAATTTTCCGCTGCGTTTTTATTTTATATGGATAAAATACTTTGATAAACATGTGAAAAAACCAACAGTTGCATCAAAGCCGCTTATATGAGTGCATGCTTCATAGGATATGAAATTTTTGGGTTTCGGGTTTGGTTAAAACCCTATGGCCGAAATTTTATATATGGTTATCCTTTTGTTTTTCAAGATTATTTTAATACATGCATAAAAGTATCTTGAAAAATTATGTCATTTGGATGATTTGTTTGTTTGGACAAAAACCCACTTTTTCGGTTTTTTTCATTCTTGACCGAAAAGTAGGTTGTAAAAAGGAAACCATTTTGCTTCTTGAATTTATATATGTGGATATATATATTTTGGTGTTCATAACCTAGCCATGACCTTGTGTGAATATGTTGAATATTTGTGTTTGTGATTTGTATTTAATTATTTCAAAGGTTGTAATAATTATTATTTTTGGTTCTTCCATTTGTAAAGTTATGTAATTTATTTATTTTCATTTGGTATGTAAAATAAATTGATTAGGTGCATTTTATTTTACTAGGAAAAAATGTATTAGGATATATTTTGTAAAAGAAGATGCATACAAAAATGCGGTTTTGGTTTTGGCTAATTTCGGGCCTAAAGGACTTCATAGTTCTTAACGGGATTTTAGCCCGATAACCAAAACACATTTTTGAAGTCCAAAGGAGTTTGGTGCTGAATTAAAGGAAATTTTGGAAGCTCAAAGAAAGTGAAGAAATCACAACACAAAAGGAAGACTTGAAGCATTTGGATGCGGGATCAAGTGGGAGTTCAACGACACATTATTTGTGTCAATATTCACCCATTAGGAAGGACCTTTTGGCACACTTGTTTCGGCTAACAAGTGTTGTCAAAAAAGTTGGCTATGGTTATGCACCTATTGATATATGTGTTATGCTTGTGTGGTTGCTTATTTTATTGTTTGGATGATATTTGGATATGCATGCTTAACAAACTAATAATCAACAACAAGCGTAAAATTGGTTCTTAACAAAATCATTAAAATGGTTAATAAAGGTTTTATTAAAAATTAATGATTTTATAATAAAATGGGTTTTATTAAAAAGAACCTTGAAAATTTGTTTTAACAAAAGTACCAAGGATTTGAATGCATGCAAATGTATGGTACACAAAGTTTTCTAAACTAGAATTTTGAAAACTCAAAATCCCTTTTCTAAAAACAAGTCAAACACCATCCTTTTATACAACACTCGAAACACTTCGGAACTCTTTTGTGGGATAAAGGTCACCTAACCACATTTGAGGGAACTTGTATGTTTGAGGTGGGTTTACCATGTTTGTGGGATAAAGGTCACCTAACCACTTATGTGTATAAACTCACATGTGTGTGTAAGTTGGACGACTTGAATTGGAAACCATGAACTTAGGGTCACCGAAGCATGGGGAACAAAGGTGTTGATGGGATTAAACATGCCAACTAAACATAAAGATGTTTAACCGATCCCATATGGCTAGAAGTTGCAAAGGGTTGCAATTGTCAAACGTTGACTACCTTGTTAATTTAAATAGAGGGATAAAGGTCACCTAACCAATATTTAAATGTAACGTTGGATTCTAGATTTTAATTATTAATTGTCTATGAGACACAAAAGGGTATTAATGATTAAAATATAATAATATCGAAAATACTAAAATTGAACCTTGTAAAATTTTGTAGATGGCTGCTAACAATATTACCCAGACCGTCCGTAACCTATCATTGAAAACAATTCTAATCCCGATGAACCTCTTATAGAAGATAAGGATGCCTATGACGATTGGATTAAGTATATCGAGGATATTACACAGCCTCTTGCCTCATGTTAGGAATTATGATTCCCCAGATTCAAAAGGATTTTGAACATTATGAGCATACGACATGATTAACCAATTGTAATAAATGTTCCTAAGGGTAGAACGCTTCGAAACGGTTCGAGCGCTTCATACATGTCGAATGGAGGAAACCCAATCGGATTCATCTTATGTCTTTAAGATGAAAAGCCACATTGATCACCTCGAATGGCTCAATATGGATAAAAGGGTTTTATCCATTCTAACGATCAATGAGGGTGGCAACTAGAAAGGGCATCACCCCGACACCAAAGCAAATGTTGAAAATGGAAACAGGTAATTCAAAGGGAAATGATTAGAAAGACTAATGCGAAACTACCGGAACCAAAAGAGAAGAAGGCAAAGGTTGCCATGAACGATCCATGCTTTGAGTATGGTGAGATAGGGCATTTAAATAGCAATTGCCCAACCTATCTCAAAGAGTTGAAAAACAAGATGGATGCTAGGCAAACCTCAGGTACAATCTTAATGATACATATTAACCTTAATGTTATTTCTTCTAACACATGGGTATTAGATACCGGATGTGGAACTCATGTTTGCAATTCGTTGCAAAAGGTTCAAAAGAAATAAACATTACAAGAAAGGAGACTATGTTTTGAAACTTCCAAATGGTTTGGAAATTGTTTTAAAATGTCTTGAATGCTCCTAGTTTGACTAAGAACATTATTCTAGTTTTCCTTATAAGACAATATGGTTTTGAGTTAAAGTTAGTAAACAATGACATTTATATTTCGATAAATGACATGTTTTACTTTAGAGCTATGCTTTCAAATGGTATTTTCGAATTGGTTCATAAAAACACATCATTTGATAGTTAAATGTACCTAGAAATCACCAAGAAACTCAAAATGGATTTGAGTGAGACCTATCTTTGGCATTATCGCCTTGGTCATGAAAACAGAAGTCGCATGTAAACACTTTGAAAGAATGATCTTTTGGAAACAAATGAAGTTGGTTCATTTGATACATGTGAATCTTGTTTACAAGTAAAATGACTAGGAATGGTGAAAAATACTTCATTACTTTTACCGACAACTATAGTAGTTATGGTTATGTGTACTTGCTGAGACACAAAGTTGAAGTTTTGAAATGTTCAAAGCCTTCAAAAGGTGAAGTACAAAATCAAATCAATCAAAGTTCTTCGTTACAATAGAAGAGGAATCGAACTCTATTTGGATATGGTTCGATCTATGATGGCTAGGAACGCATCATCTCTATCATTTAGGGTTACGCTTTGCTCTCCGCGGCCCGTATGGCCCCAACCAAGAAAGTGGATAAGACACCTTTCGAAATATGGAATAAAAAGGCTCCATCATTAATCATATTTGAAGGTATGGGGTTGTGAAGCTTCTGTGAAGCAATACACCCCAAATAAAAGTACGATCCACTAAGTGTATATTTGTAGGATATCCTAAAGATGGTATAGGATATTATTTCTACGATCCAACAGAGCAAAAGGTATTTGTTGCTCGAAAGGCTGAGTTCTTGGAAGATAAGTTCCTTGTGGAAGAAATTAGTAGAACAGTGGAACTTGATGAGGATCGAGAACCACAAGCCGTTACACGATTGGTTGATACTAGCACTCAACAAGAGGTTGTTGAAAACGATCAAGTGGTTGATCAATACACATAAAACGTTCATACATCTGGTAGAATTAGTAGTCCACCTGAAAGATATGGATTTTTCCTGGATGGATGCTACGTGGAAGATTCGGGTGAACCTACCACATACCATGATGCAATGTCAAAATCCGATTGTGACAAATGGCTTGAAGCCATGAACGTAAAGATGCAGTCCATGTATAACAACCAAGTATGGGAATGGGTTGTAGCACCTCTTAACTCCAAAGTAGTTGGAAGTAAGTGGGTTTTCAGGAAGGAAACCGATATGCATGGTAACTTGGATACTTATAAAGCGAGACTTGTAGCAAAAGGTTTCACTCAAACTCAAGGGGTTGATTATGATGAGACCTTCTCGCCTGCGGCGATGCTAAAGTCAATTAGAATATTATTTGCCATACCTGCATAATATGATTATGAGATTTGGCAAATGGATGTCAAAACGGCTTTCCTGAATGGATATCTTGAGGAAGATGTCTATTTAGTTCAGCCTGAAGGTTTTGTCGATCCAAAACATCCTAACCAAGTATGCAAGTTAAAGAAATCAATATATGGATTGAAACAAGCATCGAGAAGTTAGAATCACCATTTGATGAAGAAATTAGGGAATATGGATTCATCAAGAACGTCGATGAAACTTGTGTGTATAAGATGGCTAGTGGGAGCATCATTACTTTCTTAGTATGATATGTCGATCACTATTTGGAAATAACATTCCAACCTTGGAGGGTGTAAAAGCCTGGCTTGAAAATTGTTCTTCAATTAAGGATCTTGGTGAAGTCGCCTATATTTTGGGAATAAAGAATCTATAAGGATAGATCAAGGCGCACGATAGGTTTAAACTAAAGTGCATACATTGACAAAATCTTGAAAAGGTTCAAGATATAGAACTTAATGAAAGGTTTGGAACCTATTCAAGAGGGGACAATATTGAGTGCGTCTCAATGTCCAAGCTCAAAGAATGAGCATGAAAGAATGAAATAAATCCCATATGCGTCAGCTATAGGATTCATTATGTATGTAATGATATGCACTAGACCGGACAAGTTATGCGCTTTAAGCATGACAAGAAGATACCAGCGAGTAACGGTCATTGGGTGACTGTTAAAATATATATTGAAATACCTTAGAAGGACTAAGAATATATTTCTAATATATGGATCTGGTGAAAGGAACTCGTTGTAAAAGGTTACAGGGATGCGAGTTTCGGAATTCATTGTAAAAGGTTACATGGATACGAGTTTCCAAACTGATCGAGATGGTTCTCGATCACAATCAGGGTAGCATTGACCACTATAGAATCAGAATACATCACCGCTTCTTTAATTGAGATAATTCATATGGATCTACCACTTGAATTATTGCCGATCTAGGGGTAGTCCCTACCATTCAGGACCCCTAGAGATCTTTGTGATAACGATGGTGCGATTGCTCAAATCAAGGAACCTCGTACACATCAAAAGACTAAGCACATTGAGCGGAATTTCAACTACATAAGGGATGAAGTTGAAAAAGGGAAAGATATGTATTCGCAAAGTTCACACTGATCAAAATACCGCGGATCCACTCACGAAGCTCCTTAAATGGGCAAAGCATGAAGGGTCATACTTATGCCTTGGGACTTTGATATTCTAGTGATTGGATTTGATCTATTTTGTATTTGGATAATGGAACAATTGTTAATATGACTCTTTATGGTATTTTGAGTTATGTTCCTTTTAGCATGTTTAAATCCGTGAATAAGTTACTTATTCTAAATGTCCGTAGTCGATCATACTTGTGGGAACAAATATGAATGTAAGACTATTATGAACTAGGATTGGTAGATATTCATTAGGTATGAATATAGAGCAAAGTGTTGCTGCCAAAGTTCATAGATATTTGTGGGATACAAATATTGGACTGACTCGCTCTCGAATATTACTGCATGGAATCATTTGTGATTGATCATAAGTAAATTTGAGTAAAGGAGAATATCATAGTATCCTCAGACCTGAGATACATATTGGGTCTTGATATTCACCAAATATTGTACCTTGACTTATTTCTTCGCTGTTAGTAATATGACAGTACATAAGGCTAAGCTCAGGTGTGGTACAAGGTGATTGTGAGAGACGTACGTAGTCAAGATGGGATTTGTTCCTCTTATTCGTTGATAGTAAGATGTCTAAGGCCTGCTAAAGTTAAATCAACAGAGAGTGATCACTCTATGTCTCTGGATTTGACATGACATCTGTAACGAAAGGATAAATGATAGATTCACCTAAGTCATTTCAAGTAAGGGACTTGAAGGGGATGATGTGATTGAATGGGACATATAGTCATACGTATTAGGGGTAGTAAACCGTAGTTAGGCGTCATTTACTACTTGCATCAATTTTCTATGTATCTTGTGCAAGTGGGAGATTGTTGGACTCTGTATGCCCAAGACACATATTAAATTGATGTGGCTAGTACGTTATGATCCAAGTCGAGTCATACCCAAATACAAGCTAGTCAAACACTTAGAATATTTATTTGTGATATGATCAAACAAATAAATATTAACACTTACAATATTTAGAAATTGGTTTTCTAAATAATTGCACTTGACAAACCAATAAATTATATGGATAATCTATTTTGAGAGAGTATTTTATTTTGTTATTTAATGGGTTAAATAACTTAATAAAAGTTGTATAAAGTCTTATAACATGTGATGTTATAATTTTATAAAAGTTATAAAATTAGTAAAGACTTAAATTATTTTTTATAAAAGAAATATTTTTTTTATAATAAAGGGTGCCCCCCCCCCCTTTGGTGTTCTTCCCTAAAAGTTTTGGCCAATCATAAACCATGCATTTGCATGTGTTAGTGACACCTTGGTTGGGCAAGAGATTGGTCCAATTGAAATACATGCATTTTTGCATGGTTAGAGGTTCATGCATTGGTCAAATGGGGAGGCAATTTCTCTCACTTGTTTATATAATTTTGTATGACAAAATTAGTATATGCACGAACTTGAAAAACTAGAGAAGACTTGTTGAAAAGCTCTCAAAATCGGCCAACATTGTGCAAGTTTTAGAAGATATGCAATGTAAAACAATGTCTAGTGTGCTAAGTAAACATACATAGCAGAAATGTAAAGTAATGTACTAAGTATGCACTAAATGGACATACATAGCATAAAATGAATTGTAAAGTATTGTACTAAGTATGCACTAAATGGACATACATAGCATAAAATGAATTGTAAAGTAATGTACTAAGTATGCACTAAATGGACATACATAGCATAAAATGTATTGAAATCGTGTACTATAAATGTACTAATGAACATAGCAAGTATATGATGTGAAAACATGGAAAGCATGAAAGTAACAAGTAGGCACATGTGTTTCACCCCAAAACAGTTTGAAAACGGTAAAAGAGGGGTCTATGTACTCACTTGAGATTACTTAGAAGTCCTTGGATAACCACCAAGCAAAGCTAGAAGATCACGGAATCAAACGGTACCTAATATAGGTAACTACATTAGTAACCGGACCTATATCGGAGGATTGGATAGAATGAGGGCTCGTAAACCAAATGAGTATGGGAACTCAGGTAATATGGTTTAAAAAAGCCTACATACTAAAACGGAACCTATCCTAAGTGCTTCTGACCCATTACGACCCGTTTAGGTAGCTTATGCTACTTTAACGCGTCGTTTGCGTAAAACGCGTTTAGACCACCTAACTAGTCCTATGACAAGTAAAATATGCCTTAACATGTCTAATATTGTTGCTAAATCAGTTTAGATACCAAAAGTTATGTTACATATGCTTAAAATGAATTTTGGCGTAAAAAGGGTATTTTGGTAATTTACCTAAGGCATATAAACTACTTATCATACAACTACTTAAACGAAGCGACCATAAGGCATAACCTCAGAAGGTTATTCCCTATATACTATGGTTACCTAATGTGTTTGGTCGGATCCTAAAGATCGACCAAATGGGTCGGGTTCGAAAGTATAAGCGATTGTTTAGATCGCTTACCTTACGACCCTATATAAGCACTAAACTAAAAGTGACGAGCTATGCATGTTAAAACATGCTTAACTAAGTTTAGAAAACAGGTTTCATATCAAAAAAATGATTTTGATACCTATAAGTAGTTTGGTTACAAAATACGCAATAATACGCATTTTGGCCAAAACTACGACTCGTCACTGAGCCTAGATAACGTGGTAATCAGTAGGTATAGTCACTAGGGACTATAACCATCGTGATTACGCTCACGTTATGAAGTTCAAATGAACTTCGCGTTGACCATAAACTGGTCAACGCAGAAAATCAAACAAAGTTTGACTTTTTAACGCTAAAAGAGTAAAAGAACGAAAGAACACTTACAAAGGGTCCCCGCAAGCTAATCTTGATCCAAGTAGCTCAGGTATGAAGCAATGGCTTCAACTTAGAGCATTCTTAGATCAGATTTGTGAGGGAGAATTGAAATGGATGGTGGGTATTTATAGTAAATGGACCATTGTTAGGATCGTTTCTCGTAAACCGTGATTTAATCACATCCCTACACTTGTTGCAACCCTATGGTAACTCAAAATGGCCCCTCATGATCAGGAAAGGGCAAGTGGAATTGAGTTGGGAGTGCTAAATAGCTGTTAACAGCTGTTTAAAACATTGAATCTGGTCTGGGAGGGCCTCGCGGCCCGCGTAAGATGTTGAAGATCCTTACGCGGCCCGCCTGGGCTGTACTGATCAGAAACAAGTTTACCAAATAACAGTTTCAGTCCCTGTTATGTGTTTAAGCCATTTCCGACACTTCTAAGGCTCGTTACGCAAAGTTTAAGGCTCTAAAATGATGCCTAAACATTGTGGACATGAAACATGCTCAAAAATATGCCGGATGTTGGTTCGTTTGGTCGTACGATCGCGATGTTCGCTTAATTACGACGGAATGCGCATAAGCGCGAAAAACGATCCAAATTGCGCGACGAATGGATTTTACTTATGCCAAACACTAAAATAAAATATTTTAGTGCTTACATAAATTTTTGGATGTCCGGATGTATTCAGAACGTAAGTTATGCGCGAAAGTGCAAACTTGTGCACTTTTTGACGCTTTTAGTCCCTGAATGACCCAAAAGTTTATTTTAGCACACCGAACCCCTCAAATCCTATTTCTAAGCTATGTAAAGGATATTTATGGTATGTTTAACTTATGGCAATGTTCCGGAATGTCTGTTACAGTTCAAATTGGCATACTTTCACAGTTTGTCAACTTTAGTCCCTGTAAGCGATTTAACTTGATTTTGCCATACCAAAGCCTTCGAAACTTATTTCTAAGTTATGTAAAGGTTATTTAAGGTATGTTAAGCCTATTTCACTATTCCTAAGTGTTCGTTGCATTAAACTGGTTATATTTACACATCAGTGCGCGTATAACCTTCCAGAAAGTGATTTAAAGCTTGAAATCGAACAAAAATTTATATGTGCAAAAGATACACATATTTATACAGATCCCAAGTATGAAATACAATATTTCATTGGTTTGGTATTTGTTTGACGGTCGCAGTGACCCAGGTGTCACAGTCTCCCCTACTTTAGGAAATTTCGTCCCGAAATTAATTCGTAGGAGTCTATCTGTGACTTTGTGTCAAATAACCACCAGAGATATGCAAGGAATAATCCTGTCATTTCCTTAACGGACATTCTTCAGAAACGAAAATGAACGGACGGAGTCATTTTCCTCAACGAGTATTCTTCAGAGGCGGAAATGAAGGAATAAACAAACGGGTATTCATTTCCTCAACGGACAATCTTCAGAAACGAAAATGAATGGACAGAGTCATTTTCCTCAATGAGTATTCTTCAGATGCGGAAATGAAGGATTTAAACAAACGGGGATTCATTTCCTCAACGGACAATCTTCAGAAAAGAAAATGAACAAACGGAGCCATTTTCAACGGTTGCTTCATCAGAAATGGAAATGAAAAAGGATAATCACACGGATATTCATTTCCTCAATGGACAATCTTCAGAAAACGAAAATGAACAAACGGAGTCATTTTCAACGGGTGCTTCCTCAGAAACGGAAATGAATAGATTTAAACAAACGGGGATTCATTTCCTCAACGGAAAATCTTCAGAAAAGAAAATGAACAGACGGAGTCATTTTCAACGGTTTCTTCATCAGAGATGGAAATGAAAAGGATAATCAAACGGATATTCATTTCCTCAACGGACAATCTTCAGAAACGAAAATGAACAAACGGAGTCATTTTCAACGGGTGCTTCCTCATAAACGGAAATGAATAAAGTTAACTCTAGGCACATGACAAAACTTGTTGTGGTTTCTGTGCACTAAATTCCATAATTATGTATGCATCCATAATTACGTAATTCCTTGCACAGTCCGCACAGTTTGTCTTGTAATGTTTAGGGGAAGAAAATCAAACCTGTGATGAGGGTGACTAGACTACCATAGGGTCCTTTTAATTAGATCGACCGATGATCTTTTTAATTAGGTCACCAAGGAGTCCTTTCAGCTATATCATCACATGATGTTCCTAACCAGATTTTTGGATCAATCTGTTTAACTAGACCACTCAAGGGGTCTAATTATGGAGTAGTACTTAATAATCCAAGGGACTTGACTACTACGTAGAAGCCCATTTAAGGATTTTTTTTAGGCAGTACCTTTGGGTATCCTACTATGAATCCCTTATACGAATGATATGGAAGATTCTACGAGGATTTGGATAACAAAAACTTGGATTACACCAAAAACATAAAAGGGAACACATAAGCACATAATCACATAGTTGTTTAACTCGGTTATTAATTTGTTATTAACTTGTTAGCGATTGAATATGGATATTCAAGGCACACCAGGAAACCAGTCGCTAGACTTCAATGTCCTCTGGGATCTATCTAAAAAGATAGGATGATCTCCCAAAAATTCGATTTTGTCTTCAAAGAAACGTAATATTCGAATTAAGGAACACAAAAATTTTGGGATTTACGGAAATATCCTTAGGTACCCTTATTAAGGATCTATAGTGGTACCTTGGGTATTCGTCCAGTGTTTTAACTTGCGCCTTGTACTTCGTTTCCTTAGAATAAACGGGTACTTAGGAATTTCGTGGAAAACGCAAGAGATCATAAGATGGAAAAATTTTGGGGGTAGTTTTCTTTTCAAGGAATACGATTCCTTGCTTGTCGGTATTGTAGGGGATATGTTCTTTATACATACAACCACATAAATACATTGCAATGTAAATAAAAGATTTATTTATAAACAATGATAACAACTGTTTCATGGACCTTGACAACAAAAGAAAATAATACATAAGACGTGATTATTTGTAAACGATGTTGTCTTCTGGTCGGTCAGATGCTCATCCCTGTGCTGGATTTGCATTAGCAAGCTTTGGGTAATTTCTTCGGAAATGACCCATCTCACCACAGTTGAAACAAGAACCTGGTAGAAAACGACCTTGAGCGGGATTGTTGCCAGCTTGGTTTGGTGCAGCTGCAGCTGGGCAGACTCTTGCTGTGTGGCCTATAAGTCCACAAGTTTGGCATTTGCGGCACTTTACATTGGCATGATGATGGAGGCTACATTGGTTGCACAAGGGTGCAGTTCCATTGTATGGCTTCCTAGCAGGGGGTTGAGCTGGTTGGTTGGGGACGGCTTGATCATTGTGAGTAACCATGGCGAAGTTCTGAGTAGCCTTTCACTTCTTTGACTTCTTAGGGGATCCAGTCTGCTCATCCATGGTCTTTGATTCCTCAATTGGTTTCTTGTCACTTTTTCGAAAAAGTTTACCTTTCCTGATTTGAGATTCAGTCAAGGTTGCAGATAGCTCAATGGCCTGTCTAACTGTAGTGGGTTTACTACTAGTTATAATGTCTTGTACTGAGTCAGGGAGGCCATCAATGTACTTTTCGATTGCCTTATCCAAAGGCGTAACCATATTCGGGCATAACAAACTTAACTCCTCATAACGATCCGTGTAGGCTCGATGCTCACCGCTATCTTGCTTAAGATCGTCGAACTCCCTTTCCAAGGCCCTGATCTCGTGACGAGGACAAAATTCCTTCATCATCAGAGCTCGAAGCTCTTGCCATGTTTGAGCCAGTGCCACATCGGCACCCCTATCTCTCATCATACCATTCCACCATGTCAAAGCTCATTTTTCAAAGAAACTAGATGCGAATTCTACCTTTCGCTCATTTGGACATTGAACATGTCTGAAGGTGCTCTCTAGACTCTCAAACCATTGCAGAAGTGCAGTCGCTCCTTGAGACCCAGAAAACTTTGATGGCTTAGCCGAGTTGAACGTCTTGAAGTTGCAGGGGGCATTATTGTTGTTGAGGGCTTGGTTACATTGGGCAACGATGTTCGGGATTGCAGCAGTCATTTGCTGTGTAATGACAGCTGCCAGCTCTTCAATAGATACCGGATTTTCGCGTCGTGGAGGCATTCTAAAAGGGAAACAAGAGAGAAAACAAATGAAATGACATTGGGTAAGAATAGGATGTTACAATTACCGACCAAAATCATGGGTGATGGTCATTTGTTTGAACCACGAAACAAACAAACGACACACAAAGGCTGAATCAAAGCAAATAGATCCTCATAATGTATCGCGAAGACATGCTCGCCTATAAGTGGACACTCACCCCAAGAGTTCCCAGGTAAGAGTGACTGGTCCGATTATGTGGATTTGTACGAACACTCTAGCCTTAGACAGAAAACTCAGGGTACAGGCATTCACTCTTCCAGTTTGCACGTGTTCACATTAATTAGGACCAAAAACTTTGACGAGAGTTTGAAAATTCAGAGGGGTTCAAAACCTTATAACTGAGGGTTCAAAACCTAGTAATCAATCATCCAAAAACAGATGATTAACTCTCAAAGCGGATTCGGAATTCATGTTCTCGTTGTGGTTATCACCTAAGGATAGGTGAAGGTATCGTTTTATGACTAAACGCAAGTAAGCTCGCGTTAGGGTCCTAAGAAGTTTATAGACTAGGTCAAAGTATTACTAATAACCTAATTCCCTATAACCATTGGCTCTGATACCAACTTTTCTGTCACACCCCGACCACGTGAGACAACAAAACGTGGTGGAAACGCCGGGGAGTGTTGTAACAGAATTAATTGTTTCACAACCATGGAAATTAAAGTTTCGTTTTATTAATCAAATAAGAGAGTTACATTGTTTTAAACAAGAAACAAAGAGTACATAACGAAAATTAACTAGTGCTTGTCTCGTTTTAAGTCACTAAGGCACAGGTCTGCCTAAGTATGTCTCGATAAGTCCTATGCATCAACTCCTGAAAACACATGTGAAAATAAGTACGTCAGCATAAAAATGCCTGTGAGATACATAGGTTTTGTGAAAATAGGATTCATGACTTGTAAGTTTAAGAAAATGTTTAATAAAGTTTAGTCATGAACCTTGTAAATTGATTTGTTTTGTAAATCATTTGAAAAACGATAAGATCAGATGATATGTATAAATAAATGTAAGGTTAAATGAATAACCATGTAAGATGAGTTTGTTTGTAAAACAATGTCTTGTGAAAAGTATGTTATTTGTATAAAATGTTATATGTCTTAAATTGAAATGATTCAAATAACGCTACGATATGTAATACCATACAAGCACTTATATATAGGAAGTACCAGCGGCGTATCCACCATGCTTGTATCATATTACACATGCCTCGTTACTTAAGTCACTTACTCAAACCAAACCACCAAGATGTAATGTTTAACAATTGTAGAAATGTTTATGTATAGTCCAATGTCTATTGTCAAATGTAAATCATGTCAACAGATACAAAAGGTTCACACGGTTCAACAGCTACAAACAGTTCATATAATCAAACGGTTACGACGGTTCACATAGTCAAATGGTTACAACGGTTCAAAATGTAATATAATGTGTTCATATGCTGGATGAGCATATGCAACAGAAATGCAATGTAAAACAATGTCAAGTGTGCTAAGTAAACATACATAGCAGAAATGTAAAGTAATGTACTAAGTATGCACTAAATGGACATACATAGCATAAAATGAATTGTAAAGTAATGTACTAAGTATGCACTAAATGGACATACATAGCATAAAATGAATTGTAAAGTAATGTACTAAGTATGCACTAAATGGACATACATAGCATAAAATGTATTGAAATCGTGTACTATAAATGTACTAATGAACATAGCAAGTATATGATGTGAAAACATGGAAAGCATGAAAGTAACAAGTAGGCACATGTGTTTCACCCCAAAACAGTTTGAAAAGGTAAAAGAGGGGTCTATGTACTCACTTGAGATTACTTAGAAGTCCTAGGATAACCACCAAGCAAAGCTAGAAGATCACGGAATCAAACGGTACCTAATATAGGTAACTACATTAATAACCGGACCTATATCGGAGGATTGGATAGAATGAGGGCTCGTAAACCAAATGAGTATGGGAACTCAGGTAATATGGTTTAACAAAGCCTACATACTAAAATGGAACCTATCCTAAGTGCTTCTGACCCATTACGACCCGTTTAGGTAGCTTATGCTACTTTAACGCGTCGTTTGCGTAAAACGCGTTTAGACCGCCTAACTAGTCCTATGACAAGTAAAATATGCCTTAACATGTCTAATATTGTTGCTAAATCAGTTTAGATACCAAAAGTTATGTTACATATGCTTAAAATGAATTTTGGCGTAAAAGGGTATTTTGGTAATTTACCTAAGGCATATAAACTACTTATCATACAACTACTTAAACGAAGCGACCATAAGGCATAACCTCGGAAGGTTATTCCCTATATACTATGGTTACCTAATGTGTTTGGTCGGATCCTAAAGATCGACCAAATGGGTCGGGTTCGAAAGTATAAGCGATTGTTTAGATCGCTTACCTTACGACCCTATATAAGCACTAAACTAAAAGTGACGAGCTATGCATGTTAAAACATGCTTAACTAAGTTTAGAAAACAGGTTTGGTATCAAAACAAATGGTTTTGATACCTATAAGTAGTTTGGTTACAAAATACGCAATAATACGCATTTTGGCCGAAACTATGACTCGTCACTGAGCCTAGATAACGTGGTAATCAGTAGGTATAGTCACTAGGGACTATAACCATCGTGATTACGTTCACGTTATGAAGTTCAAATGAACTTTGCATTGACCATAAACTGGTCAACGCAGAAAGTCAAACAAAGTTTGACTTTTTAACGCTAAAAGAGTAAAAGAACGAAAGAACACTTACAAAGGGTCCCCGCAAGCTAATCTTGATCCAAGTAGCTCAGGTATGAAGCAATGGCTTCAACTTAGAGCATTCTTAGATCAGATTTGTGAGGGAGAATTGAAATAGATGGTGGGTATTTATAGTAAATGGAACACCGTTAGGATCGTTTCTCGTAAACCGTGATTTAATCACATCCCTACACTTGTTGCAACCCTATGGTAACTCAAAATGGCCCCTCATGATCAGGAAAGGGCAAGTGGAATTGAGTTGGGAGTGCTAAACAGCTGTTTAAAACATTGAATCTGGTCTGGGAGGGCCTCACGGCCCGCATAAGATATTGAAGATTCTTACGCGGCCCGCCTGGGCTGTACTAATCAGAAACAAGTTTACCAAATGACAGTTTCAGTCCCTGTTATGTGTTTAAGCCATTTCCGACACTTCTAAGGCTCGTTACGCAAACTTTAAGGCCCTAAAATGATGCCTAAACATTTTGGACATGAAACATGCTCAAAAATATGCCGGATGTTGGTTCGTTTGGTCGTACGATCGCGATGTTCGCTTAATTACGACGGAATGCGCATAAGCGCGAAAAACGATCCAAATTGCGCGACGAATGGATTTTTCTTATGCCAAACACTAAAATAAAATATTTTAGTGCTTACATAAATTTTTGGATGTCCGGATGTATTCAGAACGTAAGTTATGCGCGAAAGTGCAGACTTGTGCAGTTTTTGACGCTTTTAGTCCCTGAATGACCCAAAAGTTTATTTTAGCACACCGAACCCCTCAAAGCCTATTTCTAAGCTATGTAAAGGATATTTATATTATTTTTAACTTATGGCCATGTTCCAGAATGTCTGTTACAGTTCAAATTGGCATACTTTCGCAGTTTGTCAACTTTAGTCCCTGTAAGCGATTTAACTTGATTTTGCCATACCAAAGCCTTCGAAACTTATTTCTAAGTTATGTAAAGGTTATTTAAGGTATGTTAAGCCTATTTCACTATTCCAGAGTGTTCGTTTCATTAAACTGGTTATATTTACGCATCAGTGCGCGTATAACCTTCCAGAAAGTGATTTAAAGCTTGAAATCGAACAAAAATTTATATGTGCAAAAGATACACATATTTATACAGATCCCAAGTATGAAATACAATATTTCATTGGTTTGGTATTTTTTTGATGGTCGCAGTGACCCAGGTGTAACAAAATTCAAGTGTAAGACTTGAATTTACTCTCTAAAAATCGGGTCATGTATGGTTGATCAAGAGGGGTTTTCAAGTTGATAAATCAAGTGCAAGAACTCCATAAACTCCCCTCATATTTTCGGCCATGTTGGTTGATCAAGATGGAATTTTAGTGAGTTCATAAGTGTAGAAATCCTAGTTAAACATAAGGTGTTTGTTGGAAGGCTTGGGGTATACAAGCTTGAGGTCTTCTACACTTAAAGGCAACCGTTCAAGAAGCATCATCATCTTCATATCCTTTACTCCTTGGAACGTAGTATTCTAAACACTCTATGGTTGTGTTTTGATTTTTGATAGCATGCATGTTCGTATATGGATCCTGGATTGGGTTTTAAATATAAAATGAAATTTTATATCTTGTAAGTAACATGTTTTAAATAATAATTTTCCGCTGCGTTTTTATTTTATATGGATAAAATACTTTGATAAAGATGTGAAAAACCCAACAGAACAAAAGGAAGCTCACTGATTTCCAAAAAGGTACTCGGGCGAATAACAACAACAATGCCAAAAAGGGAAAAGGGTACATGGGTATCCTACCTAAGTGCGACAATTATCGACGTCATCATACCAGGCGATGTAAATATGGAAAATGTGATAACTGTGGCAAAGTGGGGCATGTCAAGGAGACATGTTGGTTCGGAGCAGGAAAGGGAAATGGAGGTCCAGTTGGTTGCGGAAACCGCGGTGGAAACACAACAACGACTATCAAGCGGAAACACTAATGATCAAGAAAAAGGTCAAGGTTGTGGTGGCATAGGGCATTTCAGGAAGGTTTACTTGGGGACTAAGCCAAGATGTGATAAGTGCAAGTTTCACCATAAAGGTCGATGTCTGAGGCCTAAGTGTGATAGGTGCGGAAAGGAAGGACACAACAAGGATGCCTGTTGGGCGAAGTATCCCAGACAAGGAGAAAATGATGACGGCAACCAAGACGGAAACGATAATGGTAGAGTTCCAGGTTGCTTCAAATGTGGGGACGTGGGGCACTTTAGGAAGTATTGCCCAAAGAATAACCAAGCTCATGGAATAGTGTTCAACCTTGGAGCTCGTGAAGTACGCAGGATCCGAACGTAGTCACTGGTACGTTCCCTACTAATCAACATTTTGCATATGTGCTATTTGATACGGTGCCGACTATAGCTTCGTATCCCTAGAGTTTAAGAATATACTTGGTTTAGTTGCAAGTAAGTTAGATATCCCGTACTTGATAGAACTAGCTAATGGGAAGCTAGTAGGAGCCAAAGGAGTGATTAGAGGTTGCGTTATAGAGCTTGGAGAGCGTAAGTTTTCGTCAGATCTTATGCCAGTTGAATTGGGAAGCTTCGACGTTGTAATTGGGATGGGTTGGTTGTCGAGCAATCGAGCGGAGATTGTTTGCCATGAGAAAATCATTCGCATCCCGATGGCGAATGAAGAAGATGATCGTGATTCATAGGGAGAATCAGGATACGCCTCTACGAATTATCAGTTGTTTGAAGGCATGAAAGTTTTTGCGTAAAGGATGTGTTGCCTTCTTGACTCATTTCATGGATAAAGAAGCCGAAGAACCTAAGCTCGAAGGTATCCCTGTGGCAAGAGAATATCCTGAAGTCTTCCCCGAAGATTTTCCAGGATTACCTCCTCAACGACAAGTCGAATTCCACATTGACTTGGTTCCAGGCACCGCGCCTGTAGCCAAGGCACCTTATCAACTTGCGCCTTCAGAGATGCAAGAGTTGTCAGCACAACTTCAGGAGTTACTAGATAAGGGATTTATAAGGCCAAGCTTCTCACCTTGGGGAGCTCCAGTCCTGTTCGTCAAGAATAAGAACGGTGGTTTTCGTATGTGCATTGACTACCGGGAGCTGATCAAGCTAACCACCAAGAACCGGTATCCCTCGCCGAGGATTAATGATTTATTCGACCGAATGCAAGGATCCAACTACTATTCCAAGATCGATCTTCGATCAGGTTATCACCAGCTGCGGATTCAGGGAGAAATATATCGAAGTATAGTGAGTCAACAATTTGTTTTAAACATACGCTAATATTGTGTTTTCCCCCACGGTACACAAAACAGTTATACACATAATACAAGACTTTGAGAATCTAGGAAACATGTACTTAGGACCTATGGGAACTTATGCCAAAGCCCATTAAAGGTTATCACATAGGAACTACGTCTATTAACTCGAGTGAACACCATTATTATGGCGTATATGCTATTTTAGTTAACAGAACAGGCGAAGTACTCGAATCTCTTTTATTGAAATTCCACTTTTGCATCCAGCAAGTAGATTTTTACATCTCTGCTCCTCTTAATGGTAGTTGCATCGCGTCAATTTTCTTCTTTAGAGCGAACGCTCGTTTGCCTCGTATATCAACCCTCATAAATAATTTTCGACACCCCTAATATATTTAAAATATCCCTATAGGTCCTAAAATACACCCCGTATACAAAAAAGGGCCCCGAATACCTTTATTTTTATTAAAATTAAATAAAAACCAGAAAGTAGGGCGCTCGCGGGCCGCGTAGCCCTTGGCTACCTCCTACGCGGGGCGCGACAGTCAGTCACCGGGGCGACACCTTGAGCTGCCACGTGGCAGCAACGTGTTGGACCTAGTGTGATGACCCAGACAAGCTAGGCCCTACTACCTCTATGTCGCGGGCCCCGTAAGAAGACCTTTGAGTCTTCGCGGGCCGCGAGGGACCTAAAATCAGGCCCTATAAATAGAAGGCATCAGCCTTCAGTCCCAGTCGCTCACACACTTTCTTCTCTCTCGAATTTCTCTAAAGCTAAAGTAATTTTCGGGCATAATACCCCCTAATTAATGAAGTTCTACCCCGTTGTAAGTATTATAACCCCGACTACGTATTAGATACGCTGCCCGATTGATCCAGGGTTCCGTAACGGCTGTCGTGGTTCTGCCCGACGTAGTCGTTGGAATACCGTCTCGGGGAGGGTATTACTAATGTAAATATTGGGTTATTATACATTTGTGTAACATTACCATGGGTGGTAATTAAAGTGGATGGAAACAAATGTAATTGCGCGACCGCCCTCAATGCTGTAGACTGATAAAACATGTTTTTGATTAAACTGGGATTCACTCACTAGTATTTTCCACTGACAAAATGTTTTTAAACGCGTTTCAGGTAACAAAATGTGAAAGCCAAATAGAAGCCAGCTGTACAGCACTGAAGGCTTGGAAAAGTGGCTATAAAGTTACCTAAAATAAAGAGATGATTTATTTAAATAAAATAGGATTTATCCCTATAAAAATGTGTGTACTTGAAACTTGGGATTTTCCCATGTGTTTAATATATTAAAATCGTGGTATTTGTCACGGCCCCCGACCCGGTTTAACCCGTTTCAGGAGCCGCGGGACAGAAAATCCCGTGGTATAATTGAGTTGACAGCGGAATTTTTCATCAGGATCTTTTTAAAATTTAATTTCCTGATTATTTTATTTCACAACTCGGGATAAAACCCCGGTAATTTACAATCATATGATTTCACTGAGAAATCTTTATTTTACAAAACATGTTTCTTTATTTTATATTGAGCCACTTCCTTAAGCTTGTAGTGCTTCATGGCACCTTTCCTGGATCACAACAGATCACCTGAAACATGTTTGAAAAAGGTTTTGTCAGCAGGAAATACTGGTGACTCATTCTTTTTAATAAAACGACACGTTTGTTATAATTTGCAGTATTAAGAGCGATTACAATGTTTCCTGTTATCAACCAACTACCCACAGTATTTGTCACTCGACTTGTTTCTGTGACTGTGGTCAGATCACCCATTGGCTAACTCGTTGTCCAATGGTGACGGGAACAAGTAATGTATACAAAACCCCACATACCGGCTGTAATTTGATGATTACAAAGACTTAATCCCTGTAATTATAACTTTGAAAGTAAACATGCTTTTTAAATCAAATTTGATAAAAAGAGAATGACTCACATTGCAGATTTATTTGAGCAGAGCCTAGCCTACTGATTAGCCTTTTAACCTAAATTTAATAACATGCACACAAACTCGGTTAGTAACTAATACAGCATTTACGATAACTCACGAGATTAAACCTTCACATCGAATGACAAAGTGCGATACTTAAACATCCATCGAATTCACGATGAATGACAAAGCATAAACCCTAATGTGGGCAGCACTTAAACATCCATTGGATAGTTTAATCGATTGGACATTAAATCGTAGCAGCGATCGAGTTAATACCCGGTATCGTAGCAGCACCCCACTAATTAAAGTTGTATTTTCGACTTTAGAGTAGCCTGACTTCGTTTTTTAGTTTTAATTTTGACACAAGTAGATTGTGCAAGTGACGGGCTATTTATAGCTGAAATTAGGACCTCACGCGGCCCACGTAACCCATCACCTATATCTTACGCGGCTCGCGTGGCCACCCAGTCTACGTATAGGTTTGCATGGTCATGGGCTTAGGTTTGACAGGTGGGTTATACGTGGCCCGGATACTTATCCGGTCAAACTTCAGGGTTGATGCAGTCCACGTAAGACATGACTTGTCTCTTACGCGGCCCGCCTGAAACCTATTATTATTGATTTTCTTTATTTTTATATAAGGTATGGTTTCAGGGGTTCGGGTTTTCACTTACGGGTATTTTTAAGAAAATTTTGAGAGTCCTTACATCCTCCCCACCTTAATTAAAATCTCGTCCTCGAGATTTATTGGAATAAGTGTGGATACTTTCGCTTCATCTCCGATTCTAGCTCCCAAGTGTATTCAGGTCCTCTCTTTGAATCCCACTTGACTTTGACAAGTACTAACCGTTTATGTTTGAGAAATTTCACCTTTCTGTCTTCTATCTGAAGAGGTTTCTCAACAAATTTTAACTTTTCGTTTACCTCTATGTCATGAAGAGGTACTACTAAAGATTCATCTAATAGGCATTTCTTGAGATTGGATACATGAAACACGTCATGTACTCCAGCTAATTCTTCTGGTAGATGTAAACGATAAGCAACTGATCCTATACGTTGGATCACTGGAAATGGTCCTACGTATCTTGGACTTAGCTTTCATTTCTGTAACACCCCGTGTTTTCATAAGTGAAAGTCAAAGTCAACGACCGATTTCGCGCGACTTGACTTGTAGAAATGTTTTTATTTTATTTATATTATGTGGAGTAAGTGTCGTTCATTACAATAATCGAATCATGCTGACCGTATTTCAATCGACTCCCGACTGTGAATGATAGGAAGTAACAATGCGATAAAGTTAATCAACTATTAATCAAGCTATACTAATCGAATCGACATCAAATCGTAACTCGAGCTATGTATTTTACTCGTCATTATACGTGTGTGTGTGCCTTACGTGTTACCTGTGCATGTTTATTTATGAGTTGTTGTGATAATCAAGCGAACTCAATCGAACTCGAAGTCTAACTCGAATGTAAACGAACCCGAACCCGACTTCCGAGTCAAACCACATACGAAGTAGTTGGGACTAAAAGTAATTTGATTAGGAAACCCTATCGAATCACTTGCAATCGAAACCGAATCGCCATCGCACCCAAACGCACCTTTTCAGTCGACATCCGGACGGATGGTCCATCCGCACGGATTGCCAGTCCGCACGGATGACCAATCCGCACGGATAAGCAATCCGGGTGGCCTGCCATCCACATGAACCACCCCTTTCCCCTTTTAGCATCCTATAAATACCCGGGTCACTCTCCAAACTTTCCACTTTTGGCAAGTGACGTCCGACTAGCACGCATTCTTCACTTTTTCTCAGATTTCTCTCAATCCATGTAAGATCTTGCTCTAATTCTTGTACATTCTTGATCACTACACAATTCTACACCTTTCCATCTTTCAAATCTCAACTTTTAACCACGAAATCATCAAGATTTGAGGTATTCTAGGGTGACGTCATCATGAAGTTCTCATGAACTTCAAGTGTGACCTCATTCCACCAAGAATAACTGGATCTGAACGATTTTCACAAGATTTCACAACAACTTCACCTAAATCTAACTTTTCTAAAAGGATAAAAGGGTTGAAAGAAATAAACAAGTTTTCTCCTTCTTTTACCCTCAAAAGACGGTACGAATCGGATCCGTTCTAGTCTCCTACTTAATGATAGTGGTGCATTAGTCCTAGGTCTGGGTTCTACCTGACAGACACCTGATTTCGGGTTAGACCGGGATGACTGTTCTAAACCGCTGACAGACCGAGTTAGGGTGATTCCTGGCCGGCTTAGTCACCCGGGTAAGAACGCGATTCCAAATGGTTGCCACGAAGTCAGAACGTCTCGATAGAACGACAAAGGCAACCAAGGGTAGCCGGACGGAACAACCAGGACGAGGAAGTTGTTCGCACGAGTGAGTTGTCCGCACGGACAAGCAGTCCGCACGGACAAGTTGTCCGCACGAACAGACAACCCGGACGGGTTGTCACCCGGGCGAGCTACACTTGGGACCCACATTCAAAGCGAGGTTTAAGTATCGACGAATGAACAATCCAGACGGACGACCTCTGAATGGATTACTCTTCGGATCATGAGATACTAAGACCTTGAATAAAATTCAAACAATGTTCATCCGCACGGCCAAGTTGTCCGCACGAACAGACTATCCGGACGGATTGTCTTTGTCCGCGCGAACAGACTGTCCGGACGGATTACCATCGTCCGCACGGATTACCATCCGGACGGACTTCACCAAGAGACTCACCTTTAAAGTTGTGTCCGCACGGGCTACCATCCGGACGGATTGTTGTCCGCGTGACCGGCTTGAAGGATAGAGATACTTAGATGTTTTCTAAATGCTACAACGAAAACTTCCAAGCACAAGCCATCATACACAAACACATCTCACCCATAGGAAGAAACAATCCACTCGAAGAGTTATCCGCACGAACATGTTATCCGCACGGGTGACTCGTCCGGACGAAGTGAAATCCGCACGGATTACATATCCGCACGAATAACTTGTCCACACGGATAACAATCCGCACGAGTGACTAATCCGGACGGATTACCACTCTCACGAATAACTTGCCCGTACGGATAACAATCCACACGAGTGGCTAATCCGGACGGATTACCACTCGCACGGATTACTAATCCGCACGACCCGTCAACCTACCCACACTCATTCTGTACTTTTTTCCATGCCACTTATCTTTACGCTATCGAATCTATTCAGGCTAACTGTACTCGCTGAAAAGCGCTCCCTTAAATCCATAATCGCTGTGAGTATACTCGAACCATTTTTGCTTTTAGCACTCTTGGGTGTTACATACGTTACGAATATTCAAACTACAACTATCACACTACTCAAGCTATTTTAACGCTAAACCATTAATGCATGTTATACGTGGCTTATGAATGCTTGTTTGTTATGTTTACACATGGAATGCTGTCTACCTTCCTTAGCAACGATAGTACTATAGTTTGGACTCAGCACCCGTTCACACGGGGGTTGTTAAGGATCTTTTACTTGCATGGATTACGGTGGTAATCATGTATTACGAACTGCCTCGGGCAGTCAACCCGCAGTCATTGGTATCGATGGATCTATGTCGATAACTAACGTGCTTCATTTCACTATGTGTACGTGCTGGTTATGCGTAAACGAATTCGAACTCTATATGCTATTATCAAACTTGTATGCTCACCTTTACATTTTATGTATTGACTTTATTTTAACGTATGTGACAGGTGCTTAGGTTGCTATTATGCTCTTTGTGCTGTGATGAACTTGAAGCTAAGAACTGGAGTCCTAGAAACCAACAAATAAATTAGTTATGTTTAAATCTGAGTTGTCGGAACAGAATACTTGTCTTGATGCTTGTCTGTAATAATTATTTAACTATTTGAGATACGGTATGGGACGTATTGCTTTAACTGAATGGTAATGATAGTTGTTATGGAAACTTCTGGACAATCTGTTTCGCTCAGTGCCACGCCCCGATGATTCCGCCATCGGTTGGGGTGTGACAGATTGGTATCAGAGCCATAGCTATAGGGAACAATGCTGGCCTTACTGCTCCCTTCAAACAGCTCATACATCAGAAGGATGGAGACAATGCTGGCCTTATTGCTCGCTTCAAACAGCTCATACATCAGAAGGATGGAGACAATGCTGGCCTTACTGCTCGCTTCAAACAGCTCAGCATTATCTGTCCCGATCAGGTCAAGACTCCCGATATGACCATCAAGAAGTACATCCGAGCTTTGCCCGACTGCGTTGCTGATTTCGTGCAAGCGGCTAAGACTACCACGATCGAGGAAACCTACCTACTAGCCGCTGAAATCAATGACAAAAGGGTTAAGGCTGGGGTATGGGATAAGACCTCCAAGCATCTGCATCAAGCCACCGCCACTGCACCAACTGCTGAACCCACCTCGTCAAGCAACAAGAGAAAGAACAAGAGAAAGAACAGCTCCACCAACAAGAACTGTGCGATTACTGCTGCACCGAACCTATCTGTACCTGCCCAACAGCGTCAAGTAGCAGCGCATGTGGCCAATGCACCGCCTGCAAAGCGTGCATATACTGGACCACACCCGCTTTGCCCTACTTGCACCTATCACCACCCTACTGCTATTCAATGTCGCTTCTGTGCTCATTGCAATATCTACGGCCACTTCACTGCCAACTGCCGTATTCGCCAAGCTCCTGCCAATCAAGCTCTACTCACTGTCCCACAGGGTCAACAAGCTCCTCCGGCACCCGCAGTCAAAGCCAGAGCATGCTTCATGTGTAGCGACCCGAATCATTTCGCCAACATGTGCCCAAACAGGGTAGTGAAACAAGAACCGCAACAGCAGCAACCACATCAGCAGTAACACCAGGCCGCATGCGCCAGAACTTTCAATCTCAATGTGCGTCAAGCCCAGGCCGACAACAACGTGGTCAATGGTACGTTCTTTGTGAATGGTATTTATGCTTCATGTTTGTTTGATACTGGAGCCGATAATTGCTTTGTGTCGCTCGAATTTGAGAAACTCCTTAGTCGTAAACGTTCCCGACTCTCCTCTGCATTCGATGTTGAAGTCGCTACCGGAAGAACCGTCGCTGTAAATTCTGTTATTCGTGATTGCAATCTCGAGCTCAACAATCACATCTTCTCAATCAACCTTATTCCGATGCAACTCGGAAGCTTCGACGTCATAGTAGGCATGGACTTCCTTCAAGAAAACCATGCCAAAGTTGTGTGCTTCGACAAGATGATTCGTTTTTCGCTCGCAAACGGTGATTCATTGCGCATTTATGGTGATACTACTTCGAAGGGTCTCAAACTTATGTCATGCCTCCAAGCCAGCAAGTATCTCCGCAAGGAATACATGGCTTTCTTGGCTAACGTTGTAGCAGCGGAGAAGGAAAAGAAAGAGAAGAAGGAAGTGAAAGACGTACCCGTGGTTCGAGAATTTCCTAATGTTTTTCTAGAGGATCTTCCCGGACTACCGCCAAGTCGTGATATCGATTTTCGTATTGACCTCATTCCAGGAGCTAATCCTATCGCCAAAGCCCCTTATCGACTCGCGCCGTCCGAAATGCGCGAACTCTCAACCCAACTCCAGGAATTGCTTGAAAAAGGCTTTATTCGCCCGAGCACCTCTCCTTGGGGCGCACCAGTCCTTTTCGTCAAAAAGAAGAACGGGTCGTTCCGGATGTGCATCGACTACCAGGAGTTGAATAAGTTGACTATCAAGAACCGCTATCCTCTGCCTCGAATCGAAGATTTGTATGATCAGCTACAAGGCGCTACGTGTTTCTCGAAGATCGATCTACGTTCAGGATATCATCAGTTGCGTATACAAGAGGAGGATATACCCAAAACCGCGTTTCGTACTCGCTACGGCCATTACGAATTCGTTGTCATGCTTTTTGGCCTAACCAACGCACCAGCGGTTTTCATGGATCTGATGAATCGCGTGTGTAAACCATATCTCGACCGTTTCGTCATCGTGTTCATCGACGATGTCTTGATCTATTCCAAAACGAGAGCCGAACACGCGCAACATCTACGTTTGGTTCTCGAGTTACTCCAGGGAAACCAACTCTACGCCAAATTCTCCAAGTGCGAGTTTTGGTTGGGGGAGGTTCAGTTTCTGGGTCACATTGTAAATAGTCAGGGTATTCACGTCGATCCTGCGAAGATTGAAGCTGTTAAGAGCTGGGTTACGCCTAAGAACCCGTCTGAAGTCTGCTCCTTTCTCGGGCTAGCGGGCTATTATCGACGATTTATCGAAGGATTCTCGAAGATTGCTGTACCACTTACCTCTCTCACGCATCAGGACCAGCCTTTTGTCTGGGGAATCAAACAAGAGTCTGCCTTTTGAACCCTTAAACACATGCTTTGCAATGCTCCTGTTCTCACACTACCCGACGGAAACAACGATTTCATTGTCTACTGTGATGCTTCCAACCTTGGTCTCGGTTGTGTCCTTATACAACGAGACAAGGTCATAGCTTACGCATCTCGTCAGCTCAAAGTCCACGAGAAGAACTATACAACCCACGATCTCGAGCTAGGCGCAGTTGTTTTTGCATTAAAGATTTGGCGACACTACCTGTATGGTACAAGGTGTACGATCTTCACCGATCATAAGAGCCTACAACACATCTTTAATCAGAGGGAACTAAATATGCGTCAACGCCGATGGGTAGAACTTCTCAACGATTACGACTGTGAGATTCGTTATCACCCAGGCAAAGCAAATGTTGTCGCCGACGCACTTAGCAGACAGAGCTATCTGCTTAGCACTTGCAATGTTCAAGCCCAGCACAACCTCGAAACTCTCATCCGCGACGCACAACATGCATGTTTCAACGAACGCACTCTGAAGAAAGAAAGAATCTACCACGATGGAGCCCAGCTTGTGAGCAAATCAAATGGTATATTCCACTTCTTAGACCGAATTTGGATTCCCAAGCGAACCAATTTGCGACAGATTATCATGGATGAAGCCCACAAATCCCGATACTCTATCCATCCCGGTGCTGACAAAATGTACCATGATCTTCGCTATAGGTACTGGTGGCCGGGTATGAAACGGGATATCGCTCTCTACGTCGGAAAATGCCTAACCTGTGCTAGAATCAAGGCTGAACATCAAAGACCCTCTGGCTTGCTCGAACAACCACCAATTCCCATGTGGAAGTGGGAGAGCATAGCTATGGACTTCGTAACCAAGCTTCCAACCACGTCATCAGGTCACGACAGCATTTGGGTTGTTATTGACCGTTTGACTAAATCAGCACACGTTCTGCCAATACGGGAGGACTACAAGGTGGAACGATTAGCCCGAATCTACACCAACGAGATCAATTGTCGACATGGGACGCCTCGTGACATCATCTCTGATCGTGATGCTTTGTTTACTTCACGATTGTGGGAAACATTCCAAACGGCACTCGGTACAACGCTTAATCTAAGTACTGCGTTCCACCCACAAACCGACGGTCAGACTGAAAGAACGATTCGTACTCTTGAAGACATGCCCGTTCGTGTGTTTTAGACTTCGATGGTAATTGGGATAGACACCTTCCGTTAGTCGAAATCTCGTATAACAACAGTTACCAGGCTAGCATCCAGATGGCACCTTTCGAGGTCTTATACGGAAGAAGATGTCGATCGCCTATTGTGTGCCACGAGATCGGTCACTCGCAACTAACTGGTCCGGAGCTGCTACAAGAAACGACAGACAAAATTTTCCAAATTCGAGACAACCTAGCGAAAGCTCGGGATCGACAGAAAGTTTACGCCGATAAAAAGCGCAAGCCCCGTGAATATGGCGTTGGTGACTACGTACTCCTAAAGGTATCACCTTGGAAGGGTGTAGTCCGATTCGGCAAGAAGGGGAAACTCGTGCCTCGATATGTTGGACCTTTTAAGATTCTGGAAAGGATCGGAAAAGTCGCCTACAGACTCGAATTACCGGAGGAACTTAGCAATGTCCACCCGACTTTCCACGTGTCAAACCTCCGAAAGTGCATCGCCGACCACGATCTACATGTCTCTCTAGACGATCTGCAAGTGAACGAAACATTACACTTCGTGGAGAAGCCTGTCGAAATCATGGATCGCCAAACCAAGCAGCTCAGGCGCTCACGCATTCCTATTGTGAAAGTCCGATGGGAAGGTAAACGAGGCGCGGAGTTTACTTGGGAACTCGAAAGCGACATGAAGGCCAAGTACCCGCAGCTGTTTAATTAGAGAAGCGAACCACAAAAACGCAGATTTCTCTCAAACGGCTTCGAATTAAGATCTGAAACTTTGTAGGCTTGTAGATCAATGTATTTCGCACAAAATATCCAAATTTTAGCCGAATTTAACCATAAAATCTTGTCTAATTTGATGTTTTCAGTTAGAAACGTGAAACAGTTGAAAAGTGAAGTAATTTTGACAAATCTGGGTGAATTTGACTCTGAATCTAATCAATTCTTGTACGAATCTAGTTGATTGATCAGTGCAATCGAGCACCTGCTCAGATACCACTTATAGGTTCCGATTTTAACTCGGTATGTTACGGCTTTCAGCTTAATTTCGGGACGAAATTCCCTAAACAAGAGGAGGCTGTAACACCCCGTGTGTTCATAAGTGAAAGTCAAAGTCAAGGTCAAAGTCAACGACCGATTTCGCGCGACTTGACTCGTAGAAATGTTTTTATTTTACTTATATTATGTGGAGTAAGTGTCGTTCATTACAATAATCGAATCATGCTGACCGTATTTCAATCGACTCCCGACTGTGAATGATAGGAAGTAACAATGCGATAAAGTTAATCAACTAATAATCAAGCTATACTAATCGAATCGACATCAAATCGTAACTCGAGCTATGTATTTTACTCGTCATTATACGCGTGTGTGTGCCTTACGTGTTACCTGTGCATGTTTATTTATGAGTTGTTGTGATAATCAAGCGAACTCAATCGAACTCGAAGTATAACTCGAATGTAAACGAACCCGAACCCGACTTCCGAGTCAAACCACATACGAAGTAGTTGGGACTAAAAGTAATTTGATTAGGAAACCCTATCGAATCGCTCGCAATCGAAACCGAATCGCCATCGCACCCGAACGCACCTTTTCAGTCGACATCCGGACGGATGGTCCATCCGCACGGATTGCCAGTCCGCACGGATGACCAATCCTCACGGATAAGCAATCCGGGTGGCCTGCCATCCACACAAACCACCCCTTTCCCCTTTTAGCATCCTATAAATACCCGGGTCACTCTCCAAACTTTCCACTTTTGGCAAGTGACGTCCGACTAGCACGCATTCTTCACTTTTTCTCAGATTTCTCTCGATCCAGGTAAGATCTTGCTCTAATTCTTGTACATTCTTGATCACTACACAAATCTACACCTTTCCATCTTTCAAATCTCAACTTTTAACCACGAAATCATCAAGATTTGAGGTATTCTAGGGTGACGTCATCATGAAGTTCTCATGAACTTCAAGTGTGACCTCATTCCACCAAGAATAACTCGGATCTGAACGATTTCCACAAGATTTCACAACAACTTCACCTAAATCTAACTTTTCTAAAAGGATAAAAGGGTTGAAAGAAATAAACAAGTTTTCTCCTTCTTTTACCCTCAAAAGACGGTATGAATCGGATCCGTTCTAGTCTCCTACTTAATGATAGTGGTGCATTATTCCTAGGTCTGGGTTCTACCCGACAGACACCTGATTTCGGGTTAGACCGGGATGACTGTTCTAAACCGCTTTGGGTGATTCCTGGCCGGCTTAGTCATCCGGGTAAGAACGCGATTCCAAATGGTTGCCACGAAGTCAGAACGTCTCGATAGAACGACAAAGGCAACCAAGGGTAGCCGGACGGAACAACCAGGACGAGGAAGTTGTTCGCACGAGTGAGTTGTCCGCACGGACAAGCAGTCCGCACGGACAAGTTATCCGCACGAACAGACAACCCGGACGGGTTGTCACCCGGGCGAGCTACACTTGGGACCCACATTTAAAGCGAGGTTTGAGTATCGACGAATGAACAATCCGGACGGACGACCTCTGAATGGATTACTCTTCGGATCATGAGATACTAAGACCTTGAATAAAATTCAAACAATGTTCATCCGCACGGCCAAGTTGTCCGCACGGACAGACTATCCGGACGGATTGTCTTTGTCCGCGCGAACAGACTGTCCGGACGGATTACCATCGTCCGCACGGATTACCATCCGGACGGACTTCACCAAGAGACTCACCTTTAAAGTTGTGTCCGCACGGGCTACCATCCGGACGGATTGTTGTCCGCGCGACCGGCTTAAAGGATAGAGATACTTAGATGTTTTCTAAATGCTACAACGAAAACTTCCAAGTACAAGCCATCATACACAAATACATCTCACCCATAGGAAGAAACAATCCACTCGAAGAGTTATCCGCACGAACATGTTATCCGCACGGGTGACTCATCCGGACGAAGTGAAATCCGCACGGATTACATATCCGCACGAATAACTTGTCCGCACGGATAACAATCCGCACGAGTGACTAATCCGGACGGATTACCACTCGCAAGAATAACTTGCCCGTACGGATAACAATCCGCACGAGTGGCTAATCCGGACGGATTACAACTCGCACGGATTACTAATCCGCATGACCCGTCAACCTACCCACACTCATTCTGTACTGTTTTCCATGCCACTTATCTTTACGCTATCGAATCTATTCAGGCTAACTGTACTCGCTGAAAAGCGCTCCCTTCAATCCATAATCGCTGTGAGTATACTCGAACCCTTTTTGCTTTTAGCACTCTTGGGTGTTACATACGTTACGAATATTCAAACTACAACTATCACACTACTCAAGCTATTTTAACGCTAAACCATTAATGCATGTTATACGTGGCTTATGAATGCTTGTTTGTTATATTTACACATGGAATGCTGTCTACCTGCCTTAGCAACGATAGTACTATAGTTTGGACTCAGCACCCGTTCACACGGGGGTTGTTAAGGATCTTTTACTTGCATGGATTACGGTGGTAATCATGTATTGCGAACTGCCTCGGGCAGTCAACCCGCAGTCATTGGTATCGTTGGATCTATGTCGATAACTAACGTGCTTCATTTCACTATGTGTACGTGCTGGTTATGCGTAAACGAATTCGAACTCTATATGCTATTATCAAACTTGTATGCTCACCTTTACATTTTATGTATTGACTTTATTTTAACGTATGTGACAGGTGCTTAGGTTGCTATTATGCTCTTTGTGCTGTGATGAACTTGAAGCTAAGAACTGGAGTCCTAGAAACCAACAAATAAATTAGTTATGTTTAAATCTGAGTTGTCGGAACAGAATACTTGTCTTGATGCTTGTCTGTAATAATTATTTAACTATTTGAGATACGGTATGGGACGTATTGCTTTAACTGAATGGTAATGATAGTTGTTATGGAAACTTCTGGACAATCTGTTTCGCTCAGTGCCACGCCCCGATGATTCCGCCATCGGTTGCGGTGTGACACTTTCTTACCAAATCGGACTACCCCTTTCCAAGGAGAAAATTTTAATAATACTTTGTCTCCTACTTGAAATTCTAACGGCTTCCGTCTATTGTCTGCATAACTCTTTTGACGATCTCCAGTAGTCTTCAATCTTTCCTTGATCTGTGTGATCTCGTCGGTCGTTTCTTGCACTATTTCAGGACCTGACAATTGACTTTCTCCTATTTCTGCCCAACAAACTGGAGTTCTGCACTTTCTTCCACACAGTGCCTTGAATGGAGCAGTTTCAATACTTGAATGATAACTATTGTTATAGGAGAATTCAATTAAAGGTAAATGGTCGTCCCAGTTTTCACAAAAATCTATTACACATGCTCTGAGCATGTCTTCTAGAGTTTGGATTGTCCTTTCACTTTGTCTGTCTGTTTGAGGATGATATGTTGTGCTTAGATTTAGTCGAGTTCCCATTGCTTCTTGGAAACTTGTCCAAAAATGGGAAGTAAAACGACTATCCCTATCTGAAACAATAGGGAGTGGAACACCATGTAAGGATACTACTTCATCTACATACAACTTTGCCAATTTTTCCATGCTAAAGGTTTCTTTCATAGGTAGAAAGTGAGCTGATTTGGTTAATTGATCCACAATTACCCAAATTGTGTCATTACTTTTTCTGGTTTTGGGTAACTTAGTAACAAAGTCCATTGTTATGAGTTCCCATTTCCATACAGGCATTTCTAGTTGTTGTAGTAGACCTGAAGGTTTCTGATGTTCTGCCTTAACTTGTGAACAGGTAAGACACTTAGAAACATATCGAGCTATATCCTTTTTCATTCCTATCCACCAAAAGTTATTTCTTAAATCTTGATACATCTTATTGTTTCCAGGGTGCATGGTATATCTAGATTTATGGGCTTCTTCTAAAATCTTATTTCTTAATTCTCCCTGCTTAGGTACCCAAATTCTTCTTTTGTGGAATCTCCAAATTCCATCAGCTCCTTGTTCTAATTCTTTTATTCGTCCCTTCATTCCTTCAGTATCATCTTTGATTGCTGTTTCTTGAAAATACTTCAATTGTTCCATTAAATCTAACTGTAGATTTAATCTAAGAGCACGAATTCGTCGTTGTTTCTCATGGTACTTACGACTTAAGGCATCTGCTACTACATTTGCCTTTCCTTCGTGATACTGAATATCACAGTCGTAGTCACTTAGAATTTCCATCCATCTTCTTTGCCTCATGTTTAACTCTTTTTGTCCAAATATATATCTTAAACTTCTATGATCTGTATAGACAGTAAACTTACTTCCATACAGATAATGTCTCCAAATTTTAAGGGCAAAAATTATGGCTCCTAATTCTAAGTCATGAGTTGTATAGTTTTCCTCATGCTTCTTCAATTGCCTTGAAGCATACGCAATTACCTTCTTGCGTTGCATTAGCACACATCCTAATCCTAGTTTTGAAGCATCACAGTAAACTTCAAAATCTTCAGTTCCTTCTGGCAAAGCTAAGATTGGAGCATTTGTTAATTTCTGTTTTAGAATCCTAAAGGCTTCTTCTTGCTTAGGTCCCCATTCAAACTTAACTGCTTTACATGTTAACTTAGTTAATGGTACAACTATCTTGGAAAATCCTTAATAAACCGTCTATAATATCCGGCTAGACCTATAAAACTTCTAATTTCCATTGCGGATTGTGGAACCTTCCATTTGGTAATTGCTTCTATCTTAGCAGGATCTACATGAATACCTTCGTGATTCACCATGTGTCCTAAGAATTGCACTTCTTGCAACCAAAATTCACACTTTGAGAATTTGGCGTAAAGCTTTTATTTTCTTAGCAGAGTTAATAGTGCATGCAGGTGCTGACAGTGTTCGTTCTGGCTTTTAGAATAAATAAGTATATCGCCGATAAAAACAATTACAAATTTATCTAAGTACGGTTTACAGATTCTAATCATCATGTCCATGAATGCGGCAGGTGCATTCGTTAATCCGAAGGGCATGACTGTAAACTCGTAATGACCATACCTAGTTCTGAAAGCAGTTTTAGGTATGTCTTCTTCTTGTACCTTCAATTGATGATATCCAGAACGTAAGTCGATCTTAGAAAAATATCTAGCTCCATGAAGTTGATCGAAAAGATCATCAATCCTAGGTAATGGGTATCGATTCTTAATTGTAACCTTATTCAATTCTCTATAATCAATACACATTCTCATTGAACCATCTTTCTTTTTCACAAACAACACTGGTGCTCCCCACGGGGATGAACTAGGTTGTATGAAACCTTTACTTACTAATTCATCTAATTGCTTTTTCAATTCTAACATTTCTGTAGGTGCTAACCGATAAGGTGTCTTAGCTATCGGTGTAGTTCCTGGAATTAGATAAATTCTAAATTCTACTTCTCAATCAAGTGGTAATCCTGGTAATTCTTCTGAGAATACATCTGGGTATTCTGAGACTACAGGAATCTCCTTAAGTTCTTTACCTTTAGTATTAATGATTACTAAAATCATATATACTATTCCTTGCTTCCTTTCATAACTAGCAACTTTCATTACTGATATGAATTTCATGAGCTTACGTGGTTTATCTCCTGTAATCATAATTATTTCCCCAGAAGGTGCCTGAATTTCTACGGAATTTTTATCACAAAGGATTCGAGCATGGTTGGCTACTAACCAATCCATTCCTAACACGACATCAAATCCGGCTAACTTCATTGGCAATAGGTTTGCATGAAATTTATGACCTGAAAGTTCTATATTTTCATTTTGCAAAACCTTATCTATTTTAATAAAATTCCCATCTGCTGTTTCGACTGTAAAAAATCTGCCTAATGTTGGTTAAGGGTAAGTTAAGAGCTTGGCAGAATGAAGTATTTATGAAACTTTGGTTTGCACCAGAGTCAAATAATACTTTTGCGTAAATGTTGTGGACTAAGAACGTACCAGCTATCACATCTGGAATGAGTTCTGCTCCCTGAGTAGTTAATTGGAAAGCCCTGGCGTTTCTTTTGGTAGCTCCTTCTACAGCTTTGGCTTTGTTGTTATCAGCTGGTTTAACTAATTTCAGGCAATCTGTCCTAAAATGTCCAGTTTCTCCACAATTGTAACAAATTGTGGATTTCTTCCTACAGTTTTCTTCGCTATGTCCTACGGCTTTGCAAAAATTGCAGATCACATTACATCTTTCATAATGTTTCTTTTTGCAATTCTTGCAGAACGGCGAAGTTGAAGATTGCCCTGTTCCTCTTCTCCTGAAACTGCTGTTATTACCCGTATGAAATCCTTGAGTAATTTTCTGAGCCAGTTCCTTTTTCCTATTTCCATCTCTTGTGCGTACTAGTTCGTCAGTTAGGGTATTAGCTAATTCCACATCATCCTCAATAGTACGAGGTCTCGCAGCTTTAACGATGTTACGGATTTCACTAATTAATCCCCAAATATAGCAAGAAATAAGTACCGGTTCTGGCGAAGCCAGGGTTGGTACCACTCTAGCATATTCAAAGAATGTCGAAGTATAACCACGACAATCTACACCCAACATTCGATGATTTAGGAATTTATTTGCCATTTGTTCTTTTTCATATTCGGGATAGAATTTTCTTTCTACAAGACTTTTAAATTCTTCCCAGTTCATGGCATACGCCATCATTCTTCCTTTTGCTTGAAACACTGTGTTCCACCATTCTAGAGCCCCCTCTTTGAAAAGATTTGACGCGTACATGACCTTATCGTCCTTGTCACATTTACTTATTGTAATCACTGTCTCGGTTTTCTCTAACCAACGCAGTGCTGCAGTCGCTCCTTCATTGCCTACAAATTCAGCGGGTTTACAAGCAAGAAATTCTTTGTAAGTGCAACCAGGCGTTGCAGCTTTCATTTTCTTAGTGAGCGGAGACTGTCGTGGTTCATTATCATGATTAGTATGATTACCGCCTCCGTTTATGCTATTATTGAAGTTATCTTCAGAAATACGTTTGCTGGGAATTATTTGCTGAGGTTCAATAGGTTTCTGGGCAGCAGCAATTATTGCTGGAATAGCATTGGCTATCCCTTGAGCAACTATATTTTCTATATCTTGCCTAGTCATAAATTGATCCTCTGGGAGTTGCTCAGATTGATTGACCTCATTAACTGGTTCATTATTAGCGTTTTCCATCTGATAATTAATATATAAAATTTATTAGTATCCAATAAATAACAATCATTCACAAAATCATCATACCAAGTTCACATCACACATATAGCCAAAACTATTGATTTCTCGATTCTATTTTTATATATTTTATAATATGCGTCACTACACACCAATATCTTACAAAGTTTTATTTTAGGTTATTTTACAAGATTATAGTTTATTTTTATTATTATACAATCACATTTTTATAACCCTTTTTCCTCTCATCAGTTGGAATTTCAGTAACGACGTTCCCTTTCGTCGTATTTCCAGGAGATCTGTTCTCCTACCTCCCTGATCCTATTTCCTGCATCCACTAGTTCTTCGCCAAAGTGGCGGAGTTCAGCTAAGTTTTCAGTGCTCATTGGTGGATTTGGTATAGGCTCTGGGTCGAACTGAAGGAGAAAGGAATAAGGACTGTTGAGCAGGTTTTGGAAGTGCCAGTCATTGGTCCACCACTCGTCCATTCCTAGAGGTTGGGTGTGGATTATAGGTTCTGGGATTGCTGGTTCCAAGTTTATTGGAAGTTAATTTTCAGCAGGATAAGGGTAAAGATTATTATTAATAGGCCTGACAATATCACAGCTTGCCAGTGCACGATCTAATTCCTCTTGAAACGGTAAATCCTCAATCTGTCTAGAGCTTTCCCCAATCTCCATCTGGGTTTACCTAGAACCTTCTCCATACTCCATTTCTAGTGACCTAGAACCTTCTTCAAATTCCATTTCCAGTGGCGTAAAACCTTCACTGACTTCAATCCCCTTTCCTTTGTCTAAGGGATTTTCTATTTTAGGGATCTTCCTAGTTGCAGGTTTCCTCCTACGCACACGCCTCCATCCCACAAATCTTCTCCTTTTCTTGGGCTTGGGTTTCTCCAGAGGTGGAGTGTTGAATTCCATCGGTTCTTCTATGTCTGTTATATACCTATTGAAATCTCTGGAAACCTCTATTTTTACTGGATAGAGATTTAGATTTTGAAGGGCTTCAGACAAGTCGTTCATGTTGTTTAGCACATATGCAAAATACACAAATTACTAAGTTAAAATTTTATAACAAAATTTCATAGATAACCTTTATATATTATTGCATACCGTGTGACTAATTTAATACAAAGAACAATTGATAATTAAAACATATTAGAGTTTTCGATAAACTTATTTATTTACTGGATAAGGTTTCTGGCTTGTAGGTGATAAGGATACTAAAACTTGAGTCAAGATATTTAAAGATTTGCATTTGCTGCTACAGTGGCTAGCATATAAAGATCTGCCCATTTTTCATCTAACTTGTCTTCCCATGGTGGATTACTGTCTAGTTCTTGGGTTTTCTGATTAACTTTCTTCTCTCGTGATTTCTTTATTTTCTCCCGACTTTTCTTAATAATTAAACTTCTTTTATTATGAGAAAGTGGTTCCTCATAGTGTGCCTTTTGAACAAATATTCCTTCATCAGGATCTGTTAGGTATTTTGAGGAATTTGTTTGGGATGAACTTCCCTTCTCGTTTGATGACTTATCTAATTTAAGATAGATGTTTGAAAGCTTTTGTTTACCCATACTGTACACAAATATTCAAATAATAAAACATATAAGCATATAATAGCAAGTAGTAATATTAAGTATTTTCTAAATACTTAATTGGCTTAAATCAGTGGCTCTGATACCACTTTTTTATGTCACGGCCCCCGACCCGGTTTAACCCGTTTCAGGAGCCGCGGGACAGAAAATCCCGTGGTATAATTGAGTTGACAGCGGAAGTTTTCATCAGGATCTTTTTAAAATTTAATTTCCTGGTTATTTTATTTCACAACTCGGGATAAAACCCCGGTAATTTACAATCATATGATTTCACTGAGAAATCTTTATTTTACAAAACATGTTTCTTTATTTTATATTGAGCCACTTCCTTAAGCTTGTAGTGCTTCATGGCACCTTTCCTGGATCACAACAGATCACCTGAAACATGTTTGAAAAAGGTTTTGTCAGCAGGAAATACTGGTGACTCATTCTTTTTAATAAAACGACACGTTTGTTATAATTTACAGTATTAAGAGCGATTACAATGTTTCCTGTTATCAACCAACTACCCACAGTATTTGTCACTCGACTTGTTTCTGTGACTGTGGTCAGATCACCCATTGGCTAACTCGTTGTCCAATGGTGACGGGAACAAGTAATGTATACAAAACCCCACATACCGGCTGTAATTTGGTGACTACAAAGACTTAATCCCTGTAATTATAACTTTGAAAGTAAACATGCTTTTTAAATCAAATTTGATAAAAAGAGAATGACTCACATTGCAGATTTATTTGAGCAGAGCCTAGCCTACTGATTAGCCTTTTAACCTAAATTTAATAACATGCACACGAACTCGGTTAGTAACTAATACATCATTTACGATAACTCACGAGATTAAACCTTCACATCGAATGACAAAGTGTGATACTAAAACATCCATCGAATTCACGATGAATGACAAAGCATAAACCCTAATGTGGGCAGCACTTAAACATCCATTGGATAGTTTAATCGATCAGGCATTAAATCGTAGCAGCGATCGAGTTAATACCCGGTATCGTAGCAGCACCCCACTAATTAAAGTTGTATTTTCGACTTTAGAGTAGCCTGACTTTGTTTTTGAGTTTTAATTTCGACACCAGTGGATTGTGCAAGTGATGGGCTATTTATAGCTGAAATTAGGACCTCACGCGGCCCGCGTAACCCATCACCTATATCTTACGCGGCCTGCGTGGCCATCCAGTCTACGTATAGGTTTGCATGGTCATGGGCTTAGGTTTGACAGGTGGGTTATACGTGGCCCGGATACTTATCCGGTCAAACTTCAGGGTTGACGCGACCCGCGTAAGACATGACTTGTCTCTTACGCGGCCCACCTGAAACCTATTATTATTGATTTTCTTGATTTTTATATAAGGTATGGTTTCAAGGGTTCGGGTTTTCACTTACGAGTATTTTTAAGAAAATTTTGAGAGTCCTTACAGTATTTTACTCTGATAAAATATTTCCTAACTACGGTCCTGATGTAATTTCCGCTGCCAAAATGATAAACGCCTGGATACCACCGAAACTGGCCACGGCCGCCCGTTCCCGGGTTGTTAGGGGACGGGGGTTGCGACACAAGGTGGTATCAGAGCTAAGCCACTGATTCAGCCACAGAAGTGTTATGCTGACACCAAATTATTATATGTTAGGAAATTAATTACGGAAATACGTGCATATCTGTATTTTATTGTTGTGTGTTATTTGAATATTTGTTAGTTTACAGTATGAGCGATCAAGGACCCTCCGACGCCTATCGTCAGTTGTCTAGCTCACCTCAAAACGAAGGTACCGCTTCACAGCCTACCCTCTCAGGGTATTTAGCTGATAATGAAGATGGGATATTCGTGTTCAAGGCTCAGTCTGAAGAGCCATTCCCTCATAAAAAGAAAGGATGGTTCAGTAGGGGAGCACACAAACGTAGGAAGAGGATGAAAAAGTTACACCAACAGCGAGTGTTAGCAACCGCTGAGAGAGAAATAGATGCTCACACCCAAGACATGCTCAATAGGAGTCTAGCAAACTTCCATATTCTTGTAACTACAGCTGCAGACCCTAACTTAGAGCAACTCATAGCCCCTCAACCATTACCCTTGTTTCCTACACAACCAATGGAGATTGAAGTCAACCTAGAAAACCAAATTCCAGCACCAGCTTTTGACCCCTACTGAGATACCTAGAGTACCAGCACCTAATCCCTTAGACCCAGACTACGACCCATGGTTTGACGATCATAGAGATTATCAGCAACGCTACCACATATCAGAAGAACCCATGCTAAACCTAGCTGCTTACCCAGGTCTGGACCCTCTAGATCTCTATTATGATAATGATGAATACATCAGGGAAATCCTAGAGAATCCATATCCCCAGTAAGAACCCATGCCACAGTACCCAGATCCAGTACCAGCACCTGCACCCCCAATGAGTGCAGAGAATGTGCAAGAACTCTGAACCTTTGGTGAGGAGATTTTAGAAAATAGTGATAGGATGAGGCAGATCGGAGAACGACTCGTCTGGAAGTACGACGAGCGTAATATGGAGTTCTGGATGAACCCATATCAGTGATGATGATAGTAGTAATAATAATAAATATATATATATATATATATAATGATAATATATCTATCGTAGTATAGACCACTTTGTGGTTAGTAATGCATATTAGTATTGTATTTTATTCCAGTTTGTATTAGATGTATAATATATAACAAAGAGTAAGTCGCAATGTTCGACGCTTTTGATCAATATGTGTTGTGTGATTAATTGCCTTAAATACTATCTTGTGATATTAATAATTGGCAAATGTTTAAAATTCAGATGGACAACGAAGTGAACCACGAAAACCAGAATAATGAAAACCAGAGTAACAATAACCCGGATAACGATAACCCGAACAACAATAATGGAAACCAAGTGGATAACAATGCCATCCAACACATAGTGGCACAAGGGATAATAGATGAGATGCCATATATTATCAAAACGGTTAAGGAAGCAGATAATAAAAGTAACCGTGATAGTAAACGACCCACTGAACCTGAACACAGCGTAAACAATGGACCCATACTTCAAGTGCCCATTCCCAAAAGAAGAAGAACCATGTCTTATGGTTGTTCTTATAAAGAATTTTGGTCTTGTAAACCAATGGAATTCTCGGGCAATGAAGGGGCCATTACAGTTTTACACTGGATAGAAAAGACTGAGGCAGTCTTAAAAATAAGCAAGTGTGCGGAAGAGGATAAGATAATGTTTGCTTCTAATCTGTTTAAGAATTCAGCACTAGAATGGTGGAACACTATCCTCTAGTCTAGGGGAAGTGATAGAATTTACAATATGGAATGGGAAGAATTTAAGAACATGGTGGAAAAAATTATGTCCTCCCAATGAAAAAGAACAGATAGCAAATAAATTCCTAAACCTTAGGATGACTTGAGTGGATAGTAAGGGATACACTACTTCATTCTTTGAATATGCTAAGATAGTGCCAACCCTTGCGTCACCTGAACCAGTATTAATCTCCCGTTATATCTGGGGATTAATCAGTGAAATTAGGCATGTAGTCAAGGCAGCTAGACCTCAAACCATAGAAGAAGCTGTAGAACTAGCAAACACCTTGACTGATGAGTTAGTACGTACACGAGAAGAGGATCAGAGGAGAAACCTAGCTCAAAGGCTTACCCAAGAATTTCTTTATGGAAATTCCACCCGTGCGAAAAAATGTAGGTTCTACCTCTACACCGTACTGCAAGGCTTGCAAGAAAAAACATTTAGGAAGATGCTCCACTTACTACAATTTCTGCAAGATACCAGGACACAAGGAAGAAGATTACAGGAAGAAACCATATAATGGAATGTGCTTCAACTGTGTAGAAAAAGGTCATATCAAGCCGAACTATCCAAAACTAGCTCCAGCCCCGAACACTAAGAGTACTAAAAATGCTAGAGCATTTGTTCTGACTGCAGAAGAAGCAAAGATGATCCCAGAAGTGATCGCCGGTACGTTTTTAGTTAATGATGTTTTTGCTAAGGTATTATTTGACTCTGGTGCAAACCAAAGTTTTATTAATACTTCGTTTTGCAAACTTCTCAATCAACCGTTAACTAAACTCCCACAAGAATGTCTTGTAGAAACAGCTAACAGGGAAACCATTAAGATTTCTGAATGGTTTGGTTAATAGCCAATAAAGCCAGTATTTTATGTGATCAAAAGTCAATCCAAGTAAATTCACCAAAGGGTGAAAAGATCACAATTAAAGGAGATAAGCCCTTTAGATCCACGAAATTCATCTCTATAATGAAAACACCCAGTTATGTAAGAAAAGGATCATTAGTGTATTTGATTTCCATAATCATCAACACTAAAGGAAAAGAATTAAATGATATTCCAGTAGTATCCCAATTTTCAGATGTATTTCCAGAAGAGTTACCAGGGCAACCTCCAGACAGAGAAGTTGAATTCAGAATCCGCTTGCTACCAGGAACAGCACCGATTGCCAAATCACCTTACCGTTTGGCACTCGCAGAAATGCAGGAACTGAAGAAACAGTTAGACGAATTATTGGAGAAATGATTCATACAGCCAAGCTCATCGCCATGGGGAGCACCGATCTTATTCGTCAAAAAGAAAGAAGGATCAATGCGTATGTGCATTGACTACCGCGAATTGAACAAGGTCACAATTAAAAATCGATATCCATTACCAAGAATCGATGATCTGTTCGACCAATTGCAAGGAGCACGATTTTTCTCTAAAATCGATTTACGATCAGGATATCATCAAGTAAAGGTACAGTAAGAGGACATTCCTAAGACCGCTTTCAGAACAAGGTATGGCCATTATGAATTTACTGTCATGCCATTTGGACTAACCAATGCCCCAGCTGCATTTATGGACATGATGAACCGAATATGTAAGCTATATTTGGATAAATTCATAATTGTCTTTATAGATGATATTCTTGTTTATTCTAAGAGCAAAGAGGAACATGCAGCGCATCTGCACGCACTTCTAAGTTTATTGAGAAAAGAAAAGCTTTATGCAACGTTTTCAAAATGCGATTTTTGGTTAGAGCAGGTACAGTTTCTTGGGCATTTAGTCAATCATGAAGGAATTCATGTGGATCCCACAAAGATCGAGGCGATTACCAAATGGAAAACCCCTGAGTCATCAACCGAAGTTAGATGTTTCTTAGGATTGGCTAGTTATTATAGAAGATTTATTCGATATTTTTCTAGAATAGCCATTCCTTTAACTAAGTTAACCTGTAAATCTGTTAAGTTTGAATGGGGACTAAAACAAGAAGAAGCCTTTAGAATCCTTAAGCAAAGACTAACCAATGCACCCATATTAGCATTACCAGAAGGAACTGAAGACTTTGTAGTCTATTGTGATGCTTCTAAATTAGGTTATGGATGTGTGTTAATGCAACGTCAAAAGGTTATAGCCTATGCCTCTAGACAACTTAAGAATCATGAAGAGAATTATTCAACCCATGATCTAGAATTAGGAGCTATAATTTTTGTCCTTAAAATTTGGAGACATTACCTTTACGGTAGTAAGTTTACCATTTTCACCGACCATAAGAGTTTAAGGTATGTTTTCGGGCAAAAGGAGTTGAATATGAGAAAAAGACGCTGGATGGAGATACTAAGTGACTATGATTGCAATATCCAGTACCATGCAGGAAAGACAAATGTAGTAGCTGATGCTTTAAGTAGAAAATATCACGAAAAGCCAAAAAGAGTATGTTCTCTTAAATTAAATCTACAGATAGATTTAAATGAACAGATTAGAAAGGCACAAGAATCAGTAATCAAGGATGATACTGAGAAATTGAAAGGAATGATTAAGGAACTAGAACAAGGAAGAGATGGAATTTGGAGATTCCATAAGAAAAGAATGTGGATACCTAAATTAGGAAACCTACGCCACCGTATATTAGAAGAAGCCCATAAGTCCAAGTATACGATGCATCCTGGAAGTGATAAGATGGATCAGGACTTAAAGAATTTTTGGTGGATAGGAATGAAAAAGGATATAGCAACATAGGTTGCAAAGTGTCTAACATGTTCACAAGTTAAAGCTGAACATCAGAAACCCTCAGGTTTGTTACAACAATTAGAAATGCCAGTTTGGAAATGGGAATTGATAACAATGGATTTTCTTACTAAATTACCCAAAACAAGAAAAGGTAATGATACAATCTGGGTGATTGTAGATAGGCTAACTAAGTCAGCTTATTTCCTACCAATGAAAGAAACTTTCAGTATGGAACAATTAGCTAAACTATATTCAATGAAATAGTTTCGTTACATGGAATTCCTTTATCAATTTTTTCTGACAGAGATAGTCGTTTTACCTCTCATTTTTTGACAAGTTTCCAAAAAGCAATGGGAACCAAGTTGAATTTAAGCACCGCTTATCATCCTCGGACGGATGGACAAAGCGAAAGAACAATTCAGACAATGGAGGACATGCTTAGAGCTTGCATAATTGATTTTGGAGGTAATTGGGATGATCATTTACCATTAATAGAATTTTCTTATAATAACAGTTATCACACAAGTATCAATGCTGCACCATTCGAAGCACTTTATGGACGAAAGTGCCGAACTCCAGTCTGTTGGGCAGAAATTGGAGAAAAGCAACTATCCGGACCTGAAATAGTACAAGAAACAACCGACAAAATTATTCAAGTTAAGGAACGATTGAAAGCAGCACGCGATAGACAAAAGAGTTATGCAGATAACAGACGAAAGTCATTGGAATTTCAAGTAGGAGACAAAGTGTTATTAAAAGTCTCTCCTTGGAAAGGAGTGGTAAGATTCATCAAAAGAGGAAAGCTAAACCCCAGGTATGTTGGACCTTTTGAGATTATTAGAAGAATAGGACCTGTAGCTTATCAGCTACAACTGCCAGAGGAAATGGCAGGAATACATGATGTATTTCATGTATCCAATCTCAAGAAATGCCTAGTGGATGAATCACTGGTAGTACCTCTTAAGGATATAGAGGTAAATGAACAGTTAAAATTTGTAGAAAGACCTCTACAGATTGAAGACAAGAAAATCAAGAATCTCAAGCACAAGAGATTAGTTATGGTCAAAGTGAAATGGGACTCCAAAAGAGGACCAGAGTACACTTGGGAGCTTGAATCAGAAATGCAAAGGAAATATCCACACCTATTCTAGTAGATCTCGAGGACGAGCTCTAAAACAAGGTGGGGAGGATATAACAACCCTCCTAAATAATTTTTGACACCCCTAATATATTTAAAATATCCCTATAGGTCCTAAAATACACCCCGTATACAAAAAAGGGCCCCGAATACCTTTATTTTTATTAAAATTAAATAAAAACCAGAAAATAGGGCGCTCGCGGGCCGACTAGCCCTTGGCTACCTCCTACGCGGGGCGCGACAGTCAGTCACCAGGGCGACACCCTGAGCTGCCACGTGGCAGCAACGTGTTGGACCTAGTGTGATGACCCGGACAAGCTAGGCCTTACTACCCCTATGTCGCGGGCCACGTAAGAAGACCTTTGAGTCTTCGCGGGCCGCGAGGAACCTGAAATCAGGCCCTATAAATAGAAGGCATCAGCCTTCATTCCCAGTCGCTCACACACTTTCTTCTCTCTCGAATTTCTCTAAAGCTAAAGTAATTTCCGGGCATAATACCCCCTAATTAATTAAGTTCTGACCCGTTGTAAGTATTATAACCCCAGCTACGTATTAGATACGCTGCCCGATTGATCCAGGGTTCCGTAACGGCTGTCGTGGTTCTGCCCGACGTAGTCGTTGGAATACCGTCTCGGGGAGGGTATTACTAATGTAAATATTGGGTTATTATACTAACGCGTGTGCATTTGTGTAATTAATAGATAATCACCAGGAAATCCTTAAGGAAAACCCTAACACAGCAATGTGAGTAATCTCCTTTTTACAAATTGTTTTTAAAAAACCTCATATGATTAACAATATATTAAACAGTGATTGAGTATTTGTATTCTACAATTATCATCGGTATGTTGGGGTTTTGTATACAAAATTTGTTACTACATTGTGAGTAGTAACATGACCACAAGTCGGGTTGACAGTACAGTGGGTGGTAATTAAAGTAGATGGAAACAAATGTAATTGCGCGACCGCCCTCAATGCTGTAGACTGATAAAACCTGTTTTTTATTAAACTAGGATTCACTCACCAGTATTTTCCACTGACAAAATGTTTTTAAACACGTTTCAGGTAACAAAATGTGAAAGCCAAATAGAAGCCAGCTGGACAGCACTGAAGGCTTGGAAAAGTGGCTATAAAGTTACCTAAAATAAAGAGATGTTTTATTTAAATAAAATAGGGTTTATCCCTATAAAAATGTGTGTACTTGAAACTTACGATTTTCCCATGTGTTTAATATATTAAAAGCGTGGTATTTTACTCTGATAAAATATTTCCTAACTACGGTCCTGATGTAATTTCCATTCTCGGGTTGTTAGGGGACGGGGGTTGCGACACCTCGGTACTTGATCATTTCATTTGATACACATGCATCGTTTGTACGCATGTGGCTTCCCTTCTAAGGATCGTTTTCATCAAAGTTACAAATATTATTTTGCTATATCCGATTATTGCCTTGTGACTCGGATATTCTGCTTTATTGTAAGTATCGACTCCTTGATATTGAGTCAACAAAACCTTCTTGAAATTTCTCTTCTTTTCAGTTACATACATGGTTTATCCTTGTAACCATGCCGAAATTCCCTTTTCGATACATACGTTTATTGTCAGATTACGCGGAAACCAAGTTCAATTGCTTGAACTTGACCATTTCGTACATTCAATTCAAGACACCATATGAAGTATTGAGAGCATCATATTCAAATTCATTTTTGCAAATGTTTCATTTGTTCCAAGTCGTAGTAGACTTGTTTGGTCTACGACTCCATTAAATCGTTCATTGATTTTGACACCTTGTGGTGATGCTTTCACCTGATTGAAGCTTGCACTAATCTCATTTACACATCTCATACAAGGATTTAATCATTTATTTATTGACTTGCTCAAAATCCGCTCAGATTTATCATGTTAAAGCAGTCTTAACACAATCGTGTGCTAAGACAATGGTACACAAAGTCATTTTTATATTCCGATGTACCTATCAACGTTTCTTTCATTATCAATCGAATGCCTTGCAGTATTCATTATTTTTCATCTTCGGTCGAAAACAGTAGTTCTTTGGTGTTCTATATTCAATTGAAAAATCCTACGACGCCATTTGAATCAAATTTCCAGGTTTGCTTCATTACACTTTCATTTGATTTCAAACACGGTGAACTTGTTCGGTCACCGCTATTATTGAATTACGTCATTACGACACCTTGTGGTGTTGGTACAAACTTGTAGCTTGTGCTAATCATGGTCAACCGTTTTGCACGAAACTACACATACTTTTGTTTGACTTGTCATTTAAACATTCTTAATGAAACTACGAATTAAGACAATGATACACCAGATTCGGTTGTGTTTCATTTCGGTGTATTCTCGCAATTCCATAATGTCAATACCCTAATTTTATTCATTTATCCGTTCAAAAGTTGACGAATCAATTTCATGTCACTATCACATTTGTGCTTGCTGATTCTGAGTTCATCTAGCGAATGTTATTGTTTCTAGAACTCATTACATATCGTAAATGATCATTTGGAATTCTGTTGATCGAAACTCCTCTTTTGTTGAACCCCTGTTAACTAAGTTACACTAGGTTATACATCTATACGTCTCGTATCCTTTAACATCAAATTCTGAAACACATACCTTTAACCGTTGGGTTTTTATTCTTGTAATATGTCTCTGGATTCACCTGATTTGAATAAGTCTTGTTTCGGTTTCGTGGATTAATCAATTTGGTATTATTCATATCCATACACGCATAACGTAACCTTAAGGAGTTCGTGTAGTTTAAATTTCGAGGACGAAATTTTCTTAACAGGGGGAGAATGTGACAACTGTCAAAATTCCGGGTATCCGTACAATTATTAAACAATGATTAGTGCTTGATGACTGTGCTGAATTACAATTAATTACTTGAATTGCTTTCTGACTATTGCCATATACATACATGTGCATCATATATTGCAAATGACATATCATTATTGCATGCAAACTTTGTTGGTTCAAATGATGCACGAAACACAGTTAGCACAGTTATCGGATAAATCAGAAATATGATAACGGAGTTCAATACATAGACATACATTGTATTGAGACACAGAATGAGCCAAAAACCAAGTATTACACTAGTGTAGTGTGAAGGAAAGTAAGGATCACAAAACTGCCTTCCTAGAGATAGTTTAAGTGTAGGAAAGTGCCTAAGACTCACATAAACTTTAGAATTCTACAGAAATCAGCAAAATTCAGCATTTAAACACTTTAATATCATGCAGAAATATAGTTAAATGGTCCAGAATGCTTTCCTAAGTGTCGGGAATCAAAACTGTCACAAAAGGTAACATAAAGCACACTAAACTGCATAGTTTAGCGCCTTAATGAACCGGTAACCAACCGAACAACCGCACACTACCGAAACACCAAATTTTCACTAGAAGCATTGTTTTAACATTACCAAGCTAGTTATGGTCCCCGAACATCATAACACACTATATAACATCTAGTAACTAAATACCTAACTAATACTTGAATTTTAACCAACTAAACTAACAATCTAATTGAAACCTAGCCTAAGACCCCCCCCCCCCCCCACCTAGTTCACGGCCCAACACATGGCCCCACTAAAGATTTTATTTACATTTTATAATGGATCTTTTTTCCTTTTTAAAAACATAAGAACCACTAGATTTTGAAGTGTTGGTGGATTTATAAGTTAACCAAAGATGATAACCCTCATTCATTCTCATAACTCACCACACACACTTCTCTTCTTCTTCCTCTCCTTGGTTCGGCCGAGAACAACAACAACACAACCACCATCATCACTTCATCTTCATCCAATTCCAAGTAATCTCAAAGGTGTAAGAAGGTGTATAAGGAAGCTTGGAGCCTTTGGAAGCTAAAGGACCTCTCACACAAGCTTTTATCCACTCCATTTCATCTAGTGATCATCCCTAGCCTTGAGCTAGTAGTAAGAACACTCTACTCTTCATTTTACATCTTATTTTGGTGGTTAAAAGAAGATACAAGTTGTTAATCATGAAGAGCACTAAGAATCTTGAACTTAAAACTTGAACATAAGCTTAAAATCATAAGAATACACATTGTTTATGTGTTGATATGCTTGTTGAATGTTGTTTGCTCATGTTTTTTATGTTGATCATCATATGATCTTGCTAGATAGTGATTAAAGACGTAATCTAGCAAGATGAGAGGATGAAAATGTTAAAGATCAAAGTGATCATCCTTATGTAAATCATGAACTTGAAAGTATAAGTTGTTTTTCTTGTTAAGTGATGATCAAAGTGGGGTATAAGTCTTGTAAATCTATGATTTTAGGAATGATTTTTCAAGAAATCAAGTTAAAAATACGAAGTTTACTTAATCTTGGTTCTTAGAGAAATTAACCACATTTTTAGTGGTTAATCAAGTGAAGAATCATGTATTTAACAAGAAAAATCCAAGAAGAAATATTTTTAGAAAAATGATATACAAGTTGTGAAGATCTAATTTCTTTAAAAATTATGATTTTAAATAAACAACCACACTTTAAAGGGTAACTAAGCTTACTAAACACACTAGTAAGTTACTACAAATTTTTGTAAATTTTCAAGTTCATGAAGTAGTAATTTATGCATGATTTTGGCAAATTGGTAAGTGTAGATTGATTTGTTGTTGATTGTGTTGATTTATAAAAGAAAATGATATGCCTTGAAGGCATGGAAACCTCCATTTTTAGGGGAAACTATGGCAAAAATTTTCTAGAAATTAAACACTTAGAAAAATATTTTTAAACGAATATTTACAAGTATATTTTAAACCATGAATATTTATACAAAGTTTGCCATAAATTTTGTTACAAAAATTATAAATATTGGAGGTTGATTTTTATAAATAAAAGTCACTAAATATGTATTTAGGAAATATATATTTAGAAGTCACCATGTGTGTGATTATTTGTATATTATGTGTATTAGTTATATTATTTTAGGACTTGAAATAATATAACTCATCAAATACCAAGAAATTACAATCCAAAATATTACCAAAATTCCAAGAGAATGAATATATAAATTACACCCACAATATTGGAGAAACCGATCAAAGGAATATAACTCACAAAAATATTCCGGAAATAAATTCGTAAGTATATTTTGGTAGTTGGTATTTTGGACACACCAAGAGAATGAAAATATGATTTTTACAATTATTACAAAATATATCATATTTTTGACAAGAGAAAAATATATTGTTTTTGGCAAGTAAAAATATATATTTTTCTTGGAATTATTAGAAGATGTATTATTTTTGGAAGAAAACATATATTTTCTCAAACAAACATGAAATACAATATTTTTTGGGTGAAAAATATATTTTCTTGAATAAACATGAAATACATTATTTTCGGATGAAAAGTAAGTTTATATATATATATATATATATATATATATATTTTGTAAGTTAGACTTGAAAATATATTATTTTTGAGACTTATACGAAATTTATAAATATTATGCCAAGGGAAAAATTATAAGTAATTTTCTATGTAATATTTCTTAAAATATATATTTTGGGAATATATATTGATGTATTTTTTTTATTAGAAATATTATTCCGGAAAAGTTAATACAAAAATTAAGTATGAAGATACTTAATAAACACAATAAAAATATGTATTCTCGTACGTATAAATACACACCAGAATACGCCACTGACACTTGGTAAAAATACACAAGGTTGAGAATACAAATATACATACCCCCATCATTGGGAAGTTATACATGTACAAATACATAAAAGTGTCAAGTTAAAATATATTATTTTAACTATTATTCCAAAATTTAATAAATATAATTTAAGTTAAAATATTTATCATTTTAACAAATAATTATTTAACTTGGAATAATATTAAAGACACAATGAAACGTAACTCAATGGCACTAAATAAGACTAAGTCAAGGCACGACCCGTTCGTCTAATAGACTGTAGTACGTTTGTAGGAAGTCGTGTGAACAAGTAACAGTTGTGAGTTACGTTGGATTGATTTGAAGAATGCAAAACTGTGAGTTCATGTCCCCCTTTTCTTTTAACTGTTTTCGGTTTATAACTTCGGGGATGAAGTACATGCTACAAATTGTTTACAAACATTTATACACGGTATGGTTAGCTAAGGAAAGGTACTGCTAGATCATGTGAGTGGTGGATACAACGCTTAAGACCATTAATCCTCGTAGTAGGACCGAGGGACATGAGAGATAGATCTATTTGGGTGTAGCGAGCCCATACCCATGTGGACCGTGGTTTGGCCCATGAGGTGACTATCTCTTCAAACTGAAGCCTGGTGCAAAAATCTGCTAGGTTTGAGCCTTCCTGCATCACGTCACACATATTAATGGCCTTGCAAACCATTAATGTTCTGTTTTCCTTGTTGCTTTCATAGCAGGGTTTACAATACATACGTGCTTGTAATGATTACAAAGTTTATTCGAGCTCACACACTAAACACATGAACTCGCTCAACTTTTGTTGATGTTTTCTTTTAAACTACACGTATTTCAGGAAACTAAGTATGGATCTGACGGGCGTTGAAGTTTTTAAGTGTTGTTTGGAATAAAAGATGTCATCCGGTGTCTAATGGTTTGGAGTGTGTATCCTATCCTGGATAGGATACATATTTCGAAGCCTAGTTTTCATTAGTGTCTTTTGTGAAGTCCTTATGGAACTTAAAACTTGTTGGTGTTGTATTCTGAACACGAAGTCTGTGTTTAGGGATTTAAAACAATGTTGCATGTAATGTTTTTAAAACTATCTATGGATGAACATCTTGGTTTTATCATATAGTTGTTTGTTATGGTTGAATGCAATGATATTAAGCAAGTCATACATAATTACGCTTCCGCAAAAGTCAGGGTGTGACAAATACAAATGAGTAAATACTTTCGACAACACTTTACAACTTACTAAAATGACGTTAACGCGAACTCTTTTTACAAAATCAATATAATTATTTATATTGTTTCAAACGCCGATAACACGCATTCGTTTTATAAAAATAAATATAGTTTATATATTTATTTCAAATATCAAACGAATCGTATTCTTTTATAAAAATAAATATAGTTGATATATTTATTTCAAACATCAAACAACTCGATGATTCTTCGATAAAATAAATATAACTTTTTATATTTATTTCAATCACCTAAACGGCAAATACCCATATTTTGATAATTATCATACGAGACGCAATATATAATACGAGTTTGTTAGATATTATTTTTATATAAGTATTCGTTACATACACGTACGACTTCTCGGGACGACTAACACCATCATATAGCTATATTTATATATTTTATATAAATATTTATATATTTTAAATCCCTCGAAAACTAAGTATTTCCACGACTTATTAAATTTCACCGAAATTAAACGGAACTTAAAAAATATAACTTAATCATTTTCGTTAGGTTAACAACTTACCGTCGAATCGTTCGGTTAACGATTTGGTAGACCTCATTGACACGTAGTTAGTTACCGCTTTTATTTAGAAACTTATAAGATATTCCGTGATTAGGGATATTGTAGAACGCACGCTAGCAAATCACGTATTGGACACGACATCACGAAGTCATATTTAGCTAGCTTTGCACATGGAAATCCAGGTGAGTTCATAACCCCACCTTTTTACAGTTTTACATTTTTATAAATGTTTTCGGGGTGGAAAGACATGCACATTTTGCAAAGCATACAAGGTTTTTGATAAACATAAACTACATATTTCTAAACCATGCTACAAACAAGTTTTAACTCACATAAATGATTTGTGAATTTCAATAAGCTCAAATGGTTTACGAAAGGTTTATACTAAAGATACCAGTTTTTCGAAACAGACGTATTTTCAAAATGTGCATACATACGTTTTCTATTTTTCTAAACTTGGGTGATAGTACACAAACAAATGGTATGTTAAACTAAGGAATGGTACATAGATCATGTTACAAATAGAGTGAAACTTAAGCACCATTAATCAAGGTATACATTTAGACCGGGGAGCGAAGGGTTAGATCTAATGGGTTTCAGGCAACCTCACTCTTGGCCTACTTCTACCAAAGTGTGCTTTTATGTCTCAGTCAAGGTGACAAAAATGCCTAGGTTTGGATGCTTCCTATGTCGTCACGTATGTTAATGTCGTAGCTAAACATTAGCGATCTCAAATTCCTTGAATTTACAACTCACAAACTTATGTTTTACAATCTACAAACTTACACTTACATACCATGATTTATACAAATACAATGCACAGGATTATGCATGCTTGTTATCAATGTCAGGTGTGAACATTGACGGTTACACAAATTTTACAAACACAAGAGTTTACAAATACAAGGTTTTACGAACATAATGGGTTACAAATACGAAGTTTCACGACTACAAAGTTTCCATATAACATGCCAAAGAAAATGGTCGTAAATTCGTTTTCTCAAACAATACTTCAAAAACCGGTTATTCAAAAAGATTTATTTCAAATCTTTCACAAACAAACTATGAACTCGCTCAACTATATGTTGAATTTTCGCATGTTTCTTTCTTAGGTTGCATTTCAAAGTTATGGTACGGTTGGAATAGGAAAACCATGAGGATTCGAGTACTTAGTGGGCGTTCGCTTTCCAGAAGTCTTAGCATTAACTGTTTCTGCTGTCCAATGAAGATACCAGTCCAGTCACGCCATCTCTAATATTTCGGGGTGTGACAAATCGTCCTCGTCACATGAAGCCAACGACACTAATTAGAGGCAAAGCCTTAAACTGGATCGCCGATGTCCTCCTTCATCACCCTATCTCTTCTCTCGTTTAGGGATTTTTCCTCTGATTTAAACATCTCTGTGTCTCATTTGATTATAAAACTTATTAGCTCACAATGGAAATTCTGTTTGTAAAAGTGATCCAATATAAGCCCTAGCTTCTTGATTTAAAAATTAAGCGTATATGTGATGTTATTTCTTGAAATTAAGTTAGGGATTTTGTCAAGTAGGATGACAAGAACAAATTGCATATAAATAAGCCTACCTCAGAGCTTGACAAGAATGAATTTGAAAAGTTAACCAGAGTTGTTTCTTTTCCGACGAAGCTTGGGTGAATTGAAGAGAAGAATTTGGATGTAAATTGAGTTGAGACCAGTTGGAGAAGGATCAGAGGAGTTGTATATATATACTAATTCAAGGTCAGTTATGCATCAGAATTGTAACAGGACTTTCGGATGTTCGTTGGGTTACCAGATAATGATGAAGAGCAATTTATACGGGATGAAAACTTGGTAGTAGGTTGCTTTTGGGTGCCCTAATTTCACTGATCCACCTGTGATAGTTCAATTCACACAAAATCATCAGTTTTCATTTGGATTTTGTTTCAGTATTATGATTTTATAGCTGATTTGCTTACATCTTGTTTGAATCATGTTATAATTCATTTTACACAAATTAGAACCAGTGGTTGTTGTTTTCGTTTGGATTTTGTTTGAATTGAATAGTGATTGTTTGGCGGTGGGGGAGTGACAGTGGGTGGTGGCTGGATTTGGTGGTTGGTTGGAGAGAGAGCTAGTTGAAATAGACAAGGGGTAAAATGATATAAATTCCCTCACATGAGGTGCTGCAATGCGTTTTCCAAATAAAGGATTGTTATTGTAATTATTGATTTTTAAGGCTACACACTGCAATCCGATACAAACATAAATGACGAAAAGTGTAATTTACCCTTAACCTAACCCTATCCTGCTCTTCCTCTACTTTCTCACTCTACAATAACCACCACCAGATGGAGGAATCGGTCACCCAGGCCTATATGAGAAAGGGTAGTTGGAGTTACAGGTTTGCCAGAGTTGCAGGTTTTCCGGTGATGCGAATGAAGGTTGTATCCTCTAACAAGTAGTCATCTCTGATGGGGAACAAGAGGGGTTCTAGAGGGTATCGGTTTGAGGAAAGGGGGAGGCGGCGGTTCTTGCATGTCTTTCATAGAAGGGGAAGGGGTTTTCCACTGGTGGTGGAGTTGTCGTTGGAGGAAGGGTGGGTGTCGGTGGAAGAGGGTTTGAGGAGAAAGGGGGGGTGGGTGGTTATAGTCAGATTTACGAGATTGGGTTCTGAAACTATTGGGTTTGAGACTGTCGGTGAAATTGTTTCTGGCAGGTGACTGGTGATAATCGTCAACAAAGTTGACCTTTCCGGTTAATTAAAGTTTATTCCCGAATATTTCAGAAAACGCGTAGCCTTACTTCATCTCAATCTCTATAATAATCACTTACATGTTCTGATTTCAGTTTCCTGATGTGTTAATTTTGTAAAAGTTGGTTATTATTGTAAACTTTGTTCATGCATACCAACTTTTTATTGAAATGTTCAAGAGAGGAGATTTCAGTTTTGATATGTTTTTTGTTAGGTTTTATACTTGTAACTTTTTATTTAGAGTAAATTTGTGTTTTAGTGATTTTAACCATTTGAGTCCCCAGAAACTTTTTTTATTATCATTTGAGTCCTTTTGAGTCTAAATTTTAACTTGTTGAGTACAATTTTTTTTTTACAAAATTGGACTCAAAACGTTATAAAATAAATAGCTAGGACTCAAAGCGTTAAACTTTTTTATTATGGACTCAAATGGTTAAAACTAGGGGTGGCAAAATGGGTGGGTTGGGCAGGTTTCGGTAATAGGTTAGGATGGGTATGGGTTAGAATGGGTTTGGGTTAGGATGAGTTTATTTAGAAATGAGTTAGGATGGGTTTAGGTCAAGATAGGTTTTTGTCAAGGTGGATTTGGGTATGAAAGGGTAAAAATATAAATAAATTAAAAAAATAAAAAAATCTTAAAAAATAAAAAAAACAATAAAAATAATAAAAAAACTAAAATTTCTAAAAAAATCAAAAAAAATTCTAAAAAAACTAAAAAAATAAAACAAATCAAAAAATTGTAAAAAATAAAAAAATTCTAAAAAGTAAAAAAAAATCCTAAAAACAAAAAAAAATTCTAAAAATTCAAAAAAATCTAAAAAACAAAAATATTCTAAAATTACTAAAAAAAATCTTAAAAATTCAAAAAAAATCTTAAAAATTCAAAAAAAATCTCAAAAAATATAAAAATTCAGAAAATAGTAAAAAATAAAACAAATAAAAAAATTGTAAAAGATTCTAAAAAGTCAAAAAAATAAAGAGTTAATTACATAGTTAGTCCTTGTGGTTTGCACAAAATAACAAACTTAGGTACTAATAGTTTAAAGTCACATTCTAGGGTATTGACTTTTCTTTTTGTAACGTTTGTATGTATTATCTTCTAGGGTATTAACATAGTTAGTCCATGTGGTTTGCACAAAATAACATACTTGGGTACTTATAGAATGTGATTTTAAACCTACAAATAACGTTAATACCTCCAAACGTTACAAAATTAAAAGTTACTACCCTAGAATGTGATTTTAAACTATTAGTAACTAAGTATGTTGCTTTGTGCAAACCACAGGGACCAACTATGTAATTAACTCAAAAATAAAAAAATATAAAAAATAAAAAAAAGTTCTAATAAATCATAAAAATTCAAAAAAAAACCCCCAAAAAATCAAAAAATTCTAAAAAATCATAAAAATTCTAAAAATAAAAAAAACTCAAAAAAAATCTAAAAGAAATTTAGAATTTTTTGGATTTATTATTATTTTTTTATTTTTTTTGGATTTTTTAGATTTTTTTATAGTTTTTTTTTCTTTTTTTGAATTTTTTTTATTTTTGATTTTTGGATTTTTTAGAATTTTTGGATTTTTTATTTTTTGATTTTTTGGATTTTTTTGATTTTTTGATTTTTTAGAATTTTTTTAATTTTTTAGGACTTTTTGGATTTTTTATTATTTTTTAGAATTTTTTTGATATTTTAGAATTTTTTGGATTTTTTACAATTTTTTTGGTTTTTTTTTTATTTTTTTGTTTTTTTTTTATTTTTTAGAATTTTCTTGATTTTTCTTTTTAAAGTTACCCATTTACCCAACGTAATACCCATTCTGACCCACGAATTATTTTAAACAGATATCATACAACCAATCCTGACCCATCTTTAATTATTTCTTATCCCATCCTGACCCATCCTAATTTTTAAATTGACCTAAAATAATTCAAAAACCCCAAATGGATTTTTATTTCCAGGCCTAATTAAAAGCACTAAAATAAAGAGACTTAAAAAGTAATTTACTGTTTTATTTTATTTAGCTAGATATGATATTTGTGTTAACAATATATTTTATATTTATCGAACTGGTTTATGCCGTCTTTGTTTTAAATAAAAATTCAATGTATTTTATGTTATAAGTTTGATATTTCGTGGGATGTAAAACAGTTTGTTTATAGATATAATTCATTCATTTTGTATTTAATCTAGTTTTTTGTCTCGTCGGGGCACTAAACGGAATATTTTTCCTCTAATAACATATACGTCCGTGTTTCGATTACTCGTACATACTACTCATAACATGATCTCAAAGAAAATTAAATCGAGTCAACCAATTAAAACAAAATATCACCGTACTTTGCTAAAAAATTAAAACAATGGAAATACTATAATTTAAACTCAAGGGAAAAATTGTATTTGTTCAGGACAAATGAGCGCGTGTCAGGCAGCCGTCTGGCACGAATAAAAATTACACCGAGTCAAGCTATTAAAACAAAACACTACCATAGCTTTGTCAAAAAAAAAAAACTAAAACGATCGCATGACTGTAATTTTACACTGTGGGCAAAATCGTAATTTGACAGAGAAAAAAAAAACAAAAACGATGGCAAAACTTTAAATTTAAACTGAGGGCAGAATCGTAATTTAGTTGGGAAGGAAAAAAAACAAAACCAATGGCAAAACCGTAAATTTAAACAAGGTAAAATCATAATTTAGTTGGACCGACGAGGAAGCGCCCGACAGCTGCCTGACACTATTATTCGCCGCCCATTTCCTCTAATGACAGGGAAATACTATTCTCTATCATGTATTTTGTTGTTACAGGTACGTGCAGTGGCGAAGCTTGAGATTTCCGACCGAGGGGTCGAAAACGTACACACCCAAAAATTTCTATAAAACGGGGGGTCGAAAACGTATATACCCAAAAATTTCTATACGAAATCTACATGCTCTCCACTACTGAGCGAAAAGTTCGGGGGGTCGGCCGCCCCCTCCCGCCCCCACTATCCTACGCCCTTGGGTACGTGGCAGTATTACTCGCCGCCTATTTCCTCCAATATCAGAAAACATTATTTCTTTCCATGTATTTTGTTGTTAGGCTAGACGGTATGGGGGGTCGTTCCCCTCCGTTCTCGGTCCGGCGCCGCTCCAACACCATCCCGCCCCCTCCCGGCTTCGTCCTGGGCGTCCTCTTCTGGATGTTGGAGCCGATCCACAAGATGACAAAAACAAGGCCTCTCCCTCTCTCACACACCTATACATACAATATATACATATACATTTTAGGTTCATCCCCTCATTTCCATATTTTCATCCTCTTTGCCACATCCTCACACCCATCCTACGTGGATCCTACGTGGCGGATCATCCTATAAGAAAGAACCATCACCGTATCGCATAGCCTTATAGGTAAAGGTAATTTCCACTAATCAGTAATCAGCCAGGGTATTCCATTAGTTGATTTTATTTTGAAAGAAATCTCAGCATCTCGATCAGAGATAATATTTAAAACACAAGACATATAAATCCATTAAATTAGTCATGATTTGACACCATTAACGAAATGATAATGCCATGCCCATAATGTCTTGACCAGGAAGTTCTGGAACGTGAATCACAACCGGTTTGCATTGATAGGCTTGGGTTATTAGCCAATAAAGATTGTACCTTTTTTATTGGATTTGATAAAATGTTGACCGATTCAAAAGTAGGAAAAGCACCATACCACGGATATTATTATCGACATCCTGAGTCAAATCTAAACCCCTTTTTTTTTTTTTTTTTTTTTTTTTTTTGATAAATGCAAAATGCCAATATGTATTCTTCTTATTGTGACATATAACAATAACGATATTCATCATCCATACCAATATATCATCCCCATCGCCTCACCCAGGGGCGGATCTACCATAGAGGTAGGGGTAACCGGGGTTACCCCTTGGTCGGAAAAAAATTGGAAAAATTAGTGTAAATTTTGGAAAAATTTGACGTTTTTTCGATTTCGTTATGGCTTATTTATATAAGGTTACCCCTTGGTCGGAATCCTAGATCCGAAGGTTACCCCTTGGTCGGAATCCTAGATCCGCCACTGGCCTCACCACCGCCACCTGATCAAACTCCCACCACCTTTTGCTAGTCCTAGCATCGTCATCGGAAATCCTACCTCACTTAGATACGGTTGGTTGTGAAACGGTGTTATGTATGTGTATGATACATCTTCATGTTTAGTTTATTAATCTTGTGATATATTTAATAATAAAAAATATTGCAGATGAGCCTGATTGACTCCTTTCCAAAGATGATTGTTTAAGTCTAAAAATCCGTTTTGACTCGTTACACAAAGCGACCCATCCATTTTGCCACTTACGAATACAATTCAAAATGAATAGGGACCTCTTATGTAAGTTTGTTTTAACCTGTTTTGACATTTTCTCAATTTTTTGTATGCTTTTTAAATCATACTAGTATTAAGGCCCTCGCGTTGCGGCGGTGGGCGTAAAACCATGCAAAGTAGCACCAATGTCACACCACTGCCAGTGACCAACATCGAAAAACTCGTAAAAACAAAATAAACAGAAAAGGAAAAAATAAAACGAATGAAAAGCAGATGTAAAATCTTGAACCACGCACACCCATTGCGGCGTGTTAATGCGAATGATTTTGACTAAAACGTAAAACATAGAAAAATAACTAAGTAGATCTAGGACTCGCGCGTTGCGACGAACTTGTCAAACAAGAAAAAATAGACAAAAAAACTCTGAACCCCACACGCACGTTACGGTGTGTTAACTCGCAAATTTTGAACGAACGCAAAACAAAAAACTTGCGAAAGATATGGGGGGCAAAGTTGAAAGTAAAAAAGTGTTGGGGTTAAATTGCAAAAAATAAAAAGCTTTGTGTTAAAAGTAAAAAAATGGGTGAAATTGTAAAGATGGGATGTTTTGGGTTAGAAGTGAAAAATCTTTTTTTTAAATACCCCCTAAACATAGAGTACAACAAGTTGAAGCCAATATATGTTGTTAATGTATAGAATGTAAATCTATATCTATCTATACTTTCTATAAAAGAAGAAACTTCAATGACATAAGAAAAGCTGATGTGTCAGCTGGAGAGGCTGTCCAACAAGGCTTTTCTTAGGTCATCAACGATGAGGTGACAGCCATAGAGGGAGCATAGTGACATCATAATTCAAAGATCTGCCATCAAACCACTGCCCCACTTTCAAATTTCAAAGGTCTGACCCACATTCAATTATGAAACCACTGATGTTCATTTAAAATCCAAACCACTGATGTTTCATTAAAATGGGAGGGTAATTTAAAATTTAAAACTTATAGGGATATGTAATTTGCATTTAATGTCATCAGAGCTTCAATTCTTCTCTCTCTCAAATATAAATTCAAACTCAAATCCAAACCCGATCATAATTTCAAAAACCCATTTCAATCTCTCTCTCTACTCTCTCTCTCCATTCTTCACTAATCAAAAATTGAAAATCTGGGTTTCACTTTCAAAATTCAATCCATTTCTCTCTCAACTCTCTATGTCTAGAACTCTAGATACAGAAAAGAGGATGAAGACGACAGAGGCGTTGCTGGTGATGTCTGTTTATTCATCATGTTTAACATCGATTTGAATATTATAAAGACCAACGGTAGTTTAAAAATAGATATTTTGTGATTTTTTTTCTTTTTATCACAAACTGAAGGTTTGTATGCTAAATGTTCTTCAGGTAGATCTTGCTGGATTTGTTATTTGGTGTGGAAGTCTTGAGTTTGTTGGCCGAACTTCGAAATGTAATAAAGGTTATAAAATGGATCTAAACTTTATTGATGAAGAGGTAATGTCTGTTTGTGTTTAAAAATAGATGTATATGTGTTTAAAATAAATCAGGTAATTGTTATTTTTTTGGTAATTGTTAATACACTTTGTAATCAGTTTTTCTTCTTCTTCGTTATTTCTTGAGCTTTGTTACATGTTTTCTAGATTGAAGTTTCTTCAAATCGTCATCTTCTCCAATGCTTCCATCGATTCTTCTCTCGCTAAATCTGGTAACAATCCGTGACCTAGTTTCTTTCATGATTCTATGAAATTTGTTTGATATGTTTGTAGCTTTTGATTTTGTCTTTGATTTGTTATTGTTTATTCAGATGCTTGCATTAGTGTACCATGTGATTACGAGTAGATTGATTTTGATATGTTTGCAGTTTTTGTTTTTCACAATCTGTTTTGTTGGTTTTATTCACCCATGTTTCATTCATAGATATCTATAATCCATATTTTTTGTTTCAAATCTGTTTCCTGAGTTATTTACAGTTGTAGCACACCAAATATTTGTTATTTGTATTGAGTTGGTATATTGGGATTAAATACTGAACTGGTGGAATGACAGCAAGTCCAGGTTATGCTTCAAGCTGTCTCGATCTCTTTGGAGGCGGATAGGTGGCTTTGGGAGGTATGAAAAACAGAATTGATAAATTTAGGGAAAATGGGGTTGAAAGATGATAACCCAACAGTTGAGGATCTCATTTGTCACACCCCGAAATATCAGAGCTGGCGTGACTGGACTGGTATCTTCATTGCACAACGGAAGCAAATAAGCTAAGACTTCTAGAAAATTGAACGCCCACTAAGTACTCGAATCTTTAATGGTTCTCCTATTCCAACCTTGCCATGATTTCTGAAAAGTAACCTGAGAAAGAAACATGCGAAAAATCAACATAAAGTTAAGCGAGTTCATAGTTTGTTTGTAAAAGATTTGAAATAAATCTTTTTGAATAACCGGTTTTTGAAATATTGTTGAGAAAACGAATTTAAAATCATTTTCTTGTCAAGTTATATGGAAACTTTGTATTTGTAACGCTTTATGGAACCGTCAATGCCCACCCTGACTTTGACTTCATGCCTGCATAATTCTATGCTTTGAATTTGTATAAAACATGGTATGTAATTTATAAAGACGTATTGGAACTGAGTTCTGTATATGTAGGGAATACGAGATTGTTAATGGTTTGCAAGGCCATTAACATATGACACGACATAGGAAGCATCCAAACCATAGGCATTTTTAGTAGTCGATTCACGACTGGGACACAAAAGCACTGCTTGGTACTAGTTATCACCAAGAGTGTGGCTGCCTGAAACCCATTAGATCTAACCTTTTGTTCCGCGGTCTTAGTATGTACACGATTAATGGTGCTTATGTTACCCTATTCGTGACATGATCTATTGTGTCATTCCTTAGTTTAATGTCCTCTTTGTATTTGTATTTTCCCGTAGTTTAGAAAACTAGATTTCGTGTGTATGCACATTTTGAAAAAATACGCTTGTTTGAAAAACCGGTATAGAATATAAGTTTTTCGTAAACCATTTGTGTTTATTAAGATGGTTTAGAAATACGTAATTTATGTTTATCGAAAACCTTGTATGTTTTGCAAAACGTGCATGTCTTTCCACCCCGAAAACATTTATAAAAATGTAAAATCGTAAAAAGGTGGGGTTATGAACTCACCTGGATTGCCTTGTGCAAAGCTAGCTAAATACGACTTCGTGATGTCGTTTCCAAGATGAGACTTGCTAGCGTTCATTCTACAATATTCCTAACACGGAATATCTTATAAGTTTCTAAGCAAATGTGGTAATGAAACTACGTGTCATCGAGCTCTACCGAATCGTTAACCGAACAATTCAACGGTAAGTTGATAACTTAATAGTAACGATTAAGTTATGCTCGTTAAGTTTCGTCTAATGTCGGTAATATATTACTAAGTCTTTGAAAAACACTTAGTTCTTGTGAGATTTAAAATATATAAATATTTATATAAAATATATAAATATTTCGGTAGAATCTTGATAGTCGTCTTGAGAAGTCGTACGTTGATATATAGTACGCCGTTTAGGCGTTTAAAATAAATACATAAAGTTATATTTATTTATAAAAGAATCGTCGAGCTTTTGACGTTTGAAATGAAATATAAACGTCATATTTAGTTTATAAGGCTTTCGAGTTGTTGACGTTGAAATAAATATGTATCTATATTTATTTTATAAAAGTATACGAGTTAACGACGTTCGAAATAAATATAACATTATATTTATTGTATAAAAGTGTTCGGAAATATCAATGGTCGAAATAATTATAAACATTATATTTATTTGTAAAAGCGTTTGGAAATATCAAGGTTCGAAATATAAATATTATAAACTCGAATTCCATTAAGTGTCGTTTTTGAAACTATAATACGTGTCGTGTTTCGGATTTTTATGAAAATCGGACAGAGTTTCCTCTGTTTTTGGACGATCCCGACAACTAGGTGTCGATATATTTTTCAAGATTCAACAATATAACACTATATGTAAAAATTTTTGTCAAGGTATCAAAGGTAACTAATATGTAATCATTTTGGGTCGAGCTCGGTCGCGTATAACTATAATAAAATCTAATCTAACGTATGATAACTCGTTTCGATTAAATCATCACCGGTCTTCTGTTGACTGATCTTTGACCGAGTTGACTGTCTGTTGACCCGAGTTGACTCGATTTGACTGACTTGGACACCGAACTGAGTCGCGAACCCGAATCTGACTTTGACCGAACCGTTGACCACCAAAGCTGACCTGAGCCGTCGCATTTGACCAGTTTGACCAGTCAACCCGCTGTGTTGACTTGGTTGACCGGCAGAACCGAGTTGACTCGTCTGACCCGAGTTGACCTGTTTGACCGCATCTGAACCATTGACCTGCGTTGACTGCCTTGACCAGCTTTGACCGAACCCGTTGCACTGAACCGAAACTGAGTTGACCCATCTTGGATCTGAACTCAAAACCAAATCTGAACCGCCGAACATCATCGGCAACAGCAAAAATCTCCATCATTTTCAAGTTTCAAGAAATAAAGAGAACGGTGGTTTGCCGGAAAGTTTGTCGGAGAGGAACCAAAGATCGCCGCCGCTGCTGTCTTCACTTCCGGCGGCTACGACCGCCGTTGATCACGCCACCACCACCATCATCGTCTTAACCATCGTCAATCTTCATCATCAGCTCGTCGGAAGGAAACCGAACCGCCACCGTGAGTGGCGTTTGTCGCCGGTGACCCGTCTCCAACTTAATCTCTCTCGATTTCTGACTCTCTGTGCTCGAACCAACAGTCCGACGACACGACCATGCCACCTTCGCCGCTGATTTGGACCTACTGTGGGTGGTTGTGGCCGGCCGGTGACCTCCGGTTGTCGGAATCACGAAGATCAGAGGGGGGAGAGGGTGTCTCGCCGGTAATGGTAGCCGGCTCCTCCCTATGGCTCGTCGGCAAGGAGATCGAGAGGGGAAAGTGGAGGTGTTGGGGGTCTGTTGTGTTGAACTCGAGAGGGGGGGGGGGGGCAAGCAGGATGTGTGTGTGATTGTTGGAGAATACAAGGTTTTCATTCTTATGTTTCTATAAGTTTTATAAGTTGCAGAGCATATGATTTGGGGTGTTAGGGTTTTCAAAGAGATGAGGCTTCTTATATAGAGGTTTGGTTGAGATCTTGTAGAGATCTCTAGAGATCTTGTGTATACCACTTTTAGAGACAAAAATCTCTTGGAGATTTTGTATAGATTTTTTTTAGAGATTTTGCAAATCTTGTAGGATTCTTGTAAATCTTATAGAGATTTTGCAAATCTTGTAAGATTTTATAGAGATCTTGTATATTATGTGCAGGTTTAGGCTTGTGGGTTTTGGGCTTGGGCCTAGGGCCCACAAGCCCATCTCATGTGTAAGTGGCCCGTAATTCCTACGAGACCCGATATCGTAACCCAAACTCCATAAGTGTCGAAAGCATAAAATTTTTAAAATTAAAAGGCGTATAATAGTGGTGTTGTCAGTATTTTGTACGGTATCAGTTCGTTGTCGTTTGATGTTCCGCAGATTTCCTGTAAATCACCACACGCGCACTGTATATTCGAATAAATGTTCCTAGGCACTCCAAGGGCCTAATTAAGTTAATTTGCGTTGTAAACACTATTTATTATCGTGTTAATCACCTGTTAATCACGTAATTAATAGCCATAAATCACCGGTTGTTACATCATTCTACAGCTTCGATAAATTCAAGGGTATTCTCAAATAATGCTTCCCAGATTTTTGAAGACCGACAAATGTCCAAAGAAGCATCACTGTGGACATTTGTCGGTTTTTGTCGGTCTTCAAAAATTTATGTAGCATTATTTGAGAATACCATTGAACTTATCGGAGCTGTAGAATGAGATCCTCCATTGTTGGGTTATCATCTTTCAAACCCATTTTCCTTAAATTTATTGATTCTGTTTTTCAACAGGGATGTAATGCAATGATTCCACTCAATTGAATAGACGGACACTTGCTTCCTCTCAAAGGGTTATGGAGTGGTTATAACAGCTGATCATGCTAAGGACTGTTATAACTGACCACTGCTCCTTATAAAGACTGATGGACTTAAAGACTGATTAGACCTATCCACTGTTGAAAGACAAAGCCCTGTTAAAGACAGGCACTTGTGTACCTAAGGCCTGATCAACCAAAGGAAAACCACTGGTCAGTAACAACAGTGGTTCAGCATCTACAGCGGATTCAACATCAGTATTTATGTATCAGTTTTTCTTATGTAACAGTGTTTAGTGTATCAGTGTTTAGATTTTGTTACAGCTTCGATGATGGTTGTTAGATTTATGAAAATGTCTAACAATTTCGGATTAGGTATATTCATTCACTGTTTTATGATACTTCAGTGTCTATGATGAAAATTATGTTGCTTCCATGATTGACTGGTCCCCATGTTGATTCGATTAATGGTATGTTATGTATATACAATCTCTCGAGACAAACCCTAGAGTTTATGTATATACAATCTCCCCATGTTGATCCGATTAATGGTATGTTATGTAATTGCTACAGTTTGAATATTATTGTTATTATATTATTGTTAATGTTCATTTTTAGTGACTGAGTACTGCTTTAATGAATTGGTTAGTAGGAAAACTGTTAGAATCTGTTGAGCAGTGTTCGCTTCAACAGACCTTATCATCTGTTGATCATGGTTTGTTAAAGCACTGTTGTTAAACATTCTCTGTTGAACTGCATCATCTGTTAGTCCATAGCAGAAGTTCTCTTTCGCAGACCTTTGCTTGAACCATCTCGGTGTTTATCAGCAGATGTTCATCATGATGCGTGTGTAAACAGATGTTTGAAATCCTCTGTTGAACTGCATCATCTATTAAGGCACAGCAGATGTTAGCAATCTATATTGTGGAATGATCAGCAGATGTTATGTTTGGCAGACCTTTGTTTCAACAGCATATGTGAAAATGTTTAAAGATTGTATCATCTGTTAAGTAACAGCAGATGTTAGCTTTATGATGCTTTTGTATTCATATTCAGCAGCAGAGGTTGTGTTTATCAGCAGATGTTATTTGCTATAACAGTCTTTGTGTTTATCAGCAGAGGTTGTTTGGAACAACAGACTTTGCTTGAACAGATTTTCTGTTTGACATAGCTTTTGGTTTGTCTGACTTTATCTAAATAGAGGTCGAGTGCATAAATTTGTTTGTAGTCAGAGGTTAATTCAAGTGAAGTTATGACAATGATCACCCATAAATTTGTTGAAGCCTTTTAAGTGTCGATGACTGCCCATAAATTTGTTGAAGCCTTTTAAGAAAAGCCTTTTAAGTGTCGATGACTGTCCATAAATTTGTTGAATCCTTTTAAGTATCCATGACTGCCCATAAATTTACAGAGTATAATTCATGTTGTAATGTATCATGAAGAGCCAATTAAAATATATGGAGAATGTACAACAAAGGTTTAAGTTAATATAAATAACAAGATAAGCATAGATGATTATAATTTAAATATTCGTAAGTCGTAAGTTTTCAAAATATAGAACTTTGATACATCACCATCCCATAATTTATCTCAAATGAGATAATACCTGTTACACCCTGACTTTTGCGGAAGTGTGATTATTGGTGTGACTTCTTAATACCATTGCATACGATCATAACAACACTATATGATAAAATCAGTAGATGTACATCCATTAATTTCAGTTTAAAAGTAGTACAACATAATTTTCTGAAATGTCAATACCAAATTCGAGTTACAAACCATAACATATTTTAAGGAGTTCAAAAAGACTCAACAAAAGATTTTAAAACAAACCCAAGTTTAGGACCACATATCTCGTCCAGGATTAAGATACGTCTCCTAAGCCCTAATGACTTGGATGACATCTTTATTCACAACGTAGCTTAAAAACTCCAACGCCCGCCAGATCTATTTACTAATTCCCTGAAATACATGTAGTTTGAAAAATCAACATAAAGTTGAGCGAGTTCATGTGTAAGTGAGTATGTATAAACCTTTGAAAAGGTTGTAAGTATGTAAGTAAGTCCCTGGTATGTAGCAATTAAGGAAAAAGAGATCACCATTGGGTTGCAAAGCCAATGATATGTGTGAAGTGATACAGGAAGACTCAAACCTAGCGGATTTGTGCGTCGGGCACTTAGTCACCACCTGGTCCACTCAGCGGGCGCAGGAGTGGGGCTCGCTACACCCAAATAGATCTATCACTAATGTCCCTCGGTCCTACAATGAGGATTAATGGCCTCAAGTTCCAGCCTACCCACTCACATGATCTAAGTAGTAAACCCTCCTTAAGCTAACCATACCATGTATAAAGTTTGTAATAATTGTAACATGTATTCCACCCCCGAAGTATAAAAACTGAAAACAGTTAAGAGAAAATGGGGACATGAACTCACTGTATTGCGTCTTCGTACTCGTAACCCAGTTCTCCGCGGCAAACACGACTACCTACAATGGTCTAACGTCTATTAGACGAACGGGTCGTGCCTTGTCTTAGTATTGATTAGTGCCTTACGTTTTAAAGTGTCTTCAATATTTTTGTAATAATATTTCTCAAGTGTTGTTATTCGTATTTCCTTCCCAAGGATGGGAGTATTTCATACTTGTTGATTCGTATTTGTATTTGTATAGTTTGCCAAGTAATGGCGTCGTATTTTGGTGTATCGTTCCAACTAAAAATATGTTAATATATTCCTAATATATATTCCCAGAACCATATATTTCAAGTCTCACTTGGAAAATATTTATAAACCTACTTTGTTCAAATTAATGCATTTCAAGAAATTACATATTTTTCCCAAAAATATTACACTTCTTAATAAACTCAAGAAAATATATCTTTATGTCCTACTTAGAGAATATATAACTAATCCACAAGACAACAATTTATCCGCACGTGTGTCTTAATACAAAATATATATTCTAAATATATGTTTATCCACTTTTATTTACAAAAACCAACCTCCGATACTTTGTATTTCGTAACAAAGTTTATGGCGATGTTTATATTTGAAACATAAGTTATAAAATATACTTGTAACACTTGTTTAGAAAAAAAATATTCTCAAAGTGTTGGATTTTTAGGAAAATTTCGCCAGAGTTTCCTTTGTAAACGGAGGCGTCCACGCTTACTAGCGTATCATTTTCTTTTGTAAAATCATTCAATCAGTTCTCAATTAACCAACCCGACATTTAGACATGCAAAATACTACTTATATCGCTTCAGTTTTAATACACAAAACTGGGCTGTTTTCAAGTATTTTAATAAAATAGTTATCTTATTCCAAAAATTCCCAAATTTTTACAGAATGTCTTAAACGATCCAAATATTATTGTGTAAAAGTATCGGGGTCCAAATCATTACCAATATTTTATAGAAAATCATTTTCCGGACTGAAACCAGATTTATCTTTTTCTGACTGTAGTCCGCGAAATAATTTATTTAAAATTCATCGTACGTCTGATTTACGAAATTCCAGTGAGAGAATTACAAATACATCGGTGGTCATCTATAGTATAAACTTCATGACCTAATCCTACACCGATTTCAAGTTATGATGAAAAATACAACACATGTTTTTAGCAGAAAAAAGGCAGCTTGAGCTACTGTTACAAAACGACACTTTAAAAATAGTAAACGAAGTCCAAAAATTATGATTCCAGTGCCATTAGAACCGTATTTCATAATAACACGTTATAGACTCAAGAAAATCAAGTTTTTGTTAAGTTATGACTTGTTTACAGCCAGTTAAAGTCGGCTGAAAGTGCAAATCAGCATGTTGTTTAAAGGTTAATTGTTACTAAAACGCACACATACGTTCGCCATCATTTCTAATATAATTAAAATCAGATCATAAGTCTGTTACAGCAGATTATGGTTTGTTTATTTCAGATTTATCATGATTTCAACGTCATTTAACCATACATCTTCTCTAGTTAGTTTAAACTTCAAGACTTTGATGATGTTCTTTAGAGTTCTTAATATTTTATCATTCTTTCAACTATTAACCACTAAAAATATGAACAAGATGAAGATCTAAGGCACTTACTACTAGCACAAGGCTAGGGGAGTTTCAAAGCGTAAAAGTGGTGGATAAAAGAAAACGAGAGCGGTCCTTGAGCTTCCGAGTGCACCGAGCCTTCTTGTATGATCCCTTGCACCTTTGAGTATGTAAGAAATGGTTGTATGGAGGTTGGATGGTGGCGAGATGGTGGTTGGAGGTTGTGGCCGTGAGTGGTTATGGAGGGAGAGAAAGTTGTTGTTTGTTGAAGTGTTGTGATGAAAGAGATTGGTTACCCACAAGTTAATTTATAAACCATGTTTCTCTAATACCCATCATATAATATGTCTATTCGATATCCAACATTTGGATTAAAATAATCAAAAGAATGTGGGGGGGGGGGTGTCCCCACATCATGAAACCGTCAACAAGGGGGGGTATGGGTTGGGGTGTGATGATCTAGTTACAAGACTTGGTTAAGATTTAAGCATTTAGTTAGTGTATAATATGTGTGTTATATTATAACGGGTGTTAGGGTGTTCGGGGACCCTAACTAGCTCAGAAAAGTATAAACTATGTCTTTGGCAATATTTTTATGTTCCGGGTAAAGTCCGGTTGTTTTGTTGGATATTGATCTGTTAAAGTGTCAAATAAGTATTTAAAGTGTCTTTTATATTGTTTTTAGTGACACAATAAATTACCAACATTTTGGAAAGTGTCTAGAATTATTTTACCAAGTTTTTACCCTTTACTAGCTTTGTTAAAAGCTGAATTTTGGTATATTAGTGCAGAATTCTGCACTTTAAGCATGTTTTAGGCACTTCCGGTCACTATAACTATCACCTAGTGACATAGTTTAATAATTCTCACCTCCCTACACTCTCCACTAGTGTAGTAATCTATTCCCGGCTCATACTGGCCTCAGAACAATGTCTGTTTTGGTGCTGGTAATGTCAGCATGTTTACTGGGTTATCCGTTTAGTGTGCTAACTGTGCTTTTGTGCATCAATGTTGTCACTAATGTTTGTGTGTAAGTAATAGAGTGACAGTATAAAATGTGATCCATGAGTATGTATGTATCAGAAATCAAGAAGCAGTTTAACCACAATTGTACAAGCACAGTAATTAAGCATTAATTAAATATTAATTAATTGTACGGATACCTGGATTTGTAAGGGTTGTCACAATACCAACAACCACAACTATCTGTAGACTTTCTTTAAGATCAGCTTGGCTTTTTCTTCAGAGTAGAAAAATTTGCATATCATATTTCTATAGATACCATTGGGCTTCGTGAACTTCTTGGTGAATTAACAAGCCGCGTATCTAAATCCCTTGTCATGCTTCTCCCGTCGAAAGTCAATTACAATGTCAACTCCATTCAGATTTTCAACTGTCATCTTCAATGTTCTATGAATCCTTGATAAAGACGCTACTTTCACATTCAGACGCTTAAAAATAAATATAAGATACCAATAATTAATAAGAAATAAATAATGTATTTAAGTAAAGTAACAAAAAAAAAACAACTTAATTGTAACAAACATTTAACATCCAAAGAATGAGGAATAATATATTAACAGAATAAACTTACAAAATGTTTGTTGCAGTACCATACGAATTGTAAGGGGTATACATCAGGATCAGCTTCATAATTTGAGACAGCGGCATCAAAATCTGTGTCGTCGTTATCATCGGATGATTCATTCGATACAACATAATCACTATCAGAATCTGTGTCATTGGATTCTTCAACATCCGACTGGTGATCCACATCCTCGGTAATTGGAGCAACTTCTAAATTGGGTGAGGAAGTATCGTCTATCAGGACTGTCATTGGATTTGGGTGCAACAATCTCACATCCATTCAAATCAAAGGCAGTAAGTAGAAAGATGTAATCCGCTACGTATCTTATAACGTACAATTCCTGTTTGCATACTCTCTGTCAATATGTCTTATGCATGGTTTTCTAAGAATCGACTTGTGTTTGCACACGGGTCTTACCGCTAGTAGAATATAATAAAAGAAACCCATTATGGTACACGTGTCGCTATTTGGTTCAATCTCGCTTTAATTTTCCCCGCCTATATGCTTTTGACCCGATTATTAACTCAAGCGGGTCATGATTTAAGTCTTGACCCAAAAGTCATCACGCTTCTTTAATATATTCCCCTCCTTATCACACACCCTAATTTTCCTCTGTTGTTTTCTTCCTGCGAACCCAAGATCGGCCAAAGCTTTTTTTGATTTGCCGATTTTCATTCAAGCCTCTATCTGACTCCTTCAGATTTCTCATATGCATCGGTTAGTTTCTCACCCCCTTGGTTATTTTAATCTTTTTTTATGCATATAGTGAGGAATTGGATTTGATGTTCATCATGCTCTTCACAATCGCGAAGCATGGCCATTTTTCGCTCATGACTTTTGTTTCGTGTATTCCATGGTTTATCAGGAACCTACGGGGATTGAATTAGATGAGAAAAGGAACTTGCAGTGTATGTGAACTTTTAGTAACCAAATTGAAAGAGTGGATTTTCTATTCTCCGAATTTTACGTTGTCATTCAAGTGTTATTTTGTACACATGTTTTGCACCTGCATTCATACTCATAAATTGGATTGCTTTTAAATATGTATAATTAATTGTTACATAGATGTTATTATATATCATACCCGTTCATCGTAAATATTGTATTCACACACATTTAACAAGCATACACACACCTGCATCCACATTCACATTCAAAAATTGATGAAACTAAGCTGTTTGTATTGGATTGTTATGTTAATTCGAAGACTACAGTAAAAAAATTACTGCTCCAAAAAAAGATTAATATCATACCTTTCATAGCTATTAAATATATATGTTAATGGGTTAATGAGCACAAACTGGTCTGATAGTTATAATGCTTGGTTATCAATTTGCTAAGATGTTGGCTCCAACAATTTATATCAGGGTTTATATTAGAATTATATTTGTCAGTCTTGCATTCTTGAGTAAGTGTTTTAAGGCACTTGAGCGGGCCTGTAAGAGGCTAACTTGCTTTTGAATTGAGTAGTTGTTGCAGTTAGAAGTGGCAATATGGTTAGATCAGGTAGGTTGGGTGACGGGTCAAAATGGATTTAGGTTGAAACAAGTTAACTTTGAGAACGGGCCGAAATGGGTTGCGCCGAGTTGGGTTGACCGTCTAAGTGTTCCTCTTTCTTGAAATCTATGTTTCATATAGCCAATTTTGTACCATTCTCCTGTAATTAGCTTTTGTTTTTTGAAATCTAATGTTTCATTTACACCAATTTAGTTTTATATTTAATCTAGGTTGTTTTTCGTAGATGTTGCATATGAAAATTCAAGAGCTCCTTAATTAGTGTAGTCATATTAATTTACTCTATATCTTTTTTCCTTCCATCTTTAATATGCTTTTATTTTCATGATAAAACAAAAAAAGCAGGAAATTCTTTTGTTAAGATCTCTTATCTTGATCTGCATGCTCATTGTCTTTTATTCTCACTTTATAATTTTCTTTTATGTGAATTTTTGTGCTATAAGCTAGAATTCATTGACCAATTCCAATAGTTGCATCTTCTGGAAGTTAAATTTCATAGTTATATTATAAGTATTTTGAATATATTTTGTTTTGTGCAGAACAATAACTGGACTAACTAAAGATTACCGAGTAGGTGAATTCACCCGATATAATTCAAGGTACAAAATGATGGTAAAACAATTTCTTTGTATCATAGATGGACTTTAATTCAATCTTTTATTTAATTTTTTTTGTGGCTGAGCAGTTAGTTATCCTAATTTTTTCTCATGAAAGAATTGACTCATCTTTCTTGAATCTAGCAAATGACCTGTTTACAGAAGACTAGAATAACAAGAACATATTGGGTGATATTTACTGTTTCTACTAATTAGTGTGGAAATGATGAAGTAATGGCCAGAGAAACCATCACCAATATTTGCATTGTTAATAAGCTATTAAACGGGGAGGTTGACATCAAAACCCTTCACATTCCCATTGGATAAAATCTTTTTGTATATGATGTGGCGATGGTATGTAACAGTTACAGTACACATGCATACATGTAATTAGCATGATTTTAACGTGTTTTAGGTTCATTTGGTTAGATTTAAATATCTTTGTTATCTGAATGTTAACAGAGTTACAAAGAAGCTGGACTCGACAATATCGTTTTGGATGGAGTTGAATATGTAAGTGGAAGTTCACGAGAAGGGGCTGCTAAAGTTCCAAAGCTTGAGGTAAGTACAGTACGTGTTTTACTCATAGTCACCTAAAGCGCTCATCCACCCACGAATTCCGTATTGGATCGTTTTGTACCAAATCGAAATTCGTTTTGTACCAAATCTTCTGGTACGCGACTGGAATTGAATGGTACACTGGTCCCCTTTGATTTTGCAATCGCTCCAATCGTTGTTGGATTCTGTTAATTGGGTCGCAAATTAAAGTGAGGGGATGCAATAGAAAACGCGTATAGTATGTTTTGTAAGTATCAAATCAGAAATCGCGTCTGAAAATAGGGATAGGACCACTATTATCGGAAAGTTTGTTAAATATGGAATGAATTATATAGTTACATTTTGTTGATATCTTATAATTACATTTTGTTGGCTTTCAGGTCTTGCGTGGATAAATGTGCTACAACTTAGGTGATGATAAACTTGCTACAGCTTTGACCATGTTTCTTTGGCTTGGTAAGTCATCTTAAATAAGCAAAAGGCTAATGGGGAGAGAAGGAGATAAGAACCAGAGGTGATAATTTTGTACTGTACAGTAGTAGTTTATCTATTGATTATATACAGGAGGTTGTTAATTGCTAATTCTTTAATTGTATAAAAGAGCTTTTTATTTTTAATTTATTCAGATGTAGATTATCTCTATTTCAGCTTGAGCTACTATTCATTGTGGAGAAGTTGCAAGACATATGGTACAAAGGATTTATAAATCAACAAATTAAGGTTTGTAGTAGATTTTACGATCTGCTAACCAGTAATTTACATATGATTGTCATTTATGTAGTTGGTTTTTAATTTACCAAAGAGTTATGCTTTCATATGATCAGTGCATCAGTCACCAACTCACTAGAATATGCTTAGACCATGTGTAGTGGTTTGGGTGAATAAAGCCTCTACCCTTGGGCGTTTTCCGCCATGTGGCAGTAGTCAGTAAGGGGCATTATTGGGCGTTTTTTTTTTTTTTTTCTAAAATGGGTGTAGTAGGGATGTGGGCATTATATTAAAAAGGGGTGTTAAACAATTAAATAAAAAAAATCCAAAAAATGGTATTGGGCAAGCATAGGAAAGAATGCATGTGATTGGCCAAACAATTGGATTTTTGGCGTGGTTTAAAAAACGCCCGAGGGCTTTTTTTGAAAAAAAAACACTAGAAAACGCCCGTGGGGATGGGGCATGATTGGGCGTGTATGGGGAAAAACTGGGCAAAAACGCCCCAGTACGCATGATCTTACAAATAATAGTATTTACATGTGAATGCCTTTAATTTTTCTATTAGTGACACAGGCCAATTTCTCCCAGATGAGGACAAGAAATTAATGGAGAAAATTCATGTTGCATTTGAGGAAGATGACTCTGAAAATTTGGTTGATTTCTCGCTGGACTTTGATTAGCACAAGTGTTATTGAAAGCTTTTTTTAAATGGTATGTTTCTATCAACAATATGTGTTCACATTCAATTCATATGCGTATACCCCATATTCTACCATGGGGTTCTTACTCAGTGTCTCCTCTGCTCCATTTCTCAGTTGACTTTTAGTGTGTTAACTTCCAACAGAGGCGTATTCTGAAAATAGTACAACCATAGGGCACCCTAAGTATAACTGAGATAGTTCTTGAGATAGTTCTTGAAATCAACCCAAATTGGTGGCAGTTTTTCAATCATTGCCGCAACTTGGAATGTCTCGCTGAGGACCATTCCTTCCGCATGAATATCATGAAGAATAACTTGCAATTCTTGGACTTGGCTCATGACAGTTTTAGCATCTATCATTTTAAAGTCCAAGAACTTAGCCACCACGAATTTCTTAGTGCCCGCATCTTCTGTTTTGTATTTGCGATCCAACGACTCCCATAATTCTTTGGCAGTCTTGGCTTTGCAATACACATTATACAATGTGTCCACCAAACCATTCAAGATAAAGTTGCGGCACAGGAAATCCGAATGATTCCAAGCATGCATCGCGCTCACATTTTGAGCATCCATTTCCCCTTCATCAACATGGGGTTTAGGTTCAGTCAAGAACCTTGCCAGATTCAGCGTGGTCAGATAAAAGAACATCTTTTGCTGCCACTGTTTGAAATTCACACCATTGAATTTCTCTGGTTTTTCAGCATGCGAAACTGCATTAGACAGCGGTGCAACCAGACCGGTAGTGACAGAAACAACGGAAGTCATGACCGCAGAAACAGCACTGGTCATGACAGCAGAAACAGCAGTAGTCATCGGCTGGGATTCCATTCTGAAAAGTAACATAATGCAGGAACAAATCAGTAATATAATCTGTTTAAGTTTGTTAGTAATCTGAATAAAATAACCGAACATAATCTGGACAGAAAAAAATAAGAAAAACTGAAGAAACAGTAAACAATTGAACCGGGCTTGTGTTTGACACAATTCCCTTAAACAGATTCGTCGTCTGTTCCCAGGGTACGCCGGTTCGAAGCAGCACCGCGCACTGCCGGACTCGAACACTTGCCTGAAAAGTAAACCGGAGAATGCTGCAGAGAGATCGAGAGAATAGATTGTTTTTCGGTATGTCAAACTGTGTTGGTCTGGTCTAGTTTTATAGTCACAGAATTCATAACCGAATTCTGGACATTATTGCAATGAATAGAGAACCGTTTAAAACTGATAATGGTCATTAGTACAGTTTTAAAACTGATAATAAAAACCATTTAACACAATAATGATCATCATAATACTGAATAATCATTTCAGTTTAAAACTCATTAAACTAGCCCAACCGTTACAGTTTTAAAGACTAATTAAAAAATAATTAGTCAGTCTCGAGTGCAAAAACCGTCTCCCACGAGCCCGGGTTTTCGGAGCTGCATTCGTGTCCGCAGGACGTGCGGGCGTACACGAGTTCAACTAAATCCGGTTCCATTTTTTGCACCCCCCCTGCGCGCGCGCGGGTAGGACTTGTGGTAAAACATGTCATAAGACTTCAAAGGCTTCATTAAGGTTTCACCTTATAAATAGCCTATCTTTTCACTCCCACACCGATGTGGGACAAGGTGAATTACCAACTTGAGACTTTCATTCACACTAAACTTCCAACAATATATCCTGGGTAAAGTTAACGTACAAAGTGTCTTATCGTACAAAACGTAAGAAAGACATGAAAAAGCTAAAAAACGTTGTGACCTTTTCGTAATTAGAGTGGAAGTTGGCTAGAAAGCTTAAGTTTCCTAGAAAGTCTAGGAAACAATAGGAGGTTGCATGTGGTTTTTAGTTTTTTAATTCAAAAGAGCATGATGATAATTTGATTATTAATTTAATTTTGGATTATTATATCTCCTAAACTAACTATCCAGATATTTATGGAAACGTATATCTCTTTGACTATTTCAAATTATTACGATTTGAAAAGGGCAATTACTTTAAATTACGAAGTTCAAATCATTAACAATTTCTTCACGTTGTGTTTTATCAATTACTGGGTTCATCACAATGTGTTTTAGCAGTTACTGGTTTCAGTTACTGTTTCATCACAATGTGTTTTATCAATTACTGGTTGATACGATTTTTGGTATTCTTGATGTTGTGTTTTATCAATTACTGGTTTCATCACAATGTGTTATACCGGTTATGATTCATGAATGGCATGTTCTTTTGTATTTTATCTACTGTTTCATCACAATGTGTTTTATCAGTTACTGGTTGATGTGATTTTGGCATTCTTGATGTTGTGTTTTATCAGTTACTGGTTTCATCACAATGTGTTTTATCAGTTACTGGTTCCAGTTACTGTTTCATCACAATGTGTTTTATCAGGGAACTGGTTGATATGATTTTGGCATTCTTGATGTTGTGTTTTAGCAGTCAGTCACTAGTTCGTCACATTGTGTTTTATCGCTAAAACACACTAGTATGAACACATCCAGATCTGATTTATTGTTATTTTTTGTATGATTTGGTGTTTTCAAATGTGAGGGATTAGAGAGAGAGAGAATAAATTGCGACATTTTTAGGGGGTGGTTTTATGATTGGTAGTTATTTCCCTTTTTAAAACAACTTAAATGACACATTTACCCTCAACCAATTAAAATAGCCTATTTTAAAAACACGTATATTACCAAAATGTCACCAAAATGATCTCAACCATTAAATACACTCATCTGATGGCCCACATCGCTTCCTACACTTTCTAGAAAAAACACACTTTCCGCATGATCCCCACTCTTCGTAATTATTTACTCGCAGAGTAATTGTCAAAATTACTCTACAAATGATCCTGTAGAGTAATTTTGTAAAATGATCCTGTAGAGTAATTTTGTAAAATGATCCTGTAGAGTAATTTTGCTTTTGTAGAGTGTCATAATTACTCTATAAATGATCTTGTATGGTAATTTTGATCTTGTAAGATAATTTTGTAGAGTATCATAATTACTCTACAAATGATTTTGTAAAATAATTTTAAATTGTATGTTGTTTAATATACCTGCAGAGTAATTTTGATACACTTGTATACACTTGTAGAATAATTTTGATAATTACCATACAAGATCAAAATTACTGTACCAGAACATTTTACAAAATTACTCTACAAGATCAAAATTACTCTACAGGATCAATTATAGAGTAATTTTGAAAATTACTAATAATTACGAAAATATCACCGCGTTTTTCAGCAAAACCTTCAGTTCGTATGTTTTGTACGTTAAAATTATTTGTATTTGATAATTTTTCTATATATCATACCTTTCTAAATCTCAACATAATCACTATGCATACTTTAAAAAGATTTGTTTAAGATGTACATTTGAGACCGAGTGTCAAAAAGTTGTTATCAAATCAAGCTTTAGTAAATTCTAGGTTCTTGTTTCTTGTGACTCTTAATTTGTTCCATTATCATTTTTGTCGTTTTAAATAATTGCTTGTTTCCGTTAAGCATACATTATCTGTTGTTAATTTGTTTGATAAAACAATTGTGATGATTTATATATATATTAGGGTTGGCATAACGGGTTAACCCGATTTGTTAAAACACGAACACCATAAGACACGAACCCGAAACACGTAAACACGAACACGACACGAAATCTTATCGTGTCAGATTTTCGAAACACGAACAGGAACCTGTTAATAAACAGGTTACACGAAACGATCTGTTAAGACACGAAAAATCACTAACGTATCATACGACCTGTTTAAGACACAAACACAATCTGTGTAGACGTGAACACAACCAAATTGGGGAAGCTTAGAACCGAATTGGGAATGGTGGTGTTTGTGATAGAGATTTAAAAATTGGGATTTTGATCGTGGAAAAAGAATCACGTGTGTTTGTGTATAATTCATCCCATGCCCCACGACTGATGACATCATGTCCACACCCACATATAATATTTTAAAATTTTTAATTATTAACATGTACTTAACGGGTCTTAACAAGTTAACGGGTTTTAACATGTTTAGACACAAAACCTGTTAAGGTATTATTGTGTCGATCTGTTTTAGACACGAAATCTCTTAAGATTAAACACAAAACATGATAACTTCGTATAGGTTCGTGTCATGTTATCATGTCCGTGTCAAAATTGTCAGCCCTAATATATATAGGCTATTTGCCTTTATTTTATTTTTAACAAAAGGTGTAAACAAAACTAGGAGATTTAAAAGGAATTGCCGTGAGTCCGTGACTCGAGTGATGCATCACGTCATGCCCGTTAATTTTATTACCTACTTTACAAAGAAACTTTAATTCGAATCACCTTCTTGTGATAAAAGGAATTGTCATACTTTTTGTATAAAGAAACAAATGAATTAACCCAATACAAACATGTGTCCATATGTAGAATCATTAACCCAGTTGATGTTATATCCCACGTAACTAGACACGCGCACATCAGATATCACGTCATTGTAAACGCTACGACAAATGTCATGTCACCAAATAAGTGTCACATCGGTAAACAAGTGTCACGTCAGATGCCATGTCAAATAATGTTACATTCATCACCACCATATTATCTTTTTTTTTTGAATGACAAGGAACGACGTGCCAACCACCGTGACATCGGGCGCTGTGGCCAAGGTCGACTGCTCGACCGCCGCTAGCCCCTTGGCTCTCCCCAGATGCGCGGAAACCCTCCACCCGCCCGAAGGCACGAAGGTGGAATAATCGGTAAAACCTCGCCGCCCATCAAGACGAACCGGCGCCACCCGTATTCGCCCTTCACCTGGATGCCGCAGAAAATAATGAGAGTGAAAATTGAACCCGAGTCACAAGGAATACCAATTTTTTTCCCAATCACTCCACCACTACCTCATTTGGCATCACACCATATTATCTATTTGTCACATTCATACTAACATATTAAACATGTGACTGATAATCAGCTTACACCAAAAAATCCACTTATAACTCGTCAATATGTATGCCTTATCTGAAAAATGAATTAAACAGGCTGCGTTCGCGTTGACCCGAATTTATATATGTGCAAGTTAGGGTTTAAATCTTTGACACAAATAATAATAGGCTGGGTTTGGGTTGCACCTTTGAAACCGCCAACCCAAAACGATTGACACCCCTAGTACTTGATAACACTTTTGTTAAAGACAATTCTTACATACACCAAATTATCACCCTTGCTTGGGATTGAACCCAAAACCTTCAACTAAGAGACATGAACCTCTACCAATGGGCTGTTTGGCAATATCTGATTGATTAAGTGTTGAACCAGTAAGATGTCTGAACCATTAAGTGCTGAACCAGTAAGATGTTTGAACCATTAAGAGCTGTATAATGCTTAACCGTTTAGAGGCAATTGTCTAACCAATTCAGATTAGAGGTCTTAACCATTCAGACTCTGTATAAATCTTAACCATTCAGAGGCACATGTCTGAACTATTCAGATACCTGCTTGTGAAACAAACAGTCTGAACCATTAAGTGTTGAACCAGTAAAATGTCTGAACCATTAAAAGCCTCATTAAGGCTATGGGGTGTGGGGGTCATGGATTGGAACATTATTTCCACATAGGATCATTAATTAAATGGTATACCATCCCCCTCCTTGATTGATGGTGGTTCCCATGGATTAAACCACGATTACCACGACCCTCTCATTTGATAATTTTAAGACAAAAACAAATTAACAAAAATAAATGGGATAGTGGTTTGGGTCATGACCACACCCTTAGGGTAGTGGTTTTGAATAATGGATTAAAGATGGATGATGTGGTGCCTATGTGGAGGGTCATGGTGGTCATGACCACACCCTATAGCCTAAGAGGTAAACAAACAACCCTCAAGTGAGTTATCCCCATATTGAGACATGATAACACATAATTGTTTTAGGAGGTTGAATTATATTTGTTGAACTAATCAACAATAACTAACATTTAACGAAAACAAGCAAACTCGATATATTGTCCTTTTTCGTGTGGAATGATATTTCTCTGATTTAGGTTAAAAAAAAAAAAAAAACTCGACATATTGTTTCTAGAACAAACCAAGAGTCACATGGAACGAAATCTTAGAACAAGAACATGGAACGAACTAAGACTTGATTTTGTCTACAGACTCATTTGACACTATATGTAGGTGCATTACTCTAATACATATCCTTTCAAAGTATATTTGTATTTGTAGAGTGATTCTCATTTTTAGTAACATAGAAGGGATTTTGGATTCTTACTTTAATGTAGGTTCGAGTCCTCCATCATCTTTTTGCTAATGTGGACTAACCCACTTGTTAGAGGTATATGCCTTTTAGAGGAGAGGTTCCGGGTTCGATCCTGGGCAAAGTAGAAACAAGCTTTGCCATTAAAAAAAACCCAAACTTTCACCATTTAGTCAATGGCACCCCTAACTTACAAATTGTACCACACCACTCCAACTTATAACTTATTTTCTTCTGCCACTCCTAAACTAACTAAACCCTAGCACAGTTAATTTTTTAACTGACGTGGCATCTGATTTAGCACTTTTTTAGCGATGTAGCATCTAACGTGGCTTTGATGAAAATCAAAGTCATAATAAAGCATGAAACTGAGAATTTAAGTTTAGTAGAAAATTAGACTACTAGAGTCGACATGAGAATAGAGAGTTTTCTTGAGATTGAATAAAAAATCACAATTGTATTTGTCAAAATCGTTGGTTAAAGTACACTTTTTTTTTTCCCGAAGGGCCAAGAGCCCAAGACATTTGGCAAAGGTCCAAATATAAGGGAAAATTCCCATATCGATCCAGTATTATGTTGGACTTCACTAGAAGTGTTGCAATAGATCAAATATGCTTATCGTCATAAATGTTATGATGCTTATTATCATATATTGTTTATTGGTTTCTAAAAAAGAATAGTAATAATAATGTACAAACTTATTTTAAATCATTCCTCTAAGTTTCACTTAACTAATTTTATTTGTTTTATGACACCATTGATACAGCACATTATTAAAAAACTTACATTCACGTCACATTATTGTAGATTTAAAAGGATATTTCACAAACTTAAAACAAATCAACAATCAAATAAACGAACACAATAAAAACGTGTATGTGTATATACAATAGATATCATAAATAATAAAAATCTATATCACACACAATCAAATCAACCAAACTATATACAGCTCGTTAATAAACATAATCACCGATTGAATGAATAAACTTCTAGAATCATCGATTTAGACAGGGAGATTCTCGACGGGGGCAGAAGAATTTTTGGAACTACTTGAACCGATGGATTGAAGGTGTGCCATCGCGATAACTTCGTTGGATTCCTCTTCGTCTAGATACTCCTCGTCTTCCGAATCCGCGGTGGTTAAATTGACACACGAACAGCTCTCGAGCGAGGCAAAAAATGCCGATGCAACATTGTTGCCAACCCGACTTGCCAATCCGGGCTTTTCATTCTGATCGGTGTTGGCATTCTCATCCATCTTGTTTGAATTCTCCGATGTCATTCGATTGGAGTTGATTGATGGATTTTGTTGGTGATTTTGGATTGGAGGAGAGAAAAACAAGCTTTGGATTGGATGGTTTCTGTATTTAAATTATTTGTCACGTGTCATATAGCCAGCCATACATAGAATGTATTTAAATTAATTTGTTTTATTTACTAAAAATGGTAGAAAACTCATTAGGAAAAAGGTTTATTATCTTTTATTTAATATAAATAAAATTAAGTTGCATAGCTCAGTATATCATAAGATATTTGATTTTTTTTTTTTTTTTGAGAATAATGAATTTCTTTTAAAAATCTTGAGTTTTAGTCCCCCGAATTCTCTAAATTATATGCACGTTACAAAATTGAGTTATTTGTTCATTTCAACTGTGAAGTCTTCCCTTTGCTACAGCTCATAAATCTAAACAATCTATTATCAAGAAACATAAATGTTGCTACCAAGATCCACACAGTCGGTTGAGGATCAAAGTACTACCAAAAAGAATAGTCCACCACATGCAAAAAGTACCGTCAGTCTCGTCACAATATGCATGTGGGGGGGTTTCATGACCAGCCTTTGACGTAAGAAGAAACATAAGTGGTTAGTTAGAATTAAATTACCATCTTCTCGAAGATCGAAGATATACCTCTTCACTAGTTGATTTGCGGCTATATTAAATGTTTCATAACATGTTGCATGTGTTGGAAGCTTGCAAGTTGGCGCTTTAACTGATGGTCACAAGCTTAATTTGCAAGACAATCGCATTACCCATCAGATATTATTACTGGTAAAAAACATCTAAGCTGCCAACATATTGTGCGTTTTAATATATGGAATGTTGTCATTTCGCTTTAGACTTCCTCATATTTGCGTTGACGTTTCTGAGGATGATGTTTCGACCCTCCTTAACGATAACGCCCGGTCCAGATCACTATTGTATTAGTTCGTCCTAGCTAAATCCCTTTATCTGGACTAGGGTGTTGTTAATAAAGCCCATACACGTGTGCAATATTATTTTCTCCATCACCTTGCTCTTTGTGTGTTAATAAATAAATGTCTCCCCGGCCGTTTGTATCATCTGGGCATTACACACCCAACCATAATGATTCCTAGTCACTGGGGGCTTGGTCTGAACAGTAACGTTTTGTTGAAGTTATCATGTTGGTGTCTGGAAAGGCCATTCTGTTATGTGTCTAGGCTTATCCCATCAATGTCTCACCAATTCACTCTGAGTTTATATTAGACACAAATCTACATATATTTTAATCAATATCTTGCGTAACCAACGTGTTAAAATATTAATCTTTTTTATGTTAAAACATTAAAATTTAATACGTAAAATACATGTATACCAATGTGCAATAATAAATAACTTATAATATTTTTTATAGTGACAAATCATAGGTTTTTTTAAGAATATCTGCATTACTAAATTGCTTTATTGATATAGGTTTTTTCTAAGAATAGAAACTTAAATGTGACAAATTTTATGTTCTTAAGGGCATTCTGATGCTTAACTGGTGTGTTCTATAATTAAAAGGTTGAGAGCTCAAATCTTATCGTCCGCAAACTACATGTATTGGTGTATTAATTTTAGAAAATCCAGAATTTGTTGTTTTGAAAAACATGACACTTTTTTTTTGAACGGCTAATTTTTTCTCTTAAATACCTACACCTCCCAAGAATTGAAACTTGGTCTTCCATAAGAGATAAATCCTCTTGACCACTAGGCTATAGCCTTAGTAGCGGCACATTTTGACTTTCAGCCCATAAGCTGAAGTCCATTGATGTTATAAAATAAGCCCACAAAAATTAATTGCACGCGTTTAACCAGTTGTCCATTCAATTTGTTCCATATGCATTAACTTGCAGACTTTAACAATAGTTTTTTATTCTTTGGACCAATTACACAGCACATGAAAAGAGCTCAATAAATGTCACACCCTAATCGATGGCGTAAATACGGGGCGCGGCACTAGGCGAACCAGATTGCTCAAGAGAATCCATAACAAATATTAAATGACAATATTTTAAAAGGTTCATTGTCCCATACCAATAAACAAATATTTCAAACAACAGTCATAACGGAGTTCATATCTCTTAAACAAAAACAAGTCTGACAACCTAGATTCCTATTTGCGGGTTTCTAGACTTCCTAATCCATTGCAACAAACAGACCATCAACCTGTCACATACGTTAAAATAAAGTCAATACATAAAGTAAAGGTGAGTACACAAGTTTAGCGTAGATATAGTATAAAAAGCGTTTATGCATAACCAGCATGTAACACGTAACGGGCGATGCATGTAAACTACCAACAATGATACAACCTAACCACGTGACTGCGAGTAGAGTATGCGCGACACATGTCCACCGAAGTAAACACGTGAAGTAAAGTAATGTGATCCTTAGCAACCCCTATCACACAGGTGCTGAGTCCAAACTATAGTACTATCGTTGCTAAAGGCAGTTTAGCAGTAACACTGTGTGTCACACCCCCAAAATACCACATGAGGGAACACCGCGGGGCGTGTGACGTACTAGGATCCAACCACTAATCACATTGAACTATAACAATATATTAAATAAAACATTCCATTTATTTCGTAACATAGTTTCAAATCATAACTTAAATCAAAACGTCAGCGGAAGCATAATGTAAATCGTTATTCAACCGTTTCAAAACAAGTGTACGAAACCAAAGAACATGTATCCAAGAGACTCGACCCATGACCACTCCAGCACTCCCAGATAGCAAGTCCCATAACCATGAATCTAACGACCTGCAAGCATGCTGACAAGTGTGTCAGACAACGCTGGTGAGTTCAAAGTTTGTTAACACGTTTAGTTACCAGATATGAGTTTAAAACATTTCAGAGATTCGATGTTGTTAATATCTCGATTACCGCAGATGGCTCCAGATTATTTTCCCTTCCCCAATGCTCTATCAAACATTGGTCAAGTGTTTAAGGTAATTAGTTCACGACTGTCCTCCCCGGTACGGTGTGAGGGTGCCAAACCTAATAGCGCTATCAACTAATAACCCCGGTGCCTCCCCGGCAACCAATTCGGTATATGATGGGACTTAATGATAGATATGAGTGTATTAACCAACATCCAAGGCTTAACATTCCAATCAAACTCAATTACCCAACATTCCTCCCCGGAATAATTACCCGATGTCCCTCCCCGGGACGCATGCTTGAAAAAGAGCAATGAACTCACCTTAGATTTGCTCGGTAAGACAAATTACACGTTCAAGTTAATTAGCCAAAGCCTATAACGTTTACACATACCCAATCAGTTCGTATGTGATTTGCTTTTCATGTACACAATCTAGCACTTTACACCAAGCATACAACGTTCACATTTCATTCACATATAAACAAGCAGATAGTATAAAATCCAATCCATCACTATGCAGCCCATTTGGTATAAAAGACCCATGTAACATAAGGCCCAAAAGGGCTTGTGCGATTGGCTTGGTCTTGTGCGATCAAGCCTTGATACTCGGCCCAAGACCATCCAAGCCCACTGTACTTGTGCGACTGGCCATTTAGGCCCAACACTTGTGCGACTGAGTGAGTGTTGTGCGATTGGGATCCCTTGTGCGATCCATGTGTGGGCTGGCCTAACAACTCAGGGGCCCAAGTCCTTGTGCGATTCAATAACTATTGTGTGATTGATCTTGTGTTGTGCGATTGAGGTGAGCTTGTGCGATCACACACCCTTGTGCGATCAAACTAGTCAACCAATCCCCCCATGATTTTCGTAAACATGAATCCATTCCCCAATCATAGATCAAACAGTTACAATTCTTAATTTATTCAAACCCTAATCATTCCATTTGTGATTAACAATTACAATAACACTTTTACTCAATTAATCATCATCATCGCACAAAACGACATTCATTAACACAATCAACATAAGCAAATGATCTCTAATCCTATACAATCTCGCATCAATCACCATGAATCCTAGTTTGACAACACAATATTTAAGCATGGTATATTTTTCTTAACATCATCGGCCCACAACATCAACAAATTTTATCCCTAAATCACTTCTATTAGTCATTCTAACACATAACTCTTAGAACAACATCCAATACACATCAATTCACATACGGCCGAGAACAAGGTGAATAGCAGAAACAAAGGTGAATATGAACACTAACCAGATTACAAGATGTAGAGGGAGATGCTAGGGCCGAGGGAATGCTCCGATCGAGTGAAGAGGACTGCCGTCGGATCTTGAGGGAGAGGAGAGTAGGGTTTGGTTTGATAATGATGTTTTGTTTAGGAGATAATGGAAGCCATACACCAACTCTAGGGTGTATGTGCTGTTATGAAGAGCCGGGCCCAAGCCGGGGTTTCATGTGGGCCGAGAGTGGACGGAACAAGGATGTGCAGCCCAATAGTTTTATGCAACGGGATTTCTACGGACATACACACTTCGCATAACACATAAACTCATAACAGTTCATATATAAAGTCAAATGCATTCATTATTTAAGTAGCGTACACACTTGTTACATCAAAACACAGCACAAAGGTTTGAAACAGTACAAGGAAACACTCTTGAAATAACGGGTTGTCACACTGTGTAAGCATAGTAACAAGCATTCAACAAATCATGTATAGCATACGGGATCGGTTAACGTTTATAAAGTGTTTGCGTTGTGTGTTGTGTTTTGATAGAGAACGTATGTAACACCCAAAAGTGCGTTAAAGAAAAATGGGTTCGAGTATACTCATAGAGCGTGTACTAATCAAGAAACACGATCCTCAATGGATTGAAGGGAGCGCCAGATCAGCCTGAGTACGGGAACATATGCCTAAGTCCTCCAAAGTGCTAAAACGGTTGAAAATCGGAGTGTCAGTGGGAAACAGAAGCTTCGTACGAAGGTGTGCCTTCGTACGAAGGTGGGTCTTCGTACACGTGCTGCTTCCGTTGTCCAAAATCGAGTGTCTTCGCCTTGGCTTCGGAAAATCGAGTGTTCATCGTCTAACCTTAAGCTACTGATCAAACTTAGAGTCAGAGATAGGGTTGTAAACGAACCGAACGAACACGAACAAGGCCATGTTCGTGTTTGTTCGCTAAGGAAATTAACATGTTCGCGAACTGTTCATGAACACATACCGAACATAAGTTTATGTTCATGTTCGTTCGTTAAGGAAATTCAATTGTTCACGAACAGTTCGTGAACAATGGTCTCGAACACAAAAGAACGCAAGCAAATAAAAATGAACGCAAACGGACATTTAACTTGAAAATAAAAAAATGAAAACATTGTTATCCTTAAACATTGGATATAAGTAGTTAAATACAACCATCAAATGATAAATCAAAACACAAAAAGTCTACCGCACCACCAAACGATGAATAAGGTTTAACTAACTTAGACATAATTATCTCCAAAAATGTCTTAGAATTTCTAAATTTTAGCTAACTTAGAGAAAATAGGGTTTAATTTTTTCAATATGTTTGATAAAAGGTTTATTATTTATTATTTTTTAATGTAATCAAGCGAACATATTACTGAACGTTCACGAACGCAGTTGAACGAACGAGACCTGTGTTCGTGTTCATTCGCTAAGCTAACCGAACGGAATTTTTGTTCTTGTTCGTTCGTTAAGCTAATCGAACGAGCATAAACAAACTTCCCGCCGAATGGTTCACGAACTGTTCACTGAACGTTCGGTTAGTTTACAGCACTAGTCGGAGAGGTCTTTGATTATGTCACGAGTGAGAATTGGGCTGTTAGGTGTAAAACCAGTGGCTTCATACGAGGCCATGTGCCTTCGTACGAAGCTGGCTTCGCACAGAACAGTCCAGTTCACAAACGTGGCTATTTTTGGCATTCGGTGCTGTGTTTTCCCCTGAATCGGATGTGTTTCCGAGTCCTTTTCAAGCTAGTTTCGACATTACCTTGTTCCACTAATTAGTGAACGAGATACATGTCATTTTGGTCTGTTTTTGGTGTAGAAATCAAGTTTAAGAAAGTTTTGAAAGGTTTTCACTTAGACTTAACACTTGGTGAGTGTGAAATCAACAGATTTCTAACTTGGGAAACCGAAGTTAGTCCCAATACACTCGGTTAAGTGTAAATCAGTGATGAAAGAAGAGGTTTTGATGAAAAAGATGAAGGGTTTTTGTAAAAGCAGGAATTTATGAAGAAAAGAAGAAGTTTAAGTGAAAAGATGAAGTTTTAAGTGAGAACATAAGAGTTTTAGATGAAAATGAAGTGATTCCTGTGGAAATCGAAGTGGAAAACGTTGTGCAATTGAATAAAACTGTTAAATCTTACTTGAAAATGGTTGGACAACAATTCGGCAGAGTTTCAGTATGAAATCAGCAAGTGAGAATGAATGAGAAGGGGATTAGCTATATATAGAGGAGTTGGGTTCGCACAATAGCCCTTGGTTCGAACCAGCTGCCTTCGTACGAGGCGGCTTGGCTTCGTTCGAAGGTGGTGTCTTGTGCGGGAATTCCTCGATTTCGCGTATCAGATGCTCGTTTAATGCGTTTTGTTACGTTAGTTAGCATTGGTACTTTAAGTATTTTAGTGTAACACTGAGTTTCGGGTCCCGTTGCGTTTTAGAGTGATAAACCGAGTTGTGCGAATAGTGTTGAGTTTGCGATAGCGTTTGTGAGTAAACAATACACATAATAAGCACATACAAGTAAAGCATATAAGAACACACATCATAACATTACTACTACTAATAACAGCATTTGCGATTTAGCGTGTTAGTCGTGATAAGCGTATGCGAAGGCGTGAGTGGTTACCAAACAAACAAGCACACTCGGTAATTTAAATAGCATAATTCTCTGTAATTCGTGTTACGTAAGCGTTGCGAATATAAAGCGTTTAAACATGTAGCGGTGCGGTGTGATGAAAAGTATTTAGCAATACATAACCCTTTATTTATATCGAATCTCAGAATACAAGACGGTTACAAATTGAAGCAAAGGCGAACGGGTAACGATCCGAAAAGTCGGGTTGTTACAGCCTCCTCTACTTTAGGAAATTTGTCCCGAAATTAAGGAGCAGGCGTAACAAAGAGTTACGGATATTTAGCCTTCATATCATTTTAGAGTTCACAAGTGAACTCGGCGCCACGTTTGCCTTCCCAGCGAACCTTCACTATGGGAATGCGTGAGCGTCGGAGTTTCTTGGTCTCTTGATCCATGATTTCTACAGGCTTTTCCACGAAGTGCAGGGTTTTGTTTACTTGTAAGTCTTCGAGAGGTACATGAAGATTTTCTTCAGCTAGGCATTTCTTGAGGTTAGAGACGTGGAAAGTTGGATGTACGTTGCTGAGTTCAAACGGTAATTCAAGTTGGTTGGCTATTTTGCCAATTCTTTCCAGAATCTTAAAGGGACCCACGTATCGTGGCGCTAGCTTTCCTTTCTTGCCGAATCGGATCACCCCTTTCCAAGGTGAAACCTTTAGGAGTACGTGATCGCCAACTTCAAACTCAAGGGGCTTGCGGCGTTTATCGGCGTAACTCTTTTGATGACTCCGAGCTTTCAAGAGATTGTCCCTTATTTGGTGGATCTTGTCTATCATTTCTTGTATCAACTCAGGACCGGTGATCTGTGCGTCTCTGAGCTCGTACCATACAATGGGAGATCGACATTTTCTACCATATAATGCCTCAAAGGGTGCCATTTGAATTCTAGCGTGATAACTGTTATTGTACGAGAATTATACTAAAGGTAAATGCGAATCCCAATTACCACCAAAATCTATAACGCACGAACGAAGCATGTCTTCAAGGGTGCAGATCGTGCGCTCAGTCTGATCGTCGGTCTGGGGATGGAATGCGGTATTGAGGTTAAGAGTCGTACCGAGAGCGGACTGGAAAGTCTCCCAGAGACGTGAGGTAAAACGACCATCGTGCTCAGAGATGATGTCACGAGGCGTCCCATATGGACAAATGACTTCGTTGGTATAGACTTGTTCTAATCGTTCAACCTTAAAGTCTTCTCGTATCGGAATGAGGTGGGCGGATTTTGTAAGACGATCAACGATAACCCAAATGCTATCGTGACCAGAAAGAGAGCGAGGGAGTTTCGTAACGAAATCCATGGCAATACTCTCCCATTTCCACATCGGGCTCTCGGGTTTTTCGAGTAAGCCAGTGGGTCGTTGATGTTCAACCTTAACTTTCGAGTAAGTTAGGCACTTTGAAACATACAGAGCAATATCCTTCTTCATGCCCGGCCACCAGTACCTGGAATGAAGGTCCTGATACATCTTGTCGGCACCGGGGTGAATAGAATATCGGAATTTGTGGGCTTCAGTCATCAGTATCTCTCAAAGATTATGACGGCTAGGGATCCAAATGCGGTCAAGATTGTGATAGATACCGTTCGATTTGGTGACAAGCTAAGTTTCAGCACCACTCTTCATTTCCTCTTTCAAGGTATTCTCAATGAAACATGCATGCTGGGGGTCGCAAATTAGGGCTTCGAGGTTATTCTGGGCTTGAACGTCACGAGCGCTATACACATAGCTTCTTCGACTGAGGGCATGGGCTACGACGTTTGCCTTGCCTGGATGCTAGCGTATCTCACAATTATAGTCGTTGAGAAGTTCAACCCATCTGCGTTGGCGCATGTTTAGTTCTTTCTAGTTCAAGATGTGTTGTAGGCTTTTATGGTCGGTGAAGACCGTACAGTTGGTACCATAAAGGTAGTGTCGCCAAATCTTCAACGCAAAAACAACTACATCGAGTTCGAGATCGAGATCGAGATCGTGGGTAGTGTAGTTCTTCTCGTGGACCTTGAGTTGTCGAGTCGCATACGCGATAACCTTGTCTCGTTGCAAAAGAACACAACCAAGACCTAGGTTAGAGGCATCACAATAAACAAATAAATCGTCGTTTCCGTCGGGGAGCGTAAGAACAGGGGCGTTGCAAAGCATAAACTTGAGAGTTTGAAAGGCTTCCTCTTGTTTAGGACCCCAAACAAAAGGTTTGTCCTTCTGAGTTAAAGCGGTAAGCGGTACGGCGATTTTAGAGAAATCGGCAATGAATCGACGGTAGTAACCTGCCAATCCAAGAAATAAACGGATTTCGGATGGAGACTGCAGTGTAATCCAACTCTTGACTGCTTCGATCTTCACGGGGTCAACGTGAATTCCTTGGCTGTTAATGATGTGACCGAGGAATTGAACCTCCTCGAGCTAAAATTCACACTTGGAGAACTTGGCATAGAGGCGATTCCCTTAGAGAAGTTCGAGGACTAAACGGAGATGTTGCGCGTGTTCGGCTCTCGACTTTGAGTAGATAAGGATAATCATCGATATACACAATTACGAAATGATCCAAGAAGAGTTTACACACATGGTTCATCAAATCCATGAAGATCGGGGGTGCGTTTGTGAGACCAAAAGGCATGACCATGAATTCGTAATGACCATAACGGGTACGAAAAGCGGTTATCGGAATGTCTTGCTCCTCGATACGCAACTGATGATAGCTAGAACGTAGATCGATCTTAGAGAAACACGTAGCGCCTTGCAGCTGATCAAATAAGTCATCGATTTGAGGTAGAGGGTAGCGATTCTTGATAGTAAGCTTGTTGAGTTCCCTATAATCGATGCACATTTGGAACGATCCATCCTTCTTTTTCACAAAAAGGACAGGTGCGCTCCAAGGAGATGTGCTAGGGCGTATGAAGCCTTTATCAAGTAACTCCTGGAGTTGGCTAGAAAGTTCATGCATTTCGGATGGTGCGAGACGATAAGGGGCTTTTGCAACAGGGTTTGCACCAGGGATAAGGTCGATACGAAAGTCGATATCACGAGTAGGGGGTAGAACAGGTAAATCATCAAGAAAGACACTAGGAAAATCACGAACCACAAGTACTTCTTCCATCGTCTTTTTTTCCTCCTTCGCTACTATGATATGGGCTAAAAAGCCAAGTATTCCTTGCGGAGATACTTGTTTGCTTGAATACTGTCACACCCTGGCTTTGCGGAAGCGTGGGTTTATCTGGTGTGACTTCTTAATACCATAGCAACAATCATAACAATGCTATATGATAAAAACATGAGATATTCATCCATTAATAAAGTTTAGAAAAATCCTATTTTTCAACAATCACAAAATAAGTTACAAACCTTAACTTGATTTAATTGAGTTTATAAAGATTTAGCAAAAGACTTTAAACAATACTAGGCTTAGAGATATGTAACCCGTCCAGGAAGGGGTACACCTTCTAAACCCTGAATGACTCCTTTATTCAAACGCAGCTTGAAAATACGTGCATACCGTGCCAGATCCATTAGTTCCCTGAAATACATGTAGTTTGAAAAATCAATATAAAGTTGAACGAGTTCATGTGTAAGTGAGTATGTAAAAACCTCTGTAAACAAGTCTGTATGTATGAAAATCCCTGGTATGTAACAATTAAGGAAAAAGAGATCGATTAATGTGTAGCTAATACATTAATAAGTGACATGGACTAGGAAGCACTCAAACCTGTAACGCGTATTTTATACCGGTCCTTCCGGCGGAACGACATAGTCACCACATGCAACCGCACGTTAAGAGAAAAGGGGGAGCATGAACTCACCGAAGTGCGTCTCTAAAAAGTAAACTCCTTGTCAACCTGCTGTGCGACGACCTACACGTACTAACTTCTATTAGACGGACGGCCGTGCCTTAGCTTAAGGTTTAATGTCTTTGGGAAATAGTTAGGTAACTATTTCGCAATTACACTTCGTAATTATTTTGTAAATATATTCCTTCCCAAGGATGGGGGTTTTTAATACATGTGCGTTCGTATAACTTCGAAATATATTATTAAGTCTCACCTAATAAAATATATTTTATTTCATTTGTCTAAAATACTTTATTCCCAAAATATAAATATTTTTCCCAAAAATATTATATTTTATTACATACCATTTTCCAAAATAATACTTTGTCAAAATACACACTTATGTATTTTCTGAAAATACGTAAGTTACGTTGTAAGGTTCGGGTGGTATTGATAATACCGGTGTAACTTAAATATTTATTGTGAAGGCGTTCGTATTATTTTTGGAGCCGTTAATATTTAGTAATATTATTTTTACCCTAAAAATAATATTTACGTAGTTCGCAAAATAATCACACAAATTTACACAAGTGTTGTTATGAAAATATATATTCTAAATATATATTTTAGCAAGTTTTATTTTGTGAAAATCCCACCTCCGACACTTGGAAGTTTCGTAATAAAAATCGTGGCGAAAGTTATTTGGGAAAACAAGTTAAAAATATATCCATAACACTTGTGATAAAAATATTTACAAGTGTTAGATTTTTGGAAAAATTTCGCAAGAGTTTCCTCTGTAACTGGAGGTGACCACGCTTACAAGCGTATCATTTTCTTTTAAAATTTCAAATCAACAATGTTCCCAACATCAGTAACAAACAATATTCCAACATCATACTAGTTCAAAAATATCACAAACGCATGAACTTGTGGGTTGTGTAAAAGTGTGTAGTACTTCCCATTATTTTTAGTAGATCTTTCTATATTAAAAAAATCGGTTTCTCACGAATCTTGTTCTTTCAGAAAATGCATTTGTACATCTTCTTGTCAAATATTACAAAAACAATTCTTTGTTAAAACTTTTTGTTGCACAATTGTCTACACACTTGTGTGTTTACAAAAATCACCTTTGTTTAGGAAAGATCCGGCTTAAAAAAAATATGATTTCTTTTGACACTTGGTCCTTTGAAAATACCACTTGTAGATCCGTAGATCTACTAGTTTAGAACTCCTTTTTACAAAAAGAATCACTTTTACACAAGTTCATGGTTAAGTAATAGTGTTCTTCATCTAACCACTTTTCACACTTTAACATACACTAAGTCATGTTCCATGAACATGACTTAGCCGGGTTAGACGACGATCCGAACTATTCCTAGCATAAAACAACACTAAATAATCATAACAAAACTAGTTTTATAAGTTTTACACCAATATTTACTTATTAACCACCAAGTTCATCACCTTTAGTAGACTTTTAATTTTGTTCATACATGTTCATAAATTTCAACCGTCAAAATTCTTATTAACCACTCTAGACAAGATCAAGAAGGCGTTTAAAGTCACTTACTACTAGCTCAAGGCTAGGGAAGAAACTAGTCGAGAAACGGGTGGTTAAAAGCAACGTAGAGAGGTCCTTGGCAATCCGCAAGCACCGGGCTTCCTCGTACGCGATCCTTCACACTTGGGTGCACTTGGAATAACTTGAATGAAATTGAAAATGGTGTGGTGAAGATGGTTGTGTTCGGCCGAAGCTTATAAGAGGGAAAGAAGGAAAGTTTTTTTTTTTTTTTTTGTTAAGTGGGTGAATGAAATGTGAATGTTACAAGGGATTTATGCTTTTACTTATAGGCCAAACCTTCCAAATTAACCAAAGGAAATTGTGTCCACTAGATATATGACATGGGGATTAAAATAAATAAGGTTGTAAGATGGTGTCCCCTTTTGTGGTAACCAATCGGTTACATGGGGGGGGGGGGGGTTTGGGGTTGGATTCTAACTAAAAGATTAAGTATTAGTTAAGTTAGTTAGAGATTTAGTTGTTATGTGTGTTGTAAATTGTAACGGGTGTTAGGGTACTCGGGGACCCTAAATGGCTCAGAAAAAGAAAAACAATATTGTTGTCAATAATTTTATGTTCCGAGTTAAGTCCGGTTGTTCGGTTGGATACTAGTCCGTTAAAGTGCCAAATAATTACTTAAAGTGTCGTTAATATTATTTCTTTTAGTGACACAATGAATTCCTGACACATTGGAAAGTGCTTAGTAATATTTTTCCAACTCTTTGCACTTTACTAGTTTAGATAAATGCTGAATTTTTATTTAAAGTGCAGAATTTTGTACTCAAAGTACGTTTTAGGCACATCCGGTCACTATAATTATCACCTAGTGACACAATTCTATAATCCTCACCTCCCTACACTCTCTACTAGTGTAGTAATCTATTCCCGGCTCATACTGACCTCAGAGACAGTAACTGTCTGATGCTGCTATGTCAGCATGTTTACTGGGTATCCCGTATAGTGTGCTCACTGTGCTTTTATGCATCAAGGTTGTCACTAAGGTTTGTGTGTAGATAATAGAGTGACAGTAATAAAGTATGATGCATGTATGTGTATGTTTCAGCATTCAAGTAGCAGTTTAATCACATCTGTAAGCAAGCACAGTAATTAAGCATTAATTAAATATTAATTAGTTCGTACGGATACCTGGTTTGGTGAGGGTTGTCACATTCTCCCCCCGTTAGAAAAATTTCGTCCTCGAAATTTGTACTACCTTAACTCCTTAAGGTTAAGTCACACACGTATGTATATAAATAATATCGAAGTTGATAATCATTAAATCGAAACAAACATTACTCACATTAGGTGAGTCCAAGAATATATAACAACCCGAATCCTAGGGTTGAAAGGTGTGTGTGCTGCTAGCATTGGGTGTCAAAGGTACAAGACGCATTTGACGTATAATCTAGTGTAATCCAGCTAGCAGGGTTTCCACAAAAGTGCAGTTTTGACTAATAAGATTTTTAAACGATCGGTTGTAATATGCAACCGAGTTTTCACAAACCATAGCACCCGCTATATGAACTCAAAAGCATCAACTCAGTGTAATAGTAAAATGATTTGTCAACTCCTGAATAAATGTCTGGTAAGGTTTAGTGTGTTGACATTTTTGAATGGTGAAGATACACCGAATGGAATACAAGCGAATCTGGTGTATCATTGTCTTGATTCGTAGTTGCATCAGAAATGTTTAAATGATAAATCAAACAAAAGTATGTGTGGTCTCGTGTAAAACGGTTACCATGATTAGCACAAGCTACAAGTTTATGATGACACCACAAGGTGTCGTAACGGCATTACCCAATAATAGTGGTGACTGAACAAGTTCACCGCGTTTGAAATCAAATGAGAGTGTGCTGAGGCAATCCGAAGGTTTGATTTATACCATATTATAGAGTTTCCAATTAAATACTGAACATCAAAGAACCACTGTTTCCAATTGAAGATGAAAAGTAATAAGTATCGCAAAGCATTTGATTGACAACGAAAGAATCGTTAGGAGGTACATTGTGCTTATGAAATGAATATATGTACCATTGCCTTAACACACAGTTGTGTTGAGACCGCTTTGATCGTGAAGATCCAAAATGGATTGTTAACAACTAAATAGGAAATTAAGTCCGTGTACGAAGTGGGTAACCAAATTAGCGCAAGCTTCAGTTTTGTGAAAATATCACCGCAAGGTATCGAAACAAATCAAACGTTTTAGTGGAGTCGTAGACCAACCAAATCTACTATGACTCGAAATGAAAGAATTTCTGCAAAAATAGTTGAATATGATGCTCCAATACATCATATAGCGTTTCAAGTTAAACCTGTGAACTGGGTAAGTTCAAGCAATTGAAGTTGGTTTCAACGTAACCCGACAATGTATGTATCAACAAGGAATTCTCGACATGGTAGCAAAATAAACCATGAATGTAACTTGAAAGAAAGCGGTTTCAAGAAAGTGGGTTGGCTTGGTAACAAAAGAGCCAACAATAACAATAATGTAGGTTACTCGAATCAGGAATCAGTAATTAGATTTAGCAAAATAATATGTAAATTCCAATGAAGTGTTTGTTCAAAACGAAATCACATGCGTAGCAAATGATGCATGCATGTCAGGTAAGTTCCCAAGAAAAGGAACAACGAGTATCTGCTAAAGTGAAGAGATGACCAGATATCGAAACAAATGTGTGTTCGCTCTCAGCGAGAAAATTATTGTGATGCACTACCATTAAGGGGAGTAGAGATGCAAACGTCTACTCACTAGAAGTAAAAGAAATCCAAGTACTCTCCGTTTGGTCAATGGAATTGGCATATGCGCCAGCTTAATGATGGTTGATTGAGTTGACAGATGTGGTTCCTAAATAAAACCCTTACGAGTTTGGACTTGGGTTCACAAAGGTCGTAAATATATGTTTTCTATATCCTCCAGATTTTTGTGCACGTCTAAGAACTAATCATTGTCCCACAATTTTCACCGGTAAACTTTCTTCTTGAATTCACCGCCAATGACGCTCGATTGTCGACCAGTCGTGTAATAGTAGTTAGGTCCTCACAGTCAGTTTTGTAAGGAGTTCATTAGTCCTCAGCAAGAGACACCGACTCTGGTTAGCTAGCTCGTCCGACTCCCGCTCATTTGAAAGTCATTCGTCCTTTCTTTTGGCGAGCAGAATTGAGGTTATCCAAAACAAAAGTTTTGGTCTGTTATCTTCCTTCTCTATCCACCGTTAAAACTTCACTGTCAATCCTTGCATCTCCGAAAATGTAAGTTGCTACGATGCATCGACTACAGATGCGGTGCCTGGAATTAAATCGATGCGAGATTCGACTAATTGTTGAGGAGATGATTCTGGCAAATCTTTGAGGAAGACTTCAGGATATTCCCCAATCACGGGGGTCTCTTTAAGTTTTAGTTTCTTCGGCTCCCTTGTCCCCGACATGAGCCAGGAAACAACACATCCTTCCCATAACAACTTTCGTGCCTTAAGTAATTCATGATCGGTAGTGGCGTATTCTGCTTCGTGAGTCACGATCGTTCCTTCATTCATCATCGAGGTGCGGATATCAACCTCCGCTCGATCGCTTGCCAACTAATACATCCACTTACCACGTTGAAGCTTCCCAACTCAATTGGCAATAGATCTCGCGTAAACTTACGCTCTCCGGGTTCTATCGTGCCGATTCCAGTTACTGCGTTGGCTTCCACTGGCTTCCCCTAAGCTAGTTCTAATGGGTACTGTAATATTTACTTTCTCGCTACTTAAACCAATTATACTCTCGAACTCTAGAGGTGCGGATCGTAAAATTTGCAACAATATTTGGCAATACAGATGCATAACATTGAGTAGTATGGGACGTACCGATATCCATGCTTGGATTCCTGGCGTGCTTCTCTGGCTCCGGTGTTAGACATCTTTCCCATGATTTTGCTTAATCTCCCTTGGGCAATCTTTCCTAAAGTGCCTCATATCCCCGCAGGTATAACATCCCTTATCTTTCCCCTTTCCTTTCTTTCCACGCTTCGTCTCACGCCAACACGTTTCCCTGTTGTGTCCCATTTTGCCACAGTTGTCACACTTCCCATTTTTACATCGCCCGGTATGATGACGTCGGCACCTGTCGCATTTAGGTAGCTTACCCATGTACTCTTTTCTCTTTTTGGCCTTGTTGTTGCTACTCGACTGGGTACCCTGTTTGAAATTCGCCAACTTTCTCTTGTTGTCCCCAGATGACTCTACATGAGTCTCCTTCTTCTCCTCAGAGGTTGAAAATTTGTTCATCCTGATTGCCTCTTCAGTCAAGGCTACACTTAGATTGATGGCCTCAGTGATCGTTGCAGGCTTTGATGACGTCACCATGCTCATGATTTGGGGTGCCAATCCCCAAATGAAACGCTCAATCCTCTTAAACTCCGGATCTACTATGTAAGGAACAATACGCGACAGAACTTGGAACTTCTCCACATACTCAGCTTTTTTTGGACCTTCCATCTTCAAGTTCCAGAACTCAGTCTCCACCTTCTGGCTTTCTATTCTCGAACAGTACTTTTTATGCATTAGCTCTTTCAGCTCGTCCCATGATAAAGCATACGCAGCAGCCTCGTCCATTGTCTGAACCTGTAGTTTCCACCATGACAGAGCCCCATCTCGGAACAACCCGGAAATGTACGTGACCTGATCCTCTGGGGCGCATTTGCTCGCACGCAAAACAGTGTCCGTCTTCTCAACCCAGCGCACGAAGGCTACGGCACCCCCAGTGCCGTCGAAATGTAGGGGCTGGCAGCCTAAGAACTGCTTGTAGGTGCAACCTGCGATACGAGCGACATTATTCACATAAGGTATTAGCAAAGCACTTGAGGAAATGTCCAAATGTTTGTAATGTGTCTTAAAGGACCAAACATTACCGTTGGGTGGGTTATTTCCTGAGGTACCTCCGTTGCGCTCGGAGCGATGGGCCTCGTACTGTGCGATGGCCTGTAAGAGGCGCTCTTGCATTTCTGCCTCTGTTGTCGGTAGAGGGTTATTGATATCGGTGTTCCCTTGAGTCGACATCTTCCTAGAAGAAGGTCGGTTAGGTCAGGTCTAATTTGCTTCGTGCGTGCATTTGTTTAGTGGTCATAAGTACATACACATAACAGGTTATCATATTAACCAATCAAATAAAAGTATAGTCATAGTATGACCAAATAATTCGGTAATATAGCAAGTAAGCACGTAGTATTATAATTATAGCACACACACATAGATCAATGACGTGCTTAGCGAAAACCTAGCGACAGAGCTTTCATTGGTTATTGGCCACAAAGTGTTGTCGCATGTTTAAAGATGATTGGGCTTTCATTATCCTTCGGCCACAATCACTGTGTCTAACAAAGTGTATCACATCAAAAGGGACACAGGGTCACCCTACCCTTGTCCAATAAGTATATTAGTGCATCAAAATTTCGTAATCAGAAGTGGTCTTTAAAAGTCTCCGCAATCCCGGCTTATCATTAGTGTCTTTACCCAAGTGTAATGCAATCTGCATAATCCAGAAACCAACTATACTGGTGGCTGAGGAGGAGGAAAGAAAAGTAAACTGTTAACGTGTGTGAGTCCCTCCTCGAGCTTGTATATAAGTCGAAGTAATTATCTGCTCTGCCGCTCGATAGTAAATAAATAAGTATCAGAATTCTAGGAGCGGTGTAATAGCAACGGTCGAGAGCGCAAAAGGAACTTTGACGTATGTGATGAATCAAAATATGATGGCAATAGACAGGGTGGAGGACGGGGTGTCTTACATAAACTTTTCAGACAATATGTTGTCTTGTGATGTAGTCACTTAAATCATGTTTTTGGTTATGTAATGTTCTGCATTTGAACTTGCCAATTGTGGTGTCAGCTCAAGCTCCAATGTTCTGCGACTCATATCCTCAAACTGTAGTTGACGTTATAGGAGAAACTCATCTTGCGCGTGGCCTTCATAATGTGAGGGATGGTAAGGGTCTAAAATTATCATAGTGTATTAAAGGAACCATCAAATCGGCTCGACCAGCGATGTAGAGGTGAAAGTAGTAAATGGTGCGACATGTGTAGTTGGGAAAATGATGTTGTAGCAGATGAATCGTTATGCGAGTGCTGACCTGAAGTACCTTCCCAGGGTGCGGTTATATTCTGAAAGATTGCTATAGGCACCTTGTCGCAATGGAAGTCGGTCTTCATAGGGAAAAGGAGCAACATCAGTGGTTGCGGGTGTAAAAACAAACATCTCAACAAATGAGGAGATTGCCCGATGTAGGTAAATATAAGGGGCGCAATGTCTGGCAGACCAAAGGAAACAGGGTTACAATCAAGCAAGGGTGTAGAACCAGCAGTTGCAACATCAGGCTGACTCAAAAGGTGCAGAGGCTAGCTCAGCAGCAGGCCCTGGGTCGTGTAACGGTGTGGTGCCTCAACCAGGTGATAGAGCAGCAGCCATGTCATCGTCGTGTTGTGTCGGTAGCAGAATGTTGTAATCCAGCTGTTTGTAGGGCTGCAGATGCCACAGACTCAAAGGAGTCTGAATGCATGCTAGAATCAGAGGATAGCTTGTTAACAGGGGTCTCAAATAAGTGAAATTTGTAATAACGTTCTCGTCTAACTTTCCATCATTATGGGCGTTATTGGAAGGACCATCAGTATTGCGTCAATATCGTTATCAATTGTTCATCGAGTAACCGTCCTTCGGAAGGGATGTCCACAAGAGGTGCATTGTCTAGGATCGGATCCATAGTGTGCTCACCATCTGGATGACCAGTGATGAAGTGGTCATGGATCGAAACAAGAGTGACAGAAGGATTCTTGTCAGAGAAGCCATCAGCAAGGGTAAAGTATTACCAAAATTTGGTAGCACGGACTGTTAGAAGTCGTCCTCATCCTTGATCGGCATATCAGGATCACTCTCAGTGTCTGGCGTAAATATCTCTGGCGCAGATGCAGTCTCCTTATCCGTGGCGGTGGCCGTAGGGTTATCGATGTCTGATAACTCGCTTTCTACTTGGAGTGACATGTGTGCCGATGCGTAACATGTATACCCATAGTAATCATTAACGATTAGTGTATGCAAATATTCAGATGCACGTATATCAAAAATCAGCAATTAAGCGTGTAAGTAACCACAATGTAAGCATGTAATCATCCTAGTCTTCCCCAGACTATCCTACCCAGTCTCTCCGAATATAATCTCCCAATCTCTCAGATTGAATTTCTCAGTTTCTCAGACTATAATCTCCCAATCTCTCAGATTGAATCTCCTAGTCCCACTAGATTAACCTCCCAGCCTCTCAGACTGAATCTCCTAGTCCCACTAGATTAATCTCCCAGCCTCTCAGACTGAATCTCCTAGTCCCACTAGACAACTCTCTCAGCCTCCCAGACTGACTCCCTAGTCCCACTAGATACTTCTCTCAGCCTCCCAGACTGACTCCCTAGTCCCACTAGATAATTCTCTCAGCCTCCCAGACTGACTCCCTAGTCCCACTAGATAATTCTCTCAGCCTTCCGGACTGAGCCATAACTAATCAAATAAAATGTGCTCAACATTTGTTTGTAAACACGTTTGTGACCTGGATCTGGACTTAAGTGGTATGCAGTGTAAAAATGTTTTCGTGAGAGCCCTGGTGATCATAGTCTAGACTCGAGAAAGAATCCTAGTTCGCTATGATCGAGGCTCTAATACCAAGCTGTCACACCCTGGCTTTGCGGAAGCGTGGGTTTATCTGGTGTGACTTCTTAATACCATAGCAACAATCATAACAATGCTATATGATAAAAACATGAGATATTCGTCCATTAATAAAGTTTAGAAAAATCCCATTTTTCAACAATCACAAAATAAGTTACAAACCTTAACTTGATTTAATTGAGTTTATAAAGATTTAGCAAAAGACTTTAAACAATACTAGGCTTAGAGATATGTAACCCGTCCAGGAAGGGGTTACACCTTCTAAACCCTGAATGACTCCTTTATTCAAACGCAGCTTGAAAATACGTGCATACCGTGCCAGATCCATTAGTTCCCTGAAATACATGTAGTTTGAAAAATCAACATAAAGTTGAGCGAGTTCATGTGTAAGTGAGTATGTAAAAACCTCTGTAAACAAGTATGTATGTATGAAAATCCCTGGTATGTAGCAATTAAGGAAAAAGAGATCGATTAATGTGTAGCTAATACATTAATAAGTGACATGGACTAGGAAGCACTCAAACCTGTAACGCGTATTTTATACCGGTCCTTCCGGCGGAACGACATAGTCACCACATGCAGCCGCACGCTGGCCCATGTGTGGGGCTCGCAACACCCGATAGATCTATCACTCATGCCTCTCGGTCCTTATACAAGGATTAATGGTCTTACGATAATAGCCTATCCATTCACGTGATTTAATAGTAAGTTCCTTAGCTAATCATACCGTGTATAAAACGTTTGTAGTAAATGTAACATGTATTTCACCCCCGCAGTTTAAAAAATGAAAAAAGTTAAGAGAAAAGGGGGAGCATGAACTCACCGAAGTGCGTCTCTAAAAAGTAAACTCCTTGTCAACCTGCTGTGCGACGACCTACACGTACTAACTTCTATTAGAGGGACGGCCGTGCCTTAGCTTAAGGTTTAATGTCTTTGGGAAATAGTTAGGCAGCTATTTCGCAATTACACTTCGTAATTATTTTGTAAATATATTCCTTCCCAAGGATGGGGGGTTTTAATACATGTGTGTTCGTATAACTTCGAAATATATTATTAAGTCTCACCTAATAAAATATATTTTATTTCATTTGTCTAAAATACTTTATTCCCAAAATATAAATATTTTTCCCAAAAATATTATATTTTATTACATACCATTTTCCAAAATAATACTTTGTCAAAATACACACTTATGTGTATTTTCTGAAAATACGTAAGTTACGTTGTAAGGTTCGGGTGGTATTGATAATACCGGTGTAACTTAAATATTTATTGTGAAGACGTTCGTATTATTTTTGGAGCCGTTAATATTTAGTAATATTATTTTTACCCTAAAAATAATATTTACCCTAAAAATAATATTTACGTAGTTCGCAAAATAATCACACAAATGTACACAAGTGTTGTTATGAAAATATATATTCTAAATATATATTTTAGCAAGTTTTATTTTGTGAAAATCCCACCTCCGACACTTGGAAGTTTCGTAATAAAAATCGTGGCGAAAGTTATTTGGGAAAACAAGTTGAAAATATATCCATAACACTTGTGATAAAAATATTTACAAGTGTTAGATTTTTGGAAAAATTTCGCCAGAGTTTCCTCTGTAACTGGAGGTGGCCACGCTTACAAGCGTATCATTTTCTTTTAAAATTTCAAATCAACAATGTTCCCAATATCAATAACAAACAATATTCCAACATCATACTAGTTCAAAAATATCACAAACGCATGAACTTGTGGGTTGTGTAAAAGTGTGTAGTACTTCCCATTATTTTTAGTAGATCTTTCTATATAAAAAAAATCGGTTTCTCATGAATCTTGTTCTTTCAGAAAATGCATTTGTACATCTTCTTGTCAAACATTACAAAAACAATTCTTTGTTAAAACTTTTTGTCGCACAAGTGTCTACACACTTGTGTGTTTACAAAAATCACCTTTGTTTAGGAAAGATCCGGCTTAAAAAAATAAGATTTCTTTTGACACTTGGTCCTTTGAAAATACCACTTGTAGATTCGTAGATCTACTAGTTTAGAACTCCTTTTTACAAAAAGAATCACTTTTACACAAGTTCATGGTTAAGTAATAGTGTTCTTCATCTAACCACTTTTCACACTTTAACATACACTAGGTCATGTTCCATGAACATGACTTAGCCGGGTTAGACGATGATCCGAACTATTCCTAGCATAAAACAACACTAAATAATCGTAACAAAACTAGTTTTATAAGTTTTACACCAATATTTACTTATTAACCACCAAGTTCATCACCTTTAGTAGACTTTTAATTTTGTTCATACATGTTCATAAATTTCAACCGTCAAAATTCTTATTAACCACTCTAGACAAGATCAAGAAGGCGTTTAAAGTCACTTACTACTAGCTCAAGGCTAGGGAAGAAACTAGTCGAGAAACGGGTGGTTAAAAGCAACGTAGAGAGGTCCTTGGCAATCCGCAAGCACCGGGCTTCCTCGTATGCGATCCTTCACACTTGGGTGCACTTGGAATAACTTGAATGAAATTGTAAATGGTGTGGTGAAGATGGTTGTGCTTTTTTTGTTAGGTGGGTGAATGAAATGTGAAGGTTACAAGGGATTTATGCTTTTACTTATAGGCCAAACCTTCCAAATTAACCAAAGGAAATCGTGTCCACTAGATATATGACATGGGGATTAAAATAAATAAGGTTGTAAGATGGTGTCCCCTTTTGTGGTAACCGATCGGTTACATGGGGGGTTTGGGGTTGGATTCTAACTAAAAGATTAAGTATTAGTTAAGTTAGTTAGAGATTTAGTTGTTATGTGTGTTGTAAATTGTAACGGGTGTTAGGGTACTCGGGGACCCTAACTGGCTCAGAAAAAGAAAAACAATATTGTTGTCAATATTTTTATGTTCCGGGTTAAGTCCGGTTGTTCGGTTGGATACTAGTCCGTTAAAGTGCCAAATAATTATTTAAAGTGTCGTTAGTATTATTTCTTTTAGTGACACAATGAATTCCTGACACATTGGAAAGTGCTTAGTAATATTTTTCCAACTTTTTGCACTTTACTAGTTTAGATAAATGCTGAATTTTTATTTAAAGTGCAGAATTTTGTACTCAAAGTACGTTTTAGGCACATCCGGTCACTATAATTATCACCTAGTGACACAATTCTATAATCCTCACCTCCCTACACTCTCCACTAGTGTAGTAATCTATTCCCGGCTCATACTGGCATCAGAGACAGTAACTGTCTGATGCTGCTATGTCAGCATGTTTACTGGGTATCCCGTATAGTGTGCTCATTGTGCTTTTGTGCATCAAGGTTGTCACTAAGGTTTGTGTGTAGATAATAGAGTGACAGTAATAAAGTATGATGCATGTATGTGTATGTTTCAGCATTCAAGTAGCAGTTTAATCACATCTGTAAGCAAGCACATTAATTAAGCATTAATTAAATATTAATTAGTTCGTACGGATACCTGGTTTGGTGAGGGTTGTCACAAATACACGACATAAGTTTCAGTTCTTTCAAGGATACTTCGCCATAAACACATAATTGATCACCGTTTGAGAGAAAGAAGCGAATCATCTTTTCGAAACAAACAACTTCAGCACGATTTTCATGAAGAAAATCTATGCCTACTATGATGTCGAAAATACCAAGTTGCATAGCGATGAGATCGACCGGGAAGATGTGATTGTTGAGTTCGAGGGTACACTCACGGAGAATGGAGCTGACGGTGACGGTTCTTCCGGTGGCAACTTCTACGTCGAAGGTCGTTGGGAGATGAGCGCGTTTACGTTTTAGGAGCTTTTCGAATTCAAACGATATAAAACAGTTATCGGCTCTAGTATCAAACAAGCAAGAAGCATAAATACCGTTAACATGGAACGTACCATTGACAATGTTGTTGTCAGTCTGAGCCTGGCGGACATTGATATGGAAAGTTCTTCCATGAGTTGCTTGTTGTGGCTGCAGCTGAGGCTGTTGTTGCTGTTGTTGCTGCTGCTGTGGTGGTTGCTGCTGCTGCGGTTCTTGTTTCACAATGCGGTGCGGACATACATTAGCAAAGTGATTCGGGTCACCACAGGTGTAGCAAGTTCGAGCATTAGCAACTGGTGCTGGAACCGCTGGGTTACCCTGAGGAGCATGCGGTTGAGCTGGCAGTGCTGCAAGAGCTTGGGGTGCTTGCTGTCGGGGCCTGAGCGGCACTGAGCAGTGAAGTGCCCATAGATGTTGCAGTTTACACTGAAACGACAGTTGACCCCTGTTGGGTGATGGTAAGTGCAAGTAGGGCACAGAGGGTGAACACCAGTATACGCACGCTTAGCAGGTGGTGCGTTGGTAGTAGCAACTTGACAATTCTGGTTGTTGGGCGGTGCGGTGACTACTGCGTTGTTCTTGCTGTTGTTGTTGCTCCTTCGCTTGTGACTTTGACGTGAAGACTTTTAAGCTTGAGATGCTGCAGTTTCAGTGCTGGGAGTTGTGGTAGCTTTATTGAGACTCTTGGTCGAGGTTTTGAAAGCTCCATCCAAGACTCGCTTGTTGTTGATCTCAGCTGCGAGTTGGTAGGTTTCCTCAATAGTAGCAGGTCTCGCTGCTTGAACAAAATCAGCTACACAATCGGGAAGAGCGCGAATATACTTCTTGATGGTCTTATCAGGTGTGTCCACCTGACTGGGACAGAAAATGCTCAACTGTTTGAAACGAGCGGTGAGACCAGCGTTGTCACCTCCTTCTTGTTTGATGTTCCAGAACTCATTCTCCAGCTTCTAGACTTCGTGGAGAGGACAAAATTCTATCATCGTAAGCTCCCTAAGCTCCTCCCATGTGAGACCATAAGCTGCATTGTTTCCGCGTCTGTTGCTCTCGGCGGTCCACCAATCCAGTGCCCTGGACTGAAAGACTCCAGTTGCATTCAGAGTGCGGAGGTTCTCAGGACATCCGCTTTGACGAAAGGTGACTTCGATCGAGTCAAACCACTGAAACATTGCACTTGGTCCATCTTCGCCAGTAAAGTTGGACCATAGGCTTTGAATAGTTTAAAGCTGAACGGAGCCTTAGGCTCTTCATTCTTTGAATCAACATAAGATTTACTGCTAACCTCATTGATTTCACTGACAATTTGAGGTATGACCTTGGCCATTTCCTTGGCCACAAGTGAAGCGATTCGTTTGTCAACTTTGTTCCTCTGAACACTTTGGTGTGAGATCCAAAGGAAGACATTATCGAGTCTGAGTTCTGCACCAAACATCAATCCGAGGGATTAGACGAGATTCTATTATATAGGGTTTCGTTTTGAAAATTTTAGCATTTCATACCCTTTTATTATTATTATTATTATTATTATTATTATTATTATTATTATTATTATTATTATTATTATTATTATTATTATTATTATTCATGTAAAGCTCAGGAACACGTCAAGTACATAGGCACATAGTCACGTAGGCACATAAACCACATATACACATAGGCACATAAGCACGCATAAGCACATAATTCACATATTTTGCACGTATTCACCTATCTTTCAAGGGCGCGTAGCACGAGCGAGAGATAGCGAGTAGCATAAACGCGGAGTTTAGCGTATGGAGCTTCTTAGTTTGTTCGCGATTAGTTAGCGTTTTAGATTAAGGGGGTTGTGCGAGTTGTGCTCGTTTTTGTAAAGAGGAGAGCGGAAAGCAAGAAATCAAAACTCGAAAACGAACGAATTATGGTTTCGATCATATAAACACATAATCATAATAAAATCGATGACGTGTAAAATCGGCGATTGCAGGCTCAAATTCAATAGAGTGTCCTGGGTGTTAGACATCGATTACCCAAAGTGGTTCAACTATCCCCGATAATTCGAGTACCCGCTTTGGCCTAATAGACTGTGTTCTCACCGTAATGTGGCTAACGGCTCTCATCCTTCCAGTTACTACGTGACTCGAGTCATCGGAACAGTCGAGACTTTGGTGAGATTTGTAAAATTGAAGTAGGGAGTGGAACGTGTCATTAAGATGCAGGTTTCACCCCTAACTTAACAACTTTGCTCCTAACTGTGGTAAACCACAAGATAGAGATGGAGAATTCCGTTGAGATGTGGATTTCACTCCTAACTCAACGAAAGATTCTCGTGTTAAGAGTAAAATACGAGGGGTGAGCGATCTTATAGAGAGTTCTTGGTTTTCACACCTAATCTCGACCCAATCATTCGGCTGTGTTATGCGAGCATTTTTTTTCAAAATTGTGTATTGTGTTAGCCTTAGGAAAGGCAAAAATGCGTTTCCAACCTTAGGAAAGGTGCCTTCGTACGAAGTTGTAGTGTGTGGGTTCGTACGAATGTGCGGTGTCTTGAGTTAGTTCAAAGGTAGTTCATGCCGGTTCGAACGAGAGTATCACATCATGTGGGTTCGTACGAAGGGTCTGTTTGGGGTACTTAGACTTAGACTAGGTCAATTCTACACGACTTGACCTAATTCCCTATAGTAATGGCTCTGATACCAATCTGTCACACCCCAACCTATGGCGGAAACATCGGGGTGCGGCACTAGGCTAACCAGATTGCTCAAGGGAATCCATAACAACTATTAAATGACAATGTTTTAAAAGGTTCATTGTCCCATACCAATAAAAAAAATATTTCAAACAACAGTCATAACGGAGTTCATATCTCTTAAACAAAAACAAGTCCGACAACCTAGATTCTTATTTGCGGGTTTCTAGACTTCCTAATCCATTGCAGCAAACAGACCATCAACTTGTCACATACCTTAAAATAAAGTCAATACATAAAGTAAAGGTGAGTACACAAGTTTAGCGTAGATATAGTATAAAAAGCGTTTACGCATAACAAGCATGTAACACATAACGGGCGATGCATGTAAACTACCAACAATGATACAACCAAACCACGTGACTGCGAGTAGAGTATACGCGACACATGTTCACCGAAGTAAACATGTGAAGTAAAGTAATGTGATCCTTAGCAACCCTGTCACACAGGTGCTGAGTCCAAACTATAGTACTATTGTCGCTAAAGGCGGTCTAGCAGTAACACTGTGTAAGCATAGTAACAAGCATTCAACAAATCACGTATAGCATACGGGAGCGGTTAGCATTTATAAAGTGTTTGCGTTGTGTGTTGTGTTTTGATAGAGAACGTATGTAACACCAAAAATTGTGTTAAAGGAAAATGGGTTGAGTATACTCACAGAGCGTGTACTAATTAAGAAACACGATCCTCAATGGATTGAAGGGAGCGTCGGATCATCCTGCGTAGGGGAACAGATGCGTAAGTCCTCCAAAGTGCTGAAACGGTCGAAAATCGGAGTGTCGGTGGGAAATAGAAGCTTCGTACGAAGCTGGTGCCTTCGTACGAAGGTGGGTCTTCGTACACGTACTGCTTCCATTGTCCAAAATCGAGTGTCTTCGCGTCGTCTTCGGAAAGTCGAGTGTTCATCCCTCCAACCTTAAGCTACTGATCAAACTTAGAGTCGGAGAGGTCTTTGATTACGTCACGAGTGAGAATCAGGCTGTTAGGTGTAAAACCAGTGCCTTCGTACGAAGGTAGTGCCTTGGTACGAAGCTGGCTTCGCATAGAACAGTCCAGTTCACAAACGTGGCTGTTTTTGGCATTCGGTGTTGTGTTTTCGCCTGAATCGGATGTGTTTCCGAGTCCTTTTCAAGCTGGTTTTGACATTACCTCGTTCCACTAATCAGTAAACGAGATACATGTCATTTTTGGTCCGTTTTTGGTGTGGAAATCAAGTTTAAGAAAGTTTTAAAAGGTTTTCACTTAGACTTAACACTTGGTGAGTGTGAAATCAACAGATTTCTAACTTGGGAAACTGAAGTTAGTCCTAATACACTCGGTTAAGTGTAAATCAGTGATGAAAGAAGAGGTTTTGATGAAAAAGATGAAGGGTTTTTGTAAAAACATGAATTTATGAAGAAAAGAAGAAGTTTAAGTGAAAGATGAAGTTTTAAGTGAGAACATATGAGTTAGATGAAAATGAAGTGATTCTTGTGGAAATCGAAGTGGAAAACGTTGTGTAATTGAATAAAACTGTTAAATCTTACTTGAAAATGGTCGGACAACAATTCGGCAGAGTTTCGGTATGAAATCAACAAGTGAGAATGAATGAGAAGGGGCTTGACTATTTATAGAGGAGCTGGGTTTGCACAACAACCCTTGTATTGAACCAGCTGCCTTCGTACGAGGCGGCTTGGCTTCGTTCGAAGGTGCTGTCTTGTGCGGGAATTCCTCGATTTCGCGTATCGGTTGCTCGTTTAATGCATTTTGTTGCGTTAGTTAGCATTGGTACTTTAAGTATTTCAGTGTAACACTGAGTTTCGGGTCGTGTTGCGTTGCGTTTTAGAGTGATAAACCGAGTAATGCGAGTAGCGTTGAGTTTGCGATAGCGTTTGCGAGTAAACAATACACATAATAAGCACACACAAGTAAAGCATATAAGAACACATAGCGTAACATTACTACTACTAATAACAGCGTTTGCGATTTAGCGTGTTAGTCGTGACAAGCGTATGCAGAGTGTTGCGACTATAAAGCGTTTAAACATGTAGCGGTGCGGTGTGATGAGAAGTATTTAGCAATACATAACCCTTTATTTATATCGAATCTGGGAATACAAGTCGGTTACAAATTGGAACAAAAGCGAACGGGGTAACGATCCGAAAAGTCCGGTTGTTACAATAAACTTGTTACATTAAACTCCATAAAAACTCACTTAAAATTAGGGGTGTTCAAAACTGGATATCTGGATTTTCGGATAACTGATTTCCTATCCGAATCCGTATCCAAATTTTCGGATATCGATCTGATAGTGAGTCGGATATCCGAATATCCAATTTTTTATTTAATTTGTATTTTTTTTGGATACTTCGGATAGTTTCGGATAGGAGATAGATGAAGTTGTTAATTGTCATTGTTGGTGAGTTAAAGGCGGAAGTTGTGAAAGTGTTGGTACTGCTTTGGCAATTTTTTAACTAATGGACCTTAATAGTTATTTTCGAAAAAAACATATTGACGAAAAACGTATTTTAACTTTTTATTTATTTACATTTTAATTTTAATAACATGAGCATTATGGTCATTTCAAATAAACAAATAGAATAATTGGATGGGGTTAGTAAGGGTGTGCACTGTATTGTTTTGGAAATTTCTAAACTAATGGACTGTATTGTTATATTTAAGAAACCACGAGGATGAAAAACGTAGTTAACTCTTTAGGATATTCTGCATATAACATTGCGACGTGCTTATTTTATATGCGCTTTGAACAAAGTTTTATTCAAAACTAAAAGGGTCAAATATAATTGATTTCTTTGTCTTTGTTTTTAATAGAATTTTGTTTTTTCCTTTGCAACCTTTCATATATAACTAAATTATTAGACTTGTGTACTACACTGGTTTAAAGATAAAAATATAAAGGATTTAATTTTATATTGTCTTCATAAATTTACAAAATTGATTTTTTTTTTATCATAGATGAAGCAATACTTGGTCATTTGTAAAAAGTTATTCTTTTATAAACAAACCAACTTTACCTAGAAATGTCTTATACTTTTATTTATCGTCATGGCAGAACATAGGGCGAGAGGAAATTGTCTTCTTTTCAATTTAAACGGAATCTTTTTATTTGGCGGTATTAAATGAAATCTAAGAATAAACGTTTGAGTGCCAATATTATTTTCGGATAATATAAATGCCTCAATAACCGGATCACCCAGTGATAGGGCCTGTAGTTGAGTTCCATTATATAAACTATTCTTTGAGTTAATATTTCTTGATAACGTCACTAGACCACTGACCTTTGGTAATTATCAATAGTTTGGCAAGCCTAAAAATATATCTCCATTTAGGACATCCGATAAGTATAGACTTGCATCAAAATTATTATGAAGATATTATATACTTAAACTCGTGTATTACACGGATCTAATAACAGTAAAAGTGTTTTTAAAGCATGCAAGTAAACAGGTTTTCAAGTATCGTATTAACCTATTATATACCATTTTTATTAATATAATATAATAATAATAATTTATTTAACAGATTTTTTAAACATATAGTAAAAAATCCTTTAAGAGAATAAGAAGGTGTTGTCATATTGACGTTATTTGAAATTGTTTACTATAAGTAGAATTGTTACTAATAACTAATTATCTATATATAAAGAGAAAGAAGTTCTACATTGGTTTCTACAGTAGTTTTTTTATTATTATATTATTATTATAATTATTATTATTTCGTCCTTTAATCTATTTTGTGTAAACTTTTATTTACACCCCAATTAGTGTAATTATTGTATTTTTTTCTTTCACTTTTTTTTATTATATTATTATTATAATTATAATTATTATTATTTCGTTCTTTAGTCTATTTTGTCATTTACTGTTATAGATAAGTCAAAAGTAAATGATCAATATCTAAGTAAACAATAAAACATTTATTAGTATTAAGTTATTAAGGAATTTTTCATTGTTTTATATTAATTAATAATAATAATATTAGTGAAATGAATGAGAGAATGTCATGTATTATTAAGTAGACTCTTTTATCAGTATTAGATGTTTTATACAATTATTAATATAATCTACGTTTTTAGCTCATTTAATTTATTTTTTCTTTAATATGTTGGATTCATAAACCTTTAAAAAAGTGTCAGAAATAAATTTTATTGAAATGGAATATATCCAAATTTTATATCGTAAATCAATCGAATATTGATATCGTACCACCAGAATAATAAACCGACCTCATAGTGAATTTTCTGCCGCACTGCGGAATCCCACTTGGTAGCGGTAAATATTAATTTATACAACGCTTAACTAAGTGAGTCGAGTGTTTACTAGTTACGACTTAGTAAACGAAGTGAGTTTTTTTTTACCAACAAAGGGATTCCATTCCACCAAGAAGAAACTAGCAAGAAAGAAAGAAAACTATAAAAGGTACACTGAAGCACCAAGAAAAAATACCAAGCAAATTAATAACTACTTCCTCCTTAAGAAAACAATATCCTTACCAAATCACGGGGGATAAGTAGGAGGAATCATGAACTTCAACCTAGGAGGAACTTGAATTATGACCACACCGACCTCAAAGCTTTCGGTTTTAAAAGCCATATTCTGTTCAAGAAGGGGCCGACCTTTGTGGTTGCATCCTTGACTCTTACTAATATCACACTAACCAATTGTGCTAGGAGTCACCGAACTACATCTTAACCAGGTTGTTGAAATATCCTTGGATTGATTGGGTATATTCACCACCGTATGCTCGGTAGATTGCACTACCAATTCCGATTCCGAGCACGAATCAAATAAAGGTTCCACTAGCTTTGGAGCATTTAAGTCCGGTATATTTGAATCACTCGGAGAAGGGTTAAAATCAAAAAGGTTAATACCCAAGATGTCGTCAAGACCAAACTAGTGGTCCATCCAGGAACTCATGGTTTTGTCCGCTTTGCCCCTAATGGGTTGCCCATCCAGGAACTCACAGTTTTGTTTTCACCCAACGAGTTGCTCGCCCAGACAAAACGTGTCTTGATAGAGAAGGTTTGCACCCCCTTATAAGGAAGGTTTTGTTCTCCTTCCAAGACGCGTTTTGTTTGGGCGAGCAGCTCGTTGGGTGAAAACAAAACCGTGAGTTCCTGAATGGGCAACCCTTTAGGGGCAAATCGGACAATATCTTGGCACGATTTACTTGGGTTGTTATAAATGGTATCAGAGCCAGGGGCCGGGCTGGTGTGCCAGCGAGGACGTTGGGCTCCCTAAGGGGGTGGAGATGTAAGTCCCACATCGGCTGAGAAGGAAAACAAAACCTTCCTTATAAGGGGGTGAAAACCTTCTCTACCAAAACGCGTTTTGCCTGGGCGAGCAACTCGTCAGGTGAAAACAAAACTGTGAGTTCCTGGATAGGTAACCCATTGGGGGAAAAGCGGACAATATCTTGGCACGGTTTACTTGGGCTATTACAATTGATGTCTTCAAAGGTATTAATATTTTTCTCGCCAACCAAGAGTGATGTTTTGAGCAGCAATGCATTATTAACCTTATTTGGAGGATCATGATGTAACGCCCCGCGTTTTCATACTTTCTATATTTAGAAACCATCGTTTGTAAAACTATTTTTGGAAACTTCGTAGTCTTGTAATCGTTCTTTCATTAAAAGCGATGTAAAATCCGAGACTTGGATCATGAATAAAACTCGTATTTTGTTAATTACATGTTATACATACTTTATATATGCTCATACGTTCAATTTCGTGGAACAATTGATGCCTATTCGTAATTCTTGGGAACTAGGTGCTAAACTTGTAAATACATGAAACTTACGCATAAAACGTGTTTTGAACGTAAACGATACTTGATTCCGACACTTATACTCTTAATCATACTTGGTTTATACTTCTCATGCTTAATTTTATCTCAAACTATGTTTTTGTGGCATATATAGTCCTTAAAAGACCTTAAAACATCAAAATAACAAGTCGGGGGGCTAAAAGTGTAACATTTGAAACTTATTCCCGGATAAGTAAGTCCGGGCGGCCCGCATGGACTTACCTTGGTCCCTTACGCGACCCGCATGGCCATCAGATTTGCAAAAAACACATCAGCTGCATATCTACGCGAATTTGGCACAAAATCCCAACACTTAAACTCACCCAATCACCTCTAATCCACCTCTAAACACCTCCAATCACCACCAACCTCTTCCACTATAAATACAACCCTTCTCCTCACCATTTTACACTTTCACAACTCAATTCATCTCACAAATTCACTCTCAAAATCACTTGCAAACTCAGAATTCGGGCAGATTCATACTCTTACACTAAAGTGAGTATAACTTGCTCATTTCTTAACGAAATCACTCGATTCTTCTTCCTACTTGCTTGGATAATCATGGAGTTCGATTCCTTGACTCCTCCTGGGAGAAATCAGAACTGGAATTGCTCCGAAATCGTCCACAAACTTTCTGTTTTGTTTCATGTTCTTCAAAAGTTTGTTTAACTCATCCAACTTGTGTCAAACACATCGCACACCTATGTCCTAATGCTTACAACCTCTCTTATGGTTGGTTAAGCTTAAAAACAAGGTTGAGACACTATAAATCAGAGGTTAAAACCTAAAATACTTTCTGTTTTGTTAGGGTATTTAACCCACAAATCATGTCAAGCTTAGATCTTGATGAATGAGTGATTATGGAACAACTTGGGTTGTCCTACATACAATCCTCACATGATTTGATGATTTCTCTTTAGTTAGGTTGTTTATATTATTGTGTTAATCCTAGTTCGCGACCCTCCTTGGTTGTCTTTACATCAAGTGAAGTTGTGAACATTCAAGGGGTTCCTAAATGGAAGCATGTTCTTCCTACCCCATACATGACATCTATGGTAACTCGAGGTGCCTAAATGAAGATCCTAATCTTCTACCTCCTACTTGAATTATTGGACTAAATAATATGTAATACTTAGCCTAAATATATATATACACTCATTCGAACCTTTAATGTTGAACTTGTGTTTATATGTTAAAGTAGTGGAACATCATCTAAGACCTAAACCTTGTTGTGATTCTTATGGGTGTTCAACTCATGAAAACATTATCATAACCCTTGTGGTTACCAAGTGTCATACAAGTGTTATGTGTTGAAGATGATTATTATTACATGTTATTCTCATAATTTATTTTTATGTTGTTTTAAATACCGAATCTCGACTCTAAGCATACTTGAACTTTAACCCTTACACATTCAACCTTTTAACCTCATCAACTCGTCAATAATTGGATAATTGGAAAGCATATGCAAACTTTGTGAGTATACTCGTATTTTCCCCCTTTTTACTTTTACCACTTTTGGGGTGTAACATGTTTACTTATCAAAACTTACACATGAACATTTTGCTTAAACACATGAACATTCCTATAACATGCTTGTATACGTGATGGCTTGATACTTTAAACTTGGGTGAAACTTATGTGTTGAACTTATCATTAACTTCGTACGAGCCAAACCGTGACATATGTAGCGCTATAGGATTAACGACCCGCCCGTAAACTTGTGGTTATGTCATGAGCATGTTGCGTTTCCTTGGTTTGATATGTTAGACACATGCCATATTTATTGTTTATCTTGAATCACATGCTTGCTATGAGGAATTGTTTAAAACTTATCTTTTGTTATGTACGTACCAAACTTGTATACTCGCCTTTGCTTTTGCATTGAACTCTATTTTGAACATGTTACAGGTTGAGGATGATGATGCCATGAAATGAAGTAGCGTTGATATCTAGATACACATATAGATGTTTAGGTTAAATACGTTGTATAAATGTCATATTCGTTGTCGTATTGTTCTTTTTGTATTTAACATGTTGTATTTCAAATTACATGTATTGTAACATTAATGTATGAAAGAAATCCATTTATCTTTAATTCTACTGTCACAATTTAGCGTTATGTGTGATGAGCAATCTTTCTTCGTCTCACTCCGATGTTTCCGCCATCGGTTGGGGTGTGACAGATTGGTATCAGATCCATAACTATAGGGAATTAGGAAAAGTAGGAATGCTTTTACCTAGTCTATAGTTTTAGAGTCTTATTCGTATATTTTGCTCGAACTACTACATGATACTTTATTTGTTTCTTAGTTATGCTATTTTAAACATGTACATCACTCGTGAGTAATATTCGACATGATATTCTTATGCAATAATGCTTGTCTTATTATGTGTTAATACTTGTTCCATTGTCGATTCTTTATGTGTTACTCTAAACATATTTCTCTATGTGTTAATACATGTTTTATCATTTCGTTATCCAAGCACCATTCTTGATATGCTTTCTTATGTGTTTATACTTGTTTATGTATTTCCTTTGACATACACTTCCCTCATGCATTTTACTCGATTATTCTAAATCCGGCAACACTCATATTACAAAAATGAGACGACCTCACCAAAATAGGCGTGAAACCCACAATTTGGTGAATGACTCTCGATCCTTCTACTTTTCTTTTCTTACACGAAATTCACCACCAAGTTAGGAGTGAAAACCTTACCTTGATGGAGAAATTCAAATTTTGGATTCTAGTGGACCCTCGTCAAAGTGTTGAAATCTAATTTTGACCCGACGGGTACCAACCACACTTAGGATACTAAATCGCCAAGTTAGGGGTGAAACCCGCACCTTGTCGACTAGTTCCATTCTTTGACTTTCATTAATCCCGCCAAGTCTCGAAATTTCAATTGAATTGGGGACATGTAGTAACTGGAAGGGTAAATACCGTTAACCGACTTGTCGGCAAGAGTATTTCACCTATTAGGCCAAAGCATGCTCCTCAAATTCGAAAGACTTTTCGACCACTTTGGTTAGTCAACGTTCCGTTATGGAACCATCCAAATTTTGATCAAACATGTGTTTCTATTATTCATTTTATACGATGCAACCTTTCAAATTCAAATTTACTTTCGATATTCTCTTTTCACGCACACAACACATTGAATCATTTACATACACTTATACATATACATGATTTCATATAATTTAAACTCGTATTTCTTGTAACGAAAGGTGGAGACATATCATCGAGATAGGAGTGATTTCCTTACCTTGAAAATTAACTCCACTCCCCTTTTCTTAAAACAACATCACCAACGAGTTAGGGGTGATTCCCTTACCTAGGTGATCGTTACCAAAACGTCTCTTCAAAATATCTTACTATGCAAACTCGACCATGTTGTATACCTAAGTTATTTATCATTATTCAAAATAAATACGTATACGATTTTCAAAATACATTGTTTTATCAAGCGTACTTTCTATCCTACAACCTATTTTCACTTAACTCTTATACACGAGCTTCTTAAACATATCTTAAACGCTTTACTACACAAATTTCCATTCGTTACAAAATACATTATGCTTAACCAATGAGTACTTCATATCCTCTTACATATGTAAACTATAGTCTACCTTTCAACCCAAGATCAATCTAAATTTGATTCGATGAACTCAACGTTTCGTTTACACAACTACACATGCATATCAACATACACGTTTTAGTCGTTGCATCGTGACAATTTCATTTATATCGTTTGTACTTACATGCCCAACCTCTTGAGCACTTTTACTTGCTTAACTTTTGTTATAATACTATATACGCAATCATTAGTATTCGTACTCACACTCACACTCATATTCATAACAGTACATTTTATGTTTATACTTATAATCGTATTCATACTTGTACTCATACGTTTCATGTATATTTTTTTCTCTACACTCATATGTTTCATGTTTTTAATTATACTCATACGTTGCATGCTTATACGTATACACATACGTGTTATGTTGATACCCATACTTGCGTGCTTATTCGTACTTAAACCTATACTTATGCTCATACTCTCGTTCATACTCATGATCCATACATTCGTACCCATACGCGAGCGTAATTCGAGTGATTCGCTTACGTGGGCCCTATACATACTTAAGCATGGACTTGCTTACATACTTTATTCTTATACGCACACATTCTTATTTTTTTAAGTATACCTACCCAAATTCATACACAACTAGTACAAGCTATGCGGATCATGCGACGATCAATATAATCACGGGTGCACATGAGATTATAGTGATCGGCGTATGATAACCATAGAGTGTACTACTGTGTATGGTAAAACACGGAACGTAACATGACACCGGATGCGAAACGGAAGTATTGTGGTCAAAACATGGTGGATACGCCGCTGGTACTTCCTATATATAAGTGTTTTCACAACGCTACCAAACTTTCGTGAAACGTGTCATGAGAAATTTAGTGTTTTACAGACCTATTTAGACCTAATACAAACTTTATACAACCCACAAACGCATTATATCCGATTATCCATGACGAGACTTCATCCTTAACACACTACGTTCATCTATCCAACACTTATGCTATCCTTATACTTGCACTCCGTAAGAGTCATTCGTTCATTCTATACTCGTATTATTCTCCTTATCCTTTTCATTCACACAAATCTCGTTCGCAATCAAGCTTGTTTAAACATTTGAGTCCTAACGTACCCCGTTACCTATAAAATAGCCTTCCTATTCTTGATTCTTGTGTAACTATACTTAGTATACCTTTATTACTTTATTTAAAGTACCAAACCTTCTCGTTTCACTCAATAAACAATCTTCTACAAATGTGATTTGGTTACCACGTCCCATCAAGATACAAGCCGTTTGTCAATATCTTCTTTCTTAATACGTCATTTTTTTTATTTATTACGTCACCTTTTTAAATACGTCGCCAATTTAAGTTATTCGAACTTGTTTAGACTCACTTCGCCTATATACGCACCTATATGTTTTCGACTATGTCAGATACCTCAAATTATTTTAGACAATGAACTCACTCACAAATTTACCTTGTCACTATCCAAAGTTTTGTGCCTTTCAAAATGTTTCAAAATTTTCAAGTCTCAAATTTTTAGTAAAACTCTTCAAGTCTACCTCTTGAATAAATTTCGGGACGAAATTTCCTAAAGTAGGGGAGACTGTAACGCCCCGCGTTTTCATACTTTCTATATTTAGAAACCATCGTTTGTAAAACTATTTTTGGAAACTTCGTAGTCTTGTAATCGTTCTTTCATTAAAAGCGATGTAAAATCCGAGACTTGGATCATGAATAAAACTCGTATTTTGTTAATTACATGTTATACATACTTTATATATGCTCATACGTTCAATTTCGTGGAACAATTGTTGCCTATTCATAATTCTTGGGAACTAGGTGCTAAACTTGTAAATACATGAAACTTACGCATAAAACGTGTTTTGAACGTAAACGATACTTGATTCCGACACTTATACACTTAATCATACTTGGTTTATACTTCTCATGCTTAATTTTATCTCAAACTATGTTTTTGTGGCATATATAGTCCTTAAAAGACCTTAAAACATCAAAATAACAAGTCGGGGGGCTAAAAGTGTAACATTTGAAACTTATTCCCGGATAAGTAAGTCCGGGCGGCCCGCATGGACTTACCTTGGTCCCTTACGCGACCCGCATGGCCATCAGATTCGCAGAAAACACATCAGCTGCATATCTACGCGAATTTGGCACAAAATCCCAACACTTAAACTCACCCAATCACCTCTAATCCACCTCTAAACACCTCCAATCACCACCAACCTCTTCCACTATAAATACAACCCTTCTCCTCACCATTTTACACTTTCACAACTCAATTCATCTCACAAATTCACTCTCAAAATCACTTGCAAACTCAGAATTCGGGCAAATTCATACTCTTACACTAAAGTGAGTATAACTTGCTCATTTCTTAACGAAATCACTCGATTCTTCTTCCTACTTGCTTGGATAATCATGGAGTTCGATTCCTTGACTTCTCCTGGGAGAAATCAGACCTGGAATTGCTCCGAAATCGTCCACAAACTTTCTGTTTTGTTTCATGTTCTTCAAAAGTTTGTTTAAACTCATCCAACTTGTGTCAAACACATCTCACACCTATGTCCTAATGCTTACAACCTCTCTTATGGTTGGTTAAGCTTAAAAACAAGGTTGAGACACTATAAATCAGAGGTTAAAACCTCAAATACTTTCTGTTTTGTTAGGGTATTTAACCCACAAATCATGTCAAGCTTAGATCTTGATGAATGAGTGATTATGGAACAACTTGGGTTGTCCTACATACAATCCTCACATGATTTGATGATTTCTCTTTAGTTAGGTTGTTTATATTATTGTGTTAATCCTAGTTCGTTACCCTCCTTGGTTGTCTTTACATCAAGTGAAGTGGTGAACATTCAAGGGGTTCCTAAATGGAAGCATGTTCTTCCTACCCCATACATGACATCTATGGTAACTCGAGGTGCCTAAATGAAGATCCTAATCTTCTACCTCCTACTTGAATTATTGGACTAAATAATATGTAATACTTAGCCTAAATATATATATACACTCATTCGAACCTTTAATGTTGAACTTGTGTTTATATGTTAAAGTAGTAGAACATCATCTAAGACCTAAACCTTGTTGTGATTCTTATGGGTGTTCAACTCATGAAAACATTATCATAACCCTTGTGGTTACCAAGTGTCATACAAGTGTTATGTGTTGAAGATGATTATTATTACATGTTATTCTCATAATTTATTTTTATGTTGTTTTAAATACCGAATCTCGACTCTAAGCATACTTGAACTTTAACCCTTACACATTCAACCTTTTAACCTCATCAACTCGTCAATAATTGGATAATTGGAAAGCATATGCAAACTTTGTGAGTATACTTGTATTTTCCCCCTTTTTACTTTTACCACTTTTGGGGTGTAACATGTTTACTTATCAAAACTTACACATGAACATTTTTCTTAAACACATGAACATTCCTATAACATGCTTGTATACGTGATGGCTTGATACTTTAAACTTGGGTGAAACTTATGTGTTGAACTTATCATTAACTTCGTACGAGCCAAACCGTGACATATGTAGCGCTATAGGATTAACGACCCGCCCGTAAACTTGTGGTTATGTCATGAGCATGTTGCGTTTCCTTGGTTTAATATGTTAGACACATGCCATATTTATTGTTTATCTTGAATCACATGCTTGCTATGAGGAATTGTTTAAAACTTATCTTTTGTTATGTACGTACCAAACTTGTATACTCGCCTTTGCTTTTGCATTGAACTCTATTTTAAACATGTTACAGGTTGAGGATGATGATGCCATGAAATGAAGTAGCGTTGATATCTAGATACACATATAGAGGTTTAGGTTAAATACGTTGTATAAATGTCATATTCGTTGTCGTATTGTACTTTTTGTATTTAACATGTTGTATTTCAAATTTCATGTATTGTAACATTTATTTATGAAAGAAATCCATTTATCTTTAATTCTACTGTCACAATTTAGCGTTATGTGTGATGAGCAATCTTTCTTCGTCTCACTCCGATGTTTCCGCCATCGGTTGGGGTGTGACAGATTGGTATCAGAGGCATAACTATAGGGAATTAGGAAAAGTAGGAATGCTTTTACCTAGTCTATAGTTTTAGAGTCTTATTCGTATATTTTGCTCGAACTACTACATGATACTTTATTTGTTTCTTAGTCATGCTATTTTAAGCATGTACATCACTCGTGAGTAATATTCGACATGATATTCTTATGCAATAATGCTTGTCTTATTATGTGTTAATACTTGTTCCATTGTTCGATTCTTTATGTGTTACTCTAAACATATTTCTCTATGTGTTAATACATGTTTTATCATTTCATTATCCAAGCACCATTCTTGATATGCTTTCTTATGTGTTTATACTTGTTTATGTATTTCCTTTGACATACACTTCCCTCATGCATTTTACTCGATTATTCTAAATCCGGCAACACTCATATTACACAAATGAGACGACCTCACCAAAATAGGCGTGAAACCCACAATTTGGTGAATGACTCTCGATCCTTCTACTTTTCTTTTCTTACACGAAATTCACCACCAAGTTAGGAGTGAAAACCTTACCTTGATGGAGAAATTCAAATTTTGGATTCTAGTGGACCCTCGTCAAAGTGTTGAAAGCTAATTTTGACCCGACGGGTACCAACCACACTAAGGATACTAAATCGCCAAGTTAGGGGTGAAACCCGCACCTTGTCGACTAGTTCCATTCTTTGACTTTCATTAATCCCGCCAAGACTCGAAATTTCAATTGAATTGGGGACATGTAGTAACTGGAAGGGTAAATACCGTTAACCGACTTGTCGGCAAGAGTATTTCACCTATTAGGCCAAAGCATCCTCCTCAAATTCGAAAGACTTTTCGACCACTTTGGTTAGTACACAAATTCGAAAGAATTTTCAAAATACATTGTTTTATCAAGCGTACTTTCTATCCTACAACCTATTTTCACTTAACTCTTATACACGAGCTTCTTAAACATATCTTAAACGCTTTACTACACAAATTTCCATTCGTTACAAAATACATTATGCTTAACCAATGAGTACTTCATATCCTCTTACATATGTAAACTATAGTCTACCTTTCAACCCAAGATCAATCTAAAATTGATTCGATGAACTCAACGTTTCGTTTACACAACTACACATGCATATCAACATACACGTTTTAGTCGTTGCATCGTGACAATTTCATTTATATCGTTTGTACTTACATGCCCAACCTCTTGAGCACTTTTACTTGCTTAACTTTTGTTATAATACTATATACGCAATCATTAGTATTCGTACTCACACTCACACTCATATTCATAACAGTACATTTTATGTTTATACTTATAATCGTATTCATACTTGTACTCATACGTTTCATGTATATTTTTTTTTCTCTACACTCATATGTTTCGTGTTTTTACTTATACTCATACGTTGCATGCTTATACGTATACACATACGTGTTATGTTGATACCCATACTTGCGTGCTTATTCGTACTTAAACCTATACTTATGCTCATACTCTCGTTCATACTCATGATCCATACATTCGTACCCATACGCGAGCGTAATTCGAGTGATTCGCTTACGTGGGCCCTATACATACTTAAGCATGGACTTGCTTACATACTTTATTCTTATACGCACACATTCTTATTTTTTTAAAGTATACGTACCCAAATTCATACACAACTAGTGTAACACCCCGGCCGAAGGCGGAAAAGCCAAAGGTGTCACGAAACTTGATAGAATGCATTTGAGCACATGGAGTTTAAATTAAGTTGAAATATGATTAAGGTTCAATTAAATAGATTGCATTCAAATCCAAAAGAAATTCTTGAACATAAACAAAATACAACATAACAATTACAATTGATTTCGGATTTAGTCTAAGGCATAAGTCTTGAATCAATCCTATGTAAAATATTCTTGCAAGTCATGTCATAAAACATTGTCACCTGAAACATATGTTAGGAGTAAAAGGATCAACAAACGGTTGAGTGAATTCATAGGTTTTGTTTCTGCAAAAATTGTCAATGTGATATAGATATAGTTTCAACAAAAAGTGGTTGTCGATATGTCTTTATAGCAAAAGAGTAATACGTGTATTTACTTAGTGGTACATTCAAACCATTCAGACGTACTCGGTAATATCACCTCACTTCTAAGTTTTGACATGAGTACCAACAACAACAACAATTGCAACAAATAGTTTGAGAAGTGAGATGGGGCGTCAATCCTATAGCGCTATAATACAACCGATGGGCAAGTACATGTTAATGAACGTAAACTTCTTAAAGTAAACAACAAAGTATTAAGCAAATGCAAAAACAATCGGGGAAACCATGTATCGCAAATAGTTTGTATCACATTGTAACATATGTATCATCCCAAAAATAATGTAAAAAGGGACTATGAACTCACCTTGATTTCGGTTAAGTCCAAACAAATATGCAAAGTGTGAGAGTTCTTGGGAATAAGATTCCACGTCACTCTACTTGATTGAACATGTAACAATATGGAATATGTATCAACAATAATGTTTAATTGGATAATTGGAAATCCTAAATCTATAGGATTCGGTAGTGTTTTGTTTAAATGGTAGTTGTGTGGTTTGGATAACCTAACAAGAGGACTCGGAAAATGAATATGATGTAAAGGATTTATTTATGAAAAATATTAATTTAACATAATTAATAAAATTGCAAAGATACGTAATTGTTTTAATATAAACAGTTGTAATAATAAATCAAATATAATTAATTAGTATAATTAATCAACATAATTAAATATAATGATTATTGGAAAAATATTGTACAAGTGATATAATTAATTTATAACTTATAATTGAATTTAGAAGTACAAAAATATATAATTATTTGGTAAATGATAATTATATAGTTTAAAGAATAAATATGATATTTATATGCTTAATTATCAAAATAATTATATTAAATCTGAATAATTAAAAATAACATTTTTAATTATTAAACTTTAGTATTACTGATTTAAAATAATTCTTATTGCCTTGGAATCATTTTAAACAAATAAAATGAATTAAAATGATTAAAATAACAATAAATAAGTTTATATAAGTTTAATTATCTAAATAATTAAATATAATAAAATTTAGATTCTAAATTTATATAAACTCAGTATTATGTCTATTTTGTCATAAAAATAGGATTGGATAAAATTTATATAGTTATATAATTTAATTACATTAAATTAAACTATATTTATAAGTATAAATACTGATTTATTTACATAAATATCAAATTTATATGAAATATCAGTAAAAATATTATTCTTGTAAAGTCCAACATGTAAAATAATTTCTATAAAAATTTCGATAATTAATTCTTTAATTTCAATTTATTATAATTTTTGAAAGGTTAATACTGTTTTTTAATATATAAAAATTAGTTTAATAAATATTTTGACTTATATTATATTTTTAATATAAGTATCAGTGAATAAAGTATATCTGATAAAATTTTCGGACTTAAACTGATTAGTCTCTAATTAATATGAATTAATTAAAAATCTGTTACATAGAGTGAATAAATAAAAAAAAATAGAAGATGAACACTGTTCATCTTCTTCCCCAATTCGGTCAACGAAAGTCAACAGCCCGATTAATCGATCAAAACTAGCTTTATAATTCAATTAACCTTACAGAAACATAGTATAAGTAAAAACAAACAGATTGATCGAAGAATAACGAACCGGTAACGTCTGGAACGGCGGCTCGACTAAGTCCGACGAGCGATTCCGGCGACGAGTTGCAGAACCGAACAGGCGACGTATTTCGATGTGTTTGAGCAATGTGAAGGGTGTAAAAGCTTAGTGACGATCAAAGGAACTTAAATAGGGGTCTAATTCGATCTCAAATTCGACAATTTTAGTGGGATTGATCCGGTTATTATTTTTTTATAAAAGTCCGATCGATAGTCGGTTGGCACGATATTATGTCGAATTAAAGTGAGTAATCGGGTTGGCGATGAGTTGGAAATTATTGGTGATGTTTTCAGATCGATTAAACAACGATTTGAATGGGATGGGAACCCATGCCGGCGATTACAGATCTGATTATGTATATCAGATATCATTTTTAATAAGTATATAAATGTTATACGATAATGGATATGAACGGATGTGGCATGCCCGGCCGAGTGGTTATGAGTTCACTTGTTATACGATAGGTCTCGAGTTCGATCCCTCGCACACACCAGTTCCAGGGGGTTTAACCCCTTTTTGTCCGATTTTTATACAAGTTACACTTAGGTCCCTGTGGTTTCAGAACTTACAAAAATGGTCCCTTAAATAGCTAGTTAAATTGGTTAACTAAGTTAGGTTTTTTGAATAGGAAACCTTATAAAGTATTTAACCCCGTTAGACTTTCTAGTTAAATAAGTTTCAAAAAGACAAAATTAGTCCCTGAAGTTCATCTTTCATAAAATGACCAAATGGTCCCTTGACTTTATTTCAAAAATAAATATATTTATTTTATTTAAAATATAAGTTTCAAAAATGACAATTTAGTCCCCGGTCTTTTGTACTATCTAAAAATGATGGTTTTAGTCCTCAGACTTAAAATCAACATTTTCAAGCAAGTTTCAAGGAATGTAAATTAGATCCTTCAAATTGTAGTTTCACAAAATGTCATAATAGGCCCTTATAGTTTGTGTAGCCTTGTTTAATCGTATAAAACTCAACAAAATTATAATTGTTTCACGTGTTTGTATTGATGTAAGCATGTATAAACATAAAGCTAAACATGTATCAAACAAATTGTATCACAAAATATGATATGTGTATCAAACAAGTACATGTTTGAAAATCAAGGTTGTTACAGTCTCCCCTACTTTAGAAAATTTCGTCCCGAAATTTATTCGAAAGAGACCGTAGAATGTAATTGTAATGATTTGAAATATGATCAATTCATTGTTTGATGCTGTAAATTTTGAGGAATTTACGAGGATCATTGTATAGAAATTGTGTTGCATGGCACTATGTCATGCTGGATTTGTAATGTAGATATTATACAAACAATCGTGTGTACAAATGAGCAAATAATGGATAATCACATAACCACATAATGTTTTTACATGCCACCTTACTTAACAATGCTTACTATGATTCTCATGCATCGAATCCCGTAATTAAGTGTGCACCCAAAATTACGCGTTTCGTTGCATGGTCCACATAGCACTTCTAGTTAAGTGAGGAAACAAATAAAATTGAGGTATTGTTTAAATCAAAACAAGCATCAATATAACATAACATCAACTGAATCAAAACGTATTTCACATTAGTAATGATAGCATTGTTTGTTTGACAGTCTATTGAACAAATTTACATTTGAAATAAGTCATGTAATGGATCAAATTCAGGATTATAAGGTGGTGGAAGTGGTAGAGGCAGTTGCATATGATCAGTTATTTGTATCAGCATGCTTTCCAACCTTTGATTTCTTTCTGTCAACCATCTTATTTGTTGAGACAAATTTTGAACTTGATGGTTTAACCTAGTCACTTCGTCTCCCAATGAATCTGGAGATAGATTCATTTGAGGCATCGTACTTGGGCCTGCCATATCAGTTGGTGGCAGTTGTTCTACTTCGTTCAACAGTGACTGGAAAGAATGTGGCAGTAATGGTGCTTGCAAAAAGGGTTCTGATGCTAACTGCTCTTGAGTCATCATGTTTTCATCAAACCAAGTTCCTTGCATCGTTGAATTCTCCTCGAAAAATGACGGTGGGAAACCTGGTAAGACGTTCGGTGTTAAAGGTTGGAATAAGTTAGTTGTAATAGGTTCTTGTATGTATGGCAGCAGTGGTTGCATATCAAACCGATAAAAAGACGGTTGAGGAAACTGCAAAAATGATTGTTGTAAATTTTGTGGGAAGGTATTCTCTAAGATAACTGGAGCTCCCTCCAACTGTGATGATTGTGTTAGTGTACCAATATGAAAAGGAGTTAGCTTCATGATGTAAGGATTTACAATCCCAGGTGCCTTCGGTGGAGATAATCCCTGGATAATCTGATCACTTAAGACACCTAATGATTGTGCTATTTTTGTAATGTAACACCCTCCCATGAGACTTCTCAGAGGATTTGATTGTTGACTAGAAAAATATTCAGCAAGCTCGTGGGCAATATTACAGGGAACTTGCTCAAAAATACTATACAAATAGAAAAGTTCGATTGTTTTAACCCTGTGTAGATTATGTTTGCGCCCCGTGATAGTGTGGGCTAAAACACGGTGCATATATTGATAACAAGGGTCTATGAAGCTTGTAGAATTATTGTTGATACACCATTCTTTTAATGAATGGTATTGCCAATAATTTACCATATTCACGGAGGAACCAGATGTTGATGCCTCCGTAAAAATGGGTTGTTTGACTTCTTCATCTGTATATATGCCTAGATGAACTGCGAATTCTGTTAATGACATAGTATGAAGTTGCCCACAAAGTTGAAAATGAATGGATTCATTGGTGAGATTTTCATTAGATTTGTAATAGAAAGTGGACAAGAACTCAAACACTAGTTCATCATATGATGGTTCTAGGATGTCGAAGAAACGGCGCCAGGGTGTATTAGGTTGTAGTGATCTTGCCAGCAAACCATTGAAATCAAACATTCCTATTCGTTGCCAATCAATACTGCTAATAGCAAGAATTTCTTTATGCTTGAGTTTTTGATACCTCTCTTGATAGTGTAAAGTAGTAAACTGAAGGAAGGGATGAATTTTTGCTGCATTTGAAGATTCAGCATATGCTGTTAGGAGATTTGCCATTTGGATATGGGGTTTTGTTGAACTAAGAAAGGTTTGGGTATGTGTTGAGTTATATCAGAAGTTTGTAGTTCTTGTGTAGATTAGCTCGTGTAGTGAGTTTCTTATATAGATAAGGAGATTCCGGATTACACCATGTGATCAGTTAGTGCTTCCATGCTACGTTCTGCAGCTAGTTTGAAAATTTGAATCTGACAGGTATGGTCTCGAGAAAATTTTGAAACTTTGAAAAGGAGGGAATCGTATCGTAATAAATTGATAATAGTACAACATAGGTTGATTAGCACATGGATTGTTCTGAAACGGAGAGAAGAAAAAAAATCCTTTTGAATTAGGGTAACATGCCTTGAGCCGATAGGCGTACTGTACTCTCATCGGTAGTTCCCAGGTAGGCAAACGTGTGTCTCGTCATGGAGGTATTTTCTGAAGGAAAGATTATAGTGATCTCATAATAGGGTAATGTAGTTTCATAAAATCAATGAGGATCAAAGAAGAAACGTAACAAGATGGATATCATTTATTCCACGAATAAATGACATTAATGACAAGTCAAAGTAGTTGGGTTCTTATAACTTGGTGAAGTCATGCTTTAGCCTATAAGTGAACACTCATCCCAAGAATTCCCAGGTAAGCACAACTGGTCCTTCGAGTTAGGATATATACGAAGTGCTTGCCTAGACAGAAAACTCAGAATACAGGCATCCACCCTTCCAGATTGCACGAGTTCGTTATTAGAGCCCAAGACTTTGATGAGAATTTAAAAAAAATCAGAAGAGGTTTTGAAAATAATCACCTAAGGATAGGTGATGAGCATTTGTAAAATCTAAAGATAAGATCTGTGGTGACGAGGCATTGGTTACAAAAGATAAGAATAGAGATGAAGACAAGGCAAAGATAACGGAAGAGTTACTAATGGAAAGTGTCCTAGGTAAGTTATAGTCTAGGTCAAAAGTAATTTCTAATAACCTAAATCCCTATAACCATGGCTCTGATACCAATCTGTAACACCCTGGCCGAAGGCGGAAAAGCCAAAGGTGTCACGAAACTTGATAGAATGCATTTGAGCACATGGAGTTTAAATTAAGTTGAAATATGATTAAGGTTCAATTAAATAGATTGCATTCAAATCCAAAAGAAATTCTTGAACATAAACAAAATACAACATAACAATTACAATTGATTTCGGATTTAGTCTAAGGCATAAGTCTTGAATCAATCCTATGTAAAATATTCTTGCAAGTCATGTCATAAAACATTGTCACCTGAAACATATGTTAGGAGTAAAAGGATCAACAAACGGTTGAGTGAATTCATAGGTTTTGTTTCTGCAAAAATTGTCAATGTGATATAGATATAGTTTCAACAAAAAGTGGTTGTCGATATGTCTTTATAGCAAAAGAGTAATACGTGTATTTACTTAGTGGTACATTCAAACCATTCAGACGTACTCGGTAATATCACCTCACTTCTAAGTTTTGACATGAGTACCAACAACAACAACAATTGCAACAAATAGTTTGAGAAGTGAGATGGGGCGTCAATCCTATAGCGCTATAATACAACCGATGGGCAAGTACATGTTAATGAACGTAAACTTCTTAAAGTAAACAACAAAGTATTAAGCAAATGCAAAAACAATCGGGGAAACCATGTATCGCAAATAGTTTGTATCACATTGTAACATATGTATCATCCCAAAAATAATGTAAAAAGGGACTATGAACTCACCTTGATTTCGGTTAAGTCCAAACAAATATGCAAAGTGTGAGAGTTCTTGGGAATAAGATTCCACGTCACTCTACTTGATTGAACATGTAACAATATGGAATATGTATCAACAATAATGTTTAATTGGATAATTGGAAATCCTAAATCTATAGGATTCGGTAGTGTTTTGTTTAAATGGTAGTTGTGTGGTTTGGATAACCTAACAAGAGGACTCGGAAAATGAATATGATGTAAAGGATTTATTTATGAAAAATATTAATTTAACATAATTAATAAAATTGCAAAGATACGTAATTGTTTTAATATAAACAGTTGTAATAATAAATCAAATATAATTAATTAGTATAATTAATCAACATAATTAAATATAATGATTATTGGAAAAATATTGTACAAGTGATATAATTAATTTATAACTTATAATTGAATTTAGAAGTACAAAAATATATAATTATTTGGTAAATGATAATTATATAGTTTAAAGAATAAATATGATATTTATATGCTTAATTATCAAAATAATTATATTAAATCTGAATAATTAAAAATAACATTTTTAATTATTAAACTTTAGTATTACTGATTTAAAATAATTCTTATTGCCTTGGAATCATTTTAAACAAATAAAATGAATTAAAATGATTAAAATAACAATAAATAAGTTTATATAAGTTTAATTATCTAAATAATTAAATATAATAAAATTTAGATTCTAAATTTATATAAACTCAGTATTATGTCTATTTTGTCATAAAAATAGGATTGGATAAAATTTATATAGTTATATAATTTAATTACATTAAATTAAACTATATTTATAAGTATAAATACTGATTTATTTACATAAATATCAAATTTATATGAAATATCAGTAAAAATATTATTCTTGTAAAGTCCAACATGTAAAATAATTTCTATAAAAATTTCGATAATTAATTCTTTAATTTCAATTTATTATAATTTTTGAAAGGTTAATACTGTTTTTTAATATATAAAAATTAGTTTAATAAATATTTTGACTTATATTATATTTTTAATATAAGTATCAGTGAATAAAGTATATCTGATAAAATTTTCGGACTTAAACTGATTAGTCTCTAATTAATATGAATTAATTAAAAATCTGTTACATAGAGTGAATAAATAAAAAAAAATAGAAGATGAACACTGTTCATCTTCTTCCCCAATTCGGTCAACGAAAGTCAACAGCCCGATTAATCGATCAAAACTAGCTTTATAATTCAATTAACCTTACAGAAACATAGTATAAGTAAAAACAAACAGATTGATCGAAGAATAACGAACCGGTAACGTCTGGAACGGCGGCTCGACTAAGTCCGACGAGCGATTCCGGCGACGAGTTGCAGAACCGAACAGGCGACGTATTTCGATGTGTTTGAGCAATGTGAAGGGTGTAAAAGCTTAGTGACGATCAAAGGAACTTAAATAGGGGTCTAATTCGATCTCAAATTCGACAATTTTAGTGGGATTGATCCGGTTATTATTTTTTTATAAAAGTCCGATCGATAGTCGGTTGGCACGATATTATGTCGAATTAAAGTGAGTAATCGGGTTGGCGATGAGTTGGAAATTATTGGTGATGTTTTCAGATCGATTAAACAACGATTTGAATGGGATGGGAACCCATGCCGGCGATTACAGATCTGATTATGTATATCAGATATCATTTTTAATAAGTATATAAATGTTATACGATAATGGATATGAACGGATGTGGCATGCCCGGCCGAGTGGTTATGAGTTCACTTGTTATACGATAGGTCTCGAGTTCGATCCCTCGCACACACCAGTTCCAGGGGGTTTAACCCCTTTTTGTCCGATTTTTATACAAGTTACACTTAGGTCCCTGTGGTTTCAGAACTTACAAAAATGGTCCCTTAAATAGCTAGTTAAATTGGTTAACTAAGTTAGGTTTTTTTGAATAGGAAACCTTATAAAGTATTTAACCCCGTTAGACTTTCTAGTTAAATAAGTTTCAAAAAGACAAAATTAGTCCCTGAAGTTCATCTTTCATAAAATGACCAAATGGTCCCTTGACTTTATTTCAAAAATAAATATATTTATTTTATTTAAAATATAAGTTTCAAAAATGACAATTTAGTCCCCGGTCTTTTGTACTATCTAAAAATGATGGTTTTAGTCCTCAGACTTAAAATCAACATTTTCAAGCAAGTTTCAAGGAATGTAAATTAGATCCTTCAAATTGTAGTTTCACAAAATGTCATAATAGGCCCTTATAGTTTGTGTAGCCTTGTTTAATCGTATAAAACTCAACAAAATTATAATTGTTTCACGTGTTTGTATTGATGTAAGCATGTATAAACATAAAGCTAAACATGTATCAAACAAATTGTATCACAAAATATGATATGTGTATCAAACAAGTACATGTTTGAAAATCAAGGTTGTTACAGTCTCCCCTACTTTAGAAAATTTCGTCCCGAAATTTATTCGAAAGAGACCGTAGAATGTAATTGTAATGATTTGAAATATGATCAATTCATTGTTTGATGCTGTAAATTTTGAGGAATTTACGAGGATCATTGTATAGAAATTGTGTTGCATGGCACTATGTCATGCTGGATTTGTAATGTAGATATTATACAAACAATCGTGTGTACAAATGAGCAAATAATGGATAATCACATAACCACATAATGTTTTTACATGCCACCTTACTTAACAATGCTTACTATGATTCTCATGCATCGAATCCCGTAATTAAGTGTGCACCCAAAATTACGCGTTTCGTTGCATGGTCCACATAGCACTTCTAGTTAAGTGAGGAAACAAATAAAATTGAGGTATTGTTTAAATCAAAACAAGCATCAATATAACATAACATCAACTGAATCAAAACGTATTTCACATTAGTAATGATAGCATTGTTTGTTTGACAGTCTATTGAACAAATTTACATTTGAAATAAGTCATGTAATGGATCAAATTCAGGATTATAAGGTGGTGGAAGTGGTAGAGGCAGTTGCATATGATCAGTTATTTGTATCAGCATGCTTTCCAACCTTTGATTTCTTTCTGTCAACCATCTTATTTGTTGAGACAAATTTTGAACTTGATGGTTTAACCTAGTCACTTCGTCTCCCAATGAATCTGGAGATAGATTCATTTGAGGCATCGTACTTGGGCCTGCCATATCAGTTGGTGGCAGTTGTTCTACTTCGTTCAACAGTGACTGGAAAGAATGTGGCAGTAATGGTGCTTGCAAAAAGGGTTCTGATGCTAACTGCTCTTGAGTCATCATGTTTTCATCAAACCAAGTTCCTTGCATCGTTGAATTCTCCTCGAAAAATGACGGTGGGAAACCTGGTAAGACGTTCGGTGTTAAAGGTTGGAATAAGTTAGTTGTAATAGGTTCTTGTATGTATGGCAGCAGTGGTTGCATATCAAACCGATAAAAAGACGGTTGAGGAAACTGCAAAAATGATTGTTGTAAATTTTGTGGGAAGGTATTCTCTAAGATAACTGGAGCTCCCTCCAACTGTGATGATTGTGTTAGTGTACCAATATGAAAAGGAGTTAGCTTCATGATGTAAGGATTTACAATCCCAGGTGCCTTCGGTGGAGATAATCCCTGGATAATCTGATCACTTAAGACACCTAATGATTGTGCTATTTTTGTAATGTAACACCCTCCCATGAGACTTCTCAGAGGATTTGATTGTTGACTAGAAAAATATTCAGCAAGCTCGTGGGCAATATTACAGGGAACTTGCTCAAAAATACTATACAAATAGAAAAGTTCGATTGTTTTAACCCTGTGTAGATTATGTTTGCGCCCCGTGATAGTGTGGGCTAAAACACGGTGCATATATTGATAACAAGGGTCTATGAAGCTTGTAGAATTATTGTTGATACACCATTCTTTTAATGAATGGTATTGCCAATAATTTACCATATTCACGGAGGAACCAGATGTTGATGCCTCCGTAAAAATGGGTTGTTTGACTTCTTCATCTGTATATATGCCTAGATGAACTGCGAATTCTGTTAATGACATAGTATGAAGTTGCCCACAAAGTTGAAAATGAATGGATTCATTGGTGAGATTTTCATTAGATTTGTAATAGAAAGTGGACAAGAACTCAAACACTAGTTCATCATATGATGGTTCTAGGATGTCGAAGAAACGGCGCCAGGGTGTATTAGGTTGTAGTGATCTTGCCAGCAAACCATTGAAATCAAACATTCCTATTCGTTGCCAATCAATACTGCTAATAGCAAGAATTTCTTTATGCTTGAGTTTTTGATACCTCTCTTGATAGTGTAAAGTAGTAAACTGAAGGAAGGGATGAATTTTTGCTACATTTGAAGATTCAGCATATGCTGTTAGGAGATTTGCCATTTGGATATGGGGTTTTGTTGAACTAAGAAAGGTTTGGGTATGTGTTGAGTTATATCAGAAGTTTGTAGTTCTTGTGTAGATTAGCTCGTGTAGTGAGTTTCTTATATAGATAAGGAGATTCCGGATTACACCATGTGATCAGTTAGTGCTTCCATGCTACGTTCTGCAGCTAGTTTGAAAATTTGAATCTGACAGGTATGGTCTCGAGAAAATTTTGAAACTTTGAAAAGGAGGGAATCGTATCGTAATAAATTGATAATAGTACAACATAGGTTGATTAGCACATGGATTGTTCTGAAACGGAGAGAAGAAAAAAAATCCTTTTGAATTAGGGTAACATGCCTTGAGCCGATAGGCGTACTGTACTCTCATCGGTAGTTCCCAGGTAGGCAAACGTGTGTCTCGTCATGGAGGTATTTTCTGAAGGAAAGATTATAGTGATCTCATAATAGGGTAATGTAGTTTCATAAAATCAATGAGGATCAAAGAAGAAACGTAACAAGATGGATATCATTTATTCCACGAATAAATGACATTAATGACAAGTCAAAGTAGTTGGGTTCTTATAACTTGGTGAAGTCATGCTTTAGCCTATAAGTGAACACTCATCCCAAGAATTCCCAGGTAAGCACAACTGGTCCTTCGAGTTAGGATATATACGAAGTGCTTGCCTAGACAGAAAACTCAGAATACAGGCATCCACCCTTCCAGATTGCACGAGTTCGTTATTAGAGCCCAAGACTTTGATGAGAATTTAAAAAAAATCAGAAGAGGTTTTGAAAATAATCACCTAAGGATAGGTGATGAGCATTTGTAAAATCTAAAGATAAGATCTGTGGTGACGAGGCATTGGTTACAAAAGATAAGAATAGAGATGAAGACAAGGCAAAGATAACGGAAGAGTTACTAATGGAAAGTGTCCTAGGTAAGTTATAGTCTAGGTCAAAAGTAATTTCTAATAACCTAAATCCCTATAACCATGGCTCTGATACCAATCTGTAACACCCTGGCCGAAGGCGGAAAAGCCAAAGGTGTCACGAAACTTGATAGAATGCATTTGAGCACATGGAGTTTAAATTAAGTTGAAATATGATTAAGGTTCAATTAAATAGATTGCATTCAAATCCAAAAGAAATTCTTGAACATAAACAAAATACAACATAACAATTACAATTGATTTCGGATTTAGTCTAAGGCATAAGTCTTGAATCAATCCTATGTAAAATATTCTTGCAAGTCATGTCATAAAACATTGTCACCTGAAACATATGTTAGGAGTAAAAGGATCAACAAACGGTTGAGTGAATTCATAGGTTTTGTTTCTGCAAAAATTGTCAATGTGATATAGATATAGTTTCAACAAAAAGTGGTTGTCGATATGTCTTTATAGCAAAAGAGTAATACGTGTATTTACTTAGTGGTACATTCAAACCATTCAGACGTACTCGGTAATATCACCTCACTTCTAAGTTTTGACATGAGTACCAACAACAACAACAATTGCAACAAATAGTTTGAGAAGTGAGATGGGGCGTCAATCCTATAGCGCTATAATACAACCGATGGGCAAGTACATGTTAATGAACGTAAACTTCTTAAAGTAAACAACAAAGTATTAAGCAAATGCAAAAACAATCGGGGAAACCATGTATCGCAAATAGTTTGTATCACATTGTAACATATGTATCATCCCAAAAATAATGTAAAAAGGGACTATGAACTCACCTTGATTTCGGTTAAGTCCAAACAAATATGCAAAGTGTGAGAGTTCTTGGGAATAAGATTCCACGTCACTCTACTTGATTGAACATGTAACAATATGGAATATGTATCAACAATAATGTTTAATTGGATAATTGGAAATCCTAAATCTATAGGATTCGGTAGTGTTTTGTTTAAATGGTAGTTGTGTGGTTTGGATAACCTAACAAGAGGACTCGGAAAATGAATATGATGTAAAGGATTTATTTATGAAAAATATTAATTTAACATAATTAATAAAATTGCAAAGATACGTAATTGTTTTAATATAAACAGTTGTAATAATAAATCAAATATAATTAATTAGTATAATTAATCAACATAATTAAATATAATGATTATTGGAAAAATATTGTACAAGTGATATAATTAATTTATAACTTATAATTGAATTTAGAAGTACAAAAATATATAATTATTTGGTAAATGATAATTATATAGTTTAAAGAATAAATATGATATTTATATGCTTAATTATCAAAATAATTATATTAAATCTGAATAATTAAAAATAACATTTTTAATTATTAAACTTTAGTATTACTGATTTAAAATAATTCTTATTGCCTTGGAATCATTTTAAACAAATAAAATGAATTAAAATGATTAAAATAACAATAAATAAGTTTATATAAGTTTAATTATCTAAATAATTAAATATAATAAAATTTAGATTCTAAATTTATATAAACTCAGTATTATGTCTATTTTGTCATAAAAATAGGATTGGATAAAATTTATATAGTTATATAATTTAATTACATTAAATTAAACTATATTTATAAGTATAAATACTGATTTATTTACATAAATATCAAATTTATATGAAATATCAGTAAAAATATTATTCTTGTAAAGTCCAACATGTAAAATAATTTCTATAAAAATTTCGATAATTAATTCTTTAATTTCAATTTATTATAATTTTTGAAAGGTTAATACTGTTTTTTAATATATAAAAATTAGTTTAATAAATATTTTGACTTATATTATATTTTTAATATAAGTATCAGTGAATAAAGTATATCTGATAAAATTTTCGGACTTAAACTGATTAGTCTCTAATTAATATGAATTAATTAAAAATCTGTTACATAGAGTGAATAAATAAAAAAAAATAGAAGATGAACACTGTTCATCTTCTTCCCCAATTCGGTCAACGAAAGTCAACAGCCCGATTAATCGATCAAAACTAGCTTTATAATTCAATTAACCTTACAGAAACATAGTATAAGTAAAAACAAACAGATTGATCGAAGAATAACGAACCGGTAACGTCTGGAACGGCGGCTCGACTAAGTCCGGCGAGCGATTCCGGCGACGAGTTGCAGAACCGAACAGGCGACGTATTTCGATGTGTTTGAGCAATGTGAAGGGTGTAAAAGCTTAGTGACGATCAAAGGAACTTAAATAGGGGTCTAATTCGATCTCAAATTCGACAATTTTAGTGGGATTGATCCGGTTATTATTTTTTTATAAAAGTCCGATCGATAGTCGGTTGGCACGATATTATGTCGAATTAAAGTGAGTAATCGGGTTGGCGATGAGTTGGAAATTATTGGTGATGTTTTCAGATCGATTAAACAACGATTTGAATGGGATGGGAACCCATGCCGGCGATTACAGATCTGATTATGTATATCAGATATCGTTTTTAATAAGTATATAAATGTTATACGATAATGGATATGAACGGATGTGGCATGCCTGGCCGAGTGGTTATGAGTTCACTTGTTATACGATAGGTCTCGAGTTCGATCCCTCGCACACACCAGTTCCAGGGGGTTTAACCCCTTTTTGTCCGATTTTTATACAAGTTACACTTAGGTCCCTGTGGTTTCAGAACTTACAAAAATGGTCCCTTAAATAGCTAGTTAAATTGGTTAACTAAGTTAGGTTTTTTGAATAGGAAACCTTATAAAGTATTTAACCCGGTTAGACTTTCTAGTTAAATAAGTTTCAAAAAGACAAAATTAGTCCCTGAAGTTCATCTTTCACAAAATGACCAAATGGTCCCTTGACTTTATTTCAAAAATAAATATATTTATTTTATTTAAAATATAAGTTTCAAAAATGACAATTTAGTCCCCGGTCTTTTGTACTTTCTAAAAATGACGGTTTTAGTCCTCGGACTTAAAATCAACATTTTCAAGCAAGTTTCAAGGAATGTAAATTAGATCCTTCAAATTGTAGTTTCACAAAATGTCATAATAGGCCCTTATAGTTTGTGTAGCCTTGTTTAATCGTATAAAACTCAACAAAATTATAATTGTTTCACGTGTTTGTATTGATATAAGCATGTATAAACATAAAGCTAAACATGTATCAAACAAATTGTATCACAAAATATGATATGTGTATCAAACAAGTACATGTTTGAAAATCAAGGTTGTTACAACTAGTACAAGCTATGCGCATCATGCGACGATCAATATAATCACGGGTGCACACGGGATTATAGTGATCGGCGTATGAGAACCATAGAGTGTACTACTGTGTATGGTAAAACACGGAACGTAACATGACACCGGATGCGAAACGGAAGTATTGTGGTCAAAACATGGTGGATACGCCGCTGGTACTTCCTATATATAAGTGTTTTCACCACGCTACCAAACTTTCGTGAAACGTGTCATGAGAAATTCAGTGTTTTACAGACCTATTTAGACCTAATACAAACTTTATACAACCCACAAACGCATTATATCCGATTATCCATGACGAGACTTCATCCTTAACACACTACGTTCATCTATCCAACACTTATGCTATCCTTATACTTGCACTCCGTAAGAGTCATTCGTTCATTCTATACTCGTGTTATTCTCCTTATCCTTTTCATTCACACAAATCTCGTTCGCAATCAAGCTTGTTTAAACATTTGAGTCCTAACGTACCCCGTTACCTATAAAATAGCCTTCCAATTCTTGATTCTTGTGTAACTATACTTAGTATACCTTTATTACTTTATTTAAAGTACCAAACCGTTTCGTTTCACTCAATAAACAATCTTCTACAAATGTGATTTGGTTACCACGTCCCATCAAGATACAAGCCGTTTGTCAATATCTTCTTTCTTAATACGTCATTTTTTTTATTTATTACGTCACCTTTTTAAATACGTCGCCAATTTAAGTTATTCGAACTTGTTTAGACTCACTTCGCCTATATACGCACCTATATGTTTTCGACTATGTCAGATACCTCAAATTATTTTAGACAATGAACTCACTCACAAATTTACCTTGTCACTATCCAAAGTTTTGTGCCTTTCAAAATGTTTCAAAATTTTCAAGTCTCAAATTTTTAGTAAAACTCTTCAAGTCTACCTCTTGAATAAATTTCGGGACGAAATTTCCTAAAGGAGGGGAGACTGTAACACCCCGCGTTTTCATACTTTCTATATTTAGAAACCATCGTTTGTAAAACTATTTTTGGAAACTTCGTAGTCTTGTAATCGTTCTTTCATTAAAAGCGATGTAAAATCCGAGACTTGGATCATGAATAAAACTCGTATTTTGTTAATTACATGTTATACATACTTTATATATGCTCATACGTTCAATTTCGTGGAACAATTGATGCCTATTTGTAATTCTTGGGAACTAGGTGCTAAACTTGTAAATACATGAAACTTACGCATAAAGCGTGTTTTGAACGTAAACGATACTTGATTCCGACACTTATACTCTTAATCATACTTGGTTTATACTTCTCATGCTTAATTTTATCTCAAACTATGTTTTTGTGGCATATATAGTCCTTAAAAGACCTTAAAACATCAAAATAACAAGTCGGGGGGCTAAAAGTGTAACATTTGAAACTTATTCCCGGATAAGTAAGTCCGGGCGGCCCGCATGGACTTACCTTGGTCCCTTACGCGACCCGCATGGCCATCAGATTCGCAAAAAAACACATCAGCTGCATATCTACGCGAATTTGGCACAAAATCCCAACACTTAAACTCACCCAATCACCTCTAATCCACCTCTAAACACCTCCAATCACCACCAACCTCTTCCACTATAAATACAACCCTTCTCCTCACCATTTTACACTTTCACAACTCAATTCATCTCACAAATTCACTCTCAAAATCACTTGCAAACTCAGAATTCGGGCAGATTCATACTCTTACACTAAAGTGAGTATAACTTGCTCATTTCTTAACGAAATCACTCGATTCTTCTTCCTACTTGCTTGGATAATCATGGAGTTCGATTCCTTGACTTCTCCTGGGAGAAATCAGACCTGGATTTGCTCTGAAATCGTCCACAAACTTTCTGTTTTGTTTCATGTTCTTCAAAAGTTTGTTTAAACTCATCCAACTTGTGTCAAACACATCTCACACCTATGTCCTAATGCTTACAACCTCTCTTATGGTTGGTTAAGCTTAAAAACAAGGTTGAGACACTATAAATCAGAGGTTAAAACCTCAAATACTTTCTGTTTTGTTAGGGTATTTAACCCACAAATCATGTCAAGCTTAGATCTTGATGAATGAGTGATTATGGAACAACTTGGGTTGTCCTACATACAATCCTCACATGATTTGATGATTTCTCTTTAGTTAGGTTGTTTATATTATTGTGTTAATCCTAGTTCGTGACCCTCCTTGATTGTCTTTACATCAAGTGAAGTGGTGAACATTCAAGGGGTTCCTAAATGGAAGCATGTTCTTCCTACCCCATACATGACATCTATGGTAACTCGAGGTGCCTAAATGAAGATCCTAATCTTCTACCTCCTACTTGAATTATTGGACTAAATAATATGTAATACTTAGCCTAAATATATATATACACTCATTCGAACCTTTAATGTTGAACTTGTGTTTATATGTTAAAGTAGTAGATCATCATCTAAGACCTAAACCTTGTTGTGATTCTTATGGGTGTTCAACTCATGAAAACATTATCATAACCCTTGTGGTAACCAAGTGTCATACAAGTGTTATGTGTTGAAGATGATTATTATTACATGTTATTCTCATAATTTATTTTTATGTTGTTTTAAATACCGAATCTCGACTCTAAGCATACTTGAACTTTAACCCTTACACATTCAACCTTTTAACCTCATCAACTCGTCAATAATTGGATAATTGGAAAGCATATGCAAACTTTGTGAGTATACTCGTATTTTCCCCCTTTTTACTTTTACCACTTTTGGGGTGTAACATGTTTAATTATCAAAACTTACACATGAACATTTTGCTTAAACACATGAACATTCCTATAACATGCTTGTATACGTGATGGCTTGATACTTTAAACTTGGGTGAAACTTATGTGTTGAACTTATCATTAACTTCGTACGAGCCAAACCGTGACATATGTAGCGCTATAGGATTAACGACCCGCCCGTAAACTTGTGGTTATGTCATGAGCATGTTGCGTTTCCTTGGTTTGATATGTTAGACACATGCCATATTTATTGTTTATCTTGAATCACATGCTTGCTATGAGGAATTATTTAAAACTTATCTTTTGTTATGTACATACCAAACTTGTATACTCGCCTTTGCTTTTGCATTGAACTCTATTTTAAACATGTTACAGGTTGAGGATGATGATGCCATGAAATGAAGTAGCGTTGATATCTAGATACACATATAGACGTTTAGGTTAAATACGTTGTATAAATGTCATATTCGTTGTCGTATTGTTCTTTTTGTATTTAACATGTTGTATTTCAAATTTCATGTATTGTAACATTTATTTATGAAAGAAATCCATTTATCTTTATTTCTACTGTCACAATTTAGCGTTATGTGTGATGAGCAATCTTTCTTCGTCTCACTCCGATGTTTCCGCCATCGGTTGGGGTGTGACAGATTGGTATCAGAGCCATAACTATAGGGAATTAGGAAAAGTAGGAATGCTTTTACCTAGTCTATAGTTTTAGAGTCTTATTCGTATATTTTGCTCGAACTACTACATGATACTTTATTTGTTTCTTAGTTATGCTATTTTAAACATGTACATCACTCGTGAGTAATATTCGACATGATATTCTTATGCAATAATGCTTGTCTTATTATGTGTTAATACTTGTTCCATTGTTCGATTCTTTATGTGTTACTCTAAACATATTTCTCTATGTGTTAATACATGTTTTATCATTTCGTTATCCAAGCACCATTCTTGATATGCTTTCTTATGTGGTTATACTTGTTTATGTATTTCCTTTGACATACACTTCCCTCATGCATTTTACTCGATTATTCTAAATCCGGCAACACTCATATTACAAAAATGAGACGACCTCACCAAAATAGGCGTGAAACCCACAATTTGGTGAATGACTCTCGATCCTTCTACTTTTCTTTTCTTACACGAAATTCACCACCAAGTTAGGAGTGAAAACCTTACCTTGATGGAGAAATTCAAATTTTGGATTCTAGTGGACCCTCGTCAAAGTGTTGAAATCTAATTTTGACCCGACGGGTACCAACCACACTTAGGATACTAAATCGCCAAGTTAGGGGTGAAACCCGCACCTTGTCAACTAGTTCCATTCTTTGACTTTCATTAATCCCGCCAAGTCTCGAAATTTTAATTGAATTAGGGACATGTAGTAACTGGAAGGGTAAATACCGTTAACCGACTTGTCGGCAAGAGTATTTCACCTATTAGGCCAAAGCATGCTCCTCAAATTCGAAAGACTTTTCGACCATTTTGGTTAGTCAACGTTCCGTTATGGAACCATCCAAATTTTGATCAAACATGTGTTTCTATTATTCATTTTATACGATGCAACCTTTCAAATTCGAATTTACTTTCGATATTCTCTTTTCACGCACACAACACATTGAATCATTTACATACACTTATACATATACATGATTTCATATAATTTAAACTCATATTTCTTGTAACGAAAGGTGGAGACATATCATCGAGATAGGAGTGATTTCCTTACCTTGACAATTAACTCCACTCCCCTTTTCTTAAAACAACATCACCAACGAGTTAGGGGTGATTCCTTTACCTAGGTGATCGTTACCAAAACGTCTCTTCAAAATATCTTACTATGCAAACTCGACCATGTTGTATACCTAAGTTATTTATCATTATTCAAAATAAATACGTATACGATTTTCAAAATACATTGTTTTATCAAGCGTACTTTCTATCCTACAACCTATTTTCACTTAACTCTTATACACGAGCTTCTTAAACATATCTTAAACGCTTTACTACACAAATTTCCATTCGCACAAAATACATTATGCTTAACCAATGAGTACTTCATATCCTCTTACATATGTAAACTATAGTCTACCTTTCAACCCAAGATCAATCTAAATTTGATTCGATGAACTCAACGTTTCGTTTACACAACTACACATGCATATCAACATACACGTTTTAGTCGTTGCATCGTGACAATTTCATTTATATCGTTTGTACTTACATGCCCAACCTCTTGAGCACTTTTACTTGCTTAACTTTTGTTATAATACTATATACGCAATCATTAGTATTCGTACTCACACTCACACTCATATTCATAACAGTACATTTTATGTTTATACTTATAATCGTATTCATACTTGTACTCATACGTTTCATGTATATTTTTTTTTCTCTACACTCATATGTTTCGTGTTTTTACTTATACTCATACGTTGCATGCTTATACGTATACACATACGTGTTATGTTGATACCCATACTTGCGTGCTTATTCGTACTTAAACCTATACTTATGCTTATACTCTCGTTCATACTCATGATCCATACATTCGTACCCATACGCGAGCGTAATTCGAGTGATTCGCTTACGTGGGCCCTATACATACTTAAGCATGGACTTGCTTACATACTTTATTCTTATACGCACACATTCTTATTTTTTTAAAGTATACCTACCCAAATTCATACACAACTAGTACAAGCTATGCGGATCATGCGACGATCAATATAATCACGGGTGCACACGGGATTATAGTTATCGGTGTATGAGAACCATAGAGTGTACTACTGTGTATGGTAAAACACGGAACGTAACATGACACCGGATGCGAAACGGAAGTATTGTGGTCAAAACATGGTGGATACGCCGCTGGTACTTCCTATATATAAGTGTTTTTACCACGCTACCAAACTTTCGTGAAACGTGTCATGAGAAATTCAGTGTTTTACAGACCTATTTAGACCTAATACAAACTTTATACAACCCACAAACGCATTATATCCGATTATCCATGACGAGACTTCATCCTTAATACACTACGTTCATCTATCCAACACTTATGCTATCCTTATACTTGCACTCCGTAAGAGTCATTCGTTCATTCTATACTCGTATTATTCTCCTTATCCATTTCATTCACACAAATCTCGTTCGCAATCAAGCTTGTTTAAACATTTGAGTCCTAACGTACCCCGTTACCTATAAAATAGCCTTCCTATTCTTGATTCTTGTGTAACTATACTTAGTATACCTTTATTACTTTATTTAAAGTACCAAACCTTCTCGTTTCACTCAATAAACAATCTTCTACAAATGTGATTTGGTTACCACGTCCCATCAAGATACAAGCCGTTTGTCAATATCTTCTTTCTTAATACGTCATTTTTTTTATTTATTACGTCACCTTTTTAAATACGTCGCCAATTTAAGTTATTCGAACTTGTTTAGACTCACTTCGCCTATATACGCACCTATATGTTTTCGGCTATGTCAGATACCTCAAATTATTTTAGACAATGAACTCACTCACAAATTTACCTTGTCACTATCCAAAGTTTTGTGCCTTTCAAAATGTTTCAAAATTTTCAAGTCTCAAATCTTTAGTAAAACTCTTCAAGTCTACCTCTTGAATAAATTTCGGGATGAAATTTCCTAAAGGAGGGCAGACTGTAACGCCCCGCGTTTTCATACTTTCTATATTTAGAAACCATCGTTTGTAAAACTATTTTTGGAAACTTCGTAGTCTTGTAATCGTTCTTTCATTAAAAGCGATGTAAAATTCGAGACTTGGATCATGAATAAAACTCGTATTTTGTTAATTACATGTTATACATACTTTATATATGCTCATACGTTCAATTTCGTGGAACAATTGATGCCTATTCGTAATTCTTGGGAACTAGGTGCTAAACTTGTAAATACATGAAACTTACGCATAAAACGTGTTTTGAACGTAAACGATACTTGATTCCGACACTTATACTCTTAATCATACTTGGTTTATACTTCTCATGCTTAATTTTATCTCAAACTATGTTTTTGTGGCATATATAGTCCTTAAAAGACCTTAAAACATCAAAATAACAAGTCGGGGGGCTAAAAGTGTAACATTTGAAACTTATTCCCGGATAAGTAAGTCCGGGCGGCCCGCATGGACTTACCTTGGTCCCTTACGCGACCCACATGGCCATCAGATTCGCAGAAAACACATCAGCTGCATATCTACGCGAATTTGGCACAAAATCCCAACACTTAAACTCACCTAATCACCTCTAAACACCTCCAATCACCACCAACCTCTTCCACTATAAATACAACCCTTCTCCTCACCATTTTACACTTTCACAACTCAATTCATCTCACAAATTCACTCTCAAAATCACTTGCAAACTCAGAATTCGGGCAGATTCATACTCTTACACTAAAGTGAGTATAACTTGCTCATTTCTTAACGAAATCACTCGATTCTTCTTCCTACTTGCTTGGATAATCATGGAGTTCGATTCCTTGACTTCTCCTGGGAGAAATCAGACCTGGAATTGCTCCGAAATCGTCCACAACCTTTCTGTTTTGTTTCATGTTCTTCAAAAGTTTGTTTAAACTCATCCCACTTGTGTCAAACACATCTCACACCTATGTCCTAATGCTTACAACCTCTCTTATGGTTGGTTAAGCTTAAAAACAAGGTTGAGACACTATAAATCAGAGGTTAAAACCTCAAATACTTTCTGTTTTGTTAGGGTATTTAACCCACAAATCATGTCAAGCTTAGATCTTGATGAATGAGTGATTATGGAACAACTTGGGTTGTCCTACATACAATCCTCACATGATTTGATGATTTCTCTTTAGTTAGGTTGTTTATATTATTGTGTTAATCCTTGTTCGTGACCCTCCTTGGTTGTCTTTACATCAAGTGAAGTGGTGAACATTCAAGGGGTTCCTAAATGGAAGCATGTTCTTCCTACCCCATACATGACATCTATGGTAACTCGAGGTGCCTAAATGAAGATCCTAATCTTGTACCTCCTACTTGAATTATTGGACTAAATAATATGTAATACTTAGCCTAAATATATATATACACTCATTCGAACCTTTAATGTTGAACTTGTGTTTATATGTTAAAGTAGTAGAACATCATCTAAGACCTAAACCTTGTTGTGATTCTTATGGGTGTTCAACTCATGAAAACATTATCATAACCCTTGTGGTTACCAAGTGTCATACAAGTGCTATGTGTTGAAGATGATTATTATTACATGTTATTCTCATAATTTATTTTTATGTTGTTTTAAATACCGAATCTCGACTCTAAGCATACTTGAACTTTAACCCTTACACATTCAACCTTTTAACCTCATCAACTCGTCAATAATTGGATAATTGGAAAGCATATGCAAACTTTTTGAGAGTATACTCGTATTTTCCCCCTTTTTACTTTTACCACTTTTGGGGTGTAACATGTTTACTTATCAAAACTTACACATGAACATTTTGCTTAAACACATGAACATTCCTATAACATGCTGGTATACGTGATGGCTTGATACTTTAAACTTGGGTGAAACTTATGTGTTGAACTTATCATTAACTTCGTACGAGCTAAACCGTGACATATGTAGCGCTATAGGATTAACGACCCGCCCGTAAACTTGTGGTTATGTCAAGAGCATGTTGCGTTTCCTTGGTTTGATATGTTAGACACATGCCATATTTATTGTTTATCTTGAATCACATGCTTGCTATGAGGAATTGTTTAAAACTTATCTTTTGTTATGTACGTACCAAACTTGTATACTCGCCTTTGCTTTTGCATTGAACTCTATTTTAAACATGTTACAGGTTGAGGATGATGATGCCATGAAATGAAGTAGCGTTGATATCTAGATACACATATAGACGTTTAGGTTAAATACGTTGTATAAATGTCATATTCGTTGTCGTATTGTTCTTTTTGTATTTAACATGTTGTATTTCAAATTTCATGTATTGTAACATTTATTTATGAAAGAAATCCATTTATCTTTAATTCTACTATCACAATTTAGCGTTATGTGTGATGAGCAATCTTTCTTCGTCTCACTCCGATGTTTCCGCCATCGGTTGGGGTGTGACACATGAACAACACTAGAATAACTAGTCGTTCTTTTCATTTAATTTTAGGAAGGAGATCATCAAGTGCGTGACTAACTGACTAAGTTCCGTCCGATTTCACATCTGATCAAGACAAGAAGTTGCGGTCAGAATGGTTAGTCTTATTTCATAAGACAAAAACAATTATGGGTCATTTGTCAATAATCTCAAGAAACTAGAAAACCATCGATTGTATTCTGGTTTGATGATGGTCACAAATTAAGAGGATTTGGGGTTCTTTTATTCATGTTAACGTCAATCACATCAAGAGGGTCGATGATGTGTCTGAAAGACATCATAGTTTTTAATGTCTAAACCCCCCATTTTAGTAAATGTTTAGTGCAATTTCACTTCGAATTGGTTAAATGTTTGTTAATTGGTATTTTGCAGGTTTCTAGTGTCACACCCCAACCGATGGCGGAAACATCAGAGTGAGACGAACAAGATTGCTCGAGACTTCATCACACTAAAGGTGACAAGTGTTTAGTGAACATTTTTATTTCATTGCTAACATCAAATACATTGTTTGAAATAAAATACATCGAGTTTGAAACCAAATGAATTACAACAATTATCGAAAGACTAAAGTAATAAACACAAATTAAAGTTTGGTGCATTTCTAGGCATCCTACTAGATTTCATGCATCATCAGCATCATCAAAATCCTGCAATACGTTTTAAAGTATAGTTCAATACAAAAGTATTGGCAAGTATACAAGTTTTGATTACTAGCATGTATGTATAAGAGTTTGAACAATCCACATGACAAAAATAGTTAACGAATTTGTGTAAACATGGAATGCAATTATACAAGTCAATCCTCTGATTACCGCAAGTATTAAAGACTTAACATGACCACAAGACAACGGGCAGTGCGTTATACCTATAGTGCTACACATGTTAAGGGGAGGCTCGTACGAAATTAATGACAAGTAAATCGCACAAAAGAATCATCCAAGTATACAAATCAAGTATCATGTATTTAAGCATGTATAATTGGATTGTTTATGTTTGTGATTTAAGCGTAAAGTATGATTTCGTGTGTTTAAATAGTATAACGTATTGCACCTAAAAGTGGAAAAGGAAAAAGGGTCATGTATACTCACAATTTTGCAAAAGCTTTCTGAATATCCGTGAGTGACGAGTTGTTTGAGAATGGAGAATCGAAGGTAAGGTCATAAGGCATTTGTGGAGTAGTTAGATTCGGGATTTAGAGTTCATGTACAAAAGTATGTATGCATAAAAGTATATCTAGTCTAAGTATTTGTTTTGACACTAAGTTGTATGTGATTTCATGAGTCCTAGTTTGCCCATTAGAATCAACAACGAGAGACTTAGAATCATAGATAAGTTAGCCTAAGTTCATGACGAATAATCATAAACCGGTTATCATCATAAATTCGGCCACGTTCATATATACACACATATTTATATAGTTATAATAATAATCCTAAGCTAAGTCCATCATGAGTTTCATAGATTGTCATGTAAGTCAAGCATGGAGGATTAACCTCATTGTATGATTCACCAATACACAAATCATCACAAGGATGATTCGGATGGTCATGAATGAAAGGAAAATAAAAAAAAAACTAAATAATATGTAACATCGAGTAGCCAAGTAAGATCTAACCCGGGTGAACCGTCCCAACATGGAAAGAGTTAAATAAGTGTTGGAAGCTAGACGGGGTTATGTTACTTTAAGACTAGCAAGCTACTTGGATTAACAAATAAAGACATCAAATGAGGTGTGAAACAAGTTAGGATAGCCAAAGCATCGAAAGTTCACATCTGCATCAAACATAAGTCTTGCCATATGAACTATGGTAGACATATGTGACTTCAACACTTGTGGGTTGTCTTAAACCCTAATAAAACATAAAGTTTAGAGGTTGTTTGTACCTCTAAACTTGTAGGAATCAATGTGACAACCCTCACAATTACAGGTATCCGTATAATTAATTAATATTTAATTTGTGCTTAATGACTGTGCTTGATTACAACTGTGATTAAAGTGCTTACTGAATTCTGTTACATACATACACATGCATCACATTCTGTACTGTCACTCCATTTATTACACACAAACTTTAGTGACAACAATGATGCACAAAGCACAGTTAGCACAGTGAGCGGATAACCTAGAGACATGCTGACAATGCCAGCTCCTAGACAGACAATGTTTTGAGGCCAGTATGAGCCAGGGATAGAATACTACACTAGTAGGGAGTGTAGGAAAATGAGGACCATAAAACTGCGTCACTAGGTGATAGTTATAGTGTCCGGAAGTGCCTAAAACACACATTAAATGCAGAATTCTGCAGTATATAACCAAAATTCAGCATTTAACAATTCTAGTAAAGTGCAAAAACTTGGCAAAATAGTCCTAGATATTTTCCAAAGTGTTGGGAATTTATTGTGTCACTAAAAATAATATAAAAGACACTTTAAAGATTTATTTAGCACTTTAACGGATCAACATCCAACCGAACAACCGAACTTTACCTGGAACATAAAAATATTGCCAAACACATTGTTTTTACTTTTCTGAGCTAGTTAGGGTCCCCGAACACCCTAACACACCTTATATTACATAACACACAATAACATACTAACTAAACACTTTAAACTTAACTAGATTGTAACTAGTTCCATCACAACCCAACCCCCTACTCGATGGTTATGTGGGGTGGGACAACCCCCACATTCTTTTGATTATTTTAATTAAGATGTTGTTGGTTAATGGAGCATTTTATATGATGGTTAAAGAACAAAGATGGTTTATAAATAAACACATAAGACAATCATCTTCTCACTTCAACACCCATCAAACTTCAAGCTTTCTCTCTTCTTCTTCTCCCCACTCACGGCCGCCACCACCATCCACCATACACCCACCATCAAGCTTCCATCCAAGCATTTTCCATACACTCAAAGGTGTTAGAGGTCCAACAAGCAAGCTTGGTGCACTCGGAAGCTCAAGGACCGCTCTAGTTTTCTTTTATCCACCACTTTTATGCTATGAAACTTCCCTAGCCTTGTGCTAGTAGTAAGTGCTTAAAATCTTCATCTTGTTCTTATTTTTAGTGGTTAATAGTTGATTGAATGATAAAATGTTAAGAAACTCTAAAGAACTTAAACTAGTCTTGAACAGAAAGGATGAAGAGTGGATAAAGAGAAGATGTATGGTTAAATGATGTTGTAATCATGTTGATCTTGTGTTGTTATGCTTAATACATGTTGTTGGTTAGTAGAAGTAAGATGGTTCATCACCCACACTTGCTAGATCATGTCTAAGAACATGAACTAGTAAGATGTTAAAGTTAAAAATATGAAGGATGATGAAACCATCCACACTTGAACTTGAATAACTATAAGTTTTCTTGAAAAATAAAGTTATACTTGTAGATCTAAAGATCTTTGAGTGGGTTTTCGGAAGAACCAATTGAAAAATACTAGTTTTGATTAAAACTCGGATCTTCTATGAACTAAAATCATTTTTAGTAATTAAACAAGTGTATGAACACTTGTGTAACAAGAAAATTCCACAAAGAAATATTTTTGGGAAATATGACTAGAAGTTGTGAAAATACACATTCTTTAAAAATAAAGTTTTTAAGAAACTAATCATATTTTTAAAGATAACAAGACCTACTAAATATGTTAGTAAATTACTACATATTTTTACAAACTTTCAAGTTCACAAGTTTATGGTTCATGTTTATTTTTGGTCAAGTTTGATGATTAGAAATTGTATATTATTGATTGTTGATTGTTTGAATAAATTTTTGAAAAGAAAATGATACGCTAGTAAGCGTGGACGCCTCCATTTACAAATTTCAACACTTAGAAATAATTTTCTAACAAATGTTTACAAATATATTTTTAACTTGGTTTTCAAAATAAACTTCGCCATGATTTTTATTTCAAAAATTACCAAGTACCGGAGGTGGATTTTCGTAAATAAAACTTGATAAATATATATTTAGAATATATATTTTATAATAAGACGCTTGTGTGATTATTTGATTATTTGTGAACTAGATATATATTATTTTTAGGGAAAAAAATAATACAACTTGGAAATATTATGAAATTTCAACTCCAAAATAATACTAAAACTCTCACGAAACAAATACTTAAGTTAAGCAAGTGTTGTTGTAATACGAAACGCTAAAACGTAACTTATGTAATTTTCAGAAAAACACTCTTATACGTGTATTTTGGTAAAATATTATTTTGGAAAGTTCATGAAGTAAAATATAATATTTTTGGGAAAATATATATATATTTTGGAGTTTAGATGTTTTAGACAAGTAAATTATATATATTTGCTAAGTGGGACTTAAAATATATTTTTTGAAATTATAACGTGTACATGTATAAAAACCCCCATCCTTGGGAATGAATGTACTTACAAAATAAATAAGAAGTGTGAATACGGAATAGTTACCTAACTATTTCTCCAAAAACGTTAAACCCTAAGCCAAGGCACGGCCATCCGTCTAATAGACATTAGTACGTGTAGGTCGTCACGCAGCAGGTTGAGTTGGAGACTTACGTTTCAGGATACGCACTTCAGTGAGTTCCTGTTTCCCCCTTTACTCTTTACTGTTTTCAGTTTTATACTTCGGAGGTGAAATACATGTGACAATTATTACAGACTTTTATATACATGGTATGGTTAGCTTAAGGAGGGTTTACTACTTAGATCATGTGAGTGGGTAGGTGGAACTTGAGGCCATTAATCCTCGTTGTAGGACCGAGGGTCATGAGCGATAGATCTATTTGGGTGTAGCGAGCCCAACTCCTGAGTCCACTGTGCGGACCATGGGTGACTTTGAGCCCGACGCAAAAATCTGCTAGGTTTGAGTCTTCCTGCCTCACTTTACACATATCATTGGCTTTGCAACCCAATGGTGATCTCTTTTTCCTTAATTGCTACATACTAGGGATTTTCATACATACAGACATATTACAAAGGTTTATACATACTCACTTTTACATGAACTCGCTCAACTTTTTGTTGATTTTTCAAACTACATGTATTTCAGGAAACTAGGGGATCTGGCAAGGTATGCACTCTCGTCAAGCTGCGTAGGAATAATGATGTCATCCGAGTTTAGGAAATGTGACCTTTTCCTGGACGGGTTACAAGTCTTAAACTGTGTTTTTATTCATGTGCTTTGGTTGTGTCTTGTGAACACATTTTAAATTATGTCATATCGTAATCTGTTTTAAGTGTCGACTTTTAAACAATGTTGTCGTGTTTACTTTTAAAAACTTGTTGAATGGATGAACATCATATGTTTTAATTCATATAGCATTGTTTTGATTGTGCTATGGTATTAAGAAGTCACACCAAAATAAACCCACGCTTCCGCAAAGCCAGGGTGTGACAGTCAAACTCTAACAAGTTCCACAACCATAGATGGGTTTAGGAAGTTGCTAGGTATGAGATTCAAGTAGAAAAAGTTGAGTTTATAGAAAGTTAACCAAATTTCTTCCAAAATAAAAAGTTTGGACCTCAAAATGGTGTTGTTCCACCTTGGTTTACCATGGTAAACCTGTGAAAACATTCCTAGAGGTGTTCCAAGTTTTGTAGAAGAAGAATTGGTGAAGAAAAATTGAAGAAAAATGAGTTTGAACTCGCTTTGTAATCTGCCCAAAAGTTGTATTTTCAGCTAAAATGAGAGCATTTTCAAAGTGTAATTGAGTTGGGAAAGTGAAATGGGAGGTAGTAAGCTTGTTTATATAGTGGATGATAAGGTTTAGGTGTTTAATGAGGTTTAAAGGTGATAGGGTAAGAAAAGTGGTTGAGAAAATAGGCCAATCCGTGAAAGGAAAATAACATTCTGCAGATTAAGGGTTTCATGGGCCGCGATAGATATGGCTTAGGGTATCGCGTCCCGTGGCGTCCCATTTTATCAGCCCCAAGTTTGATTTATTGCCTTTTGGCCCCTGAACTTAGATATATTCTTGTTATTTTAAGCCATAACTTCCATTTTTAGCACATTTTCAAGTATGTAACATGTATGCAACCATAATTTGAGTCTCGTGAATGCATGTATAAGTATTTGCACGTATAAAGAGTATCAAAAAACGTATTTAAATAACTGATTGCATGCATAACAAATAAGTATAAAGAACGAATTTCATTATGATCAATTCTCGGATTACAAGGATGGAAATGAAATACGATTACAAAGAGAATAAAAGTTTTCAAAAATAAAAATAGGATTACACTTTATAAATAAGGAAAGTATGAAATGCAAAGCGTTACATCTAGTTAAAAGATGTATTTCCAAGTGAAATACGAGCTTAATTGAAGTAATAAAAAACTAGTTAGATCGAGTTCTGTACGAGGCGTAGAGATAACTTTTTGACACGATTTCAAGTTTTATATTTAAAAAACACGATTGTAGGATCGTTGTGCGACCTGAATGAGTCGTTCAGAAGAGCTTATATCCGAATCTAAGGTGGAATTAAGAGAAACGGACTTGTATATAGCTTGATTCAATTTAAATGTCTCTATTATTGATATAACATCAACTTACAACCTGGAGACAATTTGGCAGCACTTCGTTACCAAATCAGAAAAGTTACAAATGAAGACCAAGACCTAGGTATTTATAGGCTTGTAATTTCGTACGAAATAGTCAAGGATAATTTCGTACGAAATTACCTACTGGTAATTTCATGAGAAATAGCCTTTAGCTATTTCGTGCGAAATTAGCTTTCCACACTTAAATCCTAATTTTCTCGTACAACGAGCCCTGATCTATCATTCTAAATATAGTACTTGATGCAAGACGAAGTCAACAGACATAGTGCACTAACAGACTCCCCCTTGGATGTTGACGGAGTCTTCAGTGTCTAATCTTCAGCATGACACATCTTCAGTCTTGATCAGTCTTTTTGCTCTTTCCGAATTGTCTAACATTGTAAGCATCCATCAATCTTTTCTTCTTCAATTAGCTTCTATCTTTGAATGTTATACCAGAATCTAACTCTGGCTTTTACAATAACATCTTTTAGAAACACTTTTCTCAGGCTCCCCCTTTCGTCAAGCTTTCGTGCTTTAGGGATCGTCACCTTGCTTTCTGGTTACAAACTCCTCCTTGCTTCGAGCTTGTCTTCAGACTCCCCCTTAGACTCAGCTGCCGGGATCGTACTCTGGAATCACATCTGCATCACTCAAACATTTATAACTAACAATGTTTTAAATTTCAATAATCAAATATCCTGACTCTCTAGCAGATTTTAACAGTCTAAGAATCCAACTCCCTCACAGTTAATCATCCAAGTCCAACTTAATGACCTTGGAGATATCACAAACTGTTTTTGATTTTTTATTTTAAAACTTCAAGTTTCAAATTAATGAACTTGTTTATTTTCAGAAACACAATCAACATACTAAGATTTTGAAACTTAGTTCTCAGACATCGGTTGTCGAAAATAAAGTAGAATCAAAATCTTTTGTATTTTTCTGAAACATAAAGAAAAAAAATATTTACAAGCAATATTTTTGTTTGAGTTTGCATCAGAGGATCATATCAGTTTTTAACAAATCACAAGTACCGTTGAGCTTAGTTACACATTAAGAATTAAACAATTCACTTAGATTGTCGATATACTGATCCATTTAAATTTTCACACAAATTTCAACTGATTCAGGATACGAATTAGGTGTATTAAGAACTTAAACTCGTTCATGTGTCCCACCTCTTGAATATACTCCCGTATCCAGATCCCAATATTCAGTCTTACAGGTGAATATACCTAGATGATATCTATAAAGGGTTAAATGCGAGACCGTGAGAGCTCAGGCAATTGCTTCCGCAAAATCAGAGAGATGACGGTTCGACTTTAGGTGTGTTCCCTTTAGAGAATCTTTTCTTCAACAGCACATGATTAGCATTTTGCAATGTTTCATCATTTTTTTATGCTGAGGGTGTGCTTTTATTTCAAGCATGCAGAAAGTATTATGCGGGGACTAGGCCATTGCTTCCGCATTATCAGAAGTCCCAGAATAATACCCCAGATATCACTAAGCATAAAGACCTAGTATCTCAGAAAGAGGGGTCCTTCAAACAAGATTTCAGGGGTTACCTATATATCCAAGTAGTGTTCCCCACAAAACAAGCAAGTTTGAATTTAAGTTTATATCCCGAAAAAGTTTACTAAATGTGTAAAAACCTATCGGCATATCATCAGTGAGACTGTTTAACGCTATATAATCATTACATTTCTTTAGCATACTATAACTGTCTACTGATGTACTATCATTTCCTCTTTTTACACAAAAACTCATTTTTGAATTTTATCATGTTTTTGGCTTTTTCAAATTCTCTAATGTTTTTGGATTTTCTGAAATATTCTCCCCCTAAAATGCAAAATCAATTAAAAAAATTTGACAAACCGAAACTGATAGCTTTGTCTCGCCATCCATTTTCTGCTTTTCGTGCATGAGATGCAGAATATATAACGTACCCCCATGATTTACATCACATTGATCTTTTACAGTTTGAAAACCGTTTTTCAATCTTGTGAAATTAATCGTGTTTTTCCGTCGTGAGGGTTTTGGCATATTCAAATAACAATTTTTTGTAATTTTTGAATTTTTGACAAATTTAAAAACAAACATATTTTTGGTTTTTTAAATTTTTGACAAACTAAAACATTTTTTTTTTATTTTTCAATTTTTAGGGTTTTTGAAATATTGTTTATTTATGTACAGAAATCAAACAAACTCCCTGTTTCAACCAACACAGGGTTCAGCAGCCTTCTCTTCCCCTCGTGCCAGGCTACTCCGATTTCCATTCTCACAGTCTTCAATTTTCTTGAGCACCTGCACATTCAAACTATTTAATCACCTGAACAATTTAGCCCAGGTCTGTTGAACCTTAGGCATTTCAACACAATATGCTTCATTCAACTTCGGAAAATCTTTGTCATTCTGAACAAAGACTTTTTCAATTTCGACTTCAACTTTTTCATCATTTACCGAAGCAATTTGTTTTTTAGCAGGCCAAGTCTGACCTTTAGGGGTACCTCTTTTGTAAAAATGTAAATCTTTTTGAACATTTTGATTTTGAACAACAACTTTTGGTTTCCAAAACTCGTTAGGTTTTGTTGCGTCAACCGTTGTTTTCCAATTCTGTGTTGTTCTTAATCTGGGTGTGTGAGAATTCCAGGTCTGTCTAGAATCGAACCTATTCGGGTTTGATTTCCAAGTTTGATTCGAAACAAACTTGTTTGTGTTGTACCTCCAAGTTTGTTTTGAGTCAAATTTGGTTGACCTTTGTTTCACATCCTCAGATTTTTGTTCTCGAACATTATCAGACTCCTTTTTCAACTCAAACTCAACAGATTTTAGATTCGGACACTTGCGTGCAAGATGTCATATTTGATCACATTTGAAACATGTTCGTTTTGAAACATCTTTGACCTTTGGTTGTTTTTTCTTTTGAGCATAGAACTCTTCATTAGACTGACGCCTAAATTGGAGTTCTTTCTCTTCTTCAGAACTTGTTACATGAACAAAATTCATCTTTGTCTGAAAATTTGGCGTTTCATTTTTCTTCCAATTTTGTTTCTTTTTATAACCCAACCCAGCCTTCATGTTCTTCTTTTTGTAACCAGGTTTGTTATAAAAAGTTTTGTGACCTTTTCCAGCAAACTTTGAAATCTCAGATTTTTCAATCTCAACCATTTTGAAAACTTTGTCAATCTTTTCTGAAATCACATTCTGAATCGGAAATACATTATCTAAGAATAATTTGTCCGATCCAATCATGGTATAAACCAATCCTTTTGAATCATCATTCAAATTTTTCTCAGATTTTAAGTTTTTCAGATATCCATCATGAAAATTACCTTCATTTTCATCTTGTGATTCAGATTTACCTTTTCCAACCGACTCTTCTTTCAGCACACTTTCAACGACCTTACCTACCACCTCTGAATCACTAGAATCATCAGATTTGGAATAGGTTACGTCAATGTTATCTGGCAATTGATCTACCATGTTGAAAACTTTTTCGACCTTTTCATCATCATAAAATGCAAACTTTTCCGGTGGTGGAACTTGATGAAACTCTGAGCCAATGCCCTTTTTGTTTTGCTCAGAATCTTTACCATCCGGTTTTATGTTGAAAATTCTTTCAAGTACATATGATGACGCATGATAACTTTTTAACTTGTTGTTATCCTGTTCTAAATCAGCAATCTGATGCTTTAGCTTAGCAACATCCTCAATGTAAGAATTTACAACTTGTTGCTTTATTTCATAATTTCGCTTAAATGTATTAGTTGTTTCAGAACAGTAATCCAATCTTGATTGAACAAATTTCATTTCACTTTTCACCTTTTCATATGACTCTTTTGTAATGTGATAAGCCAATTTTATTGAATCATATTCTTTTTTCATTTCTTGACAATCATTTTCTTTTTGAAAACATTCTTCTTTCATTTTCAAAACGTTTTCTTTCAAAACTTCATTTTCTTTTTCTAATTTTTTATATTTTTCCGAAAGTTTTTCATCATTATCTCTCAAAACGTTTTCATTTGCTAACATTTCTTTGTATTTATTTATAAAAACCTCTTCCATTTTTGTGAATTCAAGATCTCTTGTTCTGAACTTTTCGTCTTTTTTAGTACAAGCACTGCATGGTTTCATGCATTTCCTGCACTGTTCAACAGTTTCATTTAAGACTTCAGAATCAACCTCAGTGATTGGCACCTTGATGTTTTCTGCTACATCTGTCTGATCAACATCTTTCTGCTTCAGCTCAGTTTCACTCTTCTTTTCATCACCAGCATCAACACCACTAACAACCTTCGAAATCTCATCCTTCACTTCAATCAAACTTTCAACTTTCTTCTCATCTTCTTCAACTTGCTGTTCTTTTGTAATAGCTTCTTTCATAACAACTTCTTCTTCTACCTTCTCTTCCTCAGCAATCTTCACATTTACAACTTTTACAGCTTCGACTTTCACTTCTTCAGCTACCTTCTTCAACTCTTCAACCATACACTCAACATTCTTCTTCATTATTTCCTTATCCCTCTTCCTCAGACTTGAAGTCATGACATCTCTTAAGAGTTTTTCAAACTTTTTCACATATGTTTTATCTTTTCCAACATTTGTATAGTATTCGACGGATCGAGGGATTACTAAAAGAACATCATCAAAGATTATGTCCTTTTTGGAAACAACCGGTTCTCCATTTCTATTGACATAGCATTCTCGTTTCTTGTCCCATCTCTTATTGCTGACAACATCTTCATATTCTTCTTGCATATTGTCAATTTTGCTCCAAGCAATATTTCTTTCTCTGTATGTTTTCTCTTTTAGAATCTCTTCTCTGGTTTTCTCTTTGATTTCAGCTATAACATTTTCTTCTTTGTTTTCCTCTTTAATTTCAGCAATAAAAACATAATGGTTGCTCTTTGATGAACTTCTACCATGAGCTGTAACTCGATTGTCAACACGATCTTCTTCTGGTAGAATCTGACTCCAATCATATCCTTCGTCATCATGGATTACAGCACATGCTCTTGATTTTTCTCTAGGATTATTTTCAATCATCTTTCGCTCTTCTTTGCTACGGTGGTAGATTGCCTTTCGGTAATAATCATCATTGAAAGGATTTTCATTTCCACCAACTGCAGAATTGTTGCATTCTCTCTTGAAATGACCTTTTTGTTTACATTTGAAGCAGGTCACTTTGGACTTGTCAAATCCAAGCTTTGTTGATGGTCCACCGTGCTTTCCAGTAATCTTCATATATCTCTGAGCTATGCGGATGCAACTTGCCAAACACCAGCGAATATCAATGAGTTCCATTTCTTCAGGATCAATCTGGTCGTAGTCTTCTTTGGTTAACTCTGAATTTCCAATTTTACCAGCTACAAGACCTTCATATGATTCCAGAACAGATGCAAGAAAGCTCATTTGCTGTTTAGCAGCATTGATGCTCATTGTAGGAGAATTCTTAAGCTTAAGAGCAATGTTGCACAGTATCTCCTCTGATTCTTCAGAATTAGCTTTAGAAGAAAATGAATGATAACCCGGATCATAACTTGATGAGCTTTTCTGAGGTTCTTTTGTCCTCTCACCACTGAATGCTGTCTTTGGTGATTCACCAACTTTCACTGAAGGTAAATTACCTTTGTAATACAAACCAACATTCTGTTGATGTGAAGAACTGCTCATCTTGTTTTGTTTCTGCAATTCAAGCTCATGAGTTTCAATCTTTTCAATTAACACATCGAGAGAAATTGTTTCATACAAAGCATCATTTTTCAATATAAACACAAACGTTTGCCACTGATCAGTTCGTGGTAACGCTTCTATGATTTTGTCAATTATTTCTTCTCTCGTTTTCTCAATCTTAAATCTTTCAAGTTCAATTTTTAAATGACAAAAACATTCAATCATTTGTCGAACTGATTCACTGTTAAGACTGTCAAATAAATCGAATTCTTTCTTTAACAAAGCAATTTTATTCTTTTTGATTTGTTTACCCCCCTCAGCTTTAACCCTTAAAGCCTCCCAAATAGATTTTGATGTTCCGTCATGTTGTAGTAACGCAAACATGTCATTTCTGATTGACGATTGAATTAAGGCAATCATTCTCTGTTCAGCTGCAAATTCTAACTTGACTTCTTTGGATAAACCTTTTAGAGGAAGATCTTCTCCTTTATCATCGGTCGGCCTTTTATAACCAAATTCCAAACAAAACCAGCTCTAGTGTGCATAGGCTTTTGCCCAGTTAATGAAACGTTCTTTCCACCATGTATAGTCTTCAATACTTTCAAGAGTTGGTGGTTTTGAATGTGTGCCGTAAAAATTATCATGTTTAATGTTTTCATTGATTGCTTTTGTTATGGTTTTTGGTGTAACAGTTGAAGTTTCGGAAGATTCTGATGTTAATGCGTTGTAGAACGTGTTGTAGAATTCTTCAGCCATGATAAGAACTTCTTGAATTTCGAAATAATCTTGATGTGAAAAGTCCACTTTCAAACGAAATAGAGATCTTCAAACGAAATCACTTGTTGAAGCAAAATAACCTCTCAAGCAAAATACCCTCCTCAAACGAAATAACCTGGACAACAGTTTCAAGCGAAATAACAATACAAGCGAAATTAGAATCTTCAAACGAAATTTAATTTCGTACGGAATTACAAACAAATTCAAACGAAATCACAACTTTGAAACGAAATTGTAATTTTGTATGGAATATCTCAAGCAAAATTATAATTCCGTGCGAAATTAGGTGCAATTTCAAACGAAATTATGCTGATGTCATCATTTCGGTCAAACTTTTGTCAAATTGATCAGGTTTTAGCTCGATTTTAGGTCCAATTTTCTCAAGGCTTTGTTAAAACACTGTTTCGCATGTAATGTGTGAAATTCAAACCATTTTAACCGTAAAAAGTTGATTAAATTGAAAAAGAAGATGTAGAAGTCAGAAATCTGATGAAATCAAGCTGAACTCTTCCTCCTGAGCTCCGATACCACTTGTAGGATCGTTGTGCGACCTGAATGAGTCGTTCAGAAGAGCTTATATCCGAATCTAAGGCGGAATTCAGAGAAACGGACTTGTATATAGCTTGATTCAATTTAAATGTCTCTATTATTAATATAACAACAATTTACAACCTGGAGACAATTTGGCAGCACTTCGTTACCAAATCAGAAAAGTTACAAATGAAGACCAAGACCTAGGTATTTATAGGCTTGTAATTTCGTACGAAATAGTCAAGGATAATTTCGTACGAAATTACCTACTGGTAATTTCATGCGAAATAGCCTTTAGCTATTTCGTGCGAAATTAGCTTTCCACACTTAAATCCTAATTTTCTCGTACAACGAGCCCTGATCTATCATTCTAAATACAGTACTTGATGCAAGACGAAGTCAACAGACATAGTGCACTAACAACGATAAAATACAATCACTGAATACGACACGTTAGGGCAAGTGCACTCATTGTTGGCGTAGTATAGCGATGACAAGATATCGAGATCGTCTAAGGACACAAGGGGTCTTATACTGGGATGTGGTCAATGTCTAGCCAAACCAAAAGTAGAAAATTGTTTTAAATTTTTCAAATTTATAAATATTAAATTAATAAAGAAAATGATATATGGATGAAAACAATTATAGTCACAAGAAAGAATCACTTTGGTTCAACTTCCTTTTAGTAACAATATTAACCCCCTATGGATTTCTAAAAGATCATTATATGAAAAAAAAAAAAGAAATAGCTCCTTTCCTGGTTACCAAATCATACGCCTCTTCGAAAAGTTGTCGAGATTACTCGCTACATGTCAACCACCTAAAGTCATTCTTTGAAGAAAACGAATGTGATTGTGTTAATATCATACAGTGGCAGGCTCCTATATACAAGAGTAATGGAGATGAACTTATATCAAGTCCTCAATGCTTAGATTATGCTACCACATTGAGGTAAGAATTACCGAATCCAAAGTCTTGAAACATAACCTCTAACTCTCTTCCAAGTGATGAACATGTTATTAACTACACATACATAGAAAAGGTGAATGGTTGACTCAACAAACACATGGTTAATGATATTTCTTTAAAGAATTTAATAAGTTCACTTTCAATATAGTGATTACTTGCTTAAAGTCATTAATACACACCTTAAGTGTAACATCCGTCAAAATCGAAACTCCGAAATCCGACCCGGATTGTAAAACGGGACCCTTTTTTCAAATTGAATAAAAATGAATTTTTATTATGTTTATTATTTTAAATATTTAAATAATTTTCACAGTTTAAATAATAAATTATCATCACGCATCGCGTTTGATTAAAAACTGAACCAAAACATTAATTTAATAAACCACCTTAGTTAGTTCGGTTAGATTTACATAAGTGAAGCTTTAACGAAGTTAGATTAGTTAGTTAGTGAAAACATGTTAAATGATTGTTTTCGTACTTGATAGAAACTTAAGGTAAAATAAATTAACTAACTAGGTTAATTTTTACCTAGTTAAGTTAGTTAGCCTAGTTACCAAAGTACAAGGACCTGGCTGTCAAGTTTTGAAACTAGTTTATAAGAGGAATTCACTTATTCAACTAGTATTAAGAGTTTAGAACATATTTGTGTATCTTGCGAAACCTGAGGGGGGCTTAGTGTAAACTAGAAGCTTGAAAGTTATAAAAGAAAATAATAAGGGAGAGGCAAAGATTCGAACCCGCGACCTCAACCCTTAAAGTGTGCCACAACACCAGCTGAGCTACTGGTCTCTTTGGGTATAAAGTTGGAACCTGCTATATAAATATGAGTTTTGAAATTTCGTTTAAAAGAAAAGAAATAAAATGTGTGGGACGGGATTCAGATCCGAACACACGATTTAACAAACCAATATCTGACCAGCTGAGCTGCAACCAGTCTTGTGATAATTTTTGACATGTTTAATATAAATATAAAAACTGAACGCGATCATCTTCTTCTTCATTGAAACTGAAAAAAGCAACCCGGTAACTCCCAAACTAGACAAGAAAATTTCAAGGGTTTTTGATGTGATTAAAATACAACATATAAATTATATTAAATACGGCGTAAAAGCAACCCTTTTTTAGTACTAATATTGGAAAAAGCTTGTGTTTTCGTTCCTTTTTAATTTTCAGGGTCAAAAGAACTTAAATGTGTAAAAAGAGCAAAAAGACAACAAAAACCACCATAAATACAAAAAAGAAGGAATTGCCGCAACTTGCCAAGCCCCAATTCACATCCAAACCACAAAATAGCAAGAACAAAAGACTTGAGACAGGGTCGTGTCCAACAGACACGGGCCGTGTCCAAAGGTGGATGCTGTGTAGAAGAAAAGAGAACTGCAAAGACAAAACTGGCAGCCAACACGGGGCGTGGTCAACTCAAAGATTTTCAGAATCTGCGATAGTACAACAAGTACTTTGGCCACTGGCCGTGCCGTTGACACATAGGGCCATGTTAGTACAAGAACTGGGAAACTGTTAATGAGGAAGAGAGAGAAATGACCACGGGGCCATGCCAGGCGGGCACAGGCCATGGTGGAGCTTCTGATTATAGCTATAAATAGAAGTGCTTGATTCCACTTCAAATCATCCCTTGGCAAACCACTTCTCTCTCACTTGCCACCACTACAACACTATCATCCACCACCATCATCCATTTTCCATCTTTTAGAGTGTGTGTAGTCTCGGGATCCAAGATTGATAGTAAGATTGTTAGTCAAACAAAGGCCATGCTTGGCTAAACTATTGCATCACCTGGTGAAGACATATCTTTTATGTATTTCTTTTATAATTTCCAATCTTTGGCAACTTTTTAATTGGGTATATATTAATGACTTTAATAATTAGTTTTTTATATTGCAAGCGAATCTACTTAACCATTCTCCATATGTCATTTATTCATAAATTTGTGTCTTTACGGTCTATATAAAGCACGTTAACTACTTGGAATGGGGTTAGAAGGGTGGTTGGGTAATTCTATGTCTCGTTCAGTGTATAAATCCTGCGAGAACCTGGTTCAAGTTTAGTACTACTCCATGGATTGGCCGGGAACTACTGCTAAAACTTTAAACCAACCCCGTGAGGACTGTATCCCTGCTGACTCTGACCAACGGGTTGAGGGTGACCGCTGCCTGGAAGGGGGGCCACCATATTTTGCATTAATAACTTACTTAATTATCCTTCAATATTCTGACCTAGTGGGATTGTATCCTTGCTGAACCAAACCACTAGGTTGAGGGAAACGTCTTCTTCACAAGAGGGTCCTACTACTATAACTATGATAATCACTTAAAATGCCCAGAGTGCGGAAATCATCAAAAGGGTACATGAAAGATAAGTCGGATCCAAGTAATTCTTTCTTGTCTGTCTGTTTTTAATTTTTATTTTATTTTTTTGTTTTTATCTTTTTATTAGTTTAAAAATTCTTTTCTCAAAGTTTGGTTCGATTAGACGTTGACGATAAGTCGTACTAAAAACTCTTGTGTCCTTGAACGACCTCGGTATCTTGCCATCACTATACTACGTCCGCAATGTGTGCACTTGCCCTAGCGTGTGTGTAGAGTGATAGTAGAATATCGTGTTCTATAAATTTAAAACCTTGAAATCGGCGAGTAAAAAGAGCTTAAAATATAGATACCCGCACGCACGTCAAGTTTTTGCCACCGTTGCTGGGGACACAAGAATTTTAAGAAAGCTTAAAATTGATGATCTAATCATTTTCTATCTTTTTTCCCCTCCTTTTCTCTTAAAATTCCGCTTTTTGCAGATTTAGCACGAGGTTGTCTGGGATCAGCACGGGGCCTTGTTAAATCTGCAGTATCTGGGAGAATCTGTTTTCTTGTTACTAGAACATTGACACGAGGCCGTGTTACAGGAGCACGGGGCCGTGTTGAACTTTCAGTATCTGGGAACTTGAAAACAGAAAGTTCTCCTGGACAGCATGGGCCGTGCCAGCACAGCACGGGGCCGTGTTACTCTTCTGATCAGGCTTTCTTTTGTTTTTTATCGTAGAAAGTCACGCAATGCTGTATAATTCACAGGAATACAGTCTGGTGTATGACCTCTATCTCCGACAAAGACATAAAAGTACCGCTTGACGAACCCGAGCGCTTTTTAAGAAAACGACTTAAAACAAAAACCAACAAAAAGCCTCGATACAAAACCCCCCTATGGCGGATCAACGCACTCTCATGGATTACCTACGGCATCCGATCGGTAATCTTGGAGCCGCTATTAACCCTCCTAATGTCGATGCTAAAAACTTTGAGCTTCGGCCACACCTTATCCAAATGCTCCAAAATTCTGCCACTTTCCATGGCCTAGCCGATGAAGATCCCCATTTACATATTACCAACTTCTTGGAAATATGTGACACCTTCCGGATCAACGGAGCCTCCCGCGATGCCGTTCGACTCCGTATGTTCCCTTTTCCCCTCTAAGACCGAGCGAAAGCTTGGTTAAACACCCTCCCAAGTGGGTCCGTACACACTTGGGATGAACTTGCCCAAAAATTTCTCTACAAATATTTCCCTCCCGCTAAAACCGCCAAACTCATGACTGAGATTAACACGTACTCTCAAGAAGACGGGGAATCCTTGTACGAGACACGGGAAAGGTTCAAGGAGCTATTAAGGAAATGCCCACATCACGGTCTTGAATGTTGGCAACAAGTGTCCACCTTCTTCAACGGACTCTTGCCGCACACAAGGCAAATCCTTGATTCTGGCTCCAGGGGACTCATTGGGAATCGGCAACCCGAGGAAATTTATAATCAAATTGAAGAACTTGCTCAAAACAGTTTTCAATGGCACACTCCTAGGGGCTCAAAATCTATAGCCCCGGGTGCCCACAAAGTGGATGAATCCACTTCTTTGCAAGCCCAAATCGAAGCCTTAACTAATAAAATAAAGAAACTTGAATTGAACAAAACGGCTTCGGTTATGGCTTATGAAGGATGCGACGCCCCCCATGAAAACTGAGTTGTATGAAAGATCTAGAAAGTCAAACCGAAGTGGTAAATTACCTAAATAACCGGCCACGACCACTGGGAGTTCAAAGTAATACTTTCACTCCCGAGTGACGTAATCATCCCAACTTTAGTTAGAGAGAATCGGGGGGTAATAACCAACAAAATCAAAATCAACGATCTAACTTTCAACAACAACCACGAAATGAGCAACAAGGTTTTCAATCACAACAACAAGGAGGAAGAGAAAGGCTTGAGTATATCATCACTCGCCTCTTCTCCGAATCCGATAAAAGATACTCGGAAAGGTTCTCACAAACTGAAGCAGAAATTAGAAACCAAAGGGCTAGTATCCAAAATATGGAAAAAAAATTAGTCAATTAGCCTAACATTTCTCCGAAAGACCACAAGGAGCCTTACCGAGTAACACCGAAACAAACCCAAAAGCCCAAGTAAATGTAATCAATTTACAAAGCCGGAAGGTAGGACCCGAGAGTGAGCCAACCCCACAACAAACCGACCCAATCCACGCTAAAACACCCACCGATACTAACCAAGAAAATACTCAACCCCAAAACACCGACACAACCAAACCACCACCGGTCCCTTACTCTGATCGTTTACTTCGGAAAAAGACAGACGAGCAATTTACTAAGTTCATGAGCCTGGTTAAACAACTCCACATCAATCTTCATTTTGTAGAAGTCCTCACTCAAATGCCAAGATATTCCAAGTTTATGAGAGACTTCCTCAATCACAAAAGGAAGATTGAAACCATCTAACAAGTCATCCTTAGTGAAGAATGCTCGGCGGCACTCCTCAACAAGCTCCCCTAAAAGAAGATTGATCCCGGAAGCTTCACCATTCCTTGCTCTATTGGTGGATCGCCAATAAGCAATGCACTCGCCGACTTGGGGGCTAGCATTAATTTAATGCCGGCCTCTATGTTCCACCGACTAGGATTGGGTAAGCCCCATCCGACAAAGATTAGCATACAACTTGCGGATAGATCGGTAAAGTACCCTCTAGGTGTCATAGAAAACTTATTGGTAAAGGTAGGAGAATTTGTTTTTCCGGCCGACTTTGTTATCCTAGACATGAAAGAAGACACCGAAATCCCAATCATACTAGGACGACCCTTCCTTGCCACCGCACGAGCTATGGTGGACATGAGTAACAGACAACTAACATTGAGGGCTGGTGAAAAAGAGATCAAGTTTGAAGTTGGGCAATGAGCGGAGGATGATCCGGTCAAATACCTTAACGCGATTTATTCAAGCTTAGACGACGCATCACAACGATACAACTTGAGATGTGAGTCATCCCGCGCGGGTAACATTTGATAGGCTTTGGGTCTAGCCAATGACCCTTATAAATGTGGCGCACCATGGAGGCATTCCATGGACTATCCATTAGTTTAGTAGTTTATTCTTAGTTTAAATTTAGTTTAATATCTAGTTTAATGTTTTCTTTTGAGTATTTAGCTTTGTAGGAGTAAGACACGCTCAACATAGGGAGATGGATGATGAAAAATGGAACCCATACACGTAATCAGAGAACTACTGACTCATTAATACAAAATAGTGGCTGCAGCTTGGGGCCGTGCTTACCCAACACGCCCCCGTGCCCAACTTACTGTTGTCAAAATTTCTTCTGCCAGAAGGTAGCACAGGCCTGCTCACCCAGCACGCCCCCGTGGCCACCCCACTGTAAGTCTTCTGATTTTATTTTGTTACTGGCACTTTGGACACGGGGCCATGTCCCCATAGCATGCCCCCGTGCTGCATGTGCCAGTAACCAAAATTTTTTGTTATTTTCACAATTTTTACACATTTTTCCAAAATAAATCCTATTTGGGACACATTGAGGGCAATGTGTAATTTAAGTATGGGGGGGGGGGGATAATAAAAACCTTGAATCCTTTGTCCTAAATCAAGCCTTACACAAAACTTGCCTTGGAACATCTAATCACCCCAAACTTTTTCAAAATTTTTCTTTTCATGTTTTTACATATCTTAGTTTAGTGGGGTAAACAAGTTCTAAAAATTATGTTTTTAAGAATTTACAACTGATAGCGTCGTGATAAAAATAACCAATTTAGAAAATTACGAACACGGACATGACAAATCTTTGTAAAATTTGATTATATATACATTTTTACACTACAACCCTTTTCCCACGAAAAGTGAGTTTTGAGCCATCACCGAGCATACAAATATACATTTTTACTAATGCCTCAATTTTTGTTTCTTGTGTGAATAGCCTGTTTGGTTCTCACGGATCTAGAACTTGACAATGCGATGCGTTCCAAGCCCTTACCGACAAAAATCCAAGTAAGTAAATGTTAGGGCATTAGGATAAACCCAATTTTTATAAACAAAACCTTTGTTTTTCTTTGATTTATACAAAATAATCCCCCTAGTTAAACCCCTTAAACCTTAAAAACATTTTCATTTTAAACCCACAAAAAAAACCTTTTCATTTTTCATCTTTCATTTTTGTAAACTTACCGATTATGAAATTACGATTACAGCTAAATTTCAACTTTAGCAACCGAAAAAAAAACAAATCAGAAAAATATGCCAAAGTATTTTTTGCTAAGCCACAAAGCAATAGAAAAACCGATATTTTACGTTTTTCACCCTTTTTCAATAAAACATACCAAACTAGAACCACCACCTACCCTTTAAAGCCCTCTTGATATTTATAAGGATTTAACGTCAAAATGAGGAGGTTTGATCGATTGTTAAGCCTATGGTAGGAGTAAGTTCCAAAACGGGCACGAGCATTTTCACTTAATACATCATCGGCCGAGTGTTGAGTGCCACTTGTGAGGTGTGTAAATTTGTATATAACTAAATAGAATTTTTTAAAGGCATGTTTATGCCCAAAGTAAATAATTTTTCTTAAATTGTGTTTTAAATCAATCATGACGAATAGGATTGTAAATAAAATAAAAACAAAATAAAATTAGAACTTGGATTCCTGACACTCTAAAGATGAGATAAAAAACCTTCTCTTCTACATATTCTGTTTGGGTGTGTAAGCCACGTAATAGAGTTTTGCTTGAGGACAAGCAAAGATTTAAGTGTGGGGGTATTTGATGTGATTAAAATACAAAATATAAATTATATCAAATACGGCGTAAAAGCAACCCTTTTTTAGTACAAATGTTGGAAAAAAGCTTGTGTTTCTGTTCCTTTTTAATTTTCGGGGTCAAAAGAGCTTAAATGTGCAAAAAGAGCAAAAAGACAGCTAACACCAACATAAATACAAAGAAGAAGGGATTGTCGCAACTCGCCAAACCCCGATTCACATCCAAACCACAAAATAGCAAGAACAGAAGACTTGACACGGGGCCATGTCCAACAGACATTGGCCGTGTCCAAAGGTGGATGCTGTGCAGAAGAAAAGACAACTGCAAAAGACAAAACTGGCAACCAACACGGGGTCGTGCTAAGCCAACAACGGGCGTGGTTAAGTTAAAGATTTTCATAATCTGTGATAGTACAGCAATTAATGAGGGTGTGGTTAACAAAAGACAAAACTGCTGTTGACACACGGGGCCGTGTTAGTACAAGAACTGACAAGCAGTTAATGAGGAAGAGAGAGAGAGAAATGACCACGGGGCCGTTCCAGGCAGGCACGGGCCATGGTGGAGCTTCTGATTTCAGCTATAAATAGAAGTGCTTGATTCTACTTCAAATCATCCCTTGGCAAACCACTTCTCTCTCACTTGCCACCACTCCACCACCACTACAACACCATCATCCACCACCATCATTCATTTTCCATCTTTTTGAGTGTGTGTGTGTAGTCTTGGGATCCAAGATTGATAGTAAGAGTCTTTGTCAAACAAAGGCCATGCTAGGCTAAACTCTTGCATCACTTGGTGAAGACATGTCTTTTATGTATTTCTTTTATGATTTCCAATCTTTGACAACTTTTTAATTGAGTATGTATTAAAGACTTTAATAATTAGTTTTTTATATTGAAGGCGAATCTACTTAACCATTCTTCATATGTCGCTTATTCACATATTCGTGTCTTTACGGTCTATATAAAGCACGTTAACTACTTGGAAGGGGGTTAGAAGGGTGGTTGGGTAATTCTAGGTCTTGTTGAATGTATAGATTCTGTGAGAACCTGGTTTAACTTTAGTACCACTCCATGGATTGGCCGGGAATGACTGCCGCGACTGAGAGTAAGAAACCGCTTGAACCCCTTATTCATAAACTACTATTAAAACTTTAAACCACCCCCGCGAGGACTGTATCCCTGCTGACTCAGACCAACGGGTTGAGGGTGACCGCTGTCTGGAAGGGGGCCCACCACATTTTGCATTAACAACTTACTTAATTATTTTTCCATATTCCTACCTAGTGAGATTGTATCCTTGCTGACTCAAACCACTAGGTTGAGGGTAACGTCGCCTTCACAAGAGGGGTCTACTACTATAACTAAGATAATCTCTTAAAATGCCTAAAGTGCGGAAATCATCAAAAGGGTACATGAAAGATAAGTCGGATCCAGGTGATTCTTTCTTGTCTATCTATTTTTTATTTTTATTTTATTTTTCTGTTTTTATCTTTATATTAGTTTAAAAAATCTTTTCTCAAAGTTTGGTTCGATTAAACGTCGATGATAAGCCGGTACTAAAGGCTCTTGTGTCCATGGACGACCTCGGTATCTTGCCATCTCTATACTACGTCCGCGATGGGTGTACTTGCCCTAGCGTGTGTGTAGAGATAGTAGAATATCGTGTTTTAAAAAATTAAAACTTGAAATCGGCGATTGAAAAGAGCTAAAAATATATTCAAAAAATATAGACACCCGCACGCATGTCAGTTTTACTGGTTATACTGATTCATTTTCACCCCCAATCAACTCGCATTAATGAGTATTAATGTTAGAATTAACTAATCATCCGTTTATGTATCCAAAATTCGATCTATTTAAAATTAATCATGTTCACCATTAAAGTTTCTTGATACGCTTTTGGGTTTCATATCAATACGCAAAGTTAGGTTGCAATCTTAACACCATTTCAATCCTTTGTAAAAACTAAAGAAAACCACATTGAAAGCTTCGTATTTTATCACCTCTACATCGCGAATTTAATTGAAAATCGAATCTAGGGCTTGTAACTTGTGCGGATGATATCTCCTTCAATTCTCAACCTTTTCAGGTGATTCCAAAGCCCAACTTGTTTAATTTTTTGTGCTCTACAAAATCCCTCTATCAATTTTAGTGATATGAGGCTAATTTATCCGAATCTAATTTTAGTTGAAACTAGGGTTCTTCATGCATAGAATTTGGGGCTTTTAGATTTAGACTTGTGTTTTGATGAAATTGAATGTATAATATTGTTATATATCATTCTAGTATATTGCGTGTAAATTTTGGGAATTTTTGGATATCAATTGGAATTTTGGTGAATTATTTATGTTTTAATTTCTTGATAAATCAAATAAAAATACAAGATCTTAAGTAAATTCAATAAATATTTTTTATTGGTTATTTCAGATTATATCAACACTAGGAAATTTCTATATAATTTTTCTTAATTTTTGGAAATTCATGAATTTAATTTGGATTTATACATATTTTAATTATTTAAAAATACTAGGTTTTCACAAATAAATTCTATGAATATTTTGTTTACTGATTTTTATAGATTAAATAACTGTAGTGGGAATTTTATATAAATCTTCCATAATTGTAGATAATCATTTATTTAAAGAAGTTATGGAAATATAAACAAGTAAATTCCTTTATATAATTAATTATTATATGTGATAATCATTTAATCTGCTATATAAAATTATTAGATGGTTTAGTGAATTTATTTAAATATAGGCATTTACAAAACTATTAAACCCTGTTAGATTGATAATTCTAAGAATTTTTCTTGGTAAATAATTATAGAAATCTATATATATAAAATTATATTGGTTTGGTTATTTTGTCAAATAATTATTTTATATAATTAAATCACCAAATAGGAGAACCCAATTTTCTAAAATTAATATAATGTCCATTCGTTCAAGTTTTTCATTTATTTGGTTATATTTATTCTAGTGTGATTTAGTCAATTGTTTTACCTTGAGTACTCGTACGATAATTCTCGTAGATTAACTTTTCGCAACCTGTGAGTAATCTCTTCCATTTTTCCCTTTTTAACATTCAAATTTTGGAGTGCATCATGTTACACTTTTTGATTTACTTAACATGCTATGATCAAGTGTTATTATGTGAACGTCTTATGTGTATTCTATTAATCTATATGTTATCTGATGTCAAGTCTATTGCATGCTATTGTGTCTAGTGGATCCACGGCTGAATAGGTTCCCCATGAGCATGGGTTGTAGCCTAGTATCGTCAACAATATTAGAATCTCTCCTCGGGGCTTGAGCCTAATGCACGCTATTGTCAGGAGTCTATTTATTTTGGTTGTTTATGTTGTTATTTGACTGTGTATTCATGTTTGGTAAATTTGGATATATGGATATGTTGACTATGATATGCGACCATTTTCATACTAACCTTGAGGTGCATGTTAAATATATTTCTTATTAAAAATAAATATAAATCTGTTTTCTATAAAAGGAGGAAATAATTTACCAACATATTTGTTGACCCAAAAATATATTTTTTCTAATGTGATGTAGCTTTTCAAAGTCGATGAACAAGTGATGAGGACACGTAGCATGAGCCTTAGGAAATTAAATTGAAATCTTATGATATGTTTGTTTTTGAACAATGTATGAGTAATTTTGATTGTTAAATGTTGTGTGACAAATTTAAATGGGCATACTTTAAATATCGTAACAATGATTAGTTGTCAAGAGCTATGGTGTTAGTGCATATTTCGTACGTCTGCCACTGGGCGAATAGTTAGATAGAGCGTGTGTTGAATATTGTATAGTATGGAGAAAGTTGGACAGGTTTTGAAATTGTCAAAGCCAATCCATCGGATGGCAATCCGATCGGGTAGTACATAGTGTGTGATGTCTATAAATAGGGGGTTGGGGCTCCCATTCGGACAAGCTTTTGGTTCCCAGAGGGGAAATGTTGTCCAACTGGTCTTGCGGTGCTGTAAACGTCGAATAATCAATAGAGACCAGATTGAAATTGACTGCTCAGTGTCGTAACTATCTTCTACTCCTTTCTTAGTCGTAATAAATGCACCGAACACGTCGTTTTGGGATCAAAGCTCCGTCAAACTCACCGGATCCTGGAGTTAGCAGCGGTATCAGAGCTACGGTACTGATTTAATCGATCTAACAGTCGGTTAAATCACCCAAAGCTCATCAATTTTGGGTTAAACGAGAGTTTTGACGTTAAACAGAGAAAATCATCAAAATAAATGTCAATTCACGGATGGATTTTGGAATTGAAGACATCATTCTGTTCGGAATTGATTCGCGCATAATCCTGTGAAGTTTCATCATGAAATTCACACAAATAAAGATTCTGGATCGAAAAAAATATGATTTGGAGTGTTCTTGAGCTGTTAGAACATTTCCAATCGGATGGCATTCCGATCGGATGACCATCCGATCCACATCACTATCTTACTTGAAGGTTTATTGAAGATGTTTTCAACCGGATGACAACCCGATCGGATGACAATCCGATCAGATGACCATCCGATCCATTTCACTATGGGATGTTTGAGAGATAAGTTGTTATCAATCGGATGACAATCCGATCGGATGACCATCTGATCCATTATACCATCTTCCTTTCATCGAATGACAATCCGATCGGATGGCAATCCGATCGGATGACCATCCGACACTTGACATTCGGCCAGATGATCAAATGCCTAAAAAAAGTCATTGTTTGATCGCAACGACGTGGAGAGTCTCCAGAAAAAATTTGGTGAATGTCAATTTTTTTCGGGGTTTTAACGACCAAGTTGGGTTGTTCGGGGACACCGTCGGGGGCTTCAGTGTACAGATTTGATGATGCGATCATGGATTGTGGAAATTAGTGGGGTAGTCAGAATACCGATGCAGAATTGTCATATTCTGAAGTGTCTGACTATTTTTGGGCCAAAACGTAAAATCCGCAAAGATAAAAAAATGACAATTGTGGCGAATATTGTGATATTCTAGTTTGGTCAAGTTTTTTAGAGAAGAGAATTAGAAACTGAATTCAGTTTGAGGGGGAATTCAATGATAGAGATGTCAGAATTTGCAAAAATGAGGTGGAACAAAAATTTCACTATCGTATGTTGAAATTCTGGCATTTTTGAAATTCATGACACTACAACAGTATTCAGGTAGTTTTCGACTTCAGATTGTCAGGGGGAATGTGAATCTGATTGTGGGTGTAAGCTTCCGAGATCAAGATGATCCGAGGTGCTGATATCTGATCGTGGACGAATGCTTCAGAGATCTGAGAGTGATCGTGGGTGAAAGCTTCTGAGATCTAGATTATCTGAGGAGATGAATCTGATTGTGGACGAATGCTTCGGAGATCAGATTACATTACGAGATAATTTGTTTTCTGATGAAGATTTATTGATTGTGGAAAATACCATTTACACGGATCTGTCATTCTTACGGTGCGTTAACGTGGATCACGGTAAACGGGATATCAGATCTTCAGGGGGAATCACGGATTTGAAGTTAACCAGTGGGGTATTTGAAGTTTCTATCAATTGTCGGTTGAGTTTTTGTACATTCTTAGATCGAGCAGGCGGAATGCGAAGATCGTGGTGCTTACTTGTGATATCAAAAACTGAGCTCGGATGTGGTTAAAGTTGAAACAGAGGATGCTGCATTGATTAGTTTCAAGTTGGTGATTGTTCGTGAAGGTTACAGTTTAGCAAATCAGAGGAGAGTTGTAAACTGTGCAAAAGACATGAAGATTAATTCCAAGGGGAATTCGTGCTTTACTTTGGCAAAAGCAAACCCGAATCATCAATCGATGGGGAATTTGGATAGTCAGATTTCAAGATACCTGATTGAAGTTGCAGAAAAGTTGAAGATTACAGAATATTCAAGCACCACTCAAGGTTCTTAAAGTTTTAAAGATGATTCGACAGTGACATCCGAGGGGGAATCTGTTAGTGCATATTTCGTACGTCTGCCACTGTGCAAATAGTTAGATAGAGCTTGTGTTGAATTTTGTATAATATAGAGAAAGTTGGACAGGTTTTGAAATTGTCAAAGCCAATCCGATCGGATGGCAATCCGATCAGATGGCAATCCGATTGTATAGCACATAGTGTGTGAAGTCTATAAATAGGGGGTTGGGGCTCCCATTTGGACAAGCTTTTGGTTCCCAGAGAGGAAATGCTGTCCAACTGGTCTCGCGGTGCTGTAAACGTTGAATAATCAATAGACACCAGAATGAAATTGACTGCTCAGTGTCGTATCTATCTTCTACTCCTTTCTTATTCGTAATAAACACACCGAACACGTCTTTTTGGGACCGAAGCTCCATCGAACTCACTGGATCCTGGAGTTAGCATATGGGCCATCATCATGCCTCGTGTCACACCCCAACCGATGGCGGAAACATCGGGATGAGATGAACAAATTGCTCAAAACTTCATAACGCTATGTGACAATATAGATTAAATTCAAATTTCATAAAAATTTTAAAAATGTCATACAAAAATCAAATAAGACAACATTGTTTCAAAGATACATTGACAAAATAGATTTATCTAAATGTGTTTCTAAGTCCACCTAAATCTGGTTTATTCACCTAGCATCATCTTGTCTTTCAAACCTACAACATGTATTAAAATAGAGTTCAATGCAAAATCAAAGGCGAGTATACAAGTTTGATACATAGCATAACATAGAATAAAATTGTTTAACGTGCTCGTATCCAACATGAACAACAATATGCAAGTTACTAGTACGCTGAGATTGTGTAATAATATGTTCAAACCCAAGAATCCAATGCGTTAAAATAGCCTATCCCCGGTTAGAATAAAGGGAGGTTAACATGTTTGACTTAACAATACCCCAAGAATCGTGGGCGGTGCATTACTCCTATAGCGCTATAATTGTTAAGGTAGGTGTAACACCTGTGCCTTCACAGCCAGCAAACAAATACCGAACCAATGAAATATTATATTTCATAATTGGGATTTGTAAAAATATGTGTATCATTTGCACATATCAATGTTTGTTCAATTCCAAACTCTAAATCGCTTTCTGGAAGGTTATACGCGCATCGATGCGTAAATATAACCATTTTAATGCAACAAACACTCCGGAATAGTAACATAGGCTTAACATACCTTAAATAACTTAGAAATAAGTTTTGAAGGCTTTGGTATGGCAAAAACAAGTTAATTCGCTTACAGGGACTAAATTTGACAAACTGCGAAAGTATGCCAATTTGAACTGTAACAGACATTCCGAAACATGACCATAAGTTAAACATACCATAAATATCCTTTAAATAGCTTAGAAATAGGCTTTGAGGGGTTCGGTGTGCTAAAATAAACTTTTGGGTCATTCAGGGACTAAAAGTGTCAAAAAGTGCACAAGTTTGCACTTTCGCGCATAACTTACGTTCTGAATACATCCGGACATCCAAAAATTTATGTAAGCAATAAAATATTTTATTTTAGTGTTTGGCATAAGAAAAATCCATTCGTCGCGCAATTTGGATCGTTTTTCGCGCTTATGCGCATTCCGTCGTAATTAAGCGAACATCGCGTTCGTACGACCAAACGAACTGACATCCGACATATTTTTGAGCATGTTTCATGTCCACCATGTTTAGGCATCATTTTAGGGCCTTAAAGTTGGCTTTACGGGCCTTAGAAGTGTCGGGAATGGCCTTAAAACACAACAGGGACTGAAACTGTCAAAATGGAAACTTGTTTTCTGATCAGAAGCTCCAGGCGGCCCGCCTGAGCTTTGTCTGATCCTGAAGCGGGCCGCATCAGCCCCCTGATAGCAGAAAACATGCAGAAACATCGAATCCGGTCCGTTCCAACCTTGCACATGGTTTTTCTCAATACTATGGGCTGGTTTTTTATGCACATGGTATTACAATACCATGGGTGCAAGTGTATGGCCAAGATCGAATCACGTTTTCCAAGAAACGATCCTAACGGTTCGTGAAACACTATAAATACCCCATGCCATCCATTGCTAAAACCACTAGAATCTTGATTTGAGAAGCTCTAAGTTGAAACCATTGTTTCATACCTGAGCTACTTGGATCGAGGTTAGCATTCGGGGACCTTTCGTAAGTATTCCTTCGTTCTTTTATTGCTTTTCGAGTCTTTTCGAGTCTGAAAGTCAAACTTTGTTTGACTTTATGCGTTGACCAGTTTATGGTCAATGCGAAGTTCGTTTGAACTTCGCAACGTGAGTGTAATCACGTTGGTTATAGTCCCTTGGGACTATGCCTACTGATTACCACGTTGTCTAGGGTCGTAGGGTAAGCGATCTAATAAATCGCTTATACCTTCGAACCTGACCCATTTGGTCGATCATTAGGATCCTACCAAACACATTAGGTGACCATAGTATATAGGGAATAACCTTCCGAGGTTATACCTTATGGTCGCTTCGTTTAAGTAGTTGTATGATAGGTAGTTTATATGCCTTAGGTAAATTACCAGAATACCCTTTTCATGTATAATTGGTATTTAAGCATATGTAACCTAAACTTTTGTCATATAACTGATTATGTAACATGTTTAGGCATATAACACTTGTCATAGGACTAGTTAGGCGGTCCGAACGCGTTTCACGCGAACGACGCGTTAAAGTAGCATAAGCTACCTAAACGGGTCGTAATGGGTCGAAAGCACTTAGGTTAGGTTTCATTTAGTATGTAGGATTTGTTAAACCATATGACACGATTCTCTATACTCGTTTGGTTTACGAACCCTCATTCTATCTAAATCCTCTGATTTAGGTCCGGTTTATTAACATAGTTACCTATATTAGGTGTCGTTTGATTCCGTGATCTCTAGCATTGCTTGGTGGTTATCCTGGGACTTCTGAGCAATCTCAAGTGAGTACATAGAACCCCTCTTTTACTGTTTTCCAAACTGTTTTGGGGTGAAACACATGTGCCTACTTGTTACTTTCATGCTTTCCTGCTTTGACATCATATACCTGCTATGTTCGTTAGTACATTATAGTACATGATTTCATTACATTTTATGCTATGTATGCCCATTGTGTGCGTACTTAGTACATTGTTTTACATTACATTTCATGCTATGTATGTCCATTGTGTGCATACTTAGTACAGTTGTTTTCATAACATGCTTACATTTTGGTATGACATTTGGTTTATTTAACATGGAACAATACATTCATTAACATTGATCACGCCGTTCGTTAGTAGGTAGTGGTACCGTAGGAATTGACAACTCCCGTTCCTGAAATCCTAGGTTTGTTTGGATTGGAAGGAATGACCGAATTCGATATACATAATTTAGATAAACCTTTAAGTTGTTTAAGGGTTTATCGCCACAGTCTCAAGGCTTGGATGTATGCATTTTCACAATACCGCATAGATGTCTGTATCAGTATAGCATGCATTTCCACAAAACAAAGCTTTGATTTAAACCATGTTTTACTTCAATACTTTGTTTTTGTGCATATGGTTTAGTTGATACATTTCACTAGCCATACAGATCATTTTGGTTACACATTACATGATTTACATTTGACACATGAACATTATTGACATTGGTTACACATTACATGATTTACATTTGACACATGAACATTATTGACATTGGTTACACATTACATGATTTACATTTGACATATGAACATTATTGACATTGGTTATACATTACATGATTTACATTTGACACATGAACATTATTGACATTGGTTACACATTACATGATTTACATATTGACATAAACATTTTTGACATATTATTCAATACGTTTGGCAATTGGTTTAAACATAGACATCTTACATTGGTGGTTTGTTTGGGTAAGTGATTTGAGTAACGGGGCATGTGTAATATGATACAAGCATGGTGGATACGCCGCTGGTACTTCCTATATATAAGTGTTTGTATGGTATTACATATCATAGCGTTATTTGAATCATTTCCATTTAAGATATATAATATTTTATACAAATAACATACTTTTCACAAGACATTCTTTTACAAACAACTTATCTAATACAAACTCATTTTACATGGTTATTCATTTAACCATACATTATTCTCTTATTTATACATATCATCTGATCTTATCGTTTTTTTCAAATGATTTACAAGACAAATCAAATTACAAGGTTCATGACTAAACATTTTCTTAAAACAATAAGTCATGAATCCTATTTTTATAAACCTATGTATCTCACAGGCATTTTTATGCTGACGTACCTATTTTCACATGTGTTTCAGGATATGATGCATAGGATTTATCAAGATACACTTAGGCGGACTTGGGCCTTAGCGACAATAAAAGATGCAAGACTAGTTATTTATGTTATGTTTCTTTGATTGTCAAGACATTGTAACTACTTAAATCAATAAAACAATATTTCAATTTCCATGTGTTATGAAACAATAATTCTGTTACAACACTCCCCGACGTTTTCCGCCACGTTTGGTTGTCCTACGTGGTCGGGGTGTGACAGAAAAGTTGGTATCAGAGCTCATGGTTATAGGGAATTAGGTTATTAGTAATACTTTGACCTAGTCTATAACCTTCTTAGGACCCTAACGCGAGTTTACTTGCGTTTAGTCATAAAACGATACCGTCACCTATCCTTAGGCGACGACCTCAACAAGAACATAAACTTCAAAACCGCTTTAAAAACTAATCATCTGTTCTAGGATGATTGATTACTAGGTTTTGAACCCTCTATTGTAAGGTTTTGAACCCTCTGTTATATGGTTTTGAACCCCTTTGAATTTTCAAAATCTCGTCAAGGTTTTGGGTTTTAAATAATGTGAACACGTGCAAACTGGAAGGGTGAATGCCTGTATTCTGGGTTTTCTGTCTAGGCAAGCACTTCGTATACATCTCATCAGACGCGAGACCAGTTGTGCTTACCTGGGAATTCTTGGGATGAGTGTTCACTTATAGGCGAGCATGTCTTCACGATACATTATTTTTGACCCATTTACTTTGATTTGTCACCATCTCATTTGTTTGCCTTAGGTAACAAACAAATGATCACAATTTTCATTCGTTACCATTCTGTATTGATTATCCAATAACCTTTCACTTGTTACTTCCTATCTCTTTCATTTTCTTCTAGAATGTCTATTCCCCTCAGCACTGGTCAAATGTCCGAGCGAACGGCCAAATTTGCCCAGCAAATAGGCGAAGTGATTCAGAAGACTGTGGATTTAGGCATTGCCATGGCTCGTCTCAACAATGAAGCCTCCCGTCTCGACAACGAAGCCACTCAAGAGCCACCAAAGGAAGCAGAAGTCAAGCCAACACCAAAATCAAGGAAGCGTAAGGCTTCAAGGAAACCCGCAGCGGTTACACCTAATCAAGCGGGACCTAGCCATGTGGCAAGGCCACCAGCTAGGAAGCCATACAATGGAACTTCACCCTTGTGCAACCAATGTAACCTTCATCATCATGCTAATGTGAAGTGCCGTGAATGCCAAATTTGTGGACGTAAAGGTCATACAGCAAAAGTTTGTGTTGCAGCAGTACCAAATCAAACAGGACCCATCCGGGTGGCAACACCACCTGCTAAGAAGCAATACAAGGGAACGGCACCATTATGCAACAAATGTAAGGGGCATCACTTAGCTCACTTACAGTGTCATCTGTGTGTATCATGTGGGCGAGTTGGTCACCTGGTAAGTGCTTGTCGATGTAACCCGAACCAAGGTGGTCAGATCAACCACAAGCCGACTCTGCTCAAGTTCATTTCTCACCAGGGTCTTGCTACAACTGTGGCGAGATGGGCCATTTCCTAAGGGATTGCCCAAAGCTTGCTAATGCAAATCCAACCCACGGATGAGCAGTTGGCTGACTAGAAGATGTTGCTGTCTTATGCTTTTGTTTATCTATTTTCTTGTAATGTGAAACAATCTGTTTTGTTTATAAATAAATCGTTGATCACAAATTCTGATATACAAGTGTAGTTACATGTGTGTATAGCATTTCCCTATGATACCTACATTAAGGAACTATGTTCCTTACAAACTACTTTTGCGAATTTCCCATTTTTGTGTCTACTCATGATTCCCTCGAAAAATTTTAAGTACTCGTTTCATTCCAGGAGACGAAGTACAAGAAATAAAGGGAAATTATGAGTAATCGTGCTTTTTGCACATCTATGCCATTACATCCTTGGTTAGAGAACTAAGGGTATTTTCAAATCTCATACCCATTACGTTTTGATTTTTCAACATACACAGTACAAGTACTTCAAAAACAATCTTCATGATCTCAAAACATTTCATATAGTTTGAAAACAATTTTTCTAAATGCATTGTCTATGTTATTTCAAAAACATTGGCCATGTTATCAAAACCAACCTTCCTAATTTCAAAATATTTCATATAGTCTGAAGGCAATATTAACACAGTACATTTTCTTATCAAGTGCATGATTTCAAAAAGCATCATTCATATTTTCAAAAAACCTTATACATAATTTCAAAATTCCTCTCGCATGATTTTAAAACATTTTGTAAAAAAAATATCTACCTAATACACCTACTTTATGATTTCAAAAGTATTATATATAAGGTTTCAAAAACATTGAACACATTTTTAACCCCATGCATGGTTTTCAAAAATATTTTCCTTATACATTGACTTAACCTTCAAATTCTGCTTCATATGTCGCCTTGACATATCTAGCATCTCAACTTCATAAGCATTCTTACTTCATGTTTTGACATAAGCACATCCAGTGCAAGGTTTCAAAACATCTTCAACTTCTAAAATCCATATGGGATCTTTTTATCTTCACAATTAGATCCTTGTGGATAATTGTCATACAAATCAGAGTCCTTAATTGGATTCCTTGTGTACCTAAATTCGAACATTTCGGTTCCTTATAATCGAAATCGAATTTTTCTTTTAAAAATCTTTCTATCTTTATAGTTAGATTCTTGATAATGTTTAAAGTACCAAATGAAATCCAAGGTATGGATTCCTAGTGTGCTTTAAATACATGTGCTCTGTTAGCAAAACAAATCAACAAATTAAATATCTAGATAAACAATCTTTGTGGTTATATGACTATGTGTTTATGCATCTTGTGTTTTCTCTTATGCATTTTGTGTTTTTGTATACTCTGGATATTCGTTATCCAAATCCTCGTAGAATTTTTCATATCTTCATATGAGGGATTCGTAGTAGGATATTCAAAAAGGTACTATCTTAAATCCTGAATGGGCTTCTATGTAATAGTTAAGACCCTTGGATTATATAGTACTATTCCATGATTCATAAGAGACCCTTAAGTGGTCTAGTCAAAAAGATTGATTCACAATTTGGTTAAAGAATGACATCTAGTGATATAGCTGAACAGACTCCTTAATAGTCTATTTAGATCATTTATTGATTTAATTAAAAGGACTCTATGGCGGTCTAGTCACACTCATCACAGGATTGTTCATTTGGTTTTACCCTACATATTATAAAATAGACTGTGTGAACTGTGCAAGGAATTGTCTAATTATGGACGCGTACATAATTATGAGATTCAGTGCACGGTAATCACAGTAAGATTTATTATGTGTTAGAACTGATAGTGACAACAATAACGAAATGAGAACGATGTAATGGAGGTAAGGTGGACGCACCAATGACGCTTCATATACTTGTATATAAGTGTCCCTCTTACATTGCAAGCATAATGTTATTAAGGTTACTAGAAGTTCAGAACCCTAACCAATGTTGTTCGATCTTTTCAACTTCATGTTTTCAAGCTCTCACAAGTTTCCTCTAGATAAAATTTCGGGACAAAATTTCCTAAAGTAGGGGAGACTGTAACACCTGTGCCTTCACAGCCAGCAAACAAATACCGAACCAATGAAATATTATATTTCATAATTGGGATTTGTAAAAATATGTGTATCATTTGCACATATCAATGTTTGTTCAATTCCAAACTCTAAATCGCTTTCTGGAAGGTTATACGCGCACCGATGCGTAAATATAACCAGTTTAATGCAACAAACACTCCGGAATAGTGACATAGGCTTAACATACCTTAAATAACCTTTACATAACTTAGAAATAAGTTTTGAAGGCTTTGGTATGGCAAAAACAAGTTAATTCGCTTACAGGGACTAAATTTGACAAACTGCGAAAGTATGCCAATTTGAACTGTAACAGACATTCCGAAACATGACCATAAGTTAAACATACCATAAATATCCTTTAAATAGCTTAGAAATAGGCTTTGAGGGGTTCGGTGTGCTAAAATAAACTTTTGGGTCATTCAGGGACTAAAAGTGTCAAAAAGTGCACAAGTTTGCACTTTCGCGCATAACTTACGTTCTGAATACATCCGGACATCCAAAAATTTATGTAAGCACTAAAATATTTTATTTTAGTGTTTGGCATAAGAAAAATCCATTCGTCGCGCAATTTGGATCGTTTTTCGCGCTTATGCGCATTCCATCGTAATTAAGCGAACATCGCGTTCGTACGACCAAACGAACTGACATCCGACATATTTTTGAGCATGTTTCATGTCCACCATGTTTAGGCATCATTTTAGGGCCTTAAAGTTGGCTTTACGGGACTTAGAAGTGTCGGGAATGGCCTTAAAACACAACAGGGACTGAAACTGTCAAAATGGAAACTTGTTTTCTGATCAGAAGCTCCAGGCGGCCCGCCTGAGCTTTGTCTGATCCTGAAGCGGGCCGCATCAGCCCCCTGACAGCAGAAAACATGCAGAAACATCGAATCTGGTCCATTCCAACCTTGCACATGGTTTTTCTCAATACTATGGGCTGGTTTTTGATGCACATGGTATTACAATACCATGGGTGCAAGTGTATGGCCAAGATCGAATCACGTTTTCCAAGAAATGATCCTAACGGTTCATGAAACACTATAAATACCCCATGTCATCCATTGCTAAAACCACTAGAATATTGATTTGAGAAGCTCTAAGTTGAAACCATTGTTTCATACCTGAGCTACTTGGATCGAGGTTAGCATTCGGGGACCTTTCATAAGTATTCCTTCGTTCTTTTATTGCTTTTCGAGTCTTTTCGAGTCTGAAAGTCAAACTTTGTTTGACTTTCTGCGTTGATCAGTTTAAGGTCAATGCGAAGTTCGTTTGAACTTCGCAACGTGAGTGTAATCACGTTGGTTATAGTCCCTTGGGACTATGCCTACTGATTACCACGTTGTCTAGGGTCGTAGGGTAAGCGATCTAATCAATCGCTAATACCTTCGAACCCGACCCATTTGGTCGATCATTAGGATCCGACCAAACACATTAGGTGACCATAGTATATAGGGAATAACCTTCCGAGGTTATACCTTATGGTCGCTTCGTTTAAGTAGTTGTATGATAGGTAGTTTATATGCCTTAGGTAAATTACCAGAATACCCTTTTCATGTATAATTGGTATTTAAGCATATGTAACCTAAAATTTTGTCATATAACTGATTATGTAACATGTTTAAGCATATAACACTTGTCATAGGACTAGTTAGGCGGTCCGAACGCGTTTCACGCGAACGACGCGTTAAAGTAGCATAAGCTACCTAAACGGGTCGTAATGGGTCGAAAGCACTTAGGTTAGGTTTCATTTAGTATGTAGGCTTTGTTAAACCATATGACACGAGTCTCTATACTCGTTTGGTTTACGAACCCTCATTCTATCTAAATCCTCCGATTTAGGTCCGGTTTATTAACATAGTTACCTATATTAGGTGTCGTTTGATTCCGTGATCTCTAGCATTGCTTGGTGGTTATCCTAGGACTTCTGAGCAATCTCAAGTGAGTACATAGAACCCCTCTTTTACTGTTTTCCAAACTGTTTTGGGGTGAAACACATGTGCCTACTTGTTACTTTCATGCTTTCTTGCTTTGACATCATATACCTGCTATGTTCGTTAGTACATTATAGTACATGATTTCATTACATTTTATGCTATGTATGCCCATTGTGTGCGTACTTAGTACATTGTTTTACATTACATTTCATGCTATGTATGTCCATTGTGTGCATACTTAGTACAGTTGTTTTCATAACATGCTTACATTTTGGTATGACATTTGGTTTGTTTAACATGGAACAATACATTCATTAACATTGATCACGCCGTTCGTTAGTAGGTAGTGGTACCATAGGAATTGACAACTCCCGTTCCTGAAATCCTGGGTTTGTTTGGATTGGAAGGAATGACCGAATTCGATATACATAATTTAGATAAACCTTTAAGTTGTTTAAGGGTTTATCGCCACAGTCTCAAGGCTTGGATGTATGCATTTTCACAATACCGCATAGATGTCTGTATCAGTATAGCATGCATTTCCACAAAACATAGCTTTGATTTAAACCATGTTTTACTTCAATACTTTGTTTTTGTGCATATGGTTTAGTTGATACATTTCACTAGCCATACAGATCATTTTGGTTACACATTACATGATTTACATTTGACACATGAACATTATTGACATTGGTTACACATTACATGATTTACATTTGACATATGAACATTATTGACATTGGTTATACATTACATGATTTACATTTGACACATGAACATTATTGACATTGGTTACACATTACATGATTTACATATTGACATAAACATTTTTGACATATTATTCAATACGTTTGGCAATTGGTTTAAACATAGACATCTTACATTGGTGGTTTGTTTGGGTATGTGATTTGAGTAACGGGGCATTTGTAATATGATACAAGCATGGTGGATACGCCACTGGTACTTCCTATATATAAGTGTTTGTATGGTATTACATATCGTAGCGTTATTTGAATCATTTCCATTTAAGATATATAATATTTTATACAAATAACATACTTTTCACAAGACATTCTTTTACAAACAACTTATCTAATACAAACTCATTTTACATGGTTATTCATTTAACCATACATTATTCTCTTATTTATACATATCATCTGATCTTATCGTTTTTTCAAATGATTTACAAGACAAATCAAATTACAAGGTTCATGACTAAACATTTTCTTAAAACAATAAGTCATGAATCCTATTTTTATAAACCTATGTATCTCACAGACATTTTTATGCTGACGTACCTATTTTCACATGTGTTTCAGGATATGATGCATAGGATTTATCAAGATACACTTAGGCGGACTTGGCCTTAGCGACAATAAAAGATGCAAGACTAGTTATTTATGTTATGTTTCTTTGATTGTCAAGACATTGTAACTACTTAAATCAATAAAACAATATTTCAATTTCCATGTGTTATGAAACAATAATTCTGTTACAACACTCCCCGACGTTTTCCACCACGTTTGGTTGTCCTACGTGGTCGGGGTGTGACAGTAGGCTAGCAAAGTTAATGAGCATATATCAACACAAATAGTTTACGTAGCATACGAGATTAACAGGCATCGAATTGTTCAAAGTTTCACTCCCAATAGACTAGCGGGAGATTAACATGTTTCAATATGGATAGAGTGTGATTCAAATAGTTTCAAGTGTTTTCGTGTTTTTACATAGAATACATGTTGCACCCAAAAGTGTTTAAAAAGTAAAATGGGTTCGAGTCTACTCACAAAATTGCATATGCTTTCCGATTTATCCAAAGTGACGAAGTTGTTGAGACTAGAAAGTTGAATGTGTTCGATTTGGAGTTTAAGAGGTGTTTACATATGGTTCTAGGGATTTGGAGTTTAAATAACATGAAAATAAACATATGAAAATAATCATCTAACACCTATGACACTTGTTCTTGACACTATGAAACTCTAAAAGAGTTTAAATGTTTTCATGGAACAAGGTTCCATTAGAATCGTGACAAGTTGTCGAGGCCTAAGATGATACAATCTACTAGCTTGACGAATGTCCATTAGTTCATCACCAAGAGTTCAATTATTTGGTTGTTACATAAGTATTACATAGTGTATATTACATCATATATGTCAAGCATGAGTTAGAAGATTAAAGTCTTCATTTAGGCACCTCTAAGTATCATAGAATTCATACATGAGGTAGGAGGAACAAGCTTCCATTTAGGCACCTCTATTGCTCACCACTACACTTGTTGTTATAAACAACAAGGAGGGTCATGAACTTACAAGAATAATGAAATACAACATCTAATCTATGAGAAAACATCAAGAAGTGAGTGGATTTTTATGAAAGATAGCCCAAGCTAGTCTAACAATCACACATTCATCAAGTTTCAAGCTTGAACACTTCTTGTGAGTGAAACCCTAACCAAAACAGAATGTTTGTGAGGTTTTAACCTCTGATTTAACATTTCTCATCCTTGTTTTTAAGCCCAACTAACCATTCGATTGATTATGAGCATTAGGACATAGTTTTGAGATGAGATTAACTCAAGTTTACTAAGTTTAACAAAGTTTTAGATGAAAACAGAAAATCAGTCAACTTTGGAGCCTTTTTGGTGACGTTCCAGGGCCTGGTTCTCCATGGAAAATGAATGGAAACGTAGCTAAGGTCAAACCAAAGAAGTAGGAAAAAGAATCGAGTGAATCGGATAAGAAATGTGTGAGTTATGCTAACTTTTGTAAGAGATGATGAATCTGCTCGAACTTGTGTTTTGCAGCTGATTTGGGGCTGATTTGGGAGAGTTTTTGATGATTAGAAAAGTGTTAAAAGGTTGGAGAATGATGGGTTTATATAGGGAAGAGTTTAGGGTAGGTTTTAGTTGTGTAATTAATGTTAAAACTAGTTTAAAAATCAAAATAAACACAAAACCCCGCTTAAACAGCGAGCTGGAAGGTCTGGTCGCGCTGATCAGGCTGTGTAAACGAGTGATTAAATGAAATTCAGGCTGGGTTTGTTAAATAAAAAGGCTGCAGCTCAGTTGGTTGAGCGCGTAGTCGCTGGATATGGTGACCCGGGTTCGAGTCCTGCGGCCAGCAGTTTTGTTTATTTATTTTTTTTTCCTTTCTTAATACCTATACTTTCAGCAATTACCCAAATGGTCCCTGTAAGTTTAAAGTTTCAGAAATTGACTCTAACACCCCTTGACTTTAATTTAAACTCAAGTTATGTTATTTTTAAAGGAACTAACTTTTTAGTTTAAACTAACTAGGTTACTTTGTATTTACTAACTTTAAAAATTAACAAGACTAACTAGTTTATTATAAAAATTAAACTTTTAAATAGTAAAATTAATTAATTTATTTAGTTAAATAAAATAGTATATGTAAATAACCATATTTATGAACGAATTTAAATTAGTATTTAAAAAAAACTTTAAACGATTATTCATTTCACGAAGCTTCCGAATCTTATTATTTTAAGAGTTTTAACCAGTTTAACAAGTATCAAGTGTCGATAAATATAGAATCAAGAATCCTTGAATAATATTTCTTTCAAATGAGAAATTGATTAACGGTTGCACATAAGTCTAATATGAATACACAAAAAAGCTTCGTTTTCATTTTGATCAATAGTCTCGACTTACAAACGGAATGGAAGTAGATTACAAAGAGGGTACAAGTGTCTAAATACGGAAAGTACAACACGCCTTGTTAAAATAAGAAAGTGCGAAAATACGGAGCGTTACAGTCTCCCCTCCTTTAGGAAATTTCATACCGAAATTTATTTAAGAGGAAGACTTGGAGAGTTTTGGCAAAAAGGTGATTATTCAGAATTGAGACTTGAAAATGGTGAAACGCAAAAAGTATGAAATTTTGAAGAACGACCAGATAGGTTTGCAACGGAGTTCGTTTGTCTAAAATGTTTGAGGTAGCAAACATAATTGAAAACGTATAGGTGCACATATGGGTGAAGTGAGTTTAAACGAGTTTGAATAACTACATTTGGAGGTGTTTCAAAAATGTATCATATTTACGAAGGAGGTCTTTGTATTAAAACGGTTTGTAATCGATGAAAGTGGGGTAGTTTGCGTAGAAAGTTTTAAGGATAGTATAAAATCACACATTTGTATAAATTGTTTATTGAGAGGAGCGAGAAGGTTTGGTACTTTAAATAAAGTGATAAAGGCCTACTGAATATGTTTACACAAAAATAAAGAATAGGAAGATGGTTTTAAAGGTAAGGCGATAAGTTAGGATTCGAACGTTTAAACAGGCTTGAGGTTCGTATAGAAGAAAAGAATAATGAGAGTATGGGAGTGAACGAGTGACTCTTAATGAGTGCAAGTATAAGGATGGCATAAGTATTGGATAGACAAAAGTAGCGTGCTAACAATGAAGTCGCGTCGTGGATAATCGGATAAAATGCGTTTGTGAGTTGTTTAAAGTTGAATTAGGTCCAATGGTTTGCAAAGCACTGAATTACTCACGGCACGTTCTACGAAAGTTTAGTAATATGGTGGAAGCACTTATATATAGGATGTACCAGTGGAGTATCCACCATGTTTCGACCATGTTACATTCGTTTCGTTATTCGGTGCAATGTTACATTCCGTGTTTTACCATACGCAGTAGTACACTCTATGGTTCTCATCATAATCCCGTGTGTACCCGTGATTATATTGATCGTCGCATGATCCGCATAGCTTGTACTAGTTGCGTATGAATTAAGGTATACATAAATTTTGAAATTAAGATCGCGTGTGCATAGAAATGTAACATATAAGCATGTTTGTGTTCCAAATAGTATAAGACCAACGTAAGCGAATCCCTCAGGTTTCACTCGCGTATAGGTGCGAAGGTATAAATTTTGAGTATGAATAAAGCATATGCATAGTATACGTTTAAATATGAATACACATGTGAGCATAAACACAAAACGCATGACAAGAGTATGAGCACAAGCATAACGTGTATGGAAAGCGAGTATAAATGTGAGTACAAATTGAGCATGAACGAACGAATGTGAGTATAATCATAAATCATATAAATGAGAGTATACATAAGTACGAGTATAATAGAAATCGTATAAGCTTGAGTATAAATGCGAGTACGAGTATAACATAAATCGTATAAACACGAGTACGAGTGTGAATACGAGTATACATATGAACACACAACGTGTGAGTATGAATACAATTATGAGTATGAGTATGAACATAAGATGCATGAGCATGCTTACGAACGTGAATATAAGTGTAAAACATGTTTAAGTATGAAAAGTGTGTAAGTGTGAATATAAACGTAAAATGTATGAACATGGATACAAATATAAACGTTAATATAAGTATGAAGTAAATGTACAATTGTGAGTATGGGTATAAAGGTAAAATGTATGAATTTTGGGTTATAACATAAATGTGTAAGTATGTATATGAGTGTAGACATAAAAAGTATAAGTATGAGTGCAAGTAATAATGATTTTCTTTACAATATTAATTGAAATATACGAATTTAAGCACGAAGTTTTGGGTAGGAAAGAAAAGAAAACAAATCATGTGCGTACGATTGTTGTGATGTATTGACTAAAACGTGTAAAATGGTATGTATGTATAGTCGTTTGAGCAAAGTGGAATCAAAATAGATTGAGTCGATTTGGAATGTGGAGTCTAGGTTGTGAAGTTGAAGAGAATATACAATATCTATTGGTTGCGTGAAAGGGTACTTTGTAAAAGAATGAAATACTACTCTTGTTTTTTTTTAAATTTACATAAGTTGAAAATTTATTGGTTCTTATGAAGTTTCCTTTCCCATACGTTTTAAATTTAATTGACGTATTGAATAATGGTTGAAAAGGTTCTAGAAGTACACAAGGTGGCATTGTTTTAAATAGCTTTTCATTAACGAAGAAATTCGAGGTTTAGAGATTCTTGTGACAACGTTGATTCTTAAGATAAGAGGATTTTGGTATACGAACTTAGCGATTGTTGAAAAAAAGTGTCTTTAATAAAACATTTAATTGATTTTGAAAGAAGTTTTAGTAAATGATTGAATAATATTGGTAATATTTTATAGGTGTGTGCGAAAAAAATTGGTTTGATTCCCAATTGAAGGTAGAAATCTCTAGTTTAATGATATGAGATGAGCTTGTTTCAATAGTTACGTTGAATACAAAATTTCGTGGGCAATGGATTTATTAGACCAACTAGGTTGATAAGTAGCATTTCGTGAATTTTGAAAATCGAGGAATAAGCTTTATGGTAAAAATTAAGAATATTGTGTGTGAGCTATATGAAAATAGATTGTAGGATAAGAAATTCGTTCATATAAACAATGCATGTTGAATTAATTAGAGATTTGGCTAATGATAAACGATTTGGATATAAGTATGATCGTGTTTACATAATATAGTCTATTAAAAGAAAGTATTGGTAATGATCACCTAGGTAAGGGAATCACCCCTAACCCATTGGCGAGGTCGTTGTAAGATGAGAAAAAGAAGCGGAGTTAATCGTCAAGGTAAGGAAATCACTCCTATCTCGATGATATGTCTCCACTTGTTGTTACAAAAAGTGTAAATAAAATTACGTGAAATTATGTATGCTAATAGTGTAAAATCGTGTGAAAGGTAATAGTATGATGTATGCGCAAAAGTGAAATCTCAAAAATGGTTCAAAATTGAGAAGAGAGAATTGCATCATAAGAGATTGAAAATAATAAAGTGTAAGTTCGATTAAAATTTGGATAGTTCCAAAATGGAACTTTGACTAACCGAAGTGGTCGAAAAGTCTTTTGAAATTGTGAAGCATGCTTTGGCCTAATAGGTGGTATACTCTCGTCGACAAGTAGGTTAACGGTATTTGCCCTTCCGGTTACTACATGCTCTAATTCAATCGAAAATTCGAGACTTTGCGAGATTTAGGAAAATCAAGGAGTGGGACTAGTCGACGAGATGCGGGTTTCACCCCTAACTTGACGATTTCGTACCCTAAGTGTGGTCGGTACTCCTCGGGTCAAAATTTAATTTCGACACATTGACGAGGGTCCACTAGATTTTGAAATTGAAATTCTTCATCAAGGTGAGGACTTCACTCCTAACTTGATGATGAATTTCGTGTAAAACGAATAGGTAGATTGAGAGTCGTTCACCAAATTGTGGATTTCACGCCTATTTTGGTGAAGTCGTCTCGTTTGTATGATACGAGTGTTTTCGGATTTAGAATAGTCGAGTAAAATGTATGAGGAAAAACGTACGTCGAAGGTTAAACAAACAAGTATAAACATGTCAAGAATGGCACATAAAGAATGAAATAAATATTAACACATAATAGAACAAGTATCAACACATAGGAATAGCATATTAAGTATTAACACATAAGTGGAAAACACGTTTAAAAGATCAAAAGAGAATAAATGAGAGCAAATAAAGTAGCATGCAAGTAGTTTCGAGCAAAACGTAAAAATAAGGCTCTAATACTATAGACTAGGTAAAAGCATTCATATTTTTCCTAATTCCCTATAGTTATGGCTCTTATACCAATCTGTCACACCCCAACCGATGGCGGATACATCGGGATGAGATGAACAAATTGCTCAAAACTTCATAACGCTATGTGACAATATAGACTAAATTCAAATTTCATAAAAATTTTTAAAATGTCATACAAAAATCAAAAAAGACAACATTGTTTCAAAGATACATTGACAAAATAGATTTATCTAAATGTGTTTCTAAGTCCACCTAAATCTTGCTTCTTCACTTAGCATCATCTTGTCTATCAAACCTGCAACATGTATTAAAATAGAGTTCAATGCAAAAGCAAAGGTGAGTATACAAGTTTGATACATAGCATAACATAGAATAAAATTGTTTAACGTGCTCGTATCCAACATGAACAACAATATGCAAGTTACTAGTACGCTGAGATTGTGTAACAATATGTTCAAACCCAAGAATCCAATGCGTTAAAATAGCCTATCCCCGGTTAGAATAAAGGGAGGTTAACATGTTTGACTTAACAATACCCCAAGAATCGTGGGCGGTGCATTACTCCTATAGCGCTATAATTGTTAAAGTGGGCTAGCAAAGTTAATGAGCATATATCAACACAAATAGTTTACGTAGCATACGAGATTAACAAGCATCGAATTGTTCAAAGTTTCACTCCCAATAGACTAGCGGGAGGTTAACATGTTTCAATATGGATAGAGTGTGATTCAAATAGTTTCAAGTGTTTTCGTGTTTTTACATAGAATACATGTTGCACCCAAAAGTGTTTAAAAAGTAAAATGGGTTCGAGTATACTCACAAAATTGCATATGCTTTCCGATTTATCCAAAGTGACGAAGTTGTTGAGACTAGAAAGTTGAATGTGTTCGATTTGGAGTTTAAGATGTGTTTACATATAGTTCTAGTGATTTGGACTTTAAATAACATGAAAATAAACATATGAAAATAATCATCTAACACCTATGACACTTGTTCTTGACACTATGAAACTCTAAAAGAGTTTAAATGTTTTCATGGAACAAGGTTCCATTAGAATCGTGACAAGTTGTCGAGGCCTAAGATGATACAATCTACTAGGTTGATGAATGCCCATTAGTTCATCACCAAGAGTTCGATTATTTGGTTGTTACATAAGTATTACATAGTGTATATTACATCATATATGTCAAGCATGAGGTAGAAGATTAAAGTCTTCATTTAGGCACCTCTAAGTATCATAGAATTCATACATGAGGTAGGAGGAACAAGCTTCCATTTAGGCACCTCTATTGCTCACCACTACACTTGTTGTTATAAACAATAAGGAGGGTCATGAACTTACAAGAATAATGAAATACAACATCTAATCTATGAGAAAACATCAAGAAGTGAGTGGATTTTTATGAAAGATAGCCCAAGCTAGTCTAACAATCACACATTCATCAAGTTTCAAGCTTGAACACTTCTTGTGGTTGAAACCCTAACCAAAACAGAATGTTTGTGAGGTTTTAACCTCTGATTTAACATTTCTCAGTCTTGTTTTTAAGCCCAACTAACCATTCGATTGATTATGAGCATTAGGACATAGGTTTGAGATGAGATTAACTCAAGTTTACTAAGTTTAACAAAGTTTTAGATGAAAACAGAAAAATCAGTCAACTTTGGAGCCTTTTTGGTGACGTTCCAGGGCCTGGTTTTCCATGGAAAATGAATGGAAACGTAGCTAAGGTCAAACCAAAGAAGTAGGAAAAAGAATCAAGTGAATCGGATAAGAAATGAGTGAGTTATGCTCACTTTTGTAAGAGAGGATGAATCTGCTCGAACTTGTGTTTTGCAGCTGATTTGGGGCTGATCTGGGAGATTAGAAACGTGTTAAAAAGTTGGAGAATGATGGGTTTATATAGGGAAGAGTTTAGGGTAGGTTTTAGTTGTGTAATTAATGTTAAAACTAGTTTAAAAATCAAAATAAACACAAACCCCCGCTCAAACAGCGAGCTGGAAGGTTTGGTCGCGCTGATCAGGCTGTGTAAACGAGTGATTAAATGAAATTCAGGCTGGGTTTGTTCAACAAAAAGGCTGCAGCTAGTTGGTTGAGCGCGCAGTCGCTGGATATGGTTACCCGGGTTTGAGTCCTGCAGCCAACAGTTTTGTTTATTTATTTTTTTCTTTTCCTTTCTTAATACCTATACTTTCAGCAATTACCCAAATGGTCCCTGTAAGTTTAAAGTTTCAGAAATTGACTCTAACACCCCTTGACTTTAATTAAAACTCAAGTTATGTTATTTTTAAAGGAACTAACTTTTTAGTTTAAACTAACTAGGTTACTTTGTATTTACTAACTTTAAAAATTAACAAGACTAACTAGTTTATTATAAAAATTAAACTTTTAAATAGTAAAATTAATTAATTTGCTTAGTTAAATAAAATAGTATAGGTAAATAACCATATTTATGAACGAATTTAAATTAGTATTTAAAAAAACTTTAAACGATTATTCATTTCACGAAGCTTCCGAATCTTATTATTTTAAGAGTTTTAACCAGTTTAACAAGTATCAAGTGTCGATAAATATAGAATCAAGAATCCTTGAATAATATTTCTTTCAAACGAGAAATTGATTAACGGTTGCACATAAGTCTAATATGAATACACAAAATAGCTTTGTTTTCATTTTGATCAATACTCTCGACTTACAAACGGAACAGAAGTAGATTACAAATAGGGTACAAGTGTCTAAATACGGAAAGCACAACACGTCTTGTTAAAATAAGAAAGTGCGAAAATACGGAGCGTTACACCTCGTACCTGTGACATTTGTACCTCTACGACCATCATACAAATATGAATCCAATGAAATCTTGTGTTTTATTCTCGGGATTTGTATAATTATATGTGACAATTACACATATAAAATCTCGTATGATTACGAACTCTCAAGAAGCTTTTCTGGAAGTTTTACGTAAAATATTAGGCAAACGTAATCAGTTTAACAACAACGTACACTCCATAATAGTGACATAAGCTAAACATACCCTAAATATCCTTTACATAAATTAGAAATAAGTTTTTGAAGGGTTCGGTATGGCAAAAACAAGTTTGTTCGATCATAGGTACAATTTGCGACAAACTGTGAAAGTCTGCCAATTCGCATAGCAACGTACACTCCGGAACAAGGTCATAAGCTAATCATACCATAAATACCCTTTAAATATCCTAGGAATAAGTTTTGAGGGGTTCGATATGGGAAAATACGCTTATTTGTTCACAGGGGCTAAAAGCGTCAAAACAGCGAAAGTATGCTAATGCGTGCATATCATGCGTTCTGACCATATCCGGACATCCAAAAACTTTTTTAATGACTAAAATATTGTATTTTAGTTATGGGAATGCAAAAATACCATTCGTCGTGTAATTTGGATCTTTTTCGCTCTGTTTGAGTTTCGTCGTAATTAACCGAAAAACGCGATCGTTGATACGTGGTCGAAAACCGGTGATCGTTTATGCTTAAGTTGATGTTTTTACGTACCTTTTAATCTTGAATAGCTTACTTTTAATGGGATTTGTGTTTTACAGGTGTAAAAGAGTTTAAGGAGCTAATCAGGAGCTAAACGGAGCACCGGGACGCGAATCGGGTCAACCGGGATCAAGAAATGGAAAACATAAAACAAATTGGTTTTAACCATGAAGATTGGATGTGTTTTAGGGAATTTTAATGGATTTACAATGAATATATTGTAATATGGCATGAAAGAGGGCTGAATTACAAGTACGTGGGTGAAAACGGTGAGTAAAACGGAGTTATAACGAAGAAGTTATGAAGAAAACAGTTTCGGACGAAACTGGCAAAACCAGGCAGCGTCGGTGACGCCCAAAAGGGCCGTCGGCGATGCCCTCTGGATTGTTCCGTCGGCCAGAAACCTCCGTAAACAGCTAATTAAGCCGTCGGGCGAAACTGAGACTTCCAAGGGCCGTCGGGGACGCCCTAAATGGCCGTCGGGGACGACCCTTACTTTCTTGCATCGCGAAAATTATGTTTCTTTTGAATGGGAACGAGTTATAACACCATTATTGACCAAGAAATGGGAGTTACACTATCTTTTGAGTTTGAATTGAGTTCTTGGAGCCTAATATTATCACCACTTCACCTCTAATCCATTCAATCATCCTTTATCATTCGATTTCACTATCTAATTCATATCCTAACCCTCATTAATCCATCAATCATTCGATTCATTCATCATCACCATCTCACCCAAACCCTAATCATCATTTCCTCCATATCCAAGCTTCAAGATAATAATGTTCAAGTTCTCATCATCCGGTGATCAAGTCAATTCGATCATGAGCGGCTAACTTCTTGGAGGTTTCACCCCGGTGTAGGTTTTTGTAAGTTCTTAGGGTCTGAACATTGTATTTGAGATTCGATTTGTGAGAAGTTGTGATTTGATTTTGAAACTTATGATAATTGTCTTGCATCTGTATTGTATTCGTGAATTGTCGAATGAAGATTAAATTTGACTTTGCGAAATGTTTATGTGCAATTATGCCTTGTCTAGGTTAGAGTTTACATATTCTTGGTAACGAAGTGCATTGCGGTCCGTCATTCGCGACGTTGATAGCTCTTGGCACCTAAGCTTTGTAACACTAAATTCGTTAATCACTTTTGCAATTGAATTGAATCTAAAACATGTATAACCCTAAGACTTCAATTACCGAACCGGGTGTGAACCTTGTTATTCCATCTTATTTTATCATCAAGTTTTCCTACAATCGTCAATTTCTAGTAGTTAATTAATTCAAGCGATTCCATTAGTTTAATTCCCATCTTTTCAATCAAACAAAAATACACAAAAACAAGATAGCAAGCTTCATAATTGTGACACATACTTTAATTCATTCAAATCCAAACGCAAACCACATACTCTTCGTGGTTCGACCCCTTGCTACCACTAGCTATTTGTTAAGGGTAAATAGGGCTTATAAATATTATCTTTAACTGTAGCACGACACTCCGATCAAATTTTGGCGCCGTTAAATGAACGTTGTGGGTGTGTTCCCCTATATAATCCTCACGAGACCTACTCATCCTCCCGAGCTATCGGGAGGTTTAAAAAGGCTTGTTGCATATGCTAAATGCAACCGTGATTCCTACGAAAGTGAGTTAGGCTTGTTATTGTTGTAAAAAAATTTCCCACATAAATCAAAGTAAATTAACGTATGACTTGGTAATGTTTTCATAAAAGTGATAGAACTAGGTCACTAACAAATTTTGATGGTTGTGAAAAGCATGCTTCTACACAAGGGTTGAGATTTGTAGGTACACCATATTCTTGAGACAACCACTTTGTTGAAAGATGAAGAGCACACGAGGAATGAGCTCAAAAATCAGGTGCATACGTTCCCTTTTTACTTTTGATTTTTGGTTAGCAAATAAGTGGATTGTAAATTGTATTTTATTTTCCGGGGTGAAATTTTAGGGAGGTTAGCTGTGTCACATCCTTTGTGCGATTTAAAAACTCTAGTTCTCACACATTGAGGACAATGTTTGCCTCAAGTGTGGGGATGGGGGAGTTAGTAAAAGTTTTTGATTTTTGACCCGTTCATTTAAACACTACACATTGAGGACAATGTTTACCTCAAGTGTGGGGATGGGGGAAAATTTTCAAAATTTTTTCAAAAATGTCTTTGTTTGAAGCGATCTAAAAAGCACAAGTAACTAAGTTAACGAGGGATGACACAACCCATTTGTTCTTTTGTCATGGTCAAGTTCAAGTTAATTAGCATGACAGGTATTTAGCAGGTGGTTATTTGGGAATAATCCGCCTAAGAAACTAGCACATCATGCATGTCACATACCATACCCTTTATATATGTGAGGTTTTGAGCCACTTTTACACCATAGAATTACATATTTATGTTTCTTTGTTTGAGTGAACCATTAGTCATGTATTGTAGAACTTGCATCTTTTGATACGTTTGAGACCATAAACCGAATACAAGCACGAGAATGATTAAGGCATTAGGTAAACCTTTTCCTTTTACACCATTTGCTTACCTTTAACCAAATAAATCCCCTAGTCGCCCACTTTGAGCCTAAACCTTTCATTTGACCAACCCAATTAGCCCATAACCATAAACCTTTTCTTTTTAAGCCCGTGTGATGAAAATTCGATTGTAGGAGTATATGTTCGTATAGTTGTGATTTATTTATTTATTGAAAAAAAAAGAAAAAAATCAGAAAATGTTATGAAAAAGATGAGAAAATTGTTGAGAAAAGAACAAAAATATATGTTCTTAGTTTGAGAAATAAAAGGCAAAAATCATTGCCTTGAAGTTGATGTTTATAGTTTAGTTTAGAGTAGTCGTTTCTAATAAAAATCGAATTTTCATCACCTTAGCCACTTTAAATTATCCTATTTCCTACCCTAAGCCTAACCCCGTTACAACCCTTACAAAGACCTTATGACTTGTGTTTAGTATTCGTGTTCGGTGGTGGAGAATGATTGAGTTGCAAGCCTATGCGGGTACGTGTTCTAATCGGTTTTGAGCGATTATTCTTTGAAGTGATAATACATTATGAAAATTAGCCAATTTATAAACCGAGTGGAGAGAACATTGTGAGGGATGTGCATGAATTGTTGGTTTCACGGGCGGGTTAATCTTGGATAACCATTGCATATGTGATTATTCACTGTACCGTTAAATATGTTGAACATTGTAAAGAGTTTGAACTTTAGTATGACAATTGACCTTAACCTTCGTCTAGGGAATGGGGAGTGTATTCTTTGTTCGACCCACGTGAAAGTGAAAAACAGATTTGCTTGAGGGCAAGCAAAAGACAAGTGTGGGGATGTGATACATGGTCGAAAACCGATGATCGTTTATGCTTAAGTTGATGTTTTTACGAACCTTTTAATCTTGAATAGCCTACTTTTAATGGTATTTGTGTTTTACAGGTCTAAAAGAGTTTAAGGAGCTAATCAGGAGCTAAACGGAGCACCGGGACGCGAATCGGGTCAACCGGGATCAAGAAATGGAAAACATAAAACAAATTGGTGTTAACCATGAAGATTGGATGTGTTTTAGGGAATGTTAATGGATATAAAATGAATATATTGTAAGATGGCATGATAGAGGGCTGAATTACGAGTACATGGGCGAAAACGGTGAGTAAAACGGAGTTATAACGAAGAAGTTACGAATAAAACAGTTTCGGCCGAAACTGGCAAAACCAGGCAGCGTCGGCGACGCCCTCTGGATTGTTCTGTCGGCCAGAAACCTCCGTAAATAGCTAATTAAGCCGTCTGGCGAAACTGAGACTTCCAAGGGCCGTCGGGGAGGCCCTAAATGATCGTCGGGGACGACCTTACTTTCTTGCATCGAAATTATGTTTCTTTTGAATGTGGACGAGTTATAACACCATTATTGACCAAGAAATTGGAGTTACACTATCTTTTGAGTTTGAATTGAGTTTTTGGAGCCTAATATCATCACCACTTCACCTCTAATCCATTCAATCATCCTTTATCATTCGATTTCACTATCCAATTCATATCCTAACCCTCATTAATCCATCAATCATTTGATTCATTCATCATCACCATCTCACCCTAACCCTAATCATCATTTCCTCCATATCCAAGCTTCAAGATAACAATGTTCAAGTTCTCATCATCCGGTGATCAAGTCAATTCGATCATGAGCGGCTAACTTCTTGGAGGTTTCACCCTGGTGTAGGTTTTTGTAAGTTCTTAGGGTTTGAACATTGTATTTGAGATTCGATTTGTGAGAAGTTGTGATTTGATTTTGAAACTTATGATAATTGTCTTGCATTTGTATTGTATTCGTGAATTGTCGAATGAAGATTAAATTTGACTTTGCGAAATGTTTATGTGCAATTATGCCTTGTCTAGGTTAGAGTTTACATGTTCTTGGTAACGAAGTGCATTGCGGTCCGTCATTCGCGACGTTTATAGCTCTTGGCACCTAAGCCTTGTAACACTAAATTCGTTAATCACTTTTGCAATTGAATTGAATCTAAAACATGTACAACCCTAAGACTTCAATTACCGAACCGGGTGTGAACCTTGTTATTCCATCTTATTTTATCATCAAGTTTTCCTACAATCGTCAATTTCTAGTAGTTAATTAATTCAAGCGATTCCATTAGTTTAATTCTCATCTTTCCAATCAAACAAAAATACACAAAAACAAGATAGCAAGCTTCATAATTGTGACACATACTTTAATTCATTCAAATCCAAACGCAAACCACATACTCTTCATGGTTCGACCCCTTGCTACCACTAGCTATTTGTTAAGGGTAAATAGAGCTTATAAATAATATCTTTGACCGGAGCACGACACTCCGATCAATCGTACGACCAAACGAACCAACATCCACAATATTTCCAAGCATATTTCAAGTCCCCTATGCTTTAACATCCTTATAAAGCCTTGAAAATAGGTTAATGGGGGGTTAAATGCATTAGAAAACAAGTTTCGGGGCTGCAGGGACCTGTTTTGCCAACTTTGGAAACTTCTGGTCTGCCATGGCTCACGGGGCGCGACCCCTGAAGGCTTCTGGGTCGCGGGGCGCGACAGCAGTAGTTGGGGAGAATGGTTTTTTTTTTTTTTAATACAGCTTGCAGCCCTTGATTTTCTTCCTAGTTTTTTAATATGGTGGGCACTTTTGTGTGATGAACAAGGCTTGAACTCTGGTCCTAACACATGTATGGTTAGGATTAATCCTTGGAGAACACTTAATCCACATGTTATGATCGTAAGCTTCATCAAATACTATAAATAGCAAGGCCTACTTGCCCATTTCCTTGCTCATTCCATTCTTCTTATCTCATAAGCTCTAAGTAGAGGCTACCACACTTATTGGAGGCCTCTTACCTGAGTTTTCTAGACATTTTTCCATCCTAGAACACATGTAAGTGTTCTTCCTAGTCTTGTTTATTTAATTCAAGCTAAAAGTCAAACAGTGTTTGACTTTTGGCTTTGACCATGAATTGGTCAAGACAAAGTTCAATTGAACTTTGCAACGTGATCGTAATCACGATGGTTATAGTCCCTTGCGACTATACCTACCGATTACCAAGTTGACTAGTCGAAGTGGCGAGTCAAAGTTTTGGTCAAAATGCCCGATTATGTGCATTTTGCGACGGAACTATTTTCGGGTATCAAAACACTTTGTTTTGATACCAAATCAGTTTTCTAACTTAGTTAAACATGTTTTAACATGTTTAACTCGTCACTTCTAGTTTAGTACTTGTTTAGGGTCGTAAGTCAAGCGGTCTCAACAACCACTTAGACTTTCGAACCCGACCCGTTTGGTCGATCATTAGGATCCAACCAAACATATTTTGTGACAATAGTTGTATAGGGAATAACCTTCCGAGTGTTGGTGCATGTTTGTGACAACAGCTTAGATTTGGTCTTTGGATATCTTGTAATTAGTTAAACGATAAACAGTTAGCGGGTTTAGCTTTGTATTAGTGAGTTGTAAATGTTTGGGCTAACCAAACCCATACTTATGGGGATGTGGGGCGAATTGGGCTTGTCCAATTCGCAGTCCATGATGTTTAACCTTGGCCCAAGTAGTAACCTTGTGTTATATAAACAAGGTTAGGCTTTAGGGTTTAGGTTAATCAGCCAGAACATTGTTTGAGAGCAAATTCATGAGAGTGCTTAGGCTTGGACGAATTTGGAGTTGGTTAGGGTTTGATTGATTGTAATTCTTTGTGATTGATAATCAATAGTAACCCGGTTTGAAAGTGTCTTGCTGTTTCTGTTCTTCTACTTGTTTCTGTGATATTCTGATCAAGAGGATTCCGCACTCTTGATTGGAAAGACAATTCTGTTGAAGATCCATACGAAAAGGGGACCTACAATTGGTATCAGAGCATTAGGCTCTTGAAGGCTCGGTTCGGAATTGTTGGCTGCAGAAACAGGAAGGATTTTCGAATTTTTTTTGCAAATTAGGGTTTCGAATTTTTGGCTGTTGTTTGATAAAAAATTTCGAAATTATTGGCTGTTTGGATCTTCTGGTTTGTTTGTTTGGTGTTTTTGCAGGATTTTTGGAAAGTTTTTGCTGATTTTGGATGAATTTTTGGCTGAAACCCGAAAACTGTTCTTGGTTTTGTTCATAAAGTTCATCAAGTTTGAGGAAAAAGTTGTTGATTTGCTGCTTCGATTGTGCAGAAACTGTTTGAAGAATCCAGAAAATCTTCAAAATTTTCGAAAAGATTAAGTTTCCAAAGTTAACTGGACCAGCGAATTTGACTCTAGGCGATTTTAACAGATTCGCAGACTGATCAGCGAATTTGAGACTTGATATCTCGGTGACCGGCGAAGTTAAATCCAAAGGCGACTTTGGTAACCGGATAACTTTCCACAGCGAAGTTATTACGGTTTTTTGCGACTTTACAGGTCGTCGTAATCGCTGTGTAAGTTAAAAGATGGTCAGAAATTTTGTAAGTTAGTAACCACTGTTTTCAGAGAAATTTTGTACGGTTTTGTCAGTACGGTAATGATAAAAACGTGTTTAAAGATGGTCAGAATGGACAAGGTTAGTGAGAGTGTTAAACATTGGCCAAAGCTGAAAAATGTCAAAGAATATGCTGACTGGAAAGAGGAGTTTGAGGCATTTGTGAAGAGTGAAGATACCAGAATGTGGTACTGTATGATAGATGGCTATGTTGCTCCTACGCGTAGTATTGAAGGAAGGGTCTTAGTGCTGTCTTATGACAAGATGGATGAATCTGAGAGACATGTGGTTGATGCTGAAAAGAGAGCATTGGCTACAATTAAAATGTCCTTACCTGATAGCATCAAGCATATCTTCAACAAGTACACTAATTCAAAGGATATGTGGGATGCATTACAAAAGCGATATCAGGGAAATGAGAGTGCCACTCAGGCATTCATGGCAGAGATAGTGCCAGTTGATGAGGCTGAAACTAGTGTGAGTGATGCGGAATCTGAAGTAAAAAATGCTAAAGCTCAACTGGAGAATGCTGAAGCTCAAGTGGAGAATGCTGAAGCAAAAGGGGATGATGAAGCAGAGAAAGCGAGTGAAGCTGAACAGGTTGTTGCTGATGAAACCTCAGAAGTTCATGAGAAAGAGGTACAATCTAATTCAGTATGTTTGAGATGTCGTGAACTACAGGGTGAGGTTGCCAGGTTGACAACACAAAACCAAAGTCTGGTAAGTGAGATGTCTAACATAAAAGAAGCAAACTTTTTTGTTAAAAGAAATGAATCATCATACTTGAAGAAAATAAAAGGTTGTGAAGCTGAAATTGAAGCTTTAACATGCAAGTTAAATGAAAAACTTCAAGTCATAGATTTAGCTCATGACATGATGGCTGAGAAAACAAAAGAGATTTCTGAAAAATGCAAAGAGTTGTCAGATGCACAACTCAAAATTGTTGAACTTGAAAAGAAATTAGGTCAATTCAGGGACTCTGCTTTTGTTATGAAACATATGATGGGTGGCTTGAAGAAAAGTAATGACAAAACAAGTGTGGGATTTCATGGTTTCAATGAAGTTCCACCTCCTCTTAGTCATGACTATTCATTCCTGCCTAGTGATGATGAGCTAGCAACCTTTATGGCATCTACACCAAGTAGTTTCGCATCCACATCAAGTCAAGGTGATGGATCTGAGAGTGATGATTTGAAAAAGAAAAAATCACCGCCTAAGAATAAAAATCAAGCTTTTGTCAAAAAGATTAATTTTGTTCAAGGTAGTGATATGAAAAATGAAACTGCTGTTATTGAAAATGAATCGAATGTAGAGTTAGCTAAAAATAAGAGCATAGAAAAATCTGAAATAAAGCAAACTGAACAAGGTTCATCTAAGGGATCATCACCATCTGATAAGGGATCTACCTCAGAGACTCCAGCTAAGAAGTCTTCGAAAAAGAGATCGTGCTTCAAATGTCACGTCAAGGGACATGTAGCAAGCTGCTGTCCTAACAAAAAGAGTGAAGCACAACTTAGTGAAAAACAGAGAGGGAAATTACCAGTGAAGGAAGGTGATAGTGAGGAGAAAGGCTCAAATTCTCAAAAGAAATCTGCTCCTAAGCAACCGGAGAATGTTGCTGTTGGTGTAGATAAGGCTGGAAAAGGAACTCCACAAGTTCCTCGTTTTCAAAGAAATCAACCTAGATTTCAGCCTAGATCTCCACCAGGCAGATATGACAGACCTAGAAGCAGTTCACCTAGAATGAACAATTTTAATGGAAATTCAAGTAATTTCAGAAGTCAAGGTCAATATCAAAATCGATACCAAAATAATGGTTGTCGAAATTTTTATAACAATGGCTTTAGAAATTATAACAATCAAGCTTCTTGGAATCAAAATTCAAGATACCCAAATCAAAATTTCCAAAGGTCAAATAGTCCAAATACGTATAGGAACCCTCAGGACCAAAGACCTAGTGGAAATCAAAATCAAATTCCATCAACAGGTCTGAGATCCAAGACTCCAGTTAGGAGTAATGGATATTGGATGGATGTTCCAGTAGTTGGTGAATTTGGACGACCCAAGACCATTAGGGCTTGGGTCCCCCAATCTAACTAATTTTTTAGTTGGTGTGTGCAGGAGCTGCTAAGGAGGATTATCAACTTATGTTGATAATGGCTGCTCTAGGCACATGAAGGGGGATGTGAGATTGTTGATATATATATATTTAATTGATTTAAATTGAAGTTCAAAGTGCTGAGTCGACACACTAGATAACCTGCCAGATCTTTATACTAAAGCTTTTGACAGGGCTCGCTTTGAACATTTAGTCGAACTCAACGGGATGAGGAATCCTGAATAACTGGTTTTTCATAAGAATTTTTGTAAATAGTTTACTGCTTTTCTTAAAAATCAAAAATACAAAAACTTTGAAAAAATCAAAAACATAAAAAAAATAGAAAATAAAAAATGAGTTATCACTGTGTGAAAAAGGAGAAATGATAGTACATCAGCTAGTTAGACTGTCACACTGAAACTGAATTAAATTGCTTAAGTGTGATAGCAGCTTCATCATATGATGTACCAGTAGGCAAAAAGCATGAAATAATCAACTAACCAATGTGATATAAACCTAAATGAACTGAATATGAGTGGGGAACACATCAGTGGTGTATGGTTTAATGACCTTAAATCTTGCGTTGATAGATTGCCAAAATCTGAAGTTTTGGGTCTTTATACTGTTATTTCATCTAGGGATATCTTGACTGTCTTTCTGTTAAGAACTAAAATTGTACATGACCCCAGGAAAGAAAGTCACTTGGAATTAGCTCATTTCTATTTGACTGTCTGTATGTTGTCCCGATACACACAATTTTGATCTGATTCTGAAATCTTCTCTGAAAAAAGTCGTGTACCTCCTCTGCTGCATCCAGATATATGCTGACCTGGAGGTGCTAGGCAACGACAGCTTCTGCTGCATCCAGATACATGCTGACCTAGCTGTACGTTGTCGCGCTATAGATCTAATACACCCGAAAGAGGCCCTCAAGTGCCCAAAAGAAACCCAATAAACCTATATCAAACTGAGAAAAACTCATTTGATCTGTATATTATACCATCTCTCCTAAAGATCTATTCTTTTCTCTTCTCAACCTATTCCCAGTTAAGATTTCAGAAATCTGGATTGGACTTGTGAAATATGTGGTAGGGAAGATACTTGCATGATAGAGTGTGTTGTTTATATTTCCAGGATTTGATTACTATTTATTTGGGTGTTCATTGTTAAGCAATCAAAACATGATAAAACAGATTATATGCAGACCTAGGCACTGTCAGGATATCTTAAAGGATGACATCAGTATATTCACCTACTACGATGAATCTTTGTGCATACCTTGATCGTGGGCGTATATCCTGAAGTGGGACACACTAGTATATCAGGAATAAAATTACCTTAACGTATCATATGGTAATGGTACTTGAAATTTTCATGCATTTTGTTTAAGTGGACAAACATACTGGTAATCGTCTTGGACTGCTTTTCACGAAAAATTAAATAAAGAATTATCTAATAGTGTGAAAACAGTTTGATTGTGCTGATATGATCTTCTTACCAGTGATTCTCACAAAAATAGAGTGTTTATTGCTTTTGTTATTTACTTGCTTTCAGACAATATAAAAAATACAAAAATAGTGTCTTTTTCTGTTTAAAATTCTTAACGTACGAAAAACTGTTATTCTTGGAGGAATTGTTACTGATAGGGGGAGACGGTGTTGGAAAGTGAGTTCAAAATTTTAAATCATGCGGGTTATAGGGTGTGATTAAAAAGTTTTGCGTGTTGGTGATGAAATTGAAAATGCTTAATCTGTAATACAGTTTATCTGTCTCTTGAATAATAATAATTTGTTTAACTTATGTTGAAAAATTCTTATGGTTTCTCGAGATGTTTGTTTTATAGTATACAGATTGAAGCAGTGTGTTGCTGAGAATTTAAAGTGATGAGTTGCTGTGAAGATGAGAGTTTGATTGGATGCATGGTAGAACCTCCTTTCTATATTGCAGACAAAGATGAAGAGTTTGAAGATTGCTATACATATGCTGAACTGGAGTTTACTCAAACGCTAACGTTTTGAAGATTTGGTGATTGGATGCATCAGCTTAGGGGGAGTCTGTTGCTGACAGAGCTATTGAAGCTGAAGTTATCCAAAGACCAAAGACAGTGCAAGAATACATGAAGATTGCAAGATGACTGAAGACAAAGTTATTTTATGAAGCTATTGTCAAGGGGGAGTTTGTTGGTGCATGTTTGTGACAACAGCTTAGATTTGGTCTTTGGATATCTTGTAATTAGTTAAACGATAAACAGTTAGCGGGTTTAGCTTTGTATTAGTGAGTTGTAAATGTTTGGGCTAACCAAACCCATACTTATGGGGATGTGGGGCGAATTGGGCTTGTCCAATTCGCAGTCCATGATGTTTAACCTTGGCCCAAGTAGTAACCTTGTGTTATATAAACAAGGTTAGGCTTTAGGGTTTAGGTTAATCAGCCAGAACATTGTTTGAGAGCAAATTCGTGAGAGTGCTTAGGCTTGGACGAATTTGGAGTTGGTTAGGGTTTGATTGATTGTAATTCTTTGTGATTGATAATCAATAGTAACCCGGTTTGAAAGTGTCTTGCTGTTTCTGTTCTTCTACTTGTTTCTGTGATATTCTGATCAAGAGGATTCCGCACTCTTGATTGGAAAGACAATTCTGTTGAAGATCCGTACGAAAAGGGGACCTACACCGAGGTTATACCTTATGGTCACTTCGTTTGGTTAGTCGTATGATAGGTAGTTTATATGCCTTTAGGAAATGACTAAAATGCCCTTTTTGCACATAAATTCAATTTAAGCATATGTAACCTAAATTTTGACACTTAAACTAATTGTGAAACATTATTAAACATGTTTAGGCATATAAGACTTATCATAGGACTAGTTAGACCATCCAAACACGCATTTGCACAAATGACACGTTAAAGTAGCGTAAACTACCTTAACGGGTCATAACGGGTAAAAAGCACTTAGGATTAATTCCAAATCATAATGTAGACTTTGTTAAACCATTTCATATGAGTTCCAACACTCATTTGTTTTACAAGACCTGATTCTATCTGATTCCTCCAATTATGTACTGATGTTATAACATAGTTCCCGATGTTCGGAGACGTTAGGACACGTACGAAGCTTGATACTTCACTTGATTCAAGGATACTTAGCAATCCCAAGTGAGTACATAGCTCCCCTCTTTTATGCTTTCAATTGTTTTGGGGTGACTCATATGTGCTAAATGCTTTACAAAGTTTTCAAAATCAAAAACTATGGTTTATATAAAACACGACGATTTCAATAATGTGAACGAACTTGTTGTGCGTTAGTTCATAACACGAATGACATTCAATAGCTTTGATCAAGCCGGCCAGTAGTATGTGATGCTACCATAGGATCTCACAAATCCCGTTATCGGACTATCCCCATAGACTTGGTGGGTAATGTGGGTAACGACATAAACTGTTTCTCTGATTAACAAATCATGTCTTGATTTGTTAGTCTTGTTAAAGAGGCCTTTCAGGGTCTATTAAAGATACCCCATGGTGGTATAGTCGAGTCACATAGGTTTGAATGTATTCATTAAAGAACGACCAAAAGTTGTTTGGACAATTAAAACACGGACGATTGAACGATGGTTTATAACACGAACAATTGAACGGTGGTTTATAACACGAACGATTGAACGATGGTTTATAACACGAATGATTGAACGATGGTTTATAACACAGACGATTTGAACGATTTTGGACTATTGGTTTATGATAAGTGATTAGATAACGGGACGGGTGTAATGTGATAAAAGCATGGTGGATACGCCGCTGGTACTTCCTATATATTAGTGCTTTTATCACTTTACATGTCGTAGCATTATCTAGATCACTTGGACGAATGTTTTCAAACGATGTTACAAAACGAGGTTTACTTAAAGATATAAACCATACGAGTTTTTCGTACAAGACGATTTTCTACTTGGTTTTACAAAGACAAATGTTTTCAGTCAAGATTCATGGCTACTATGGTTTTGGTTTTACTATATCGACTTGTAAAGTTGATAACACATATTGCAATATCAAACACTTTTTGATTTCAAGGTACATACTCGATAACTCTCGTAGTTGGTCGAGGTATTGCAATATAAATTCAAAGCCATGGATTTGACATACAAAACCTATGTACTCGCCGACATTTTTATGCTGACTATTTTTCACATATGTTTCAGGTTCTATTATATGACGATTGATGATTGCTTGCTACACATAGGATGAACGCCGGCCTTAGTGACTTAAAACTTGAAAGACAATTGTTGTACTTATTTGGTTTGTATCAAAACAATGAGTCTATAATCAAAATAAAACAAAACTTCAAATACCATGTGTTGTGAAACAATGATTATGTGACATGACTCCCCGACGTTTCCGCCGCGGTTTGTTGTATTAAGCGGTTGGGGTGTTACAGAAAAGTTGGATCAGAGCTCATGGTTATAGGCAATTAGGTTATTAGTAATGCTCTAGACCTAGTCTATAACCTTTCTAGGAACCTAACACAAGAAAATTTCCATTTAGATTCTTAATACAATACTATCACCTATCCTTAGGTGATTTACAAAAACAAAACAAAACACAATTCATTCTCTCAAGTCAAATTTTTTTCCAAAACTTCACAAGAAATCATCTATCCTTAGATGATTTGTTTTAGGCTTTTTAAGCCTCTGCTGTTTTCAAAATCTCGTCAAAGTTTGGGCTTTAATTATATGAACATGTGCAATTAGGAAGGGTGGGTGCCTGTACTCTGAGTTTTCAATCTAAGGCTAGAGTGTTCGTACAAATCCGCATCACCGAACCAGTCACTCTTACCTGGGAACTCTTGGGGTGAGTGTCCACCTATAGGCTAAAGCATATATTCTCGATACATTATAAAGACCCACTTACTTTGATTAGTCACTGTGACGTTTGTTTGTTTTAGTTAACAAACGAATGGTCACAATCCTCATGTTTCGTCGATATTTTCAATACCTCTTTTGTTTATCCAAATGTCAATTTCCCACGTTTCCCATGTTTCCTTATTCTTTTAGAATGCCTCCTAAACGCGATCAAGCTCAAGATGCTGCAATAGTAGCCTTAGTTGCTTAGCAAGTCGCTGATGTGCTCCTGAACCTTGTTACTCAGATAAATCAAGCGAACAACAACAATAACAATAACAATGCTCAGTGCAACTATAAGAAATTCAATTCGGCTAAACTGCTTAAATTTTCTGGGTCTGAAGGAGCTACTGGGCTCCTACAATGGTTCGAGAGTTTAGAAAGCACATTTCGACATGTTCAATGCCCAAACGAGCGAAAGGTCGAGTTTGCATCTAGTGCCTTTGAGAAAAGGGCACTAACATGGTGGAATGGTGTGATGAGAGACAGGGGTGCCGATGTGGCAATAGCTTAAACCTGGGAAGAGCTTTGAGCTCTAATGATGAAGGAATTATGTTCTTGTCATGAACTCAGGGCACTGGAAAGGGAATTCGACGATCTTAAATAAGATAGCGGTGAGCATCGAGCCTACACTGGTCGTTATGAGGAACTAAGTCTGTTATGTCCTACCATGGTTACGCCTTTGGATAGGGCGATTGAAAAGTACATTGATGGCCTCCCTAACCCAGTTCGGGACATTGTTACTGGTAGCAACCCTACCACAGTTAGACAGGCCATTGAGCTATCCACAACCCTGACTGAATCACAGATCAGGAAGGGTAAACTTTTCCGGAAAGGCAATAAAAAACCCTCGGACAAGACTACACAAGAAAAATCAAAGGATAAAAAGACTGAATCCTCTAAGAAGTCAAAGAAGCATAACGCTTCGCAGAACTTCGCTGTAGTTGCTCAAAATAATCAAGCTGCACTTAACCAACCAGCACAACTTCTTGCTAGAAAAACCTATGCTGCTACTGCACCGCTGTGCAACAGGTGTAATGCTCACCACCAAGCTCACCTGCAGTGTCGTCAGTGCACATCATGTGGGCGACTTGGCCATTTGTCAAATGCTTGTCGAACTACCCCAAACAAAGGTGGTCCAAACCAACCTCAAGCCAACCCTGTTCAAGCTCGTTTTCCACCTAGTTCTTGCTACAACTGTGGCGAGATGGGTCATTTCAGAAATAATTTCCTAAAGCTTGTTAATGCAAATCCAGCTCGTGGATGAGCATTTGGCTAACTGGAAGACGATGCTGATTTGAAATGACTGAACTTTATGTTTTACTTCTTTTGTTATCCAAGAACTTTGAAACAATTAGTTTGGTTTTGTTTTACTTCTTTTGTTATCCAAGAACTTTGAAACAATTAGTTTGGTTTATAAATAAATCTTTTCGCATTTCGATGTACGAAAACAAATGTGGTTACATGTATGAATGACATACCCCTACGATACCGAAACCAAGGAACCATATTCCTTGCAAGTTAAACTACTCTTGTAGTTTCTTCCATTTTTGAGGTCACTCGCGATCTCCACAAAAATCCTAAGTACTCGTTTCTTCTAAAAGAAACAAAGTACAAGGTATAAGTTATAACTCTTGAAGAATACTCAAAGTACCACTTTAAATCCTTGATTGGATATCTAAGGGTACTTTTCATAACTCCTTAATTGGTCTTATGCGATGTGTCTATGTAAATATCATTACATTCTGGTTTTCATGACAATATACATAGTATATGATTTCAAAAACATTTCATATGGTTTAAAAACATTTTAACATAGCATATTTACCTAATGTACCAAGTGCATAATTTCAAAAACATTATCCATGTTTTCAAAAACCTCATACATGATTTTAAAGGCATCTCACATGATTTTAAAACATTTTTAATTACCTAATATACCTAGTACATGATTTCAAAAACATTACATAAGGTTTCAAATACATTAAACATATTTTCAAAGATCCCATGCATGGTTTTCAAAGATATTATGCTCGTATGTTGACTTAGCATACGTAGTACATGATTTTCAAGGACATTTTGCTTCATATGTTGACTTAGCATATCTAGCACCTTGATTTCATGAACACTTCACTTCGTATGTTGACTCAGCATACCTAGTATAAGATTTCGAAACATTTTTTTCCGCTACACGAATCCCAAATCCTTATAGGATCTTCCAATCTTCATAGTTAGATCATTGTGGATGTTTAAAGCATAAAAATCAAAGTCCTTAATTGGATTCCTTGGGTGCTTTTATGCATATGTTATGATTCATTAACACAAAACTAAATCCTTATAAGATCTTCCTATCTTCATAGTTAGATTCTTGAGGATGTTTAAAGTACTAATTGAAGTCCATTGATTGGATTCCTGGTGTACTTTACATGCATGTGTACAAATTAACGACAAGTTGATGACCAAGTTGAAAATTATGTGATTATGTGTTTTCAAATGCTCGCTATCCAAATCCTTGTAGAATCTTCCATATTTTCATATGTTGGATTCTTAGAAGGATATCCAAAAGTACTATCTTAAATCCTTAATGGGCTTCTATGCAATAGTTAAGACCCTTGGATTTTAAAGTACTATTCCAAAGTTAAAGATATCATGTGTTGATATAGTTAAAAACACCCTTTGGTGGTCTAGTTAAAGAGATTGAATCGTCAATCTAGTTAAAGAGATCATGTGTTGGTCTAGTTAAAGAGACCCTTTGGTGGTCTAGTTAAAGAGATTGATTCGTCAATCTAGTTAAAGAGATCATGTGTTGATCTAGTTAAAAAGACCCTTTGGTGGTCTAGTTAAAGAGATTGATTCGTCAATCTCTTTAAAGAGATCATGTGTTGATCTAGTTAAAGAGACCCTTTGGTGGTCTAGTTAAAGAGATTATTCGTCAATCTAGTTAAAGAGATCATGTGTTGATCTAGTTAAAGAGACCCTTTGGTGGTCTAGTTAAAGAGATTGATTCGTGAATCTAGTTAAAGAGATCATGTGTTGATCTAGTTAAAGAGACCCTTTGGTGGTCTAGTTAAAGAGATTGTTCGTCAATCTAGTTAAAGAGATCATGTGTTGATCTAGTTAAAAAGACCCTTTGGTGGTCTAGTTAAAGAGATTGATTCGTCAATCTAGTTAAAGAGATCATGTGTTGATCTAATTAAAGAGATCATATGTTGATCTAGTTAAAGAGGTCGTTCATCGATCTAGTTAAAGAGATCCTTTGGTGATCTAGTTGAAGAGACTCTTTGGTGGTCTATTTAAAAAGATTATTTGTTGATCTAGTTAAAGAGACCCTATGGTAGTCTAGTCTAGTCTAGTCAAGTCATCATAGTATTATTCGTTTGATTTTTTCCCCTACACATCATAAAATGAACTGTGTGGACTGTGTAAGGAATTACGTAATTATGGATGCATACATAATTATGGAATTCAGTGCACAGAGACCACAACAAGTTTTGTCATGTGTGAGAACCTATAATGATAAGAATAACCAAACGGAACAATGTAATAAGGGCATGGTGGATACGCCAATGGTACTTCCTATATATAAGTGTTCCTTATTACATTGCAAACGTGGCATTATTTAAGTTACTAGAAGTTCTGGACCTTGACCAATGTTGTTTCATGTTATACTCTCCGACTCCAATTTCGAGCACACACAAGTTTCCTATAATAGTCTTCATAGGAAACATCCTTTCCATCTGTTGTTCGAAACTCCAACTCCTTGTCGAAATCACACGCTCCCCATATTTTACTACAACAAGGACATCACTTTGACAATCACGTGACGCTCTTGAGGTTTGGTACAATCATACACAAACCTATTGGAATGGAGTTTAAATCTTCGGATCTGAACTCTTCCCTATAAACAATAAACGAGTACGAATAACAAAGTTTGCTGGAAATCCAGACGTGGCCCAGAGTTTTACTTAGGGAACGGAGGATTTATTTGAAAGCGAATCATCCACATCTGTTCCTACAAGTTTCCTCTAAACTAAATTTCGGGACGAAATTTCCTAAAGTAGGGGAGACTGTGACATTTGTGCCTCTACAACCATCATACAAATACGAATCCAATGAATTCTTGTGTTTCATTCTCAGGATTTATACAATAATATGTGACAATTACACATGTCAAATCTCGTATGATTGCGAACTCTCGAGAAGCTTTTCTGGAAGTTTTATGTAAAATATCACGCAAACGTAATCAGTTTAACGCAACGTACACTCCGGAATAGTGACATAAGCTAAACATACCCTAAATATCCTTTACATAAAGTAGAAATAAGTTTTGAAGGGTTCGGTATGTGACAACTGTCAAAATTCCAGGTATCCATACAATTATTAAACAATGATTAGTGCTTAATAACTGTGCTGAATTACAATTTACTTACTTGAATTGCTTTCTAATTATTACCATATGCATACATGTGCATCATATATTGCAAAGGACATATCATTACTGCATACAAACTTTGTTAATTCAGATGATGCACAAAGCACCGGCAGCACAGTTATCAGATAAATCAAAAAAATGCTGACAGAGTTCAGTACATAGACAGACAGAGTATTGAGATCTAGAATGGACCAGAAGCTAAGTATTACACTAGTATAGTGTGTAGGAAAGTAAGGATTATAAAACTGCCTTCCTAGAGATAGTTTAAGTGCCGGAAAGTGCCTAAAACTCACATAAACTGCAGAATTCTGCAGAAAATCAGCAAAATTTAGCATTTAAACACACTAATATCATGCAGAAATATGGTTAAATGGTCATGAATGCTTTCCTAAGTATCGGGAATCAAAAGTGTCATAAAAGGGTACATAAAGCACACTAAACTGCAAGTTTAGTACCTTAACGAACCAGTAACCAACCGAACAACCGGACACTACCCGAAACACCAAATTTTCACTAGAAGCACTATTTTAACATTACCAAGCAAGTTATGGTCCCCGAACGTCATAACACACTAAATAACATCTAGTAACTAAATAACCTAACTATATACTTGAAATCTAACTATATAAACTAACTAATACTTACAACCTAGCCTAAGACCCCCCCCCCATACCTACGGCCCCAACAAGGGACCCACCTAAAGATTTGTTTCAATTCGTTAATTGATATTGTTGGACCTTTTAGAAACATATTATACATTGGTTCATATAATGGTGGAAGATTATAAGTAAAGCCACTAGTTCTCACAACCCTTCATCCTCACCAACATAACACACAAAAACTATTCTTCCCTCCTCCTCCATTCACGGCCAAGAACAACACACACCCATTCATCATCATCTATCATCATTCAACCATTCTACCTACATACAAAGGTGTTAGAAGGTGCACAGGGAAGCTTGGAGCTTTCGGAACTTGAAGGACCTTCACCATTTGCTTTTATCCACTTCATTTCTTCTCTTGATCATCCCTAGCCTTGAGCTAGTAGTAAGAACACTAATCTCTTCATTTTAAATCTTATTTAAGTGGTTAACGAATGATACATAATGTTAAGTTTAAAGAACACTAAGAATCAAGAGAATGAAACTTGAACATAAGCTTAAATTATGAAGAAATATTGATGTTTATGAGTTGTTATACTTGTTGATTGTTGATTGCTTATGAAAATGATGCAGATCATCATATGATCTTGCTAGATCATGATTAAAAACATAATCTAGCAAGATGAGAGGATGAACATGTTAGAGTTTAATAGATCATCCTCACATAAACCATGAACTTGAAAGAATATAATGTTTTCTTGTAAAATGATGATTAAAGTGAGTTGTAAGTCTTGTAGATCTAAAATTTCATGGATGAAAATACAAGCTTTGCTTAATCTTGGTTCTTAAATAAATAACCCTTATTTTCGGTGGTTAATAAGGTGTAGAAGCATATATGTGACAAGAAAAATCAATGAAGAAACAATTTTAGAAAATGTGATCACAGGTTGTAAAGATCTATTTTCTTTAAGAATGATGTTTTTAAAGAATCAACCACACTTTAAAGGGAAACTAGGCTTACTAAATACACTAGTAAGTTACTACAATTTTTTATAAATTTTCAAGTTTATGAAGTGGTAGTTTATGCTTGTCTTTGGCAAAATTGGTAAGTGTAGATTGTTTAATGCTGATTATTGGTTGATTGTGTTGATTTACAAAAGAAAATGATATGCCTTCAAGGTATGGAAACCTCCATTTTTAGGGGAAACTATGGCAAAATTTTTCTAAAAATTAAACACTTAGAAAACTATTTTCAAACAAATATTTACAAGTGTATTTTAAACCATGAATTTTTACATAAAGTTTGCCATAATTTTTGTTACAAAAATTACAAATATTGGAGGTTGGTTTTTATAAATAAAAGTGACTAAATATGTATTTAGGAAATATATATTTAGAAGTCACCATGTGTGTGATTATTTGTATATTATGTGTATTAGTTATATTATTTTAGGACTCGAAATAATATAACTCATCTAAACACCAAAAATTATAATCCAAAATATTACCAAAGTTCCAAGAATGTGAATATACAAATGTGGCAACTCGAACCCTTGACCCTGAACGTCGAGAGACGAGCCTTTGATTATTATTAACATTATTGTTATTATTATTATTATTATTGTTATTATTACTATCATTATTATTTATCAAATAATAATAATGCGCGACAAGAGGAACCAATCATTTAACAACTAACCCGAGCCAAATGTATTCACTGTACATGTATACAATTTCCGTTAAATTTAATTATCAAGTAAACGGGCTAGTTCGTTAGATAAGACACACGGTATCTTTCGGATCCATGCGCACGAGCCCAAGCCCAAGCCCAACCAACTCACCTAAACCCTACCCTACATTTCAAAAATTGGAAACCCTACACAAACACATCAGCCGACAATTCTCTCTTCTTCCCCCCCCCCCCCCCTCTTCTCCAGATTTATCAGAATACTCCGGTGACCGGAGCCGGAGTTCCGGCCAAACACTCGTGCCCTGTATCTGTCCGGCGAACATCCCTGAAACCCACCCCCCCTCCCTCGTCTCATTCCCACGCGCACACCCGCAAACATGAAATCTTTGTTCCTCCTTCGTTGCCATCCGCAAACCGTTAGAGGAAGCAGCAGAGAGAGAGAGATAAAAGGAGCCGAGAAGGATGGAAAGCCGCAACAGCGGCGGCGGCCTTACTAACAGCGACGGTGGTGCGGCGGTGCTTGAGTTCTGGCAGAAGCTCGTTCAGTGCTGAAGCTCAATCAGTGCTGAAGCTGGTGGTGGTGATTCCAGTTGGCGGCGGAGGTGGTTACTGGATGGATTCGAGTCACGGTGCAACCGTAGCACACACATCTTCACTCGTTCCATATTTCTCTGGTGAGTATGTGTGATTTGTAACTCTTGTGTCATTAGTGCTTGTATTCTATTTGATTCTGGTTGAAAGATGAAAACATGTGTATGAATGTTTGGTTAGTGTTAATGGTTAAATGGGTAGTGTTAAACGAGTGTAAAGGGCTGCTGTTGTAGTACTATTGATTTCCCTTGCATATTGTGGATTCTAGGCATAATATACTTGGTAATTGTTTTAGCAGGAATATGATTAGAGATTGATTAAGTGTGATATGAGGAATCTGATGAGCAGTTTGAATATGTGATGAATGTTTGAAAAACCTGTTGATTGATCTGATTTGATTAGAGTAGAATGTTGAAAACATGTTAGTGATATATGATTGGATAAGTACTGTTTGGATAAGGATTCTATAAACATCAGCAATGATTACGAGTCGAAACCTATGGTTACGACTCGAGACCGTTACATTGCCAACTCGAAACCAGACAAGGCGCTCCTGGAGTCGAGACCAGCACGGTTGCGACTCGAGATCTCCTGATCTCGACTCGAGACCTGACTCGAGACCTCTACGGTTGCGACTCATGTGCTCACAACTCGAGACCAACTAATTGCGACTTAGAGTCCAGTGGTTGCGACTCGAGACCTCATAGTCTCGAGTCGAGACCACCTGGTTTCGACTGGACCACTTTACTTAGTTATTTAGGCCGCACAATGTGATGTCATGTTGGGCTATGTGTTACTGTGTACTGTTTAACTGCTGGTATGTTAGGATATGCCCAATAACGTATAGGGTACCGGTTTAACATTCGTGCTATGTGTTAGATACGTGTGAATTATACGTGACATTTCTTGCATGCGAACCTAATTAATATTTATAAACCATAATAGGGTATGGTTGACCAATGTAACACAAGTAAATTAACTACCGAGCAAAGCAAAGGTGAGTTCACTACTTTTTACTTAAAGCATGCGTTCCCGGTGGTTGGGAAACGGAACAAAACACTTTTCCTGGTTTGGGATTGCTTACTATCTCCTTGTGCGGGATACGGTATTTCTATCTCCTTGTGTGGGGTACGGGTAACAACACTATTCCCTTGTTACTGGGATACAAACTTACTTTTCTTCCCTTGTTACTGGGAACTCTTAGTTAATTACTGTTTGTACGGAAATGCAACGAGCAACACTAAACGAAACTCTATCACTCAAGTCCCTACCATTTAATACCGATTAGTCGCCGGGGCCAGGCGAACGGGTTATTAGTTAATAGCGCTATTTAGGTGTAACCAGCCTCACACCAACCCTTGTTACTGGGAACGGGCGTGAACTAATAGACTCAGGCAAACCGTCAATGATGATAGAACATTGACAAACGGGGCACTGCGGAAACGTACGGTTAAGTAAGTATTCGGTATTGGAAAAACAGTTTAGTCGCTCACTTATGGGGTAGCTCCCCATGGCATGTATAAACGGATAAATTAACTAATTAAAACAAGTTTTTGGAAATAAAACTGGAAAACACTAAACTCGTGAACTCGCCAACTCTATGTTGACACTCTACTGCATGCTTTGCAGGTTGCTCGATACAGCTCTGGACGGACGTTGCAATCGGATGGAGTGCGTGGTTGGTAAGTTTCATATGAACAACTTGTGGTTTTAAATTACGATGTGTTCTTCTTTCCTTTCCACTGCAAACTCAAGCTATGTTTTGAAAATTTTAAAAATTGGTCGCTAATTATACCATTATTTGTAATAATAACTAAACGGTTCAAAATAATTAGTGGCTAAGATCCTGGTCGTCACACGCCTCGCGGTAATACTCCGCGTGTGGATTTTGAGGGTGTGACAGATTGGTATCAGAGCCATTGGTTATAGCGAACTAGGTTTTAAATATAAAATATTTTTGGTTTGGAAAATAAAATATTTTTATATGAAAACCAGACTATAACCGTTCTTTAACGAAAACCACAACGACACCACACTCCGGATTGCAAGGTTCGTCAGCCTCAAATGCTCACCTGGTAATGGTAGGTTAATGGCATTTACTTGTGCATAACTTATGTGTGTGAACGCGCATGTGTGTACGTGTATAATTAGCATATATGTGTTAATATGCAAACGTATATTTAGTATTTAACACAGTGGATCATACGAAGGCTAGGCAAGCGTGTACGTGCTAAACAGGAGCGAGTCCTCCTAAACCTGGTTCGAAACCACGATACACTAAGGGCAAAGAACCCGTTATTCCAAGCCCTCATCCACGTATTTCCTGATATCATCCCTGGACTGCAAATCGACGCGAGGGACATCCACTCGATAGACCTGCCCAGGAAAGGCCTGCTACGAAGCACATAGAGAAGTTACGAGAACAAATCGATGAAAGGGAGCCACTCCTATACCTTGGGATATTAGAAAGAATGACGACGCCATTCGCATCCTTTTTACCTGCGTATCTCCTTTCCCGACTTTAGTGGTGAGACTTGTTCCCTCACCCGACTGATCACCTAGATTCTTGAAGCCTTCTAGTAAGTCTACCTCTTTCGGGTTTCTGTTTGCACGTCTTGAACACCCTTCCATCGACCACAAAGTTATTTCCCCTAATTCCTCGTTACATGGTAAATCCTTATTCAAGTTCAACCTTATACCTTAGCACGCCCCAAAACCCAACAAAGTGATATCTTTCTTACAAACCGGCGTACTTCGAGGCGTGGCAAGACGAAGATACGAGCCATTCAACCCACCTACTAGTACGGTGACCTAGATGCTTACCTTACCCTTCATTTACTAGAACCGTTATTCTTTGACGACTTTTCTGATTCCGTGAATCCTTTCACTAGCTTTCGTACGAATCCGCATTTATTGCTCTGATGGTATCCTCGCTTCTATCATTTCTTTATCACGACATCCACGTTTCTTCGTATAAGAAAACTTGACCAGATCTCTCTTCAGTTTGGTGAATTCAACAAACTCGACCTTTAGTCAACAAACTTCTTATCCCTTGAAATTCAACAACGTGTTACTTCAATCGTACTTTCCCGAAAACCTGTTTTCGCAGTTTCACATCGAAACCCCCCCCCCCCCCCTCATACTGAAACCTTGACCAAATTTCCCTCTAGTTTGGGGAAATTCAGCAAGCTCGACTGCTAATCAATAAACTTCTTGAATCCTAAAAATTGTGACGTGTGATCCAAACGTATCCTTTCAGACATGTTTTATTACCTTACATGGAAGCCTTTCGACGACACAAGCACTACTTCGGACTCATCCTCACGACTTCGAAAGTCTATTCAAATTTGGTTACTTATCGGTTTGGGAGATCACAAACTCGTTGTTCGCATACGGCTCAGCTCAGAACATCTTTTTAGACGTTTCAGTGGACCTTAACCCCCCCCCCCGACCCATACGACGACCGTTCTTCTCTATCATTGGTTCGTGTTCTGCCATTCATACTGACGTAACACCTCTTATCGGCAAAACGACGTTCTTTATCCTAATCGCCCGCGGCTTATGTACGACCAGCTACCTCATCGACACCAGATAAATCCTTATTGCTGACCATCAAGCCTTTTATGTTTTGTCTCAAATTGAACGCACCAACCTTGACTACCCTTCTAACATTACCTCGCTACTCGTGTTATGAGTTCCCTGATTCTTATCCTACTCTATTCTGCACAAATCTCCGTTTGAACGAAATATTTCCTACGAATGTTACTCGTTGGGGGCAACGAGCCAAGGATACCCCGGGGGTAACGAGTATCGCAAACACTGTTCTTTGAACTCGATACGATCAACACCTAGTCACAATACTCGAATTTATCCTGTAGATATTCGACACTTGTTTCTTTCGGCGACGCCCGAACCTATTCTGAAAGTCAGTGGGGAATCCAAACGACTCCTACGCTTTACCTTGGAACTTCTACGACGCAAAACCGCCTTGCGCTAAGTTTTAATTACACGACTTTTAACGCCACAAAGCCCACATTTCTCGACCGTATACGCAACCCCTCATGATTTAAACTCGAAAGAGTATCATCTGACATTAGGAAGATGCTCGATAGTCCGGAACTCCAGCAATTGGAAGATGATCTATGAGATGCTTCCATCTAATTTATTCCTATCCAAGGCATTGACGAAATGTCTGCTAGTAACGACACGCAACCAAGGAAACCGATAAGTTTTTGAATTTGCAATCATCTACTTGACAGAAGTAGATGCTGGGCACGGAGTGCCAACTTCTATCACTTTTGATCGAAACCCCCGTTGTGCATCTGATTCGTTACTAGCTGTGAACAAGGACCTTTGGCTCACAGTTAGGCATGAGCACTGCTTATCGACCGCCAACTAATGGTCAGGCCAAACGCACCATCCAAACACCCAAAGGCATGCTAAGAATATGCGATTATCGACCTGGGATACGAGTAACACTTCCTTTTTGAAGAATTCTCTTCCAACAACTGCTACCACACTAGCATTCAGGCAGCACCATTTGAGGCATTGCGCGGACGCTGATGCCGGTCACCTCTGCGTTGGGCGGAAGCCAAATTTCCGGCCCAGAACTTGCACTTGACATAACGGGTAGGATTGCCCTGAATAGACAACACATGGCGGAAGCTCTGGACCGTCAGAAAGGCTACGCGGATACGCGTAGGAAACCCCTAGAACTCCTAGTCAGAGATTGGGTTCTACTTAGAGTTCACCCTCGAAGGGTGTGGTACGTTTTGGCTAACGGGACGAACTTAATCCGCGATATGTTGGACTGTTCGAAATTACCGAAAGGATCGGTAAGGTAGCCTTGCAGACTAAACCTACCTGAAGAGCTGAGTGCGGTACACAACGTCTTTCACATGCCTAATCTGAAGAAGTGTCTGTTAGATGAAACATTCGTTGTTCCTTTTTAGGAACTTGTGATCAGCAACAAACGACGCTTCGTTGAGGAACCGGTTGAGATCAAGGATCAAGAAATCAAAACCCTCTAGTATAGTGTAACCAACAAACCGAGTTCATTGGAACTCACGCCGTGGCCCAGAGTTTACCTGGGAACGGGAAAACCAGCTGATGCGCATGTATCCCCAGTTGTTTGCAAACTATACTTCCAGCACTGAGGCTACAACTGAATTTCGGTAAGAAATCTCAGGCCAACAAGGGGATGCTGTGACGCCCCGCGAAAACATTTAAACACACTAGCTTGTCAGTGGCAGCGTGCTAAATTTCGGGACGAAATTTCTTGAACTTGGGGATAATGTGACACTTCGGTTTTTCATGTACGTTTCTTGAATGCTATAGTTAATTTTATGAAATTCTATACTAAGTGAAATATGTACGAACTCTGTGGATAATGTGCTACGTGATGTTTTTTGTACCATGTGACCTTATGTGCTATGTGATTTACATGTTTGTTCTGTGGACTTTCGTGAAACTACTTGTATCTACCTGTGGTAATGGAGTCTATGTATACATATAGAGCGTAGCGTATGACTTTTGCTTAAATTTCGAGGACGAAATTCCTGTAACATGGGGAGAATGTGGCAACTCGAACCCTTGACCCTGAACGTCGAGAGACGAGCCTTTGATTATTATTAACATTATTGTTATTATTATTATTATTGTTATTATTACTATCATTATTATTTATCAAATAATAATAATGCGTGACAAGAGGAACCAATCATTTAACAACTAACCCGAGCCAAATGTATTCACTGTACATGTATACAATTTCCGTTAAATTTAATTATCAAGTAAACGGGCTAGTTCGTTAGATAAGACACACGGTATCTTTCGGATCCATGCGCACGAGCCCAAGCCCAAGCCCAACCAACTCACCTAAACCCTACCCTACATTTCAAAAATTGGAAACCCTACACAAACACATCAGCCGACAATTCTCTCTTCTCCCCCCCCCCTCTTCTCCAGATTTATCAGAATACTCCGGTGACCGGAGCCGGAGTTCCGGCCAAACACTCGTGCCCTGTATCTGTCCGGCGAACATCCCTGAAACCCACCCCCCTCCCTCGTCTCATTCCCACGCGCACACCCGCAAACATGAAATCTTTGTTCCTCCTTCGTTGCCATCCGCAAACCGTTAGAGGAAGCAGCAGAGAGAGAAAGATAAAAGGAGCCGAGAAGGATGGAAAGCCGCAACAGCGGCGGCGGCCTTACTAACAGCGACGGTGGTGCGGCGGTGCTTGAGTTCCGGCAGAAGCTCATTCAGTGCTGAAGCTCAATCAGTGCTGAAGCTGGTGGTGGTGATTCCAGTTGGCGGCGGAGGTGGTTACTGGATGGATTCGAGTCACGGTGCAACCGTAGCACACACATCTTCACTCGTTCCATATTTCTCTGGTGAGTATGTGTGATTTGTAACTCTTGTGTCATTAGTGCTTGTATTCTATTTGATTCTGGTTGAAAGATGAAAACATGTGTATGAATGTTTGGTTAGTGGGTGCTAAATATGCATTTTTATAAACTTTCGGTCAGTAGAATGTTCCCCTTTAATTGTTGTGTTTTGATTCTCGATTTTTATAAGTGATTGTGTTTGGTTAAAATAGATTGTGAACTTCTTGCAAGATTTAAAAATGAACACCTGTTGATGTGGCCTTGTATTATTTTGGTGTTTCTAACTTAATATTGTATGAATATATGTGCTGATTGTGGGTCTCGGTTTGATAGTCATGTATGTAAACTAAGCATGGTTAAAAGGATAACATATCTCGAATGAAGTGTTGCAAAAACTTGGGCATTGCGTGATGTTAATGGTTAAATGGGTAGTGTTAAACGAGTGTAAAGGGCTGCTGTTGTAGTACTATTGATTTCCCTTGCATATTGTGGATTCTAGGCATAATATACTTGGTAATTGTTTTAGCAGGAATATGATTAGAGATTGATTAAGTGTGATATGAGGAATCTGATGAGCAGTTTGAATATGTGATGAATGTTTGAAAAACCTGTTGATTGATCTGATTTGATTAGAGTAGAATGTTGAAAACATGTTAGTGATATATGATTGGATAAGTACTGTTTGGATAAGGATTCTAGAAACATCAGCAATGATTACGAGTCGAAACCTATGGTTACGACTCGAGACCGTTACATTGCCAACTCGAAACCAGACAAGGCGCTCCTGGAGTCGAGACCAGCACGGTTGCGACTCGAGATCTCCTGATCTCGACTCGAGACCTGACTCGAGACCTCTACGGTTGCGACTCATATGCTCACAACTCGAGACCAGCTAATTGCGACTTAGAGTCCAGTGGTTGCGACTCGAGACCTCATAGTCTCGAGTCGAGGCCACCTGGTTTCGACTGGACCACTTTACTTAGTTATTTGGGCCGCACAATGTGTTGTCATGTTGGGCTATGTGTTACTGTGTACTGTTTAACTGCTGGTATGTTAGGATATGCCCAATAATGTATAGGGTACCGGTTTAACATTCGTGCTATGTGTTAGATACGTGTGAATTATACGTGACATTTCTTGCATGCGAACCTAATTAATATTTATAAACCATAATTGGGTATGGTTGACCAATGTAACACAAGTAAATTAACTACCGAGCAAAGCAAAGGTGAGTTCACTACTTTTTACTTAAAGCATGCGTTCCCGGTGGTTGGGAAACGGAACAAAACACTTTTCCTGGTTTGGGATTGCTTACTATCTCCTTGTGCGGGATACGGTATTTCTATCTCCTTGTGTGGGGTACGGGTAACAACACTATTCCCTTGTTACTGGGATACAAACTTACTTTTCTTCCCTTGTTACTGGGAACAAACTTACTTACTTCCCTTGTTACTGGGAACTCTTAGTTAATTACTGTTTGTACGGAAATGCAACGAGCAACACTAAACGAAACTCTATCACTCAAGTCCCTACCATTTAATACCGATTAGTCGCCGGGGCCAGGCGAACGGGTTATTAGTTAATAGCGCTATTTAGGTGTAACCAGCCTCACACCGACCCTTGTTACTGGGAACGGGCGTGAACTAATAGACTCAGGCAAACCGTCAATGATGATAGAACATTGACAAACGGGGCACTGCGGAAACGTACGGTTAAGTAAGTATTCGGTATTGGAAAAACAGTTTAGTCGCTCACTTATGGGGTAGCTCCCCATGGCATGTATAAACGGATAAATTAACTGAATAAAACAAGTTTTTGGAAATAAAACTGGAAAACACTAAACTCGTGAACTCGCCAACTCTATGTTGACACTCAACTGCATGCTTTGCAGGTTGCTCGATACAGCTCTGGACGGACGTTGCAATCGGATGGAGTGCGTGGTTGGTAAGTTTCATATGAACAACTTGTGGTTTTAAATTACGATGTGTTCTTCTTTCCTTTCCGCTGCAAACTCAAGCTATGTTTTGAAAAATTTATAAATTGGTCGCTAATTATACCATTATTTGTAATAATAACTAAACGGTTCAAAATAATTAGTGGCTAAGATCATGGTCGTGACACGCCTCGCGGTAATACTCCGCGTGTGGATTTTGAGGGTGTGACAACAAAGAATACACAAAATTGGTGAAACCGAACAAAGGAATATAACTCACAAAATATTCCGGAAAATTTATTCACAAGTATATTTTGGTAATTAATATTTTGGACACCAAGTAAACGAAAATATGATTTCTACAATTATTACAAGTTTATATCATATTTTTTACAAGAAGAAAATATATTATTTTGGGTGAATGAAAATATATTTTCTTGGAATTATTAGAAGACGTATTATTTTTGAAAGAAATATATATTTTCACCAACAAACATCAAACATATTGTTTTTGGGAGAAAAATAAGTTTACGTATATTTTTCCAAGTTAGACTTGAAAATATATTATTTTTGGAACTTATATGAAAATACAAATATTTTTGCCAAGGGAAAATTATAAATAATTTTTCTAAGTAATATTCTTAAAATATATATTTTGGAAATATATATTGATGAAATTCTATTAAAGATATTATTCTGGAAAAAATTATACAAAATTAAGTATAAGGATACTTAATAATTACAAGAAATACTTATTTTCGTATACATAAATACACACCGGAATACGACACCAATACATGGCAAAAATATACAAGAACGAGAATACGAATACAAGTACACCCATCCTTGGAAAGGAAATACATATAAGAATACTTGAAAAGTATCAAGTTAAAATACATATTGTTTTAACTGTTATTCCAAAAGTTTAATAAATATAATTTAAGTTAAAATATTTATTATTTTAACAAATAATTATATAACTTGGAATAATGATGAAGACACTTTGAAACGTAACTCAAAGACACTAATTAATACTGAGTCAAGGCACGACCCGCTCGTCTCATTGACCATAGTACGTTGTAGGTAGTCGTGTACACCAGAGGAAACTTTGAGTTAAGGCGGATTTGAAGGACACAAACCAGTGAGTTCATGTTCCCCCTTTTCTTTTAACTGTTTTCGGTTTTATAACTTCGGGGGTGAAGTACATGTTACAAAGTGTTTACAAACGTTTATATGTGGTATGGTTAGCTAAGGAAGGGTACTGCTAGATCATGTGAGTGGTGGGTATAACGCTTAAGACCATCAATCCTCTTTGTAGGACCGAGGGACACGAGTGACAGATCTATTTGGGTGTAGCGAGCCCCACCCATGCGTCTGCCGAGTGGACCATGCGGTGACTATTTCTTATTGTCGGAGACAAAATCTGCTAGGTTTGAATCTTCCTGCATCACGTCACAAATATTAATGTATTAGCTACACATTAATTGATCTGTTTCCTTGTTGCTTTCATACCGGATTTCAAGTACATACATACATACTTACAAATGTTTTCAAGATTTATCCGTGCACACATACTAAACACATGAACTCGCTCAACTTTTGTTGATATTTGCAAACTACATGTATTTCAGGAAAGTGGTTATGGATCTGGCGGGCGTTCAAGATTTCAAGTCGTATTTTTAATAAAAGATGTCATCCAATACTGAAGGGTTTGAATCATGTGTTTTATCCTTGATAGAATACATGGTTTAAAGGCTCTCTTTTATTAGTGTCTTTTGTGAAGTCCAGTATGGAACTTTAAGCATTGGTTGTCATGTGATCTAAACTTGAAGTCTTAAGTTTGATGTTAAACAGTGACGGTTGTATTATTTTCAAAACTATCTATGGATGAACATCTTGGTTTTATCATATAGTTGGTTGTTATGGTTGAATGCAATGATATTAAGCAAGTCACACATAATCACGCTTCCGCAAAAGCCAGGGTGTGACAGTTTGGTATCAGAGCCAGGGCTGGACCGGTCGTGCCAGGTCCTGCGAGGACGCTGGACCCCTTAAGGGGGGTGGATTGTGACATCCCACATCGGGTATGAAGGGGAACAAAGGCTTCCTTATAAGGGGCTGGATACCTTCACCATCATGACGCATTTTGAAAACCGTGAGGGGAGGACGCTGAGGGCGTGCTGGCTGCCAAAGCGTACAATATCATGGTGCGGTTACGATGGGCTGTGTAACCACCTCGATTTTTAAACATGTACTTGTTTGATGCGCATAATAGCAGTTATCGTATATTGAAATGGAATTTGTTTGATACATGCTTTGTTTCATACTTTCACATGATTAACTGACCCAAACACGTGAATATTTGCAAATTGATTGAGTTTCATACTTATAAACAAGGTTACATTAATTACAAGGGCCTAATGTGTCATTATGTGAAAATATAAGTTGAAGGACCTAATTGTCATTCCTTGAAACTTGCTTGAAAACTTTGAATCTAAGTCTGAGGGTAAACCGTCATTATTTGAAAATATAAAGTTCGGGGACTAAATTGTCATTTTTGAAATCTCATAAGTTTGGGTTAAAAGTGTAAATTTTTGAAAACTATAAGTTTAGGGTCCTTTATGACATTTTTGAAACTTATTTTATAAATAAAATAAATGTACATATTTTTGAAATAAAAGTCAAGGGACCATTTGGTCATTTTAGGAAACTTGTACTTCAGGGACTGAAATGGTCATTTTTGAAACTGTTTTTAACTAAAAAATCTAACCGGGTTAAATATTATATAAGGATTTCTTATTTAAAAACCTAACCTAGTTAGTTTATTTAACTAACTGTTTCAGGGACTGATTGTGCATATTCTAGAACCTCAGGGACTAAAGTGTAAATTTTAAAAATAAAACAAAGAATGGTTGAACCGGTCACAGGGGGGAATCGAACTCGCGGCACCTCATTCGTCAAACGGAGTCGTGACCGGTCGGGCTAAGCCCTAATCCGGTAATATCTTAGATTTATATTATATATATACACACTTTAATATTAAATATTATTATTTCAAAAACCTGCAACCCGCGTCTGTTGCCGGAAATTGAACCAAAAACACGTGATTAGTGGACTCCCCTGCCCAATGTTTATGCACGCGGAATCTTTGCATCGAAACCAACACAAGCATGCTTGTAGTCGTTCAATTGATGCCTGACATCGTCGGGAATCGTTTTTTTAATTTAAACCGAAGTGGGTTTAATTCCACTGATATTTGTTGTTTCCATGTCGATTTCGTATGTTATTTAAACTCCCTAAGCCTTTACAAACCTCCCGCAACCTTCAATTTACACTAAAATAATCCCTTAGATTATAACCTTGTTTCCAAGTTTTCCCCAAACAGGATTATTTAAACCCGTAGTTACCGTCCTAGTCAAACAGTACAAACACGATAGACATAGTTTCCCATTTATACAGTTGCACATGTTACCCATTTTGTTGATGCCATGTTCCATATTGTTTTGTGCATGTTCAATTAGAGTGACGTGGAAATCTTGTTCCCGCAAAACTCTTACCATTACTTGTTTGGAAATTATTCGCAAACAAGGTGAGTTCATAGTTCCCATTTTCTTTTTACAATATTTTCGGGATGAAACATATGAAATAATGTGATACAAACAAATTTGCATTTTGTGGCTATCTTGATTGTTTCTTGCAATTGCTTGATACTTGTTGTTTAACACCTACATTCATTAACTCCATGCAAGCCAAGCGGTAATATTATAGCGCTATAGGTGTGACGCCCCATCCTAACTTCCAGTTCAGATCGTTTGTTGTTGTTGTTGTTCACATTTTGCAATGCGGAAGTTCGGATGATAGATCCGTGTTTACGTCTACAAGGTGAAAATGTTTGAAGTTAGCCTTTGCAAGGACCACATAGGATTGCTCAAGACAAGTGCCTTAGCTTAAATAAAAATAAAGACTTTTGTGGACAATGTGTTGTATTTGTTTTGTACTAGTTTGGATGTGAATGCAATCCTATTAACCAAACTTAATTATATTTCAACTTTAATTAAATCACCATGTGCTTATATGCATTCTACCAAGTTTCGTGATTCCCTCGAAATTTCCGCCTCCGGTCAGGGTGTCACAGGTTGGTATCAGAGCCATGGTTATAGGGATTTAGGTTATTAGAAATTACTTTTGACCTAGACTATAACTTACCAAGGACACTTTCCATTAGTAACTCTTCCGTTATCTCTGCCTTTGTCTTCATCCATATCCTTATCTTTTGTAACCAATGCCTCGTCACCACAGATCCCATCTTTAAATGCTCATCACCTATCCTTAGGTGATTATTTTCAAAACCTCTTCTGATTTTTAAATTCTCATCAAAGTCTTGGGCTCTAATAACGAACTCGTGCAATCTGGAAGGGTGGATGCCTGTATTCTGAGTTTTCTGTCTAGGCAAGCACTTCGTATAAATCTCATCAGACGCGAGACCAGTTGTGCTTACCTAGGAATTCTTGGGATGAGTGTCCACTTATAGGCTAAAGCATGACTTCACCAAGTTATAAGAACTCAACTACTTTGACTTGTCATTGATGTCGTTTATTCATGGAATAAATGATATCCATCTTGTTACGTATTTTCTCTGATCCTCATTGATTTTATGAAACTACTTTACCCCATTATGAAATCACCTCCACGACGAGACACACGTTTGCCTACCTGGGAACTACCGATGAGAGTACAGTATGCCTATAGGCTCAAGGCATGTTACCCTAATTCGAAAGGATTTTTTTTCTTTTCTCCATTTCAGAACAATCCAAGTTTTAATCGACCTACATTGTACTATTATCAATTTTATACGATACGATTCCCTCTTTTTTTCAAAGTTCAAAATTTTCTCGAGACCATACATTTACAAATTCAAATTTTCAAACTAGCTGCAGAACGTAGCATGGAAGCCCTAACCGATCCTATGGTGTAATCCGGAATTTCCTTATCTATATAAGAAACTCACTACTCGAGCTAATCTACACAAGAACTACAACTTCTGATATAACTCAACACATACCCAAACTTTTCTTAGTTCAACAAAATCCCATATCCCAATGACAAATCTCCCAGTAGCATATGCTGAATCTTCAAATGCAGCAAAAATTCATCCCTTCCTTCAGTTTACTACTTTACACAATCGAGAGAGGTATCAAAAACTCAAGCAACATGAAGTTCTTACTATTAGCGGTATTGATTGGCAACGAATGAGAACGATTGATCCCAATGGTTTACTGGCAAGATTACTACTACCTAATACGCCCTGGCGCCGTTTCTTCGACATCCTAGAACCATCATACGATGAACTGGTGTATGAGTTCTTGTCCACTTTCTATTACAAATATAATAAAAATCTTACCAATGAATCCATTCATTTTCAACTTTGTGGGCAACCTCATACTATGTCATTAACAGAATTCGCAGTTCATCTGGGCATATATACAGATGAAGAAGTTAAACAACCCATTTTTACGGAGGCATCAACCTCTTGTTCCTCCGCGGATATGGTAGATTATTGGCAATGCCATTCATTAAAAGAATAGTGTGTCCACAATAATTCTACGAACTTCATAGACCCTTGTTATCAATATATGCACCGTGTTTTAGCCAACACTATCACGGGGCGCAAGCATAATCAACAAAGGGTTAGAACAATCGAACTTTTCTATCTGTATAGTATTTTTGAGCAAGTCCCTTGTAATATTGCCCACGAGCTTGCTGAATATTTTTCTAGTCAACAATCACATCCTCTGAGAAGTCTCATGGGAGGGTCTTACATTACAAAAATAGCACAATCATTAGGTGTTTTAAGTGATCAGATTATCCAGGGATTATCTCCACCGAAGGCACCTGGGATTGTAAATCCTTACACCATTAGGCTAACCCCTGTTCATATTGGTACACTAACTCAACCATCACAGTCGGAGGGAGCTCCAGTTATCTTAGAGAATACCTCCCCACAAAATTTACAACAACCATTTCTGCAGTTTCCTCAATCGTCTTTTTATCGGTTTGATATGCAACCACCGCTGCCATACATACATGAACATATTACAACTAACTTATCCCAACCTTTAACACCGAACGTCTTACCAAGCTTCTCACCGTTATTTTTCGAGGAGAATTCAACAATGCAAGGAACTTGGTTTGATGAAAACATGATGACTCAAGAACAATTAGCACCAGAACCCTTTTTGTGAGCACCATTACAACCACAAATTTCCAGTCACTATTAAAAGAAGTAGAACAACTGCCACCAACTGATATAGTGGGCCCGAGTACGATGCCCCCAATGAATCTACCTCCAGATTCAGTGGGAATCGAAGTGACTAGGTTAAACAATCAGGTTCGAAATTTGTCTCAACAAATAAATTGGCTGACAGAAAGAAATCAATGGTTGGAAAGCATGCTGAGACAATTAACTGATCATTTGCAACTGCCTCTACCACCCCCACCACCTTATAGTTCTGAGCCTGAATTTGATCCGTTTCATGACATATTTCCAATGTAAATTGTTCACATCATAATAGACTATCAAACAAACAATGTTATCATTGCTAATGTGAAATAAGTTTTGATTCAATTGATGTTGTGATTATATTGATGCTTATTTGATTTAAACAATACCTCAACCTTATTTGTCTCCCTCGATTAACTAAGAATTTCTATGTGGACCACGCAACGAAACACGTAATTTTGGGTGCACACTTAATTACGAGTTTCGACGCATGAGAATCATAGTAAGCCTTGTTAAGTATGGTGACATATAAAAACCTTATGTGGTTATGTGATTATCCATTATTTGCTTATTTGTATACACATTTGTTTGCCTAAGTTTTACATTACAAATCCAGCATAACATAGTGCCATGCAAGACAATTTCTATACAATGATTCCCGTAGATTCCTCAAAATTATCAACACCAAACAATGCTCTAGAAACTAATGCCTTGCTTACCTTTCTAATCATTACAATTACATTCTACAGTTTCTTTCGAATAAATTTCGGGACGAAATTTTCTAAAGTAGGGGAGACTGTAACCACCTCGATTTTCAAACATGTACTTGTTTGATGCGCATAATAGCAGTTATCGTATATTGAAATGCAATTTGTTTGATACATGCTTTGTTTCATACTTTCACATGATTAACTGACCCAAACACGTGAATATTTGCAAATTGATTGAGTTTCATACTTATAAACAAGGCTACATTAATTACAAGGTCCTAATGTGTCATTATGTGAAAATATAAGTTGAGGGACCTAATTGTTATTCCTTGAAACTTGCTTGAAAAATTTGAATCTAAGTCTGAGGGTAAACCATCATTATTTGAAAATATAAAGTTCGGGGACTAAATTGTCATTTTTGAAATCTCATAAGTTTGGGTTAAAAGTGTAAATTTTTGAAAACTATAAGTTTAGGGTCCTTTATGACATTTTTGAAACTTATTTTATAAATAAAATAAATGTACATATTTTTGAAATAAAAGTCAAGGGACCATTTGGTCATTTTAGGAAACTTGTACTTCAGGGACTGAAATGGTCATTTTTGAAACTGTTTTTAACTAAAAAATCTAACCGCGTTAAATATTATATAAGGATTTCCTACTTAAAAACCTAACCTAGTTAGTTTATTTAACTAACTGTTTCAGGGACTGATTGTGCATATTCTAGAACCTCAGGGACTAAAGTGTAAATTTTAAAAATAAAACAAAAAATGGTTGAACCGGTCACAGGGGGAATCGAACTCGCGGCACCTCATTCATCAAACGGAGTCGTGACCGGTCGGGCTAATCCCTCATCCGGTAATATCTTAGATTTATATTATATATATACACACTTTAATATTAAATATTATTATTTCAAAAACCTGCAACCCGCGTCTGTTGCCGGAAATTGAACCAAAAACACGTGATTAGTGGACTCCCCTGCCCAATGTTTATGCACGCGGAATCTTTGCATCGAAACCAACACAAGCATGCTTGTAGTCTTTCAATTGATGCCTGACATTGTCGGGAATCGTTTTTTTAATTTAAACCGAAGTGGGTTTAATTCCACTGATATTTGTTGTTTCCATGTCGATTTCGTATGTTATTTAAACTCCCTAAGCCTTTACGAACCTCCCGCAACCTTCAATTTACACTAAAACATCGATACATAGCTTCTGTTCACCTCTGCAATTGCCGCCGGAATCGGAACTCGCCGGAGATTGTCGGTATATCGATCCTGTCGTAACCGGTTCGTTTTTATTCATGCAATCAGTTTGTTTATGCTTACAGAATGATTCCCTAACATTAATTTTTATAAAACAGTGAATTTCATCGTTGATTTAGGAATTTGACTTTACGGTTGACCTTAATTGGGGAAGACGACCGGGTGGCTTAAACCGGAGACCCGGGTTCGAACCCGGGCACCTCCAAACCGTTTTTTTATTTATTTATTTTAGCCATATTTTAACTACATTAATAATTTTTATAACCTTGTTGATCAGTATTACACTTATTAAAAATATAAAATCTGATATATTATTTATAAAACTAATTTTTTTATATTATTAAAACAGTTTATACTTATATAATTCATAATAAATCCATTTTTAGAAATAAAATCTGAAATTTTTATGATAATTATTTTAAGTGATAAACTTTACAAAAATAATATTGTTACTAATATTTTATATAATTTTGATATTTATACAAATAAATCAGTATTTACACTTTAAAAGTATAGTTTAATTTAATATATTTAAATTATATAACTATATAATTTTTGGCCGAAATTATTTTTATGATATTATATGCATTATTTTGAGTTTATATAAATTTAGCTACTGTTTGATTATTTACAGATTATTTTACATAATTTAATCAGTTAAGTCACTTAATTAAACTTAACTAGTTTAATTATATAATTATATAATTTCTGCTCAAAAATATTTTCATAACAAAATACACATGTTTCTGAGTTTATAAAAAGTCAGAAACTGTTTTGGGCATTTTCAGATTTTTTTGTAATAATTAAACTTTATAAACCTAAATACTGGTATTTTAACCATTTTAACTCCATCTTATTTATATAAAATTATTCAAAGGCCCTAATAATTTGTGTAAATCAGTAATATTTCATGTTCATAATTAAAATGTTATTTTTAATTATTCTGATTTAAACTAATTATTTAGACAATTATTAGTTAATCACCATGTTATTTCATTTTGAAACTATATATATATTTGTTTATTTTAAAAATATATATATTCTGCCATGATAACTATTTTAAATAAGATATATATATGTATGTCCAATAATTAAAAATGTTATTTTTAATTATCTCGGTTTAAACTAATTATTTAGATAAATAATTGTATAATTATCATGTTTATCTTGAAAATATATATATATACAAATTTTGAGTCAAATATATATATATCTGATTGTTCTAATTTTACAAATATTATTTCTATATCCATTATTTGTATAACTTAATTATTTGTGTAAACTATATTTTTCTTAAATAATCCCTTAGATTATAACCTTGTTTCCAAGTTTTCCCCAAACAGGATTATTTAAACCCGTAGTTACCGTCCTAGTCAAACAGTACAAACACGATAGACATAGTTTCCCGTTTATACAGTTGCACATGTTACCCATTTGTTGATGCCATGTTCCATATTGTTTTGTGCATGTTCAATTAGAGTGACGTGGAAATCTTGTTCCCGCAAAACTCTTACCATTACTTGTTTGGAAATTATTCGCAAACAAGGTGAGTTCATAGTTCCCATTTTCTTTTAACAATATTTTCGGGATGAAACATATGAAATAATGTGATACAAACAAATTTGATTTTGTCACACCCCGACCACGTAAGACAACAAAACGTGGCGGAAACGTCGGGGAGTGTTGTAACAGAATCATTGTTTCATAACACATGGAAATTGAAATATTGTTTTATTGATTAAAAGAGTTACAATGTCTTGACAATCAAAGAAATATAACATAAATAACTGGTCTTGCATCTTTTATTGTCACTAAGGCCCAAGTCCGCCTAAGTGTATCTTGATAAATCCTATGCATCATATCCTGAAACATATGTGAAAATAGGTACGTCAGCATAAAAATGCCTGTGAGATACATAGGTTTTGTGAAAATAGAATTCATGACTTATGTTTAAGAAAATGTTTAGTCATGAACCTTGTAATTTGCTTTGTCTTGTAAATCATTTGAAAAGTGATAAATAAACCAAATGATATATATGTATAAAAGAATAATACATGGTTAAGTAAATAACCAAGTAAAATGAGTTTGTATTAGATAAGTTGTTTGTAAAACAATGTATTGTGAAAAGTATGTTATTTGTATAAAATGTTATATGTCTAAATCGAAATGATTCAAATTACGCTACGATATGTAATACCATACAAGCACTTATATATAGGAAGTACCAGCGGCGTATCCACCATGCTTGTATCATATTACACACGCCTCGTTACTTAAATCACTTACTCAAACCAAACCACCAAAGTAAAATGTTTATGTATAATCAAATGTCAAAATGTTTATGTGAAAACCATGTCTAATGTCTATGTCTAATGTAAATCATGAATTGTGTATATCAATGTCGAAATGTTTATGTCTAATGTAAATCATGTAATGTGTATCCAAAATATCATGTATGGTAAGTGAAATATATCAACTCAACCATATGTAAAATGCACAAAAACAAGGTATTGAAGTAAAACATGGTTTAAATCAAAGTTATGTTTTGTTGAACAAATGCATGCTATACTGATATAAACATCTATGCGGTATTGTGAAAATGCATACATCCAAGCCTTGTGACTGTGGTGATAAACCCCTAAACGAATTTAAAGGTCTATCTGTGTTATGTTTATTGAATTCGGTCATTCCTTCCACCCAAACAAACCTAGGGTTCAGGAATGGGAGTTGTCAAGTCCTATGGTACCATTACCTACTAACGAGCGGCATGATCGGTGTTAATGAATGTACATTGTCTTATTTAAACAAACCAAATGTCATACCAAAATGTAAGCATGTGATGAATAACAAATGTACTAAGTATGAACACAATGAACATACATAGCATAAAATGTAATGTAAAATAATGTACTAACTATGCATACAATGGACATACATAGCATAAAATGAAATGTAAAAACAATGTACTAAGTATGCGCACAATGGACATACATAGCATAAAATGTAATGTAAAAACAATGTACTAAGTATGCGCACAATGGACATACATAGCATAAAATTTAATGTAAAACGATGTACTAAGTATGCGCACAATGGACATACATAGCATAAAATGTAATGTAAAACGATGTACTAAGTATACAACAAGGGACATACATAGCAAAAACACAATGAAATCATGTACTATAAATGTACTAATGAACATAGCAAGTATATGATGTGAAAACAGGAAAGCATGAAAGTAACAAGTAGGCACATGTGTTTCACCCCAAAATGTTTGGAAAACAGTAAAAGAGGGGTCTATGTACTCACATAAACACCTTGAAAACATTTAAAAGATGGGGTTCTATGTACTCACTTGAGATTGCTCAATAGTCCTAGGATAACCACCAAGCAATGCTAGAAGATCACGGAATCAAACGGTACCTAATATAGGTAACTACATTAATATACCGGACCTAAATCGGAGGATCGGATAGAATGAGGGTTCGTAAACCAAACGAGTATGGAGACTCATGTAGTATGATTTAACAAAGCCTACATACCAAAATGAAACCTAACCTAAGTGCTTACGACCCATTACGACCCGTTTAGGTAGCTTATGCTACTTTAACGCGTCGTTCGCGTAAAACGCGTTCGGAATGCCTAACTAGTCCTATGATAAGTAAAATATGCCTTAACTTGTCTAATATTGTTACCAAATCAGTTTAGATACCAAAAGTTATGTTACATATGCTTAAAATGAATTTTGGCGTCAAAAGGGCATTTTGGTAATTTTCCTAAGGCATATAAACTACCTATCATACAACTACTTAAACGAAGCGACCATAAGGCATAACCTAGGAAGGTTATTCCCTATATACTATGGTCACCTAATGTGTTTGGTCGGATCCTAATGATCGACCAAACGGGTCGGGTTCGAAAGTATAAGCGATTGTTTAGATCGCTTACCTTACGACCCTATATGAGCACTAAACTAAAAGTGACGAGCTAAGCATGTTAAAACATGCTTAACTAAGTTTAGAAAACAGGTTTGGTATCAAAACAAACGGTTTTGATACCCAAGAGTAGTTTGGTTACAAAATACGCGTAAATGCGCATTTTGGCCGAAACTACAACTCGTCACTGAGCCTAGATAACGTGGTAATCAGTAGGTATAGTCACAAGAGACTATAACCATCGTGATTACGCTCACGTTATGAAGTTCAAACGAACTTCGCATTGACCTTAAACTGGTCAATGCAGAAACTCAAACAAAGTTTGACTTTAACGCTAAAACAATAAAAGAACGAAGGAACACTTACAAAGGGTCCCCGAAAGCTTTGATTTCCAAATATTTCTCAGGTATGAAGTGATAAAACACTCCAACTTAGAGAAAAATCAGATTTCAAGTGGGTTTTGAGTTGTGATGGGTTGGGTATTTATAGGATATGGACCACCGTTAGGATCGTTTCTCGAATATCGTGCTTTGATCTCACCCGTACACTTGTTGAAATGTTATGGAATCCAAATTGCCCCCCCCCCCCACCATCAGAGATCAACATGTGTAATTGAGATTGGGAGTGGGTAACAGCTGTAAAAAGCTGGCTGGAAGTTTCTAATGTGCTGGGGACCCCTTACGGACCGTGAGGGTCATGGCTTACGGTCCGTAAGCCAACAACTATGCAGATTTGGCAGATTTGGTCCCTACACCTTGTTTCATTGCGTAACGGCACTTCTAACACCTGTCAAACCCAATTTCAAGCTCCACAATGATGTTAAGACATAGGTAACATGAAATATGCTTCAAAACATCTCGGATGTCGGTTCGTTTGGCCGTACGGTCGCGATGTTCGGTTAATTACGACGGAATGCGCATAAGCGCGAAAAACGATCTAAATGGCGTGACGAATGGATTTTTCTTATGCCAAACACTAAAATAAAATATTTTAGTGCTTACATAAATTTTTGGATGTCCGGATGTATTCAGAACGTAAGTTATGCGCGAAAGTGCAAACTTGTGCACTTTTTGACGCTTTTAGTCCCTGAATGACCCAAAAGTTTATTTTAGCACACCTAACCCCTCAAAGCCTATTTCTAAGCTATGTAAAGGATATTTAGGGTATGTTTAACTTATGATCAAGTTCCGTAATATCTGTTACAGTTCAAATTGGCATACTTTCGTAGTTTGTCAACTTTAGTCCCTATAAGCGAATAGACTTGATTTTGCCATACGAAAGCCTTCAAAACTTATTTCTAAGTTATGTAAAGGTTATTTAAGGTGTGTTAAGCCTATTTCACTATTCTGGAGTGTTCGTTGTATTAAACTGGTTATATTTACGCATCAGTGCGCGTATAACCTTCCAGAAAGCGATTTAAAGCTTAAATCGAACAAGAATTGATATGTGCAAAAAGATACACATATTTATGCAAACCCAAAGTATGAAATAAAATATTTCATTGGTTTGGTATTTGTTTGATGGTCACAGTGACACAGGTGTCACACATTTTGTGGCTATCTTGATTGTTTCTTGCAATTGCTTGATACTTGTTGCTTAACACCTACATTCATTAACTCCGTACAAGCCAAGCGATAATATTATAGCGCTATAGGTGTGACGACCCATCCTAACTTCCAGTTCAAATCGTTTGTTGTTGTTCACATTTTGTAATGCGGAAGTTTGGATGATAGATCTGTGTTTACGTCTACAAGGTGAAAATGTTTGAAGTTAGCCTTTGCAAGGACCACATATGATTGATCAAGACAAGTGCCTTAGCTTAAATAAAAAGACTTTTGTGGACAATGTGTTGTATTTTTTTGTACTAGTTTGGATGTGAATGCAATCCTATTAACCAAACTTAATTATATTTCAACTTTAATAAAATCAGCATGTGCTTATATGGATTCTACCAAGTTTCGTGATGCCCTCGACATTTCCACCTCCGGTCAGGGTGTCACAGGCTGTTACAGTTTGGTATCAGAACTTCGATTGTAGCGAACTAGGATTCCTTCTCGAGTCTAGACTACAATCATTAGGGCCCTCATGAAAATATTTTTATGACATGTTTTCATTGCCTACACGAAACGCCCAGATCCAGGGAAACAAACATTTTTTTTACAAAAGGAAAGACAAGAAACATGATTGCAAGGTTTGCATGTGTGGTTTAGTCTGGGAGACTGGTTGGTTTAGTCTGGGAGACTAGGTGGTTTAGTTTGGGAAACTGGTTGGTTTAGTCTGGGAGACTATGTGGATTAGTCTGGGAGACTAGGAAGGATAGAAAGATTTCATGAGGAATAAAAAGGATACATGATTATATAATAAATTGCCTTTGTTTGCATATATTTGGTGTTAGTGGTTACTATACATACGTATGTTAGGATTACGGCATTGCAGGCACACCTGTTAACCTCAAAGAGTAGGTTGTCGGATGCCCACAACCCGAAGGCAGTCGCATCAGACGACGAGGTCATGCCCGCGCCAGAGATATATACGTCAGACACTGAGAGTGATCCTGACATGTGGTCCGAGGACGAGGACGACTTCCAACCATTCACGCTACCAGACTTTGGTGATGATTTACCCTTGCTGATGGCTTCCATGACGAGGATCCTTTTGCCATCCCTGTTCCAGTCCATGACCACCTCATCACTGGTCATTCCGATGGTGAGCCCATCATGGCTCTGATCCTTGATATAGTACCTCTCGTGATCATTTCTCCCGAGGATCTGCCTTTTGATGATTTGCTTAATGATGACGTTGATTTGTTTGTTGATGGACCTCCTGACAACGCCCATGGTGATGAAGAGCTAGACGAGGACGTTGTTGCTATTTCACTTCTTGAGACCTCTGTTATTGATTTGTCCTCTGATTCTAGTTTGCACTCTGTCTCATATTCCCTTGAGTCTGTGACACCTTTAGCTTTACAGATGGCCGGATTGCAGCTTTTTTGCTACTGACTCGGACGACGACACCGCTATGTCTGCCGCACTATCAACTGCTCGAGATCCCACACCTCTACACGACCCAGAGCCTTCTCCTGAGCTAGCTCTTGTTCCTTTTGGACCAGCCTGATATTGCACCTATTGATCTTGAGCCGATTCCTGATCCTGGCCATGTTCCTTTTTGGTTTACCAGACCTTGCACCCCTTATACCTGACCCAGTACCTGCACCTGTTGGTCCTCCTTTTGATGAGCCATTTATTCCCCCACATGCACCCGCTGATCTTGCTCCTCTCCCTCCTATAGAATCTGATGTCCATCACACTGATTTGCCGATTGTTTTTCCTTCAGGACATCCCTGCACCCCATCCACAGGAAGGTACTCCAGGTCAGCACCCGCGTGACAATCCTTTTGCTACAGCAGCATTTCCTCCGACCTCACAGGCTGCACCATTTGCTCCTTTCACTTCTTCACTACTGGACAAGCCATTCTGATGGTCCCTACCATACACTATGCCGATTTCAGACCCCGATCATTCTTCACATCATGGAGGCTACACACGGGATAAGTTGCTCCTGTCACTTCAGCTACAGTTTGAGGTTTTGAGTCATGAAGTTTTGGAGCCTGAGCTGACACCACGTCCCCCACCTTGTCTATGTTAGTATATTTTGACCCTCCACATTCATCACTTTCTCCTTTGACACTCTCACCTGCTGCTCCTACACCTTTCCCAGGTTTTGATGCTCGTTTCTCTACCATCGAGCAGCAGATCAGTTACTTACTTCGGCATGTATACGAGCTCGAGGAGGAGCTTGCACGCGTTCGCAGTTTGCTTTTCCTCCCTCCTCCTCCTCCTCCACCATCAGCATAGTTGGTTTTTGATTTATGCAGATTGCATTACTTTTGGTAAAGACACTACTAATGAGCCGAGATTGTGAAGACTTTTGAAGACCACTTTTGACCACGTGATTTTGGTACACTGATAGACTTATTGGACAAGGGTAGGGTAACCCTGTGTGATACACTTTGTAGACAATGTGATTGTGGTCGGTAAATAATGAAAGCTCAGTCGTCATGTTCTCACTAAACACGTTATTGATCTACATATTTGTGCTATAATTGTTATGTTATATGATTGCTTGCTATGACGATTGCTTATATACATATGTATACACACCTCCTAGGTCTTATTCGTTAAGTAGATGCTTATGTGCCTGTGTCCTTAATAAGACCTGACCTAACCGATCTTCTTCTTAGAAGATGTCGCTTCAAAGGAACACCGATACCAACAACCCTCTGCCGATGACAGAGGCGGAATTACAAGAGCGCATCTCACAGGCCATCGCACAGCACGATGCCCTTCGCTCCGAACACAGCAGAGGTACCTCAGGAAATAACCCACCCAACGGTAATGTTTAGTCACTTAAGACACATTACAAAACGTTTGGACATTTCCAAGAGTGCATTGCTAATGCCTTATGTGAATGATGTTGCTTATGTCGCAGGCTGCACCTACAAGCAGTTCTTGAGCTGGAAGCCCCGAGATTTCGACAGCACTGGGGGTACCGTACCCTTCGTGCGCTGGGTTGAGAAGATAGATTCTGTTTTGCCGTTGAGCAAATGCACCCCAGAGCATCAGGTCACGTACATATTTGGACTGTTTCTAGATGGGGCTCTGTCATTGTGGAACCTTCAGGTTCAGACGTTGGGCAAGGCTGCTGCGTATGCTTTGATGTGGGATGAACAGAAAGAGCTGATGCATAAGAAGTATTGTTCGAGAGCAGAAATCTAGAAGCTAGAAACTGAGTTCTGGAACTTGAAGATGGAAGGTTCAAAGATAGCTGAGTATGTGCAGAGATTCCATGATTTGTCTCGTGTTGTCCCCTACATGGTAGAACCAGAGTTTAATAGGATTGAACATTTCATCTGGGGATTGGCACCTCAGATTCTAAGTATGGTGACAACATCAAAGCCTCCAACAATTACCGATGCTATCTATTTAAGTGTGACGCTCACTGAGGAAGCGATTAGACTGGGAAAATTTTCCACCTCGGAGGAGAAAAAGGAGACTCATGTGGAGCCATCTGGAGATAACAATAAGAAGTTCGCAAATTTCAAGAAGGGTACTCGGGCGAGTAACAAGAAGAAGGCCAAAAAGGGGAAAAGAGTAGATGGGTATCCTACCTAAGTGCGACAATTGTCGACGTTATCATGTCGGGCGATGTAAATATGGGAAATGTGAAAACTGTGGCAAAGTGGGACATGTCTAGGAGACGTGCAGGCAAGGTCCTGAAGGTGGGAACGGAGGTCAAGATGGCAGCGGGAATCACGGAGGAAACAACGACTATCAAGGCAGAATGGGTGACGATCAAAGACGTGGTCAAGGTTGTTTTAACTGTGGAGACAAAAAGCATTATAGAAAATATTGTGTAACAACTCTCATCAAAAAGTACTAATTAGGAAACCCTAATTGAGAAACCCAAGTGATTCTGAACAAACCCTAAAATTTTCAGAATAAACGAAATCAGGATCAGGGCCCCTAAAACTCAGGGGGGTAAAACCTTAGTTACGATTATCTTTATAAAACGCTGTCAAATTGGAAAATTCATGCAACGTCGACTCATCAGGGCTAGATAGGTGACGAAGCAGGCCTAGCCTACTTTGACACTCCAGGCGATACGCAACAGGTGCAGGTAATCCTGTCGCGACCCGCGGGAGGTGACAAATTTGGGTATAAATAGAAGGGCCTGGCACTTGCATTCTGTTGTTCGTTCGATAATCAAATTACAAATATACACTGAGTTATGCTCTGTTTATAACAATTAACACACACGGATCACTAATCGACGCCGCAATCAGGGTAATAACTCGATCGCTATTACGATTCATTTTCCGATCGATCAATGTACTCAATGGATGTTTAAGTGCTGCCCACATTCGGGTTTATGCTTTGTCATTCGTCGTTAATTTGATGGATGTTTAAGTATCGCACTTTGTCATTCGTTGTGAGGATTGATCTCGTGAGTTATCGTAAATGCTGTATTGATTACTAACCCAGAATTGTGTGCCTGTTATTAATTTAGGTTAAAAGGCTAATCAGTAGGCTAAACTTTGCCCGTATAAATCTGCAATGTGAGTCATTCTCTTTTTATCAACTATTTTACAATACCTTAAATTATTTTCAAAAGTTATAATTACAGGGACTAAGTCGTGGATATCTTGAATCACTTGCTAGTGGGGTATTGTGCACATTACTAATTTTCTCCCAGTTAGGTTCATTGACCTACTAGGGATAATCATCACTATTTAGGTTCATTGATCTAATAGTGGTATGACCATCGTCACCATTGTGACTTGTCACCATTGTGACAGAGCGCCAGATAAAAATAAGATAGAAGCCATTGTAATCGCTCTTATACTGTAATTAATAACTATGCATCATTATGCAAAATAGAATGATTCACTCAGTATTTCCCGCTGACAAAACCTTTTTCAAACATGTTTCAGGTGATCTATTATGATCTAGGAAAAGTGCCATAAAGCACTACAAGCTCAAGGAAGTGGCTCAGTATAAAATAAAGAAACATGTTTTGTAAAAATAAAAGATTTCTTCGTAAAATCAAACGATTGTAAATTACCGGGGTTTTATTCCGAGTTGTGAAATAAAATAATCGGGAAATATTTTTGCTTTTAAAAAGATCCTGATGAAAACTTCTGTTGTCAAACTCAATAAATTAAATACCACGGGATTTCTGTTCCGCGGCTCCTGAAACGGGTCAAACCGGGTCTGGGGCCGTGACAGAAAAATGTGGTATCAGAGCCACTAATCGAGCCACTGATTTAAGCCAATTAAGTATTTAGAAAATACTTAATTTTTATTAATTGCTATTTTGTGATTATGTGTTTTATTATCTGACAAATTGTATACAGTATGAGCAGATCTTTATATGCTAACTAATGTAGCAATTAATACAAATCCTTAAATAATTTGACCTAAGTTTTAGCATCTTTATTTTCTACAGTCTAGAAACCTCATTCAGTAAATAAATAAATTTATAAATAAAACTTAGTGTGTTTTAAGTTTCAGTTGTTTTGGTAGTTACCCAGTATGAAATAATATTTAAAGGTTTTCTATGAAAATTGATATAATTTTTAACTTAGTAATTGTGTGTATTTTGCATAACAGCATGAGTGACTTGTCTGACGCCCTCCAGAATTTAAATCTCTATCCGGTAAGAATAGAGATTTCAATAGGTATATTCCAGACATAGAAGAACCTATAGAATTCAACGTTTTACCTCTCGAGAAACCCAAGACTAAGAAAATGGAAATTGGGGAAAGTTCTAGGCAAATTGAGGAATTACCATCTCAGGAAGAGCTAGATTTTATATTTACAAACTATAATACTATTAAGCCTGTTAATGAAAATGTTTTTATTCACTCTCTTGAAACATAACTACCACTGAATTTAGAACCAGCTATTCCAAACCCTTCAATCCACTCGCAAATAGACGAATGGTGGACTAATGAAATACAGTTACAAAACAATCCCTATAAGCTTTTTCCTCAGTACAATCCAGAACCTTTACCAAATTCACCAATAAGTAACGAGAATATGGCTGAACTCCGCCACTTTGGCGAAGAACTAATGGATACTGAGAATAGGATCCAAGAGATTGGGGGACAGATCTCCTGGAAATACGATGAGAGGGAACACCGTTACTAGAATATCATTTGAAAAAGGATAGGGGATTATGGAACTGTGGTTGTGTAATAGTAATAGTAAAATCTATAAAACAAATGAAATTTTAGAAAAGTTACAGTTTTGTTTGTATATTCGTTTACGTGATTATGTGCAATTAATTGTGACATTGGATTATTTCTTTATACTAATTATTTATCTATAAATTAGATATCAGATGGAAAACGCTAATAATGAACCAGTTAATGAGGTTAATCAATCTGAGCAACAACCGGGGGATCAATATATGACTAGGCAGGATATAGAAAATATCGTTGCTCAAGGGATAGCCAACGCTATTCCAGTAATAGTTACTCAAGGGATAGCCAACGCTATTCCAGCAATTGTTGCTGCTATTAAAAATCCAATCGAACCTCAACAAATCATTCCAAGCAAACGTATTTCTGAAGATAACTTCAGTAATAGTGTAAACGGAGGCAATGATCATGTTAATCATGATAATGAACCACGGCAAGCTCCGCTCCCTAAGAAAATGAAAGCCACAACACCTGGTTGCACTTTCAAAGAATTTCTTGCTTGTAAACCCACTAAGTTTGCAGGCAATGAAGGAGCGACTGCGGCACTGCGTTGGTTAGAGAAAACCGAGGCAGTAATTGCCATAAGTAAATGTGCTCAGGATGATCAGGTCATGTATGCGTCAAACCTTTTCAAAGAAGGGGCACTAGAATGGTGGAACACGGTGTTACAGGCTAAAGGAAGAAATAGGGCTTATGCCATGAAATGGGAAGAATTTAAGAATCTTGTAGAAAGAAAATTCTGTCCCGAATATGAAAAAGGAACAAATGACAAATAAGTTTCTAACCCACCGGATGGTGGATGTAGATTGTCGAGGGTATACTTCAACATTCTTTGAGTATGCTCGAGTGGTACCAACCCTGGCTTCGCCAGAGCCGGTGCTTATTTCTCGTTATATTTGGGGATTGATTTCCGAAATCCGTAATATCGTCACGGCTGCGAAACCTCGCACGATTGATGATGCAGTGGAATTAGCCAATACTCTGACTGACGAACTAGTACGGACAAGAGAAGAAAATAGAAGGAAGGAAGTAGCCTAAAAGATTACCCAAGGATTCCGTCCGGATAACCATAACAATTTCAAGAAAAGAGGGAATGGGCAATCTTCTACTAGTCCATTTTGCAATTCTTGCAAAAGGAAGCATTTTGGAAGATGCAAAGGATATTGCAATTTTTGCAAAATTCCGGGGCATCAAAAAGAAGACTGCAGGAGGAAGAAATTTTCAGTCTGCTACAACTGTGGAGAAGCTGGACATCTTAGGCCAGATTGTCCAAAACTGAACAAACCATCTGACAATAAAGCTAAACCTGCAGAAAGAGCAAAAAGGAATGTAAGAGCCTTCCAGCTGACTACTCAAGAAGCCGAGATGATTCCAGATGTGATAGCCGGTACGTTCTTAGTTTGTAATGTTTACACAAAAGTATTATTTGACTCTAGTGCAAACCAAAGTTTTATAAATACTTCATTCTGCCAAACTCTTAACTTACTTTTAATCAACAGTAGGCAAATTTTTACAGTAGAAACGACAGATGGGAATTCAGTTAAAATAAATAAGGTTCTGCAAAACGTAGAAATAGAACTTTTAAGTCATAAATTTTCTGCAACACCATTATCTATGAAATTAGTTAAATTTGATGTTAGGATTGGTTAGTAAACAACCATGCTCGAATTTTCTGTGATAAGAATTTCATAGAAAATTTGTGTAACTACTGGAGAAGTAATAATGATTACAGGAGATAAGCCATGTAAACCCATAAAGTTCATATCTAATGAAAGTTGCTAATTATGAACAAAAGCAAGGAATAGTATATATGATTTCAGTAATCATTAATACTAAAGATAAAGAACTTAAGGAAATTTCTGTAGTTTCAGAATACCCAGATGTATTCCCAGAAGAGTTACCAGGGTTACCACCGGATAGGGAGGTGGAATTTAGGATTCATCTAATTCCAGGAACTATACCGATAGCTAAGGCACCTTATCAGTTAGCACCCACAGAAATGTTAAAACTGAAAAAGCAATTAGATGAATTATTAAGTAAAGGTTTCATACAACCTAGTTTATCCCCGTAGGGGGGCACCATTATTGTTTGTTAAGAAAAAGGATGGTTCGATGAGAAAGTATATTGATTATAGGGAATTGAATAAGGTTACAATTAAGAATCGATACCCATTACTTGATGATTTATTCGATCAATTCCAGGGAAATAGATATTTTCTAAGATCGACTTACGTTCCGGATATCATCAATTGAAAGTACAAGAGGAAGACATATCTAAAATTTTTCAGAACTAGGTATGGTCATTACGAGTTTACAGTCATGCCCTTCGGACTAACGAATGCACCTGCAGCATTCATGGACATGATGAATAGGATTTGTAAACCGTATTTGGATAAATTTGTAATTGTCTTCATCGACGATATACTTATTTATTCCAAAGGTCAGGACAAACATTGTCAGCACTTGCATTTACTCTTAACTTTGTTAAGAAAAGAAAAGCTTTACGTTAAATTCTCGAAGTGTGAATTTTGGTTGCAAGAAGTGCAAATTCTAGGTCATATGGTGAATCATGAAGGTATTCACGTAAATCCTGATAAGATATTACCAAATGAAAGGTTCCGCAATCCGCAAAGGAAATTAGGAGTTTTGTAGGTTTAGCTGGATACTACAGACAATTTATTAAGGATTTTTCTAAACAGTTAAGTTGAATGAGGACCTAAATAAGAAGAAGCCTTTAGGATCTTAAAGCATAAATTAACAAATGCCCAATCTTAAAGGAACAGAAGATTTTAAATTTTACGGTAATGCTTCAAAGCCAGGATTTGAATATGTGTAATGCAACACAAAAAGGTAATTACGTATGCATCAAGGCAATTGAAAAAGCACGAAGAAATTATACGACTCATGATTTAAAATTAGGAGCTGTAATTTTTGCCCTTAAGATTTGAGACATTCTCTGTATAAAAGTAAGTTTACTATTTATACGGATCATAAGAATTTAAAGATATATTTGGGCAAAAAGAATTAAACATAAGGCAAAGAAGATGGATGAAAATCCTAAGTAACTACGACTGTGATATTCAGTATCACGAAGGAAAGGCTGAAGACGAATAGAGATCGCCAGAAGAGTTATACAGATAATAGACGAAAGTCGTTGGAGTTTCAAGTTGGAGACAAAATACTATTGAAAGTATCTCCTTGGAAAGGAGTTGTTGGATTCGGTAAGAAAGGAAAGCTAAGTCCCAGATATGTAGGACCATTTCCAGTAACTCAACGTATAGGACCAGTTGCTTATCGTTTACAATTACCAGGAAAGTTAGCTGGAGTACATGATGTATTTCATGTATCCAATCTCAATAAATGGTTATCAGATGAATCTTTGATAGTACCTCTTCAAGATATAAAGGTAAATAAAAATTGAAAATTTTGAGAAACCTCTTCAAATAGAAGACAAAAAGATCAAGTTTCTCAAACACAAACGACTAGTGCTGGTCAAAGTCAAGTGGGATTCAAGGAGAGAACCCGAATACACTAGGGAGTTAGAATCATAAATGAAGCGAAAGTATCCTCAATTATTCCAGTAAATCTCGAGGACGAGATTTTTATTAAGGTAGGGAGAATGTAACAACTCTCATCAAAAAGTACTAATTAGGAAACCCTAATTGAGAAACCCAAGTGATTCTGAACAAACCGTAAAATTTTCAGAATAAACGGAATCAGGATCAGGGCCCCTAAAACTCATGGGGGGGTAAATCCTTAGTTACGATTATCTTTATAAAACGCTGTCAAATTGGAAAATTCACGCAACGTCGACTCATCAGGGCTAGATAGGTGATGAAGCAGGCCTAGCCTACTTTGACACTCCAGGCGATACGCGACAGGTGCAGGTAATCCTGTCGCGACCCGCGGGAGGTGACAAATTTAGGTATAAATAGAAGGGCCTTGCACTTGCATTCTGTTGTTCGTTCAACGATCAAATTACAAATATACACTGAGTTATGCTCTGTTTATAACAATTAACACACACGGATCACTAAACGACGCCGCAATCAGGGTAATAACTCGATCGCTATTACGATTCATTTTCCGATCGATCAATGTACTCAATGGATGTTTAAGTGCTGCCCACATTCGGGTTTATGCTTTGTCATTCGTCGTTAATTCGATGGATGTTTAAGTATCGCACTTTGTCATTCGTTGTGAGGATTGATCTCGTGAGTTATCGTAAATGTTGTATTGATTACTAACCCAGAATTCTGTGCCTGTTATTAATTTAGGTTAAAAGGCTAATCAGTAGGCTAAACTCTGCCCGTATAAATCTTTAATGTGAGTCATTCTCTTTTTATCAACTATTTTACAATACCTCAAATTATTTTCAAAAGTTATAATTACAGGGACTAAGTCGTGGATATCTTGAATCACTGGCTAGTGGGGTATTGTGCACATTACTAATTTTCTCCCAGTTAGGTTCATTGACCTACTAGGGATAATCATCACTATTTAGGTTCATTGATCTAATAGTGGTATGACCATCGTCACCATTGTGACTTGTCACCATTGTGACAGAGCGCCAGATTAAAATAAGATAGAAGCCATTGTAATCGCTCTTATACTGTAATTAATAAATGTGCATCATTATGCAAAATAGAATGATTCACTCAGTATTTCCCGCTGACAAAACCTTTTTCAAACATGTTTCAGGTGATCTGTTATGATCTAGGAAAAGTGCCATCAAGCACTACAAGCTCAAGGAAGTGGCTCAGTATAAAATAAAGAAACATGTTTTGTAAAAATAAAAGATTTCTTCGTGAAATCAAACGATTGTAAATTACCGGGGTTTTATTACGAGTTGTGAAATAAAATAATCGGGAAATATTTTTGCTTTTAAAAGGATCCTGTTGAAAACTTCCGCTGTCAAACTCAATAAATTAAATACCACGGGATTTCTGTTCCGCGGCTCCTGAAACGGGTCAAACCGGGTCTGGGGCCGTGACATATTGCCCTAAAAACACTCAGGCACGTGGATGAAAGCTCAACAGCGAAGCTAGGGAAGCACGCCAGGATCCAAACATGGTCATCGGTACGTCCCATATTAGACAACGTTATGCATCTGTGCTGCTTGATATTGATGCCAATTTTAGCTTCGCATCTCTAGAGTTTAAGAGTATACTTGGTTTAGTAGCAAGTAAGTTAGATATCTCGTATTCTATAGAACTAGCTAATGGGAAGCTAGTGGAAGCCAACGAAGTAATTAGAGGTTGTGTGATAGAACTTAGAGAGCGTGAATTCTTGATAGATCTTCTGACAGTTGAGTTGGGAAGCTTCGACGTCGTAGTTAGGATGGATTGGTTGTCGAGTAATCGTGTGGAGATTGGTTGCCATGAGAGGATTTCCGCAGCCCGATGGTGAGTGAAGAGACGATCGTGATTCATGGAGAGAAGCAGGATACGCCTCTATGGATTATTAGTTGTTTGAAGGCACGGAAGTTTTTGCGTAAAAGGTATATTGCCTTCTTGGCTCATGTTGTGGACAAAGAAGCCGAAGAACCGAAACTCGAAGATATCCCTGTGGTAAGGAAATATCCTGATGTCTTCCCCGAAGACTTGCCAGGATTACCTCCTCAACGACAAGTCAAGTTCCGCATTGATTTGGTTCCAGGCACAACGCCTGTAGCCAAGGCACCTTATCAACTTGCACCTTCAGAGATGCAAGATTTGCCAACGCAACATCAGAAGTTTCCAGATAGGGGATTTATAAGGCAAGCTTTTGCCCTGGGGAGTTTCAGTACTGTTCGTCTAGAAGAAGGACGGTAGTTTTTGAATGAGCATCAACTACCAGGAGCCGAACAAGTTAACCAACAAAAGTCGGTAACTCTTGCTGAGGATTAAAGATTTATTTAACTAACTACAAGGACCCAACTACTATTCTAAGATTGATCGTTGATCGAGTATCATTAGCTGTGAATTCAGGAAGAAAGTATATCGATGAATGGTGAGTCAATAATTTGTTTTTTACGTACACTAATACTGTGTTTTATACACGATACACAAAACAGTTATACACAGAGTACAAAACTTTGAGAATCTAGGAAACACGCATTTAGGACTCTCGGGGACTTATATCAAAGTCAATTAGAGATTATCTCATAAAAACCACGTCTATTAACTCGGATGTAACAATCCTCAATAAACGGACACCCTAATATATTTTAAAATATCCCAAAATGTCCCATAATACACCCCATACGCGAATACGGGCCTCAAATATATTAAATAGTATTAAAGATAAATAAAAATATGAAATATAAGCTGAGGTGGGCCGCGTAGGACCCCACCCCAACCTTACGCGGGCAGTATGAAGGTGTAGATCTGATTTCTTTGATTTATAAGTTAAGGCGGGCCGCGTAAGACCCCCATTAAGCTAACGCGGGCCGCGTGAGCTCAAAGTTGTGGCGCAACCCGGTGATGACACGTGTCATCATCGTGGCGGGGCTAGATCATGACCGGGATAAGCTATACGTTTGACCAGGGTTGACGCGGGCCGCGTAACCCTTGTCTGTGTTTTACGCGGGCCGTATGGGAACCAGTTTCAGCAACTATATAGCAGGCTATTGGGTTTCATTCAGAATCATTCATTTCTTTCTTTCTTAAGCAAATTTCTGAGTAGTAGAAGTAATATTCGGGTATTATACCCCCCCTAATTAGCGAAGTTCTGCTCCGTTGTAAGTATTATAACCCCTGGATACGTATTAGATACGATGCCCGATTGATCTAGGGTTCCGTAATGGCTGTTGTGGTTCTGCCCGACGTAGTCATTGGAATGCCATCTCGGGGAGGGTATTGCTAATGTTAAAATGGGTTATTAATACTAACGCGTGTACATATGTGTAAATTATAGATTATCACCCGGAAACCCTTACGGAAAACCTAAGACAGCAATGTGAGTTGATCCACTTTTTGTAAACCTTTTGTTAACTGTTTTTACAAAACCTTAAATACTTTTCCATGCGAATGACAATTATTGAGTATTTGTAAGAATACAATTATGATGAGTATGTTGGGGTTTTGTATACAAAATTTGTTACCACCTGGTCAAGGAGTAACATTTCTACAAGTCGGGTTCGACAGTACCATGGATGTTAATTGTTATGTCTTGTAAACAAATATAATTGCGGGATCGCCCTCAATACTGTACACTGGGACTTTTTATTTAAACTTGATTAAACTAGGATTCACTCACCAGTATTTCCCACTGACAAATGTTTTGAAACACGTTTCAGGTAACAAACTGTGAAAGCCAAATAGAAGCCAGCTAGACAACACTGAAGGCTTGGAAAAGTGGCAATAAAGTTACCTAAAAATAAAATAGATGTTTTTATTAAATAAATAGGATTTATTCCTATGAAAAAGCATGTACTATGAACTTGGGTTTATTCCATTTGTTTAATGTTATGAAAATGTGGTATTTTACTCTGATAAACATTTCCTAACTACGGTCCTGATGAAAAAATCCACTGCCAAATTAGACAACACACGATACCACCCAGGGATCGGGGGTTGCGACAGGAGGTGGTATCAGAGCTAAGCCACTGATTCAGCCACAGAGGTGTTCTGCTGACATCAAAATATAAAGTGTCAGGAAATAAATTACGGGAATACGTGCATAACTGTATTTAATTGTTATGTGTTATTTGAATATCTGTTAGTTTACAGTATGAGCGACCAAGGACCATCTGACGTGTACCATCAATTGACTGGTTCGCCTAGAAGCGAAGGCACATCCTCTTCTCAGCCTGCCCTCTTAGGGTACTCTGCTAATATGGAAGAAGGAATCTTTGTATTTAAGGCTCAGTCAGAGGAGCCATTTCCTCAGAAAAAGAGGGGATGGTTCAGTCGAGGGGCACACGAGCGTAGAAAACGTATGAAAAAGTTACAGGAACAGAGGGTATTAGCCGCAACCAAGAGAGAGACAGATGCCTATGCCCAGGATATGATAAATAGGGGTATAGCCAGCATCCACATACTAGCAACCACTGCAGCTGACCCAAATCTGGAACAAATAATAGCACCCCAACCACAACTGCCAATCCCAGACCAACCTATGGAGATAGAAAACCCTGAAAACCAAGTGGAGATGCATGACTTCAATCCAGAAGAAATCATTAGGGTACCAGCACCAAACCCCCTAGACCCAAATTACGACCCCTGGTGGGACGACAATAGGGACTTTGTGCAACGTTACCCAATACATGAAGATACACCCATGCAAAACATAGGAGCCTATCCAGGTATGGACCCTTTAGATCCCTATTACCATGATGACTACATTAGGGAGATCTTAGAAGATCCTTACCGATTTCAGGCACTTTTACCCCCATATCAGGAACCCGCACCCCGGATTCCGAACCCAGTCCTAGAACCTGTACCCCCAATAAGTGCAGAAAACGTACAAGAACTTAGGACTTTTGGAGAGGAAATTTTAGAAAGCAGTGAGAGAATGCGACAGGTGGGCGAGCGACTCGTATGGAAATATGATGAGCGCAATATGGATTTTTGGATGAATCCATATCCGTAGATGTGATGGAGGAGATGGTACTAGTAATAATAATAAAATAAAAAATAAAATATGTGTGTACGGATGCCTATTACTATTAGTGTAATTCTATTTCAGTTGGTATTGTAATTTTTATTTCAGTACTAGTATGTAATAGATGCATAATAGTAGATGAATAGAGTAAAAGTCACAATGATCGACGTTTTTGGCAAAAATGTGTGTCATGTGATTGACCATATTAAATATTATTTTGTGATATTGATATGGGGTAAATGTTTAAAATTCAGATGGACGACGAAGGAAATCAAGGAAATCTGAATAACGATAACCAGAGTAACACTAACGTGGTTAATGAGAATCCAAGCATCAATAACAATGGAAACCAAATGGATAATAGTGTCGTTCAACACATACTGGCACAAGGAATTATAGATGCAATGCCATTTATTATTCAAACGATTCAGGAAGCGAATAATAAAAGTAAACATAGCAGTAAGCGACCAATTGAACCAGAACACAGCGTGAACAATTGCCCTGTACTTCAAGCGCCCATTCCCAAAAAGAGAAGAACCGTGTCTTACGGTTGTTCTTACAAGGAATTTTGGTCCTTCAAACCAATAGAATTCTCGGGCAATGAAGGGCCCATTGCAGCTCTACGCTGGATAGAGAAAACTGAGGCGGTTTTAAAAATAAGCAAGTGTGCTGAAGAAGACAAAATAATGTTTGCTTCTAATCTGTTTAAGAACTCAGCCTTAGAATGGTGGAACACTATCCTCCAATCAAGAGGAAGTGATAGGATTTACAACATGGAATGGGAGGAAATTAAGAATATGGTAGAAAGGAAATTCTGCCCTCCTAATGAAAAGGAACAGATAGCTAATAAGTTCCTAAACTTAAGAATGACCGGGGTAGATAGTAAGGGTTATACGACCATATTCTTTGAATATGCTAGAATAGTGCCAACCCTTGCGTCACCTGAACCAGTGTTAATCTCCCGTTATATCTGGGGATTAATCGGAGAGATTAGACACGTAGTCAAGGCAACTAGACCACAAACTATAGAAGAAGCTGTAGAGCTAGCAAATACCTTGACAGATGAATTAATCCGTACTAGAGAAGAAGAACAGAGGAGAAACCTAACCCAAAGGCTTACTCAAGAATTCCGTTCTGGGAATTACAACCATAGGAATATGGCTTCTACCTCTACACCTTTCTGCAAGGTCGGCAAGAAAAAAGCATTCGGGAAAATGCTCCACTCTTTGCAATTTTTGCAAGATGCCAGGACACAAGGAAGAAGATTGTAGGAGAAAATCCAGTAATGGACTATGCTATAACTGTGGAGAAAAAGACCACATTAAGACAAATTGTCCGAAATTGGCTCCAGCTGTGAACAACAGGAATACTAAAAATGCCAGAGCATTTGTTCTGACTGCAGATGAAGCCAAGATGATTCCAGACGTGATAGCTGGTACGTTTTTAGTTAATGATGTATTTGCTAAGGTATTATTTGACTCTGGTGCAAACCAAAGTTTTATTAATACTTCGTTTTGCAAACTTCTAAATCAGTAATTAACTAAACTACCACAAGAATGTCTAGTAGAGACAGCTAATGGAGAAACTATTAGGATTTCTGAAATCTTGCAGGGAGCAAGAATAGAAATTTTAAATCAAAAGTTTATGGCAAACCTTTATCCTATGAATCTGACGGGATTTGATGTTGTATTAAGAATGGATTGGTTAATAACCAATAAAGCCAGTATTTTATGTGATCAAAAGTCAATCCAAGTAAATTCCCCAAAAGGTAAAATGATCACAATTAAAGGAGATAAACCATCTAAATTCATAAAATTCATCTCTGTGATGAAAACTGCAAGTTATATAAGAAAAGGTTCTATAGTGTATTTGATTTCCATAATCACTAACACTAAAGGAAAAGAACTAAAAGACATTCCAGTAGTGTCCCAGTTTTCAGATGTCTTTCCAGAGGAATTGCCAGGACTACCACCAGACAGAGAAGTTGAATTCAGAATTCACCTGTTACCAGGAACAGCACCAATTGCCAAAGCACCTTACCGTTTGGCACCCGCAGAAATGCAAGAATTGAAGAAACAATTAGATGAATTGCTGGAAAAAGGATTTATACAACCAAGTTCATCGCCATGGGGAGCGCCGATCTTATTCGTTAAAAAGAAGGACGTATCAATGCGTATGTGCATTGATTACCGTGAATTGAACAAAGTCACGATTAAGAATCGGTACCCATTACCGAGAATTGATGATCTGTTCGACCAACCGCAAGGAGCTCGATTTTTCTCTAAAATCGATTTAAGGTCAGGATATTATCAATTAAAGGTACAAGAAGAGGACATTCCTAAGACCGCATTCAGAACAAGGTATGGTCATTATGAATTTACTGTCATGCCATTTGGTTTAACCAATGCCCCAGCTGCATTTATGGACATGATGAACCGAATATGTAAGCCATATTTGGATAAATTCATAATTGTTTTCATAGATGATATTCTAATTTACTCTAAGAGTAAAGAGGATCATGCAAAGCATTTGCACGCACTTTTAAGTCTATTAAGAAAGGAAAAGCTTTATGCTAAATTTTTAAAGTGCGAGTTTTGGTTAGAACAGGTACAGTTTCTTGGACATTTAGTGAATCATGAAGGAATTCATGTGGATCCTACAAAAATCGAGGCGATTACTAAATGGAAAACCCCTGAGTCACCAACCGAGGTTAGAAGTTTTTAAGGATTGGCCGGTTATTATAGAAGATTTATTATAGAATTATTCCTTTAACTAAGTTAACCTGTAAATCTATTAAGTTTGAATGGGTACTAAAACAAGAAGAAGCATTTAGAATTCTTAAGCAAAGATTAACTAATACACCCATACTAGCGTTACCAGAAGGAACTGAAGACTTTGTAGTCTATTGTGACGCTTCTAAGTTAGGTTATGGATGTGTATTGATGCAATGTCAAAAGGTTATAGCTTACGCATCTAGACAACTTAAGAATCATGAAGAGAATTATTCAACCCATAATCTAGAGTTAGGAGCTATAATTTTTTCCCTTAAGATTTTGAGACATTACCTTTATGGTAGTAAGTTTACCATATTCACTGATCATAAGAGTTTAAGGTATGTTTTCGGGAAAAAGGAGTTGAATATGAGACAAAGACGCTGGATGGAGATGCTTAGTGATTATGATTGTGATATCCAGTATCATGAAGGAAAAGCAAATGTAGTGGCAGATGCTTTAAGTCGAAAGTATCATGAAAAGCCAAAAAGGGTACGTTCTCTTAAATTAAATCTACAAGTAGATTTAAATGAGCTGATAAGAGAAGCACAAGAATCAGTAATCAAGGATGATGCTGAAAAACTAAAAGGTATGATTAAGGAATTAGAACAAGGAACAGATGGAATTTGGATATTCCATAAAAAGAGAATGTGGATACCTAAATTAGGAAACCTATGTCATCGTATATTAGAAGAAGCCCATAAGTCTAAGTATACGATGCATCCAGGAAATGATAAAATGTACCATGATTTAAGGAAAAATTTCTGGTGGATAGGAATGAAAAAGGACATAGCTAAATGTTTAACTTGTTCCCAAGTGAAAGCTGAACACCAGAAACCATCAGGTTTGTTACAACAGCTAGAAATGCCAGTGTGGAAGTGGGAATTAATAACAATGGATTTTGTTACTAAATTGCCCAAAACAAAGAAAGGCAATGATACAATCTGGGTGATTGTAGATAGGCTAACCAAGTCAGCTCATTTCCTACCAATGAAAGAAACTTTCAGCATGGAACAGCTAGCTAAACTATATGTAAATGAAATTGTTTCTTTACATGGAATTCCTTTATCAATCGTTTCTGATAGGGATAGTTGATTTACCTCTCATTTCTGGTCAAGTTTCCAAAAGGCAATGGGAACCAAGTTAAATCTGAGCACAGCTTATCATCCTCAAACGGACGGACAAAGCAAAAGAACAATTCAGACAATGGAGGACATGCTTAGAGCTTGTGTAATTGATTTCGGAGGTAATTGGGATGATCATTTACCTTTAATAGAATTTTCTTATAATAATAGCTATCACACAAGTATTAATGTTGCACCATTCGAAGCACTTTATGGGCGAAAGTGCCGAACCCCAGTCTGTTGGGCAGAAATTGGGGAAAAACAACTATCTGGACCTGAGATAGTACAAGAAACAACTGACAAGATTATTCAAGTCAAGGAACGACTAAAAGCAGCACGGGATCGACATAAAAGCTATGCCGATAACCGACGCAAGCCATTAGAATTTCAAGTAGGAGATAAAGTATTGTTGAAAGTCTCTCCTTGGAAAGGAGTAGTAAGATTCATCAAAAGAGGAAAGCTAAGTCCTAGGTATATTGGACCTTTTGAGATCATTAGAAAAATAGGACCTGTAGCCTATCAGCTACAACTGCCAGAGGAAATGGCAGGAATACATGATGTATTTCATGTATCTAATCTCAAGAAGTGTTTAGCTGATGAATCGCTAATAGTACCTCTTAAGGATATAGAGGTAAATGAACAACTCAAGTTTGTAGAGAGGCCTCTACAGATTGAAGACAGGAAGGTCAAGAATCTCAAACACAAGAGATTAGTTCTAGTCAAAGTGAAGTGGAACTCCAAAAGAGGACCTGAGTACACATGGGAGCTTGAATCTGAAATACAAAGGAAATATCCGCACTTGTTCCAGTAGATCTCGAGGACGAGCTCTAAAACAAGGTGGGGAGGATGTAACAATCCTCAATAAACCGACACCCTCATAATTTTTCTGACACCCTAATATATTTTAAAATATTCCAAAATACACCCCATACGCGAATACGGGCTTCAAATATATTAAATAGTATTAAAAATAAATAAAAATCTGAAATATAAGCTGAGGCGGGCCGCGTAGGACCCCACCCCAACCTTACGCGGGCAGTATGAAGGTGTAGATCTGATTTCTTTGATTTATAAGTTAAGGCGGGCCGCGTAAGACCCCCATTAAGCTAACGCGGGCCGCGTGAGCTCAAAGTTGTGGCGCAGCCCGGTGATGACACGTGTCATCATCGTGGCGGGGCTAGATCATGACCGGGACAAGCTATACGTTTGACCAGGGTTGACACGGGCTGCGTAACCCTTGTCTGTGTTTTACGCAGGCCGCGTGGGAACCAGTTTCAGCAACTATATAAGCAGGCTATCGGGTTTCATTCAGAATCATTCATTTCTTTCTTTCTTAAGCAAATTTCTGAGTAGTAGAAGTAATACTCGGGTATTATACCCCCCTAATTAACGAAGTTCTGCTCCGTTGTAAGTATTATAACCACTGGATACGTATTAGATACGCTGCCCGATTGATCTAGGGTTCCGTATTGGCTATTGTGGTTCTGCCCGACGTAGTCATTGGAAGGCCGTCTCGGGGAGGGTATTGCTAATGTTAAAATGGGTTATTAATACTAACGCGTGTACATTTGTGTAAATTATAGATTATCACCCGGAAACCCTTATGGAAAACCAAAGACAGCAATGTGAGTTGATCCACTTTTTGTAAACCTTTTGTTAACTGTTTTTACAAAACCTTAAATACTTTTCCATGCGAATGACAGTTATTGAGTATTTGTAAGAATACAATTATGATGAGTATGTTGGGGTTTTGTATACAAAATTTGTTACCACCTGGTCAAGGAGTAACATTTCCACAAGTCGGGTTCGACAATACCATGGATGTTAATTGTTATGTCTTGTAAACAAATATAATTGCGGGATCGCCCTCAATACTGTACACTGGGACTTTTTATTTAAACTTGATTAAACTAGGATTCACTCACAAGTATTTCCCACAGACAAATGTTTTTAAAACACGTTTCAGGTAACAAACTCTGAAAGCCAAATAGAAGCCAGCTGGACAACACTGAAGGCTTGGAAAAATGGCAATAAAGTTACCTAAAAATAAAATAGATGTTTTTATTAAATAAATAGGATTTATTCCTATGAAAAAGCATGTACTATGAAGTTGGGTTTATTCCATTTGTTTAACGTTATGAAAATGTGGTATTTTACTCTGATAAACATTTCCTAACTACGGTCCTGATGAAAAATTCCGCTGCCAAATTAGACAACACACGATACCACCCAAACTGGCTCGCGGCCGCCCGTTCCCCAGGAACCAGGGATCAGGGGTTGCGACATCGGACAAACACTATTATTTTGTCATGCAAGGTATTTTAGTTAAACAAACGGGTAAAGTACTCGAATTTCTTTTATTGAAATTTCCACTTTTGCTTCTAGCGAGTAGATGTTTGCATCTCTACTCCTCTTAATGGTAGTTGCATCGCGTTAATTTTCTTCACTAGAGCGAACACTCACTTGCTTCGGTACTTGATAATTTCTTCATTTTAGCAAATACTTATTGTTTCATTTCTTGGAAATTCATATGTTACGCATGCACCATTTGTTATGCATGTGGTTTCGTTTCGAATAAACGCTTCATCAAAGTTCAAATATTATTTGCTAAAGCTAATTATTTATTTGTGATTAGAATGGCCTGCATTATTGTAATTGTTGGCTCTTTTGCTATCAAGTCAACACATTTTTTTGAAACTTCTTTTCTTTTAAGTTACATTCATGGTTTATCTTTGTAACCATGCTGAAATTCCCTTATCGATACATACGTTTATTGTCAGATTGCGCTGAAATAAAGTTCAATTGCTTGAACTTGTCCACTTCGCATATTCAATTCAAGACACTATATGATGTATTGAGAGCATCATATTCAAATTTATTTTTGCAAAAGTTCTTTTGTTTCGAGTCGTAGTAGACTTGTTTAGTCTACGACTCCATTAAACCGTTCGTTGATTTTGACACCTTGTGGTGGTGTCTCGATAATTTGAAGCTTGCGCTAATCTCGTTTACGAATCTCATACATGGATATACTTGTTTATTTATTGACTGCTCTAAATCCGTTTTGTTTTATCACGATTACAGCAGTCTTAACACAATCGTGTGTTAAGATGATGGTGCATAAATTCATTTTATATCCCAGTGTACCTCCTAACGGTTCTTTCATTATCGATCGAATACCTTGCAGTATTTATTACTTTTTCATCTTCGATCGGAACGATAGTTCTTTGGTGTTCTATATTCAATTGAAAAATCCTACGATGCCGTTTGAATCAAATTTCCAGGATTGCTTCATTACACTTTCGTTTTATTTCAAACACAGTGAACTTGTTCGGTCACTGCTATTATTGAATTATGTCATCACAACACCTTGTGGTGTCGGTGTAAACTTGTAGCTTGTGCTAATCATGGTCACAAGTTTCATACAAAACTACGTATAATTTATGTTTGACTCGTCTTTTAAACACTCTTAATGCAACTATGTATTAAGACAAAGATACATCAGGTTCGGTTGTATTTCATTTCGGTGTATTCTTGCAATTCAATAATGTCAACACACTAATCCTAACCATCTACTTGTTCGAAAGTTGACAGATCATTTTCATGATTACTACCATATTTGAGTTGTTGATTTTGAGTTCCTCTAGCGGATGCTATTGTTTCTGAAAACTCATTTGCATATTGTGAACGATCGGTCGGAATTCTATTGGTCGAAGCTCTTCTTTTGTTGAACCCCTGTTAACTAAGTTACACTAGATTATACATCTATACGTCCCGTATCTTTTGACATCAAATTCTAGAACACATACCTTTTAACCATTGGGTTCTTATTGTTGTAATATGTCCTTGGATTCACCTGATTCGAATAAGTTTTGATTCGGTTTTATGGTTATCTACCTCAGTATTATTCATATCCATACACGCATAATGTAACCCTAAGGAGTTAACGTAGTATAAATTTCGAGGACGAAATTTTCTTAACAAGGGGGAGAATGTGACAACTGTCAAAATTCCAGGTATCCGTACAATTATTAAACAATTATTAGTGCTTAATGAGTGTGCTGAATTACAATTTACTTACTTAATTGCTTTCTGATTATTACCATATGCATACATGTGCATCATATAATGTAAATGACATATCATTACTGCATACAAACTTTGTTAATTCAAATGATGCACAAAGCACCTGCAGCACAGTTATCAGACAAATTAGAAAAATGCTGACAGAGTTCAGTACATAGACAGATAGAGTATAGAGATCTAGAATGGACCAGAAGCTAAGTATTACACTAGTATAGTGTGTAGGAAAGTAAGGATTATAAAACTGCCTTCCTAAAGATAGTTTAAGTGCCGGAAAGTGCCTAAAACTCACATAAACTGCAGAATTCTGCAGAAAATCAGCAAAATTCAGCATTTAAACACACTAATATCATGCAGAAATATGGTTAAATGGTCATGAATGCTTTCCTAAGTATCGGGAATCAAAAGTGTCATAAAAGGGTACATAAAGCACACTAAACTGCAAGTTTAGTACTGTCACACCCCGACCACGTAGAACATACAAAACGTGGCGGAAACATCGGGGAGTGTTGTAACAGAATTAATTGTTTCAAATCCATGGCAATTGAAGTTTCGTTTTATTGATTAAAGGTGTTACAATGTCTTAACAAACAAAGAAATACAACATAATTAACTAGTCTTGCATCTTTTATTGTCACTAAAGCCCAAGTCCGCCTATGTGTATCTTGATCATCTTATGCAACAGCTCCTGAAAAACACATGTGAAAATAGGTACGTCAGCATAAAAATGCCTGTGAGATACATAGGTTTTGTGAAAATAGGTTCCATGACTTATGTTTGAGAAAATGTTTAGTCATGAACCTTGTTATTTGCTTTGTTTTGTAAATCGTTTGAAAAACAATGAGTTCAGATGATATGTATAAATAAGTGAATAATGTATGGTTAAATGAATAACCATAGAAAAATGGATTTGTATAAGATAAGTTGTTTGTAAAACAATGTCTTGTGAAAAGTATGTTATTTGTATAAAATGTTATATGTCTCAAACTGAAATGATTCAAATAACGCTACGATATGTAATACCATACAAACACTTATATATAGGAAGTACCAGCGGCGTATCCACCATGCTTGTATCATATTACACACGCATCGTTACTTAATCACTTAATCAAACCAAACTAACCAATGTAAGAAGTCTATGTTTAAATCAATTGTCAAATGTATTGGGTAATATGTCAAAGTGTTCATGTCAAGATGTAAATCATATCAAAATGTCTATGTCAAATATCCATGTCAAATGTCTATGTCAAAATGTCATGTATGGCAAGTGAAATGTCTCAACTAAACCATATGCACAAAACAAAGTATTGAAGTAAAACTTGGTTTAAATCAAAGTTATGTTTTGTGGGAAATGCATGATCAAATGTCAATCATGTTAAAATGTCTATGCCGAAATGTCTATGTCGAATGTCTATGTCAAAATGTCATGTAAAGCGATATACTAAGTAATGCACACAATTGGGCACACCTAGCATGAAATGTCATAAAATCATGTACTATAATGTACTAACGAACATAGCAGTATATGATGTTAAAACAGGAAAGCATGAAAGTAACAAGTAGGCACATGTGTTCCACCCCAAAACGTTTGAAAAACAGTAAAAGAGGGGTCTATGTACTCACTTGAGATTGCTCAGAAGTCCTAGGATAACCACCAAGCAATGCTAGAGATCGCGGAATATCAAACGGCACCTAATATAGGTAACTACATTAATAAACCGGACCTAAATCGGAAGACTGAGTAGCATTAGGGTTTGTAAACCAAACGAGTGTAGAGACTCGTGTCATTTGGTTTAACAAAGCCTACATACTAAATGAAACTTAACCTAAGTGTTTACGACCCATTACGACCCGTTTAGGTAGCTTATGCTACTTTAACGCGTCGTTCGCGTGAAACGCGTTCGGACCGCCTAACTAGTCCTATGACAAGTGTTATATGCCTAAACTTGTTACATAATCAGTTATGTGACAAAAGTTTAGGTTACATATGCTTAATTACCGATTATACATGAAAAGGGTATTCTGGTAATTTACCTAAGGCATATAAACTACCTATCATACAACTACTTAAACGTAGCGACCATAAGGTATAACCTCGGAAGGTTATTCCCTATATACTATGGTCACCTAATGTGTTTGGTCGGATCCTAATGATCGACCAAATGGGTCGGGTTCGAAGGTATAGGCGATTTATTAGATCGCCTACCCTACGACCCTAGACAACGTGGTAATCAGTAGGCATAGTCCCAAGGGACTATGACCATCGTGATTACAATCACGTTGCGAAGTTCAAACGAACTTCGCATTGACCATTACTGGTCAACGCTGAAAGTCAAACAAAGTTTGACTTTCTGACTCGAAAAGCAGTAAAATAAGGAAAAGAACGAAAGAATACTTACGAAGGGTCCCCGAATGCTAATCTAGATCTTAATAACTCAGGTATGAAACAATGGTTCCAACTTAGAGTCACTTAGATCAGATTCTAGTGGTTTTGGAGTAATGGGGGGTGGGGTATTTATAGTTTTCGGGTAACCGTTAAGATCGTTTGTTGAATATCGTGCCTTAATCCAAGCCGTACAAGTGTCGGAAACTCATGGTGGCTAAAAATGATGTTTATCAACAGATTAGGCAAGTTGCAAGCATGTGGTTGTGGTTAAAACAGCTGGATCGTGCTGACTGTTCGTTGTTATCTGATCAGACAGGCGGACGCGGCCCGCTTTAGGATCAGGGAAAACTCAGGCGGGCCGCCTGAGACTTCTGATCAGCAAACATGTTTCAGTTTTGACAGTTTCAGTCCCTGCACGTGTTTAAGCCCATTTCCGGCACTTCCAAGGCCCGTAAAGCCAAATTTAAGGCCCTAAAATGATGCCTAAACATTGTGGACATGAAACATACTCAAAAATATGCCGGGTGTTGGTTCGTTTGGTCGTACGAACGCGATGTTCGCTTAATTACGACGGAATGCGCATAAGCGCGAAAAACGATCCAAATGACGTGACGAATGGATTTTTTCTTATGCCGAACACTAAAATAAAATATTTTAGTGCTTACATAAATTTTTGGATGTCCGGATGTATTCAGAACGTAAGTTATGTGCGAAAATGCAAACTTGTGCACTTTTTGACACTTTTAGTCCCTGAATGACACAAAAGTTTATTTTAGCATACCGAACACCTCAAAGCCTATTTCTAAGCTATGTGAAGGATATTTATGGTATGTTTAACTTATGGTCATGCTCCGGAATGTCTGTTACAGTTCAAATTGGCATACTTTCGCAGTTTGTCAACTTTAGTCCCTGTAAGCGATTAAACTTTGATTTCACCACACCAAACCTTCCAAAACTTATATATAAGTTATGTAAAGGTTATTTAAGGTATGTTAAGCCTATTTCACTATTCCGGAGTGTTCGTTGAATTAAACTAGTTATATTTACGCATCAGTGCGCGTATAACCTTCCAGAAAGCGATTTAGAGCTTGAAATCGGACAAGAGTTGATATGTGCAAAAGATACACATATTTATACAAGTCCAAAGTATGAAATACAATATTTCATTGGTTTGGCATTTGTTTGATGGTTGAAATGACACAGGTGTTACAGTCTCCCCTACTTTAGGAAATTTCGTCCCGAAATTAAGTTTTAGAGGAAACTTGTGGAGACAGCTGTGACGGTTTTGCCTTCAGACAAATCCATTGAGCCCTTAAGTAAAACTCTGGGCCATGTTAGGATTCTTAGCAAAGATGTCAACCCTCAAATTGAAGTCATTGTAGTAACAAAACATGGAGTTTTGAACTATAGACAGGAGAACAGTTCCCGTGAAGAATTATCATAGGAAACTTGTGTGTGCTTGAAATCAGAATTGGGAAGTGTAAGAATAAATGACATTGGTCAAAGTCCAAGACTTCTCCTGTATCATTACTCTTGTCACTGTAGGTCTTAACACATGACAAAACTTCTTGTGGTTTCTATGCACTGAATTCCATAATTATGTAGGCCTCCATAATTACGTAGTTCCTTGCACAGTCCGCACAGTTCGTTTCATAACATCTCTTGATTTAGACCACCCGAGGGCCTATTTAACTACATGAACACATGATATATTTAACTAGATTGTCGAACCAATCTATTTAACTTAGATCGACGTAGGATCTCTTTAACTAACTACCTACGGGGAATATTTAACTACACCGACGTAGGATGTATTTAACTTTAGATCGACGTAGGATCTCTTTAACTCAACTACCTAAGAGAAACATTTAACTACACCGACGTAGGATGTATTTAACTTTAGATCGACGTAGGATCTCTTTAACTCAACTATCTAAGAGAAACATTTAACTACACCAACGTAGGATGTATTTAACTTTAGATCGACGTAGGATCTCTTTAACTCAACTATCTAAGAGAAACATTTAACTACACCGACGTAGGATGTATTTAACTTTAGATCGACGTAGGATCTCTTTAACTCAACTATCTAAGAGAAACATTTAACTACACCGACGTAGGATGTATTTAACTTTAGATCGACGTAGGATCTCTTTAACTCAACTATCTAAGAGAAACATTTAACTACACCGACGTAGGATGTATTTAACTTTAGATCGACGTAGGATCTCTTTAACTCAACTATCTAAGAGAAACATTTAACTACACCGACGTAGGATGTATTTAACTTTATCAACATATGTTGTCCTTAAACTTTGGAATAGTACTTTATAATCCAAGGAACTTAACTACAAAGTAGAAGTCCATTAAGGATTTAAGATAGTACCTTTTTGAATATCCTACTACGAATCCCTCATATGAAGATAAGAAGGATTCTATGAGGATTTGGATAACGAATATCCAGAGTATACAAAAACACAAAAATGCATAAACACATAGTCACATAACCACAAAATTGTTTATCTAGATCTTTAATTTGTAAGTTTTGTTTTGTTAATTATGTACATGCATTTAAAGCACACTAGGAATCCATTTCATGGATTTCATTCGGTACTTTAAACATTAACAAGAATCTAACTATGAAGATGGAAAGATCTTCCAAAAATTCGATTTCGTTTTCAAGAAAACGTAATATTCGAATTAAGGAAACACAAAAATTTGAAGATACGGAAATACCCTTAGGTACCCTATTAAGAATTTATAGTGGTACGTTGGGTATTCACACAGAGTTGTAACTTGCGCCTTGTACTTCGTTTCTTTGCAAGAGACGGGTACTAAGGATTTCCGTGGAAAACGCAAGAGATAATAAAATGGAAGAAATTACGGGGTAGTCTGTTCTTCAAGGAATACGATTCCTTGATTGTCGGTATTGTAGGGGATACGTTGTTTATACATGCCATCATATTTGTACATTGCAATGCAAAATAAAAAGATTTATTTATAAACAACCACAACAACAACTGTTTCATGGACCCTGACAACAAAAGAAAATAATACATAAGGCTTGATTATTTCTAAACAACATTGTCTTTTAGTTGGTCCGATGCTCATCCTTGCGCTGGATTCGCGTTAGCAATCTTTGGGCAATTTCTTCGGAAATGGCCCATCTCGTTACAGTTGAAGTAAGGACCTCGTGGAAGACGAGCTTGAGCAGGATTTACTTGAGGTTGGTTTGGACCAGCTTGGTTCGGGGTAAAACGACAAGCATTTGCCAGGTGACCGAGTCGCCCACATGATGCACACAAACGACACTGTAGGTGAGCTAAGTGGTGTGCATTACATTTGTCGCATATCGGTGCAGTACCGGCATAAGGTTTCCTTGTAGGAGGCTGTGCTGGTTGGTTGCGGGTGTTTTGGTTAGGTTGAGCAGCAATCGCAAAATTCTGCGAAGCCTTACGCTTCTTATTCTTGGACACCTCAGCATGTTCTTCCTTTGGTTCCTCTTGAGCAGTCTTGTCGGATGGTCTTGGGTCGCCTTTTCGAAAAAGCTTTTTCTTTCTGATGTGGGATTCAGTTAGAGTAGTTGACAATTCAATGGCTTGTCTGACAGTAGTAGGGTTGCTGCCAGTAACAATATCCTGAACTAGGTCAGGAAGACCATCAGTATATTTCTCGATCGCCTTATCCACAGGAGTAACCATAGTAGGACACAACAGGCTCAATTCTTCAAAACAGTCAGTATAGGCTCGATGTTCACCACTGTCTTGCTTCAAATCATCAAACTCCCTCTCCAAAGCTCGCAGTTCATGACGAGGACAGAACTCCCTCATCATAAGAGCTCTAAGCTCGGCCCAAGTCTGTGCTAGTGCAATTTCAGCACCCCGGTCTCTCATAATCCCGTTCCACCATGTAAGAGCCCTCTTCTGAAACACGCTCGAAGAAAACTCGACCTTGCGATTTTCAGGACACTGAACGTGACGGAACGTATTCTCAATGCTCTCGAACCATTGAAGAAGCCCAGTTGCTCCCTCTGAACCACTAAACTTGAGAGGTTTAGCCGAGTTGAAACTCTTGAAGTTGCAGGGAGCATTGTTGTTGTTGATGGCCTGCATCATTTGAGCATAAAGATTTGGGAAGGCAACAGCCATTTGCTGCGCGATGATTTCCGCCAGTTCGGCAGTCTCTATCTGATTCTCGCGTCGAGGAGGCATTCTAAAAGAGGAACATGAAAGGAAACGAGTGAGAGAATTAGACGAAAAGAATGAGATGAAACAATTTGATGAAAGCAAGGATAGTGGTCATTTGTTTGTTACCACAAGGTAAACAAACGACACACAGTGACTAATCAAAGTAAATGGGTCAAAAATAATGTATCGCGAAGACATGCTCGCCTATAAGTGAACACTCATCCCAAGAATTCCCAGGTAAGCACAACTGGTCTCGCGTCTGATGAGATGTATACGAAGTGCTTGCCTAGACAGAAAACCCAGAATACAGGCATTCACCCTTCCAGTTTGCACGTGTTCACATTATTTAAAACCCAAAACCTTGACGAGATTTTGAAAACTCAAAGGGGTTCAAAACCATATAACAGAGGGTTCAAAACCTAGTAAGCAATCATCCTAGAACAGATGATTAGTTTTCAAAGCGGTTTTGAAATTTATGTTCTTGTTGTGGTCGTCGCCTAAGGATAGGTGACGGTGTTGTTTTATGACTAAACGCAAGTAAACTCGCGTTAGGGTCCTAAGAAGATTATAGACTAGGTCAAAGCATTACTAATAACCTAATTCCCTATAACCATTGGCTCTGATACCATCTTTTCTGTCACACCCCGACCACGTAGAACATACAAAACGTGGCGGAAACATCGGGGAGTGTTGTAACAGAATTAATTGTTTCAAATCCATGGCAATTGAAGTTTCGTTTTATTGATTAAAGGTGTTACAATGTCTTAACAAACAAAGAAATACAACATAATTAACTAGTCTTGCATCTTTTATTGTCACTAAAGCCCAAGTCTGCCTATGTGTATCTTGATCATCTTATGCAACAGCTCCTGAAAAACACATGTGAAAATAGGTACGTCAGCATAAAAATGCCTGTGAGATACATAGGTTTTGTGAAAATAGGTTCCATGACTTATGTTTGAGAAAATGTTTAGTCATGAACCTTGTTATTTGCTTTGTTTTGTAAATCGTTTGAAAAACAATGAGTTCAGATGATATGTATAAATAAGTGAATAATGTATGGTTAAATGAATAACCATAGAAAAATGGATTTGTATAAGATAAGTTGTTTGTAAAACAATGTCTTGTGAAAAGTATGTTATTTGTATAAAATGTTATATGTCTCAAACTGAAATGATTCAAATAACGCTACGATATGTAATACCATACAAACACTTATATATAGGAAGTACCAGCGGCGTATCCACCATGCTTGTATCATATTACACACGCATCGTTACTTAATCACTTAATCAAACCAAACTAACCAATGTAAGAAGTCTATGTTTAAATCAATTGTCAAATGTATTGGGTAATATGTCAAAGGGTTCATGTCAAGATGTAAATCATATCAAAATGTCTATGTCAAATATCCATGTCAAATGTCTATGTCAAAATGTCATGTATGGCAAGTGAAATGTCTCAACTAAACCATATGCACAAAACAAAGTATTGAAGTAAAACTTGGTTTAAATCAAAGTTATGTTTTGTGGGAAATGCATGATCAAATGTCAATCATGTTAAAATGTCTATGCCGAAATGTCTATGTCGAATGTCTATGTCAAAATGTCATGTAAAGCGATGTACTAAGTAATGCACACAATTGGGCACACCTAGCATGAAATGTCATAAAATCATGTACTATAATGTACTAACGAACATAGCAGTATATGATGTTAAAACAGGAAAGCATGAAAGTAACAAGTAGGCACATGTGTTCCACCCCAAAACGTTTGAAAAACAGTAAAAGAGGGGTCTATGTACTCACTTGAGATTGCTCAGAAGTCCTAGGATAACCACCAAGCAATGCTAGAGATCGCGGAATATCAAACGGCACCTAATATAGGTAACTACATTAATAAACCGGACCTAAATCGGAAGACTGGGTAGCATTAGGGTTTGTAAACCAAACGAGTGTAGAGACTCGTGTCATTTGGTTTAACAAAGCCTACATACTAAATGAAACTTAACCTAAGTGTTTACGACCCATTACGACCCGTTTAGGTAGCTTATGCTACTTTAACGCGTCGTTCGCGTGAAACGCGTTCGGACCGCCTAACTAGTCCTATGACAAGTGTTATATGCCTAAACTTGTTACATAATCAGTTATGTGACAAAAGTTTAGGTTACATATGCTTAATTACCGATTATACATGAAAAGGGTATTCTGGTAATTTACCTAAGGCATATAAACTACCTATCATACAACTACTTAAACGTAGCGACCATAAGGTATAACCTCGGAAGGTTATTCCCTATATACTATGGTCACCTAATGTGTTTGGTCGGATCCTAATGATCGACCAAATGGGTCGGGTTCGAAGGTATAGGCGATTTATTAGATCGCCTACCCTACGACCCTAGACAACGTGGTAATCAGTAGGCATAGTCCCAAGGGACTATGACCATCGTGATTACAATCACGTTGCGAAGTTCAAACGAACTTCGCATTGACCATTACTGGTCAACGCTGAAAGTCAAACAAAGTTTGACTTTCTGACTCGAAAAGCAGTAAAATAAGGAAAAGAACGAAAGAATACTTACGAAGGGTCCCCGAATGCTAATCTAGATCTTAATAACTCAGGTATGAAACAATGGTTCCAACTTAGAGTCACTTAGATCAGATTCTAGTGGTTTTGGAGTAATGGGGGGTGGGGTATTTATAGTTTTCGGGTAACCGTAAAGATCGTTTGTTGAATATCGTGCCTTAATCCAAGCCGTACAAGTGTCGGAAACTCATGGTGGCTAAAAATGATGTTTATCAACAGATTAGGCAAGTTGCAAGCATGTGGTTGTGGTTAAAACAGCTGGATCGTGCTGACTGTTCGTTGTTATCTGATCAGACAGGCGGACGCGGCCCGCTTTAGGATCAAGGAAAACTCAGGCGGGCCGCCTGAGACTTCTGATCAGCAAACATGTTTCAGTTTTGACAGTTTCAGTCCCTGCACGTGTTTAAGCCCATTTCCGGCACTTCCAAGGCCCGTAAAGCCAACTTTAAGGCCCTAAAATGATGCCTAAACATTGTGGACATGAAACATACTCAAAAATATGCCGGGTGTTGGTTCGTTTGGTCGTACGAACGCGATGTTCGCTTAATTACGACGGAATGCGCATAAGCGCGAAAAACGATCCAAATGACGTGACGAATGGATTTTTTCTTATGCCGAACACTAAAATAAAATATTTTAGTGCTTACATAAATTTTTGGATGTCCGGATGTATTCAGAACGTAAGTTATGTGCGAAAATGCAAACTTGTGCACTTTTTGACACTTTTAGTCCCTGAATGACACAAAAGTTTATTTTAGCATACCGAACACCTCAAAGCCTATTTCTAAGCTATGTGAAGGATATTTATGGTATGTTTAACTTATGGTCATGCTCCGGAATGTCTGTTACAGTTCAAATTGGCATACTTTCGCAGTTTGTCAACTTTAGTCCCTGTAAGCGATTAAACTTTGATTTCACCACACCAAACCTTCCAAAACTTATATATAAGTTATGTAAAGGTTATTTAAGGTATGTTAAGCCTATTTCACTATTCCGGAGTGTTCGTTGAATTAAACTAGTTATATTTACGCATCAGTGCGCGTATAACCTTCCAGAAAGCGATTTAGAGCTTGAAATCGGACAAGAGTTGATATGTGCAAAAGATACACATATTTATACAAGTCCAAAGTATGAAATACAATATTTCATTGGTTTGGCATTTGTTTGATGGTTGAAATGACACAGGTGTTACAAGTACATTAATGTAGGGCTGGCAATTTTACACGAATACACGACACGAACCTACACGAAGTTAACAGGTATCGTGTATGGCCTTAACAGGTATCGTGTACCAAACAGGTAGACATGATATTACCTGTTAATTTTCGTGTATAAACAGGTTAAATACCTGTTTACCTGTTAATACCCGTTAGTACATGATAAGAAATTAAATTAAACAAAACTCATTAGCCATGTGCGTGTGGGTTCCTTAATTCCTTTCTATTTTCATTCCTCATTCAATTCAAAAAAAAATAAAACCCCAAACTCCCTCTGTAACTCTCAGATAGCATGTCGTGTTCGTGTTTTTGTTCGTGTTAACAGGTATTAACAGGTAATTTTCGTGTATAACAGTCGAACAGTTGTGTTAACAGGTATTAACAGGTAATTTTCGTGTATATCGTGTCGTGTTCGTGTTCGTGTTTGAAAAAAAGGACACAATAAGTTATCGTGTCGTGTTCGTGTATAGGATTTCGTGTATCGTGTCTTATCGTGTCGTGTCTTATCGTGTACGGGTATACACGATATGCCAGCCCTACATTAATGAACCAGTAACCAACCGAACAACCGGACACTACCCGAAACACCAAATTTTCACTAGAAGCATTGTTTTAACATTACCAAGCTAGTTATGGTCCCTGAACGTCATAACACACTAAATAACATCTAGTAACTAAATAACCTAACTATATACTTGAAATCTAACTATATAAACTAACTAATACTTACAACCTAGCCTAAGACCCCCCCCCCCATACCTACGGCCCCAACAAAGGACCCACCTAAAGATTTGTTTCAATTCTTAAATTGATATTGTTGGACCTTTTAGAAACATATTATACATTGGTTCATATAATGGTGGAAGATTATAAGTAAAGCCACTAGTTCTCACAACCCTTCATCCTCACCAACATAACACACAAAAACTATTCTTCCCTCCTCCTCCATTCACGGCCAAGAACAACACACACCCATCCATCATCATCTATCATCATTCAACCATTCTACCTACATACAAAGGTGTTAGAAGGTACACAAGGAAGCTTGGAGCTTTCGAAACTTGAAGGACCTTCACCATTTGCTTTTATCCACTTCATTTATTCTCTTGATCATCCCTAGCCTTGAGCTAGTAGTAAGAACACTAATCTCTTCATTTTAAATCTTATTTAAGTGGTTAAAGAATGATACATAATGTTAAGTTTAAAGAACACTAAGAATCAAGATAATGAAACTTGAACATAAGCTTAAATCATGAAGAAATCTTGATGTTTATGAGTTGTTATACTTGTTGATTGTTGATTGCTTATGAAATGACGCAGATCATCATATGATCTTGCTAGATCAGGATTAAAAACATAATCTAGCAAGATGAGAGGATGAACATGTTAGAGTTTAACAGATCATCCTCACATAAACCATGAACTTGAAAGAATATAATGTTTTCTTGTAAAATGGTGATTAAAGTGAGTTGTAAGTCTTGTAGATCTAAAATTTCATGGATGAAAATACAAGTTTTGCTTAATATTGGTTCTTAAATAAAAAACCCTTATTTTCGGTGGTTAATAAGGTGTAGAAGCATATATGTGACAAGAAAAATCAATGAAGAAACAATTTTAGAAAATGTGATCACAGGTTGTAAAGATCTATTTTCTTTAAGAATGATGTTTTTAAAGAATCAACCACACTTTAAAGGGAAACAAGGCTTACTAAATACACTAGTAAGTTACTACAAATTTTTATAAATTTTCAAGTTCATGAAGTGGTAGTTTATGCTTGTCTTTGGCAAAATTGGTAAGTGTAGATTGTTTAATGTTGATTATTGGTTGATTGTGTTGATTTACAAAAGAAAATGATATGCCTTCAAGGTATGGAAACCTTCATTTTTAGGGGAAACTATGGCAAAACTTTTCTAAAAATTAAACACTTAGAAAACTATTTTCAAAAAAATATTTACAAGTGTATTTTAAACCATGAATTTTTACATAAAGTTTGCCATAATTTTTGTTACAAAAATTACAAATATTAGAGGTTGGTTTTTATAAATAAAAGTGACTAAATATGTATTTAGGAAATATATATTTAGAAGTCACCATGTGTGTGATTATGTGTATATTATGTGTATTAGTTATATTATTTTAGGACTCGAAATAATATAACTCATCTAAACACCAAAAATTATAATCCAAAATATTACCAAAGTTTCAAGAATGTGAATATACAAAGAATACACAAAATATTGGTGAAACCGAACAAAGGAATATAACTCACAAAATATTCTGGAAAATTTATTCACAGGTATATTTTGGTAATTAATATTTTGGATACCAAGTAAACGAAAATATGATTTCTACAATTATTACAAGTTTATATCATATTTTTTACAAGAAGAAAATATATTATTTTGGGTGAATGAAAATATATTTTATTGGAATTATTAGAAGACGTATTATTTTTGAAAGAAATGTATATTTTCACCAACAAACATCAAACAATTGTTTTTGGGAGAAAAATAAGTTTACGTATATTTTCCAAGTTAGACTTGAAAATATATTATTTTTGGAACTTATATGAAAATACAAATATTTTTTCCAAGGGAAAATTATAAATAATTTTTCTAAGTAATATTCTTAAAATATATATTTTGGAAATATATATTGATGAATTTCTGTTAAAGATATTATTCCGGAAAAATTTATACAAAATTAAGTATAAGGATACTTAATAATTACAAGAAATACGTATTTTCGTATACATAAATACACACCGGAATACGACACCAATACATGACAAAAATATACAAGAATGAGAATACGAATACAAGTACACCCATCCTTGGAAAGGAAATACATGTAAAAATACTTGAAAAGTATCAAGTTAAAATATATATTGTTTTAACTATTATTCTAAAAGTTTAATAAATATAATTTAAGTTAAAATATTTATTATTTTAACAAATAATTATATAACTTGGAATAATGATGAAGACACTTTGAAACGTAACTGAAAGACACTAATTAATACTGAGTCAAGGCACGACCCGCTCGTCTAATAGACCATAGTACGTTGTAGGTAGTCGTGTACACCAGAGGAAACTTTGAGTTACAGGCGGATTCGAAGGAAGCAAACCAGTGAGTTCATGTTCCCCCATTTCTTTTAACTGTTTTCGGTTTTATAACTTCGGGGGTAAAGTACATGTTACAAAGTGTTTACCAACGTTTATATGTGGTATGGTTAGCTAAGGAAGGGTACTGCTAGATCATGTGAGTGGTGGGTATGACGCTTAAGACCATCAATCCTCTTTGTAGGACCGAGGGACATGAGTGATAGATCTATTTGGGTGTAGCGAGCCCCACCCATGCGTCCACCGAGTGGACCATGCGGTGACTATTTCTTATTGCCGGAGACAAAATCTGCTAGGTTTGAGTCTTCCTTCATCACGTCACAAATATTAATGTATTAGCTACACATTAATTGATTTGTTTCCTTGTTGCTTTCATACCGGATTTCAAGTACATACATACTTACAAATGTTATCAAGATTTATCCGTGCACACATACTAAACACATGAACTCGCTCAACTTTTGTTGATGTTTTCAAACTACATGTATTTCCGGAAAGTGGTTATGGATCTGGCGGGCGTTCAAGATTTCAAGTCGTGTTTTTAATAAAAGATGTCATCCAATATTGAAGGGTTTGAATCATGTGTTTTATCCTTGATAGAATACCTGGTTCAAAGGCTTGCTTTTATTAGTGTCTTTTGTGAAGTCCAGTATGGAACTTTAAGCATTGGTTGTCATGTGATCTAAACTTGAAGTCTTAAGTTTGATGTTAAACAATGACGGTTGTATTATTTTGAAAACTATCTATGGATGAACATCTTGGTTTTATCATATAGTTGGTTGTTATGTTTGAATGCAATTATATTAAGCAAGTCACACATAATCACGCTTCCGCAAAAGCCAGGGTGTGACACGGTATGGCAAAAACAAGTTTGTTCGATCATAGGGACTATTTGCGACAAACTACAAAAGTTTGCTAATTCGCGTAGCGACGTACACTCCAGAACAAGGTCATAAGCTAAACATACATTAAATACCTTTTACATAGCTTAGGAATAAGTTTTGAGGGGTTCGGTATGTGAAAATACGCTTAATTGATCACAGGGGCTAAAAGCGTCAAAACTGCAAAAGTATGCAAATGCGTGCATATCATACGTTCTGACCATATCCGGACATCCAAAAATTTTTGTAAACACTAAAATATTGTATTTTAGTGATGGGAATGCAAAAATACCATTCTTCGTGTAATTTGGATCGTTTTCGTGTCCGTTCGAGTTTCGTCGTAATTAACCGCAAAACGCGATCGTACGACCAAACAAACCGACATCCACAATATTTCCAAGCATATTTCAAGTCCCATATGCTTTAACATCCTTATAAAGCCTTGAAAATAGGTTAACGGGGGTTAAACGCATCAAAAAAACAAGTTTCGGGGCTGCTGGGACCTGTTTTGCCAACTTTGGAAACTTCAGGTCTGCCATGGCTCACAGGGCGCGACCCCTAAAGGCTTCTGGGTCGCGGGGCACGACAGCAGTAGCTAGGCAGAATGGTTTTTTTTTAAATCAGCTTGCAGCCCTTGTTTTTCTTCCTAGTTTTTGAATATTGTGGGCACTTTTGTGTGATGAGCAAGGCTTGAATTCTGGTCCTAACACATGTATGGTTAGGATTAATCCTTAGAGAACACTTAATCCATATTTCATGATCCTAAGCTTCATCAGATACTATAAATAGCAAGGCCTACTTGCTCATTTCCTTGCTCATTCCATTCTTCTTATCTCCTAAGCTCTAAGTAGAGGCCACCACACTTGTTGGAGGCCTCTTACCTGAGTTTTCTAGTCATCTTCCCATCCTAGAACACTTGTAAGTGTTATTCCTAGTCTTGTTTATTTAATTCAAGCTAAAAGTCAAACAGTGTTTGACTTTTGGCTTTGACCATGAATTGGTCAAGACAAAGTTAAATTGAACTTTGCAACGTGATCGTAATCACGATGGTTATAGTCCATTGTGACTATACCTACTGATTACCACGTTGACTAGTCGAAGTGACGAGTCAAAGTTTCAGTCAAAATACACGATTATGTGCATTTTGCGACGGAACTATTTTCGGGTATCAAAACACTTTGTTTTGATACCAAATCAGTTTTCTAACTTAGTTAAACATGTTTTAACATGTTTAACTCGTCACTTCTAGTTTAGTACTTGTTTAGGGTCGTAAGTCAAGTAGTCTCGATAACCGCTTAGACTTTCGAACCCAACCCGTTTGGTCGATCATTAGGATCTGACAACATATTTTGTGACCATAGTTGTATAGGGAATAACCTTCTGATGTTATACCTTATGCTCACTTTGTTTGGTTAGTCGTATGATAGGTAGTTTATATGCCTTTAGGAAATGACCAAAATGCCCTTTTTGCACATAAATTCAATTTAAGCATATGTAACCTAAATTTTGACACATAAAATGATTGTGCAACATTATTAAACATGTTTAGGCATATAAGACTTATCGTAGGACTAGTTAGACCATCCGAACACGCATTTGCGCAAATGACACGTTAAAGTAGCGTAAATTACCTTAACGGGTCATAACGGGTCAAAAGCACTTAGGATTCATTCCAAATCAGAATGTAGACTTTGTTAAACCATTTCATATGAGTTCCAACACTCATTTGATTTACAAGACCTCATTCTATCTGATTCCTCCGATTATGTACCGATGCTATAACATAGTTCCCGATGTTAGGACACGTACGAAGCTTGATACTTCACTTGATTCACATGGCTGCTATAAATAAAGGAAAAGTCTTATGCGAGTGATACCAATCGAATACACTTGGAAAAAAGGAATCATCAGTTACTAATACAGCTGAATCAAAGGAAAAGAAGTGAAAAAGCGGAATGAAGTCAACATGAGAAAGCAAAGAAGGTAACGAGGCTACCGAAGGAGGGAGAAAGGAGAAAGCGGGTGGCAAGCAACTCGAAGGGATGTTACGCCACCTTGGTATGCGTTTGGATCTGCCTCGGGCATTGTCTTTGTTTCTATAGGATCTGCTACTCCAACTGTATCTACTTGTGGTGTACCTGGGTTGGTTTGGCCTCTTCCATAATCCTTGCCGCTGATGGTTATGGGTAAATCACAGTAAAGCAGAAAGGAAAGCCTCCCGGGGAACATTTTCGTCGCCGTTAAATCCGAGAGAGAAGTCTCTAAAGCTGCTATGGTCTAGGCTCTCACTCACGCCGTCCGCCCCGGGGACTCCATTACGCTGCTCGCCCTATTAGCCGGCGGAAACCATGAGAATTCATTCATTTCAGCCAGTCCCGGGTTATATATTGTACGGCGAAACTCGCTAATAGAGATTTGTTTTCTCAGGAACTAGACCTGTATGCACGAACTAGAACATATCTCTCTGGTCATATTCTTGTGGAACTTCTATTGTCCCGTTCATTGTGGTTCCCATGTCATATTGTACAGTGGAATCTTCCCAGTAGCTTGAATCAACGATCTCCACCAGGCTAAGGCCTCACCTTTGAACGATTGAGACACAAACTTTACCACATCCTTCTCAGCGCACCCGCTGATATCAACCACGGTGTCCATCTCATCCAACCATGTCATGCAGTCTATGGCTCCTTTCTCCCCAGTGAAATCCCGGGGCTTACATGAAACAAAGTATTTGTAGGAGCAACCCTTATCACGGGGTCCTTGATTCAATACGACCTTTTGAGATGGAACACTTTGCTGATTAGAGGACTGACGATCGTCATCAACTTTCTTTGGTTCTTCCTTCTTGGAGGGTGGCTTGCTGTGAGCCTCAGAATGAGTGTTAGGCTTTGAATGCGGTACGGATAGGGTCCTACTCCGAGTCCCGCTATATTCCTGATACTGCCGCTCTATAGCTTTCGTAACAGCGTTGTCTATTAACGCTTGCAGTTCAACACCCGCTATATTAATTCGGGCATCATCCTGATTCCCCCGTGGGTGACTGTTGATCTCATCTGAGTCAGCCATTGTATCTTGAACTATAAGATATTGACAATGGTTTATTACGGAATTGTCTTTTATAGCAATTCATTAACCATGGTAAGCATAGACCATATTTGGTTAATTTGTTAATCATAATTATTTAGGATATTTATTTTAATTTATCCTAATTATAAAACAATAACAGTATTATTAGTGGCACAAAAGGCCTAGTCACAAGGACATTTTTAATTCATAAGCCATGATTTCAGAGAATCAAGGCATGAAGGTTTGAACATAGTTCTTTACCTTTTTCTGACAGGGAGTCGTAGACTACTACTGTCTTTTGTCTTATATGACAATAAGTATGGCCCGTAGGCACTATATCATTAATGGGTGTTTAATATTTGATCATCTTAATTGATGATTTAAACCCATGATTTATAGATCATAAGGTTATAATAGGAATCTTTTGTAGAATCCTTATATAAGAATGACGTGTGTGATTTTAACGAACACGTCTGCCAGGAGCGTTAACATGTATACATATGTTAACAGGGATTTGAATCTTTTAAACAGGTCTTACCATCTTGGCCAAGTCTTATAATGACATGCGGGCTAGGTTATACCGTTAAGATTCTTAATTAATATTTAAATAGGCAGATATATTTTTAAAAGGAATGATTTTAATTCATTTATTTCATATATAATTTATTTTTGCATATAATGGCAAAAATGAAATTTATAAACTTAACATTCCATTAATTATAAAGAGGATTACACATCGCCCTAAACGGGACTTTTAATAGACAAATTACCCACGCAGGGGTTAAACCGAAACGCAAGTCCACGCAGGGACCAAGTACTAAAACAGATGTCCACGCAGGGACTAAATCTATATACTATATATAAGCATTTCCCATGTCTATAAATGTAATTTCCCTAACAATTTTTAAGACGTGATCCCAACAGTCATGCCTTGTTGCTCTAATTTTTCATCCCTACTCCCAAATTTGCCCTCCATTTAGTTTCAGTCTCACTGAATCCTTCGAAGTTCCATCAAATTGATGAAACAATGGGATCAATTAATGCAATCGATGGCCTGTTGAATAACCCACAGTCCAGTTTTCGTATTGAATGGCGAATTGAATACTGGTTTTGCAATTATGGGGTTTAATGTACTCAAACAGACCGTTTACTTCCGTTTCTCTCACCGCACAAAATTCACATATATTCATTCTTAAAATTCAGATTGATCGACACCATCAACACTGCCGCTTTGGTCATCAAATCCGCGGAGAACAGAGCACCACATTCTTCTCCGGTTTCAGGTGAAGTTTTTTTTTCCTATGGTGTTGTTTGTTGATTTAATACACATCATTCTTTGAGTTGAATTGCAGATAGTGCTGCTGAAGATCGATAGTGCCCTAGCTTCATTCTTTGATCCGAATCACTCATCGCCATGTTGGGTAACCCCCTGATTAAATACAAAGCTATTAACTTTCTTGATCATCTTCAAGTTTTATAGGTTTTCTTGAATAAAGTTGTGATCTTTTGAGGCGTTGACAAAATTTGCGAGGTAATTTTCGTTTCCTTACTTGTTCTAAAGCTACTGACACAGAAGGTGATAGACATTCAACCATGTATATCTTGTTATCTTTTAATTTCGGTTTCTACATTCTGCATACATTGATATCCCTCAATGATATTTTAGTTTCTTTATTAATCAGATCCAGTAAAGAGAATTGAGTTTTTGATATCTTTTATTCTATATGCAGTCAGGCTTCAGCATAGGATAAATTTTGTGTAAATACGTCCGATATGCTTTAAATGAAAAGTCGTTCAACCCACAACTGATTGCAGCATTGATTCAACTCGGGAAAGCAACAATGTTGGATGATTCTCAAGTTGCTGAAATTCTGAATGATATTTCAAGGCGAATCGTTAAAGATGTTTTGGTACCAGTTGTACGAATGTAAACTTTACATTTCGTGGTGTATGCAACCGTTGTGGAAGTGCAAGGCCTGCTGGTGCGGGCGGTGGTGGTGCAGGCGGCGGCGGTCGGGGTAGGGGTCGTCGTGGTTCTGATTTAGGTGGCGGGCGAGGTGGAGTTGGTGGTCCTACTGGTCTGTTTGGTCCTAATGATTGGTCTTGTCCAATGTAAGTACATGAGCAGTTAACTGTTAAAACATTGTTTTCAAGTATGTTACAAGTACATAAATGCTTAAAATATGTCTACAGGTGTGCTAATATCAACTGGGCAAAGCGATTAAAATGCAACATCTGCAACAATCAATATACATTTAACTTTAATCAGTACGTGACGAACCTAAAAAAATGTTCTTGTTTTCTTTTAGCAGGAATGAGAGATAAAGATAGAAGTAAAAGAAGCAGAGACAGAAGGGAGGAAAGAGAAAGCAGCAACAACAGACGTAGGAGCAGAAGTCGTGAGAGGGATAGGGGTCGGGAAAGAGAGCGTGATCAGGATTACAATTACGAAAGAGACCGAGAATATGGCCGGGAGAGGGACCGGGACCGTCACAGGTATCATCATTGATTGTTAATCTATAAAATTTGTGTTTTTGAAAGGTTTTTCAGAGATCAGTTTCTTTTGGTTCTGCATTTGCAATGTGAATTACTGGAGTCTTGGTTCTGCACTCGCTTTATACTGTGTTAGCGGCTGCTGGAGTTCTGTGCAAGAGACGGCTCCTTGATAGTGAAAGAAATATTTGGTGCTGCAGAGTAAGCATCTTTCTTTTTAGAGTATATTACCTTTTTACCCTTTGTATTTGGAATCTTCCCATATACACTCTGCTTCTTTCACTTCACATCCCATTCTCATAAGGTTTGCCAAAATGGGCAGGGTGCGTAGCAGTAAACTAGGGTCGGGTCAAACGGGTTGGCGTGGGCCCAGCCAGCAAACCAAGTTATTCATTCTTTTGAATTTTATAAAAAATATATATATTGTGCTAAGCATGATTGCAAAACAAAAACAATTAAACTTTCTTGAATAAAGCGATTAGAAGGTTTCTATGTATTCAAACACAATTTGGAAAACTTCGACCTGTTCAACCCGTTTTCTTTTTACTTTAGTCCTTTAATTTAACTTATATGACCCATTAGAGAGAATAAAGATAAGATTAAATCGACTATTAAACAGGCTATGCAGTTAATGCGGTTAAATATCGGATAGTCAAGGACCGATATTTGAGATATAGGTTATCTTGGTGAGATATCGGTGGGATATCGGTAATTTTAATATCATGCAGAATTTATATATATAGCAATTTAACTAACTATTCAGTATATATCGGTCAAATATCGGTGATATATGGGTTATATCCGTCAATATCGCCGATAATATCGGTACTTTGACACCGATATTTTACATGGGACCGATAACCAATATTTCACCGATATCAACTGCATAGTAAACAGGTTAAAATTGCCACCTCTGAGTTGTGGAACTAACAAGTGTTTAACCACATGGCTAATGAAATTTGGCAGTGAGGACGCTGAAAAGGTTCGGGTGATGGTTCAGGTGAAGGCTCTGAATGAGGTTTTGTTCTTCCATGATTTTGTAAGACTATTGAGAAATATAGCGGCTCCAGAATTTTTTATTGTAATAATTTCTGTAACAAAGTCCATTTGTGCAAAAATTGGGATTGATTTTTCTTTTCTATTTTTGTGCCACTTAAAAGTATAAGTAACAAGGTCTCCTTCATCCATAACTTTGAAACTGTTTGATAATATTTGAGGTCAGTAATTCAATATCTCCAACAATGTATTTAAGGCTACATTATGAAGACACTGATCTATAGCATTTTTTATTAAACTGAGTCCTATCCTATATTTTTTTATATCTAAAATATCAGGTTAAAAGATAAAATATCAAACAAATAATTAAATTTGTATTAAATAAAACATTTTATCAAGTATAACCTTAAATACTTAACAAAATAACAAGGGTATTCATAGTGTTTGTCTTCAAGTCATTCGAAAATGATTATAAATACTATTGTTATTAAAATAATAAGATGGTTTTCATGTAGTCGGATAATGTGGAGATCAGGTCTCGTAGCATTAAAGTATGTTGAAACAGATGAAAATTCAAACCTTTGACTTGGTACAAGGCAATATCAAAGTCAAACCGAAAAGTCAAACATCAACATTAATTCTATATGTCTAACATTAAAGTATGTTGAAACAGACGAATTTCGATGCTCCTTCGGGTGATAATCCATTGCAATAGCCTTCACGGGAATGGGGAAAGGTGAGGCGTGGGTCAACGGTCATAAATTTTGTTATGCCTGTAAGTGCTGCAGGATATGTTCATCAAATCGAGTGAACTGGGCGAGCACATACACGGGGTCAAATAATACATACAATAAGAAAAATTTAGTAGCGAACATATGATTCTTTGCCGTTTTAAAGTTTGAATTATGTTTCCGCCTCGTATTGTCGACTCCGCCGCAACGCGCGAGTTTCCTACTAGTATATAGAATAAATGTCCACGCAGGGACTTGATTGAAATAGGATTTACAACAATACATATAGGGATTTAATGATCCCTCTTCTTCTTCCCCTTTAGCAAGCTCGCTAAGCCCTTGAGGAAACCCCTGTTGTTCCTGCGTTCTTCTTAGAATTCATGTTCCACCCTACTTAATCTTTGGAGGATTTCCTCCTGTTCTGGTGGGGAAAATCGTGGTGGCTGCGACTGTTGCCGAATCGGTGGTCGTGCAGGTACTTGATACCCCTGAGTTGGATATCCCATTCCCCAAGAGGTTCCATAAGGTCCTTCAGGATGAATGGCGTGGTAGTTTGATGCCACTTGGTAAGGGTCTTCAGCAAAGTTATAGTTTGTGTGAGCCGACTGCTCAAACGGGTTGTACGCCGTTGACCCAGCATACGTAGGAATCGGGTTACCAAAACCCATTGGTGGCGGCTGTGGTGCAACTGGTGCAGAACTCACCTCTGGAATTGGGTTTGAGGGCCCACCCATCTGTGGGTCTTCTTACAGTGGCGGGTAGTGACTGCCACTTGAGTGATGGGGGTGCTGAAGTGAAAATCCCCTGCTCGTGCAGACATACGTGCGCCCGTTCTCCTACCCCTTGGTGGTTCTGGAGGTGCTTGATGAACTGGCGGCGGTGGAGGCGGTGGCGTGACAGCCACGAAACGTGAATCCCCTGAGGGATCCTGCTGCTGCTGCTGGTGAGGTGATGAATGGTGAGAAGGTGTGAAGTACCATTCATGCTGGTTAAACCTTGCTTGGTAACTGTCCGGACCACCGTAGGGTGATCCGTGGAAGGATGAACCGTCGGAGACCTCAATAGGGTGTGTGGGGGTTCCAGTCGGTGGCTCCATAAGGTCGGTGTCCTCATCCATATCCATGGCGTTATCGTCGGAAAAGTGATCCTCCGGTCCCAATGGGTTAAAACCCACTGGTTCTTGAATATAGTTTGTCGGGTTAAACCGGCCCTGAAAAACAGGAGTGGGGTTGCCAAAGGAATTGTGCGAAAGGGATCGCTGGAGAGGTATATATGAAGGTTGTGGGTTATCGGGCTCGTTTTCAGAATGTGGCCCAAAGGAATGGCGGTAAGGAGGCATTGAGCTGTGCGAAACAGATCGTCTAGCGGGCTCTGTATAGGTCCTCCAGGCTCCTTGCGGATCCGCACTCGCAGTAGTAGAAGGAGCTCGCCGGTGCAAAGGCCCGGCTTCATGATCGTTGGGGGCGGTAATTGGCCCCTTGCCTCGTCCTCCTCTTCTAAATCTTGGCGGCATTGTTAATCCTGTCAACACAAATAAAAGATACAACAAGAAAATATAAAGGACAAGTTAAGATAAAAACAAAAACAAATTTGGATTTGTCCTAAGTTCTTTGTCTAGACTCGAAAATTTAGGAATGTGCAATTGTGTCATTGAGATTAAACACAAAAGGCTAGTGTTTAATTCACTCAATGTTGGCTCTGATACCAACCTGTCACACGTCGATATTTCCACGAATTTCCGGTGGGGGTATCGTGACGTAGTTGATATCATCATTGTCACACCCTCAAATTACCACCTAGGGAGTGTCCCTGTTAGGCGTGTGACGACTAGCAATGAGCCACCAATTACATTGAATCACAAGTTTAAAATGAAGTTCCATTGTTGAATAATACTGAAATCCCAATCATAAGTTATCCAAAATCATAAGTTCAGCGAAAGCATTAAGGTATCATAAGGTAAATACAAAACAATCAAAATAAATAAGTATTCGATAAATAATTCCGTCGGTATGACCATGACCACTCTTGCTCTCCAGCCAGCAAGCTCCTATCCAATCACCTAACGACCTGCGAGCATGTAACAAGTGTATCAGACAAAGCTGGCGAGTTCACAGTTTTAGAAAACGTTTGTTACCAGTTGTATGTAAAACAGTTCACTGACAATGCAAGTAATATTGTTAACATCTCAATTTCGAACAAGACGGCTCCTGAAATACATGACTGCCCTTCCCACATACTCATATCTAGTACTGGGCCCCGACTGGGTCATTAGTTCACATCCGTCCTATCCAGGAGCGGTGTGAGGGTGCCAAACCTAAGTAGCGCTACCAACTAATACCCGTTACCCTCCAGGTAACATAATAAGGGACTTACAAAAATGATAGGTGAGAATATTAACCAATATACCCGTTTTTACCCAAACCACTGATTGTCCCCAACCACTGGGACGCATGCTCGAATGTAGTGAACTCACCTTGGGTTTGCTCGGTAAGGTTAGCGTATGTGTTCGAAATTTGACCAATCCAATCCTATTATGGTTTCAATACTAGTCAGTCATTTATTCAAGTAGATCACATATCGTTATCATGCAAATATGAATAAACTTAGCACGTATTGTCACACAAGTTACAGCGAATGTTCCAGTTATATACGTCTTCGACACACCGACCCGCGTAAGTAGCCCCTACCCGTTTAACCCGCGGCCCAATAGTCCCCAGCCCAGCCTTACGCTGCATTAGACCGCGTGGCCCATTGTCACCCGAAAAGGGTGCGGTCCAATCATGCTTACACCTCCTTCAAAAGTCACAGATCACTAACACCTAACAATCCAATATATTCCTCCCTAACAATTATCATAACATAACAGTTATATGTTGCCATACATGATCCAAATGGCCTATAGACCAAATGCACTCTAACATAACAGTTTCATGTAGGTATTATTTAACAAGTCGATCTAATGTGCATGTATTCAACAAGTGCAAATCATCGAGTAACTATATGCATTAGCAGTTTTACTCACAATTAGACAAACACCCTTATCACTAAATCATTCATTAACAAAACCATGCTAACCGATTCTGAGATCATCATCACATCAACCTAATTCTTATCTCCTTAAAATGTTGGCTAGTCTGACAACATGCACATGGGCCGCCCATTTGTTTGTTGAAAGTTATCCTATCCCGTTTGACCAATCCAACAATCACATACCATAATATTGAACCGATCCTGCCACTAACATCTACTATAATTATGAGTTACATATCAATTAATAATTACCATGCAATTTGAAACCTAGTGGCCGATACAAGGAGTGATCATCATAATTTTGGTTGCATTTTTCAATACTTATCACATGTATTAATATTACAAAATATTAAGTTCCACAAAACAAGGCAATTAAGGATACAGTAATATTGCTCACCGATTTAAGGGGTTGGCTGGCCCAACTTACAAGTCTGGCCCATTACATTTAGGTGTTCCAATTCTCGAATTCCATGTTCATAACAGCGGTCAAAATAGCAAATAATTCATGTGATCGATCAGCAATTAAATCATACAATAACATGATCCATTAGCAATTGAATCAATTAACAAGCATCGATTCCATGTTCACAGTTTCCATACTCTACACCGATTCCTATACACATATCGAAACACTATTTAGTTACTAATATTATCATGGCAAGATTATCACCCATTGTAAGGTACCCTAAATTACAATCAGTTTCATGCTAACACGTATCAATTCTTAAGCCAAATCACATAGAGAACAACCAAATAAGAATAATCATAAGTATGGATTTACTAACCAAGATTCTGGATTACTGGAGTGATGTCTCGAGAGAAAGGGGGGGTCCTTGACCACTGCCGTCACACTAGAGAGGTTTTTAGGGTTTGGAAGTTTTGTTGTGATGCAATTTTTGTGAGGCATGTGTATAATACGTATGTTTAGTTATAGACTAAACATCACTAGTGGGCCGATTATCTATTTGTTAATTAACATACAAGTGGGCCAAGCTAAATGATACACACCCAACACAAATGGGCCGATCAGTAAATTACCTTGGCTACCTAGCTTGGGTCGAAACCATGGATACACACCAATTAACTTGTTGGGCTCCATTGATCCGTTTGGGCCGATACAGTATGATGTGTTATACGCGGCCCAACAATTTTCCAAATTCCACTAAATCAATTAATCAGATTATTGTTTGAGTTTAACGGAGTTAAGATCGAAAAATTACACGATGTTAACCTCGAAAGTTCGGGTTGTCACATCATCCCCAACTTGAAAGAAATTTCGTCCCGAAATTTGACAAGTAAGCACAAAGAGCAGAAGTGAAGAAATCAAGATTGTTGCGGATTTTGCTCAGGTGTCACAATCATGGTCAAACAACACAATATTTAATATGCACAGCGGAAGCAAAAGATAGATATATTTCAACTTTAATAAATTGTAATATCAAGTATCACAAACAGTTGAAAGTAATCCACAGGTGGATCAAAATAAAATGGAAACATTGTTCAACAGTTTTGACATCCAAGCTTGCGAGACTTATTGTGGACGCTAGGAGAAAGCCAGCCTAGTTTGCGTAGTACCTGCACTTAACCTTTTTGGGAAAATACGTCAGTTTACACTGGTAAATACAAATAACTGACTCATTTGAAAAGGTTTAATAAAATTGATTTGAATGCACGTGGCACAAACTCTTTATAACTTGGGATAATTATTTGAATATAATCTTGTAAAAGAATTACATGTTCCTTATGCGTTCAGTAGCCCGATCCGTAGACCGGGTTAAAGATCAATAGACACACCACATTATGTATTTTGGCACTGACTGGTGTACGCCTACACCCTGTGCTTAAGTCGTGGCCATCTCGTAAGATGATGCCAAGGATATCCGGGACATGGTCATTAACCCCCCAAAGGCTTTAAGCAAACAAAACATTTCCAAACAGAGCATATTAATGATTTAACCTCTATCCGATTAAAGATTCAATGCCCGACCAAGCGGTATTTTATATACCATACCCCAAGCCCGTATAGGGAAAATAAGTTAAAAGTATTTACCTTTGCAAGTATCAATCACAAATAGCGAGTGCGTGTAGCTTTTACCGGGTCTCCTATTCTGGAACGAAGGTTTATAATAACCTATTAGAATCCTAACTGGTCTTTAATTAAGCCTAAACTTAGACCGGTTAGTTTTAAGGAAAGATACGGTTCGAACGCGTGATTAAGTGAAGACCGGAATAGAATGTGATTTAGACCCGACAAGTTTGAAAACTTTTATAATATGGGTAATCTAAACACATTCTGGATTCTGAGATAAAAACGACAAGGTTTGACCCGTTTCGGCTAATTTATGCAAACTAGTTACATAAACCGAACCGAACGCGTAAGAAGCGTAACGGGTAACCGTAAGAGTCATATACAGGTTTTCCTAAGTCAATATGCTTTAAATATATTGTGATATCAGTAGGATATCTTCCATTATGCCCAAAACGAGTCTAATCTCAATTTAAGCCCCGTAGGGGTATTTTGGTCATTTTAAAGATTATAAAAGAGATTAAATGAAACTCTGAGATTAGAGTCTGAATACATCAGTAAAAATAACTTATTTTAATAGGTCATATCAGTTGTGATAAGTCTTAAATGCCAAAAATGGTTTTAAACCTAAACTATGTGTTTAATACGCTTAAAAGCCATTTTAAGCGATTTCCAGGTTATACAGGAAATCTGAGTTTTTTGACCAAGTTATAAATTTCAAAATACTTTATTTATTATATAAAATCAGTAGCAATTTGATTGGTGTCAAAATATTATGTAGAACTCATTTTATGAACAAAAAGGATATATTCGGTATTTACCGAATCAACGCCATAACCTTAGGTTATGAGCAGGTTAAAAATAATTAAAAATCTTTAAAAATCCCAAAATATTATATTACATCAGTGGGTAAAAGGTTTGGTGTCAAAAATTGGGTTTAGATAGGCTTTATGCTAATGACGCCGTTTAATTACTAAAAGGCGTTCTAATTACGCTAATGAGCATAACTCCTAATCTAGACCTCAAACTGATGTGAAAATTTAGGGACATGTTTATAAATCAGTAACAAAGATTATTGTCCTTACACATATCCAAAATTCTCGTTTTATGGTCAAAAGGGCATTATGGTCAACATTAAGCAATTAACGGAAACATGTAAACGACTCGGACAATCAACGAACCAACCACAGAGGGTTATACTAACATGTAACCTGGTCCTAAGGAAGCTCTAAGGCATTTCCAAATCATACTAAATTGGGTCAGAACTGAAGTCAAAGCAAAAATCAAAGTTTTGCGACTTTCGGTTCCGAACCGGGTCTAAACAGAAAATTGTTGGGTCGAACATGTTTAGACATGTTCTTACATTTATTATTAAGTTATATGAGTGATAAAATAGGTTACATGCCTCCTACATTGCTAATTATGCGTTAATTCAAAAATTAAGCTGTTGTTGACTTTTTATAAACAACTTTGACCCAACATTTGATCTAGTTAGAGCGGGAATCAGATGGTGCCCTTTTAAGGGTTTAATGCCCACATAATTACCAACTTATAACTACCTTCAATTCGACTAATCACTGGACCATTAATGATCAATCGCTAAGTCAAACGGTAATTACGACGGTTTGACTTTTAAGCTAAAACTAAGTAAAAACTCAATTAAGGAAGGTCAAGGGTACTTACCAAAGTCCTATGCACGACTAGGGATGACTTGGGTCTGCTTTGGAGCTCCAGAAGTCTTCAAGAATGTAGATGGAAGGTGTGATCAAAGTGCTGCAACATGAGGGGCCTTTTATAGTACTTTAATCTCACTAGATTGTTGACACCAAAGCTACAACTGATCATGGATCATCCACAAGTGTCCCTAAGGTCTAAAAAGCATGTAGGGGTCGCCCATGGAGTGGAAAATATCTCCTTAAGTCGGTTATTGCGCTTAAGCAGGCTGATGTCCCAACTTTCTGTATCTGGGGATCGGACGCGGCCCGCGTAAGGTCTTGTTAAGGCTTACGCGGCCCGCCTGAGTCCTGCTGTCAGATTTCAAAATTTTCCATTATTGCTTCCTTGGCTCTTGGTCCTTCGAAAGGGCATTCCACTTTATTCGTTTGACACATTTAACCCCTGTAGTTTGTAATCTCTCACTTTCTTTCATATTTAGCTTCGTATGATCCATGATTTATTCGTTTGAAGGTATAAACAATATGTAGGGTTATTGTAAAGTATATTTATCCATCGTTGACATTTTGAACCCTTATATTCACATACTTTCCATGTTTGTCAACTTTAGTCCCTCTAGAGTATTCTTTCACACGTTCAAGCTTATGACACGTGTCAATACGTTATAGGACGTGAATTTTCGAGGTGTTACAATTCAGAATCCATGTTTCGATGTTGAAAGTTTACAAAAACAGATTGTTCAAACGAGCTGGGTTCTCAAACGATCTGGTTCAAACGAGCTGGTAATATAATCCAAACGACCTAGTCACTTTCAAACGATCTGGACCCACTTCGCACGACCTGGATCACTTTTCACATGACCTGAACACTTCGTGCGGCCTGGACTACCTAGTGCGGTCTGGACCACTTCGTGTGAACTGATTCAATTTCCAAATGGCCTGGTTCAAACCGTACGAGCTGAGGACAACTTCAAACGACTTGGTCAACTCGTGCGAACTGAAATGATTTCACTCAACCCGTGCGACCTGATTTAAACCTTCAAATGACCTGACTCAACTTCGTACGAACTGGGGATTTTCACACGGTTTCGGTCCAAAAGTTCACGATTTTGTCCAAATTTGATCGATTTTAGGTTGAATTAGGTTTTGATTTGTTCAAGGATTGATTAAAACAGTGTATTACGTGTTATATCACAAAATCAGATCATTTTAACCGTAAAAACTTAAAGAATTTGATGAAAAGATGTAGAAAGATGAATAGAAATGAGTAGAAATCAGATTAATCGGTGAAAACAAGCTGAAATGGTAAGAACTCTTCCTCCTGAGCTCTGATACCACTTGTAGGATCGGGATTCGACCTAAACGAGTCGTTCAGAAGAGTTCTCGATCAATACAAAAGGCGGAATCAGACGTATCGATGTTATATCAGCCAGATTCACACTTAAAATCACTTTACCTGTCGATTGTATTGATTTGATAGCGTTTACAGATCTGGCGACACTTCAGCTGAGCTTCGCTACTGGAATCACAATGTTACAAATGAAGACCTGGACTCACCTATTTATAGGAATCGCCACTCCTCACGAACCAAACATCACCAGTCCGTGCGAACTGGTCAGTCCGTATGAACTGGACTATCCAGTTCGTGCGACGTGGACAATAACCTTTAAACTTCTATTTTTTAAACCATCGAGCTCCAGTCTATCCAATCTAGTTACACGACTCGATACAAGACGAAGTCAACAGACATATGCACTAACAATAACATAATTAATATATTCTATGCCATACATATCTTACTATACTAATAAATAAAAATCATTTTTGGACACGTGTCACTTTCTGGTGCTTTCTCACATTATTTTCCTATTTATCTCTCATGTTAAATAATAATAATAATAATAATAATAATAATATCAAACAAAAATTAGATAAGAATAAATATTTGTTTTCTATAGATAATTTAAAAAAAAATTAGTTAATGATCATATTAAATAAGAATAATAATTTCAAACAAAAATTAGATAAGAATAAATATTTGTTTTTGTATAAATAATTTTAAACAAAAATTTAGATGATGATCATATTCAATAATAATAATAATAATTTCAAATAAAATTATATAAGTATAAATATTTGGTTTTCTATAAATAATTTTAAACAAAAATTAAGATAACGATAAATGTTTGTTTTAATATCATCTTACTTCTTACTATACTAATAAATGAAAATCATTTTTGGACACGTGTCACTTTCTGGTGCTTTCTCACCTTATTTTCCTATTTATCTCTCATATTAAATAATAATAATAATAATAATAATAATAATAATAATAATAATATCAAACAAAAATTAGATAAGAATAAATATTTGTTTTCTATAGATAATTTTAAAAAATTAGATAATGATCATATTAAATAAGAATAATAATTTCAAACAAAAATTAGATAAGAATAAATATTTGTTTTTGTATAAATAAGTTTAAACAAAAATTTAGATGATGATCATATTCAATAATAATAATAATAATTTCAAATAAAATTATATAAGAATAAATATTTGGTTTTCTATAAATAATTTTAAACAAAAATTAAGATAACGATAAATGTTTGTTTTAATATCATTGAATATTTGTATTTCCATGTCTTTTTAATTTTTCATTATTCATTTTTCTACATACAAACTAACTTTTTAACTTCTAAATTTATGCCGGATATTATTTTTTAATGTATTATTCAATGTAAGTATAACCAAAGTTTCGAATACAACTATTCATTAAAAATTTATAGATTAGCATCTTATTAAAAAAATATTCGGTTAAACATCAATGTCAAATATTCGAAATAGGAATATGTATATGTTATTTAAATATTGCTTATAAATTTGAGATGAGTGTTTTATAATTATAATAAACAAATAGGCATGAAGGTGCATAAAACTAACCAATGGACTGTTTGACAACTTCTGAATGGGTAAGTGTTGAACCAGTAAGAGGTCTGTACCATTAAGTGTTGAACAAATAAGAGGTCCGAACCATTAAGAGCCCGTGTAATGCTCAACCATTCAATGGCAAATGTCTGACCAATTCGGATAAGAGGTCTTAACCATTCAGACTCGGTATATTGCTTACTCATTCAGAGGCAAATGTCTAAATCATTCAGACGTCTGCTCGCAAAACAAACGCTCTGAACCATTAAGCGTTGAACCAGTAAGAGGTCTAAACCACTAAGAGTCTCTTTAAGAGCTAAACATACAACCCCTAAAATCATTGTATCTCTTGAATGTATCATAAAAACGGGATTCAACCCCATGTAATACATGTGTTTTTTACCTAATAATAAATACAAAAAACGAACTAAAATGTTATAATAATTAATAGTACATTAAAGTTCATTTTAAAAGATAAATTTCGACCGTTGTATGTGTTAACATATGACATTATATTTTATTAAACACATGCAATACATGATTATTTTTTAAGATATATATATTTTTTATTATATATTATATAAAATTAAATTTATGCAGTCCGTGTAATACGCGGGGTTCAAACCTAATTATAAGTAAAAAAAAGAGTTAAATGCTAAATCAGTTCCGATCTGAACTGTTGAGAATGATTTAAATTGTTTTTTTTTTTTTTTTTCTTTATTTTGTTCACCCACCTAACCACTAATACATTTGATGAAATGGATAGATTAATATAACATAATACAAGGGTGCTACATCTAACCTAAATTGTCACGCTTAAAACAAAAAAATAGGGAGTACATGGCTGTTAAGAGCCTAGCGCACGGACAGCCTTAAAGGTTGATCCAATTGTTTTTTTATTTCAAAGTTTAACTACCAACAACTCACAATTAATGTTCAACCACTTTAACCCTAATCCTTCCCTATAAATACCACTCTAATCCTAGCCACTTTTTCACTTTTACAACCCTTAAACACACTCTCAAAGTCTCAAATTTGCAGCTGATATCAGGAGTTCGAGCAGATTCATCACATCTTACAAAAGTGAGCATAGCTCACTTATTTCTTAACCTTTTTGCTTGATTCTTTTTCCTACTTACTTGGATTAACCTTATGAATGTTTCCATTAGTTTTTCATGGAAAACCAGAGGCTGGAACGTCGCCTAGAAGGCTCCAAAGTGGACTGATCTTTCTGTTTTAGTTCAAACTTTGTTAAATCTTGATCAAACTTGAGTTATCTCATCTCAAAACTATGTCCTTATGCTCATAACCTCATCAATGGTTAGTTGAGCTTAAAAACAAGGTTGAGACGTGTGAAATCAGAGGTGTAAACCTCACAACCTTTCTGTTTTGTTCAAGGGCTTAACCCACAAGTGATGTTCAAGCTTAAGACTTGATGATTGTGTGATTTAGGATTAGCTTGGGCTATCCTACTTGAAAATCCACACATTGCTTTATGTTTTCTATAGATTAGTTGTTCATATTCTATTGTTTCTTGTAAGTTCATGACCCTCCTTGAATGTTCATAACATCAAGTGTAGTGGTGAACATTTAGAGGTACCTAAATGGGAGACTTGTTCTTCCTACCTCCTACATGAATTCTATGATACATAAGAGGTTCCTAAATGGAGCATTCATCCTCCTACCTCATGCTTGACATATTTGACATATTAACATATTACATAATCTATATATATTACTTAAGTAATCAACCTTTGATGATGATATAATGGTCACTTGTCAAGGTGTTTGGTTACATCATCTAAACACTGTGTTGAAATATGATTACTTTCATATGATTATGTTCATACGTTTTAACATCCAAATCTTTAATCTACCGTTATCCTCCAAGACTCATACGCCTTTGTTTTTTCGTGTAGAAGGACTTGGTGTTCCAACCTCCCACAACAACTCACTCGCGGATTCACAAGTGGAAAGCTTGCAAAACCGTGAGTATACTCGAAACCCCCTTTTTATGTTTATCACTTTTGGGGTGTAACATGTTAAATTATTAAATTACATTTAAACTTTAATCTTTACACTTTCACGAAACAATCCAAATACATGAATGCTTTGTTGTTATACTTGATGCTTATACTTGGGTGATTCTTATATGATACAATAGTCATAAGCTTTATACGAGCCTCCATTTAACATGTATAGCACTATAAGAGTAACGCACCACCCGTGAACAAGAGGTTATGTTGAATTATATCAATTTTGCGTAAACAGAGGGTTGACTAGAAATATTGCATGCCTTGTATGATTATCTTGTATAAACTAAGTTGCCATGTGCATTCGTTTTAAACTTTTAAACTTATACTTATTCTTAAACTTGTATACTCGCATTTGCTTTTGCATTGAACTTTATTTTAAAGATGTTACAGGTTGAGGATGATGATGTTATGAAACGAAGTAGCGATGATGCTTAGATACACATTTAGACGTTTTAGGTTTAAAGTGTTGTATCAATTTTGTTGTTATGTTATGAATATGTTGTTATTTGAATTTTTATGTAATGTTGACAATTTGATTTATGAAATGAAAATGAGTTGAATTAAATATTGTCACAAATAGTGTTATGAAGTCTCTTGCAATCTCGAACTAGTTCCACTCCGATGATTCCGCCATTGGTTGGGGTGTGACATGAAGGATCTAGGGAAACATTTCTACCATAAAACCTTAAACTTCAAACTTCATAACATAGTTTTGCTTCAGAATTGTGTGTATACATACTGAAATGTGTTGTGTATGGTCTTGAAGCCACCGACTTGTATTTAGACCTGATTCCATTTCGATCCGAAATCATTTGATCCGAATCAGCATGCGAGTGTTGGCCGGAACTAGTTTTGTTTCATGATTTTCTTTTGACCCAAACATGGTTTGACATGAACCTATGCTAGTGATGCATGTGTGGTGGTATATGGATTTAAGTATATTTTAAGCCAGTTAGTCAAGTTTTAAATTTATAAAACACGATATTTTACTAACACCAAACACACATATGGGCAAGTGCACCCATCGTGAGCGTAGTATAGTGTTGGCAAGATACCGAGGTCGTCCAATGACACAAGAGCTTTTAGTACCGGTTTATCCTCAACGTCTAATCAAATCAAAAGTTTAGAAAAAAGTTTTAAACTAGAAAAATAAAAACTAACTAAAATGCTGAAAAATAAAAATAAAAATAAAACAGATAGACAAGATGAATCACTTGGCTCCGACTCGTGTTTAGTGTAACCTTTGATTATTTCCGCACTTTTGCACTTTTTAAGAGATTATCTTAGTTATTGTAGTAGGCCCCTCTTTTGAAGGTGACGTTACCCTCAGTCCAGTAGTTTAAGTCAGCAAGGATACAATCCTAAAGGGTCGGATTATTGAAAGATAATTAATTAAGTTATTAATGCATAATATGGTAGGCCCCTCTTTTGAAGGTGACGTTACCCTCGGCTAAGTAGTCTGAGTCAGCAAAGATACAGTCCTAAGTAGCCGGGTTAAAGTATTAATAGTAGCTTACATATGAGGGGATCAAAGAGTTTGGACCCCCGCCATCCAATACCGGTAAGTATTGAAGGAGGTCCTACTAAATTTGACCCAGGTCCTTGCAGGATCTATACACTGAACAAGGCAAGACTCTTACCAAACCGTTCCCTTAACCCCGACCAGGTAGCCAACATACCTCCATATAGACCGTGGAGATATGAATGGTGAAAATCTTTTATTTTATATAGACAGTAAAATAATGCCAAGACACCACGGACAAACGATAAGGAAAAATCACATTCAACATAAGAAACTAGTTATTAAAGTCATTAATACATAACCAAGTAAAAAGTGCGAAAAGATTAAAAATAAAAAGTATTACACTAGACACTTATCTTCACCAAGTGATGTAAGAGACTTAGGCAAACATGGCCTTTGATTGTCAAGAACTCTTACGATCAATCTTGGATCCCGAGACGACTCACACACTCTATGATGGACAATGAATGATGGTGGTGGATGATGGTGTTATGGTGGTGGTGGGTGGTGGGTGAAGTGTGAAAGAGGTGGTGTGCCAAGGGATGGTTTGCAAATGAGCCAAGCACCCCTATTTATAGTCTGAACAGCAGCTCGGGCACGGCCCCGTGTCCATCATCCTTCTCTTTCTTCATTAATTGCAGTTTGTCTGCATCAGTTGACCACGCCCCCGTGTGCAGAAGCATATCTGTACTATCAAGATTTGCCTGAATTCTGCGAATCTTATAGTTGACCACGGCCCCGTGTCCGCTGAGCACGGCCCCGTGGTGGGCGATAGAAGCTTCTATAGCTTTGTCTTTTATGCTGGTACTTGGGCACGCCCCCGTGTTCACTGAGCACGGGGCGTGTTCAGCCTTCTGTTCTCTTGTTTTGCTTGGGAAGATGTTGTCGGGGAAGTCGGGCATGCCACGTTTGTTCATTTTCTTATATTTATGTTAGATTTAGCTGCCTTTTTGCTTCTTTTGTTAATTTGAGCTCATTTAATCCTGAAAATACAAAAGGAAGATAAAAACACATTTTTTCCAACATTAGTACTAAAAAAGGGTTAGTTTTATACCACAATTGATGTAATTTATATGTTGCATTTTGCACACATCACTAGTATGTTATTATGTTGTTTTGTCATGCTTAACTTAACTGTGAGAATTACAATGATTCTTCTTTATTATTTTGGAATGGTAGCAATTTATCAATAAAAAGCAAAGCCTAGCAAAATAATAGACAAAACAACGAAAAGAAAATGTGTATTGAGTTAATTGATCTTTCTCAAAAACTACCGCATGCTTATTTTTCTTTTCACTTCACCCACCATTCAGTGGCGGAGCTAGAAAAAAATTTCAGGGGTATCCCATTTTATTAGCGTACATGCATAAAACAATTTTTTTACCATACATTCAAGTTATTTTATACTTCACCCAGCAGTGACGGAACCAGAACATATTTCATCGGGGCCCAAATTAAATTTGGTTGTCGGCTATTTTTTAACAATGCATGTGCTACAAACACAAAAAACGATTGTCAACTTCATTTAACATTAATTTAGTTTAGTATTTAATGGATTAAAACATTATATTAATTTTTAAACTAAATAAAACATTAATAAACTATAAAAAAAATTAAAAAATAAACCAATAAAATAAAACAAAGACTAATTTCTTTTTTATAATCAGTAATAAGTAAATAAACTAAGAAAGAAATTTCTTAAGGATTACGATTAATTATATTTTTTAAGCTTGTCTATTTTGCTGTAAACTTATCATTTACATTTTTATTTTTTTTTACTTTCAGCCCTTTATTAATCCTTTCAATGGGCCTTAGCTGAGTTTAAAAAAAACCCCAATAGAGCAAAACGTTATGTCAGGTATTTTACCATTTAGGTCATCTTCATCATCACCGCTTGTAACACTGCTGTTAGGCACCGATGGTCTGAAATTCCAATTTAGTTTCACTCTTTTCTCATATCAAATACTCTATTGTCGCCGATGAATAATTTGGGAGGGTCCTAGAAAAAGGATGTCCAGAAAGTTATATACCTATATAAGAAGAAGTTTGACTCGCCGCAGGGTCGTCCTTATCGCCGAGAAAATTGAGCGACCCCTTGAGATACATGTAGATCCACCCCTGCCCACAATGTAACAAAGATACCGAAGCCCGAACCTTCTCTCTTTTGTTTGATAAAGATGAATTTGCTAACTAATCGCTGACCACCATGTAACAATGAGTCAACATCTTATTATTATTATTATTATTATTATTATTATCTCAACAACCACACATTAACATTATCATCTGCATTGAGTCCATTTCTTTTCACGATAGTGTTGGACGAGGTGTCTAGGTCGATTCAAGAGACAATTCTATGGTGTATGCTTTTCGCAGATGATATTGTGTTAGTACCAGAGACTAAACAGAGCCTGAATGTGAGGTTAGAGGAGTGGCGAGTGGCTTTAGAGGGAAAAGGTGTAAGAATTAGTCGTTCCAAGACTGAGTACCTTTATTGTAATTTCAGTGGTGCCAGCAATGGCGACGACACTCAAATTACTATTGGCTGTCAAGGGGTTTCGCAGGTTACTAAGTTCAAGTATTTAGGATCGTTTGTACAAAGGGATGGGGAGATATATATCGATGTAGCACATCGCATCCAGGCGGTTGGTGTAGGTGGAGAGCAGCCACTGGGTTTTGTGCGATAAAAGGTTCCCAACTAAATTAAAAGGGAATTTTTATAGGATTACGATTAGATCTGCTATGTTGTATGGGACAGATTGTTGGTCAATTAAGAAAGCACAAGTGCGCAAGATGGAGGTAGCAGAAATGAGAATGTTAAGGTGGATGTGTGGGCATACAAGGTTGGACCGGATAAGAAATGAGGATTTTAGGGAAATGTTAGTAGCTACTATTTCGGATAAGATAAAGGAGGGAAGATTGAGATGGTTTGGGCATGTGAAGAGGAGGTAATTGACAACACCAGTTAGAGCAGTAGAAGGCTTAACTGTGGAAGGGAGGACGAGTCGAGGTAGGCCCAAGTTGACTTGGGATGAACGGCTTAGGAAATATTTGATAGAGTTACACCTCTCTGAAGACATGGTCCAGGATAGGGGTCTATGGAGATGTAGGATTAAAGTTAAGAACTTTTAGGAGTAGATTCATTAGGTCTGAGCATTGGGGCAGATGTTCAGCGTTTCTTTATGTTATAGGCGGATTTTGCATTGATTGTGTTTTTCATATATGTTACATATCCACCACTTCTTTTAATATTTAGTATTGCTTTGTTTAAAGATATGTGTAGTTTCTCGCTTTTCTATATATGTCTTTGGTGTCGAGGGTTTCTCTGGAAGCAGCCTCTTTATCCCTAGGGATAGAGGTAAGGTGTGCATACATCTCACACTCCCCAGACCCTACCAATAGCTTTGCTATTTGTTGGATTTACTGGATACGATTGAGATTGATTGATTGATTGATTATTATTATTATTATTATCAATTTTTTTCTTTTTAATAGAGGAATATCTAAAAATAGAAAGAACAATCCAAAAGACTTTATAAGGAAAAGGAAAAGCTTTTTATTTCATGGTGGATGATTTACACTAGAAGATGTTTAATTATTGTTATTATTATTGTTTTTGTCGTTGTCGTCTCAACAACCACCGTCTGACAAACTTCATCAGACATCACCGACTAGCTGTGTCACACTTGTGGACGGTGACCTTCACATATTTTTGGCTTTTTGCCCAATCAATGTGGGGTACTCAAATTACAAAACCTAAATCACTTCAGTCGTCATCATTTGTGTATCCAAATACTCGTCTACTAAATAGGTAGACTTATTAATTTGTTTCTTACATGATTAACCTATTTTCATAACCCATTAATATAATTGCTAAGTTTACAACTTGATTATTATTCATTAACCCATCAACCGATTTATCACATTTAGGGCATGTTTGGCTAAGCTTATTTTTCCTAAAAAGGATTTTTATGAAAATGACTTATTGACTTATTACTTTTTGAAAATGAGTTTTTTAAAAAAGTGTTTGGATTAGCTTATAGGGTGGGAAAAACCAATATGTCATCAGTTGTGAGTGGAGATTATGGAGCAGTGCATGGCGCTCGTTGATTGGCTACACGTCATTGTCTAGTCGTACTATTTGTCTCCTGCACGATTGATCATCATGGGAGTTGCAAGAGCAAAACCTGGCGCACGTTGATTGGTTGTAGGCTCTTACCACTTGTACTGGTTGTACTTTTACAAGTTGTCATGGCTACGCGTATGGTTATGACACCGCGCAGGCAACTTTGAAAGAATTAGTGTTTGTTGTGATCAAGTGTGGGTATGGTCTTCTGCGCGCCTAGCTTGCACGACATTTGGAACCATACCTTTTCACAGACGTTTGTAGGTTTGTAGGCCTTGTGGGCCCTACATGTGCTTAACTTAGGGAGAAAGTTTGCTAAACCCTAATTATTTGCTACAAGTAAATTTGATGTACTTTAAATTTGATTAGCACTTCAATAAAGAATATCCTAGTTGTCACCCGTGAATATAGGTCAGTTTAAACGAACCATGTAAATCTTTGTGTTCGGTTATATGTTTTCTCATTTCGTATTCACGTTTGTGTGTGCTCGTTTCTAACAACACTGTTCCTAAAAGGGTTGGTAAAAACCGATTAAATGATGTAAGTTTATTTTTTACACATGAAATAAAGTAGCTTGTAATAACTTTATAAATATAACAAAATGTAGTAACTTATGTTACATGAGTTTATTTCCATACACATATTACCTCTTAAATCTTAGTGTTCATTTGGGGTTCAAAAAAATTATTAACAATGGTAGGTGAATGATCAGTAGTGTTGGGTGGGTTAGAACACGAATTAAAATCGTAAAACATTTTTAAAATCTTTGAGAAAATATTATTCGGGGTATTATAAGCCTATGTTGGTCCAACGTAAGATGACATATGGATGAGTCAAAAGTGAACGTATATCCGCTTTACAACTCTATTTAAACTTGTTTCAATTAAAGGGGTTCCAAGGCTTAAGTATGATGGAGTTATAGTTGATGTATTTGACGTAGACAAATATATGAGTTGTGTTTAAATTTCTTAACTCTAACATGTCAATCCAAACTTTCCAACTGTTCACCCACCAATTTGACACGATTGCTGACGTGTGTCGAGTGTGTATGGATTTTCACTATATTTTTAGTACTTTTTAATCTTTTATCAAGCTATAAATTTATAAAACAAGATATAAACTATCACTCTCTACAACACGCTATGACAAGTGCACCCATCGTTGGTGTAGTATAGTGATGGTAAGATATCGAGGTCGTCCAAGGACACAAGAGCTTTTAATACTAGAATATCGTCGACGTATAATCTAACCAAATTTTGAGAAAAGATTTTAAATTAAATAAAATAAATAAATACAAAAAACATATAGACAAGATAGAATCACTTGGTTTCGACTTGTCATTTATATATCAATTGATGATTTTCGCACTTTGGGTTTTTAAAAGATTATCTTAGTTATAGCGGCATGTCCCTCTTTTGGAAGCAACGCTACCCTCAGCCATATTGGTCTGAGTCAGCAGGGATACAGTCCCGTAAGGCCGGATTATTGAAAGAAAATTAAGTAAGTTATTAATGCAAAATGTGGCACGCCCCTCTTTTGCAGGCAACGCTACACTCGGCCATATTGGTCTGAGTAAGCAGAGATACAGTCCCGCAAGGCCGGTTTAAAGTTTTAATAGTAGTTTATTTATAAGGGATTCAAGTCGTTTTTACTTCCCCCGATTTGATGCTATATGCCTCAAAGGAAGTCCTAATAAGCTTGAATCAAGTCCTCGCAGAATCTATACACTAAAGGAGGCAAAAAGTTTACCGAACCACCATTCTAACCCCCTTCCAGACAGTTAACGCACTTTATATAGACCGTAAAGACACGGATGAGTGAATCAACAAAACATGTAGAGATGATAGAGTAAAGTTCTGTTGGTGCATTTATGTCTATCACCTCCGTCAAGACAGATCGTAGCAGAAACAGCTTAATATTAGACCTTATATTGTAATATTTAGATAAGAATAGCAAGGTGGCATTTTGGTAATTAATGAGAAGTCTCATTAATTCCAAGGCCTATAAATAGGAGGCTTATTCCTTAGACTTTAAACTTTTGCACATTTGGAGACTTAGAACTTTGGAGCTAGATAGAGAAAGTGCTCAAGGTGATTCGTGGTGCTTTGTACGTTTTCAGATTAATCAATAGAATCACGTTTATAGTACGGTCTTGTGTTCGGTCACGTTCGTGTACAGATTCCGCACGTTACACGAGTCATTTCGCAATCGTTTCGGAGTCAAAACCGATCCTACAAGTGGTATCAGAGCAGGAGCTCGATTGCACGGATCAAACACACTGATTCGCAAGGAAAATCATCAGATTCAGATCAAAAATCGGATCAGATTTGCTCAATTTCTTCATCTTTTCATATTCTTCACGTTTCTAACTGAAAATCGCCAAATTAAACAAGTTTTTACGGTTAAAAATTCGCTGATTTTTGGATATGTTGTGCGAAAACACTTGATCTAAAAGTCTACAAATTTTCAGATCTTAATTCGAAGTAGTTTGGGAGAAATCTAGGATTTTTGGTTCGAAAAGTTGAGAATATGCTAACTGTTACTATTGATGATATGCTTGGTGTTCACCAATCGGATGGCCACCCGATCGGGTGACCATCCGATTCAAGTCTCCACCCTATTCATTACAAGTTTGACTTTGTTGACCCACCCGATCGGGTCACAATCCGATTCAAGAGATTTATTTGTTCAAAGGTTTAAGGTGCAATGAATCGAGTGGCAATCGGAACGGATTACCACCCGATCCTAATCTTCTTGTTTGTTTGTGATTCAGGTTATTGTCAAAGGATCGGATACCCACCCGATCGAGTTGCCACCCTATCCAAGTCTCAGTGTCACCCGATCGGACAACCACCCGATTGGACAACCACCCGATCGGACAGCCACCCGATCCAAGGCAGCATTGTCACCCGATCGGACAACCACCTGATCCGCTGTTACCCGTTCATTGTTATTGCTGACTTTTGTTGACTCACTAGATCGGATACCCGTCTGATCCAGGTGTTTGAAAATTTCTTAAACTGATCGTGTGTGTTCGTTTGCTCGTTTCAGGTGACTCGAGGTGATAACATCATGGCTGAAGAGTTCTACAACACGTTCTACAAAACGTTCACATCAGAATCTTCCAAAACATCAACCGTCACACCGAAATCAATAACAAAAACAATCAATGATAACATAAAACATGATAACTTCTTTGGGACATATTCAAAACCACCAAAGCTTGAAAATATTGAGGATTATACATGGTGGGAAGAGAGATTCCTGAACTGGACCAAGGCATACGCTCACGAGAGCTGGTTCTGCTTAGAGTTTGGATACAGCCGACCGATCAATGATAAGCATGAAGAGATTCATCTCAATGATCTTTCCGATGAAGACAAACGGAAATTATCGTATGAGCAGAAGATGATAGCATTGATTCAACAATCTATCTGAGATGATATATTTTCATTGTTAACTCATGATGGGTCATCAAAATCGGTTTGGGAAGCTTTAAGGGTTAAAGCTGAGGGTGGCAAACAAATTAAAAAGAATAAAATTGCTTTACTAAAAAAGAGTTTGATTTGTTTGATAGTTTAAAGGGAGAGACAGTGAGGCAAATGATTGAACGTTTTTGCCATTTAAAAATTGAGTTAGACAGATTTGGGATTGTGAAAACGAGAGAAGAAGTGATTGACAAAATAATTGAAGCGTTACCACGAGCTGATCAGTGGCAAACGTTTGTTTTTATTTTAAAAAACGATGTGTTATATGATACAATCACTCTCGATGTATTGATTGAAAAAATTGAAACTCATGAGCTTGAATTGCAGAAACAAAACAAGATGAGCAGTTCTTCACATCAACAGAATATTGGTCTTTATTACAAAGGTAGCACACCTTCGGTGACTGTTGGTGATTCACCAAAGACAGCATTCAGTGTTGAGAAGTCAAAAGAACCACAAAAAGGGTCATCAAGCTACAATCCAGGATATCATTCATCTTCATCAAAAGCAAATCCTGAAGAATCAGAGGAAATTCTTTGCAACATCGCTCTTAAGTTGAAGAATTATCCGGCTATGAGCATCAATGCAGCAAAACAACAAATGAGTTTTCTGGCATCTGTGTTAGAGTCATACGAAGGTCTAGTATCTAGAAAAATTGGAAACTCAGAGCTGACAAAGGAAGACTACGACCAGATCGACCCAGCAGAAATGGAACTCATTGACATACGCTGGTGTTTAGCAAGTTGCATTCGAAGAGCTCAGAGGTATATGGAGATTACTGGGAAGCAATCAATAGGTGGTTCGTCAACAAAGCTGGGATTCGATAAATCTAAAGTGACCTGCTTCAAATGTAAGCAAAAAAGTCATTTCAAAAGAGAATGCAAAAATTCTGAAGTTGACGAAACTGAGAAACCTTTCAATGATGATTATTATCGAAAGGCGATTTACCACCGTGGCAAAGAAGAGCCGAAACTGATTGAAAACAATCCCAAAGAGAAGTCAAGAGCTTTTGCAGTAATCCATGATGACGAAGGGTTTGACTGGAGTGAATTCCTTCCAGAAGATGATCTTGTTGATGATCGTCTCACAGTTCATGGCAGAACTGTATCAAAGAGCAAACATCGTGCTTTTGTTGCTGAAATAAAAGAGAAAACATGAGAAGAAATTCTGAAAGAGAAAACCGAAAGAGAAAGATTCTTTGCAGGGTGCAGGATTGAGAAAATGCACGAAGAATATGAAGATGCAAAATACTGTGGGAGATATGACAAGAAGAGAGATTGCTATGTCAATAAAAATGGCGATCCTGTCGTTCATCGAAAAGAAGTTGTTTTCAATGATGTTTTTGCAGTAATTCCTCTGTCCGGTGAATACTATTCAAATGTTGCGAAAGATAAAACTTATCTGAAAATATTGGACAAGATAATTCGTGATGTGATGACTGCGAGTTTGAAAAAGAGGGATGAAGAAAGAATGAAAAAGAATGTTGAAGAATTAGTTGATGATTTGAAAAAGGTTGCTGAAAAGGAGAAGGTGGAAGATAAGAAAGAAGAAGAGAAAGTGATAAAAGAAGTTGTTGAAGAAAAAGCTATTATCGAAGAACAACAGAATGAAGAAATTCTGAAGAAAGAAGAAGAAGATGCGAAGATTGAAAGTTCGGTTGAAGTGAATGATGATGTTGATACTGGTGATGAGAAAAAGAAAGATGCTGATCAGACAGAAAGAGCAGAGAAATCCGAGGTGTTAATCACTTAGGTAAAATCTGATTCTGAAAGCTTAAATGAAACAATTGAACAGTACAAGAAATGCATGGAAACGTGCATTGCTTGTACTGAAAAAGACAAAAAATTCAGAACAAGAGATCTTGAATTCACTAAAATCGAAGAAGTTTTCAGAAATAAATGCAAAGAGATGTTAGAAAATGAAAAAGTTTTGAAAGATAATGATGAAAAACTAACACAAAAATGTGAAAGTTTAGAAAAAGAAAATGAAATTTTGAAAGAAAATGTTTCAAAAATGACAGAAGAATGTTTACAAAAGGAAAATGCTTTTCAAGAAATGAAAAGGGAATACGCTTCAATAAAATTGGCATATCACATTACAAAAGAGTCATATGAAGATGTGAAAAGTCAAATGAAACTTGTTCAATCTAGATTGAGATACTGTTCTGAAACAACTGATACGCTTAAGCGACAATATTCAATAAAGCAACAAGTTGTCAATTCTTACATTGAGGATGCTGCTAAGCTAAAGCGTCAAATAGCTGATTTAGAACAGGATAACAACAAGTTACATAGTTATCATGCATCATCATATGTCCTTGAAAGAATTTTCAACATAAAACCTGGTGATGATGATTCTGAGAAAAACAAAAAGGGTATTGGTTCTGAGTATCATCAAGTTCCTCCACCGGAAAAGTTTGCATTTTATGATGATGAGAAAGTCGAAATAGCTTTCAACATGGTCGATCAATTGCCAAATAACATTGACGTAACCTATTCCAAATCTGATGATTCAAGTGATTCAGAGGTGGTAGGTAAGGTCGTTGAAAGTGTGTTGAAAGAAGAGTCGGTTGAAACAACACAGGATGAAAATGAAGGTAGTTTTCATGAAGAATATCTGAAAAACTCAAAATCTGAGAAAAATTTGAATGATGATTCAAAAGGATTGGTTTATACCATGATTGGATCGGACAAATTATTCTTAGATATTGTATTCCCGATTCAGAATGTGATTTCAGAAAAGATTGATAAAGTTTTCAAAATGGTTGAAATTGAAAAATCTGAAATTCCAAAGTTTGCTGAAAAAGGTCATAAAACTTTTTATAACAAACCTGGTTACAAGAAGAAAAACATGAAGGCTGGTTTGGGTTATAAAAAGAAACAGAATTGGAAGAAAAATGAAACGCCAAATTATCAGACAAAGATAAATTTTTTTCACGGAACAAGTTCCGAAGAAGAGAAAGAGCTCCAATTTAGACGACAGTCTAATGAAGAGTTCTATGCTCAGAAAAAGCAACAACAACAGGTCAAAGATGTTTCAAAGAGAACATGTTTCAAATGTGATCAAACAGGACATCTTGCACGCAAGTGTCCAAATCTGAAACCTGTTGATGTTGAGACGAAAAAGAAGTCTGATGATGTTGAAAAACAGAAATCTGAGGATGTGAAACAAAGGTCAACCAGATTTGATTCAAAACAAACTTGGAGGTACAATACAAACAAGTTTGCTTCGAATCAAACTTGGAAATCAAACCCGAATAGTTTCGATTCAAGACAAACCTGGAATTTTCACACAACCAGATTTAGAACAACACAAAGTTGGAGAACAAATGTCGATGCAACAAAACCGCACCAGTTTTGGAAACCAACTATTGTTCAAAATCAAAATGTTCAAAAAGATTCACATTTTTACAAAAGAGGCACTCCTAAAGGTCAAACATGGTCAGTTAAGAAACAAATGACTTCGGTAAATGAAGAAAAAGATGATGTTAAAATTGAAAAAGTCTTTGTACAAAATGACAAAGATTTTCCAAGATTAAATGAAGCTTATTGTGTTGAAATGCCTAAGGTCAAACAGACATGGGCTAACTTGTTCAAGTGATTGAATTAAGTTGAATGTGCAGGTGCTTCCGAAGAAAACTGAATGTCATCAAGAGGAGTGTCGGAGCAGCCTGGCACGAGAAGAGAAGGCTACTGGTCCCTGCGACTGTTAAACAGGGAGTTTGTGTTTCTGTATATAAATAAACAATATTTCAAAAACCCTAAAAATAGAAAAATTTAAAAACCAAAAATATGTTTTTATTTTGTCAAAAATATGAAAAATAAAAAATGTGTTTGTTTTTAAATTTTGTCAAAAATTCGAAAAGATTACAAAAATATGCTATTTGAATACGCCGAAACCCTCGCGGCGGAACAAACATGATTAATTTCACAAGATTGAAAAACGGTTTTCAAACTATAAAATATCAATGTGTTGTAAATCATGGGGGTACGTTATATTTTCTGCAAAATAGAGCATGAAAAACAGAAAATGGATGGCGAGACAAAGCTATCAGTATCACGTTGTCAAATTTTCTTTAAATGTTTTGAATTTTAGGGGGAGTAAGAAAATTTTAGAAAATCCAAAAACATTAGAAAATTTGAAAAAGCCAAAAACATGATAAAATTCAAAAAGAGTTTTGTGTAAAAAGAGGAAATGATAGTACATCAGTAGACAATCACAGTACGCTAAAGAATTGGAAAGTTAAAATGTGATAAACGGTCTCACTGATGATATGCCAGTAGGTTTTTACACGCTTAGTAGATTGTTTTCGAGATATAAACCTAAATATCAAATACTTACTTATATCGTGGGGAACATCTCTCGGATATATGGGTAACCCCCCGAAATCTTGTTTGAGAGATTGCCTGATTCTGAGATACTAGGTCTTTATACTGTTTGATATCTGGGGTATTATACCTGGTCTTCTGATATTGCGGAAGCAATGGCCTATACCTCATATTATACTTTGCGCGCTTTAAAAGCTCACCATCTGCAAAAAAATTGAAAAATATCGAAAGATATGAATCAATTGCAGTTGAAGAAAAGATTCCCTAAAGGGAACACACCTAAAGTCGAGCCTTCATCTCTTTGACTGAACGGAAGTTCATACCTGAGCTCTCAAGGTCTCGCACTAACCCAAAATACAGATATCAGATTGGTATACTCACCTGTAAGACTGAATCTAGGGAATTTTGATACGGGAGTATATTCTGAGGTGGGATACGCGAATAAGTTTAAGTTCTTAAAACACAATCTCGAATCAATTGAACTTTGTGTGAAAATTTAAGTGGATCAGTACACTGACAAGCTAAGTGAATCATTTAGAACTTAAAGAGTTCAAAGCTCAACGGTGCTAGTGATTTGTCATAAACTGATATGATCCTCTGACACGAACTCAAACAAAAATATTGTCTATAAATATGTCTGTAAATATTTCTTTACTGCTTTATGTTTCAGAAAAAAACAAAAAGATTTTTTATTCTGTTTTATTTTCGACAACCGATGTCTGAATGCTGAGTTTCAAAATCTAAGTATGCTGATCATGTTTCTGAAAATAAACAAGTTCATTAATTTGAAACTTGAAGTTTTTAAAATCAAAAATTAAAAATAAAAAACAGTTTGTGATATCTCCAAGGTCATTAATTTGGACTTGGATGATTAACTGTGAGGGATTTGGATGCTTATACTGTTAAAATGTAATGTAAAAGAGCCAGTTTCCGATCCTGTTAGCTAAAACTGCCAAATTTATGAAATTTGTTGATAGGAAGAGAGAATCAAGTTAATCCTGGATATATTCATATTATTATATTTTAGAGCCAGGATCTTGATTAAAAGTTTGTAAGAGCTAGGTCACGATTCCTGAACAATCGGAAAATGCTTTCACTGTCGAAATATTTTAGATTATGCTGAGAGAGCCAGGATTTTTAATCCTGGATGATTCAAAATGTTTTTACTTATAAATGTTTGAGAATTGCAGATGTTGTTCCAGACTACGATCCCGATAGCCGAGTCTAAGGGGGAATCTGAAGACTAGCTCAAAGCTAGGGGAGCGTGCATTCAAGGAGCCAGGTAACTATTCTGGATGAGCTTGTGACCGGAAAGCCAGGTGTCGATCCCAAAAGCACGGAAGCTTGATGAAAGGGGGAGCCTGAAGAAAAAGAGTCTAAGCGAAAGGAGGAGCTGAAGTCGAAGACAAATCCACGGGGATTCTGTTCGAAAAAGAGGGAGTCTATGTTGCTGAAAACGTGTTAAAGCTTCAAGAAAACTCGGAGAGAGAAAAAGCCAAGGCGCTACGAGATTGACTGCGGCAATATCCAAGGGGAGTCTGTTGGTGCATTTATGTCTATCGCCTCCGTCAAGACAGATCGTAGCAGAAACAACTTAATATTAGACCTTATATTGTAATATTTAGATAAGAATAGCAAGGTGGCATTTTGGTAATTAATGAGAAGTCTCATTAATTCCAAGGCCTATAAATAGGAGGTTTATGCCTTAGGCTTTAAACTTTTGCACATTTAGAGACTTAGAGCTTTGGAGCTAGAGAGAGAAAGTCTAGAGAGAGAAAGTGCTCAAGGTGATTTGTGGTGCTTTGTACGTTTTTAGATTCATCAATAGAATCACGTTTATAATACGGTCTTGTGTTCGGTCACGTTTGTGTACAGATTCCGCACGTTACACGAGTCGTTTCACAATCGTTTCGGAGTCAAAACCGATCCTACAAGTTCATTTTCAATATAAAACTAGTTATTAAAGTCATTAATACATATCCAAATAAAAAGTTACCAAAGCTTGGAAATCAAAAGTAATACATAAATAACTTGTCTTCACCAAGTGATGTAAGGGATTAGTCAAGCATGGCCTTTGTTCGACAAAAACTATTACTATCATCTTGGATCCCGAGACTACTACACACACTCTAAGGATGGATGATGAATGAATGTGGTGGATGATGGTAGTAGTGGTGGTGGAGTTGTGGCATGTGTGAGAGAAGTGGTTTTCCAATGGATGAGTTGCAAGTGAGCCAAGCACCCCTATTTATAGTTGGAAACAGTAGGTTCACACGGCCCCGTGCTTGGTAGGCACGACCACGTGTCATTCTCCTTCTCTATCTTCATTTAATGCACTTGTCAGTCCTACTGTACACATGACCTCGTGGCCTTTGTACTTGCTGTACGAACCCAGATTTGCAAACCTGAGAGTTGACCACGGCTCTTGTCCATGAGACACAGCCCCGTGTCCCTTGTCGGCTTCTGTTTGTCTTTTTCTTCAGGGAATCTTGAGTGGGGCACGGCCCCATGTCTGGCAGGCACGGCCCCATGTTTGGCTTCTTGTTTGTTGTTTTTGTTCTTGGGGTGAAGCTTGGAGGGCCGGTATAGTGTATCAACTTTCCTCTTCTGTATTCATGCTGGATTTTGTCGTTAATTTGTTCCTTTTGTTCATTTAAGCTCTTTTAATCCTGAAAATCAAAAGTAAACAAAGAAACACATTTTTCCAACATTAATAATAAAAATGGTTGTTTTTATACCTTATTTGATACAATTTATATGTTGCATTTGGTACACATCAATTGCCTCCCACGATTAAAGTGCATGATTCATAGAAAAAGAGAATTCAAAGAGAATTTAGTTCACCAATACTTTACATTTTATATTTAATAGTCATTTGAGGTTCGTTATGTTGATTGCTAATCAAATAATTGTTTCTTTTAGTATAAGATCCAAACAACATATATATATCACCCTTTTACTCGTGAAGAGTAAGGTATATTGATCACAATAGTTTAAAGTCGTGTTGTAATCTTGAAAATGTATTCTAGAATAGTGGCTATCAAATGAACATCACGCGAAGCTAAGAACGCTTCAACTCTTTTTTCCTGCTAAAAGCCAAAAAGGTACAAGATATATTCAAATTTTAACACGTTAATTGTTTTCGTAATACAATTATTACATATATAGTATTTTTACCACTTATGTGGCTGAAATAAATGTTTGTGGTCAATGTGGGGCTAGCCTACTTGGTATACGCATTGCCTCTTAAAGAAGAGGTTCTGGTTTCAAACCTAGGCATAAACGATTAATTTAGGATTATTGGTGTAATAGAGTAGGAGTAAGTGTTGCCATTAAAAAATATGTTTGTGAAATTTGATTTTAATGAAACTAGTATTATACACAGCGTCGCGTTGCGGCGCGCTCAACCAAACCGTTCTTGGTTGTGATAATACGTACGTTTTATATTACTACTCATAACACGATCATGCTAAACCGAATCATTCCTGGTGTATTTAATTAGTTTAGTTATAAATATGAAAGATGGAATTAACAGAGAGAAATTATGAAAAATCTTGAAACGAAAGTAACAAATAATGCATTAAACAAAATATTTATGCTAAAAGAAGGATACATAAGCATGATTTCCTAAAGAGCCAAAAAGGAGTTCATCTCCTGATCTCAAAACGCAACTTGTACCCTTTTTTTATAACCCTCCTGTTAACATAAACGTATCCCTTGCTTCTTTTGCTTTCAAGCACCGCTATAAAACTGCCTTCGCACTGATCATGTCGACAAACAATAAGTATTCATACTGCAAATAACAATCCTAAAATTCATGTGAAATGTTTCTGCTTAATGTGATGTGAATCCCTAAACGGGTGGCATGAAATATTAATATATTACCCAATACCTCATTGAGCCTGATACTGCAAAGAACCGCGCTTACATCCTTAATCACAACATTTGCATTCTTGTTTGACCCGATTAAAAAGGTCGGTGTATAAGCAGTCATGCTTTGGTTCTCCAAGAAACAATGCATGCATATAATCTAGTCATTCGATAAAAATTCAAGAAACTTAACTTACGCGTTTTAACAAATTTCATATAAATTACAATTACGCATTTTTAACGCTGAGTACTAACCAGTGAAGTCTGAGCAAGAAGCCTGCACCAAGGTCTCGCGATTTCAGATCTTTGATAATGAGTCTTCCATGAAGTAACTGCCCGCGGTTTCTCCATTATAACCGGCACCGACCCTTCAACAAAACCAATACAAAGACTTAGCTTCAAATCTTTTAACCCGTTATCAATTCAAACATCTTTGCAACGGTTTACCACAATGAAGTTAGCAGACATGCACACCACCAAGACATGTGTTATACTGTTATAGAAACCTAATTTTCTTCTAAACCGTAACTAATCATATAACTGAACTCATTGACTCATCTACGATTTATTAAAACTATAAGCAAGGTAAATTATGCCCACAAAGTTGTCAAAATCATAAACTTCAAAAAATAGAAATATCTATAAATTATTAAAACTAGCAAGTAACCCATTTTTCTTTTCAATATAATAAATAACTAACTTAAAAAACCGAGCTACAAGATCATACTAATTATTTGAACATGTAGTAATTCAGATAATAAAAAATATATATGGCCACTCAAAAGTGTTTATCCGCAATTTGTATACACGATAATCAGATAATGGGTTTGCAAACACAAATGCCCCCATTCAAACACTCGAAAGTGACTACTCGTGCTTTTAAAAAAGAAATAGTAAGAATGATCGGTTTGCAAATGCCATCCCAAACACCCCATTAATCGCAATAGTAAGAGTGAAAGTACAAAATGTTATTGCTTTTGCTGGTATAAATAAATATGTGAATGAGGAACAACACTAATATGATCCGACAATTGAAGAAAAATCACACATTGTGATCATCAAAATGAATCTTTTTTCCGAACGAAACAATTCTACACCTGAATCCTTCTAGATTTAACAATTCGGATTGTAACAACCACGATAGCGGGGTGTACATTTTTCTCCTTCTCTTCGTGTAGACATACATGAAATCGAACAAATATATAACAAATCTAGATGAAATCAGTGAAACAGAACCATACCTCGAATGAATACAAAATTTTGACAACTTTCGTTTCTTGCTTTGTCGTCGTCGGATCAGCCGGCGTTGCCTGAATAAAAAGGAGACAGTGAAGAGGAAAAAACATAAAGGAAATAAAAAACTCTAATATGAACCTAGGGCTAATCGCAACTTTAAGACCTAGAAATATCTTACCTCGTCGTTGCTACATTCGCGTTCACTGGAACCCTAGGGTTTCGGTTGTTGATCTGAATCGAAGACGGGACCCTAGAACCCACAGCCGTCATTATCGGTTTCATCTACCACCGATAACATTATATCACGCTTAACCCTCGTCCACCACATCCTTCTACCATCGTTTCACGCGTCCAAACCACCCCAACCCACCACATCCACCACCGTCTGACCGAAGGCCAAGACGATTGCTGGTGGGTGACAATGGTCGTTCCGTCATCACCGCCGCTCCTCTCTCTCTCTCGTTCTATCGCTGCTCTCTCTAATCTGGACTTTGAACCAGTTGGAGTGATGGAGGGCGAGATATATAACCACGTGTGAGATAGGTGTGAGAATGTAGAGTTCCTAAAGTGCCCTGATACTTATCAATTTCCTGTTCATTCAGTTTAGTTGTTAATGATATGATATAATATGATATGATATGATATGATATAATATAATATAATATAATGTTATTTTCGTGGTCCATAATGTATTGTGAGAAACTTATCAATTAGAAGAAAAACATTTTAATACCTTAGTTTTATTATTTTAATACACTTACTATATAACCATTTCTATAAATTATATTTTTTAAAGAATGTAAACCATTTTTATAAATTATAGTTTTTCTAAAGTATGTAAACCATTTTTGTAAACTATATTTTTTTAAAAGTATGTAGCACATTTTTAAAACGGTACACCTCGGTTTTAATTTTTATTTCTATAATTATAGTTTTTTAAAAGTATGTAGCACATTTTAAAACGGTACACTTCTGTTTTAATTTTTTTATAAGTCAATGAAGTTTAAAAAAAACTGTACTCTTGTCTTATTTTCTCATTCTCATCTTTAACAATTATTACCTGTGCACCGCATATTAGTTGTCAGAAAATCACAATCAAATCCTATCCGTTGATTCTCCAAACAAAAGGACCCACGCGTGGGCCCTCACTTTACAAACCCTATTCCACCTCTACACTTCCACAGTAATAACGGTGGTCATCCCACACCTAATCAACCCCTATATATTTACAGTAATTAAACACTTCTTTTAATTATAATAATATATAATATTAAAGAGACAGATATATATATATCATATATGTATTTGAAGTTCCAGTCTTCTCTCTCCTCTTTCTTTCTCTCTCTAGGGTTTCAAAAGCGCCGCTTTTCGCCCTGTTTTCGCTGATCGGAGTGTGTTTGATAACTTAATCATCAGGTAATTTTCGTTTTTAGGCTTTGTTATCGGTTAATTTCACTTTGATTGATCAATTTGTTAGGGTTTCATATCCGTAAAAGTTGGATCTTTGATCTGATTATTTACTGGTCAAAATCGATTATTATTTCATCATATGATCTCTGCGTGTTGTGTAATCGATTATTGTTTTAGTTATCAGTTGTTTGAAATTCTTCTGGTTGCAGTTTTATAGGTTTTAGGTTACTGTAGATCGGGATGTTTGTAGATTGAGGTTTTGACGACAAATTTGTGCTTATCTGGTGGTCGATGATTTATATTTGGAGTTGAATTTGTTTTTTTATTCGTTGTGGTTGACCTGTTTGATGAAGTAATGCTTTTGTGTGGCTATGATTGTGGTGTCTATTTGTCAGTTATGTATAATAAGTAGTTGTGTGTATGTTTGATAGGATGATGATGTTAGTTTGTTTTATGTTCAGATCTAAGTTCAATTGGTTTTGATTATATGTGTCTGGTAGCCAGTTATCGAATTCTGCTTATTAGGGGTGTATAAGAATCATTGAAATTGGTTAATTAATCCGCCCGGTTTGGTTTAGTTTAAAAAAACCGCACTTACCGGTTTGGCCGAAAGAACCGTGAACATCCTAACTGCTTATTAGAAACCCGTTGAATTAGTTAATCTGTTCTAGTTTTTGGGGCATCTTTTTTGTTGGCTTATATATATATATATATATATTTTTAAATCAGTTATGTTCATACGTGTCAATTTTACGGCTTTGTGGTTAGTTTGAATGTGAATTTCCTTTTTATATCAATGTGTACTTTGTGCTGTATGTTTTTAAATAATCTTACTCTGATTTTATGGTGATGCAGTTCCCTCAAAACAGTGTTTACCAAAACGTTATGGCATTGGAAGTTACCCAAATTTTGTTAAGTGCACAATCAGTTGATGGATCTGTTCGTAAGCATGCTGAAGAAAGTTTAAAGCAATTTCAGGAGCAAAATCTATCTGGGTTTCTATTATCTCTATCTGGAGAACTTGCTAATGATGAGAAGCCTGTTGATAGTCGTAAACTCGCCGGTTTGATTCTAAAAAATGCGTTGGATGCAAAAGAGCAACATAGAAGATACGAGCTAATACAAAGATGGTTATCACTAGACGTTGGTGTTAAGTCACAAATTAAGTCATACTTGTTGCAGACACTCACGTCTACTGTTTACGAGGCACGGTCCACTGCATCTCAGGTTATTGCTAAGGTTGCCGGCATAGAATTGCCACAAAAACAATGGCCTGAGCTTATTGGTTCACTTTTATCAAGTATTCACCAAGTTCCTTCTCATGTCAAGCAAGCTACTTTAGAAACACTTGGTTATTTGTGTGAAGAAGTTTCTCCAGATTCTGTAGAGCAAGATCATGTGAATAAAATACTCACAGCTGTAGTTCAAGGTATGAATGCAACTGAGGCAAGCAATGATGTGAGGCTTGCTGCAACAAGAGCTTTGTATAACGCTCTCGGTTTCGCTCAAGCAAATTTCACTAACGATATGGAGCGTGATTACATTATGAGAGTTGTTTGTGAAGCAACACTTTCGCAAGAAGTAAAAATCCGACAAGCTGCTTTTGAGTGTTTGGTTTCTATTTCATCAAGCTACTATGAGAAGCTAGGTCCGTACATGCAAGACATCTTCAACATTACTGCTAAAGCTGTAAAAGAAGATGAAGAACCAGTAGCTTTACAAGCCATTGAATTTTGGAGCTCAATATGCGACGAAGAAATAGATATATTGGAAGAATATGGTGGTGATTTCAGTACCGCTGTTTCTGATATTCCTTGTTTTTACTTTATAAAACAAGCTCTTCCTGCACTTGTACCCATGCTTCTAGAAACTTTACTGAAGCAAGAAGAAGACCAAGATCAAGACGAGGGTGCGTGGAATTTAGCCATGGCTGGTGGCACGTGTTTAGGTTTGGTGGCTCGAACCGTAGGTAATGATATCGTTCCACTTGTCATGCCGTTTATTGAAGAAAATATAACCAAACCTGATTGGAGGCAAAGAGAAGGTGCTACTTACGCATTTGGTTCCATTCTTGAAGGCCCGTCTCCGAACCAGTTAGTTCCACTCGTAAACGTTGCGCTGAATTTCATGTTGACCGCTTTGACCAAAGATCCCAACAACCATGTTAAAGACACCACTGCTTGGACACTTGGGAGAATATTCGAGTTTCTTCATGGCTCGACTATGGAGACCCCTATAATTACTGCAGCAAATTGCCAACAAATTATCACAGTTCTATTGCAAAGCATGAAGGATGCACCAAATGTGGCTGAGAAATCTTGTGGGGCTCTTTATTTTCTCGCACAAGGTTTTGAGGATATGGGCCCGTCTCCTTTGACTCCGTTTTTTCAGGAAATTGTTCAATCTCTTTTGACAGTTACTCACAGAGAAGATGCTGGAGAGTCTCGATTAAGAACTGCTGCTTATGAAACATTAAACGAAGTTGTGAGGTGTTCTACCGATGAAACAGTTCCTATGGTGTTACAGTTGGCACCTATTATCATGATGGAACTCCACAAAACACTTGAAGAACAAAAACTTTCCTCTGATGAAAGAGAAAAGCAAAACGAGTTGCAAGGCTTACTGTGTGGGTGCTTGCAGGTGATCATTCAGAAACTTGCATCATCAGCAGATGCAACAAAATACGCTTTCATGCAATATGCAGATCAGATCATGAATCTTTTCCTTAGGGTTTTCGCTTGTCGAAGTGCCACAGTTCATGAAGAAGCCATGCTTGCTATCGGAGCTCTTGCTTATGCAACGGGGCCCGATTTTGCAAAATACATGCCGGATTTCTACAAGTATCTCGAAATGGGTCTTCAAAATTTTGAAGAATATCAAGTGTGTGCGGTTACTGTAGGTGTGGTCGGTGATATCTGTAGGGCACTGGATGAGAAGGTGTTGCCATGGTGTGACGGGATCATGACTCAGCTTCTTAAAGATTTATCAAGCAATCAATTGCATCGATCTGTCAAGCCTCCGATTTTTTCGTGTTTTGGTGATATCTCACTTGCAATTGGAGAGAATTTTGAAAAGTATTTGATGTATGCTATGCCTATGCTTCAAAGTGCAGCTGAACTGTCTTCACACACTTCTGGTGCTGATGATGAAATGATCGAGTACACCAATCTTTTGAGAAATGGTATTTTGGAGGCTTATTCGGGGATATTTCAGGGTTTCAAGAATTCCCCTAAAACCCAGTTGCTGATTCCGTATGCTCCACATATTCTCCAGTTTCTGGATCTTATTTACATGGAGAAAGACATGTGAGTTTGTTCTTCTTAGTTCTTTGTGTAATTGGTGCTTTTTATGGTGTTTGTTAGATGTGACTAGGGCTGCAAACGAACGTCCTTGTTTGTTCGTTTGTTAAGAAATGTATGTGTTCACGAACTGTTCATGAACACTTACCGAACAAGATTTTATGTTCGTGCTCGTTTGTTAAGGAAATGAACGTGTTTTTGTTCGTTTGTTAGTTTTAGGAAACGAACGAAAACGAACGTTGATAAACACAAATGGAAACAAACGAACACAAACAAGCGATCACGAACAAAATATATAATACACCGACACTTGTTAAATATTTTATTTGTCGGAATTTTAAAGTATTTAAAGAAAATATAATCACTAAAAACACTAATGAACTATTGATCATAAACGAACACGTTACCGAACGTTCATGAACATAAATGAACAAACACGGCCTCTGTTCATGTTCGTTCCTTTAACTAAACGAACGAAATTTCTTGTTCGTGTTTGTTGTTTAATAAACGAACGAACACAAACGAATTTCCAGCCGAACGGTTCACGAACTGTTCGCTGAACGTTTGGTTCGTTTGCAGCCTTGATGTGACATGATTTGCGGGTTTGATGGGTTAGGTAGTGCCTAGTAGGGCAAAACACCTTCAATGATGAAACATGTTATTTTTACTACGAGTTAAAACGGGTTGGGCTTTGTCGGGTTGTCTTTTAAAACACATTTTGTTTTGTCTAACAATTATTGTGCTATATATGATTAAAGAGTAAACTACAGCTTTACCCCCTGGCGATTGGGGGCGTTGACACTCTTACCCCCTATTTTTAAAATTTTGCTGCCTTACCCCCTGTCTATTCCCAATTGCATCAATCTTGGACCCCGGACCTAAACTCTGTTAAAGTCAACCGTTACCCACTAATGCTCGACGGGTAAAATGGTCATTTCGCCTCATTTTTACACCCTACCTTTTCTTAACCCTCTCATTCTTACATAGTGTTATCTTCAATTTCTTTCACTCTTCACTCTCTCTCTAGATCTCCTCTGATTTTCTCAAATTCCTAAAGAATTTAAAGGATATGGAACACATGTAGAATGATACATCAGTTTTAAAAATGGCACAGACTAAACTTCTTGATAGAAGTGAACAACCAACAGACTACATATGTTTTTTGGTTCTCTTAACCCAATCAATCTCTCCATTGCTCTTATCTAGAAGCAAAAACCTTAACTTATAAATCACCATTTTAAGCTCTCTCTTGTTGTTATCTATAGATTCAAATCTCAATTCTCGTTCTCCGTTTAGTGTTTATCATCACGATGATTATAGCTACAGTAACATTCATCGTCGGAATTTAGCTCCGCTTTACAGTGGATCCGATCTGTATGACGTTCGTTCCGCACATGCTAGATCCACATTTTTTGGCGTAACTTTAGGTTCCGATGACATTAACGTCCGTCGTTCATGATTAAATGGCGAGAAACTTATCGTTCACGCAACAAATCGCAGTGGTTATGGTCACGGTCACGTGTTCTGTGCTGCTAGTGGCGGTTGCGTTCCTTACAGGTGTGCAATCCGCTGGAGAAGATGAGTGTGTTTGTGTGTGAAATTAAGGGTGTAAAATCTTACCATACCTCTGTCTGGATCACAGAAGAACATCCATCAAAGAGGTGAAAGGCACATTCTTGAGGGTGATGATCCATTGTCTGTATGTTTGGCAGAGAATTGAAGGAAGAAGACTACTTAAATTGTCAATTTTAGAAACCATAGGGTGTAAAAAGAAAGGGTATAAACGTCTCACATTCAAACTAACAGGAAGATGATGTCATTAGACTGCAGGGTCCAAAACTGATGCAATTGGTAAGGCAGCAAATATTTGAAAATAGGGGGTAAGAGTGTCAACACCTTCAATTGCCAGGGGGTAAAACTGCAGTTTACTCGTGATTAAATTACAATATAGTCTATTTTTTGATAAATGGAGGACGTTCAACTTGTTTGATTCATGTCAACCCATTTGACTGACCTGAAAGCTATCCATTGATTTTTGATTTGAATATCTGTTCATATTTCAGGGATGAAGTGGTGATGAAAACTGCAATTGGTGTTCTTGGAGATTTAGCTGATACTCTTGGAAGTAATGCTGGGTCGTTAATTCAACAATCTCTTTCAAGCAAAGATTTTCTGAATGAGTGTTTGTCTTCAGATGATCATTTGATCAAGGAATCTGCTGAGTGGGCCAAACTGGCCATCAGTCGGGCCATTTCTGTTTAAGGCTCTGTCTGTTGGTACATACTCTTTTTTTCCTTTTCATGTAGAAGTCCGTGCATGCATATGGTCGAGTCGGGGTCAGGGTTAAAGTCCAAAATTGCATTCAACGGTCGGGTCAGGTCAGGTCAAGTCAAGCTGGTATGCACTTGCATCATGGGAGTTTCGGGTGATCAACTTGTCACCCGGTGCGAAATAGTATTATTTCTGGAAATCAGGGCTGGAGTCGAGTCTGATTCAACATGTTATCCTAGTGGTGGCATGTAGTGGCTTTGGTCATCGGGGTATAGGTCACAAAGAACACATCATGGGTGGATGTCCGGTTGTGGGGGGGGGGGGGGGGGGGGGGGGGGTAGCACACATTTTAGGCACACATTGCATTTTGCATCATACATTTTTTGTTCTTTTTCATTCATACCATCTTTTTAAAATCTTTTTATTTTTAGGGTGTCGGTTTTGAGTCTTGCATTAGTCGTTCTTGTGTGTGTGTGTGTGTCGCATACATTCGAGAAGTTGAAAAGAGTTTTTGCATTGTCTGTTTTCATCAGTAGGTTTTCCGTTTCAAGTTATTGAAATACAATGGATTCATGAAAGAAAAAGGTTGAAGCATATATGTTTTGAAAAGTGTAAATCCTATTTTGATTCCCAAATTGTAGTAAATTGGCATTTTATAGAGAAAATGTCACACCTTGTGATGAAATGTGTGTGGGAATAGAGGATTTTTATTAAGGTTGGTTGTTGCTTGGTAGGAGATGGATTACTTTTTTGTAATTTTGGGCTATGGTATTTTTATTATTTTGCTATCAAGTGAAACATTACAACAACCTCATATGGATTTGTGTGAATGCCAAAGTTTATTTGTATTGGTTTCTTTCGAGTTTATGTATCTTTTCCTATGATTAGTCTTTTGTTCTTGTTTGTGTCGACAAGAAACTGCCGCTAAGCAATTAGGCCATGCGGTATGGGGTACGTCCTCAAGCCGTCAAAGACCGGTGCCGCTAGCACACCCCCCCCCTCTCTCCGTCAATATGAAGATGTTTGAGACGGGCAGAAAAAGACAAAATATGTGGGGACCGAGATGTGTTATGACCGTTGAAATTAAAAAAATTAAATTCAACTTTTAATTTAAAAACCAACGTCTATTTTTAAAATAAATACCAAGTTCACTTCCACTTTTATAAATCCTCACCTCTTTTACACCATTTTTCACAACTTTTCACCCAATACAATCTCATATCTCTCTCATATTTTATAAACCTTCTTCCCTTTTTTATAAAAAGTCAACATTTTTTATACTATTTTTTACCCACTACCACCCCATCTCTCTCTTAAAAATTACCATGGCTTCACCTTCTTCCATTTCTTCATCTACGTGGTATTCATCATCTTCGGAAGAGAATGACGCATTTATGGAAAACATGATTATGAACGCGGCTCAGGTCTTCATGGCAGGTGATGAAGCGTCGTCCCAACGGCTAACTAGATGAGCAAAATTAAACTGAGACCAAGAAGGTACTTTACTATTTTTTCCATATGTTTTATATAGATTTGAAAATGTATTTTATAATTAATTTAATTTATTTTTCGTTTTAAATATATAGCCGCCCACGATAAACTAGTAGCCGATTATTTTGCCGACGAACCCGTGTACACAGACGAGATGTTTCGCCTGTCACACCCCGACCACGTATAACATACAAAACGTGGCGGAAAACGTCGGGGAGTGTTGTAACAGAATTAATTGTTTCATAACCATGGCATACAAAGTTGTATTTTATTTATTAAACAAGAGTTTCATTGTTTTAAACAGGAAATAAAGAGTTCGGAACATAATTAAACTAAGTCTATCTTCGTTTTATGTCTCTAAGGCACAGGTCCGCCCTAGTGTCACGATCATCGTCCTACGCAAAAGCTCCTGAACATAGATGTGAAAATAGGTACATCAGCATAAAAATGCCTGTGAGATACATAGGTTTTGTAAAAATAGGATTCTTGACTTATAAGTTTAGAAAAAGTTGTTTAGCAAAAGTCAGTCATGAACCTTGTAAATTGTTTTGTTTTGTAAATCATTTAAAAAGCGATAAGATCGAATGATATGTATAAATAAAAGAATAATGTGTGGTTAAATGTATAACCAAGTAAAATGAGTTGTATAAAGTAAATTGTTTGTAAACCAAAGTCTTGTGAAACTCGTGTTACTTGTGTAAAATGTATAAGTCCAAATTGAATGATTTAAATAACGCTATGATATGTAATATAATACAAACACTTATATATAGGAAGTACCAGCGACGTATCCACCATGCTTGTATCATATTACTCACATCTCGTTACTTAAGTCACTTAAACAAACCACCAATGTATAAAGTCTATGTTTAAACCAATAGTCAAAAGTCCTTGTATAAGCCATGTCAAATGTTTATAAGTCCAAAAGTAGTCAAGTAATGCGTAACAAATGTTATGTATTGTAAGTAAAGTATTGTCACATAATCCAAATGTAGAAATGTACAAAACAAAGTATTTTGAATATATCAAAAAGTTATGTTTTGCAAAGTAATGCATGTTACGTTGATACAAACATTTATGTGGTAAGTTAACGCATACATTCAAGCCTTGAGACAGTCGGATAACCCTTTCAGTCAAGGTTATCAAAAGAAATGTTTTCGGATTCAGTCATTCCTTACATCCAAAAGAAACCCGGGATGTCAGGAATGGGATTTGTCAAGTCCTATGGTACCAGTACTTACTACCGAGCGGCGTAGCTAATGTTAATGAACGTATAATAGTCTCGTTTGTGCAAACCAAATGTTATAGCAGTTGTATTCATGTCATATGAAAACAATGTACTAAGTATGCTTAGTTAACATACAAAGCAGAAAAGTCATGTAAATCAATGTGCTAGCATGCTATCAGTCAACATACATAGCAGAAATGTAATGTAAAACAATGTACTAAGTATGCACACAATGAACATACATAGCATGAAATGTAATGTAAAACGATGTACTAAGTACGCACACAATGGGCATACATAGCATGAAATGTAATGAAATCATGTACTATAATGTACTAACAAACATAGCATGTATATGATGTGAAAACAGGAAAGCATGAAAGTAACAAGTAGGCACGTGTGTTTCACCCCAAAACAGTTTGGAAACAGTAAAAGAGGGGTCTATGTACTCACTTGAGATTGCTCAGTAGTTCTTGAGTGACAACCAAACAATGCTAGAGATCACGGATATCAAACGGCACCTAATATAGGTAACTATGTTAATAAACCGGACCTAGATCGGAGGATTTAGATAGAATGAGGGTTCGTAAACCAAACGAGTATGGAGACTCGTGTCATATGGTTTAACAAATCCTACATGCTAAATGAAACCTAACCTAAGTGCTTACGACCCATTACGACCCGTTTAGGTAGCTTATGCTACTTTAACGCGTCGTTCGCGTGAAACGCGTTCGGACCGCCTAACTAGTCCTATGACAAGTGTTATATGCCTAAACATGTTACATAATCAGTTATGTGACAAAAGTTTAGGTTATATATGATTAATTACCAATTATACATGAAAAGGGAATTCTGGTAATTTACCTAAGGCATATAAACTACCTATCATACAACTATTCAAACGAAGCGACCATAGGGTATAACCTCAGAAGGTTATTCCCTACCTACTATGGTCACCTAATGTATTTGGTCGGATCCTAATGATCGACCAAATGGGTCGGGTTCGAAGGTATAAGCGATTTATCAGAGCGCTTACCCTACGACCCTAGACAACGTGGTAATCAGTAGGCATAGTCCCAAGGGACTATAACCAACGTGATTACACTCACGTTGCGAAGTTCAAACGAACTTCGCATTGACCATAAACTGGTCAACGCAGAAAGTCAAACAAAGTTTGACTTTCAGACTCGAAAAGACTCGAAAAGCAATAAAAGAACGAAAGAATACTTACGAAGGGTCCCCGAATGCTAATTTCGATTCAAGTAACTCAGGTATGAAACAATGGTTTCAACTTAGAGTTTCTCAAATCAAAATTCTAGTGGGTTTTGCAATGGCATGGGGGGGGGTATTTATAGTTTTCGGTGAGCCGTTAAGATCGTTTCTTGTTAACCGTGCTTTGATCTTGGCCATACACCTTAAGATAGTGGTTTTTGAAAACCATTTGAGCCCCTAGTATTGCCCAAAACCATGTGCACAAGAGGAATGGACCAGATCCAATGTTTCTGCAAGTTTCTGCTGTCTGGGGACCTGACGCGGGCCGTGTAAGGGTGCACACAAACCTTACGCGGGCCGCATGGCCTGTCTGATCAGCAAACATCTTTCAGAAATGACAGTTTTGGTCCCTGTTGTGTATTCAGCCCATTTCCGACGCGTTTAAGGCCCGTTAACCCCATTTTAAAGCTCTAAAATGAAGTTAAAGTATAGGGAACTTAAAATGTGCTCAAAAATATCTCGGATGTCGGTTCGTTTGGCCGTACGATCGCGATGTTCGCTTAATTACGACGGAATGCGCATAAGCGCGAAAAACGAACCAAATGACGCGACAAATGGATTTTTCTTATGCCAAACACTAAAATAAAATATTTTAGTGCTTACATAAATTTTTGGATGTCCGGATGTATTCAGAACGTAAGTTATGCGCGAAAATGCAAACTTGTGCACTTTTTGACGCTTTTAGTCCCTGAATGACCCAAAAGTTTATTTTAGCATACCGAACCCCTCAAAGCCTATTTCCAAGCTATGTAAAGGATGTTTATGGTATGTTTAACTTATGGTCATGTTCTGGAATGTTCGTTAAGGTTCAAATTGGCATACTTTCGCAGTTTGTCAAGTTTAGTCCCTGTAAGCGAATTAACTTGTTTTTGCCATACCAAAGCCTTCAAAACTTATTTCTAAGTTATGTAAGGGTTATTTAAGGTATGTTAAGTATATGTTGATGTTCCGGAGTATTTTTCGCATTAAACTGATTACGTTTACGCATCAGTTTGCGTATAACTCTCCAGAAAGCGATGTAGAGTTTGAAATTGAATAAAAGTCAAAACATGAAAAATGTAAAACACAACCAAACAAACATTGAGATCAAATAAAATTGTTTTATTGATAATAGAAATGTTCATAAAGATTACAAGCACAGATATTACAGTCTCCCATACTTGTCGAAATTTCGTCCCGAAATTTATTTAGAGGAAACTCGTGGGAAAAGATGCGGATATTTCGCCTTCATTTGATCTTCGCGTTCCCAAGTAAACTCGGGTCCACGTTTAGCTTCCCAGCGAACTTTGACCAAAGGAATGCGCTTGCGTTTAAGCCACTTGACTTCACGTTCCATGATTTCCACAGGTTTCTCAACAAATTTCAGTGTTTTGTCAACACGAATTTCGTCAAGCGGTATGTGGAGGTTCTCATCAGCTAAACACCTCTTGAGATTGGACACGTGAAAAGTTGGATGAACATTTCCAAGTTCAGGAGGTAACTCAAGTCTATAGGCTACCTTACCGATTCTTTCGACGATCTTGAATGGTCCAACGTATCTAGGTGCAAGTTTTCCTTTCTTTCCAAATCTGATCACACCTTTCCAAGGTGAGACCTTAAGTAATACTCGATCACCGACTTGAAATTCCAAGGGCTTGCGTTTTGGGTCCGCGTAACTCTTTTGACGGCTTCCAGCTGTCTGAAGGTTATCACGAACTTTCTTGACCTTATCAGTTGTCTCTAAAATGAGGGCATGTCCAGTAAGTTGAGCCTCGCCGATCTCATTCCAGCAGACTGGTGAGCGACATTTTCGACCATAGAGAGCCTCGAAAGGAGCCATTTTGATGCTGGTGTGATAGCTGTTGTTGTAGGAGAATTCAATTAACGGAAGATGTGAATCCCAACTACCACCAAAGTCGATCACACAAGCTCTAAGCATATCCTCCAAAGTCTGGATTGTTCTTTCAGATTGACCATCCGTTTGTGGATGATAAGCCGTGCTCAGATTAAGTTGGGTCCCCATAGCAGATTGCATGGTTCTCCAAAAATGAGAAGTGAAACGAGCATCTCTGTCAGAAATGATGTTCAAAGGAACACCATGTCGAGCTACAATTTCATCCACATAGATTTTTGCAAGTCTGTCAGCAGGAAAGTCCTCACGGATTGGCAAGAAATGTGCTGACTTAGTAAGACGATCAACGACTACCCAGATGGCATCATGACCTTTCTTGGTGCGTGGAAGTTTGGTAACAAGATCCATAGTAATGTTTTCCCATTTCCAAACTGGGATCTCTGGTTGCACCAATAAACCCGAAGGACGCTGATGTTCAGCCTTAACCTTAAGACAAGTAAGGCATTTTGATACGTATAAGGCAATGTCTTTCTTCATACCAGGCCACCAATAGTGAATACGAAGATCCTTATACATCTTATCTGAGCCAGGATGAATAGAATTGCGAGACTTATGGGCTTCATCCATAAGCAAGGTGCGAAGGTTATCTAGGCTTGGGACCCACAAACGGTCCATGAAGTAATACGATCCATTGTCCTTCAGTTCCAGATCAGGTGTTATGTGATAGGGAAATTCCTTATCCATCAAACCCTGTGAAACACAAGATTGTTGAGCCTGAGAAATGCGGGCTTGGATATCAGATCGAGCTTGAATAACAGATTGAACATGTACACAATGAAGCTTAGTACGTTCCTTACGACTCAATGCATCGGCTACGACATTCGCCTTACCAGGATGGTAGCGAATTTCGCAGTCATAGTCGTTTAAAAGCTCAACCCAACGTCGTTGCCTCATGTTGAGTTCTTTCTGATTGAAGATATGTTGAAGACTTTTGTGGTCTGTGAAAACCACACATTTTGTACTGTACAAATAGTGTCTCCAGATCTTGAGAGCGAAAACAACTGCACCCAACTCAAGATCATGAGTGGTGTAGTTCTTCTCATGTATCTTCAACTGCCTTGATGCATATGCTATGACTTTGTTCCTTTGCATCAGAACACAGCCAAGACCCAATTTAGATGCATCGCAATAAACAACGAAATCATCATTGCCCTCAGGCAAAGTCAGAACAGGCGCATCACAAAGTTTCTGCTTCAAGTGTTGAAAAGCTTCCTCTTGTTTGTATCCCCAATCAAAGGGCTTGTTCTTCTGAGTTAGAGCAGTTAGAGGAACTGCAATCTTTGAGAAGTTCTCAATGAAGCGGCGATAATAACCCGCCAGACCAAGAAAAGAACGCACTTCAGTAGGAGTAGTAGGCGTATCCCAATCCTTAATCGCACTGATCTTGGAGGGATCTACATGAATACCTTGTTCGTTGACAACATGTCCTAAAAATTGAACTTCTTTAAGCCAAAATTCGCACTTGGAGAATTTGGCGAAAAGTTGCTCCTTCTTTAGGAGTTCTAAAGTAAGACGAAGATGTTGCTCGTGATCAGCTCGCGTCTTAGAATAAATCAAGATGTCGTCAATAAAAACAATGACGAACTGATCCAAATAAGGCTTGCAGACCCTATTCATTAAGTCCATGAAAACAGCAGGAGCATTAGTCAAACCGAATGGCATGACTGTGAACTCATAATGTCCATAACGCGTACGGAACGCTGTCTTGGGAATATCTTCTTCATGCACCCGAAGTTGATGATATCCAGATCGCAGATCAATCTTTGAGAAATAAGAAGCACCTTGTAACTGATCAAAGAGTTCGTCTATGCGAGGTAGGGGATATCGATTCTTGATGGTAAGCTTGTTAAGCTCACGATAGTCGATACACATCCTAAAAGATCCATCCTTCTTCTTGACAAAGAGAACGGGAGCACCCCAAGGTGAAAAGCTAGGACGGATAAAACCTTTGTCAGAGAGTTCCTGAAGCTGATTAGACAACTCTTGCATCTCAGACGGTGCAAGACGATATGGAGCTCTGGCAATGGGATTTGCTCCAGGTACGAGATCAATACGGAACTCGACTTGGCGTGCTGGAGGTAGACCAGGTAAGTCTTCAGGGAATACTTCAGAATAATCCCGAACGACAGGAATATCTGAAATAGACTTACCCTTGCCTTTATCTGCTGTAACATGTGCTAAGAAGGCCACATAGTTCTTCCGCAGATATTTCCGAGCTTTAAAACAAGACATGAGCTTGAGGCCACCAGACGGTTTCTCACCTTGAACCTGTAGGATCTCACCTGTCGGAAGCGGCATACGAACGATCTTCTCGAAACAGACTACCTCTGCGTGATGCTTAGATAACCAATCCATACCCACTATAACGTCGAAGCTTCCAAGTTGCATTGGCGTGAGGTCAATAGGAAAAAGATGGTCGTTAAGGTTTAACTGGCAGTTGCGAAGAACAGAATCAAGAACAATGGGTTCACCGCTAGCAACTTCTACTATCAAAGGTTTACCTAGTTTCGTTCTAGACACGCGAAGCATTTGCTCAAAAGACAATGACACAAAACTCTTATCGGCACCCGAATCAAAGAGAACAGATGCAGGCTGATTATTAATAAAGAACGTACCGTTCACCACTTCATTGTCTGCCTGCGCCTCTTGGGCATTCATGTTGAAGACTCGACCTCGAGCCGGAGCCTGATTCTGATTCTGGTTAGCTAGTCTTGGGCACCGGTTCCTGTAGTGGGTCAGATCCCCACAATTGTAGCACGAACCAGGAGGAAAATGAGGTCGTGCAGCTTGAACTTGTTGCTGAGCAACTTGTTGGGCTTGGTTCTGAACTGCCTGGTTCTGAACTGCCTGGTTCTGGTTAACAGGAATGCGGAAGGTGGCAGCAAGATGACCATTTCTCCCACAGTTAGTGCATTGACGACATTGGAGATGTGGTAGGTGATGGCCGTTACACCTGTTGCACAAAGGTGCATTGCCAAAATAAGGCTTCTTGGCGGGTGGTTGCGCAGGCTGATTTGGTGCAGCTTGGGCCTGTGCAGTAACGGCATAGTTTTGGGAAGCCTTTCGCTTCCTTGAACCCTTTGAGGAACCAGAATTCTTCCCATTCTTGTTTTGACCTTTCTTGCTATCCTCCTTGTCAGATGCCTGCTTCTTACCCTTGTCACCCTTTTTATGTAGCTTTCCCTTTCGAACTTGCGACTCAGTCAATGTCGCTGATAACTCGATCGCCTGACGGAGTGTGGCAGGGTTGCTACCAGTAATGATGTCTTGTACTGAGTCAGGTAGGCCGTCGATGTACCTTTCGATAGCCTTGTCGAGTGGGGTAACCATTGTCGGGCAAAGCAGACTCAACTCCTCAAACCTATCAGTATATGCCCTGTGCTCGCCACTATTTTGTTTCAAGTCCTCAAACTCTTTCTCCAACGCTCGCTGTTCATGACGAGGACATAATTCCCTCATCATAAGGGCCCTAAGTTCAGCCCAAGTTTGGGCTAGAGTAACTTCTGCACCACGGTCTCTCATAACCCCATTCCACCATGTGAGAGCCCTCTTCTGAAACACACTCGAAGAAAACTCGACCTTGCGATTGTCAGGACACTGCACGTGGCGAAAAGTATTCTCAATGCTCTCGAACCATTGAAGAAGCCCAGTCGCTCCTTCAGAACCACTAAACTTGAGTGGTTTAGCCGAGTTAAAAGTCTTGAAATTGCATGGACCATTGTTATTGTTGTTGGCTTGGTTCCATTGAGCATAGAGATTTGGGAATTGAGCAGCCATCTGCTGCGCAATAATTTCTGCCAGTTCGGCAGTCGCTATCTGGTTCTCGCGTCGAGGAGGCATTCTAAAAGAGGAAAATCATGAAAGGAAACGAGTGAGATGATTGAATGAAGAGAATGAGATGAAACAAAATCAACAAAAGCAAAGATGGTGGTCATTCGTCCGCATTACCAAGCAAACAAATGACACACAGTGACTAATCAAAGTAAATGGGTCAAAAATAATGTATCGCGAATACATGCTCGCCTATAAGTGAACACTCATCCCAAGAATTCCCAGGTAAGCACAACTGGTCTCGTGTCTGATGAGATATATACGAAGTGCTTGCCTAGACAAAAAACCCAGGATACAGGCATTCACCCTTCCAGTTTGCACGTGTTCACATTATTTAAAACCCAAAACTTTGACGAGATTTTGAAAATTCAAAGGCATAAAGCCAAAAATTTTAGTTAAACTGGAAGGGTTCAAAACCTTACAAAAGAGGGTTCAAAACCATGTAATAAATCATTCAAAAACAGATGATTGTTTTTCAAAAATCATTTCGGAAAAATTTGGTTCTTGTTTTGATAATCACCTAAGGATAGGTGATGTACATGTTTTAAGATCTAAACACAAGATAACTTGTGTTAGGGTCCTAGAAAAGTTATAGTCTAGGTCAAAGAATTACTAATAACCTAATTCCCTATAACCATTGGCTCTGATACCAACTCTTCTGTCACACCCCGACCACGTATAACATACAAAACGTGGCGGAAAACGTCGGGGAGTGTTGTAACAGAATTAATTGTTTCATAACCATGGCATACAAAGTTGTATTTTATTTATTAAACAAGAGTTTCATTGTTTTAAACAGGAAATAAAGAGTTCGGAACATAATTAAACAAAGTCTATCTTCGTTTTATGTCTCTAAGGCACAGGTCCGCTCTAGTGTCACGATCATCGTCCTATGCAAAAGCTCCTGAAAACACATGTGAAAATAGGTACGTCTGCATAAAAATGCCTGTGAGATACATAGGTTTTGTAAAAATAGGATTCTTGACTTATAAGTTTAGAAAAAGTTGTTTAGCAAAAGTCAGCCATGAACCTTGTAAATTGTTTTGTTTTGTAAATCATTTAAAAAGCGATAAGATCGAATGATATGTATAAATAAAAGAATAATGTGTGGTTAAATGTATAACCAAGTAAAATGAGTTGTATAAAGTAAATTGTTTGTAAACCAAAGTCTTGTGAAACTCGTGTTACTTGTGTAAAATGTATAAGTCCAAATTGAATGATTTAAATAACGCTATGATATGTAATATAATACAAACACTTATATATAGGAAGTACCAGCGACGTATCCACCATGCTTGTATCATATTACTCACATCTCGTTACTTAAGTCACTTAAACAAACCACCAATGTATAAAGTCTATGTTTAAACCAATAGTCAAAAGTCCTTGTATAAGCCATGTCAAAGGTTTATAAGTCCAAAAGTAGTCAAGTAATGCGTAACAAATGTTATGTATTGTAAGTAAAGTATTGTCACATAATCCAAATGTAGAAATGTACAAAACAAAGTATTTTGAATATATCAAAAAGTTATGTTTTGCAAAGTAATGCATGTTACGTTGATACAAACATTTATGTGGTAAGTTAACGCATACATTCAAGCCTTGAGACAGTCGGATAACCCTTTCAGTCAAGGTTATCAAAAGAAATGTTTTCGGATTCAGTCATTCCTTACATCCAAACAAACCCGGGATGTCAGGAATGGGATTTGTCAAGTCCTATGGTACCAGTACTTACTACCGAGCGGCGTAGCTAATGTTAATGAACGTATAATAGTCTCGTTTGTGCAAACCAAATGTTATAGCAGTTGTATTCATGTCATATGAAAACAATGTACTAAGTATGCTTAGTTAACATACAAAGCAGAAAAGTCATGTAAATCAATGTGCTAGCATGCTATCAGTCAACATACATAGCAGAAATGTAATGTAAAACAATGTACTAAGTATGCACACAATGGACATACATAGCATGAAATGTAATGTAAAACGATGTACTAAGTACGCACACAATGGGCATACATAGCATGAAATGTAATGAAATCATGTACTATAATGTACTAACAAACATAGCAGGTATATGATGTGAAAACAGGAAAGCATGAAAGTAACAAGTAGGCACGTGTGTTTCACCCCAAAACAGTTTGGAAACAGTAAAAGAGGGGTCTATGTACTCACTTGAGATTGCTCAGTAGTTCTTGAGTGACAACCAAACAATGCTAGAGATCACGGATATCAAACGGCACCTAATATAGGTAACTATGTTAATAAACCGAACCTAGATCGGAGGATTTAGATAGAATGAGGGTTCGTAAACCAAACGAGTATGGAGACTCGTGTCATATGGTTTAACAAATCCTACATGCTAAATGAAACCTAATCTAAGTGCTTACGACCCATTACGACCCGTTTAGGTAGCTTATGCTACTTTAACGCGTCGTTCGCGTGAAACGCGTTCGGACCGCCTAACTAGTCCTATGACAAGTGTTATATGCCTAAACATGTTACATAATCAGTTATGTGACAAAAGCTTAGGTTATATATGCTTAATTACCAATTATACATGAAAAGGGTATTCTGGTAATTTACCTAAGGCATATAAACTACCTATCATACAACTATTCAAACGAAGCGACCATAGGGTATAACCTCGGAAGGTTATTCCCTACCTACTATGGTCACCTAATGTATTTGGTCGGATCCTAATGATCGACCAAATGGGTCGGGTTCGAAGGTATAAGCGATTTATCAGATCGCTTACCCTACGACCCTAGACAACGTGGTAATCAGTAGGCATAGTCCCAAGGGACTATAACCAACGTGATTACACTCACGTTGCGAAGTTCAAACGAACTTCGCATTGACCATAAACTGGTCAACGCAGAAAGTCAAACAAAGTTTGACTTTCAGACTCGAAAAGACTCGAAAAACAATAAAAGAATGAAAGAATACTTACGAAGGGTCCCCGAATGCTAATTTCGATTCAAGTAACTCAGGTATGAAACAATGGTTTCAACTTAGAGTTTCTCAAATCAAAATTCTAGTAGGTTTTGCAATGGCATGGGGGGGTATTTATAGTTTTCGGTGAGCCGTTAAGATCGTTTCTTGTTAACCGTGCTTTGATCTTGGCCATACACCTTAAGATAGTGGTTTTTGAAAACCATTTGAGCCCCTAGTATTGCCCAAAACCATGTGCACAAGAGGAATGGACCAGATCCAATGTTTCTGCAAGTTTCTGCTGTCTGGGGACCTGACGCGGGCCGTGTAAGGGTGCACACAAACCTTACGCGGGCCGCATGGCCTGTCTGATCAGCAAACATCTTTCAGAAATGACAGTTTTGGTCCCTGTTGTGTATTCAGCCCATTTCCGACGCGTTTAAGGCCCGTTAACCCCATTTTAAAGCTCTAAAATGAAGTTAACGTATAGGGAACTTAAAATGTGCTAAAAAATATCTCGGATGTCGGTTCGTTTGGCCGTACGATCGCGATGTTCGCTTAATTACGACGGAATGCGCATAAGCGCGAAAAACGAACCAAATGACGCGACGAATGGATTTTTCTTATGCCAAACACTAAAATAAAATATTTTAGTGCTTACATAAATTTTTGTATGTCCGGATGTATTCAGAACGTAAGTTATGCGCGAAAATGCAAACTTGTGCACTTTTTGACGCTTTTAGTCCCTGAATGACCCAAAAGTTTATTTTAGCATACCGAACCCCTCAAAGCCTATTTCCAAGCTATGTAAAGGATGTTTATGGTATTTTTAACTTATGGTCATGTTCCGGAATGTTCGTTACAGTTCAAATTGGCATACTTTCACAGTTTGTCAAGTTTAGTCCCTGTAAGCGAATTAACTTGTTTTTGCCATACCAAAGCCTTCAAAACTTATTTCTAAGTTATGTAAGGGTTATTTAAGGTATGTTAAGTATATGTTGATTTTCCGGAGTATTTTTCGCATTAAAATGATTATGTTTACGCATCAGTTTGCGTATAAGAGCCCCGCTTGCGGTCTGCTCATATAATGTAATATATGTGTGGGCGCTCGGGGGGCAAAAGCAAAAGTGCACTAATTTTTAACGTTATTTTACTAATTTCGTGAAAATAATGTTAAAAAGAGGGGATCGTTAATCAGGCATCATGTGGTGGCGTTGATAGCCGAAAGACAAGGGGGTACATGCACCAATTGGCGTTTGTCTCAATTGCTGAGTGTTGTGTGCCTTATGTCCAAGGCTTGATGCAAAACCACAATCGAGCCGGGGGTCTCATTGGAAGCAGCCTCTCTATTCCTACGGGGTAGAGGTAAGGCTGTCTACATCCCACCCTCCTCAGACCCTACCTTAGCTTTGCTATAGGTGGGATATACTGAGTACGATGATGATGATGATGATGATCAGTTTGCGTATAACTCTCAGAAAGCGATGTAGAGTTTGAAATTGAATAAAAGTCAAAACATGAAAAATGTAAAACACAACCAAACAAACATTGAGATCAAATAACATTGTTTTATTGATAATAGAACTGTTCATAATGATTACAAGCACAGATGTTACAGTCTCCCATACTTGTGGAAATTTCATCCCGAAATTTATTTAGAGGAAACTCGTGGGAAAAGATGCGGATATTTCGCCTTCATTTGATCTTCGCGTTCCCAAGTAAACTCGGGTCCACGTTTAGCTTCCCAGCGAACTTTGACCAAAGGAATGCGCTTGCGTTTAAGCCACTTGACTTCACGTTCCATGATTTCCACAGGTTTCTCAACAAATTTCAGTGTTTTGTCAACACGAATTTCGTCAAGCGGTATGTGGAGGTTCTCATCAGCTAAACACCTCTTGAGATTGGACACGTGAAAGGTTGGATGAACATTTCCAAGTTCAGGAGGTAACTCAAGTCTATAGGCTACCTTACCGATTCTTTCGACGATCTTGAATGGTCCAACGTATCTAGGTGCAAGTTTTCCTTTCTTTCCAAATCTGATCACACCTTTCCAAGGTGAGACCTTAAGTAATACTCGATCATCGACTTGAAATTCCAAGGGCTTGCGTTTTGGGTCCGCGTAACTCTTTTGACGGCTTCTAGCTGTCTGAAGGTTATCACGAACTTTCTTGACCTTATCAGTTGTCTCTAAAATGAGGGCAGGTCCAGTAAGTTGAGCCTCGCCGATCTCATTCCAGCAGACTGGTGAACGACATTTTCGACCATAGAGAGCCTCGAAAGGAGCCATTTTGATGCTGGTGTGATAGCTGTTGTTGTAGGAGAATTCAATTAACGGAAGATGTGAATCCCAACTACCACCAAAGTCGATCACACAAGCTCTAAGCATATCCTCCAGAGTCTGGATTGTTCTTTTAGATTGACCATCCGTTTGTGGATGAGAAGCCGTGCTCAGATTAAGTTGGGTCTCCATAGCAGATTGCATGGTTCTCCAAAAATGAGAAGTGAAACGAGCATCTCTGTCAGAAATGATGTTCAAAGGAACACCATGTCGAGCTACAATTTCACCCACATAGATTTTTGCAAGTCTGTCAGCAGGAAAGTCCTCATGGATTGGCAAGAAATGTGCTGACTTAGTAAGACGATCAACGACTACCCAGATGGCATCATGACCTTTCTTGGTGCGTGGAAGTTTGGTAACAAGATCCATAGTAATGTTTTCCCATTTCCAAACTGGGATCTCTGGTTGCACCAATAAACCCGAAGGACGCTGATGTTCAGCCTTAACCTTAAGACAAGTAAGGCATTTTGATACGTATAAGGCAATGTCTTTCTTCATACCAGGCCACCAATAGTGAATACGGAGATCCTTATACATCTTATCTGATCCAGGATGAATAGAATAGCGAGACTTATGGGCTTCGTCCATAAGCAAGGTGCGAAGATTATCTAGGCTTGGGACCCACAAACGGTCCATGAAGTAATACGATCCATTGTCCTTCAGTTCCAGATCAGGTGTTATGTGATAGGGAAATTCCTTATCCATCAAACCCTGTGAAACACAAGATTGTTGAGCTTGAGAAATGCGGGCTTGGATATCAGATCGAGCTTGAATAACAGATTGAACACGTACACCATGAAGCTTAGTACGTTCCTTACGACTCAATGCATCGGCTACAATGAAGCGATGTAGAGTTTGAAATTGAATAAAAGTCAAAACATGAAAAATGTAAAACACAACCAAACAAACATTGAGATCAAATAACATTGTTTTATTGATAATAGAACTGTTCATAATGATTACAAGCACAGATGTTACATCGCCGTCGGTTCCGCATGAGTCGTCGACTTTTTTTACGTATCGCAGGCGACATGGCCCAGTCTGATCCGTTTTTTACACTGCGAAACGACGCTCGGGGGCATAGGGGTTTCAGTAATTTACAAAAATGTACGTCGGCCATTCGCTAACTGGCATACGGTTACGCACCCGATGCATTAGACGAGTATTTAAGGATGTCCGAAAGAACCGCACGTCTATGTTTGCACAAGTTTTGCGAATGAGTTGTCAAATTATATAGCAAGATATACCTGCGGGGACCGAACGCAAACGACGTTCAAAAATTATATCAAGCACACGAACAGAGACATGGTTTCCCAGTAATGCTCGGGAGCATTGATTGCATGCATTGGCCGTGGCAGAACTGCCCAGTTGCCTGGCAAGGTCAGTATACTAGGGGAGATCATGGACATTCGACTATTATTCTAGAGGCTGTTGCATCACAGGATCTCTGGATATGGCATGCTTTTTTTGGTCTACCTGGTTCGCTCAATGACCTTAACATCATGTATCAGTCACAAATATTTGACGATGTAGTGGCGGGAACAGGTCCAGACACCAGTTTTACGGTTTTCGGGTGGAATACAGGCGAGGTTACTACCTAGCAGATGGAATATACCCAACGTACTCGACAATCGTTAAAACTATTCCGCACCCGACAGACGAAAAAAGAAAAAAAATTGCGAAGTATCAAGAGGGTGCGAGAAAAGATATTGATCGAGCTTTTGGTGTTCTACAAAAAAATGACATATCATTGAACATCCAGCACGTTCGGCTACACCAAAGAGGTTACGACACATTATGTACGCTTGTATCATCCTTCATAACATGGTCATTGAAGACGAAGGTAGAGCGATATGGAAGTACGACGAAAACGCGTCTACCGGAAATTCTGTTCCAGTTAGTGGGGAACAACAAGATTTGAACATGTTCGCTCTACGTAACGAGTACACACATCATAACCTACAAGCGGACTTGGTGGAGTACATTTGGAACAACGCTCAAAACGAACCAAACGACCACATGCAGGACGAAGGCTACTAGCTTTTTTTAATATATTAGGATTTTTTTTAAGTTTATGTTTTTTTTAGTCTATGTTCTTTTTGGTCTATGTTTTTTTTTAGTCTATTTTTTTTAAGTCTATGTTTTTTTAAGTTTATGTTTTTTTTAAGTTTATGTAATTTTTTTAATATTAATGAAAACATTTTGTTAATTTATTTGTTAAATGTTAAAAAAAGTAAAAGATTAAAAAAATAAAAAATATAAAAGTGGTGGGGTAGGATCATCTAGAACCATCCTCCCATTTCCACTAGTTTTGTGGGATGGACCATCCTTGGGAGGATTATGATGTGGTGCCTACGTGGCGGATCATCTTCCAAAGGAGGATGAGCACCATACCATGTAGCCTTAGTTTATGAGTTGCATAATATGTTCAATTTACTCCGACTTTTTATGCGTTACTTATAAGGGTGGAGATACAATAGGAAGTTTATTTGGCTAAGAAGGCTAGGAAGTGATCTTGACCATCCATTTAGTTAATCAAGGGCTAAGATTAAATGATGAAAATTAAATGGAAGAAAAGAGGCGTGTAAGTTTGTTTAGGGGCATTCTAGTCAATCCAATGCAATAGTTTCTCTCTCCTCCAATTCCACCCCCCATTTTTTAAAAGTTAATAACTCTTTCATACGACATTATTTTTTTTATAAAAATTGCACCAAAAAAACGAGCGTTTTTTTATCTTTAAAACGAGTATACTATTGCTATATTTTCGATTTTTTTTTGAAAACCCAGTTGCGTAAAACGCAATGGAAAAAAACCCAGTTGTGTAAAACGCAATGGAAAAAAAAACCCTAAAAAATGACATTTTTCTAAAACGCAATGCACAAAAAACACAAAGAAATGTCTTATTTGTAAAACGCAATGGACAAAAAAACCAAAAAAAGTGGGTTTTTTCATTGTTTTGTAAAACGCAATGGATAAAAAGTGTGTTTTTTTCAATATTTTGTAAAACGCAATGAACAAAAAAACCCCAAAAGTGGGTTTTTTCATTCTTTTGTAAAACGCAATTGACAAAAAGTGTGTTTTTTTTTTCATTTTTTGTAAAACTTAATGGATAAAAAGTGTGTTTTTTTCATTATTTTGTAAAACGCAATGGACAAATAACACACAAAAATGTGTTTTTTCATACTTTTGTTAAACGCAATGGATAAAAAAATGTGTTTTTTCATTATTTTGTAAAACGCAATGAATAAAAAATTGCGTTTTTTATTATTTTGTAAAACGCAATGGACAAAAAACACCAAAAAGTATGTTTTTTCATTCTTCTGTAAAACGCAATGGATAAAAAACTGTGTTTTTTTCACTATTTTGTAAAACGCAATGGACTAAAACACTACCTAAAACGGAATGGACAAATACAAACACAAAAAAAAAAAAAAAAAACGAGTTATGTTATACAAATTGCGTTGTACAAACAACTCTACAAATTGCGTTTTACGAACAACTCTACAATTGCGTTTTCCGGTAATAAGTGAATATATAACTAACGAAAGAACTTCCTAATGATATAATTATGGGATTTTTACATATATCCCCCTCCTAAGTTCCCTTATTACATATATACCCAACCCTTAAAATTAATTACATATTTCCCCTTTTCACACTAAAATTACCCATCTACCCTTACCTATTTTTGTAACTCCTTTATGCAATAAAACCCAAAATCCCTCTTTTTTTTTTTTTTTTTTTCCAGCCACCACCAAATACTAACCAGCAACCACCATCTCCACCTTCTTTCTCCTATCCAACGACCACCACTCCCACCTTCTTTATCCTATCTTCACCACTCAAAAGTCAACAACATCGATGGATGGGGATCTCGCTTCCTACAACATCCTCAAAGTCAGTCGTAATGCCAACGTGGAAGACCTAAAAAAAGCCTATTGTTATCTCGCAATGTTCTGGCATCAAGAACAAAATTGAAGCAGAGGCAAAGTTCAAGCAGACTTCTGAAGCTTATGTGTTAAGGTCCGTTCAAGTTCCGTTATCGCCACCGTCTTCATCCGCAGTGGCGGATACAAAAATTAGGTTTGAAGATATGAAAATGTAAGATTTCTTCTTCGTGTGGCTTTCTTCAGTGGCAATACGTGATGGTCAGCATAAAACAAAAATAGGATAATTTTGATATATGATGTATGTTTTATATGAAATTGTAATATATTTGATGCATTTGTGGGTTATTGGATAGGAGTTGTGAAAATAAAAGAATTAAGGAAATATGTAATTGATGGTATTAAAAAGGAGAAATATCTAAATAATCATTTAATAAGGTAATTAAGGGTAAAATAGTCATTTAATATAAGTAATTTTAATGAAAAGGGGAATATGTAATTTATATTGTTTAAGAAGGGGAAATATGTAATTAATTTTAAGGGTTGGGTATATATGTAATAAGAGAACTTAGGAGGGGGAAATATGTAAAAATCCCTATAATTATCATTATAACACTATAATAATCTTTATGCTCATCAGTAAACTATATATTAGAAAAAAGACAAAAAAAATTAAGCATTAAAGGAGAAGTGTACAGTTGGGAACGATAGCTATATTTCAATTCATAAAAAACCACAAACCTGCTATCAATACATTCAAAATATTCCTTCTTTCACCTCCTGGTGATTTCATACAACAGGGTATCAAAATAGACAAAAAAAAAATGAGTAAAACGCAACACGCTGCAAGACGACGCTGTTACTGCAATACGCTGGTGAAATCGAATCTGATGTGAACGTCGGTAGCTTCTAGAAGCGAGTGCGAACTCCGATTCTGATGATTCGGAAACTTGTTGTTGTGGTGGTGGGCGGTGGAGCGGTGGATAGTGAAATGGGTTTCAGATCTGAAAATCGCAAACATGCGGGTGAGGGTGAAAGTGGCGAGATGGTGTTGGTGGTACTGGTGGTGAGGAGGAGGTGAGAGTGGTGGCAGAGGTGAGTGGTGGTGGTGGTGGTGTAGAGGTGGCCATGGAGATGAAGAAACTGTTTCAGATCTGATCTTGATATTCTGGGTTTTTTTAGATAAGACTAATTTTTGTATTGGACTAAAATACCCTTTCCACTTGTATTTTTATTTGCCACGTGGATGGCTAAGATTACTTCCTATCCTTCCTAGCTAGATTATACTTCCTATTTGATCTTTTCCCTTACTTATAAAAGGAATTTTAAGAACTATAAAACGATAACGAGCGTCAACAATATCATACTGCCTATAATGCTGTTTTTTTCGTTTAAACAAGTTTTTGATTCTTTCCTTGTCCTAAGCATACAAAGTCTGTACACAACCTAATGAAGGCTTTTCATTGTAGTCACATGAAGCAAAAGTCTCAAAACATGACTCTTATCACCTTCACCTTTATCAAACATTTGTGCCCAAACCTATCATCCAAGATAGTTTGTTTCACATCCTTGGCTTTTGGCATTTTCAACATCCTCTCACAAAATCCGTCCAATGGAGTACATCCTCCCAAATGCTTATCTTATTTCTCCTTCACGTCGGTCGGCCTCCATTTCTGTATCAGCCAAAGACAACTCCTCTACATAAACAATAATCAATACACATCTATGAGTTATTGGACAAACACAATAATGATAAAACCTAACAAGGATGATGAACTCGTTTGGGAGAGATCAGAGAGAGATTGATCTTAAAGAGATAGCAGAGATGTCCTATAAATATAACTCGGTTTCAATTGTTAAATATAAATAAACAAATGCACCCTTTTAACTGCTATTCAACGACGCCCCAAGAGTCCCTAATCGTAATATCATTTCTTTATGCAGCAACTACAAAAATTAGTTTTCTTATACAACAAAAACATGCTAGACAAATACAAAAGCTTAAGTTTGCAACTTAATTATATGTATTTTTAACACCCCTCTCTAGTCAAGCTGCAAACATCAATTTTAGTCTTGCACACAGAGAATTATGTTGATTAAAATTCAGTTTGTTTCTAAAGATTTCTGCAATTTGATTTCTATAATCTATTATGTAGGTTTTATAACCATAACTACAATTTTGTCAGTAGATCATGTGAGATTAAATATATTAATAATGAATATTTAATCTTTTAGCCTTTATAATCATTTATATTATATTAGATCAAAATATATTAATAACCTATTAATAATTAGTTGGTAATTGTTGATGGACCATATTACCCTTATTAACTAATTGGGTTTCCTCTTGGGTGTATAAATAAGGGGATTATTAGAGAGTTTAAGGGTTAGACAAATTACACAATCAAAAAACCCTCATTAACATCAAATTCGTATCTCTCTCCCCATAACCGATTCTTCCATAGTATCGGTTTCATCACCATCATAACTTTACACCCTAAGGAGGAACCGGATCACCTTGACAAAGATGTCGAACTCAATGGCTGGATCTCTGACTGGATTCTCTACTGCTTTGAATGCTATAACAGGTATGTGATTCATGTTTTCCATTTAGTTTAAACAGAACTGATCAACATGTGGTATCAGAGCATATGTTGATAAATCAGTTCTGGTTTTGTATCCATTATTCTGGGATCATAATCTGGAAAACGGAATTTTTTGAAAGTTTATAAAAGTCAAAACTGTTTTCGAGTTTCATGAGCCGAAATAACTGTTTTCGGAAAATATGTTTGATAAATTGACTCGAAATCGTAATGGGAAAGATAATATCCAAAATCTGTTTACTAAAAGTCTAAAATTTCAGATTTCGGAACCCATAATTGTGTTTTAATTTTTTAGGGTTCATCATAATGTTCTAAGAAATCTCGAAAATTCCATAAGATTTGGAATATAATTTTGGATTAGTGGGTGTTTTACTGTTTTTGATCTGAATTTTATCTACTAAAATTTTCGAAAACTGTTAAAGAGATAATCAGTTATTATTTTCGAAATCTTTGATAAGTTTAGTTCAACATTAAAACAGGAAACATTATCCCACAATCCCAAAAATTTCGAGTTTTCAGTTATTATCACTCAACAGCTGTTAACAGACTACGACTCGAGACCAGAAGTTTACAACTCGAGACCAGAAGATTATAACTCGAGACTACAGGGTCTCGACTCGAAATCATAAGGGCTCAAAACTTCATAACTCGAGACAACAGTCTCGACTCGAGACCACTGAGTTTTCGACTAAGGGTTTCAATCTTCAGAACTCGAGACTGTGGTTGCGACTCGAGATCTCATTACTGACTCGAGATCTCATAAAATGTGATAGTCGAGACCATGGTTTCGACTCGAGACAACAGGTTGCGACTCGAGACCTCATTACTGACTCGAGATCTCATAACTCAGTCGAGACCTGACTCGAGACCCAACTCGAAACCTCATTATTTTTTAAGCTGTTTAATGTGACCTAAAAACTCAGTTTGATCCGCGCTAATAGGTGGTTTGCTATTAAATACTTGGTTTTGTTTATACTTAATTAATTAATCAGAATCAGATAATTTTTACAAAACCAAAATAGCTTAACTTGAATGTGCTTCTGATGTATTAATTCTAGCCAAAGCTGATTTAATGCATCTATTTATTGTTCAAGTATTATAAAAGCTATGTTAAGCATGCATTACAAACGTGAAATGTCTTAATTCTGGCCAAAGCTGATTTAATTCATTTATGTTTAGCATGCTTGACAAGTGCATAACTAAAGTGACTGTCTCATTTCTGGCCAAAGCTGATTTGTCACAATTACTTTGCACACATATTTAAATGATTACACTTCTGGCCAAAGCTGATTTGTCTTCGTTTAAATAGAATTTTACTAAGTCTATTATTTTGATGTTAGTAATAGACATTATCACAGCTTCATAATTAAAATGGTCATTACTTATGCCTGCCTTAGTATAACATGCCCTTAGATCACATTAGGACTTCTTTCTTAGTATCATAACTTGCTCATCTTATTTCCACTATCAGCACCCAATCAAGGGATTCCACCTTTGACTGGTGATAACTTTGCTGCATGGAAGGATGCCCTCATGCTTACACTTGGGCTGCTGGACTTTGATTATGCTCTAAGAGAGAATAAGCCAGCGGACCTTACTGCTACTAGTACTGCTGCTGAGCAGTTACTTCATGACAAGTGGACTAGGTGTAACCGCATGTCTCTCATGTTCATGAAGCAGTCCATTCATAACTCAATCAGAGGGGCCATTCCTGATTCTGAAGATGCTAAAACCTACTTGGCTTCTGTGGAGGATCAATTCAAAGGAACATCAAAAGCACACGCTAGTACTCTTATCCTCAAGCTGGTGACGACTAAGTATGATGGGAGGAGCGGCATTCGCGAACACATCATGATGATGCATGACATGGCCAATAAGTTGAAGGGCCTAGAGATGGAGATCAGTGATGGTTTTCTAGTTCACTTCATCATCACTTCGCTTCCTTCGTCCTATGAAGCGTTCAAGATCAATTACAACACTCAGAAGGACAAATGGACGATGAGTGAGCTGATCGCTATGTGCGTGCAGGAGGAAGAGCGTATGAAGATGGATCGCACTACTGATGTTGCTAACTTCACCACTTCCAGCTCAAAGAAGAGGAAGCACAATTATCAAAGAAAGGATGCTTCTAAGGTTCAAAAGCCAAATCCAACTCCTAATACAAGTGCACCTTCCAGCTCTAAGAACTCCTTAGGCAAACCCTACTGCAAGTTCTGTAAGAAAACAGGACATAAGCAAAAGGAATGCCCTGACTTCAAGGAGTGGCTGGCTAAGAAAGGTAACGATTTTTTCATGATACTTGAGTCCTTTAATTTAAATGTTCCTGCTAACTCTTGGTGGTTTGATTTTGGTTCTATGGTTCATGTTACCAATTCACTACAGGGATTCCTTACAATCCAGAAGCTGGGAAGAAACCAAAGAACACTTAAAGTTGGGGATGATCGGGAATTAGAAGTGAAGGCCATAGGAACATTACAATTATTTTTGAAAACTGGTTTATGTATTAAACTTTATGATACCTTATATGTTCCTGAGGTAACTCGGAACCTTGTATCAGGACCAAAGTTAGACATGGACGGTTTGTTGTTTCTCATGGTCATCGCAAACTCTTTATTCTCTATGATTCCGTTGTTTATGGTACTGGCATTCTGGATGGTGGTCTCTATAGATTAGAACTAGATGATAATTTTTCCAAATCTTTGTTGTCATATAATATTAATGAATCACTCACAAAGATGGAAAAGAAACAAATTCGAGACTTAGAGACTTCATCTATGTTGTGGCATCAACGTTTAGGCCACATCTCAAGAGAACGATTAAATCGTCTCGTAAAGGATGAAGTCTTACCTCCTCTCGATTTCACCGATTTTGGAACATGTGTCAAATGTCTTAAAGGCAAAATGACATTAGCGAATAAGAAAGGTGCCACTAGGAGCTCTAATTTATTAGAACTCATTCACACTGACATTAGTGGTCCTTATCAAATCGCTGGTATAACAGGACATACTTCATTTATCACTTTCATTGATGATTATTCTCGTTACATGTACTTGTATCTTATAAAGGAAAAATCTGAATCTCTTACAACTTTTAAAGATTATAAAGCTGAAGTTGAAAAGCAATTAGATCGTCAGATTAAAGTTGTGAGATCAGATAGAGGCGGTGAATATTATGGAAGACATACTGATGTGGGTCAAGCTCATGGTCCATTTTATGAGTTTTGTAAGGGCCAGGGGATTGTGAACCAATACACCATGCCTGGTACACCTCAGCAGAATGGTGTCGCTGAACGAAGAAATCGTACCCTTATGAACATGGTGCGCAGTATGTTAGCCAACACTAATTTACCATTATTCCTCTGGACTGAAGCGTTAAAAGCAGCTGTTCATATACTCAATAGAGTTCCTTCTAAGTCTGTCCCTAAAACTCCTTATGAACTTTGGACAGGAAGGAAACCGAGTCTTAAATATATGAAAGTATGGGGCTGCATTGCTGAAGCAAAACTTTACAATCCTTTCCTAAGGAAACTTGACCCTAAAACAGTTACCTGCTTCTTTATCGGGTATCCTGATCATTCGAAGGGTTATCGTTTCTATTGTCCTTCCCATGTCACCCGTATTGTTGAAACCAAGCGTGCTGCGTTCCTGGAGGATTTCAAGGTCAGTGGGAGCAGTACCAACCCTTACGAAGAATTGCAAGAAGTACAAGACGCGGGGGGGGGGGGAGACTCGTCGCTTATCATTACTCCGTTTACTCCTCTTGTACCCCATGCAACTGCACCTGAAGTCACTGCACAAATTCCATCTCCACAATCAGAACCCATTATACCTCATAACAAAGGCACATCAAACGCTCAAAACCAAGACAACGCTGAACCCGATAATCAACTCAGGAGGTCATCTAGGCAAAGAAGGCCTACTAATTGGGATGATTATGTTACCTACCTGACTGAAATGGATGCTGGAAAGCTCAATGATCCTATCTCTTATAATGAAGCCATTAGCAGTGACCAGTCTTCTGAATGGAACAAAGCAATGATTGATGAGCTTGAATCCATGAAGAAAAATGACGTTTGGGATTTAGTCGAATTACCCAATGGTGCCAAACATGTAGGTTGTAAATGGGTGTTAAAACAAAACTGGATCCGAATGGGAACGTTGAACGCTACAAAGCGAGATTGGTTGCAAAGGGCTACACTCAGAAAGAGGGAATTGATTATCAAGAGACGTTTTCACCTGTCTCTCGTAAAGATTCATTAAGGATCGTCATGGCCCTAGTAGCTCATTTTGATTTAGAGCTGCATCAGATGGACGTCAAAACTGCTTTCCTTAACGGAGACTTAGACGAAGATGTTTACATGAAACAACCTGAAGGCTTTAAACCTGAAGGTCAGGAGCATCTAGTCTGTAAGTTGAAGAAATCCATTTATGGGTTAAAACAAGCATCACGTCAATGGTACCTCAAGTTTGATGAAGTCATGAAGAGGCAAGGTTTTATGAAGAATCAAGTGGATCAATGCACCTACCTCAAGATGAGTGGGAGTAACTTTACTATACTTGTCCTTTACGTAGATGATATTCTATTGGCAAGTAATAGTTTAGACATGTTGCGTGAGTCGAAGCGGTTACTCTCACATAACTTCGACATGAAGGATCTCGGAGATGCTTCTTACGTCATTGGCATCGAAATTCACCGAGATAGACACAAAGGGATCTTAGGATTGTCTCAAAAGACTTACATAGATCGTGTCCTTACACGTTACAACATGCAACAGTGCAAACCCTCAGTCGCTCCAGTAGTTAAGGGAGATGTTTTCGGTTCATTCCAGTGTCCGACAACAGAGGTTGAAAAGGAGCAAATGAGCCAGATACCTTACGCGTCAGTAGTCGGGAGCCTGATGTATGCTCAAGTCTGTACTCGCCCAGATATCGCTTACATTGCTGGAATGCTAGGTCGTTATCAGACTAATCCTGGCCTAGATCACTGGAAAGCAGCTAAGAAGGTCCTCAGATATCTGCAAGGGACGAAAGACTATAAACTGACTTATAGAAGAAGTGATCATTTAGAAGTGGTAGGTTATTCTGATTCTGACTTTGCCAAATGCAAAGATGACAAGAAATCCACTTCGGGCTACATCTTTATGTTAGCAGGCGGACCATCTCATGGAAGAGTCATAAGCAACAGTTAACTACAACTTCCACAATGATGGCAGAGTATATTGATGTTTACAACGCAACCTGTCATGGAATGTTGCTTAGAAATCTGATCACTGGACTCAAAATCGTTAATTCCATTTCTAGACCATCGAAGCTTTACTGTGATAATTCAGGTGCCGTTAGTTTCTCGAACAGTAACAGTTCGACTGGAGCTGGTTTATATCTTGATACGAAGTACTTGTTCGTACGTGAACGAGTTGAGGAAAATAATCTTTGTATTGAGTATATTAGTACTAAAGATATGCTTGCGGATCCGATGACTAAAGGTCTCCCACCTAAAGTTTTCGAAGAACATGTATCGAATATGGGACTTATTAAAGACCTTGTTTAATGGCATATTGTACAAGCTTATGTTTTAATTAATAAAATTTCCTCAGTTTGATTTTGTATGTCTCTAACATATGTTCTGCCGGTGTAATGACATATAGACAAATATAAATACAAATCAGACGCTAAAGGGCTTATACATATTTTGATCGTAACTATTAGGTTTTAAATTGAGGCTATAGTATGACTAATGGGGGTCCTGAGTCGAATGATGATTCAACGGCTGTATTTCTCTGCTATAGTTCTTGGTTTAAGGCTAAAATGAGTGTTAACACCTGGTCAGGCTTACCTAATACTCATGATAAATGATTACTCGGCTAAGTGGGAGAATGTGAGATTAAATATATTAATAATGAATATTTAATCTTTTAGCCTTTATAATCATTTATATTATATTAGATCAAAATATATTAATAACCTATTAATAATTAGTTGGTAATTGTTGATGGACCATATTACCCTTATTAACTAATTGGGTTTCCTCTTGGGTGTATAAATAAGGGGATTATTAGTGAGTTTAAGGGTTAGACAAATTACACAATCAAAAAACCCTCATTAACATCAAATTCGTATCTCTCTCCCCATAACCGATTCTTCCCTAGTATCGGTTTCATCACCATCATAACTTTACACCCTAAGGAGGAACCGGATCACCTTGACAAAGATGTCGAACTCAATGGCTGGATCTCTGACTGGATTCTCTACTGCTTTGAATGCTATAACAGGTATGTTATTCATGTTTTCCATTTAGTTTAAACAGAACTGATCAACAGATCAATTTCTAAATGTTTTGTACGGCAAGATTTGGGGCATCCGACATACAAATCACGCACACAACAACAAGATCAATAGACAAGATTTAGTTAACTTAGCTCCTTGGATATATTTAAAACTTATATAATCTCACATGATCATGTTCCATTAGAAGATGTCAAAATAATTTCTCAAGAAATCAATTAATTTCGTAGAAGAGTTACATAACAGACCTTCTATTACACATAGTGGCGGAACTAAAAGAAAAATTCAGGGGTATCCTATTTTTTTTACCTAGGCGCGTCGCTAAGAATTTGAGGACCCTAAGGGGACTTGTGCGACTTAAAAATGGGCCCTCAAACATTTTTCTTTTACCTAAGGTCATCCATGAGAATTAGGTTACAGACTTGTATTACACCGATTGAATAATAAAATATTAAACTAGATGGAGCCCCCGCCGCGTTGCGGCCCGGGGCTTACAAATTAACGCTTAAGTAAACAAACGCTAGATAGAAGCCCACCCGTGTTGTGGCGGAGAATGTTAGATTACATTAATCATTAACCATGTAAAACTTATGACAACACAAATGCCATTGACCTTCTACATACTTATATAAAGCTTGTTTCGGATCCTTATCCCTTGATAATAAACATGTTCTTCCATCTACTTACTGCGGGTTATATTAACACGGTTGATTGTATATTAACGTAACACAAATTTACAATCAATCTTTATGAGACCAAACATAAAAACTATAAAGCTAATACTAAATTACAAATTAACAGTTCTAGGCATTCCAAACCTGTCGACTTCCATATCTCAGTATTAAGTATTAAGAAGCATTACATATAAAATTCATAAAAAACAACCATCCCACATTCCCACATGGTTTCTCATCTAAACATATGCTAAATACACTTATCAGGTCATCATCTGAAAGGCATCAGTCATGTACCACTCATATGCAGAAAATGAATGACCATGCTTCAAGACTCTAAATATCTGTCCTTTTCACTGAGATTTGATTAATTATTTTGTAAGATAAAACATATCAAGCATTTAGATAACAAAATGACAAAAAAATCCATAAACTCAAGAGACTTAATATATTGAATATCGAGCATAGCAAGTACAATTAGCTGAATATACTGCATCAAAACTAATATAAGAAATCTGAATCTTTATTAAATAAACCGGTAACATGTTTGGGTTCCAAAATTATAATTAGGTCCATTATGGCATCTTCGTTAAACCAACTTGTAACAATCTTGGATAAATCTTATTGTTTAAAACAATTATTTTAATGTTTTTTTCATGTATTATTTAACTTTTAACCAAAAGAACCACAAGTTAATTTCATGAAAATTGTAGGTGTCTTAACATTTTCAAGGAATCTTTTTCATGCGGGTATTATGATAAATAAAGAAATTGAAAAAAATAATAATAAATGTTTACAATAAATTAAATATAGAAAATGATAATTAATTAAAGTTTGACTGTGACTTCTTTGCAACGTGTTGCTTTCACTTTTATATAACTCTTCTCCTTTTCATTACAAACTTCATCTTCTCCGTTCTTTAACCAGAGTCGCTGCAGGTTTCTGTACGCCAGAAATTTTCATTTCCATAATATCATTTTATTTTATCTTTACTTACACTTAGGGGTATCCTAATATTTGTTTAGGGGTATCCTTTATGAATTAAAATGAGATTTAAAAAAAATTACACTTCGCGGAGAAACTTGAGGGGTATCCCGGGCAACCCCTAACCAGCACATAAATCCGCCCCTGATTACACACCACACACACTTACCCTAGTCACAATCACAAAGAAAATGAAATACCTTTGCTAAACATAATCCCTTTACATTTACACTTCACAAACACGAATAATCATCATACTTTGCAGAAAACCAATTTTCTAATAATTTAATTACCAAAATTTTATTTTCTTTTCGATATGCATGTTTTAATGCTTATAAAAATTTCGGTTTGTAAACATTTTCTATTTTCATAAAAATATGTTGGAAAAATAGGTGAAAATAACATTTTTCACAAATATAGGAAAATGATTTTTTCCTATTTTGGACTAGAAATAAATATAATAAAATGAGCGGGTTTTATATATTTATTTGTGGGTTTGTGTTCTATGTTGGAAGAGCTTCGCAACGAACTAAACCACGTCCAAAACCGAGCTAAGATGAATGAGATATCGATGCTCAAAGTTGGGTGTTTGAAACATTGAATGCTAAAACAAAAGGGAAAGTAGCACCTTGTCCCACATAGGAGGAGAGATGGAACTTAAATGGGTATTTAAGGTGGAACTCTCCATCCTTATTGTTTCATGGAAGCACACACTAGCGTCCTCGCGAAGGGTGCGGAGCACCCTAACTCGCACTCACACGCGCTCGCTCGCGCGCGCGTGGCGTGGGCAATGAGGCGCAATGTGGCGCTTTGATGGCGCACTTTGCACTTCGTATCGCCGCGAGCCGCTTGAGAGCCGCCTTTGTATTTTTGACCACGTGTGCGTGGTGGAGCACAAGGGTTGCAAGGACCAAGTGGTAGGTGATGCGGCGCATGACGTGGCAGTCATGCGCATGCGCACGCGAGTACACATGGCACGGAGGCGCGCGGGTGCGCGCATGGCAGTGAGCCAAGAGGACGCACAGCGCATGGCTTGCAGACCTGGGCGCGCGCGCACCAGAGTGACTTGCGCGCGCGCGCGCACAGAAGCTTCCAGCATTGAATGACAGAGCAGTTTCAGTCCAGCTTCGTAACTGACGAGTTAATAGGCTTTGACTGAGAATTAAATGACGTATTAAATTGCATTGAAGACGTTTAATGCAATTTAAACCTCTCTTTAATTCGTTTTTGACTTTTTCGACTTAGGAGCTGTATAAATACAGCTCCATACCCACTGTAGTAAGTCACCAGCAACACAACAGCATACGCTACTCTCTCTACAATTCTCTGATCTTTCTCCAGCAAGTTTTCAAGGTAACCTTCGAGTTGTAGGCGAACTCCGGTAGTACCGCTGCTTCGGCTGTTGTACCCTGGGAAACAAAACGAGTACTCTTGGGAGACTCGGAATTTGTTTTAAGGGAAGCGTGTTGAACACGTGCCTCAGTCACTCTGCTTCTACACCTTTCTTGTATTTGGTTTATTTTCAGTTGTATTTGTAATTGTAATTTTGTCTTTCTCATTTCTGTTTGTAATCAGTATTAATAAAATTTGTTATTTTTTATTTATTTATGCGAACGGTTCCTACAATCTTAAAACAAATTTTTAAAACCGTTCGTGTAATCAAAACCATTCTGTTTGTGATTCAAACTAGTTTTGTTTTCACTCAGTTTGAGTTTTAAAAACAGATTTTTTGGTTTTCATCTTCAAAGGAGCGACTTTGGTTGAAAACTATTTTGGTTACATTCAGATTGTCCTAAATTGCTAATAAACTTTCTGCCTTGGTCTTCAAAGTTGGACTTAGAAGCCAGTCAGTAAGTTTTAAATATTAAGAATTTTCTGTTTTTTGTCTTCAAAAGTTGGACTTAGAAGCTTAAACAGTAAATTTGTAGTAAAATTAAAATCAGTAAGTTTCCTTCTGGTTTTGCGTAAATCAGACCTTTTTGGACTAAACTTTATAATTTTAATTTTCAAGCATGTCGAACGAAAATGTCAACGTTAACAACACTACAAATGTTGTGACGGGAACCCCCTTGAATGCCACCACTGTGGGAGCGTCCACAGTGGCCAATCACGCTGAACGACCCGAGAAGTTCTCGGGTTTACACTTCAAAAGGTGGCAGCAGAAGATGTTCTTCTACCTGACCACCATGAACCTTGCGAGGTTCTTAACTGAAACCGCTCCCCAACCTGCGGAAGGGGAGACCACCGCTCAGGCTCTGAGCGCGGTAGAGGCTTGGAAGCACTCGGATTTCATTTGTCGTGGCTATGTGTTAAACGGCCTGTCAGATGCGTTGTATAATGTGTACTACAACGTCAAGACTTCCAAAGACCTTTGGGATGCCTTGGACAAAAAAGTACAAAACAGAGGATGCTGGCACAAAGGAATTTGTGGTAGCCCGTTTTTTGGATTTCAAAATGGTTGATTCTAAAAGTGTTATGAATCAAGTCCAAGAATTCCAAATTATACTACATGACATCTTTGCGGAAGGCATGACACTTAGCGAGACATTCCAAGTAGCAGCGTTGATTGAAAAGTTACCTCCTGGTTGGGTGGATTCTAAGAATTATCTTAAACACAAACGAAAGGAGATGACTTTAGAGGACCTTATTGTTCGTCTTCGGATTGAAGAGGGCAATAGAATTGCCCTAAAAGGCAGCCATGCGCAAACTTCTGCCAGCGCAAACGTGGTTGAGCATGGGCATATCCTCTAAAGGCGCGAAGGGTAAGGGGAAAAAGGACAAGGAGAAAGCAAAGGCTAGCAAACTTGGACCGAAGAAAGGGGTTGTGAAAAAGAAACCACCAACGTTCCAAGGGACTTGTTACAACTGTGACGAGCCGGGGCATCGGGCTAACCAATGCGAGAAACTAAAGCGTGAGCGCGCGCACATGGTGGATGAAGACGGAATGCCTTTGGTGGCAATGATTTCCGACAAAACCGCAATGTTGGATGAGGTCAATGCTGTGACCAACACTCCAAAAGGGTGGTGGATTGATACGGGAGCGACCCGTCATGTGTGCCCAGACAGGAGCCTCTTTACCACCTTCAAGGAGCTTGCGGGAGATGAGAAGCTGTACATGGGAAATGCAGCCACCGCGGACATCAAGGGTGAAGGAACGGTGATTTTGAAGTGGACTTCAGGGAAGGAGCTCACTTTAAGCAACGTGTTATATGTTCCAGACTTGCGCAAGAGCCTAGTCTCGGGATGGTTGCTTAATAAGTTTGGATTTCGTTTAGTTTTTGAGAGCGATCAATTTGTACTAACTAAACGAGGAATGTATGTAGGCAAGGGCTATGCCCAAAATGGTATGTTCAAATTGAATGTAATGGCTGTCAAAAAGAACATGAATAAAATTGCTACTACTTCTACTTATATGCTTGAGTTTTCTGATTCGAATAAATGGCATGGTAGATTAGGTCACGTAAATTTTAATTCAATACGCCGTTTAATCAATTTAAATTGTATACCAACATTCCATATTGATTCACACTATAAATGTGAAACATGCGTTGAATCCAAACTTACAAGAACATCATATAAATCGGTTGAACGAATAACCGAACCCCTTGATTTAATTCACACTGATATTTGTGATTTAAAAGCGGTACCCACAAGAGGTGGAAATAAGTACTTCATCACGTTTATTGACGATAGTACTAAATATTGCTATGTATATTTACTAAAAAGCAAAGATGAAGCAATAAGTAAATTTATCTTGTACAAAAATGAAGTTGAGAATCAACTTCAAAAGAAGATAAAAGCTTTGGGAAGCGACCGAGGAGGCGAATATGTTGCACCTTTTGCCGATTTATGCGCAAAAAGTGGCATTGTACATGAGTGTACACCTCCTTATTCTCCACAATCAAATGGCGTGGCGGAACGAAAGAACCGCACATTGAAAGAAATGATGAACGCCATGTTGATAAGTTCTGGGGTGAGCCAGGAAATGTGGGGGGAGGCCATTCTCTCGGCCAATTATCTTTTGAACAAGATACCATTGAAAAAGAGAGACGAGACTCCATATGAGCTATGGAAAAAGAAAAAGCCTTCATATAAATACTTGAAAGTGTGGGGGTGCCTAGCAAAGGTGATTGTACCACCATCTAAGGCTCTTAGGATAGGACCCAAAACTGTTGATTGCATATTTATTGGGTATGCGCATCAAAGTAGTGCACATCGCTTTCTTGTACATGAGTCCAAGAATCCTGATGTACACGTAAACACTATCATGGAGGTGAATCCTAACGTTGTGTCTTACTTTGAAAATGTGTTTCCTTTGAGAAGACAAACACAGGAAACGTCATCAACACCTAATTTTGAAATAGGTGAAAGCTCATCTAGACGAGTTGATGAGGTAGTTCATGATAAGACACATGAACAACCTGAGGTTGAAGAAAGTGACCGTAGGCGAAGCAAAAGGCCAAGGGTTGAAAAATCCTTTGGTCCAGACTTCGTTAGCTATATGGTTGAGGGCGAGCCCAATACATATCGCGAAGCGGTTTCTTCTTCAGAAGGACCTCAATGGAAAGAAGCAATAAGAAATGAAATAGATTCTATATTGCAAAATCATACTTGGGAGTTAGTAGATCTTCCACCTGGTTGCAAACCACTTGGATATCGTTGGATATTCAAAAGGAAGATGAAAACTGATGGAAGTATTGATAAGTACAAGGCTAGGTTGGTGATTAAAGGATTTAGACAAAAGGAAGGTCTAGATTACTTTGATACCTACTCGCCTGTGACGCGCATAACCTCGATTAGATTGGTTCTTGCTATAGCGGCTTTAAGAAATTTGGAAGTTCACCAAATGGACGTTAAAACCGCATTTCTAAATGGCGATTTAGAAGAAGAGATTTACATGGAGCAACCTGAAGGTTTTTCCGCCCCAGGTCAAGAGGGTAAAGTATGTAAACTCGTCAAGTCTTTGTATGGCTTGAAGCAATCACCAAAACAATGACACCAAAAGTTTGATCATGTCATGATTGACAATGGATTCAAAATAAATGAGTGCGACAAATGTGTTTATTTCAAAGACACAAATGAAGGTTATGTGATTTTATGCCTTTATGTAGACGATATGCTTATCATTGGGAGTAATGATAAAATTATCAAAGCTACTAAAAGCATGTTGAAAGCGAGATTCGACATGAAAGACATGGGTTTAGCGGATGTGATTCTTGGGGTAAAGATCATAAGAACCCAAGATGGTCTTGTGTTAAGTCAATCTCACTATGTGGATAAAATTCTTGAAAAATTCAACTCGGAAGATAAGAGTGTAGCTCGAACTCCAGTTGATACCTCTCAACATCTCAAGAAAAATAAAGGAGATGGAGTTGCTCAGTTAGAGTATTCAAGAATTATTGGCAGTCTCATGTATCTAATGACATGTACTAGACCCGACTTGGCTTACGCGGTGAGTAGGCTAAGTAGATACACCAGTAATCCGTGCGCGGATCATTGGAAAGCTATCACGAGGGTGCTTAGATACATAAGATACACAAGAGATTATGGACTGCATTATACCCGACAACCAGCAGTGATCGTGTCACACCCTGTCTTTTGCGGAAGCGTATGATGTGTGACTAGCTTGTTATCATTGCATTCAATCGTAATAAACAACTACATGATCAAAACGATGTTCATCCATTCATGAAAATTTGTGTATTACAAACACTTGTTATTTAAGTTTTCAAAATACGACCTTTGACAATGTTACAATTCAACAAAAGTGGATGACATCTAAACTTGTAGTCTACTTCTAGTTACGACACTTGCGCCCAAGATCCATCCTGTCACCTGAAATACATGTAATTTTGGAAAACATCAACATAAAGTTGAGCGAGTTCATGCGTTTTTTGTATTTCACGTTTTTATACTTTGTATGAAAACATAGTATTTGTCATGTATAATTCAAGTCTTTCTTGAGTACCCCACGTACTCAAGTATAATTCCCGTTTTCTTGAGTACCCCACGTACTCAAGTATCATTCAAGTTTTCTTGTGTACCCCACGTTTTAAATGATTGTTTATACAAGGACATTAAGGCACGTGAGGATATAGGGAGCATTAGTATATTCTCCTTTAAGGCATGTGAGGACATAGGGAGCATTAGTATTTTCTCCTTTAACTGTGTCGATTACCCTCGACTGTGTCGATTAACCTCGACTGCGTTAATTTCCCTTGACTGCGTCGATTACCCCCGACTGTGTCGATTAACCTCGACTGTGTCGATTTCCCTCGACTGGGACACCGAAGCACTCATGAGGTCACATAAGGACCATGAGTGGGGCTCGGCCGTACCCGTTAGATCTAACCCTCGTCCCTAATTAAGTATTAATGGCATCTCAATATCTAGTTTAAGCTCACATGATCTAGTATTTTCTAGGCTTTTCTTAAAGCTCATCATATTGCACTCACCACGAGTGCTTCTCGTATTCTCAAATCATATTGCACTCGGTTCTCGTTCTCACCAAGAGTGCTTCTTGTATTTTTACCCTTTGTAAAAATTATAATATTTGTAACATGTATTTCACCCCCGAGAGTTATAAAACCAAAAACAGTTAGAGAAAAAGGGGAGCATGAACTCACAACTTTGCGTTCCTTGCGTCGTAAACTTCACCGGATTTGCTTAATTAACGTCATAACCTATACGCGTTATCTTAACGTTAGTCACTAGACTTGTGTCGGACAAGTACAGTCACTCTCTTTGGTGTATATATTCTTGTGTTAAAAATATTTTATATTTTTAACTAAATGTCTTACTTATATTATTTTCTCTAAAATTAATATAAGTATCTCGTGTTTTGCACTTTGCACCCGAATTATGTATCTTGTATGTTGTATGTGTATTTTTATGTTTATACCCCTCATGAGTATTTAGTGTATTTTTAAGTCTTAATACACTAGCACGTATAACACATACTATATACACTTAGCACAAAAGTTGGTGATAAAATAATATATATTTTTCTCTCAAAAATATACATACTTATATCCATTTTTATTCTTGAAGAAATCCTCATTTCTTATCACCAAAAATTAGGGAAACCTTGGTAATACTTTTAAATACATTTTTAGGGAATAAGTTTCTCAAAAACTTATATTTTTCTAAGTGTCAAAATTTATAAAAATTTTGACAGAGTTTCCCCTAAAAATGGAGGTTTCCCATGTTTTCAAAACATGTGTTTATTTTCTTTTAAATTGTCAACAATCATCAATAACCATTATCAACAATAATCATCAACAATAATCGCTAATTTCTCCCTTTCATGAACTTGAATATTTACAAAAATGTGTAGCAACTTACTAGCACATTTAGTAAGTCTTTCCATCTTTAAAAATAAAATCATTATCTCGAAAACTTTATTTTTAAAGAATATGAAGTTTTACAACTTCTAGTCGGTATTTACGAAAATATTTCTTCGTTAAATCCTTTCGTTACACAAGTGTCTACACACTTTTTGGTTCTCAAAAATATTTTTAGTTGTGTAAGATCCGGCTTAAAATAAGACTTGTGTATATTTTACTTGGTTCTTCGAAAATACCACTTGTAGATCTTTAGATCTACTAGTTTAAAACTCTATTTTACAAGAAAAAATATTTTTATCCAAGCTTCAAGTTCATGGTGGATGGTTTCCTCATTTTTCTTATTTCTATCACTAACATATTACTAGTTCATGTTCTTGAACATGATCTAGCATGCCTTGATGATGATCCATCCAACTTTTACTAACAAACAACATCAAATAAGCACAACTACACAAGATTTACACACACATCTTCTCTTTATCCACCTTATTCATCTTATGTTCAAGACTTTAAGTTATGTTCTTTAGAGTTTCTTATTATTTCATCATAAGTCATCTATTAACCACCAAAAATAAGAACAAGATGATGATTTGAAGCACTTACTACTAGCACAAGGCTAGGGGAGTTCAAGAGGGTAAATGAAGTGGATAAAAGCAAATGAAGAAGGTCCTTCAAGTTCCGTTGCTTCCACACCTCCTAACTTAGCTTCTTACACCTTGGAGTCACCTTAGATTGCTTGATATGGAGCTTGCAATGGATGTGGGTGTGTGTATGGTTTGGGCCGTAGGTATGGTAGAATGATGGAGGAATTTTGGTGAGTTGGGGAAGATGAAATGAATTAGGAATGGTCTTATGGTTAAATAGAATGTTCTTCCAACAAGTGTGTAACCATTGGATTATATGTCTTCTTAGTACATGGCAATATCTAATAAATTAATCAATAAGATCCACTAAATAGGCCACGAGGCCGATTTCAAGCTAGTGGGGGGGGGGTCTTAATGTAAATATTAACCAAATAGTTAGTTTATCATCCAAAGCTAAGTATTTAGTTAGGTTACTTAGTTGGTAGATATTTTAGTAGGTGCTTGGGTGTTCGGGGATCATAACTAATTCAGAAAAAAAATAAGAACAATGCTTCTAGTAATATTTTTATGTTCCGGGTAATGTCCGGTTGTTCGGTTAGACACCAGTTCGTTAAATTGCTAAATTACACTTTTTAGTGTCTTTTAAGTACCTTTTTGTATCCTTATCAATTCCCAACACTTGGGGAAGTATTCTGGATAATAAAACGTAATTTCTGCATAATATTCATATGTTTAAATGCTGATTAGAGCTGAATTTATTAAAATTCTGCACTTAAAGTGCGTTTCGGGTGCTTTTTAGTGCTTATTTTTGCTTTCGCAATGTCTATACATTAAACCCTTAAATGTACTCTTGGGTTTTAATGTACTTTTGTCATCGGACCTACACCTAGGCCTCAATTCTAATGTCTGACTGCTTTCTGCAGTTCTGTTGACACAGTGTGTCTTACCGGTGAGTTTACTAATATTTTTGACGCAACGCTATCATAACGTAATTCTTGTAGCATATATCATGCATGAATTCACTTGTATGGAATTCAGAAATTTATTTGTCTGGTAAACCAGATCATGCACAGTCATTTAAGCACAAATTACTGTTCATTTCGTGTACGGAATGTACGGAAAAGTGACGGTTGTCACAGATCGAAGGATACACTGATGCAAACTGGATATCGGATAATAAAGATTCCAAATCAACAAGTGGTTACGTATTTACACTTGGAGGAGCTGCTATTGCTTGGAAGTCTTCTAAGCAAACGGTCATAGCGAGATCCACAATGGAATCTGAATTTATAGCCTTGGATAAGTCAGGCGAGGAGGCGGAATGGCTACGTCAATTCGTGGAAGATATTCCAAGATGGCCAAAGCCTTTGCCAGCCATCTGTGTACATTGTGATAGCCAATCAGCGATTGGTAGAGCCCAAAGCTTGATGTACAATGGCAGATCAAGGCATATGCGACGTAGGCATAACACGATACGACAACTACTCTCAACGGGTGTTATCACAATTGATTATGTGAGATCAACGGATAACATTGCGGACCCGTTTACAAAAGGCTTAAGCAGAGAGTTAGTAGAAACGTCGTCAAGAGGAATGGGACTAAAGCCCGTGGTAAATGGGAATATGAGGGAAACCTAACTTAGTTAACTGGAGATCCCAAGATCTAAGTTCAATAGGACAACTTAATCATATTACCAAACGGAGTCACTGTGGGGGAGTACCCCAAACTAAATAAAAATGGAGTTATTTATACTTCCTAGTCCATTCCAATCAGTGACATTGATGTGAGGTTAAGCATATTAAGGTTAACGATTCCGGGAAATCAAATAACCATGATGCTTTTAATGATTCAGGGGAATCACCTATGTTAGAGAGAAGTGGGGTCGCTTCAAATGGATTTGTGGGGTCGCTTCAAATGGATTTGTGGGGTGCGCAAATCCTAGAGCTCTCGAAGAACCAGGCTAGTGTTCCAGGACCATAATAGGACACGACAATGAGGAGTTGGCCAAACCAGGGAGAGTATTGTGTGAAGTGTATTGTCGTTTACACAAATGGGGGTATGTTCAAGGACATTGCGTCTACACACCGCTAGTAAGCTAAGTGCGCTTCACAAAAGAAGGTTCAAAGGCTTCAACCTACCTATCTTGCAATACTCAACTGTCGAAGTTTATCGTTGAAAAGTGTAAGGAAAAGATCCATTTCCATACATGTGGGGGATTGTTGGAAATTTGATGAAAATAGCATTTTTCATGTGGGGGATTGTTGGAAAAATAGGTGAAAATAGCATTTTTCACAAATATAGGAAAATGATTTTTTCCTATTTTGGACTAGAAATAAATATAATAAAATGAGCGGGTTTTATATATTTATTTGTGGGTTTGTGTTCTATGTTGGAAGAGCTTCGCAACGAACTAAACCACGTCCAAAACCGAGCTAAAATGAATGAGATATCGATTCTCAAAGTTGGGTGTTTGAAACATTGAATGCTGAAACAAAAGGGAGAGTAGCACCTTGTCCCACATAGGAGGAGAGATGGAACTTAAATGGGTATTTAAGGTGGAACTCTCCATCCTTATTGTTTCATGGAAGCACACACTAGTGTCCTCGCGAAGGGTGCGGAGCACCCTAACTCGCACTCGCACTCGCACACGCTCGCGCGCGCGTGGCGTGGGCGATGAGGCGCAATGTGGCGCTTTGATGGCGCACTTCGCACGCTCGCATCGCCGCTTGAGAGCCGCCTTTGTATTTTTGACCACGTGCGCGTGGTGGAGCACAAGGGTTGCAAGGACCAAGTGGTAGGTGATGCGGCGCATGACGTGGCAGTCATGCGCATGCGCACGCGAGTACACATGGCACGGAGGCGCGCGGGTGCGCGCATGGTGCATGGGTCCTGCTGTGTCGTGCGCGGCGCACCAGAGTGAGCCAATACGGCGGGACTGTGTGGCGCGCTCGTATAGGCTCACAGGTGACGTGGCGCACGCGCGCATGGACTTGAGCCAAGAGGACGCACCGCGCATGGTGACGTGGCGCATGCGCGCATGGCAGTGAGCCAAGAGGACGCACCGCGCATGGCTTGCAGACCTAGGCGCGCGCGCACCAGGGTGACTTGCGCGCGCGCGCGCGCACAGAAGCTTCCAGTATTGAATGACAGAGCAGTTTCAGTCCAGCTTCGTAACTGACGAGTTAACAGGCTTTGACTGAGAATTAAATGACGTATTAAATTGCATTGAAGACGTTTAATGCAATTTAAACCTCTCTTTAATTCGTTTTTGACTTTTTCGACTTAGGAGCTGTATAAATACAGCTCCATACCCACTGCAGTAAGTCACCCGCAACACAACAGCATACGCTACTCTCTCTACAATTCTCTGATCTTTCTCCAGCAAGTTTTCAAGGTAACCTTCGGGTTGTAGGCGAACTCCGGCAGTACCGCTGCTTCGGCTGTTGTACCATGGGAAACAAAACGAGTACTCTTTGGAGACTCGGAATTTGTTTTAAGGGAAGCGTGTTGAACACGTGCCTCAGTCACTCTGCTTCTACCCCTTTCTTGTATTTGGTTTATTTTCAGTTGTATTTGTAATTGTAATTTTGTCTTTCTCATTTCTGTTTGTAATCAGTATTAATAAAATTTGTTATTTTTTATTTATTTACGCGAACGGTTCCTACAAAATAACCCTTTGAAGAAGTAATATACACACCTTGAGACAAGTTATCATATGTTTTCTTATTTAATTTATTTATATGGTTTCTTAACTTTTAAATGTTTACCTAGACATGTGTAGCAGTATAAGTATTAGCTTATGTGCATGTAATATAACCTACATATGACTTGCACATGTGTTTAAATAGTTGAAATTCGTTTTTTTTTAATTTCAAAATAGGTGAGTAAACATTGTATTTTAATCACTTTCATATATTATAAAAAAAATTAAAATTGAGAAAATGTATATAGTTTTTGTTTTATGTTCTCCATCAAAGAAACTGTGTTGTATATAGAACACACCCTAGATAGATTTGATTTTGTGATATTTTCGTTGCTACTCCACAATTCATGGTTATTCACTTCACCAAAAGATACAATAACTAGTTACTAGTTACGGACTTCAATTTTTTTTTTGGGTAATCATTGATAAAATTAAGTACGCATTTTTATTACAACTAAAATTAAAAATTTTATCAGTGTTTTTCTTCAAAGGCAATATAGATTTGTTGTGTATTACTTTTGCCAACATTTGGTCTCCCTTTTGGGAGTTTATTAGTATACTATTTAAATTAATAATAATATTTGAGTAAAATTTTCATGATATTAAAATAAAGTGCTTGTGTTGTGCTGTCTTCCTTTTTCTAGTGCTACTGCTTCCACTACTTCCTGTGTTTTTCATCATTTACTAAGATTATATAAAAACAATTATTACTATTACTATATATTAATAAATCAACTGAAATGAACAATTACTATATATTAATAAATCAACTGAAATGAACAGTTGATTTATTATATTATATTCATATCTTAATATATTAATAATTATTATTATTTTTTTTACTTTCTAAGCTGGATAACCACCCAGTATTAAGGGTAATTGCACGGTACCGTGGGAGGGGTCCCTCTCCCCAAGCTAGCGACCCGGCAACGCTTTACTTTCTAAGCTGGATAACCACCCAGTATTAGGGGTAATTGCATGGTACCGTGGGAGGGGTCCCCCTCCCCAAGCTAGCGACCCGGCAACGCTGCCTGGCGGTGACAACCCAGCTGTTTCGAGGGGAGCGAAAAGCCTGCAAGCAGGATTCGAACCCGAGCACTTTAGGCCTCGAACCGGTTTAAGTTGGGTGCCGGTGGCCATTGGGCTGACACCCAATTGTTCCGGTATCCAGTATTATTTGCTCATCTCTGAGACTCTGGCCATGGGTTTCATACCAACAACATCATTAACATACAACTTTTTTGGTTGATTTTTTTTCGATTTTTTTTTTGCTTTTTACATTTTCTTTTTATTGTTCTTAGTGGTTCCGTCTTCAACGCGCTCATAGTGATTTTAAAACACATGTAAACATATATTAAAAAACAAAAGAAGTTCGCCGCAACGCGCCTAGGGTGATAAACCTAGTTGTTTATAATATGACAAATAATTATTCAATTTGGTCAATATTTTGCAATGAAAAACAAATATTACAAATATGGTAAAACCATATCGTGACATTGATGAAGAGAGTATATAAACAATCTATTTTTTATGTCTGAAATTTGGTGTTGTGTTTCATATGCATTTTTTTTTTATAAAATATAACATGAAGTATTTTATTGTACGGTATAAGTCTACTATATGCATATAAAACAAAAATAAGACATAAAAAAATAAGACGTAAAAAGTAATATTGAACAGTAAGCAACACTCGCACAAAAGCCAAATTCCCCTCACCACCAAAATACAAAATGAAAAAGTGCAAAAGTCAAAATCTAAGATGATGAAACTATGAAAGACGGAAGCGGCAACAAAAAAAACATAGTATTTAATTATCAAGTTGTGAGAAAAATTATTATATTAATTCAGGAAAAAAAAGAAAAATGATTCCTATGTTTAAATTATTAATTTAACATATTATTATAATAACCGCTCACTCAACAAGTAATTTGGTATGGTGTTACATAAAAAAATGAAATAATAACTGTTGTTAGGATAAAGTAATTTTATTTTCTAAAAACTGTAAAAGCTACTCAAATTTCATTATTATTTTATTTGTTAGTAAATTTTTAGACAATTGTTTCAAGTTTAAACTAGATGATAAATGAACTAATTATAAAACTTGTTTATCATTTTATGTTTTTTTTCTTAATTACATTCTACTTCATGTTAATCTTGAAGCAACCAGATTTCATATTTATTCCATTTAAGTTATAAAAAATATACTAACAATAAGACAATATCGAAACTTGAATGGTTTCTTTCTTTTTTTTTTTTTTAAGTGAAAGTTTAATACAAAAAGTGGTGATGAGAATTTTGTGATACGTTGCAAATTCAGGCGCAGATTTATCACAAAAACAATCCTTCCTTAATTTCATTCTCCGGGTGAAGGACGGTTGTAACCTCCCGTTTCATTTTTGGTACTTAGATGATGGGACGATTATTGGCATCGCGACTGAGGTTGCTAGTGTCTTAGACATCATCAACGAGTAGGGGCAATCTCTAAGGCTTTACCTCAACATTAAGAAAACAGAGGTTTTTTGGCCGACATGTGATGGGCGGAAAGTTCAGGACGGGCTTTTCCCGAGAGGGATTGGCAGACCATAGGAGGGGGGGGGGGGGGTTAAGCTTCTTAGTGGAGCTGTTAGCCGTGACCCTAGCTTTATTGGGGAGTTGGCAAGGCGACGGACCTCGGGGGCGGTTGACCTCATGAAACTCTTGCCCTGCCTTAAGGACCCCGAAAGTGAACTCCTTCTGCTAAGGTCATGCATGGAGGTTGCTAAGTTACTTTTTGGACTGCGGATTTGTCAACCCCATTTGATGGTGGATGTGGCATCTCGGTTCGATGATGGCCTCTGGGAGGCTATAGAAGACATAGTCGTGGGTGGTGACCCGTTCTTTGGTGACCTCCAATGGAGTCTGGCATCTCTACCAATGCCTCTAGGTGGTTTGGGCCTCATCTTAGCTCGAGATGTTGGGGTTTATGATTTTGTGACGTACAGAGCTCAGTCTTGGGAACTACAGGATCATATCCTTCGAAACAATGGGGTTGTCGGGCTCGACTGAGACTATCTGCACGAACACTTAAATGTCTCTCTCCCAGACTTTGATATCGGCTGTTTCTCTAACAAGGACACCGCCCCCTCAAAGCCACAAAAAACTTTGGCGAATGCTTTGTTTAGCAAAGTCGCTCAAAGCCTGAGAGAAATTTTTTATTTGTCATCTCGCTAGAAGGTGGTGTTGGAGTGCCTGAAGGGTCCTTATGCTCAGGATTTTTTGACCATTATCCTGATTGAGGGGCTGGGACAATGTATGTCAGCAGTAGAATACAGAGCCATCCTTAAATACCGGTTGATCATCCATATGTACCCAGAAGATAAAACCTGCCCGATATGCTGTAAAGCTTGTATGGATAAATACGGAGAGCACGCAGTGCATTTTAAAGAGCTCACTGGGTTCAAATATCGGCATGACTGGGTGCGGATGTTTTGTGAGACATCCTGAGAAGAGCTAGGATTTCGACAAAGAAAGAGACTCCTGTGAATTTCCTTATGGACCCTATGGAAGGGAGATCTACTCTGCGACCAGCGTATCTGCTCGTCTTTGGTTGGGCTAGGGGGAAACATGCTTGTGTGGACCTCACGGGGTTTCCCAGGGGAAACACTTATTTAGGGATGGTTTTTTGGGTCACTGATGAAACACTGGTTAAATCCAATGATTAACTAGCTGGGTTGTCTCTTTCGTGGGTTCAATCTCCTTCCTTACTCGCCAAAAGACTGGTCCTGCAAAACAACAACACCGTTAGCTCGTTAAGAGGGGAATATGGAGGTTTCCCTCTTAACCAGGCTCCGGCGTGAGAATAAGTACTATTCTGAGGAATAAAACAGTGTGTGTTAAGAATGGGAGAATGGAGAGTCGAATAGCCTTAACCTGGATGATGAAGGGTCCTATTTATAGCCGGAGGGTGAAAGAGGGAGGAGCAACCTTGCCAGCTGCTATAGGGCGCCAGCTGTCCGACCAAGGGGAATATCCTCTTGGTCTCCTCTGCTGTGGTCAGGGTAGTGGTACACGTGGCGCGCCTATATTTGTCCATGCTGGAAACATCGTACCGCTGCTGTCGGTCTGCTCCTTGATTTGCTGCAGGCCTACATGGCGTTTGATGAGTGGTGACACGTGCTGTCCTTTCTGTCGGGGAGAGCATCTTTGGTGCCACCTTGACTTCTTCCAGAAGCTTCTAGAAGCTTCTGGATTCGTTTGCTGATGTAGGCGCCATGTAGGATGAAAAAGTGGTGTGGTCCTTGCCATGTGGGCAAGGAATTGGGACCATACCTCTTCAAGTCCCCCCAGTCCAGTGTGCCTTCTAGTTGAGTTGATCGTCTAGGAGGGATTCTGGACTTATAAGGGTAGTTGTTGTTGGCTTTCTTAAAATACATGTTTGCTGCTTTGCACGGTTGAGCTGAGTGGCCGCACTGCGCATCCCGTATGGTGGTGATTTTGCATACATGAGCCAAATGGACGCTTGGTGCATGGCGTGTTGGTAACATGTGAAATTGAGCCAAGTGGACGCGTTGCGCACGGCGTGTTGGTAGCTTTTGCAAAGTTGAGCCAACTGTACGCGTGGCGCACGTCGTGTTGGTAACTTTGCAAAGTTGAGCCAACTGGACGCGTGGCGCGTGGCGTGTTGTTAACTTTGCAAAGTTGAGCCAACCGAACGCGTGGCGCATGGCGTGTTGGTAACTTGTCAAATTGAGCCAACTGGACGCATGGCGCATGGCGTGTTGGTAACTTGTAAAATTGAGCCAACTGGACGCGTGGAGCACGGCGTGTTGGTAACTTTTACCGAGTTGAACCAACTGGACGCGTGGCGCACGGCGCGTTGGTAAATTTGCAAAGTTGAGCCAACTGGACGCGTGGCGCACGGCGTGTTGGTATGTTTTCAAAGTTGAGCCAACTGGACGCGTGGCGCATGGCGTGGTGGTGTTTCCTTCTGAAAGAAGTTTCCTTTTTTGGGATGAAGACAACTGATGTGACTGTCTGATGTCCCTGTCTTGTCGGAGGTGAACATGCATATTTTCAGTGGTGTCAGTTACTTTCCATCCCGGTGTCAGACATGTGCTGCCCACGCTCCCGAAAAAGGAGGTGCGGTTTCTCTCTCTGCTGACATGTCATTCCCCTGTTGGTTGCCGTTCTGTTTTCCTGACGGCCCACTACCCATCGCATTAAATGCAATGGGTATAAATTCATGGCGGTTCTCTCCTTTCCTTCACTTTTCAATATTTGAATCAGTGGTTCTTCCCATACTTCTCTATTTTCTTCCTCTTCAGAGATCATTCATATTTTCTTTCTTCATCTTTTTGCAACATGTCTTCTGGGGCCAATCCCTTGGTTAAGAAGAGAAAATATAAGGGTAGGAATCCTCCCGGGCCTGATCGAGCGACGATCAGTTGGAAAGAGGAAGAGTTCCACAATTTGGTTAGGGATATGGGTTTTCTTCCGGAGTGGGGTGCTCAGTTTCCTACCCCAGGTTCTACCGCCATGGACGCACCTCCAGGTTATATCGCGTTGTATGCGGCCTTCTTTCGGGAGGGGAATTTTCGGCTCCCTATGACGAAGTTTACTGCCGATGTCTTGACGAATTATGGGCTCCATATTTCCGAAATCAACGCGATTGGACTTCCTCGTATTACCCATTTTGAGTTCATCTGCAGGGCCAACCGTGTTGAGCCAACCTTTGAGATGTTCAATGTTTTTTACACCGTGACTTACAACGGCGGTTTTTATTCTTTTAACTCCCGGACCAGTGGTGTTATCCCTTGTAGTTCCAATCCTCCGAAAAGCCTACATGATTGGAAACAGAAGTTCTTTTACATTCGCCGTGGTGTTATTCCGGTAGACATGCACTATCGAGCAGAGGGTGAAGGGATCCTTAAGGTCGACGTGACTGTGGATTTTGCTAAGCACGAGTGGTACAAGAAGGTGACGCACAAAGCCACTTCTATTTCTCAGTTGGAGGAGAGGGCGTTGGTTGGTGCCGGTATGAGCATGCGGTGGTTTCCGAAGAACCCTCTGGGTGTTCCTGTTTATGGTTATCAAGGCAAACGTATGTAATGTTTCTTAGTTGTTTGCTTTTTTCTCTGGTTTTTGTTGTGGTCTTCCTCATCTCTTTGTATTTCTCAGTTGGGTACAGCTTGTTGAATGTTCTTAACCCGAAGGCCGGTGGTGCCATGGTTGAGGCGGTTCAGGAGGATGGGAAACCGACATGGTTGGACCAGATCCGTAACCGTTTCTTGCATCCTACTAATGAGAGTTTTGCTACTTATGCCAACGTTGTTTTAGGTGAAGATGGTGAAGATGATGTTGATGATGCTACTGATCCTACTCGAGAGGAAGTTATTGTCCTTTCGAGTGGGGGTTCTGACCGATCTTTTGAAGGCCTAACTTCTCATTCCCCGCGTGCAGGTCCAGCGCAAGGGGTTGTGCCTGAGCCTGTTAATGAACCAGTTGGTGTTGATGTTGAAGTGCCGGTTGAGACTGCTGATCAGTTGGAAACTCGGAGAAAAACGAAGGCGGACAAGCCAGAGGGGAAGGAGAAGAGGGTTGAGGAAAAAACCGCTGACACTCCTCGTAAGCGACCCTCTACTCTTCCTATCCTAGATTATGTTGTCGTTTCTGATACACTGTCTGGTTTAGGGGCCGGAGAGAAACACAGTGGGCCCGATCCTGACGACGGCGCCACCTTAACGGAGATGATGCAGAAGAAAGCTCTTGCGGATAAAAAACGGAAACTTGATGAGCAAGCTGCTGCTATGCTCGCTGCCAATAAATCCAAACTTCAAAAGGAGACTCCTCCTGCACCCTCGAAGTCTGAGATTGATATGAATGTTTTCAGCGCGAAGCGCGGTAATCTGTTGGAGAAGAGATATGCTGCTTCTGCTCCTCAAGGTAGAGGCTTTGCTCTTGTGAATCTTATTATTTGGCTTTTGAATTGTTTTTGACTATTATGGTTGTCTCATGGCAGGTGTCAAATCTGGTAAGGCGCCGCGCAAGGTTGATATTTCGAAGATTACTCCCCCCACCTCTCCACCGTCTAGGATGTTTGATTTGTCCTCTCCCCGTGATGACTTGGGTGAAAAGAGTAAACAAGATGATGTGAATGTTGAGCATGTTGGTGAAGGTGGTGGTGATGGCGCAGGTGGTGCTGGTGGTCATGGTGTAGGTGGTGCTGGTGGAGATGGTCGAGATAAAGGTATCGAAACAGAGGCGGAGTCCAGTGAAGCTACACCTCGTCGAACCATCTATACCAGGCATCCACCGGGTGGTGGCGGTGTTACTTCAGGAGTGCCCCGGAGTCCTGAGTTCGAAAATGTCCAAGCTGGGTCTTGGGATACCCATAACCCGGCTTGTGATGATCTACCGCATGCTCCTCGGTGGAATTTAACTCAGGGCTCCCGGATGAATGACCATGGTAACTGCCGGGAGTTCTTCTCATTGTCCACCCCCCTGCCGAGAGATTATTTCAAAAAAGGCGTAACCGTTTTGATCTCCTGGATGATCACATTCACGCTGGGGTTAACTTTTTTGCTACCTCCCAGGAGATTGTTCGAGAATGGAAGCTGATGGGGGAGGAGACTCTTGAATTTGAAAATGATAAAAAGGCATTCGCTGAGGAGAGGGAGAAGTTCAACGCTGAGAAGAAGGGTTTGTTGTGGAGGTTGTCTGACGCTGAGCAAAAGCCTGCACAGGAGAAGCAGGTTAACTCCAACAAACAAAAGGATTGGGAGGCCGCTTTTGAGCGGACCAATAAAGAGTTGCAGGAGCAACGTGATGCGATTGTGAGGTTATCAGGGGAGAAGAAGAAGATCAGTGATGAGGCTGAGCAGGAGCGTGTTGCGGCTCAGAAGAGGGAAGAAGAATATCTCCAACGTATAGTTAAGTTGGAAAAGCTTGCTGAGGCAAAGGTTGCTGAGTGCGAGGCCTCTGAACTTCTTGCTGAGGAAATGTCAGCTGATTACAAGTGGTTGCTTGCTCGTGCCGTGCCTCTGGTAATATTTTCTGTTTGTTTGTTTTTGGTATTCTTTGCCGTTTACCTCATTTGTGTGTTATATTTGCAGATTACCGAACGTATCGCTGGGTCCAAAGAGTTGGCCAAGTACGTGTATGAGCTTGGTGAAACTGCACGTGATCTTGGTCGTAAAGAAGGACATGCTGAAGGAAGGGCGGCTGCTGTGTCGAAAGAGCCATTGAAAAATTTTGAATTATATAAGACTGATTGTGTCGGTCGTTACGCTGAAAAACGGCAAGAGTTTGCATCTCTGGAGTTTGGTATTGTTAAAGTTGCTCAAAAATTATCTTGGAAATCTGATGGTGTCGCCCTGTTGAGGAAGGCCCTTAATGATGAGGATCCTGGAACCGGGGGCGCTGGCTCCAGCCATCAGGAGTAAATGGTTCTGGCTTGCATGCCGTGTATGGGCTTTGATAGCCTTGTAACTGACAATCCCTTGAACAATTTTATCTGTTATGTTTTGTGAACAATTTGTCCATGGTCGACTTGTCTGTTATCATTTTGTTACACTTGACATATTTCGTGTTAATATTTGACTTTGCTTTTTTTTTTTGTACGTTGTGAATTTTGATATCGTTACAATATGTGCATGTGTAATTACTTTGATTAGGTATTACGAATGAATGATGGCGCTGACAGGTTGTGTTGTGTTAGTTACAACGTTTATTCTGTCGTTTAAGTGCGCGAGCTGATTCGTATATACGAAGTGATCGAGTTATAGGTTATTATGTGGACCTGGCTGTGTTCTGCTTTGGGGGTCTTATAATGTTTGTTTACCATGTTTTCAATGTTTTCGTGTTTATGTGGGCACAAAGTATTTATTTGGCGTTTTCTAGGCTTTGGTTGTGTTTCTGACCCGGCTGTGCACTTGGTTGTGACGAGCCTTGGAGGTCTACAACGTTTCCTAAGGTCGAGCCATTGATGTTTTCGTGTATGCCCAAAGTAATATATGCAGTTGTAACAAAAAATTCTCATGAGAAAGATAGCCAAACACTTCTTGTATTAGTGCTAAATGTGTTGGCGCGCAACCATTACAAGTACATAGAAAAAACTTCGACTGTTTACATGTAGCATCTTCTTAACTGCTGGGCATTCCAGGTTCTTGGGACCTCTTTGTTTTCCAGGGTGCGTAATTTATACGCCCCTTTCCCAAGGACTTCGTCTACAACATAAGGCCCTTCCCACTTGGGAGCTAATTTCCCAGGTTTTTCGGCGTTGGACGCCTCATTGTCCCTTAGGACGTAATCTCCGGGATTGAACGTGCAAATTCGAACCTTGGAGTTATAATACTTCTCCAGTTTGGTTTTGTATTTCGCTTCACTAATTGCCGCCATCTCTCTTCTTTCTTCTAGGAGGTCAAGATCCAACCTCCTTTCTTCTTCATTGTTGATCATGTTCATTGAGAGCATTCTTGGCGATGGTAGCCCGACCTCTGCTGGTATCACGGCCTCAAACCCATAGACTAAACTGAACGGTGTCTCTCCGTTGCTTGTTTTTGGCATCGTCCTATGGGCCCATAATACGCTGGGTAGTTCGTCGACCCATCCTCTTCTTTGTGTTCCCAACCGTGCTTTGATACCATCTACAATGCTCTTGTTGACGGCCTCCACTTGACCATTCCCCTGCGGGTGCGCAACCGAGGAGAAGGTATGCTCTATGTGCAGCTCTTTGAACCAGCGTTGAAGATCTTCTGTAGCAAAATTTGTTCCGTTATCAGTGATAATTCTTAAAGGCAGCCCAAATCTGCAGATGATCTGTTCCCAGATGAAACGCCGCACTACGGTAGATGTGGTTGACGCCAGCGCCTTTGCTTCCACCCATTTCGTGTAATAGTCTACCGCGACTATGATAAATTTCACTACACCCGGGGCTTCAGGAAATGGACCAACCATATCTATTCCCCATTGTTGAAACGGCCAAGCCGTTGTTACGGGGAGTAGTTCATTTTTGTGGCGCATCGTTTTTGGGGCATGTCTCTGGCACCCGCTGCATCTCCTCAAAACCTTCACTGCATCTAGATGCATTCCAGGCTAGTAGTACCCGACGTTCATTACTTTTGCTACCACCATCCTCGGACCGGCATGGATGCCACAGATTCCCTCATGTATTTCTCGGATCAGGTAGTTTGCATTTCTGGGTCAACGCATCTCAACAACGGCCCTAGGTATAATCTTCGGTACAAGATTCCATCAACCATATGGTAGTGCTCGGATTTGTATTGAACTTTCCTTGCTTCGGCTTTGTTTTCTGGTAAGATCCCAGACTAGAGATACATGATTATGGGAGTCATCCAAGATGTCGTTCCCAACTGAATAACGCTTACTTGCCTCAGCGGCACCGATGGATTACTCAGGACTTCGATGCGCACATCCTTTGCCAAGTTCTAGAAACTGGTGGATGCTAGCTTACTCAGTGCATCTGCTGGTTTATTCTCACTTCGATTGATATGGTGCACCTTGTAAGAATGGAAGTTTTGCATCAATGCTTTCGCTTGGTCTAGGTCTAGGTCTAGGTCTAGGTATAGCGCCATTACGTCTCCTTTGGCATCGTACTGGCCGTTAATCTGCCCGGCTACTAATATGGAGTCCACATGCGCCTCGATGTGTTTGACTCCCATCTTGATCGCTAACCTCAGACCGGCAAGAAAGGCTTCATATTCGGCTTCATTATTCGTGCTCTTGAAGTCTAACCAGATGGCATACGTGAATTCGTGTTTTTATGGACTTACCAGCCTAAGTCCTGCGCCTGCGCCATCCTCATTGGATGCGCCATCTATATACAGTAACCATGGTTCTTCTAAACGTTTCCTTTCAGCTCTTTCCATTGCCTTACACTCCCTGTCTTTGTCGTCAGGCACTTCTGTTATGAAATCAGCCAACACCTGGCCCTTGATTGCTGGTCTTGGTTTGAAGACCACATTGTGGCTTCCCAGTTCTATCGCCCATTTTGCTAATCTTCCAGATATCTCAGGCCTTGCAAGGATGTTGCCGATGTTGTAGTTTGTTAACACGTGAATGGCGTGGTTGGCGAAGTACATGCGTAGCCGCCTTGATGCATGAATCAGTGCCAGCACTACTTTTTCCATTATAGAGTACCGTGTTTCCGGATCGTTTAGAGTGCGAGATACATAATAAACTGGTGTCTGTACGCCTTGTCGGTCTACGAGCAAAACTGCTCCCACTGCTCTGTCTGATGCTGACAAATACATCACTAGGGGCTCTCCGTTTACCGGCGCCGTCAGTGTCGGTAATCTTATGAGACAATCTTTCATTTCTCGGAACGCTTGTTCGGCTTCCGGGGTCCACTGGAACTGACTTTTCTTCATGCAATTGTGGAGAGTCTTGATAAACGGGAAAGATTTAGCGGCATGATTGGCTAAGAAACGGTTGAGTGCTGCTAACCGTCCGACCAACTTCTGCATTTCCTTGATCGTCGATGGCGAAGGCATGCGCTCGATTGCTTGTACCTTTTCAGGATTTACTTTAAATCCATCTTTGTGACGATGAAACCCAGGAACTTTCCTTCTTCCATGCCAAAGGAACATTTCGCTGGGTTTAGTTTGATACTTACACCGCGCAGTGTGTCAAATGTTTTTTGGATGTTCATCAGCATCATACTTTCCTCTTTGCTCATTATGACCAAGTCATCCATGTATACTTCGATGTATTTGCCGATAGCATCATTGAACGTTTCATTCATCAGTCTCTGGTAAGTCGCACCCGCATTCTTTAGACCGAAGGGCATTTTGGTGTAACAGTATAGCCCTGTCGGTGTGCGGAATGCGGTTTTGTCCTCGTCTTGGATGGCCATCTGTACCTGGTGGTACCCCTTATAACAGTCAAGGAAACATTTCCATCTGAAGGTTGCTAGCGAATCGATCTTCTCATCAATATCTGGTAAGGCGTAACAGTCGCGCGGGCATGCCTTGTTTAGGTCCTTGTAATCTACGCACATTCTCCAACTGCCGTTTCCTTTCTGTACCATTACTGGGCCGCCACCCAAGTTTGGTATCGGACTTCTCTGATGATGCCTGCGTTTAACAGCTCCGTGACTTGTTCTTGCATAGCGTCATGCTTTATGTCTCCTAGGTGGCGCTTGGCATGTACCACAGGTTTGGCACTTTCTGAGATGTTTAATCTGTGCTCTGCTATGTGCCGTGGAACACCCACCATGTCGGCTGGTGTCCAGGCGAACACATCCATGTTTTCGAATAACAACTTTTTCAGTGCCGCGCGCGTGAGGTCAAACATTGCAGGGCCTAAGGTGACTGTTTGTTCTGGGTATTTGCTGTTTAGCACCGGGTTTTCAGCTTCCGCGCGTGGTTGCCAAGACTTCTTTGCTTGCATAGATTAGCGCTACCCCTGTTTCTGTTGGGAAACCAACAGCTGAATGCGGCCCAGAGTAAATCATACTAAAATCTCCTTGGGATTCTCTTCCCAACAGGATGTCATGTCTTGAGTGTGCTGGTAGTACCATGAACGTGACCTCCTCCGTTCTTGGATTTCTTCCGTCTGAAAGTAGCACTGGGAACGATATCTATCCTAGAGGAAAAACGGCTTCGTTGCAGAAACCGGTCAGTGGGTAGTCTACCGGTTCCAAGCGCGCTTTGTCCTCTTGGTCGAATTGATTAAAACATTGTTCGTAGATGATATCTGCGGTGCTCCCTGGGTCAATGAAAATATAGTCGGTTTGGTAGTGACCGATTACACCGGATATGACTATAGGCCTTCTTTCTCTTGGACCTCCTCTCACTATGGGGAAAACAACTTGTCTCTCGCGCCAAGAGTCGTCTTGTGTGCGCTTGTTATAGTTCTTTCTTGGCCTTCGTGGACCTCCTTGAACCATGTGAGTTTATAATTTTCGGAGCTTCTTGTTGTCTGGCCCTTCTTCACTTCGTTGAATTTGACGGTGAACACGCTTTCCGCCTTTCACCAGATGAGTGAGTCTTCCATCTCTCAGGGCTCTTTCTATTTCTTGTTTTAAGCTAAAACAGTCGTCGGTCAGGTGACCTGTGTCTTTGTGAAATTCACAGAAAAGATTTGGGTCTTGACCTCTCTTGTTTCGCATTTGTAGAGGAGGTTTGAACTTGTGATTTTCGGTTGATAAAACTGCAGAAGGAGTCTTTGTTAAGGGTGTCCACTGTTTTTCTCTGTTCTCCCTTTTAACTTCCTTGCGGTGAGCAATTTGGTTGATTGTATTGCGTGCGTCTTCTCTTACCGGGCTTCTTTATCTATAACCGGATGTTTTCCATGATTGGCCTTTGCCTTTCTTGTTGCGCTGATCGTTGTGGTTGTAACTGTATTGACGGTTATCATCACCGGTCAATTGTTTGTCTGTTCGCGCAATTGTTTTAGCTGCCTCAATGAAGGTTTCCAATTCTTTGGGGCCTCCATCTCTTCCTTTCAATCGCTTGATCAAGTCGTCGCACTTTACTGCCCTCATAAAATGTGCGTGCATCATCTTTTCACCTACATCACCGATTTCCAGACATTCTTTGTTGTACCTTGTGATGAAATCTTCCACGCTTTCATGGTCTTTCCTCCATATATTCAGGCAATCGGCAGGGTCTCTAGTGTGCCTGCGCTGTTGAGAGAAGTGCACGAGGAACTTGTCTCGAAAATCAATCCATGACTTGATTCTTCCTGCTGGCAGGCTGTCAAACCAGACGCGCGCTGCGCCGACAAAGGTTTGTGCGAAAAGATGACACCAAGTTGGTAGATTCCAGCTACCTGTTACCCCTGCGCCGTTGAAGACTTGGAGGTGGTCATCGGGATCTGTTAAGCCGTTGTACTTGCCTACATTGTGTGGCAGTTTTGTCTTGTCGATATCGGCTGTTGCAATCTCTCTGATGAATTTTGAATTTTCGGCCATGTCATCTGGGCGATAGCTCAATGAGTAATCATGTTCTGCTTTTGGATTGTACTTATTCAAAACGCCGGAGCCTGGTTAAGAGGGAAACCCCCATATTCCCCTCTTAACGAGCTAACGGTGTTGCTGTTTTGCAGGACCAGTCTTTTGGCGAGTAAGGAAGGAGATTGAACCCACGAAAGAGACAACCCAGCTAGTTAATCATTGGATTTAACCACTAATATATGTCACAAACTGAAATCCGTCGCAAAGTGAACCCACGAAAGAGACAACCCAGCTAGTTAATCATTGGATTTAACCACTAATATATGTCACAAACTGAAATCCGTCGCAAAGTGATGGATTCACGATCGTTTTTTAGTTTAGACCACAACAAATAAGTGTTTTGTAGTAGTGACATTCCTGATTTCGTGTAAAACAAAATTAATAGATCAAATACGAAAATGTTGATTTTGATAGCCCAATTAAGGCATGTTGGCTTGTCACGACGTCAAAGCCTTTCCGTAGTGTAGCAATTTGAAAACTGATGGGTACCAAAGAAAGAATAAGATGACCAAATGCAAGCTAGAGCATGAGCTCATAATGTGACCAGAAAGCAGGTTTTGACTTATAAAAAGGCGAAATATAAGAGGCATGCAAAGGGATAGATAATAGTACCTACCGCAAGATGTCCGTCCACATGCATTATCTATAGTGTCTTGTTGCTTATACATTGATGTAACATAAATTAGTGAAGTTGACTTCACAATTGTGGCCTCATTTTTTTCCTATGTATTTGTGTTTATATTGGAAACAATGATGGACCTGGGATTATTTTTATAAAGGGTAATCAGAGAGTTTAAACAAACTTTTAAAAGAGATTTTTTTTGGAGGGGGTTATCGTGTTTTTTGATTAAAAATTACACTAATTCTTTTAAGGGGGTGGCTGCCCCCTACTCTCTACCTCGGTCCACCCCTAATTGGGAGCTAAAAAAAGTGGAGAACTATGGATTTTACATATGAAATATAACTATATAAGACACTATGTGTCAATTTTCTTTTTACACCTTTTAGCCAAAATCTACTTTTTAGCGTGACTCAACCTTATTGAAAGGTTTTGTGAAAAAGAAGATTTTTATTTTCAACGTTGCAGATGCATGTTTTCTCAACAATGCGTTATCGCGTGTTTTATTGCTCTCAAAATTTTTTGGATACATGGCATCTCCTGGTGACATTATATACTTTTTAGGTTTAATTTCCTTTTTAGCACAACACTCTCGTGTTTGTGTTTATATATATATGTGTATATATATATATATGTATATATACATATATATATATATAGAGAGAGAGATACATATACACAATAGGGTTAGGTTCATTATAAAGCCATTAAAAACTTGAAAACCAAAAAACTACTATCAACCAATTAAACATTTTATTCTTACTTTTTATTTCCTTTAATTATAATGTTAGTATCATAGATTTAGAAATAAAAAAAGTATCTGCAGATTGACCAGCTACATATATGTTGCCCGTCTATGTATTTATTATTTTCTTTTTAATACTCACAAATATTAGTAACATATAGAAAGAATGAAAAAATAAAAATTAAAAAAGTGGTTTTTTTAAGTTTTCAAATATCTTTTAAGTTTTCTAACGATCTCTTTCCATACAGAACATGTGTGTGTATATATGTAGAACCGCTACAAGTAAATTCACAAGACTCCATCAATATATGTGACTTTCAGAGGAGTTAAAGTACGTAGAAGTTGGATTTGAACCTGGACCTCTGCTAGATCAAGGAACTTAGACGCTTACCAGTGCGCCACCTTTTAAAAGGTTTAAATAAATGAAGTTGACTTCAGAATGTGGCCTCTTCTTTTGTCCATTGCTACATGCACTCATCATTTCATCCTTGGGTTGGTATCATCTCATCAAAGCCACTATCTCTTCCTGATGGAGTTACAATATATATAGTCATCCCCTCATCTCCCCCTTTATTTCCATCTTGCACTAGAAATTAGTATTCATGGCAGTTTCTACCAAAACCACCCTTTTCATTTCATTCCTACTCCTTGTTTGCATATTTTCAGGTCACCATCTGATTACATTTGTCACATTTTTACCGTTTAAGCCTGTTTAAAACGATTATCCTTAATCTTGTTGTTTTTTCTTTGTGAATAGTGGATGGCGGTCGTAATGGTGCAGCCTGGCACGTTTACTCTCCCCACAAGGTAATCCAGATATATGTTGTCACTTAACTTTGTATATCAACTGTTATAACGTACTAGTTTCATGTAGGTAAGGTTTAAGAACGATCTATACTCGTATACTAAGATAATAATATTCCAACACGCCTCTAAAAAGACTCGATCATGATCTTAAACAAGGGTAGCTAGACCTACATGGAAGCCGGCCAATGCCGGATCCAGATTTTTTTAATTTGGGTATGCACAAGTATTTCAAAATGTAATGCACATGTGTATTATCATTAGAAATAACTTTTTTTAATCAAGGTATGCTTAAAAATCTCATAAAAGAAATTTGTTCTTGTAAATTGTAATGCATACCCTTCAAATGTGTATAAGGTGCATATATATAATGGTTGAAAATATTGATCCACTGCTTATATTAATTAAACACTAGGGTTAAAAGGATGGTGGGTAGGGAAAATCTAGCTAGAAGGTATCTGTTGCTACAACAATCCAATGGGCCGGGTCAAGTCTTGTTGTCGTGTTGGCCCGATCTACAGAGGATACATCTTCATATGCATCCTCTAGAAATCTTTTCTTAGGGGTTGTTTGACAGCTTCTGAATAGTTAAGTGCTGAACCAGTAATAGGTCTGAACCATTAAGTGCTGAACCCGTAAGAGGTCTGAACCATTCAAAGCCAGTATAATGATTAACCGTTCAGAGACAAATGTCTGACCAATTCAGATTAGAAGTCTTAACCATTCAGACTAAGTATAATGCTTAACCATTCAGAGGCAGATGTCTGAACCATTCAGATATCTGCTCGCGAAACAAACAGTCTGAACCATTAAGTACTGAACCAGTAAGAGTTTTGAAACATTAAAAGCTCTATTAAGGTTGATTCTATTGTAGTTGTATGCTTTCTATGTGTTTTTTTATATACAATGCACATATAGTTTTTTTTTGTCCATGTAGGATGGTTTCCGGTTACATGCAAGGAAGCTTTCGCTGCTTGATGCAGTGTTGGACTACGACGATGCCGGAGCCAATCCTAAGCATGATCCAAGGAGGGGGAGGGGCGGAAGGAACCCATGATCGAGTTTATAAGCTCGATTATCGGCTTCAGTATGAAAAGCTGTTTGTTTGTTTATAACCTTATATTTTTGTTAAGTATTAAATATTAATGTTTAGATGCCTTTGTGGGCACCGTGGTCTAAAGGAGTTAAGAGGGTATGTATCTCTACAACAGGTTTATTACTGTACTTTGGCTACAACTATAAGAATAAATAAAAGTTTTGTTACTTAAATATGGATATATTTAGAAAAAAAATGTTTCATTTATATTGTTACTTTTTAATTCTATTCTATTAATGAATTATAGTAACCCAAACTTGTCGATTGTTATTACAACTTTAAACACTATGAAACATAGACTTAGAATCCGTATCATTGTAACCGATTAGGCGATTACAAGGTGCTATTTTAATGGGTATGGTGGTGATGCTTGTTATTTTTGTTGTTATATTATGATGATTTTAGTATCACTTTCAAAACAAACACCCGAATGTGCTTAAATAGTGTTTGGGGCCGCCTAAGGTGGGATGGGGGAGGGTGTGCGTCTATTTGACACACCGTCTTAATTCAATATAAAAATCTACAAGTACGATCCGTATGAGCAAGCAAGACCACTTGGACTTGTAACTACATGATCATAGTGGTACGAACATTTCAAGTTGAGCACACAAGATTTTCAAGAGCGAATAATTAAAGTATATATAGGCTATATAATTCATTATGGGACAAAAGGCTTCAGACAGTCGGAGAATCCTATGGAGGGTTGTCACCAAAAACTCAATTAAAAACACAACATAATTATTAAAGGAAAGTTTGTCACCATAACCTTTGACTTGTGTAAAATGGAAGTATTAAAATGTTATTTACTTAAGTAGAACCCACCCAACGAAGTTCTTTCATAGGCAGGAAAGATAAGAGGCATAATGAAATTACTTTATTATCCTTTTGTCGTGCATATGATAGAGAAGAAAGCGACAGTGAGAAGCATGATAACGAAGTATTTGACTTCTGGCTCTAGTTTCGTTTAGATCCCACTATGGGTAGCTAAAGAAAGTGACACATAATCGAAACAACTAAGCTCGGATTACAAGAAGGAGAGGTTAAATGTATACAAATATAGATATTTCCGTGTGACATGTGCTCTATATGTGTCTATATGTGCTTTTAGACACAATGTTGTGATGAATGTTGTGATGGTTTAGATACACTATTATAATGTTTAGGCGCACTATTGTAATCGCACAAGTCGCTGATGAGTCTAATCGTTTGAAATGTGAGTAATGGTACAAATGAGAGTTCCAGAGGTTGTTTGGAACGTATAGGGTCAAATTTGGACGTTTGGAATGAGCTAGAGGGCGTGAAGGCTCGTAAACAACCCATCCACGGCAAACCGACCAGAACATGGCTGAAGGTTGCAGGTCTGATTCAACCCGATTAAGGACTGTAAGGCAGGAGATTATAGTTTGTAATCCCAAAACAGTAGGCATAGAACGTGGTTTTGGGGTTGCAACAAGCCGAACGTTCAACTAACAATTCATGAACCGTTCGGCGAGAAGTTCATTTGCGTTCGTTCGTTTTATAAATGAACGAACACGAACAAGAAATTTCATTTCGTTTAGTTGTATGAACAAACATAAACAAATGTCTCGTTCGTTCATTTATGTTTGTGAACGTTCGTTAATGTTTTCTGACGAGGTATGACCCGAATCGGCTAACCCGACCTGGTCATTACCTATTGTTTTATTATAAATAAATAATCATAAACGGTTATTCTAGAATATTCCATCCTGCATGGATATATCACGTAACTAAATCCCCAACTTTTTGGGAAGCTTGTGCAAATCCCTGACGTATCGGAGCTCATCCTAAGTTAAGGGAAACCCTAATGGTAAACTATAAATAGAGGTAAACGTCTAAGGTATGAATCATCTGGCTCCCGTTTTACTCTTTTCTCTACACATACCCTTTTACTCCCAAAACCGAGACTTATTCTCACGCCGCAGGGTGGTTACAGGAATAATCCCATTCCTGTAACGAGTCCTAACGGTGTTCTGTTTTGCAGTTAGCAGTTCGGATCGCCAAGAGTTGAAGTCCTAGTTGGATACTACCATGAAGGCCAGTGTTTCTTCATTGGCGCCATCCGTGGGACCCCATCAGTAGCGACAACAAGACTGAACCCAATGGCGAGCGATCAGAACATAGCAGTAACACCAAGCCAGGCGATGTTAACCAGCAATCCGTTGGTAGAAACAAGCCCTGTCATCTCCATGCCAGCCTCACCGGTTGTGACCAGGTCTCTCGACCTGGAATTTGAAGCAGAAGGGCCCCCACCGGGTTTTGCTGGTACTACTGCCGCCTATTCTGGGACCGCGGCAGCAGACTTATTTTCGTACACTTCTCTGCGACTCCAATCAGCTGGACCAATCACAACAGGCGTGAATGTTTTCGCCTCAGCCACAACCTCCAGTGCACAGACCATGCGTCATAGCACTATGCCAGTTGTCATGTCGGCTAGCCCCAGCACCGCCATACCGCAGGGTGGCGCACCTCAATACTATCAACCCTCGGGTACTTACGCCATGCCACCTCTGTATTCAGTAGCACTATCAGCTGCGTTATCCACACCTCCCCATCAAGCAGTGGTCATGCCGGCGGGAATCTTGAACGCCCCAGTCACACCGGGAAATCAGGCTTACTTTCCTGGGTATTATTTTGCACCCCCATACGGGTACCTGCCCCAATACAATACCCCAACCTATACTCCCCAGGGGGGGGGGGGCACAAGGTTACTCTCAACAATCGCCATACGCGGCTTACATGCCGCCTTGGTGGACCTTCCCAGCATCACAACCTGTTTACAGTCAAACCCCGCCCACTGCGGAACCCGTGTATGACAGAGGAAATACGTCTAGGACTCGTTTTTCTCCAGGAAGAGGCCCTAACTCAACACTGAACATTACCCCGGCTCAACCCCCTGTCACCCAGGGTACCAGCCAAGGTGGGGCAACTCCACCAGTGCAACCCATCAATATCGAAGAAGACGAACTCACCAGACCTTACAAGCCAGTGGATGCCACATTCAAATCCAAGTTTACCAGAAGAATAGCAGAATCTACTATCAAGGAAAAGCCCAAGATGCCTCAGACTGTAGGCAAATATGATGGGCTAGGCGATCCTGACGACCATCTCAACCTATTCAAAAGTGCCGGGGAAGTAGCCTGTTGGCCTATGCCCCTCTGGTGCAAGATGTTCATCCAAACGCTGGTAGGCGCGACAAGAGTCTGGTGGGATAGTTTGCCCACATGGGAGATTGACAACTTTGAAGATCTAGAAGCTAAGTTTATTTTGCAATTCAGCCAACAACGCAGACACATGAAAGATCGAAACGAGCTCCTTCACATCCGCCGACGGGACAATGAAACGGTGGAGAGTTTCATCGTTAGATTCAACAAAGAAAGCCTGGCAATCCCGGGCGTCACAAATGATCTAGCGTGTGGAGCTTTCCTACAAGGAGTAAACGATGATGAGCTATTAAGAACACTCCATGGAAGAGATGGTGTGCCTCCCACCATCGACGAAATCCTGAGGATAGCTAAGGTGTACGTTATACAAGAAAAGGCCGTAGCCGCCAGTCACGCGGCCAATAGGAAAAAGGAGGCCCAAAAAGGCCAAGAAGATAGAGAACAACGGGGTTCTAAAAGTAGGGGTAGGGGAGACCGATACCAAAGGAGTGATAGGGCGGACTAGCGATATGATAGGTCCAAAAATACCTATTCAAGGAATGAATCCGCTAAGCCGTGATCCGATTACCCCAACCTGAGCAAGACGCCCGCAGAGATCCTAGCTTCAGAAAACCTCAAGTTTAACCCTCCAAAGCCGCTGAAAGATAACCCTAACAAAGATACAAGAAAATATTGTGAGTATCACAGAGGAAGCGGCCAAGACACTAACGACTGTTTTCAGCTAAAGAAACAGATCGAATACTTCGTGAAAGCGGGTAAATTGGCACACCTAGTGAGGGATATCAAATAGGGCCCGCCACCCGTGAAGGAAGAAAACGACAAGGCGGCAGGTAAAAGGCCGCGAGAGCTAAACATGGTATACGCGGATAAGGGTAGAGGGGCCAAGCGGAGTTTCTCTACGCTCGAACCGTGGATGCTAGCAACTATGACCATTGAGCCTCGCGTAGAAGATTTGCACCTCACCACGGACGCCTTGATCATATCCGCTGCTATTGGTGATTATCATATGAGGAGAATCCTGGTAGATACTGGGAGTTCGAAGGACATTATCTATGAACATTGTTTCAATAGAATGCAACCAGAAGACAAAAGGCTGCTTGAGTCGGTGCACCTATTAAAGGTTTAACAGGAGAAAAGGTTGATCCAATTGGTCAGATTACTTTCCCAGTTACATTCGGACAAGAGCCCCGAGAAAGAACGATACTCCTAACATTCCTTGTGGTACGCGCTGAGTCATACCACAACGTAATCATTGGAAGATTCACCCTGGGGAAATTGGACGCTATAGTCTCCACAGCGCGAGGATTCATGAAGTCCCCTATCCCGCGGGGTATTGCAACAGTGTTTTGGGACAAATTAGGAGAGGTGTTGAATACCAAGAGATGCCGCCAAGGACCCACTGGTGCCATCGGCCCGGAAAGATGGGTACTAAGCACACGTCATCCGGATCAGACAGTTACAATAAGGGATAGCCTCTCCCCTGAAGTTAAACACAATTTGAAACAGCTGCTGAGAAGGAACGCAAACATCTTTGCTTTCGAACACTCTGACATGACTGGGATACCCCGCGACAAGGCAGGACACAAGCTAGCGACACTCCCTGGCATTAAGCCAGTCACACAGGGTAAACGTAGTATGGCCCCGGATCGAAGGGCAGCGGTTGTTAAAGAAGTACGAAAGTTGGTCGAAGCTGGAATTCTCAGATAAACAAAATATCATACATGGGTATCAAACCCTGTAATGGTAAAGAAGCCAGACAGCACATGGCGGATGTGCATTGATTTTAAAGATCTGAATAAAGCATGCCCCAAAGACGCGTACCCGCTGCCCGAGATGGACTTCAAGGTGGATTCTTTAGTTCCTTACAGGTATAAATGTTTTTTAGATGCCTACAAAGGTTATCACCAGATCAAAATGTCCAAAGAAGATGAAGAAAAAACGGCGTTTCATACCGATGTAGGCATCTTTTGTTATACCAAAATGCCTTTCGGTCTGCGAAACGCCGGGGCCACTTATCAGCGACTCATGGATAAAGCTTTCGAGACACAGCTCGGCAGAAACCTAGAGGTGTATGTGGACTATCCGGTAATCAAGAGCAGGGAAGAAAAACAAATGCTTGAAGAAACTTTCCAAAAGCTCAGAGAATACAATATCAAACTCAATCCCAAGAAATGTTCGTTTGGGGTAGAGGAGGGCAAGTTCTTGGGGGTAGTAGTTACCCGGGACGGCTTTAAAGCTAACCCGGAAAAGGTATCCGCCATAACGCGGATGGCCTCCCCCCGGACTTTGAAAGAAGCACAAGCGTTAAATGGGCGTTTAGTGGCTATAAACAGATTCTTGGCAAGACACGCCGAGAGGTCTTTGCCATTTATAAAAACACTAAAAGATTGCCTCAACAAGAAAAAATTCAAATGGACCTGTGAAGCGGAAGAAGCCCTACAAGACATGAAACACTTCATCGAGAAACTACCCATGCTAACAGGGCCATACCCAGAAGAAGTGCTTAAAATGTATTTGGCGGCGGCCCATAATGCGGTAAGTGCGGTGCTCATGGTAGAAAGAGATGGGAAGCAAACACCCGTATACTACATCAGCCGAGTGTTGGCAGGACCCGAAACGCGGTATCCAACTCTGGAAAAATTGGTACTAGCACTGGTTCACGCCACCCGGCGATTGCGAAGGTATTTTCAAGGGCACCGTGTACAGATCTTAATAACAACCCATTACAACAAATTTTACACAAGACTGAGATCTCGGGAAGGTTGGCTAAATGGGCAATTGAGTTAGGAGCACTGGACATTGAATACCGAAAACGCACAGCAATCAAGGGGCAGGTGATTGCCGACTTTTTGGCTGAAATTCCTAAGGGAGAAATTATACAGGACCCCGCCATTCAGGACATCCCGAAGTCCAGTATAGCCAGACAAACTTGGAAGCTCTATACAAATGGATCATCTAGCGGGAAAGGCTCTGGAGCAGGTCTCATGCTGATAAGCCCTGACGAAATACGGTTGATGTACGCCCTACGTTTCGACTTTGAATGTTCTAATAACGAAGCAGAATATGAGGCGCTACTCGCAGGCCTGAGGATGGCCCAGTCTATGGGGGCTACAAGAGTTGACGCATATGTCGACTCCTTGCTAGTAAATAATCAATTAAATGAAACTTATGAGGCTAAGGACGAGTCAATGGCAAAGTATTTGGCTAAAACAAAGGAGATTATAGCCTCATTCGACAATGTCACGCTCAACCATGTCCACAGAGGGAAGAACCAAATAGCAGATGCCTTGAGTAAACTCGCCACCTCAGGCATGGAAAAACAAGTAAAGGTAGAAACATTGCAAATACCCTCTATCGAGCCTCGGGAGGTTTCCACCCTCACAGCGGAGGAACCCTGCTGGTACACCCCAATATTAAAATTTCTCACAAAGGGTGATATACCTCCCGCCAGGGCGGACGCCCACAAAATCCAACACAAGGCACTGCAATACGAAGTCAGTAACGGCGTCCTATATAGAAAATCATACCTGGGTCCGCTGATGCGATGCGCATCCCCAGCAGAAGCGAAATACCTAATCCAGGAAATCCACGTGGGTATATGCGGCATTCATGCGGGACCCCAGGCAGTTGTGGCTAAAATCCATAACGCTGGGTATTACTGGCCAGGGATGCATGGAGACGCGGTAGAACAACTCAGAAGGTGCCATAGCTGTTAGAAATTTGCTCCTCAAACATTCAGACCCAAGAACAACTTAATCCCGGTCACAGCGGCCTGGCCTTTCCAAAAGTGGGCGGTGGATATTGTGGGACCATTCCCGCTGGCCCCTGGAAAGCTAAAATACCTTATCGTGGCGATTGACTACTTCACTAAATGGGTCGAAGCCAAACCTTTGGCTAAAATAACCGCTGAAAATGCAAAAAAGTTCCTTTGGGAGCACATTGTGTGTCGGTTTGGACTGCCACTGTATCTGGTAAGCGATAATGGAACACAGTTTACAGATAGGGTCTAGCAAGATTGGTGTACAGAACTCAAGATTCACATCTGTAGCACACCCGCAAGGAAATGGCTAGGTAGAGCGGGCGAATCAAAGTTTGTTGGATGGAATAAAAAGAAGGCTGGGTTGCGAAGGAACTTCCTGGGTTGAAGAACTGCCAAATATACTTTGGGCACATCACACAATGCCTAAGACAAGCAACAACGAGACTCCTTTCAGCCTTACCTATGGCGCGGAGGCCATGATACCCGCAGAAGTCGGTTTGCCCTCGCTAAGGCGTCTCACTACTAACGACGATAACGACAGACTCCTAAGGGAAGGCCTGGATATGCTCGAAGAAAGGCGTGAAGCGGCCGCTATCAGCGAGGCAAAATATAAGAAGGCTTTAGAAAAATATTACAATCAGCGCGTAGCTCATCATAACTTTAAAGAGGGCGACTACGTCATGCGCGATAATGAGGCCAGTAGAGCGGAACCCACAGGCAAGTTAGGACCCAATTGGGAGGGTCCTTACGTCATCCAAGAAGACCTAGGCAAAGGAGCCTACCGCTTAGCAAGGCTGGATGGTACCGCGGTTCCACGAAGCTGGAATGCGGCCCAATTGAAAAAATGTTATATGTAATACTTCGCCCCTAACGGCGGGTATGAACGTTCTTTCATCTTTTTGCAAGCAAGTGTAATTCATCTAAAGCGATGTCTCTTTTTCTTTTTAAAGTATTGAATTAATAAAAGTCATTTCTTTTATGTTTCCTCATTACTTATACAATAAAATTTACCACCGCATTTACACTACACTATACGGTACAAACAACTACCATCGCATCTAAATTGCACATAACGGTAAAAAAGTACCCTTAACATGAAATATTTTTTACATATATAAGTTCAAGGGTCAAAATATACAGCGCTAAGAGCGGGTATCTTGGTAATAGATACGATAATCGCTACAAAAAGATAGTTATTTTGGTAATAAATACATGCAACTATCTTACAAAAAACCAAGTACTTGTCCCTGTTGCTAAAATACCAACATACGGGAACCAAAAACGAACATGTTCTAAAACCTACTTCTAGGAAAGGTCTGCCACTACCTCTGCAGGGGTATGCATCACTTTTCCATAACACTCCAACGGATGAGGATCAACGATCAACTCATCGGTATTTCCCTCATCCACCAGAGCAGCCATCACCTCCCGATCCTCAACCGGTTTCTTGCCGGAATGGTCACCACGACGCCTTTCATACACTACTCCACACTGTTGAATGTAGTCGGATGGAAAGGCCTTTATTAAAGTATCAGCCGATAGAACAACAACACTTGGCTCAGCATGAGAAGGCTCTCCATGTATAATGCTCTTACAGGACCGGCTAACCCAGGGTAAGACATTATCAGGAGGCACCTCCTCTCCTCGGATCATATCTTCCGTCACCGGAACTTGGAGACGGACTAAACCATCGGTGGCATCTAAGCATCGGAAAATATTGGAAAGCCTCTGTTTATAACTTCTCTGACTCATCATTTCAGATTACCAAATTTGGAAAAGGAAGTTTAATTTATAGAAGGATAAACAGGATTGACAGTGGTGACGTTAGCAGAATTAATGAAAAATAATCATCACACGTCTAATCGTCACATTTCAGATAAACGGCGGCGTCATCAATCATTACATTAGCATTAAATGTCTGACACCCAACTCAAAGCACTTGCACAAAAACCAAGTAAAACAGTGTTAATACAAAATATCTGAAGAACAGTGTACAAATGCAAAAGAAAACACTCATTCTTCTTCAGATTCTTCCACTAGCTCCAGCATCAGGCGTAGGGCATCCACGCCGTCTTCAGCAACGTGTTTTGTTAAGTCAGCATAAGCGGGTAGTGGATCGTTGCATACAGCCTCCAAAGCATCCGCCATATCTCCCTGAAGCTTACCCCTTGCCGCATGGAACTCAGGAGTAATCTTATCTGATTGATAGCACTCATGATAACCGGTGTACACACCATCATGATGACCAGATTGGTAAGCCGCGGTGGAAAGGCGGTCTAGCAACGCCGTAAAGGACCCTGATTGCCGAAGATATTCAAATGCCCCAACCAGGCCGTTGGTTATTAGCCAATTCCTGTCACCCCGCAATGCAGCCAGTTGGCTTGTTAAGCTGTCCACCTCGGCGTTTGCCTACTCTAGTGCATTTTCTGCCTCTTTGAGGCGTGCTTGATCGGCGGCAGAGGATTGAGTAAGTTCATTCTTTTCAGTAACCAGGAAGTCACATTGTTGCTGCAATTTCCTAAGCTGGTCCTCCCGCTCCTCCAACTCAGCTTGTTTGGTTTGGACCTTAGCACGGGAAGTTTCCACCTCAACCGTCAAAGCCTGGTACCTTTCCTGCACCTGAGACACAAAGTCAGTGTCAATTCAAAATCTTTCCACTTCAGCGGATATTTCAGATCTCACCTTCTGGGCTTCGGTAATGGCTTTACGCTCCAATTCCTCCTGTACATTTTTAGCATGAGCAAGGACCCGGTCCTTCTCCGCTATGTCACGAGCCCATATTATCCGTTCCTCTGCTAGGTTGGCGGTCACCCGTTTCAGATCATCCTCCGCTTTGTTTTTCTCAGATACAAATCTGCTCTCCCTCAATCCAGCGGCTTGGAGTTGACTCTCCAAACGGTACTTTTCATCCTTCAACTCCTCAATAACAGCTCGTGCTTGATGGAGCTCGTTATTGTCATGCATCCACCTACGCCGGATCTCGGAAAGCCTCCGGGGCTGACTAACGGAATCTACAATAGTAGAATTCATTAAATTCTCATTGTTTAAACCCTCCACATACGCTGACTCAGCCGGGGGATAAGCCCGCTCAACCCAGTGCTGAATCACTGGTGGGAAGATCAGCCTTGAGGACTCGGCTATTTTCCATTTAGGCTGATACCGTTTATCTTGCATGTTAGGATCCCAGTTGATGGTAGGCAAGTACATGTCATCACCCAAGCGGGCCCCATCATCGGCGATACCGCAGCTTGAACCCCCTGCATCGCTTAGGGCGGCATCTTGGGTACTGGTCGCCTCATGAGTAGCAAAGACCGTAGGTGTCTCTTTCCCAGTTGCAGAAAAAACACTGCGAGGAGAATCGAACGAAGTAGAAGGAATTACACTTGATGGCAGAGGCTTAGACACCGGACTGGTTGTAACAGCCATAGCAACGGTAGGCATGGGTGGCGGCATAGGATAACTAACCGCAGTGGTAGCACTTGCCTGTGATATTAGATCGGAGAGGCTGGGTTTGCCAGCAACAGACGGGATGGTTCCCATAGATACTAACGGGGCAAACGATACGTTCCCAACTTGAACCCCAGCAGCAGGACCTGTGTAAAATTAAGTTCTCCGTAAACATATGATATCAAGTCTATAATAACACTCACAGATAAAGGCTACTTACCATTAGGTATGATATGAGCGGCTTGGATAGCCTCGAAAGCGGTAAGAGCGGGGACAACCTTTCGCTTTTTCGACACATGTGTTGGACTTGTCAGCTCAGCAGCACTACTAGCGGATGTGGTCACGCTCACCGACGAAGCACCCATCCCCACAACCATGTACTTCCTCCCGGGGACCTTCTGCTTGATGGGTTTTTTCTCTACGGCAACCACATTACCTCCTCCACTGGGGGGGGGGGGGTACTGTAATATAAGCAGTGGGGTCCGCCGGTACAGCCGGTAACAAAAATTGCTCTAAGTGGATTTTCAGGACATCCGATTCTTGCTCACCAAGTACGCGGTCCGCAGCCTTTAAGGCAGCGTGCCGTGGAGGATCCACAAAATCGAACAAGCTCCATTTACCTATGAGATACACACATGTCAATATATACCGGAAGCGAAACAATTGCAAAGCCACAATTTACATACCTTCATCCTCCATCCAGAAAGAAGGATACAACTTTATATCATGCCATGAAAGGCACATTCCAGCCATCACCAACGCCCCCTCCGGGATTACCATACACTCAGACGGGTGCTCACATAGCTTAGTATACAGGGCATTGGACACATAGGCATCTTTTGGAAGGGCCTCATCTTTAACCTTCTCTTTTAACCCCATCACTCTCCACTGCATCTCTCCCGGAATGACGGTGGCATCGATGTAAAAGAACTTTTTCTTCCATTCTTTGTCCCTTGAACTGGTAGGAATGTCTCTCAAACAAGATACCTCTGTATCCCTTCTGTCGAAGGTAAAAAAGGGGGATTTCCATACAAGGATGAAAAAAGCCCTAAAAACAAGGACTTCCGGAATGTGCCCTAGGGCGATACAGGCAAACTCAAATTGTCGGAGTTTCACCAGCCCTAAAGGATGCAGTTGGGAAATATGGATGGGATAATGGTCAAGAACTAATTTGCAGAACTTCGTAATCGGCAGCCGGAAGTTGCAGAATTTAAAGAAGTCACTAAACAGAGTGATTTTACCTTGCTTTAATGGGAAGGCCGTGTCGGTTTTCGACGGTAACACCGGGTTCCACTCCGCCCTAATATGGTAATCTTGAAGAAGGTTATTGAACGAAGCCTGCCCCCATTTGACATACAGGGCATCGGAACTTGGGAGGGTAGAGGAAGACGATTCACCGGTCTTGGAGGCCATTTTTTAAGTTCAAGAAATGGGAGAGAGCGATCGCACAAAAAGAAGAAATTAAAGTTCAAAATCCCTAAACGGGTACTCTATTTATACGGAAATAGTAACTTTTCGAATTCGAAAAGGCAAACAGATGGGAACTCATGTTGGAGCAGGGTGGTGACAGTTGTCACCTTAATGATGATTTAACCGTCACATCCTTTCCCGTCGCCGCCATTTTTTTCAAAAAACGCAATGTTACCCCACTCAAGAGACTAACCCGCAAAAGGGGAAGGTTTGACTTTTCCTTTTTAGTCCGATTTCATGAATTTTATTTCATAACTTCGGACTGGGGGGACATGACGAGGTATGACCCGAATCGGCTAACCCGACCCGGTCATTACCTATTGTTTTATTATAAATAAATAATCATAAACGGTTATTCTAGAATATTCCACCCTGCATGGATATATCACGTAACCAAATCCCCAACTTTTTGGGAAGATTGTGCAAATCCCTGACGTATCGGAGCTCATCCTAAGTTAAGGGAAACCCTAATGGTAAACTATAAATAGAGGTAAACGTCTAAGGTATGAATCATCTGGCTCCCGTTATACTCTTTTCTCTACACATACCCTTTTACTCCCAAAACCGAGACTTATTTTCACGCCGGAGGGTGGTTACAGGAATAACCCCATTCCTGTAACGAACCCTAACGGTGTTCTGTTTTGCAGTTAGCAGTTCGGATCACCAAGAGTTGAAGTCCTAGTTGGATACTACCGTGAAGGTCAGTGTTTCTTCATTTTCATTTATGTTCATTCGTGTTTGCTAGTTCATTATGGTTTCTAATTTTTATTTTGAGTTAATTACACAAATGGGTCCTGTGGTTTATAGCTAGTTTCGCCTTTGGGTACTAACTTTTTTTTAACAAGTTTAGGTTTTATGGTTTCAATTTTGTAACACTTTTGGGTACTAACACCAAAATTAGTCAATTAACGACTAAAATACCCCTGCATTTTTTTTAAGTTTATCAATGTAACACATTTGGGTACTAACACCTAATTTTATTTAAGTTTAAATCAATTTTACAAAATCAATTTTTTTATTTTCATCTTTTTATTATATCTCTTAATTAACATAAAATCTATTTTTTTTTCATATTTTTATTTCTTATTTTTAGTCAAATGTAATTTTTGTAAACATTCTCCTTAAAATTACTATTACTATATTTTATAATTTTGAAAAGTTACATGTGGGAGTGGAAGTGCGGTGTTTATGCCCTTTCTCACTGCACACACCACGCCAACCCTCGGGTTGTTCTTGGAGTTGTGGACGGGGCTTGAGATTTCCCACTGTCACTAATGATAAATGGGCATTGACGTGGCGTGCTGCTATTGGACTTGGTTATTATCTGTTGGACCCCAACGACATTATTTAAAAAAATATAATTTATTTAAAAAAATATATTTTATTTAAAAAAATAATTCACCTCATCTATATAAAAAACTCACAATTTTCATCATTTTCCCCTCACTCTCTTCTACCCAACTCTTTCTCAACCTTCATTTTTATAAAATCTTTTAACCTTTTATAAAAAAAATAACACATCCACACAACCGCAACTTTGATCTGAACAACCCCTATGGTTTCGGCGAACTATCGAACACCACGTCACCTCAAAGGTCTCAACCGAACCAACAACGTTTTACCGATCTAAACATATTAGCGTACGATCGACTTCAATCGAACCTATTTTATGTTAAATAAGAAATTTAATAAAAATATGAAAATAAAAAAAAATAAATAGATTTTATGTTAATTAAGTGATATAATAAAAAGATGAAAATAAAAAAATAAATAGATTTTGTAAAATTGATTTAAACTTAAATAAAATTAGGTGTTAGTACCCAAATGTGTTACGTTGATAAACTTAAAAAAATGCAAGGGTATTTTAGTCATTAATTAACTAATTTTGGTGTTAGTACCCAAAGGTGTTACAAACTGGAAACCATAAAACCGAAACTTGTTAAAAAAAGTTAGTACCCAAAGGCGAAACTAGCTATAAACCACATGACCCATTTGTGTAATTAACTTTTTATATTCTGTTTAATTACATCAAATTTATTTTGGGGAGATTAAATGAAGATTCCAAGTTTTATATGAGAATTTTGTTTTTTGTGACATTATTTTATGTTAATTACGTGTATCAAGATTATGTCAAGTATGTTTGAATCATTTGGTTAGTATATTTTGAGTGAATCTATGTAATGTTTGTGATGAAAGATGTCAATTTTATTTGAAATTTAATATATGTTCGTTTTCTGTTCATGAACGTTTATTTGTGGTTGTTTATGTTCATAATGTTTTTTTGTGTTCACTTGTGTTCGTTTATGCTTGTTTGTGTTAGTTACCTAAAATTAACAAACACACACAAACACGTTCACTTCCATAATGAACAAGCACAAACTGAAAATCTCGTTCAGTAAGTGTTCTTAAACAATTCGTAAACTATTTATTTCCTTAACGAACGGACACGAACAAGACTTTTTCGTGTCCGTTTGGTTCGTTTGCAGCCTTACGTGGTTTTAATTGGGTTTCAAGAGTTGTTTTGGGAAGCGATTATTGGCCATAATGTCGCACCTTTACGATTGGTAATGCAAAATTAGAATTTCTATTCTAGTAACTAGACTTGTATCTTTGCAATAAATACAATTTCAGTCCCTTAACTTTTCCAAAGTCAGTTTCGGATCGCCAAGTCCAATACACACGTGTCAGGAATGATTGTATACGTATTGTATATGTGTGAGGTTTTATATGGGGTGTTATATATGTAATCACATAACATGATAAAAAAATATAATAAAAGAACTATAGCATTACTATACTCAAATTAAAGATAGTAAGAAATTCAAACTTAAAAAAAATATTAACGTGAAAATATATGGTCATGGACCCCCCTAGGGTCCTGACAAAAGTCATATCTAAACCAAAAAAAAACAACCAACTGTCCTTAAGAAGTCATCCTCAGGCGCCACCCGCCACATGGATAGGCTATCACGTTGGAGACAATGGTACAAGATGAAAGCGACGTGCAACCAATCACAGTCCGTGTATTGTTATACCAGGTGATCTCCACTAACGGTTATCGCATAGGGGACAAGAGGTACAAGTGACAACGACGTTTGGCTAATCACACGCTAAAGATTCATATCCTCCCAAACCTCCACTAACGGTTTACACTGATGACACAATAAGGATATCCGGAAAGCGATGTGTGACCAATCAGAGCCCGCAAACGTACTCTTATCTCTACATCCCTCTGGTTATAAATACCACACTCCATCAAGGTGAAATCAGTTCGATGTTCTCGACTCTCACTCTCACTTACACTTATTCTCCAAAAAACAATACTTATTCTCACGTTGGAGGGTGGTTACGAGAAGAACCCCTCACCCTCTTTCTCGCAACGAGTCTCACGGTGTTGTTAGTTTTTCAAACCACTCAAGGATTAGAACTTGTGACAATTGGATTAGTCTCCACCTGATTGAGCAGTAGCCATCCCCTCGGATTAGACTTGAGTTTTTTCATAACGCTTAAAAGTTTATGGACATTTTGGCCTGTAAACGAAACGAACGAACACAAACAAATGCATGTTCATGTTTGTTTATTTAACTTTAACCGAACACAAACATGTAATCGAACTCATTTTTTTGGTTCAAGTATTTCTTTATCTTCTTTTGAATATGTATTGATTTCAAAACTAATTCATTAATGGTAGTAGCCTACTAATTTTTACTACATTCCAGCCTTTTGGATTGGTTTCTCATTCAACATACATCAATTTTTACTTGTTTATATCCGATGGTTATGCCCGAAACCCGAAACCCACAAGCATACTTGATACCCGATGGGTAATTACCCGTCCCATACCCGATGCGTTTTGAGCCTGGTATGGGACACGTTTTAGTAACCAGGTATGTGGTTGGGATTAGCCATACTGTAAGACCCTAACACGTTTTAACTAAAAGACGCAGCGAAAAATACGAACCTTAAAATTTCTTTTTTATAGATATTCTGACATACTTGAAGGTCTATTTTAAACTGATTCTTTTACAATAAATATATTCTTCGCTCTCAGTTAAGAAATAAAAAGATAACATACGTTTACTAAACTACATGACCTCTCTTCCGTACAATCCACATTCTTTGACTCGATCTTCAACCGCTTACACTTCATGATTGTCACACCCCGACCGCGTTAAAACAACGAAACCGCGGCGGAAACGTCGAGGAGTGTTGCAACAGAATTATTGTTTCACAACCATGGTAATCAAAAGTTTCATTTTATTGAATTATTAGATAAATTACATTGTCTTAAAACCAAACAAACAAGTTACATATCGTCTATCATTGTTTTTATGTCACTAAGGCAACGTCCAGATCCTAAGTGAACACGCTTCCTAGCAATCAACATCAAGCAACATTACCTGAAACATATGTAAAAACAAAGTCAGCGAAGAAATGCTGGCGAGCACATAGATTTTAGAAGAGTATCGGATTCATGGCTCGTTTATATGCTGCAGTACCTTATTAGACTACAAGAGTCAAACGTACAAACCTCGTTTTGAAAAGTGTATTGCAACATAATTAACCAACTTAAATCAAGTTGGTTATAGTTTATAAAATCTCGTAGCCATGATTCTTAACACCAAAACATTTGTTTTAGTAAACCAAAATCGTAAAACATCTCGTAAAAACTCGTTAATAAAACTCGAATGGTTTATATGATTTCGAAAACCTCGTTGTGTGACATCGTTTTCCCAAGTGAACTAAATAATGACACGAAATGTAATATGATAAGAGCACTTATATATAAGATGTACCAGCGGCGTATCTACCATGCTTTTATCATGCTACACCCGTCCCATTATCTAATCACTACCCAAAACCAATCTTTTATCCAATTCGTTTATCTCGTTTAAGTCGTATCAAATCGTTTAACTCGTCCCAAAATCGTTTAACTCATTTTAATTGTGAAACTACTTATGGTCGTCTCGCTAATAACATTCAAACCTTCGTGACTGGACTATCTCGAAACTCGCATTAACAAACCACCAAAGGGTAAGTTAACAATCATCAGATTCGGTCGTTACCTATATAACCCCCACACATAACCATGGGTGTAGTCTGATAACGGGATTTGTCAGATCCTATGGTACCATAACCTAATACAGGTCGGCTTGATCAATGCTAATGAATGTCATTCTTTATGTAACTACAACCAACAAGTTTGTCCACTTTATCGAAATCGTTATTAATTTGATATAAACCATCTTAATCGTTTTTGAAACCATCGTTTAAACCTCGAAATCGTTTAATACATATGAATCACCCCAAAGCAGTTGAAAACAGTAAAACAGGGGAACTATGTACTCACATCGAAGTGCAAAGTATCCTCAATCTAAAGAACTCAACAAGCTCAGGCAAATCAAGGAAACTCAAGCAGCACCTAGTAATCGAATCACTAGTAAATAAATCGACATCTAAATCAGAAGATCAGATAGAATGAGGTCTTGTAAACTAAATGAGTGTTGGAACTCATGTGATATGGTTTAACAAAGCCTACATTCTAAATCGGAACCTAACCGAAGTGCTTTCGACCTGTTGCGACCCATTAAGGTAGCTTACGCTACTTTAACGCGTCGTTCACGCAAACGCACGTTCAAGGCGTCTAACTAGTCCTATGACAAGTATTATATGCCTAAACATGTTTAATTATGTTGCATAATCAGTTAAGTGACAAATTTTTAGGTTACATATGCTTAAAATCCAATAATGCATGAAAAGGGCATTTTGGTCATTTACCTAAGGCATATAAACTACCTATCATACAACTACTTAAACTAGGTGACCATCAGGTATAAACTCGGAAGGTTATTCCCTATGCAAGTATGGTGACTAATCATGCTTGGTCGGATCCTATTCATCGACCAAACGGGTCGAGTTCGAAAGTCTAAGCGGTGGTTTAGACCGCTTGACTTACGACTCTAAACAAGAACTAAACTAAAAGTGACGAGCTAAACATGTTTAAACATGTTTAACTAAGTTAGAAAACAGGTTTTGATATTAAAACAAAGTGTTTTGATACCCAAGAGTAGTTTGGTTGCAAAATACGCTTAAATGCGCATTTTGACCGAAACTACGACTCGTCACTACGCCTAGTCAACGTGGTAATCAGTAGGTATAGTCACTAGGGACTATAACCATCGTGATTACGCTCACGTTGGGAAGTTCAAACGAACTTCGTGTTGACCAACTCGTGGTTAAAGCAGAAAGTCAAACACTGTTTGATTTTCACGCTCGAAAAGCGATAAAAGAACGAAAGAAGCTTACAAAGGGTCCTTACTAGGGAAAACTTGATCTTAAAATCTCAGGTATGAAGTATTATAACTTCAACTTAGAGAAATCAGATCAAGGGTGAGTAGAAATGGAAGGAGGGCATGGCTATTTATAGTTTTCGCAAAACCGTTAGGATCATTTCTTGCTAAAGAGGGAACGATCTAAGCCATACATGTGGGCTAGTGGTTTTAGAATACAAGGGGAACACAAATACCAGTCCATAGAGTGCAAAACCAGTGATTAAAACCATTAGAATAGGTGGTATTGGCCAGATTTAATGTTTCTGCAATTCTGCTGTGCTGGAGTAAGCTTACGGACCGTAAGGTCCTAAGCATATGGTCCGTAAGGACCTTGCAGACCAGCAACTTTCAAAAATGACAGATTTAGTCCCTGATGCCCTAAACTTGGTTTTCGATGCATTTTTGACACGTTTAAGCCCCGTTAACCCCATTTCAAAGCTCTAAAATGAAGTTAAAGTATAGGGAACTTTAAATATGCTCAAAGACATCTCAGATGTCGGCTCGTTTGGTCGTACGATTGCGTTTTTTGGTTAATTATGACGGAAGTCGCAACGAACGCAAAAACGATCCAAATTACGCGACGAATAAAATTTTATCATGCCAATCACTAAAATAAAATATTTTAATAATTACATAAATTTTTGGATGTCCGGATATATTCAGAACGTAAGATATGCGCGAAAATGCAAACTTATGCACTTTTTGACGCTTTTAGTCCCTATTGATCAAATAAGTTTATTTTAGCATACCGAACCTCTCAAAGCCTATTTCTAAGCTATGTAAAGGATATTTAGGGTATGTTTAACTTATGATCAAGTTCGGGAATGTTCGTTACTATACAAATCGGCATAGTTTCGCAGTTTGACACAAATAGTCCCTGCGATCGAACAAACTTGATTTTGACACACCAAACCATCCTTATGTGAAGGTTATTTAAGGTATGTTAAGCCTATGTCACTATTACGGAGTGTTTGTCGCGTTAAACTGACTGCGTTTACGCATCAGTTTGCGTATAACCTTCCAGAAAGCGATTTAAAGCTTGAAATCGGAATCGAATCAAATCGAAAAATAATCAAACACAAATACACACATATTAACACCAAAGCACATATAATAACACCAAAAAACATTGTTTTATTGATAATTAACATTGGTTTACATTGTACATCGATTACAGAACACAGTTGTCACAGTCTCCCCTGCTTTAGGAAATTTCGTCCCAAAAATTTTAACTAGAGGAAGCTTGTGAGAACAATTGCGGATATTTCGCCTTCATTTGGTCCTCACGTTCCCAAGTAAACTCTGGGCCACATTTGGATTCCCAGCGAACCTTGATCAATCGAATCAGTTTGTTCTTCAACTGTTTGACTGCATGGTCCACTATCTCCACAGTTTTCTCGACAAAGTGCATCGTTTCATCAACTTGAATTTCGTCGAGTGGAATGTGAAGATTAGCGTCAGCTAAACACTTTTGAAAATTGGACACGTGAAAAGTCGGATGGATATTTCCAAGCTCTGGAGGTAGCTCTAGTCGATAGGCAACCTTTCCAACTCTTTCAACAATTTTAAATGGTCCAACATATCGAGGTGCAAGTTTTCCTTTCTTTCCAAATCTCACCACTCCCTTCCAAGGTGACACCTTGAGTAGGACATGGTCTCCGACTTGAAATTCCAAAGGCTTACGTCGCACATCCGCATAACTCTTTTGACGGCTTCTAGCTGTCACAAGATTATCGCGAATTTTCTTGATTTTGTCTGTCGTTTCCAGAATGAGCTCAGGTCCAGTAAGCTGAGCTTCACCGATCTTATTCCAATAGACAGGTGAACGACATTTTCGACCGTAAAGAGCTTCGAACGGTGCCATATTGATGCTAGCATGATAACTATTGTTGTAAGAGAACTCAATCAATGGAAGATGAGAATCCCAATTACCACCAAAGTCTATCACACATGCTCTAAGCATATCCTCCAAAGTTTGAATCGTCCTCTCAGATTGTCCATCTGTTTGGGGATGATAAGCAGTGCTTAGATTTAGTTGGGTTCCCATAGCAGATTGCATGGTCTTCCAAAAATGAGATGAAAATCGAGTATCACGATCAGATATGATATCCAAAGGGACACCATGTCGAGATACAATCTCATCAACATAAATCTTTGCAAGTTTATCAGCAGATAGATCCTCGTGAATCGGAATTAAATGAGCTGACTTCGTTAATCGATCGATGACAACCCAAATAACATCATGACCTTTAGATGTACGCGGTAATTTAGTGATGAGATCCATCGCAATGTTCTCCCACTTCCAAACCGGTATCTCTGGTTGTACAAGCAAACCAGATGGTCGTTGATGTTCAGCCTTGACTTTGAGACAAGTTAGGCATTTCGACACATACAAGGCAATATCCTTCTTCATACCAGGCCACCAATACTGAGTACGAAGATCCTTGTACATTTTATCAGCACCAGGATGGATAGAATATTGAGACTTGTGAGATTCGTCCATCACTAAAGTGCGAAGATCGTCTTGTTTCGGAATCCACAAACAATCCTTGAAATAGAGTAACCCATCGTCTTTCGCTTCAAGCTTAAGCTCAAGCTGATGTGGTAAATCCTTACCTATCAAATTTTGTGAAACACAAAATTGCTGAGCTTGAGAGACACGAGTTTGAAAATCAGATAGAGCTTAAATAGAATGAAGCTTGACTCGCTCCTTTCGACTAAGCGCATCGGCTACGACATTCGCTTTACCAGGATGGTAGCGAATCTCGCAATCGTAATCACTCAAGAGCTCAACCCAACGTCGTTGCCTCATGTTCAGCTCCTTCTGATTGAGAATATGCTGGAGACTTTTGTGGTCTATGAAAACCACACACTTTGCTCCATAAAGGTAGTGTCTCCAGATTTTAAGAGCAAAAACCACAGCACCTAACTCAAGATCATGAGTGGTGTAGTTCTTCTCGTGAACTTTCAACTGTGTTGACGCATAAGCTATGACCTTACCTCGTTGCATGAGAATGCAACCAAGGCCTAGATTCGACGCGTCACAATAGACCACGAAATCATCGTTTCCATCAGGCAAAGATAGAACAGGAGCATCACATAGCTTCCGTTTCAGCGTTTGGAACGCTTCTTCTTGCTTAGGTCCCCACTCAAAAGGCTTATTCTTCTGAGTCAAAGCAGTGAGTGGAACCGCGATCTTCGAGAAATTCGAAATAAACCATCGATAATATCCAGCGAGACCAAGGAAAGAATGAATTTCGGTTGGTGTCGTTGGTGTATTCTAATCCTTAATAGCAGCTATTTTGGATGGATCCACATGAATACCCTGCTCGTTGACTATATGACCCAAGAATTGAACTTCTTTAAGCCAAAATTCACACTTGGAGAATTTAGCAAAAAGTTGTTCCTTCTTTAGGAGTTCCAAAGTCAAACGAAGGTGTTGCTCGTGATCGGCTCGAGACTTCGAATAAATGAGGATATCATCGATAAACACAATGATGAACTTATCTAAATAAGGTTTACAGACCCTATTTATTAAGTCCATGAAGATAGCTGGGGAATTCGTCAAACCAAAAGGCATGACTGTGAACTTATAGTGCCCATATCTCGAGCGTAGAGCAGTTTTGGGAATATCTTCTTCGAGTACACGAAGTTGATGATACCCAGAACGCAGATCGATCTTGGAAAAATAGGTAGCATCTTGCAGATGATCCAAGAGATCATTAATTCGGGGTAGGGGATATCGATTCTTGATGGTAAGCTGGTTAAGCTCACGATAATCGATACACATTCGAAAAGATCCATCTTTCTTTTTCACAAAGAGGACAGGAGCACCCCAAGGCGAAAAGCTCAGATTGATGAATCCTTTATCAGATAACTCTTGAAGCTGTTTTGATAATTCCTGCATCTCAGACGGTGCAAGACGATAAGGTGCTTTCGCAATCGGGTTAGCATTGGGTACAAGGTCAATGTGAAACTCGACTTGACGAACTGGAGGCAAACCAGGCAGTTCATCAGGAAACACCTCTGGATAATCCTGAACAATCGGAATATCCTGAATACTCTTGTTCTCGCCTTTCTCCTCGGTGACATGTGCCAGAAAAGAAACATATCCTTTTCGTAAATAACTTCAGGCTTTCGTACACGACATGAGTTTCAATCCACCAGATGGTTTCTCGCCACGAACTTCCAGAACATCGCCAGACGAAAGAGGAATATGAACAATCTTATCGAAACAAACCACCTTAACATGATGTTTGGTTAACAAATCCATCCCAACGATAATGTCGAAACTCCCAAGTTGCATCTGTGTGAGGTCAATAGGAAAAAGATGGTTATCGAGGTTCAATTGACAACCACGAATAACATAATCGAGTACAAGAGGTTTACCAGTAGCAACTTCGACAGATAAGGGTTTCCTCAGTTTAGTTCTAAGTATCGCAAGTAAAGGCTCAAAAGATAACGAAATAAAACTCCTATCGGCACCAGAATTGAAAAGAACAGATGTAAGTTGATTGTTAACAAGGAACGTACCGTTAACAAGAAAGGTACCATTGACAACGAGGTTGTTAGCTTGAGCCTTATTTGCATTTAGATTGTACGCTCGTCCACGAGCGGGATTCACATTCGTGTTTGCATTCGCATTCGGGTTCACCAACCTCGGACAGTTGTTGTGGAAATGACCCATTTCTCCGCAATTATAACACGAACCAGGTGGTAATCTAGCAGAATTCCCCTGAGCTTGTGCTGGAACCTGAGCAGCCTGATTCTGACCCATACGACAAATGTTGGCCAGATGCCCAAGTTTACCACACGTAGTACACTGTTTGCAGGCCTTTTGGGCAACATGATGACCATTGCATCGAGCACAGTGAGGTGCGGTACCAGCATATTGCTTTTTCACAGGAGGTAGGGCTGGTGGGTTCTGAGGGTTCTGTGCAGTAACTGCAAAGTTTTGGGAAGCCTTGCGCTTCCTTGACTTCTTAGAAGACTCACCCTGCTTCTTCCCCTTACCCTTACCCTTGTCTTGTGCGGAATCAACTGACTTTTTCTTGTCACCCTTACGGGTCAGTTTCCCTTTTCTGACCTGAGACTCGTTCAGAGTAGCAGCCAATTCAATCGCTTGACGAACAGTAGTAGGATTACTGCAAGTCACAATGTCTTGTACAGAATCGGGTAACCCATCGATATACCTCTCTATCACTTTTTCCAACGGGGTAACCATCGTAGGACACAACAAACTGAGCTCCTCATATCTATCCGTGTAAGCACGGTGTTCTCCCCCATCTTGTTTCAGATCATCAAATTCTCGTTCCAAAGCTCGAATTTCATGACGGGGACAGAACTCTCTCATCATGAGAGCTCAAAGCTCTTCCCATGTCTGTGCCATCGCCATATCGGCACTCCTATCACGCATCACTCCGTTCCACCATGTAAGAGCACGCTTCTCGAACACACTTGATGCAAATTCAACCTTACGCTCATTCGGACATTGCACATGTCTGAATGTGCTCTCGATACTCTCGAACCACTGCAGGAGCGCAGTTGCTCCTTGCGACACAGAAAACTTCAACGGCTTAGCAGAATTGATGGTTTTGAAACTACACTGTGCATTATTGTTATTATTGTTGTTGTTGTTATATAATTGATGGATCTGTGTCACTACGCCCGAAAGCACTGCAGCCATTTGTTGAGCGACAAGGGCTGCGACTTCTTCATTAGTTACAGGTTGTGCATCATGTCGGGGAGGCATTGTCTAAAAGAACAAGGAGACATGAGAAACGAGTGAGATCGACAATTGGGAAAAACAAAAGAGGTATTGAAAATATCGACAAAACACCAGGAAGGCGATCATTCGTTTGTTACCTCGAACAAACAAACGACACGCAGTGACTAATCAAAGTAAATGGGTCATAATAATGTATCACCGAAGACATGCTCGCCTATAAGTGAACACTCACCCCAAGAGTTCCCAGGTAAGAGTGACTGGTCCGATACTACGAATTTGTACGAACACTCTAGCCTTAGACAGAAAACTCAGGGTACATGCATTCACTCTTCCAGTTTGCACGTGTTCGCATTATTTAGACCCAAACTTTGACGAGATTTTGAAAACTCAGAAGGCACAAAGCCAAAAATGAATCAAACTGGAAGGGTTCAAAACCTTATAATCAATCATCCAGGAATAGATGATAAATTTTCGAAGCGGATTTATTATTGTGTTCTCGTTGTGGTTATCACCTAAGGATAGGTGACGGTATTGTTTTAAAATCTAAATACAAGTAAACTTGAGTTGGGGTCCTAGAAAGTTATAGTCTAGGTCAAAGCATTACTAATAACCTAATTCCCTATAACCATTGGCTCTGATACCAACTCTTCTGTCACACCCCGACCGCGTTAAACAACGAAATCGCGGCGGAAACGTCGGGGAGTGTTGCAACAGAATTATTGTTTCACAACCATGGTAATCAAAAGTTTCGTTTTTTTGAATTATTAGATAAATTACATTGTCTTAAAACCAAACAAACAAGTTACATATCGTATATCATTGTTTTTATGTCACTAAGGCAACGTCCAGATCCTAAGTGAACACACTTCCTAGCAATCAACATCAAGCAACATTACCTGAAACATATGTAAAACAAAGTTAGCGAAGAAATGCTGACGAGCACATAGGTTTTAGAAGAGTATCGGATTAATGGCTCGTTTATATGTTGCAGTACCTTATTAGACTACAAGAGTCAAAAGTACAAACCTCGTTTTGAAAAGTGTATTGCAATATAATTAAACAACTTAAATCAAGTTGGTTATAATTTATAAAATCTCGTAGCCATGATTCTTAACCCCAAAACATTTTTTTTAGAAAACCAAAATCGTAAAACATCTCGTAAAAACTCGTTAATAAAACTCGTATGGTTTATATCATTTCGAAAACCTCGTTGTGTGACATCATTTCGAAATCGTTTTCCCAAGTGAACTAAATAATGACACGAAATGTAATATGATAAGAGCACTTATATATAAGATGTACCAGCAGCGCATCTACAATGCTTTTATCATGCTATACCCATCCCATTATCTAATCACTACCCAAAACCAATCTTTTATCCAATTCGTTTATCTCGTTTAAGTCGTATCAAATCGTTTAACTCGTCCCAAAATCGTTTAACTCGTTTTAATTGTGAAACTACTTATGGTCGTCTCGCTAATAACATTCAAACCTTCGTGACTCGACTATCTCGAAACTCGCATTAACAAACCACCAAAGGGTAAGTTAACAATCATCAGATTCAGTCGTTACGTACATAACCCCCACACATAACCATGGGTGTAGTCTGATAACGGGATTTGTCAGATCCTATGGTACCATAACCTAATATTGATCGGCTTGATCAATGCTAATGAATGTCATTCGTTATGTAACTACAACCAACAAGTTTGTCCACTTTATCGAAATCGTTATTAATTTGATATAAACCATCTTAATCGTTTTTGAAACCATCGTTTAAACCTCGAAATCATTTAATACATATGAATCACCCCAAAACAATTGAAAACAGTAAAATAGGGGAACTATGTACTCATATCGAAGTGCAAAGTTTCCTCAATCTAAAGAACTCAACAAGCTCAGGCAAATCAAGGAAACTCAAGCAGCACCTAGTAATCGAATCACTAGTAAATAAATCGACACCTAAATCAGAAGATCGGATAGAATGAGGTCTTGTAAACCAAATAAGTGTTGGAACTCATGTGATATGGTTTAACAAAGCCTACATTCAAAATCGGAACCTAACCTAACTGCTTTCGACCCGTTGCGACCCATTAAGGTAGCTTACGCTACTTTAACGCGTCATTCGCGCAAACGCGCGTTCGAGACGTCTAACTAGTCCTATGAAAAGTATTATATGCCTAAACATGTTTAATTATGTTGCATAATCAGTTAAGTGACAAATGTTTAGGTTACATATGCTTAAAATCCAATTATGCATGAAAAGGGCATTTTGGTCATTTACCTAAGGCATATAAACTACCAATCATACAACTACTTAAACTAGGTGACCATAAGGTATAACCTCGGAAGGTTATTCCCTATGCAATGGTCACTAATCATGCTTGGTCGGATCCAATTGATCGACCAAACGGGTCGAATTCGAAAGTCTAAGCGGTGGTTTAGACCGCTTGACTTACGACTCTAAACAAGCACTAAACTAAAAGTGACGAGCTAAACATGTTGAAACATGTTTAACTAAGTTAGAAAACAGGTTTTGATATCAAAACAAAGTGTTTTGATACCCAAGAGTAGTTTGGTTGCAAAATACGCTTAAATGCACATTTTGATCGAAACTACGACTCGTCACTACGCCTAGTCAACGTGGTAATCAGTAGGTATAGTCACTAGGGACTATAACCATCGTGATTACGCTCACGTTGCGAAGTTTAAACGAATTTCGTGTTGACCAACTCGTGGTCAAAGCAGAAAGTCAAACACTGTTTGACTTTCATGCTCGAAAAGCGATAAAAGAACGAAAGAAGCTTACAAAGGGTCCTTGCTAGGGAGAACTTGATCTTAAAATCTCAGGTATGAAGTAGTATAACTTCAACTTAGAGAAATCAGATCAAGGTGAAATGGAAGGAGGGCATGGCTATTTATAGTTTTCGCAAAACCGTTAGGATCATTTCTTGCTAAAGAGGGAACGATCTAAGCCATACATGTGGGCTAGTGGTTTTAGAATACAAGGGGTACACAAATACCAGTCCATAAAGTGCAAAACCAGGGATTAAAACCATTAGAATAGGTGGTATTGGCCAGATTCAATGTTTCTGCAATTCTGCTGTGCTGGAGTAAGCTTACGGACCGTAAGGTCCTAAGCATACGGTCCGTAAGGACCTTGCAGACTAGCAACTTTCAAAAATGACAGATTTAGTCCCTGAAGCCCTAAACTTGGTTTTCGATGCATTTTTGACACGTTTAAGCCCCGTTAACCCCATTTCAAAGCTATAAAATGAATTTAAAGTATAGGGAACTTAAAATATGCTCAAAGACATCTCAGATGTCGGATCGTTTGGTCGTACGATTGCGTTGTTCGGTTATTTACGACGGAAGTCGCAACGAACGCAAAAACGATCCAAATTACGCGACGAATGAAATTTTATCATGCCAATCACTAAAATAAAATATTTTAATGATTACATAAATTTTTGGATGTCCGGATATATTCAGAACGTAAGATATGCGCGAAAATGCAAACTTATGCACTTTTTGACGCTTTTAGTCCCTATTGATTAAATAAGTTTATTTTAGCATACCGAACCCCTCAAAGCCTATTTCTAAGATATGTAACGGATATTTAGGGTATTTTTAACTTATGATCATGTTCCGGAATGTTCGTTACTATACAAATCGACATAGTTTCGCAGTTTGACACAAATAGTCCCTGCGATCGAACAAACTTGATTTTGACACACCAAACCATCCAAAACTTATTTCTAAGTTATGTGAAGGTTATTTAAGGTATGTTAAGCCTATGTCACTATTCTGGAGTGTTTGTCGCATTAAACTGACTGCGTTTACGCATCAGTTTGCGTATAACCTTCCAGAAAGCGATTTAAAGCTCGAAATCGGAATCGAATCAAATTGAAAAATCATCAAACACAAATACACACATATTAACACCAAAGCACATATAATAACACCAAAACACATTGTTTTATTAATAATTAACATTGTTTTACATTGTACATCGAATACAGAACACAGTTGTCACAATGATGATGATCTGTAACCCTGTGCGACCTGCAGTCACCACATACATTCACATCATTGGTATTTAGTGACATCATACATAATCTAGACATACATATATAATTAAATATTCACATCGCATACTATTCTCATGTACATTCCATTCGTTTCTCATTCGAAATTCAGATATTTGCATCTTGGTGTCTACCCTCCGATGATCCAATTATAGCGTACCTGCATTTTATTTCATTCTCAAAAGCAACTCGGATTAGCATCATGAATACTCGTAGGTATTAACACCATAGATACATACATACAAGTCTCGCTCATTCGTATACTCATAGTTCTAAACATGCATACATATTATCTAATCCAAACTTTTACATACCTCTTATATCCTAACGCATTCCATCTACAAAACCAAGCTATAAACATCCACCCATACAAAGCCCATTCATACAGCTTAAACACGTATTTGTTTCTACTCATACCCATACATGGTTTTTATCCACTATCATACCATTAAAGCCATACGTACCTGCTTACCATACTTCCATACGTACCTACTTATCATTAAAGCCCATTCATATAGATGAATTGTTTGATTATCTCTAAAGAGTCATATGACTCTTTAAGCCAAAACCATGAATCACTAGAATATCTCTAAAGAGTCAGCTGGCTCTTTCAGCCAAAACTCTGACTCATTTGAATATCTGTAAAAAGTCAGCTGACTCTTTAAGCCAAAACCCTGACTTACTTGAATATCTCTAAAGAGTCAGCTGGCTCTTTAAGCCAAAACCCTTAGTCACTTGAATATCTCTAAAGAGTCAGCTGGCTCTCTAAGCCAAAACTCGATCTGACTCATTTAAATATCTTTAAAGAGTCAGCTGGCTCTTTAAGCCAAAACCCTGACTCACTTGAATATCTCTAAAGAGTCAGCTGGCTCTTTAAGCCAAAACTCCGACTCACTAACCTGTCATATGAACTACCACATTACTGGTTGACGTCGTTTGACCCTCGACATCCCGTTTTTTCCATTATTTGGATTCGGGTATAATTATACTACGCTAGTTCACCGTACCCCTGTCAGGCTACCCTACTTTCTATCCTATTCATCAAACCTACAATATTTTTTATTTATATTTTTTATTCTTGCCTTTCTATTTAGTTTTTAATTAAAGGATACAAATTAGTATGAGATAGTTTTCTAATTCATTTTCTAAAGGAAAATATTTATTACCTTGTACCTTTTTTTATACTTTAGCACCCTTCAGTACACTAATGTTCTATGTTTAAGAACATATTTTTATGTGTTAAAAATTTATGAGTCTTAAAAGTCCATTGATAGTAATTTCAAGATATGTCATCTTGAAGATTATCATGATGAGACAAGTGGACCGTTAAGGCGACTTGGTGACTTTCCGACCTGGTTTCCGAAAATATTCTGTAAAACTATTATAAACTAATTAACTAATATAAATGTTTTTTTTTTTTACCTTTTCTCGAAATTTTACTTTATTAGTTGATTATTTGCTAGAATAATTATTTGATTATTGGTTAGTGGATTAGATTATTTGATTACTTGCTTATTACTAATTACTATGTGTGTTAATGTATATGTTGTTGATGGTTAATTAAAAATTAAAGTCGTTGCTAGATTAATGCAACTTGTTTTTTTAATGTGTACTTTAGGAACTAGTGGGAAAACCCCGCGTTGTGGCGGAGTCGAAAACACGTGGTGGAAACATGGGCATTAGGATTGGGTTGTAAGTTTTCCCTACATTTGAGCAAACATAATATGTAAAATGAAAAAAATAACAGAGCTCGCAAAATACATGAAAAAAGTTACTATAAACTTCAATGTTTTATTCAAAATCACCATTGTTTCCCAAAAAAAACATTGATCAAAATAGACCCATTAGTTGCAGCTACAACAGATCATACAGGATACATACAGGATACATACATAGTTGACTTATTAGCTCATTTGATCTGGTCAATGATGTCAGATATGACAGCCTCCATGTCCAACGCCTTCATCGGTCTAAATGGTCGTTTCATATCCTGTACATAACAAACAAGGTAACCTTACTTTTCCATGTTGCAACAACTGTCTACTATAAGTTCACAAGTTTAATATATAACAGGGTTATAATCAACATTTTGAAATGCAAATGACTGTGTAATGAACAAATAGGGCATATTAAATCACTTTTGTCCGATTTTAAAACAATCAATAGATTAATCACGTGTTATAACTATAAATACAAAAACAATATTATTAATCTTGATCATTATAAAGCTACTTAAGAGATTGTGTGTGAGACAACTCTCAACTTGTTTGACCAATTCTCTTTCAGCTAAATATTTTGATTTCACTCGTTTGAGATAACAACGCAGCCCAAATTAACACATTCGTTATTAAGCTGAATCATTATGTAAAGCTTGTTAAGAACATTGTGTGTGAGACAACTCTCAACCGGTTTGACCAATTCCTCTAAAGTAAACGGGCCAAAACTACCACATGTATTGACTCATTCGAGATAAAATACCGCCCAAATCAACTCCTTAAGTAAACGGCCAAAACTACCACATGTATTGACAATTATGTGTGATACTGAAAACATGACTTTTTTCTGTTGATGATGAAAAAAAAATTGTTGTACACTTGTACGACTTAGTCTAATTTTAAATTTTAAATAAGCAAAAGCTTAAATACGGTGATGAGATTACCAGAAGACTGACAAACTTCTTCCCGCCTTCTTCACGCACTTCAAAGCATCCTCTTCTTGGCTGCAATGAAATTAATTTAGTCTATTAGTCATCATCAGTAGAAAAAGAAATTATGTATTTACGTACTTTTTCTCAAAAAAAAAAAAAGTTGTCAAATAAAAAAAGAATACATATATCGATTTAATTAAAACATATAAATATGTACCTTTTCTGGGTTGACAAGCACATTAATGCCAGATACAACACTCTCTAAATCATCCTTCACCTTAACAGCCCTTATTTTAAATTGCTTGCATTGTGTGCTGAAATACAAAAATTATTATAAAAAAGAAAGATTAAATATATGTGTTGTGTTCGGGTTCATCAATTCAGCCCGACATGATTGCTGCTAAATCATGCTATTTAAAGCCTTTTGTCTTGCACTATTAGCATTGCAAGCATGTACTTTCAAATTATTTTCTATGTATCGGGACATATCAAGTTGAACAACTTTTTACAGAAAGCAGTATTGATATGATATGTAGAACTACAAGGGTTGTCTTAACTATGTAGCATTACCAGCATGCTTATATTCAATTGCGTGATTGAAACGTTAATTAATGTCATATGGAGCTGTCGTAGACAGATGGCATTGCTTACTAAGAGTTTGTCAACCAACTTCTTTGATGACCTAGAGACCACACACACATTGTTTTTCATGGTGCTATAAGAGACTGAGTGATTCTGTGTTGTTTCTTGAGCACACTATACCACATCCTTTGCATAGTAAGATCTTTTTGCTTATTTTGATATCGATTAAAAAAATAAACATAGAAAATATTCAATGCTCAAGGCACAAAGGGTGAGTCTGTCATCTAGGCACAAAGCACACGCGTATTTCAGGACATTTTTATTTATTTTAGACTTGTTTCAGGCTGGTTTAGACTGGTTTCAAGTCATTTTAAGCTTGACATATAAAAGGCATGCCTAAGGTGGACTTAGGTGTTGTTAGAATATAAACTTAGCATATATTGTTTATTATTATTATTTAGTTAAGATAACTAGATCATAGGTTAGTAATTAAATTAGATATTACTTAGCGGTTGGTAAAAGGTATGTCGGTTGACAAACCGTCACCACCACCCTATATATATGATGTATTCTCTAACATTTAAGATTACCAAGAAGATATTCAATAAAATATCATTCCATTCAAACATATATACGATGATGATGCTTACGATGATGGAAGTAACACCGACTTCCGCTAACGTAGTGGTATCAGAGCCACGGTGGGAAATCGATGAAAATCGATCGATATTATACGATTCCGGGCACAACCGGATGAAGAACAAAAACAGAAGATACAGAGATGGAGACGAATTCAACCCCGATCGCACAACTCCGCGATCACGAATGTTTGCAGAATGGAAGCAAGAGATTCTAATGAAATTAGAACACGAAATCGAATTATTAGAACGAGAATCAGAAGGGAGACAAGGAGAAACAGGGGAGTTCGAGAATCCGATGTCATCGGAATTGATTCTTCAAGAAACAGGGGAATCCAAGAAGAAAGACGAAGAAGATAAAAAAGATAATGCAAAGAAAACAGAGGATGATGATAAAGAAGAAGAAGAGAGCGGAGGATACAACCGGAACCGATCACCGGAATCGGTGACGGAAATAGTCGACAGAAATCATGACATATTATTCTTCAAGAATGATATGAGAAGACAGAAACACATGATTAACAATGAATCTTCGGATGTTAAAATGAAGGAAAAAAGGACGCAGGAATGGCGGGAACAAAAAGGAAAGAATGGATTTCCAGTTTTAGCGACGACAGTTAGTGACAAAAGAAGAAAGATAGCAACAGAAGACAGATTAGCGACAGAATGATTTAGCGACACTAAATTGGCATTAACAACGGTTCAAAGACTTTCAGCGACAAAATGGGAAATGAGCAACAATATTACTATACTCGGCATCACGAAACAAATCAAGGTGGATCTATGGACGCATCATGACAAGTTTAAAGAAAAATGCGTTTATCATCAAAGCCGACGTGACGAGCCATTACCGATGCTAAGTTTAGGGGATGGTGTTAGAATATAAACTTAGCATATATTGTTTATTATTATTATTTAGTTAGGATAACTAGATCATAGGTTAGTAATTAAATTAGATATTACTTAGCGGTTGGTAAAAGGTATGTCGGTTGACAAACCGTCACCGCCACCCTATATATATGATGTATTCTCTAACATTTAAGATTACCAAGAAGATATTCAATAAAATATCATTCCATTCAAACATGTATACGATGATGATGCTTACGATGATGGAAGTAACACCGACTTCCGCTAACAGGTGTAAGGCGACATCAAGCGCAGGTCCATTGCTTTTGTGTATCTAATGCAACGTCTGTACGAAAAAACACAGTTAAGGCACACCAAAAAAATGTCTTCTTGGCGCAGTTGAGGCGCACCAAAAATGTCCTTTTGGCACAAGTGAGGTACGTGCCTCATGTACATGCCGACTTATGTGCATTAGGGTGTTGTACAACAGGCTTTTTGGTTGTAAAAAACCTATGAAATATATAAAAAAAACAAAGCAAGCACTTTGCGCCTCATTTACAAAAATCGGTACGCCTTTGCACTATACATCTCAGTTTTAGACCTTGTCGCCACGGTGCATCTCGGTTACAGGTGACATTGTTACTCATAAAGATCAATCCAAAAATTGATTTCAAGTTAAAATGCCTGAATAACTTTAATATTGTTATGGCTGAGTGTTTGAAACTCGATGAGAAGATAATATTGATAAATACAAAAACTAATTTTAAATACCAAAACTCATTTTAATATTGATTTCAAGTTAAAATGCCTGAATAACTTTAATATTGATACTAAGAAGTCTCGAATGAATGGAAGTTTGTTGGTGAATGTGATCAAAGAAACAAGAATGCCAATATAATCTCTATCTATAATAAAGCAAAGTTTGACAATACAATTTGTCAAAATTCTAGCCCCTCCACGTTAGTATAATCTTATGTGTAATTTTGTGAGTTTTTTTTATTTTTGATGTTTAATTAAAGAAAGGTCAAAATTTGGTGATGTCTCTTTCAAACCTGTCTCACATTAATTTCTCTTTCTCTCTCTACTCTACATACACAAAATGTCAAAACCCTACACCCCCTGCCATCTTTCCCTTTCCTCTTCCTCCTCTTCTCCTCTCTGCTTCTTCTCTGTTGAAAACTGAAAACAACCCTCTGTATATTACTTTCTCTCTAAAACACATATCATACAGAACCCATATTTACAGAAAATTCCAAATCTTATTCAAGAAACACAAATCCTACTGTGATGCTCAATTTCTAAACCTAATCCGATGGTATATAGAAACATTCACACGGATCGCTCTTTGAATTTGGCTTCCTCCCACCACCGTGAGGGAATACGCTACCTTCCGTCTTCGTTTGCAGCGAGAAGCTATGAACCATTTGCAGCGAGAAGATATGGTTAAAAAAACTCAAATCAACCCTTCTGTATGTTACTTTCTCTCTGAATTTGTGAAGTATATGTGTAGGGTGTTGGTTATTGAAGGAAGCTTTGCTATTGTTTGAAGAAATCAGGTTTGTGAATCTCACGTTTCACTTAAATGTTATGTTTCTCTTGGTATAATATTGCTGGATTATATCTTTACAAAATTGATGTTTATAATGTTTTTAAGATGAAAACTAACTATATTAATGGACTTGTATGAAGATGGATAAAGTTAGTTGAAAGTCTACTTCTGATACTAAAGTTAAGCAGGTAATAGAAGTAGTCATCTAATCACAATGCCAATTTGAAGAAAATCAAATGAACATCAAATTATGTTTCAAAAAGGAAAAGAATAGAAGATACATTTGTAAATTTTGAAATGAAGAAACTGTGGTGTTTTGAACTTATATTCTGATGCTTAACGGTACCTGTAAATGCATTAACTTGTTAGAAATTGTAAGTAGTTAATACTATATATATCACAAAGAGAGTCCAACATTCAACCTTTTAAGTGTTAGATACCTTTAATTATCTTTATAACTATTGTAGTACCGTTCATTATGTATGAAGTAGTCAAATAAAAAGCTACTTTCGACAAAACTAAGCCTTAAAGGTACTTTAGTTGCATACACACAAAATGAAATGATTTATGAAGATAATTAATTACCCAAGAAGCCCATGCAAAGGATCATGTGGCCAAACTGTGTCCCGCCCATTCTGCACATTATAAAGTCTTCAGACAAAAATTTACATAGCATAACATAATTAATGATGTAACAATAAAGAATGTAACATATAGCATATAAAACTAGCACATGATTATGAATAATTTCAAGGACTCCTCAAATTTGGATATATAGATCAATTAATAAAACTCAAGATCCAAATTTATGAACAAGTCTAACATATGATTGAATGTAGTGTCTTTCTAGAAAATGTACTTACACAGTCAATTTCCTAATAAAATATGACAGTTGTTTTTGAGGAGTATAATAATTTTGTTTTATCCATACGGTATGTAACAAGTTCATTTATTGCTAACAGTAATTGACTCACTACCCTTTTCCATAAAAGCACATTCATGATCTATATCCTTATGTGGATGTGGAAGTGCCTAGCTATAGAAATATGGTGAAAGCACATTCTGCTCCGCCACTGATGAATGGATGTACAATAATGCTATAACCAAAAGCAACAACAAATACTTTTATTATGCTATAGCCACGACCAGGTATCTTTTTTGTCGCTCCTACTAAGGTGTATCAAAACTAGGGGTGGCAAAATGGGTGGATTAGGCAGGTTTGGGTAATGGGTTAGGATGGGTATAGGTTAGGATGAGTTTATTAAGACTATGGGGTATGTGATGGGGGTTGGGGCGTGGGTTGGGTACAAACGCCCAAGTCACCACCCCGGGTGGGCTTGGGTTTCGGCGTGGCTCCTTGGGCGGGGTTTCAGCCCGGGCGTTGGGCGGGGCTACCCACATGACATGGCGGAACCTCATTGGCCAAGAGCACTAGCCCTTTGAAATTGGTTTTTTTTCCACGCCACCCCAGCCACGCCCACCCTACCCCTTTGAAATTGACTTTTGGTATTGGGTGCCCCATACTCCACGTGTCGCACCATGCCCCCAACCCACGCCCTACCATACCCCACGGTCTAAGAAATGGGTTAGGATGGGTTTAAGTCAAGATGGGTTTTTGTCAAGATGGATTTGGGCATGATAATAAAAATAAAAAATAAAATAAAAATAATTCCACCATGCTTTATTTTACTTTCTTAGATACAAGAAGGTCAACTACTGATTAAAAAGGTGTATATTTTTTTTTGAACGACAAACACACTTTATATATAAATATAAAGAGCCAGCAAGGGGCTGGGAAAAAGCGAACAGACCCCAAAAGAAAAGACAAAACCGACGAACATATTACATTTGTTCAACAATATCAAAATCTAACCATTTACCCCAACTGGGCTTCTTGAGCTTGGATCTGTTACAAATCCAAAGAAAGGCCACTTCTTTTATGTGTTCTACCGTCTTGATGATAGGAATGAAGTTGTCATGAAACACCTTCTCGTTCCTGGCTTTCCACAAGCTCCACACCGTAGCGATAATGACCGTATACACAATTTTTTTCCAAGTTTTATCTCCCGGATTTTGAATGACGAGAGCAATAAAGTCTTTAAGTTTGATGCTGTTGATGAACGTAATTCGAAGCCAAACAAGGATGTTCCACCAAACGCACCGAGCCCATAAGCAACTGGCGAATATATGATCCGGGTCTTAGTCATAAAGACCACAACGAGGACACAAAGAATCCCCGAGCAGCACACCCCTCCTCGCCAGACCCACCTTCGAAGCTACTTTACCCAGCAAGGCCCTCCACAGTAAATAATTGGCTTTCGGCGGGGCCCAATTATTCCACTCGAAAACGAAATCTTCATTATTTCTTCATCACTGATCTTATCAATGTCTCTTCGAACCTGGCATACAACGATCCATTAGGATCGCTTAACCATTTCCACCCACCATCATTTGCCACCAGATTGTCGCTAATAACAATACCGAGCTTGGAAAGAGCCGCATCCACGGAACCGATGTCTTTCCACACCCCGGGGATGGTCTTCTTTAAAGGAATAATGTTGAGAGAATTCAAAGAAAGATTACCCCCATGTATGATAGATTTCTATAATTTGATTTATAGTTGACCCTTACACAACTTTGTTGTCCTCTTTTTATTAATAAACATAAAGAAACTAATGCGAAATTAGTTAGTGGGCCTGGACCTAAAAAAGACCTACGCCAAGATCTGACACAAAGTGGTCACGAACCACATTGCAGGCTGGGTTTTGAAGGGGATCATAAGATAGGGGTTATTTCAAATTCGTTAATTTTGAATCAAAGTAATATATCTTATTTGTTGACAGCAAAAGAATTGATTCTCTTATTTTATCTAAGCATGTATCTAGGAGAATTTGTTAAAGACTCTTAGAAAATGATTTATGACATGTATCTAGGAGAATTTGTTCGCAGAATTATATATATGATGGTCGATGAAGCTGCCCTTTCTAGAGATACAGTTCTTCCCAAAGAAAAAACTTAATTCATATTTAGGTATACTTCAAACCCTTGGTTTCTTATATTTAAATTGTTATATTGGTTCAGGTTTGCAGCAATTGAATGCAAAAAGTCTCATAAGATTTTGCCCAGTTGATGCAAAAGACTTTTCGCCTTTGTTGAATTGGTATCCTAATCTTTTTTGGAAATAACAGTAGATGCATAAATATGGTTATATATGGTGTTGTATTTTTTGGTCTCTAAGACTTGTGGATGTTTCTTGCAGTCAGCAGTAACTTGGAAACAATGGGTGCATGGACCAGTCAAATTGAGCAAAGAAAAGTTGCTAAGGTTGGAGACTAATCATTGAAAAAAATCCTGTTATCAAGTTATCAGTTATTTACCGTTAACAGTAATATATCACTCTGTTTGTATTTATTTTATTTATAAACTTATAATTAATGTAAATCAAAATTTCCTACCCGGGAAGTTCCCGGGTGATAACCTAGTATATTTATAAATTAACTTCAATCAAAAAATGATTCATAATAGGTAAGTAATAAGGGTTAGGATATAATAAATGAGTGAAATTGACCATCCATTAACTTTAATTATTTAGGTAGGAAGCCTAGGAAGTAATCTTGACCATCCATTTATTTAATCAATGGCTAAAATTAAATGAGTGAAATTGAATGAAAAAAAGGAGGCGCGTGGGTTTGTCTAGGGGCATTCTAGTCAATCCAAGGCAATAGTTTCTCTCTCCTCCAATTCCCCCCCATTTTTTAAACGTTAATAACTCTTTCATACGAAATTATTTTTTTTATAAAAATTGCACTAAAAAACGAGCGTTTTTTATCTTTAAAACGAGTATACTATTGCTATATTTTCAAATTTTTTTTTCGAAAACCCAGTTGCGTAAAACGCAATGGAGAAAACCCAGTTGCGTAAAACGCAATGAAACAAAAAACCCTAAAAAATGACATTTTTCTAAAACGTAATGCACCAAAAACACAAAGAAATGTCTTATTTGTAAAACGCAATGGCCAGAAAACACAAAGAAATGTCCTATTTCTAAAACGCAATGGCCTAAGAACACAAAAGAAAGTGTTCTTTCTAAAACGCAATGGACTAAAAACACATAAAAATGTGTTTTACCTAAAACGCAATGGACTTAAAACACTTCAAAATGTGTTTTTTCTAAAACGCACTGGAACAAAAACACTTTTAAATGTCTTTTTTTCTAAAACGCAATAGCTTAAAAACACAAAAGAAAGTGTTCTTTCTAAAACGCAATGGACTGAAAACACATAAAAATGTGTTTTACCCAAAACGCAATGGACCAAAAACACAAAAACAATGTGTTTTTCCTAAAACGCAATGGACAACAAACAAAAAAATGAGTGTTTTTTTCTAAAACGCAATGAAAAAAGGACACAAAAATGTGTTTTCTTCTAAACCATAATGCGCAAAAAAACACAAAAAAAATGTGTTTTATCGTTGTGTTATAAAACACAATGGAAGAAAACACAATAAAATGTGTTTTTATCATTGTGTTATATAACACAATTAAAAAACGCAACACACTAAAACACAAATAAAACGCAATGCGATGAATATAAATGTTCATTTGTCTTGTTCAAATACTAACATTTGTTAAAATAGAATGCAACTTGCTGTTAAAAAAACACAATATTCGTTAGTGGATGTAAAACGCAATAATTAAAAAAACAATTTCTTTAAACGCAATGAAGAATGCATACTGAATCTTTTGATCTTATCCAACCATCCATTTTTGTCAACTCTAAAATATATTAAATCTACATTTTCATTCAAGTAAAGATAAGCATTGGAACATACCAGGTGAAACAATATCGATGGCCTCCTTAACGAGATTGCAGCCAAACATCCCTGTGACCCGATGAACCGCATTCGAAGGAGATGAAGGTGTCGTAGAGCCACTTGCAGAGAGGAATGTCGCCGGAACCGGAGGTGGTGGTTGCTCACCGGATTGTGAGAGTCGAGTTCGGGTAAGAGTTTAGATAAGAGATGGTTGCAAGATCGGTGTTGTTGGTGGTGGTGGTGGTGGTTAAGGCGGCGGCAGTTGCCATGGTGGTTATGGTAGTGGTGGTGGTGGTGGTGACGGTGGGTGATAGTGTGTGGTGGAGTGGTGGTGGTGGTGTAGGGTTGAGTTGAAGAGAAAGGAAATGGGTTTTTTTAGATCTGGGTGTATTTGAAATTGTTTGGACTAAAATACCCTTCCTTGTATTTTTTGTTATTTGCCACATGTCATCCTATTATTGCTTCCTATACTTCCTAGCCAAAATAAACTTCCTATTTGATCCTCTCCCAAGTAATAATTTGAAACTATCATTTTGAAACTTCCACAAATATCTCCTAGGAAAATTCTGGATTTTGAAGTTTCAAACTTTCTCGGGTTGTTCGGGTCGACCCAAATTCCACAAACTTCATCCAAATACCAATCTGATTAAGGGCAAACGGGTTCGGGTTTTACCGTAGATCGGGTTCGGGTTTATCGGTCCTAGTTTATCGGGTCGGGTCTCTTCGGGTCGGGTTCGGTTATCGGGTTCGGATAAAAAAGAACGACCCTAATCTTTAGTCCCCAATTAAGAACACATGACCAATAAAATGACCATCATAATTATAATCATAACCTGTAAAGTTCTATTTATTAATCCCCTTTAGAATCAGTTTTGAACTCGAATTACAGACCGTGCTATACAACTAATTAAATAATCCAAGTATCTTCACACAAATAAACACGCTAAACTGTTTAAATCATTCAAATTTACAACAATTAAACTAAGGAACCAAAAGAATCTTGAGTAAATTACAATTACAAGTTTTGTCCTTTATCTTTGTACCAAATTTCAGGCGGTGTCCTTTACCTTTAAAATTGATGAGTTTTGTACTTAATGTTTCTAAATGTTACACGGTTTGTCCTTTAGCACTAACCTAGTTAATTTTTATTGTTAAATTAGATAGAAGAAGGGTATTTTAGTCTTTATATTTATTTGTTTCAAGATAATTTAATAAATAAAAAAAACATCATCATTTTCAGTCTTCTCCAGCCCACTTTCCATTTTCCCCAACTTATACCAACTAAAACCCTAGTTTTTCTCCCCCTTCTCTCTGTCACCTCTCTCTCCCAGTTACCACCACCACCCAACATCACCATCTGCCACCCAGCACTAGAAACCAACCACCACATTCAATTCATTGCCACCACAATCAGACACAACTGGAATCAACACAACAAACTGTCTCGCACATACCACCACCATTACCCACACCATTGGTAACTGCCATCGGCACCCCTACACCACCCGCCACTTCAACCACCATTCTCGTCAACCTCCACCACCATAATTCACCCTCCCTTCTGTCAACACCATCAGCACACATTACACACAAACAATAAAACTAAAAACCACAATAAGACCTTTACAATCCTGAAGTTTGAGCACACCTCTCCCAGCGGTTGAATATGGGGAGTCTGTTATTATGGTTTTCGGCTGTGGTCAACAGATCTGAACAAGATGAACAAGAAGTGAAATATGTATTAATCCTTGAAAACTGGAAACCCTGCACGAATCTCATCTTCGAGTAATGGTTCGTTGATGTATTTGTTCTTGTTCGGTGTCATCTGTCATGGCAATTTGGTAGATTTGGGGGTGATTAGGTGGTGGGTTTTGTATGGGTTCAGTGCAATCTATTGGGAAATTTGGGGAATTTTTGATGGGTTTTGTGCGGGTTAATGGATCTTTATTATTCTGGTTGTGGGTGTCAAGTGAATGATGTGGTGGTGCGTCGGACATAGTGATCGGAGCAAGAGGGACAGCTAAGGGCGATGGCTGCATTTGAGCGAGAGTGAGAGGGGTGGAGAGAGATGGGTTGTGAAAGAGAAAGTTATATGATATATATATATAAAATTTTGTTTTATTTATTAAATTATCTTTAAACAACTAAATATAAAGACTAAAATACCCTTCTTCTATATAATTTAACAATAAAAATTAACTAGGTTAGTGCTAAAGGATAAACCGTGTAACATTTGGAAACATTAACTACAAAACTCATCAATTTTAAAGGTAAAGGACACCGCCTGAAATTTGGTACAAAGATAAAGGACAAAACTTGTAATTTCCTCTAGAATCTTACCCCATGAACTGCACGGGAATTCAAACGCAACCCAAGAACTTTTTGGGCACCAATATGGACTTTCCAAGAAGTCAGCCTGAATTTCGGGACGAAATTCTTTTAACGGGGGGAGACTGTGACAACCGGCACCAAACCGGTAAATTCCGTACACTTTAATTATTAATTATTGACTGCAATTATGTGCTTAATAGTCGGCAATGTCTGAACACACGATTAAACAAGTGAATTCATGCACGTTGTATACCACAAAATATTGCTTTATGCATAAACAAGAATGTTGCGTCAAATATACTAGTAAACTCACCGGTAAGGCACTTTGTGTCAACAATACTGCAGCAAGCAGTCAGGCAATAAAATTGAGGCCTAGGTGTAGGTCCGACGACAAGAATACCTTAAAACCCAAGAGTACATACAAGGGTTTAATATATATGCAATACGAAAGCAAAAATAAGCACTAAAAAGCACCCGAAACGCACTTTAAGTGCAGAATTTATATAATTCAGCAATAATTCAGCATTTAGACATATGCATATTTTGCAGAAATGTCGTTTTATTATCCAGAATATTTCCCTAAGTGTTGGGAATCGATAGTGTTACAAAAAGATACTTATTAAACACTAAAAGGTGCAATTTAGCACTTTAACGAATCGGTATGTAACCGAACAACCGGACTTTACCCGGAACATAAAAATATTGCCAATAACATTGTTTATCTCTTTCTGAGCCAGTTAGGGTCCCTGAATACCCTAACACCCGCTGTAATGCTCAACACACTAGTAACCGGATTAACCCCCAACTTAACATAACTAGATCCTAATTATTAGTTGTAAATGAACCATAAGACCCCCCCCCCAACCGAGTTCGTCCCCTAGGGGGACACCCTTATCCTTTATTTGATTTTTATAATCTTGTTTGTCTAATATCAATTAGACATAAGAACCATTGGTTAATTGTGAAAGGGTTGTCTATAAGTAACCACCAAGATCCATCATGTTCTTTTCACCACTTAACCAACAACACACTTCTCTCTCCCTCTCTTTGAAACTCACGACCGAACACACCCACCCACACCCATCCATTTTCGAGCTTTGATCTTGCCTTTCCAAGTATCTACAAGTGTTAAGGATTGTGTATAAGGAAGCTCGGTGCACTCGGATTGTGAAGAACCTCGCTACATTGCTTTTATCCACCCGATCTTCGACTAGTTTCTTCCCTAGCCTCGAGCTAGTAGTAAGTGACTCTAAACGCCTTCTTGATCTATTCTAAAGTGGTTAAAACGAACTTTGTCGGTTAAAAGTCAAGAACATGCAAGTTGACATACTAAAAGTTTACTAAAAATGTTAAACATGTTGGATAAAAGCTAAAGAGTTGTGTAAATCGATTTGTTTTGTGTAACTATTTAGGGCCGATCTATGTTGTGGTAGCTCGGATCATCATCTAACCCGGATTAGTCGTGATCATGGATCATGACATAGAGTTTGTTTAAGTGTACAAAGGGTTAAATGATGAAACTCTACCACACATTAAACATAAACTTGTGTAAATATAATTTTTCTTGTAAAATAAGGCTCTAAACATGTAGATCTAAAGATCTACAAGTGGTTTTTCGGAAGAACCAAGCGGAAAATGCTAGTTTTGTCAAAACCCGGACCTTACATAAACTAAAAGCATTTTAGTGAATAAACAAGTGTGTAAACACTTATGTCACAAGAAAAATTTAACAAGTAATACTTTTGAAATTCATGACTGGAAGTTGTGAAAATACATACTCATTAAAAATAAAGTTTTTAAGAAACTAAACTTATTTTTAAAGATAACAAGACTTACTAAATGTATTAGCAAGTTACTACGCATTTTTGTAAATATTCAAGTTCATGAAATAAAGAAACTAGTGATTATTGTTGATGAATATTGTTGATAACTGTTGTTGATGATTGTTGACGATTTAAAAGAAAATACACACATGTTTTGAAAACATGGGAAACCTCCATTTTTAGGGGAAACTCTGTCAAAATTTTTATAAATTTTGACACTTAGAAAATATAAGTTTTTGAGAAACTTATTCCCTAAAAATGTGTTTAAAAGTATTACCAAGGTTTCCCTAATTTTTGGTGATAAGAAATGAGGATTTCTTCAAGAATAAAAATGGATATAAGTATGTATATTTTGAGAGAAAAATATATATTATGTTATCACCAACTTTTGTGCTAAGTGTATATAGTATGTGTTATACGTGCTAGTGTATTAAGACTTAAAAATACACTAAATACTCATGAGGAGTATAAACATAAAATACACATACAACATACAAGGTACATAATTCGGGTGCAAAGTGCAAAATACAAAATACTTATATTAAATCTTGAGAAACTAATATAAGTAAAATACTTAGTTAAAAATATGAAATATTTTTAACACAACAATACAAATACAAAAGAGAGTGACTGTACTTGTGCGATACAAGTCTAGTGACTAACGTTAAGAAAACGCGTATAGGTTACGACGTTAAGTAAGCAAATCCGGTGAAGTTTACGACGCACAGGAACGCAAAGTTGTGAGTTCATGCTCCCCCTTTTCTCTTAACTGTTTTCAGATTTTTAACTTCGGGGGTGAAATACATGTTACTAATACTCCAGTATTTACAAAATGGTATGATATGTACTAAAACGAGAAGTAATCTTGGCGACAACTAGTGCCAAGAATTGATACGAGAAATCGTGTCACGAATAGGGTACCATAAGCACCATTAATCGTGTACATACTTAGACCGCAGAACAAAAGGTTAGATCTAATGGGTTCAGGGCAGCCCCACTCTTGGTGACAACTAGAACCAAGTAGTGTTTTTGTGTCTCAGTCGTGAATCGACTATAGAATAATGCCTATGGTTTGGTGACTTCCTATGTCGTGTCACATGTTAATGGCTTTGCAACCCATTAACACTTGATACATATGGAAATACTTGATTTACACTTGAATACGTGATTTAACAAATACATACCATGATTTTTATACAAAGTATACAAGCGTTCAATACAAAACTGCATGAATTCACACCAACATTATGTTGACGTTTTTCCAAAACTCACATGTATTTCAGGTAACTAGAAGTGGATGTGTGCGCGGTCTTAACCATGCTCGTGGATGTCGCTTATGTTTGTCTTTAAATAAAGTGTAAACCTTTTAAGACAATGTTTTATGCTAACTCGCGATGTAAACGCTATCTTATGTTTTCAAATTATGGTCTTTGAAGTTATTTTCATGAGCATGTAGTATGTTTACCTTTCGTATGCAATGAGAACCTTTCATGATCACACCTCGTGCTTCCGCCGCAGAAAGGGGTGTGACAAGTTTAGGGTTTCCAAATCAACTTCCCTAAAACTGAAAGAAGGAAACAGAAGAATCGGATTATTGAAGCAATATAGAACTAAAGAAGTACTTTCAGACTATGATGAACCTGGACATAAAGCAGTAGACATCGTGTGTTGCAGGTGATGGAGAGGAACGGGATTCCGATGAAGATTCCATTGGAGATAGGGTTTGTAAATGAGCAGATTTGAAGCGTCTAGAGTAAATGGCACGTCTTAATAACCGAGGACGGAGGTTCATTCGCCAAATCCTCAGTAAATGAACCGTCGTATTCAATTTCAATCATCTAAACATCCGTCGTTTCTGCTGATGATTTCTTTGTGGGTGAACATACATTGAATTGGGGGAAAAATTGAGAGAAAGGGATGAAAGATTAGTACCATCTTAAAATTTTAATGGAAATTACCTTTATGTACATAGGAGATGTATTATATAGTATTATAGATATGAATATCATGGAACGATTTCTTAAAACTTGTTGCCATATTAATTATTAGTTTATTGAACTATACATTAGTTTTGGCTGACGCAATAAGTTTTATTTGAACCGGCCCCAAAAGGGCCATGTTTTAAATACTTATCGATAGACAACCGACCCCAAAAAATACCACCCACATGAAAAAAAATTATTGGGTCCGCCACTGTCTGTGTTCATTTGTTTAACTTTATTTGAGGACTTAGACGAACGATATTTATTCTTTGTGTTCTTTCTTTAAGAGATTTTTTGTGTTTGTTTTCTTTTATGTTTATTCGTTAATACCTAAATAAATATAGAGTTAAATGTCATTTTAGTCCCTCTGGTTTGTGACATTTTGTCAGTTTATTCCAAAGGTTTATTTTTTGCCTGGGGTCCAAAAAGGTTTCACCATTGCCATTTTAGTCAACTGGATTAACTTCATCCATTTTTTCTGTTAACGAGAAGGGCAATTCGGTCATTTGATATGTAATTCTGTTAACTTGAAGGGTAATTCGGCCATGTAAAATGACCGAATTGCCCTTCTCGTTAACAGAAAAAATGGATGAAGTTAACCAAGTGGACTAAAATGGCAACGGTGAAACCTTTTTGGACCCACATGTGAAATGAAACATTTGGACTAAACTGGCAAAATGACCCAAACCACAGGGACTAAAATGGCATTTAACTTTCAAATATAAAAAAAATAAACGAATAAACAAAGAGCAACTAAAGGTAAAAGACAAATTGACAATATTCAAATTAACATCTAAATACCATCATCATCACATCACATGACTTAACAAAATCCCACGTTGTTATAACTTTTTTTTGAACGGCAAAACATCTATATATAGATATAGAGCCCGACAAGAAGCTGGAAAAGAGACAAAGTCCAAGTACAAAACCGAAAGAAAGAACAATTACAACGAACCAGAAACATCAAATAAACTCCAGTTCTCCCACGTGGGAGCTGGGATTTTCGTTCGGTGACATGTAACACCCCAATCGCGTAATACAACAACACGCGGCGGAAATATCGGGGAGTCACGTTACAAATTGCTCACAACTACTGGTACTAAATTGTTTCAATATCATTAACATCGTTTTACAAACAAAGAATACATGTTATTTTTCTTTTATTTTAGAAGTCTAAGGCCCGTATGCAGTCCTATGCGTTGCATGCTTGAACAGTCGAAAACCTGAAACATATGTGAAAAACAGTCAGCATAAAAATGTCGGCGATTACATAGGTTTTATTAGCCAAATAAATGGCAAAACATTTGGTATTGCAATACTTTAACAGCTACGAGAGCTGTTAATTGAAAATAAATCTTGAAGCCAAAGAATGGCAAAAATTTAGCATTTGCAATACATAATATTAATTGTGAAAACTCGTGACAAAATAGGTTTGTATATGGCAATATGATTATTACTAAGTCATTTTTATGCCTTACATTGTAATCTCGTTTAAACCATCGTAAAAACTTGTTAATATGTTATTAGAAATCCAATCAAGGATTAATAATAACTGTTTTGAAATGAATCAAAACTAATGTAAGTATTATATAAATCAAATCAATGAGTCATGATAATACTTCTTATATCTTTCTAAGAATCTAACATATAAAAATATGGGAAATTCTACGAAGATTTTGATACTCAAACATTGAAACAATCATACACAAAATCCTAAAGTGATCCAGATAACGCTACAAGAATAATAAAATAAGAACACTTATATATAGGAAGTACCAGCGGCGTATCCACCATGTTCTTATTTTATTACACCCGTTTCGTTATCTAAGTCACAACTACCACATAAACACATAATCCTCAACTTGTTCCATCTCGTGAACATGCATTAAAGTACACAATGAATCCAAACAGGGGCTCCAATATTAGTACTCTAAACGTCCCATACAGGTCTAGCTATGAAGATAGATAGATACTACATGGATCAGGTTCTCGTTACCTCGTCTAATCTAACATGCATTAAAGTACACAATGAATCCAAACAGGGGCTCCAATATTAGTACTCTAAACATCCCATGCTGGTCTAGCTATGAAGATATATAGATACTACAGGGATCAGTTTCTTGTCACATCGAATCACTGTATCACAACATCCTAAATCCTATTGGTGATTCGGGATAACGCCACGAGGGTAATACAATAAGCACACTTATATATAGGAAGTACCAGCAGCGTATCCACGATGTGCTTATTGTATTATCTAGTTTCGTTATCTAAATCACCAACAATCTACACACAACCAACCATCGAGTCGTAAAGTACTTCTTAAAACCTTACTATGAAGATAGGAAGATCTAAGGCTTATACTTCAAACATCCTATAAGAATCAATCTATAAAGATAGATAGATGCTATAAGGATTCTAGATAATCACTGTGTTTGCATAATCGGAATAAGACACCTCAAATCACTTAGTAAACACATACATGCCATACATTTCGAAAACAAGTCGATTACACATATAAATCACCCCAAAACATTTGAAAACGGTAAAAGAGGGGAACTATGTACTCTCCTGGGATTGCGTATAGTTCCGGTTCAAAGGGTATAACAAAGCTCAAAAGACCAAGAGTTCAAGTGTGAAGCGGTTCCTAGGATAATGGATACTATGTTAGCGAATCGACACCTAAATCGGAAGATCGGGTAGAATGAGGTCTTGTAAACCAAAAAATAGTATTGGAACTCATGTGATATGGTTTAACAAAGCCTACATTCTAAATCGGAACCTATCCTAAGTGCTTACGACACATTACGACTCATTAAGGTAGCTTATGCTACTTTAACGCGTCGTTCACGCGAAAGCGCGTTTGAGACGCCTAACTAGTCCTATGATAAGTATTATATGCCTTAACATATCTAATTATCTTATATAATCAGTTTAGAAGTCAAAACATGTGTTACATATGCTTAAAATGAAATTATGTGCAAAAAGGGTATTTTGGTCATTTTCCTAAGGCATATAAACTACCTATCATACAACTAACTAAACGAAGTGATCATAAGGTATAACCTCGGAAGGTTATTCCCTATATAACTATGGTCACAATATATGTTTGGTCGGATCCTAATGATCGACCAAACGGGTTGGGTTCGGAAGTCTAAGCGGTTGTTTAGACCGCTTATCTTACGAGCCTATAAAAGCACTAAACTAAAAGTGACGAGTTAAACATGTTAAAACATGTTTAACTAAGTTAGAAAACAAGTTTGATATCAAAACAAACGGTTTTGATACCCAAAAATAGTTTGGTTGCAAAATACGCATAGGCACATATTTTGACCGAAACTATGACTCGTCACTACGCCTAATTAACGTGGTAATCAGTAGGTATAGTCACAAGGGACTATAACCATCGTGATTACGCTCACGTTGCAAAGTTCAAACGAACTTTGTTTTGACCAAAAACTGGTCAAAGCAGAATGTCAAACACTGTTTGACTTTCACGCTTGAAATACTTAAACGAGCATGAAAGAAACTTACAAAGGGTCCAAGCTAGGAATATCTTGATCCAAAATACTCAGGTATGAAGTTTTTGAACTTCAACTTAGAGCAATTCAGATCAAGTGTGAGAATGAAAGGAAAATCAAGTGGGTATTTATAGGATTTCAAGAACCGTTAGGATCGTTTCTCGTAAATCGTGCTTCAATCTAGACCTTACATGTGTGGCACACTGATTTACAATACTAGGGGACCTTAAAACAAGCTAATGGTATTGCAAAATAAGGATCAAAACCATCAAATTCAGCCAAAATGATCAAATTCAATGTTTATGTCTGACAGGTTGTCGCGGGCCGCGTAAGAAATGGGCAAGGCTTACGCCCCACTCCTAGCAAACTTTGGCAGATTGTCAGTTTTAGTCCATGCAGGCCTAAAACTTGGTTTTTGATGCATTTTTGATACGTTTAAGTATCAACCCATATAGCATCGTGACCTTTAGATGTACGCGGTAACTTAGTGATGAGATCCATAGCAATGTTCTCCCACTTCCAAACCGATATCTCTGGTTGTACAAGCAAACCAGAAGGTCGTTGATGTTCAGCCTTGAGTTTGAGACAAGTTAGGCATTTTGATACATACAAGGCAACATCCTTTTTCATAACAGGCCACCAGTACTAAGTACGAAGATCCTTGTACATTTTATCAGAAACAGGATGGATAGAATATCGAGACTTGTGAGATTCGTCCATCACTAAAGTGCGGAGATCATCTTGTTTCGGAACCCACAAACGATCCTTGAAATAGAGCAACCCATCGCCTTTTGTTTCGAGTTTAAGCTCAAGTTGAAGTGGTAGCTCATATTTCAATGAGCCTTTGGTTACACAAGATCGTTGAGCTTGAAGGATACGAGATTGAATATTAGATAGAGTTCGAACAGAATGAAGCTTGACTCGCTCCTTTCAACTAAGCGCATCGGCTACGACATTCGCCTTACCAGGATGGTAGCGAATTTCGCAATCATAGTCGTTTAAGAGTTCAACCCAACGTCGTTGCCTCATGTTCAGCTCCTTCTGATTAAGAATATGCTGGAGACTTTTGTGGTATGTGAAAACCACACACTTCGTTCCATAGAGGTAGTGTCTCTAGATTTGAAGAGCGAAAACCACATCACCTAACTCAAGATCATGAGTTGTATAGTTCTTCTCGTGAACTTTTAGCTGTCTTGACGCATAAGCTATCACTTTACCTCGTTGCATGAGAACGCAACCAAGGCCTAGATTCGACGCGTCACAATAGACAATGAAATCATCATTTCCATCGGGCAAAGATAACACAGGAGCATCACATAGCTTCCGTTTCAGCGTTTGGAACGCTTCTTCTTGCTTAGGTCCCCACTCAAAAGGCTTATTCTTCTGAATCAAAGCAGTGAGTGGAACCGCGATCTTCGAGAAGTTTGAAATGAAACGACAATAATAACCAGCGAGACCAAGAAAAGAACGAATTTCTGTAGGTGTCGTTGGTGTATTCCAATCCTTAATTGAAGTAATTTTGGATAGATCCACATGAATACCCTGCTCGTTAACAATATGGCCCAAAAACTGAACTTCTTTAAGCCAAAATTCACACTTGGAGAATTTACCAAAAAGTTGTTCCTTCTTTAGGAGTTCCAGTGTCAAACGAAGGTGTTGCTCGTGATCGGCTCGAGACTTTGAATAAATGAGAATATCGTCGATGAACACGATGATGAACTTGTCTAAATAAGGTTTACAAACCCTATTCATTAAGTCCATGAAGATAGTTGGGGCATTCGTCAAACCAAAAGGCATAACAGTGAACTCATAATGCCCATATCTCGCACGGAAGGCAGTTTTGGGAATATCTTCTTCGAGAACACGAAGTTGATGATACCCAGAACACAGATCGATCTTGTAGAAACATGAAGCACCTTGCAGCTGATCAAAGAGATCATCAATTCGAGGTAGGGGACATCGATTCTTGATGGTAAGCTTATTAAGCTCACGATAATCGATACACATTCGAAAATACCCATCTTTCTTTTTCACAAACAGGACAGGAGCGCCCCAAGGTGAATAGCTCGGTCAGATGAATCCTTTATCAGATAACTCTTGAAGCTGTTTCGATAACTCTTGCATCTCCGACAGTGCAAGACGATAAGGTGCTTTCGCAATCGGGTTGGTATTAGGTACAAGGTCAATATGAAACTCGACTTGACGAACTGGAGGCAAACCAGGCAGTTTATCAGGAAACACCTCTGGTTAATCTCGAACAATCGGAATATCTTGAATACACTTGCTCTTGCCTTTCTCCTCGGTGACATGTGCCAGAAAAGCAACATATCCTTCTCGTAAATAAGTTTAGACTTGCATGCATGACATAAGTTTCAAACCACCTGATGGTTTCTCGCCACGAACTTCTAAAACTTCACCAGCGAAAGAGGAATTCGAACGATCTTATCAAAACAAACCACCTCAGCATGATGTTTAGTCAACAAGTCCATTCCAATGATAATGTTGAAACTCCCAAGTTGCATCGGTGTGAGGTCAATAGGAAAAAGATGGTTATCAAGGTTCAACTGACAATCACGAATAACAGAGTCGAGTACGAGTGGTTTACCAGTAGCAACTTCGACATATAAGGGTTTCCTCAGTTTAGTTCTAGGTATCGCAAGCAAAGGCTCAAATGACAATGAAACAAAACTTCTATCAGCACCAGAATTGAAAAGAACAGATGCAGGTCGATTGTTAACAAGGAACGTACCATTGACAACCTCGTTGTCAGCTCGAGCTTCGTTAGCATTCAAGTTGTACGCTCGTCCAACCTTCGTTAGCAGGGTTCACATTCGCGTTCTAATTTGCATTCGCATTTACCAACCTTAGGCAGTTGTTGCGGAAATGACCCATTTCACCGCAGTTGTAACATGAGCCAGGTGGGAACCTAACAACATTCCCCTGAGCTTGAGCTTGATTCTCAACAGCTTGGTTCTGACCCAGACGATAGATGTTGGCCAGATGCCCAAGTTTACCACACGTAGTACACTGTTCACAAGCCTGATGAGCAACGTGATGACCATTACACTGAGCACAGTGAGGTGTAGTACCAGCATACTGTTTCTTCGCAGGAGGTAGTGCTGGTGGGTTCTGAGCATTCTGTGCAGTTACAACAAAATTATGGGAAGCCTTGCGCTTCCTTGACCTCTTAGAAGACTCAGCCTTCTTCTTACCCTTACCCTTTTCTTGTGTGGAATCAGCTGACTTCTTCTTGTCGCCCTTACGGGTCAGTTTACCCTTTCTGACCTGAGACTCGGTCAGAGTAGCAGCTAATTCAATCGCTTGACGAACAGTAGTAGGGTTACTGCCAGTCACAATGTCTTGCACAGGATCGGGTAAACCATCGATATACCTCTCAATCGCCTTCTCCAACGGGGTAACCATAGTGGGACACAACAAACTCAGCTCTTCATAACGATCCGTATACGCACGGTGTTCTCCCCTATCTTGTTTCAAATCATCGAATTCTCATTCCAAAGCTCGAATCTCGTGAAGGGGACAGAACTCTTTCCTCATGAGAGCTCGAAGCTCTTCCCACATTTGTGCCATTGCCACATCGGCACCCCTATCACGCATCACACCATTCCACCATGTAAGAGCACGCTTCTCGAATACACTTGATGTAAATTCAACCTTACGCTCATTCGGACATTGCACACGTCTGAATGTGCTCTCGATACTCTCGAACCACTGCAGGAGCGCAGTTGCTCCTTGAGACCCAGAAAACTTCAAAGGTTTAGCCGAATTGAAATTCTTGAAATTACATTGAGCATTATTGTTGTTATTGTTGTATAACTGATGGATCTGGGTTACTACGTTCGAAAGCACAGCAGCCATTTGCTGAGAGACAAGGGCTGCGACTTCTTCATTGGTTAGAGGTTGTGCATCTCGTCGAGGAGGCATTGTCTAAAACAACAAGGAAACATGAGAAACGAGTGACAATCGGATAATCAAAAAGAGGTATTGAAAACATCGACAAAACACAAGGAGTGTGATCATTTGTTCGTTACTTCGAACAAACAAATGATACACAGTGACTAATCAAAGTAATGGGTCAATATAATGTATCGCGAAGACCTGCTTTAGCCTATAAGTGGACACTCATCCCAAGAGTTCCCAGGTAAGAGTGACTGGTCCGATTATGTGGATTTGTACGAACACTCTAGCCTTAGGCAGAAAACTCAGGATACAGGCATCCTTATAACAAATCATTTACAAAGAAATGATACGTGTTCACACTATAAGACCCAAACTTTGACGAGATTTTGAAAACTTAGAGGGTTCAAAACCTTATAACAAATCATTTACAAAGAAATGATTAGTTTTCAAAGTGGATTCGAAATTTTTGTTCTCATTGTGGTTATCACCTAAGGATAGATGACGATTTTGTTTTAAAAATCTAAACGCAAGAAGACTCGCGTTAGGGTCCTAGAAAGTTATAGTCTAGGTCAAAGCATTACTAATACCCTAATTCCCTATAACTATTGGCTCTGATACCAACTTCTTCTGTCACACCCCGGCCGTGTTAAAACAACGAAACCGCGATGGAAACGTCGGGGAGTGTTGCAACAGAATTATTGTTTCACAACCATGGATACCAAAGTTTCGTTTTATTAGAATATTTACATTAAACATTGTCTTAAAACCAAACAAACAAGTTACACATCGTCTATCATTGTTATTATGTCACTAAGGCCTCGTCCAGATCCTATGTGAACATGCATCCTAGCAATCAACATCATTCAACACCACCTGAAACATATGTAAAAACAAAGTAAGCAAAGAAATGCTGGCGAGCACATAGGTTTTATGAGAGTGTCGGATTCATGGCTCGTTGATGTGTGCAAAATGCAACATATAAATTACATCAATTGTGGCATAAAACTAACCCTTTTTTAGTACTAATGTTGGAAAAAGTGTGCTTTTGTCTTCCTTTTGTATTTTCAGGATTAAATGAGCTCAAATTAACAAAAGAAGCAAAAAGACATCAAAATCTAACATAAATACCAGAAAAGGAACAGGACGTGACATGCCCGACCCCACGACAGCATCTTCCCAAGCAAAACAAGACAACAGAGGACTGAACACGCCCCGTGCTCAGCCAGCACGGGGGCGTGCCCAAGTGTCAGCAGAAAAGACAAAGTGGTAGAAGCTTCTATTGCCCACCACGGGGCCGTGCTCAGCGGACACGGGGGAGTGGTCAACTAATAAGACAAAGCTGCATTAAATGAAGAAAGAGAAGGATGTGGACATGGGGCCGTGCCCACTGGACACGGGGCCGTGCCCGAGCTTCTGTTCAGCCTATAAATAGGAGTGCTTGGCTCAAGCTCAAACCATCCCTTGGCACACCACCTCTCTCACACTTCACCCACCACCCACCACCACCATAACACCATCATCCACCACCATCATCCATTGTCCATCGTAGAGTGTGTGAGTCGTCTCGGGATCCAAGATTGATCGTAAGAGTTCTTGACAATCAAGGCCATGTTTGCCTAAGTCTCTTACATTACTCGGTGAAGACAAAGTGTCTAGTGTAATACTTTTTATTTCTAATCTTTTCGCACTTTTTACTTGGTTTTGTATTAATGACTTTAATAACTAGTTGCTTATGTTGAAGGTGATCTTTCCTTATCGTTTGTCCGTGGTGCCTTGGCATTATTTTACTGTCTATATAAAATAAAAGATTTTCACCATTCATATCTCCACGGTCTATATGGAGGTATGTTGGCTACCTGGTCGGGGGTTAAGGGAACGGTTTGGTAAGAGTCTTGCCGTTGTTCAGCGTTTAGAGATCCTGCAAGAGACCTGGGTCAAATTTAGTAGGACCTCCTTCAATACTTAACGGTATTGGATGGCGGGGGTCCAAACTCTTTGATCCCCTCATAAGTTAAACTATTATTAATACTATAACCCGGCTATTTAGGATTGTATCCTTGCTGACTCAGACTACTTAGTCGAGGGTAACGTCACCTCCAAAAGAGGGGCCTACCATAATTTGCATTAATAACTTAATTAATTATCTTTCAATAATCCACCCTTTTAGGATTGTATCCTTGCTGACTCAAACTACTGGGGTGAGGGTAACGTCACCTTCAAAAGAGGGGCCTACTACAATAACTAAGATAATCTCTTAAAATAGTGCAAAAGTGCGGAAATAATCAAAGGTTACACTAGATACGAGTCGGAACCAAGTGATTCATCTTGTCTATCTGTTTTTCTTTTTATTTTTATTTTCAGCATTTTAGTTAGTTTTTATTTTTCTTAGTTTAAAACAGTTTTTCTAAACTTTTTGATTTGATTAGACGTTGAGGATAAACCGGTACTAAAAGCTCTTGTGTCCTTGGACGACCTCGGTATCTTGCCAACACTATACTACGCTCACGATGGGTGCACTTGCCCATATGTGTGTTTAGTGTTAGTAAAATATCGTGTTTTATAAATTTAAAACTTGGCTAAAAATAAGTGTTAAAAGGGGCTTAAAATATACACCTAATATATATAACACTCGACACCCATCAAGTTTTTGGCGCCGTTGCCGGGGACACAAGGATTTTAAGAGAGTTAGGAATCAACGGCCTAATCGTTTTTCTTATTTTTCATTTCTTTAGGATTTTTCTTAATTTTTCAGCTTCTGCAGAACTCAGCACGGGCCGTGCCCGCTGAACACGCCCCGTGCCCAATCATTGGAACTGGCAATCCTGTTTTAAGTCAGACAGTAAGCTGAACACGGGGCCGTGCCCACTCAACACGCCCCCGTGCCCAAGTTTCAGTTACTGAAAACAGAACCGTAAGATCCCGACAGTTGGTAATTTCTGACACAAACATGAGTGATACTGATACTTTTTACTTTCGGCACTCTTATGGTACAATGTGGTGTCAATTATGTGGTGGTAATCATAAAGAATTAGAATGTTATTTTCTAAATTATAAACCCCACTATATAGACCCATCGTTTCCTAGTATCCTTTAGAGGGGCGAAAGTAAAAATAATCCCTATCTCTCCCTCGAATGCTCCCAACCGGATATTCTAGGAGAAATGCTTCTCGATGAATTATTTCAACTAGAAGATCTAATTATTGCTTGGTTAAAAGAACTTAGGAAAGATTTCAATGATCTTTTCCAAGACAATAGCCAAGAAAAAGGTTGGAAACACATTCAAACAACTTCGTTGTTTCCGAAGATACTCCTAACTCTAGTGAGGACTTGAGCGATAGTCATCCCTGTGTCGATTGTGCCATGATGGACTCCCCATCGACTTCGTTCGATGCATACATAGACCTGAGCGATTCGACATACACTTTCTTTAACGAGAACCCGGAAAAGGGTTGGACTTGTCCACCTACATATAGCATAGGAATCACCCTCACCGACAACCTCTTGCGTTCTCGTCTTAATCTAGATTAATTAAGGTATCTTAGGCACTTTGGGGTTGTTCCATCCAGTAAGGAACCGCCCAATCCGGAAAAGTTCCTTGAAAATAGACGAATTCCTTAAGACAGCTTCTAGACACGGGGCCGTGCCCGGGTCAACACGCCCCCGTGTCCACCCAACGATTCTCTTCTGATTTTTTCAGAATGCGGACAAAAATGTGTCAGGATTCCATCTGCACACGGGGTCGTGTCCAGCTGACACGGGGCCGTGCGCAACGTACTATCGTTTTCTATAAATGCAGCCAAGAATCCTGCATATTTGAACCATTCCAAGGACAGAGATTTGGGGAATATTCTCACATACCATCCTAGGTATTTTCTAAAAGAAGTTTCTCAACCATCTTCTTGTCCTTTCCTCTTTTATCCACTATCTTCTTCTTCAATTTTTCTCATACTTCCACTAAAGCTTGAACATCCCATGATTTCAAGCCTTATTGAGATGTTTGTTAGATTTTTGTTCATGGAATCTTGTTACAAATAAGTTCTATAACAATGTTTTAAGTTGTTTATGTTCAAAAATGTTTTAAAAATCATGAAAACAATTTAAAACTCCAAGATTCCCTGTTCCTAAATCCTGCAGACATCTGAACACGGGGTCGTGTTCGCTGAACACGGGGCCGTGTCCGAAGTACTGTTCCATAAAATTGAACCCTTTTCGGTATGTTTTCTCAGAATGGCAAGCAGAACAAGCGGAAACTCTTCATCGCATTCCAGGAACAACCGGCAGGGGAGAAGATCATCAACGGTTGAAGATTCTCTTGTAAACTATGTTTACGCCTTGAGAGAAGCCCTTGATGAAATGACAAGTGTGGAAGAGGCATTGGTCGACCGTATTAATCATTTGACGGTGGGACTAGAAGGATGTCTCCGGGAAGTCAACCTTTTGCACCAAAGGTTGAACCTTCTCGCCTCTCCTCCTTTGGTGCCAATTATCACCCAAAGGGCATGGAATGTGATACCGGAAGTCATCATTCCAGCTGAATGGTACGCCTTGCATCCGGAACCCCCTCGAGACATACTACAAGGGGTCCCGATTGGTGTCGCTCCTCCTCCACAAGATGTTGAGGAACATGAAGCCGCATCCCTTCTCCCAAGGGAAATAGAAGAATGGCTCTAGCAACATCTTGGGGACATCGTTCGGCTTGGAGTTCTACAAGGCTTTTAGACCGGGAATCTATTTCTGGAATTTTGGTTCTTATTGTAGAAGTAGAACTCCTTAGGAAGATTTTACGGATCACTTGACCTATCTAATATTAGGACTTTTAACTTTATTTTTTGCTTTATTTTTTATTTCTAGGACTAATATGTACTTCTCTCTATGACTAATGAATGATGGTTTTAGTTAATTTGGTGTTTGGGTGGTGTTGAAATGAATAAAACACACTAGAGATGGCAAAGGATACAAGGGAAACTTGAACCAGCACCCCATGCAGGAAAACAGGACCGTCCGACGAAATTCTTCGTTTACAGTAAGCTCGGCACGGGCCGTGTCCGCCCAACACGGCCCCGTGCTGCACAGTCTGCAGAAAAAGACCCAGTTTAGGTAACTGGACACGGGCCGTGTTCACCCAACATGCCCCCGTGTCCAGGCTTCTGTTTCTCTTGATTCATTTTTGTTACTGGCACTTGAACACGGGGCCGTGCCCGGACAACACGGGGTCGTGTTCAGCGCCCAGTAACACAAAAATTTTGCTTTTTCACACCTTTTACACATTCAATCAACCTAAAAACTTATTTTTGGGACACATTGAGGACAATGTGTAATTTACGTGTGGGGGGGATGCTAAAACCTTGAATCTTGCAAGTCCTAAATACAAGCCTTACACAAAACTCTATTGGAACCGCTAATCACCCCAAATTTTTTCAAAAATTTTCAATTTTTTTTACTTGTCTAGGTTTAACTCGGGAAATTCAAGTTCTCAAAAAGGTTATATTTTTACGAATTTACAACCGATAGCGTCGTGATAAAAAGAACCAACATAAGAAAATTATGAAAAGGCATGACAAGCTTAGTTAAAATTTGATTATATATACTTGATCACATAAAAACCCATTCACACAAAAGTGAGTTTTGAGCCTTTATTGAGCATACAATTACATATCTTTAAACTAAATGCTCATTTTTCGTTTCTTGTGTGAATAGCCGCTTGGTTCTTACGACTCTAGAACTTGCCATGACGATACATTCCCGGTCCTTACCAACTTAAACCCGAGTAAGTAAATGACGGAGGCATTAGGACTAACCCCTTTTTATTTCTACACCATTATTTTTCTTTTTTTTTACCATCTGCCCAAAATCCCCCTAGTTAGCCCCTTTGAGCCTAAACCTTTTCATTTCATAACCCAAACCAAACACCCTTTTACCCACCAAAACCTTTTTATTTTTAACCCTTTGTTTTAGTAACAAGTTTGGTTTTTCGTATGACTTTTCAAAAAAAAAAAATAAAAAAAAATAATAATAATTTTTGTGTTGATGATGAAGGAAAAAGAAAATAAACAAACAAGTTCATCCAAAATAACTTTGTTTGAATAATAGCTTCATCAAAATAAAAGTTACAAAAATAGAAAGTCTTACGAAAACCGACACTTGTTACGCTTTTCGCCCTTTTTCTACTAACCACTAACTACTAACCCAACCACCTACCTTTAACCCAAGCCTAACCCTTCACCCACAAAGTCCTCTTGATATTTACAAAGGTATATAAGTTAAAAAGGAGGAGGATTGATTGCTTGGCAAGCCTATGGTAGGAGTAAGTTCCATGCCGCTCTCGAGTGATCCACAAAAATACATTTTCGGCCGAGTGTTGAGTGATCCCCGTGAGGTATGTGAACTTGTATATAAATAAAATTTTAAAGAGGCATGTTATGCCCTAATAAGTAATTTATCTTATGAAAAGTTTTAAATAAATCATGACGAATAGGATTGTAAATAAATAAAAATAAAACTAAATAAAGAATCTTGGAAATCCCGACACTCTATGACAAGCCCAAAAACCTTCTTCCCTACCCATTCTATTTGGGTGTGTAATAGCCACATATTGAAGAGTTTTGCTTGAGGACAAGCAAAGATTCAAGTGTGGGGGTATTTGATGTGTGCAAAATGCAACATATAAATTACATCAATTGTGACATAAAACTAACCCTTTTTTAGTACTAATGTTGGAAAAAGTGTGCTTTTGTCTTCCTTTTGTATTTTCAGGATTAAATGAGCTCAAATTAACAAAAGAAGCAAAAAGACATCAAAATCTAACATAAATACAAGAAAAGGAACAAGACGTGACATGCCCGACCCCACGACAGCATCTTCCCAAGCAAAACAAGACAACAGAGGACTGAACACGCCCCGTGCTCAGCCAGCACGGGGGCGTGCCCAAGTGTCAGCAGAAAAGACAAAGTGGTAGAAGCTTCTATTGCCCACCACGGGGCCGTGCTCAGCGGACACGGGGGAGTGGTCAACTAATAAGACAAAGCTGCATTAAATGAAGAAAGAGAAGGATGTGGACACGGGGTCGTGCCCACTGGACACGGGGCCGTGCCCGAGCTTCTGTTCAGCCTATAAATAGGAGTGCTTGGCTCAAGCTCAAACCATCCCTTGGCACACCACCTCTCTCAAACTTCACCCACCACCACCATAACACCATCATCCATTGTCCATCATAGAGTGTGTGAGTCGTCTCGGGATCCAAGATTGATCGTAAGAGTTCTTGACAATTAAGGCCATGTTTGCCTAAGTCTCTTACATCACTTGGTGAAGACAAAGTGTCTAGTGTAATACTTTTTATTTCTAATCTTTTCGCACTTTTTACTTGGTTTTGTATTAATGACTTTAATAACTAGTTGCTTATGTTGAAGGTGATCTTTCCTTATCGTTTGTCCGTGGTGTCTTGGCATTATTTTACTGTCTATATAAAATAAAAGATTTTCACCATTCATATCTCCACGGTCTATATGGAGGTATGTTGGCTACCTGGTCGGGGGTTAAGGGAACGGTTTGGTAAAGGTCTTGCCATTGTTCAGCGTTTAGAGGTCCTGCAATAGACCTGGGTCAAATTTAGTAGGACCTCCTTCAATACGTAACGGTATTGGATGGCGGGGGTCCAAACTCTTTGATCCCCTCATAAGTTAACTACTATTAATACTATAACCCGGCTATTTAGGACTGTATCCCTGCTGACTCAGACTACTTAGTCGAGGGTAACGTCACCTCCAAAAGAGGGGCCTACCATAATTTGCATTAATAACTTAATTAATTATCTTTTAATAATCCACCCTTTTAGGATTGTATCCTTGCTGACTCAAACTACTGGGGTGAGGGTAACGTCACCTTCAAAAGAGGGGCCTACTACAATAACTAAGATAATCTCTTAAAATAGTTCAAAAGTGCGGAAATAATCAAAGGTTACACTAGATACGAGTCGGAACCAAGTGATTCATCTTGTCTATCTGTTTTTCTTTTTATTTTTATTTTCAGCATTTTAGTTAGTTTTTATTTTTCTTAGTTTAAAACAGTTTTTCTAAACTTTTTGATTTGATTAGACGTTGAGGATAAACCGGTACTAAAAGCTCTTGTGTCCTTGGACGACCTCGGTATCTTGCCAACACTATACTACGCTCACGATGGGTGCACTTGCCCATATGTGTGTTTAGTGTTAGTAAAATATCGTGTTTTATAAATTTAAAACTTGGCTAAAAATAAGTGTTAAAAGGGGCTTAAAATATACACCTAATATATATAACACTCGACACCCATTACTCGTTTACATATTGCAATTCCTCATTTAAAAACCGTGTTTTCGAAAAGTGTATAGTATTGCAACCAAATTAACCAACTCAAATCAAGTTGGTTATAATTTATAAAATCTCGTAGCCATGATTCTTAACCCCAAAACATTTGTTTTAGTAAACCAAATTGTAAAACATCTCATAAAAACTTGTTAATAAAACTCGTATGGTTTATATTACTTAGAAAACATCGTTGTGTGACATCGTTTCAAAATCGTTTACCTAAGTGAACTAAATAACGCCACGGTAAGTAACATGATGAAAACACTTATATATAAGAAGTACCAGCGGCGTATCTACCATGTTTTCACCACATTACACCCGTCCCGTTATCTAAACACTAACCAAAAACCAATCGTTTGTTCAATTCATTTAACTCGTTTAACTTGTTCCAAAATCGTTTAATTGTTCCAAAGTCGTTTAATTGTTCCAAAATCGTTTAATTGTTCCAAAATCATTGTGAAACTACTTTTGGTCGTCTCGCTAATAACATCCAAACCTTCGCAACTCGACTATCTCGCTTCTCGTATTAACAAACCACCAAAGGGTAAGTTAACAATCACGGATTCAGTCGTTACCCACATAACCCCCACACATAACCATGGGTGCAGTCTGATAACGGGATTTGTCAGATCCTATGGTACCATAACCTAATACTGGTCGGCTTGATCAATGTTAATGAATGTCATTCGTTATGTAACTACGTCCAACAAGTTTGTTCACATTATCAAAAATCGTTATTTGTTAAATATAAACCATTTTGATCGTTTTTGAAACCATCGTTAAAAATATCAAAGTCGGTTAACACATATGAATCACCCCAAAACAATCGAAAACAGTAAAATAGGGGAACTATGTACTCACTTGAAGTGCAAAGTATCCTCAGTCTAAAGAACTCAACAAGCTCAGGCAAACCAAGGAAATTCAAGTAGCACCTAGTAATCGAATCACTAGTCAAATAATCGACACCTAAATCGGAAGATCGGATAGAATGAGGTCTTGTAAACCAAATGAGTATTGGGACTCATGTGATATGGTTTAACAAAGCCTACATCCTAAATCGGAACCTAACCTAAGTGCTTTCGACCCGTCGCGACCCATTAAGGTAGCTTACGCTACTTTAACGCTATGTTCGTGCAAATGTGCATTCGAGACGTCTACCTAGTCCTATGACAAGTATTATATTCCTAAACATGTTTAAATATGTTGCATAATCAGTTAAGTGACAAAATTTTAAGTTACATATGCTTAAAATCCAATTATGCATGAAAAGGGCATTTTGGTCATTTACCTAAGGCATATAAACTACCTATCATACAACTAATTAAACCTAAGTGACCATAAGGTATAACCTCGAAAGGTTATTCCCTATACAATTATGGTCAGTAAACATGCTTGGTCGGATCCTAATGATCGACCAAACGGGTCGAGTTCAAAAGTCTAAGCGGTTGTTTAGACCGCTTGACTTACGACTCTATACAAGCACTAAACTAAAAGTGACGAGCTAAACATGTTCAAACATGTTTAACTAAGTTAGAAAACAGGTTTTGATACCCAAGAATAGTTTGGTTACAAAATACGCATAAATACGCATTTGGCCGAAACTATGACTCGTCACTACACCTAATCAACGTGGTAATCAGTAGGTATAGTCACTAGGGACTATAACCATCGTGATTACGCTCACGTTGCGAAGTTCAAACGAACTTCGTGTTGACCAAAGACTGGTCAAATCAGAAAGTCAAACACTGTTTGACTTTCGCTAGAAAAACGATAAAAGCACGAAAGAATACTTACAACGGGTCGAAGCTAGGAAGATCTTGATTCAAGTTGCTCAGGTATGAAGTGTTAGACCCCAACTTAGAGCAATTGAATCAGATTTGTGAGGAATGAATGAAACTTAGGTGGGTATTTATAGAAAACCCACAACCGTTAGGATCGTTCCTCGCAATTCATGCTTCGATCTTGACCTTACGCTTGGGCACAAGGTTTTACAAAACCATGGGACACTAAAAACCATCAAAATCCAGCCCACAGAGTGCCAAACCTTGGGCAAAACCATCAAAAACAGGCTGGAAAGCCAGATTCAATGTTTCTGATCTGGGCTGCTGATGCGGGCCGTGTAAGAATAAGCACAACCTTACGCGCCCCTTCTAAGATCTTTGGTAAATTTACACTTTTGGTCCCTGCAGCCTAGAAACTTGCATTTTGATGCATTTTTAACACGTTTAAGCCCCGTTAACCTTATTTCAAGGCTCTAAAATGAAGTTACAGTATAGGGAACTTAAAATATGCTCAAAAACATCTCGGATGTCAGTTCGTTTGGTCGTACGGTTGCGTTATTCGGGTAATTACGACGGAAGTCGTAACAGACGCAAAAACGATCCAAATTACGCGACGAATGGAATTTTATCATGGCAATCACTAAAATAAAATATTTTAATGATTACAAAAATTTTTAGATGTCTGGATATATTCAGAACGTAAGATATGCGCGAAAATGCAAACTTATGCAACTTTTGACGCTTTTAGTCCCTATTGATCAAGAAAGTTATTTTTTTGTGCACCAAACACCTCAAAGCCTATTTCTAAGCTATGTAAAGGATATTTAGGGCATGTTTAACTTATGATCATGTTCCGGAATGTTCGTTACTGAACAAATTGGCATACTTTCGCAGTTTGACACAAATAGTCCATGCGATCGAATAAACTTGATTTTAACACACCAAGCCATCCAAAACTTATTTCTAAGTTATGTAAAGGTTATTTAAGGTATGTTAAGCCTATGTCACTATTCCGGAGTGTTTGTTGCATTAAACTGACTGCGTTTACGCATCGGTTTGCGTATAACCTTCCAGAAAGCGATTTAAAGCTTGAAATCGGACTCGAATCAAATCGTAAAATCATCAAACACAAATACACACATAATAACACCAAAACACATTGTTTTATTGATAATTGACATTGTTTTACATTATACATCGATTATAGAGCACAGTTGTCACAGTTCACTTGTAAATATATATTTTATTCCCAAAATATATATTTGTATATGTAGTATTTGAAAAACGATAAGTGTTTAAAATAATGTATCTTTTTAACTTATTCAAAGTATGATACTTATATTATTTTCCAAAAATAAATATAAGTAGTTTGTTAAATAATATTTTTCAATATTATTTTTGTGTAAGTATACTTAGGGAAGTATACTTGTATTTTTATGTAAATACTTGTGTATTTTACATTATTTGACAAAAATCAATTCTTTGATTTTTAATACTTTCCGAATTTATATTTCTTAAAAATAATATATTTTTAAGGTTTGTTTGAAATATACATATTTTGTTATGCTTGTTATATATATATATATATATATATATATATATATATATATATATATATATATAGTGTGAGGTTCATTGGGGGAACACTAAAAAGTGGGGAACAGTGGGGAACTGACTCAAACAAACTCCGATTGGACTCATTACGGCGGCGTTGGAACCGGCTCGTCGAACCCTAACTAGGATCTCTTAACCCTAAATATATTAGGGTTTGGCTTTTAGGGTTTAGCTTTAGGGTTTAGCTTTAGGTTTTAGGGTTTAGCTTTAGGGTTTCGTTTTAGGGTTTAGGTTTAGGGTTTAGTTTTAGGTTTAGCTTTTAGGATTTAGCTTTTAGGGTTTACAATTTAGCTTAGGTTTTAGCCTTATTTTTTTAGCTTTAGGGTTTAGAGTTTAGGAGTTAGGATTTAGGGTTAAGAGATCTTAGTTAGGGTTCGACGAGCCGGTTCCAACGCCGCTGGAATGAGTCCAATCGGAGTTCATTTGAGTCGGTTCCCCGTTTTTCCCCACTTTTTAGTGTTCCCCAATGAACCTTCCCATATATATATATATATATATTTGTCATTTACCCGATTTTTGTATAATTTTCATTACTTGGTAGTAATTATATATATTTGTGCAAATATATATTTATGTCCAAAAATGTCCAAATATTTGTCCAAGTCCATATGTTTTGAGGAATACAGATTTGTGTTAATATATATTCTTGTATTTGTCCATATACTCCTTTATAAGGAATTTTGTATACTTGCATACTTAAGTATCCTTATATATTTGTATGTGAATTTTGGTGGTGATACTCCTTTGGAGTATTTAGTGTATTTTTCAAGTTCCTAATACACTAATACATATAACACACATAATATACACATAGCACATAATTTTGTGACAACTAAATGTATATATTTTCCCTAAAAATATACATACTTAATATTGATTTTAACCTTGAAGAAAACCTTATTTCTTAACTTATAACTTTTGTATCAAAATTAGGAAACCTTAGTAAATATTTTTAGGTGAATTTTTGGGGAATAAGTTTCAACAAAACTTATATTTTTCTAAGTGTAAAAATTTTATAAAAAATTTGACATAGTTTCTCCTAAAAATGAAGGTTTCCCATTTTTCAAAACATGTGTTTGTTTTCTTTTCATCACCAAAAATTAATTTCCAACAATCTCACAAGTTACATACACTAAAATCATCATGTTAAACTCTAGGATGAACTTGAATATTTTATAAAAACATGTAGTCTTTTAGATCTACACTTAACATACATGATTCTTCCAACAACAAGCTTCTTGATGAACTTTTCATGAACTTTTTATGAGACTTAGTTTCATAACTTAATCATCCATAAACTTAGTTACTTCAAGATCATAAGAACATACTTTAAAAACCATTTTTCATGTTTACATAAAGACTTTTCAAGCTCATCTTCAAGTTTCACCATGGATCTTTCAAGATCCATGCTTAAACTTGTTAGATCTAAGCTTCTAACAAGCTTTCACATGATGGATCTAACTAAAAACACAAGATTCAACATTCACAACTTCATAACATACATCAATAACTTCAAAACAACTTATTTTCACTTATATTATGTTAGATCTTCATGTTAGCATCTTTTAAAGTTTAGGTTCTTTGATGGTGTAACTTGTACATAAGCTCAAAATGAAGTAAAATGTCTATCACTTCCATCAATCACGTATCGTAGCTGAATCAGATGAATTAAGACCGGTGCTGAACTGAGCTAAACATAAAGTGGATGTGTTCTAGAGTTCATCTGAACGGATGGATATCAGGTCCATTCGGACAGATGCAGTATGTTCATCCGGAAGTCTAAAGGTTTAGCCCATCCGTCCGAATGGAGGACCATCCGCTAGGTTGATGCGTCCGGATGAGCACTACCTATAAATAGGAGTATAGGGTCTTGTCATTTGATAACCTTTGGTGACTAGAGTGGGGAAACTCTGTCCATTTGATTTCGTGGTTTTGTACTGTCACAATATTAATATAAATCAGTGTATAATTACGTCTTCGTGTTTTATCCACACACGTGATTGAATTCCACACAACTTACGTGTTCGTACGCATTCAACGGTCAAGGAATCGATACAGGATTCGTATCCACAAGTGGTATCAGAGCGGGTGTTTGTTTGCAAGGATTGAAGACACGAAAATTAAAGTTGATTCATCAACAACAGAGCTGGATTCATCATCTTCTTCTCATATATTCTTCTATTCATCTTCTACACTTTCTTTTTGAACTTAAATTTCAGATCTACAAAGTTTTCACAGTTAATATTGACCAAATTTTGGATATGTTATGTGAAAAACATTTTTGAACAATCCTTCAATGTTTTAGATCATAATTTGAACTAAAACTCATTAAAATCAATAAAAACATGAACTTCGGAACTAAGTTTGCTAACGTCATTATCCATCCGGACGGATAGACTTGTTCATCCGGACGGATAGATTTTTCTATAGTGAAATTGTTTAAGGTTTCTTGTCCATCCAGACGTATAGAGTTGTTAGTTGTTCATCCAGACCAAAGTTCATCCAGACCAAAGTCCATGCGGACCAAAGCTCATCCGGATCAAAGTTCATCCGGACTATAACTCATCCGAACTAGTTCATCCGGACCACGGCCATCCGGATGAATCAACTGTTTAGTTTATTTTCAAAAGGGTTTGACTTTACTTGACTTTTGCAGGTTGTTCAAAGATAAGAATCATGGCTGAAGAATTCAACAACACATTTTACAACACGTTCACATCCGAAACAACAACTGAAGCAACACCCGGGACAAAAACTGTTTCAAATGTTATTTCCGGGAGTTTAAACCATGATAATGTTTACGGAAATCACCAAAAGCCACCTAAACTAATGAATATCGAAGATTATCATTGGTGGAGCACGATATTTGAGAACTGGGTGAAGGCTTATGCCTATGAGAGTTGGATTATGATGACTTACGGATATGAAAAACCTGTGAACGATCAAAATGAATTACTTACAATTCCACAATTTTCAAAAAACGAGAAACAGAAACATTCTGATGAACTGAAAATGGTAAAATTATTGCAACAATCTGTTAGAGAGGATATCTTGTTTTTACTTCAACATGGTGAAACTTCAAAGTCGATGTGGGAAGCATTGAAACTGAAAGCCGAAGGCGGTAAAGACATCAAGAAAAACAAAATCTCTCTGCTGAAAAAAGAATTTGATCTGTTCGGATGCATGAAAAGAGAAACTGTCAGACAAATGATAGAAAGATTTGTCATCAGAAGATCGAGTTAGAAAGGTTTGGAATTAAGAAGGACAGGGAAGAGATTATCGATAAATTGGTCGAAGCATTGCCGCATGTTGATGATTGGCAGACATATGTGATAATTTTGAAAGATGATGCCAAGTTTGATGAGATGTCTTTGGATAGTTTGATTGAAAAGCTGGAGGGACATGATCTGATGTTACAAAAACAAAACAAAATGTCTAGTTCCAGTTATCAGCAAAATGTTGATTTGTACTACCGAAAGAGTATGCTGCTGAACAATCAGTCACCAAAGGTTGGTACAGCCTTCAATACTGACAATGCTGGTGATTCATCAAAGAGCAAGTCTTCGAGTTATGATTCGGGATATCATTCATCATCCAAATCCAATCTGAGTCAGAACTGGAAAGATTATCATTTGAATACTGATTTCGCTAAACAGCACATGAGTTTGTTGGCTTCTGTTCTGGAATCTTACAAAGGTCTGATCGCAGGCAAGATAAGAAATCCTAATATGACAAAGGAAGACTACGATCAGGTAGATCCGGAATAGATGGAGCTCATGTATATTCGCTGGTGTATGGCGAGCCTTATCAGGAGAGCTCAACGTCTCATGGAGATCACTCGTAGAAAGTCTCTTGAAGGGCCTGATATGAAGCTGGGATTCGACAAAGCAAAAGTCACTTGTCTCAAGTGCAAACAGAAGGGACACTTCAAAAGAGAGTGTACTAATCGTCAAGCTGATGATAGCGTGAATCCTTTTCATGAAGATTACTACAAAAGGCCATCTATCATCGCAACAAGGAGCAACCATCAAGAACAAACCAAAAGAAAATTGAAGAAGGGTCATCAAAAGAGTGAAAGCGAACTTGTATAACGATTCATGATGATGAAAAAGAAGGGCTTGCTGGAGTAAATACAAAAAGGAAGAGAAAAGGGAGAAAAAGGCGTTGGTTGCTGAGTTCAAAGAGAGCCGAGAAGAAAATCATTCACGAATGTATTTGAGTGAAGAGTATAAGAAGTACAGGGAAGCAAGATGGGCAAATAGATGGAGTCAAGAGAAAGAATGTTATGTTGATCCTCAAGGAAACCCAACAGTTGATCCTGACGAGGTAGATTTTGAAGCATTAGTTGCTGTAATTCCAATTGTGGGAGTTTGGTGTAGAGGGCTCGAAGAAATTCCACACTACAGAGAAAAGGTAGAGGAAAGAATAAACAAGGTGGTCTATACCAGCTTAGAGAAGAAGAAGACAGTAGAGGAAATTGTTGATGAAAGCCAGAAAATGGTGAAGGAGGTGAAGAAAGAAAAAGTAGCTGATGAAAAGCTGGAGAAGATGGCTGATGAAGCTGCTGCTAAAGAACAGCAGGGGAAGGAAGAAGATCAGAAAAAGACGGCAAAAGAAGCCAAGGTGTCATCTACTGAGGTAATATTTCAAACTGAATCTTCTGAAATATCAAATAAATCTGATCATAAAACTATTGAACAATGCAAGAAATGCATGGAAACGTGCAAGGCTTGTACTGAAAAAGATAAAAATCTAAGATCCAGAGACATTGAGTTTATTAAAATAGAAAAGATTTTCAAAAAAAAAGTAATGAAATGCTTGAAAATGAAAGATTTTTGAAAGAAAAAGAAAATGAGCTAACACAGAAATGTGAAAATCTTGAAAAAGAAAACAAAGTTTTAAAACAAAAGTGTTTAGTTGATTGCAAAGAATGTGTTCAAAAAGATAAAACTATTCAAGAGTTGCAAAAAGAGTATGATGGAATGAAATTGTCATACTACACGGTAAAAGAAGCTTATGAAACTTTGAAGAGTAAAGTCAAAAGTCTGGATGATAGATTGTCAGCATGTCAAGAAAGAACAATAATTATATTGATGAAATATCTAAACTTAAACAAGAATTGACTGAAAAAGTTGGTTAATAAACTTCAAAGTTATCATGCTTCTTCAAATATTCTGGAACGTATTTTCAACATCACACCGGATGGTAAAGAGTCTGAAAAGAACAACAAGAGAATTGGGTCAGAATACCATCAGGTTCCACCATTGTTGGAGGATAATTGTACATTCTATGATGGTGAAAAGGTGGAAAAAAATAAACATGGTTGACCAATTACCTGACAACATTGATGTGACTTACACCAAATCTGATGATTTTGATGATTCAGATGTGGTAGGTAATGTAACATCTGTGCTTGTAATCATTGTGAACAGTTCAGTTATCAATAAAACAATGTTATTTGATCACAATGTTTGTTTGGTTATGTTTGACATTTTTCATGTTTTGACTTTTGTTCAATTTCAAACTCTATATCGCTTTCTGGAGAGTTATACGCAAACTGGTGCGTAAACGTAATCAGTTTAATGCGACAAATACTCCGGTACATCAACATATACTTAACATACCTTAAATAACCTTTACATATGTCACACCCCGACTTTCCACGTATTACCGGTGGGCCCGGTGGGGAGTATCGTGACGTAGTTGATATCATCATAGTCAAACAACACAATATATAAATGCACAGCGGAAGCAAAAGCTAAATATATTACAATCCGAATATAACGTAATATCAAAGTATTACAACGGAAAGTAAAGGATCCACAGGCGGATCTTAAAACATATACATTGTTCAACAGACTTTAGGTGCCTAGAACTTGAAAGATTCCTTATAAACGTCCTGAGCTCCCAGCCAATTACGTTCAGTACCTATCACTTAACCCTTTTGGAAAATACGTCAGTTTTCAGTGGTAAATACACTCAACCGACTCATTTTGAAAAGGTTTACTAAAATTGATTTGAATGCACGTGACACAAACTCTTTATAACTTGGGACAATTATATTTTTAATCTTGTATATAGATTTACATGTTCGTTGTACGTTCAGGGCCCGATGTAGAAACCGAGTCAGATTAACAGACACGCCACAAGTATAGGCCCACAAGAGAGTGAGACACCGTTATTCCTTAAGCAACTGTCAGGTGTATGCCTACACCCCGTGCTTAAGACGTGGCCATTTTATAATACAATGATGTCAAGGATATCCGGGACATGGTCGTTAACCCCTAAAGGCTTTTACTTCAAATAATACAGATTAAACTGGGTTACCTCAATAATTTAACCACAATAAGATTAAAGATTCAATACCCGACCAAGCGGTATTATTATAATACCGTATCCCAAGCCCGTATAGGGAAAATAAGTTAAGAGTATTTACCTGAGCTAGCTCCTGTCTTAAATAGCAAGAATTTTAATAACTCAGCCGTATTCACTTAAGTAAGCGTAGGTACAATTTACCGGAAGGCTCTAGTCTGGACCGATGGTATAAATAACCAATTAGAATACTAACGGGTCTTTAATTAAGCCTAAACTTAGACCAATTAGTTTTAAATAAAGATACGGTACGACACGCTAGATTAAGCGGAGGCCGGATTAGAATGTGATTTAGACCCAACAAGTATGAAGACTTGTATAAAATGGGTAAACTAAATACATTCTGGATTTTGAAATGAAAATGATAAGGTTTGACCCGTTTTGGCTAATTTATGCAAACTAGTTACATAAACCAAACCGAACGCGTAAGAGGCGTAACGGGTAACCATATGGGTCCTATACAGGTTTCCTTAGTTAATATGCCTTTAATATGTTGTGATATCAGTAGGATATCTTCCATTATGCCCAAAACGAGTTTAATCGCAAAATAAGCCCCGTAGGGGTATTTTGGTCATTTTAAAGATTATAAAAGAGGTTAATTAAAATTCTGAGATTCAGGTCCGAATACATCAGTAAAATATCTTATTTTATTAGGTCATATCAGTTGGTAATGGGTCTTATATGACAAAATGGTTTTAAACTCAAACTATGCGTTTAATACGATTTAAAAACCATTTTAAGCGATTTCCGGGTTATACAGGAAATCTGAGTTTTCTGATTAGGTTATAAAGTTCAAAATACTTTATTTATTATATAAAATCAGTAGCAATTGGATTGGCGTCAAAATACTTTGTAGAACTCATTTTATAACCAAAAAGGGTATATTCGGTATTTACCGAATTAATGCCATAACCTTAGGTTATGAGCAGGTTAAAAATAATTAAAAAAACCTTAAAAATCCCAAAATATTATATTACATCATTGGGTAAAAAGTTTGGTGTCAAAAATTGGGTTTAGATATGCTTTATGCTAATTGCGCCTTTTAATTACTAAAAGGCGTTATAATTACGCTAATGAGCATAACTCCTAATCTAGACCTCCAACTGATGTAAAATTTTAGGGACATGTTTATAAATCAGTAACAAAGGTTATTTTCTTTTCACATATCCAAAATTCTCATTTTATGGTCAAAAGGACACATTGGTCAACATTTAAGCAAGTAACGGAAACATGTAAACGAATCGGATAATCAATGAACCAACCACAGAGGGTTATGCTAACATGTAGCCTGGTCCTAAGGAAGCTCTAAGGCATTTCCAAATCATACTAAATCGGGTCAGAACTGAAGTCAAAGCAAAAGTCAAAGTTTTGCGACTTTCGGTTCCGAACCGGGTCTAAACAGGAAATTGTCGGATCAAACAAGCTTAGACTAGTTCTTATACTTATTAACAAGTTATATGAGTGATAAAATAGGTTACTTGCCTTCTACATTGTTAATTAGGCGTTAATTCGCACATTAAGCTTCTGTTGACTTTTTCTAGACAACTTTGACCCGACAAATGTCCTAGTTAGGATGGGAATTAGTGGGTGCCCTTTTAAGGGTTTAATGCCCACATAATTACCAACTTATAACTACCTTCAATTCGACTAATCACTGGACCATAAATGATTAATCGCTAAGTCAACCGTTAATTACGACGATTTGACTTTTAAGCTAAAACTAAGTAAAAACTCAACTAAGAAAGGTTAAGCATACTTACCAAAGTCTAATGCACTATTAGAGATGGCTTGGGTCTGCTCTTATGCTCCAGGAAGATCCAAGAAAGCAGAAGGATTGAGTGATCAAAATGGTTGCAACAAGAGGCGTTTTTATAGTGTTCTTGAATCATTTTGATGATGACAACTAAGTCTAAGGGATGATCCAGATCATTAACAAGTGCCCCTAAGTCCTAGGAACATGTAGGGGTCGCCCTTGAAGTGAAAATATCTGATCTAAGTCGGTTCCAAGGCTGAACAGCCAACATTCATGATTTTCTGCATCTGGGCAACCTTTACGGACCGTAAGGGTGGACCTTTACGGTCCGTAAGCCAGTTATCAGGGCAAAGATTTCTTTTTCAGTTTGCATCCTTGGCTCTTGGTCCTTCGAAAGGTCAATCCACCTTTATTCTTTGCATTTTGAGCCCCTCTACTTGACTTATAAGGGCTTCAAGTCTTATACCCACTTTGTTAATTCCTTGGTTAACTTGGTTATCACCCGAAAAGTCATAATTTTCAACGTTGATGCTTTAACCCCTTGTATACGAATTTGATCATAACTTCCTCATACGATAACGAAACTTTATGAAATTTTTATCGTGCATTCTAGTGAGCATAATTAACTGTTACAAAGCTTTGGGTTTGCTAAAAGGTCACTCAGAGGTATACTTTTAAACATGTTGACACATTTAACCCCTATAGTTTGAAATCTCTCACTTTCTTTCATATTTAGCTTCGCATGATCCATGATTTGTTCGTTTGAAGGTATGAACATCATGTAGGGTTATTGTAAAGTATATTTATCCCTTGTTGACATTTTGAACCCTTATATTCACATACTTTCCATGTTTGTCAACTTTAGTCCCTCTAGAGTATACTTTAACACGTTCAAGCTTATGGCACGTGTCAATACATTATAGGACGTGAATTTTCGAGGTGTTACATCCTCACCCCCATAAAAGAAATCTCGACCTCGAGATTTGCTAGAATTATGGAAGTACTTTTTGTCGTATTATGGACTTGACTTCTATAGTATATCTGGAACTTTTCCAAGCTCTCAAAGCTGACCTCTATAATAGGTACATGTATCCTTTTTAGAGCTCCTTAACCTGTCGATTCCCAATCGATGCAGGTTGCTCATCATATCATAAATCTGCATATCATTATGTGATAATGCTTCTCAATTTATTGGTGGAACACATCCTTAATTCATTAGTGTGTTAATGCATTGCGATCTCCGGCAAGCTCCTTAAATAGGTTTTAGCTTATAAACTATTTGATCTTGATACATTCGATTTACTTCGAATGATTCCATATATATTCAGAGCTTAACTAGCCTGATAAATTAACAAATTTGGCACACCCTTCCTGGGTGATATCTTTTGTTGAACCTTATTCCTTAACAAGGATTTAGGAGGGTTGCTACTTTCATAAATTCTTGATTTTCTGCCGAATACTGGCATCTTACAGATGATTATGAATTTGCGTGATCTTATTTGTTGTTTCCAATGCAACTTTCAGATCCTGATAATTGGACTTACCAATCTATTGTCCTAACAATAGATGTTTAACATTTCATCTATACAAGGTCTCCAAAGGAGTAGCCTTGATACTTATATATCAACTATTATAGAAAAGCTTACCTTAAGGTGAGATGGTTATTCCAACCACTGCTTAACTAATCTCAAAGAATAGTTATTCCTTACAGCTAGTCGAACAAATCGACGATCCTGGGCAGCTAATGGCGATTCTTAATTGTTGCCTAAATAGGGTTGTGGTGATCAATGCATAAGCAAGATGAACCGTCTTTCTTATTTACTATACCGAATTCTCAGGATATTGAGTTAGGCTATATGAACCCTCTATTTTAAAACTTAGTTAGTCAGGGTTTCGACTCTCCCAATGATGGTACTAGCCGTCTTGGAGATTTCATAATAATACAGCCTTAATGGGATATAAATCTTAATTCTACCTGCCTTTAAGGGGTAAACAGGGTAATCTTAGGAGAAGATAATCAAGGTACAAGGAGGTTACAGAGATTTCCATATCTCAGGCTCCAGTTCACCCCTCATTGCTTGTGTCAAATAAGTGACACATTTATGTTACTAGTCCACGAATTCCTTAATCGGGAACATTTACTTGGACAATTCCATTCTGGATATCTCCTTTGAATACCATTAGTTGACTTTAGTACTCTATGACCATCGGAATATCTTTGTGGTCCCATGCATTAAACCTCCATACTGATCAGGCATGGAAGCAATCTATGGAACATATTAAGATATACCAATTATCATATGGCGCTTTTATCAAACATAGTTTGGCATTCACAGGCGATAGAAAACAATGAGAAAAATAATAAAATAAAATAAAGTAACATATATTGTCGTACTCTTTTTGGGGAAGAGTACTCCAGATTCTTATGAAAGGATTATCTTCGAGGATGGGAGAGATGGTCATTATAGATTCCATTGGTAAGTTATACCTTATATTTAATATCTGGAGTTTTGGTACTAGACACCAAAAATAACATATGCTTAGATACAAACTATTATGGAATCATCGTAATGGATGATTTATAAGCCATGGTATTATTAAACCATAATGGCTGTTAGGTTTATAACTTCCTTATAGCATGCTACTAGAAAGTATGTCAATTATATTTAGCCTAGGTCAAAAAGGACCATCAATTGTGTTTATGGTTTGGACCGAGTCCATTACCTTTTGACAGGGGATCACAATGTCACAACTGTCCTTGTCATAACGACAATCTTTAAATAGTTGGAAGGCTTATCATGAAGGACATTAATAATCATAGGCACAAAGGCCTTGTCACAAAGGACATATAAGATATGCCTTATATGTATCAAAATGCCTTACTTGTCTTAAGGTTAAGGCTGAACATCAGCGTCCTTCTGGTTTATTGGTGCAACCAGAGATCCCAGTTTGGAAATGGGAAAACATTACTATGGATCTCATTACTAAACTTTCGCGCACAAAGAAAGGTCATGATGCCATCTGGGTAGTTGTTGATCGCCTTACTAAGTCAGCGCATTTCTTGCCAATCCGTGAGGATTTTTCTGCTGACAAACTTGCTAAAATCTATGTGGATGAAATTGTAGCTCGACATGGTGTTCCTTTGAACATCATTTCTGACAGAGATGCTCGTTTCACTTCTCATTTCTGGAGAACCATGCAATCTGCTGTGGGGACCCAACTCAATCTGAGCATAGCTTATAATCCGCAAACGGATGGTCAATCTGAAAGAACAATCCAGACTCTGGAGGATATGCTTAGAGCTTGTGTGATCGATTTTGGTGGTAGTTGGGATTCACATCTTCCGTTGATTGAATTCTCCTACAACAACAGTTATCACTCCAGCATCAACATGGCTCCTTTCGAGGCTCTTTATGGTAGAAAATGTCGTTCACCAGTCTGCTGGAATGAGATCGGTGAGGATCAACTTACTAGACCTGCCCTCATTTTAGAGACAACTGATAAGGTTAAGAAAGTTCATGATAACCTTCAGACAGCTAGATGTCGTCAAAAGAGTTACGCGGACCTAAAACGCAAGCCCTTGGATTTTCAAGTCGGTGATCGTGTATTACTTAAGGTCTCACCTTGGAAAGGTGTGATCAGATTTGGAAAGAAAGGAAAACTTGCACCTAGATACGTTGGACCATTCAAGATCGTCGAAAGAACCGGTAAGGTAGCCTACAGACTTGAGTTACCTCCTGAACTTGGAAATGTTCATCCAACCTTTCACGTGTCCAATCTCAAGAGGTGTTTAGCTGATGAGAACCTCCACATACCGCTTGACAAAATTCGTGTTGATAAAACACTGAAATTTGTTGAGAAGCCAGTGAAAATCATGGAACGTGAAGTCAAGTGGCTTAAACGCAAGCGCATTCCTTTGGTCAAGGTTCGCTGGGAATCTAAACGTGGACCCGAGTTTACATGGGAACGCGAAGATCAAATGAAGGCGAAGTACCCACATCTATTCCCAAGAGTTTCCTCTAAATAAATTTCGGGACGAAATTTCCACAAGTAGGGGAGACTGTAACATCTGTGCTTGTAATCATTGTGAACAGTTCAGTTATCAATAAAACAATGTTATTTTATCACAATGTTTGTTTGGTTATGTTTGACATTTTTCATGTTTTGACTTTTGTTCAATTTCAAACTCTATATCGCTTTCTGGAGAGTTATACGCAAACTGGTGCGTAAACGTAATCAGTTTAATGAGACAAATACTTCGGAACATCAACATATACTTAACATACCTTAAATAACCTTTACATAACTTAGAAATAAGTTTTGAAGGCTTTGGTATGGCAAAAACAAGTTAATTCGCCTACATGGACTAAAATTGACAAACTACGAAAGTATGCCAATTTGAAGTGTAACAGACATTCCGGAACATGAACATAAGTTAAACATACCATAAATATCCTTTACATAACTTAGAAATAGGCTTTGAGGGGTTCGGTGTGCTAAAATAAACTTTTGGCTCATTCAGGGACTAAAAGTGCCAAAAAGTGCATAAGTTTGCACTTTCGCGCATAACTTACGTTCTGAATACATCCGGACATCCAAAAATTTATGTAAGCATTATAATATTATGCTTTAGTGTTTGGATTGTCAAAAATCCATTCGTCACGCAATTTGGATCGTTTTTCTCGCTTGTGCGCATTCCGTCGTAATTAACCAAACAACGCAATCGTACGGCCAAACGAACCGAAATCCAAGATATTTTTGAGCACATTTTAAGTTCCCTATACTTTAACTTCATTTTAGTGCTTTGAAATGGGGTTAACGGGCCTTAAACGCGTCGGAAATGGCCTTATAACACAACAGGGACCAAAACTATAATTCTGCCAAACTTGATGGCTTACGGACCGTAAGCCATCACACTTACGGTCCGTAAGCAGGGGCCAGATGCAGCAACTTTGTAAGTGTTCCTTCGTTCTTTTTATTCGTTTAGCGTTAAAAGTCAAACTTTGTTTGACTTTCTACGTTGACCAGTTTATGGTCAATGCGAAGTTCGTTTGAACTTCATAACGTGAGCGTAATCACGATGGTTATAGTCCCTAGTAACTATACCTACTGATTACCACGTTATCTAGGCTCAGTGACGAGTCGTAGTTTCGGCCAAAACGCGCATTCTTGCGTATTTTGTAACCAAACTACTCTTAGGTATCAAAACCGTTTGTTTTGATACCAAACCTGTTTTCTAAACTTAGTTAAGCATGTATTTAACATGCTTAGCTCGTCACTTTTAGTTTAGTGCTTATATAGGGTCGTAAGGTAAGCGATCTAAACAATCGCTTATACTTTCGAACCCGACCCGTTTGGTCGATCATTAGGATCCGACCAAACACACTAGGTGACCATAGTAAATAGGGAATAACCTTTGAGGTTATACCTTATGGTCGCTTCGTTTAAGTAGTTGTATGATAGGTAGTTTATATGCCTTAGGTAAATTACCAAAATGCCCTTTTGACGCCAAAATTCATTTTAAGCATATGTAAAATAACTTTTGGTATCTAAACTGATTTGGCAACAATATTAGACATGTTAAGGCATATTTTACTTATCATAGGGCTAGTTAGGCGTTCCGAACGCGTTTTACGCGAACGACGCGTTAAAGTAGCATAAGTTACCTAAACGGGTCGTAATGGGTCGTAAGCACTTAGGTTAGGTTTCATTTTAGTATGTGGGCTTTGTTAAACCATATTTTACATGAGTTCCCATACTCATTTGGTTTACGAACCCTCATTCTATCCAATCCTCCGGTTTAGGTCCGGTATATTAACATAGTTACCTATATTAGGTGCCGTTTGATATCCGTGATCTCTAGTATTGTTTGGTTGTTACTCAAGGACTACTAAGCAATCTCAAGTGAGTACATAGACCCCTCTTTTACTGTTTTCCAAACGTTTTGGGGTGAAACACATGTGCCTACTTGTTACTTTCGTGCTTTTCATGCTTTAATATCATATGCTTGTTATGTTCATTAGTACATTATAGTACATGATTTCATTACATTTTATGCTATGTATGTCCATTGTGTGCATACTTAGTACATCGTTTTACATTACATTTCATGCTATGTATGTCCATTGTGTGCATACTTAGTACATTGTTTTACATTAAATTGATTTACATGACTTTTCTGCTTTGTATGTTAACTTAGCATACTTAGTACATTGTTTTCATATGACATGTATACAATTGCTATAACATTTGGTTTGAACAAACGGGACTTATATATGTTCATTAACATTAGCTACGCCGCTCGGTAGTAAGTAGTGGTACCATAGGACTTGACAAATCCCATTCCTGACATCCCGGGTTTGTTTGGATGTAAGGAATGACTGAATCCGAAAACATTGCTTTTGATAACCTTGACTAAAAGGGTTGTTCGACTGTCTCAAGGCTTGAATGTATGCGTTAACTTACCACATAAATGTTTGTATCAGTAAAACATGCATTTACTTTGCGAAACATAACTTTTTGATATATTCAAAATACTTTGTTTTGTACAATTCTACATTTGGTTTATGTGACAATACTTTACTTACAATACATAACATTTGTTACACATTACTTGACTACATTTGGACTTTTTAACATTTGACATGGCTTATACAAGGACTTTTTGACAATTGGTTTAAACATGGACTTTATACATTGGTGGTTTGTTTAAGTGATTTAAGTAACGAGACGTGTGTGATATGATACAAGCATGGTGGATACGCCGCTGGTACTTCCTATATATAAGTGGTTGTATGATATTACATATCGTAGCGTTATTTGAATCATTTCAATTTAGACATATAACATTTTATACAAATAACATATCTTTCACAAGTCATTGCTTTACAAACAACTTATTTTATACAACTCATTTTAGTTGGTATTTCATTTAACCATGTATTATTCTTTTATGTATACATATCATCTAATCTTATCGCTTTTTAAATGATTTATAAAACAATTTACAAGGTTCATGACTAAATTTTATTAAACATTTTCTAAAACTTAAGTCATGAATCCTATTTTCACAAAACCTATGTATCTCACAGGCATTTTTATGCTGACGTACCTATTTTCACATGTGTTTTCAGGAGCTTTTGCATAGTTAGATGATCGTGACACTAGGGTGGACCTATGCCTTAGAAACTTAAAATGAAGATAGACTTAGTTTAATTATGTTATGCACTCTTTGTTTCGTGTTTAAGACAATGTAACTCTCATGTTTAATAAATAAAACGTAACTTTAATTTCCATGGTTGTGAAACAATAATTCTGTTACAACACTCCCCGACGTTTCCGCCACGTTTGGTTGTTCCACGTGGTCGGGGTGTGACATAAGAGTTGGTATCAGAGCCAATGGTTATAGGGAATTAGGTTATTAGTAATGCTTTGACCTAGACTATAACTTTTTCTAGGACCCTAACACAAATTATCTTGTGTTTAGATCTTAAAACATGAACATCACCTATCCTTAGGTGATTATCAAAACAAGAACCCAATTTTCCGAAATGATTTTTGAAAATCAATCATCTGTTTTTAAATGATTTATTACAAGGTTTTGAACCCTCTGTTATATGGTTTTGAACCCTTCCAGTTTGATTTTTGGCCTTGTACCTTCTAAGTTTTCAAAATCTCGTCAAAGTTTTGGGTTCTAAATAGTGTGAACACGTGCAAACTGGAAGAGTGAATGCCTGTACCCTGGGTTTTCTGTCCAAGGCTAGAGTGTTCGTACAAATCCACATAATCGGACCAGTCACTCTTACCTGGGAACTCTTGGGGTGAGTGTTCACTTATAGGCGAGCATGTCTTCGCGATACATCATTTTTAACCCATTTACTTTGATTAGTCATTGTGTGTCATTTGTTTGCTTTGCGATGCGAACGAATGACCACCATCTTTGCTTTTGTTGATTTTGTTTCATCTCATTCTCTTCATCCAATCGTCTCACTCGTTTCCTTTCATGTTTTCCTCTTTTAGAATGCCTCCTCGACGCGAAAACCAGATAGCGACTACCGAACTGGCAGAAATCATTGCGCAGCAAATGGCTGCTCAATTCCCAAACCTCTTTGCTCAATGGAACCAAGCCAACAACAACAATGCTCCATGCAAATTCAAGGATTTTAACTCGGCTAAACCACTCAAGTTTAGTGGTTCTGAGGGAGCGACTGGGCTTCTTCAATGGTTCGAGAGCATTAAGAATACTTTCCGCCACGTGCAGTGTCCTGACAATCGCAAGGTCGGGTTTTCTTCGAGTGTGTTTCAGAAGAGGGCTCTTACGTGGTGGAACGGGGTTATGAGAGATCGTGGTGCAAAAGTTGCTCTAGCACAAACTTGGGCCGAACTTAGGGCCCTTATGATGAGGGAGTTTTGTCCTCGTCATGAATAGCGAGCTTTGGAGAGAGAGTTCGATGACTTGAAACAGGACAGTGGTGAGCATCGGGCGTATACTGATAGGTTTGAGGAGTTGAGTCTGCTTTGCCCAACAATGGTTACCCCACTCGACAAGGCTATCGAAAGATACATTGACGGCCTACCTGACTCAGTGCAAGACATCATTACTGGTAGTAACCCTACCACACTCCGTCAGGCGATCGAGTTAGCAGCGACATTGACTGAGTCGCAGGTTCGAAAGGGAAAGCTGCACAAAAGGGGTGACAAAGGTAAGAAGCAGTCGTCTGACAAAGAAGATAGCAAGAAAGGTCAAAACAAGATGGGAAAGAATTCTAGTTCCTCAAAGGGTTCTAGGAAGCGAAAGGCTTCCCAAAACTATGCCGTTACTACACAGGCTCAAGCTGCACCAAATCAGCCTGCGCAACCACTAGCCAAGAAGCCATATCTTGGCAATGCACCTTTGTGCAACAGGTGTAACGGCCATCACCTACCACATCTCCAATGTCGTCATTGCACTAACTGCGGAAGAATTGGTCATCTTGTTGCCACCTGCCGCATTCCTGCTAATCAGAACCAGGTAGTTCAGAACCAAGACCAACAAGTTGCTCAGCCTCTTGTTCAGCAACAAGGTCAAGCTGCCCGACCTCATTTCCCTCCTGGTTCGTGCTACAATTGTGGGGATCTGACCCACTACAGAAACCGGTGCCCAAGGCTAGCCAACCAGAACCAGAATCCAAATCAGAATCAGGCTCAGGCTCGAGGTCGAGTCTTCAACATGAATGCACAAGAAGCACAAGCAGACAATGAAGTGGTGAACGGTACGTTCTTTATTAATAATCAGCCTGCATCTGTTCTTTTTGATTCGGGTGCCGATAAGAGTTTTGTGTCATTATCTTTTGAGCCATTGCTTCGCGTGTCTAGAACGAAACTAGGAAAACCCTTGACAGTAGAGGTTGCTAGTGGTAAACCCATTGTTCTTGATTCTGTTCTTCGCAACTGTCAGTTGAACCTCAACAACCATCTTTTTCCTATTGACCTCACGCCTATGTAACTTGGAAGCTTCGACGTTATTGTGGGTATGTATTGGTTAGCCAAGCATCGCGCAGAGGTAGTTTGTTTTGAGAAGATCGTTCGTGTGCCGCTTCCGACGGGTGAGATCCTACAGGTTCATGGTGAGAAACCCACTGGTGGTCTCAAACTCATGTCTTGTTTTAAAGCTCGGAAGTATCTGCGAAAGAATTATGTGGCCTTCTTGGCACATGTCACAGCAGATAAAGGCAAAGGTAAGTCTATCCAAGATATTCCTGTTGTTCGGGATTATTCTGAAGTATTCCCAGAAGATTTACCTGGTCTACCCCCAGCACGCCAAGTCGAGTTCCGTATTGATCTCGTACCTGGTGCAAATCCCATTGCCAGAGCTCCATATCGTCTTGCACCATCTGAGATGCAAGAGTTGTCTAAGCAGCTTCAGGAGCTCTCTGACAAAGGCTTTATCCGTCCTAGCTTTTCACCTTGGGGTGCTCCCATTCTTTTTGTCAAGAAGAAGGATGGATCTTTTAGGATGTGTATCGATTATCGTGAGCTTAACAAGCTTACCATCAAGAATCGATATCCCCTACCTCGCATCGATGATCTCTTTGATCAGTTACAGGGTGCTTCTTATTTTTCGAAGATTGAATTACGTTCTGGGTATCATCAACTTCGTGTGCATGAAGAAGATATTCCCAAGATAGCATTCCGCACTCGATATGGGCATTATGAGTTCACAGTTATGCCATTCGGTTTGACTAATGCTCCTGCTGTTTTCATGGACTTAATGAATAGGGTCTGCAAGCCTTATTTGGATCAGTTCGTCATTGTTTTTATTGATGACATTTTGATATACTCTAAGACGCGGGCTGACCATGAGCAACATCTTCGTCTTACTCTGGAACTCCTAAAGAAAGAGCAACTTTTCGCCAAATTCTCCAAGTGCGAATTTTGGCTTAAATGTGACAACTCGAGTTTCTGACTTTCACTTTCGCATTTAATGCACGTTGACTTTGACTGTTTAGTTGTTTGATTTGTTTAACTTGTAACAGTACGTTGGATTATAAGTGAAATGAATGTTGAATCTCTATGTGATGAATATGTGTGAAGTACTTGATCGCATGAACTTGTTATCTGTTTAAGAATTTGAATCAACCCGACGAAACAGATTTCTGTTTCGCCATAAGCTTCTCCACGAAACAAGTGTGTGTTTCGTCACAGTTCTTCGACGAAACAAAACTGTTTCGCCAAGCCCAGTTACGCCGAAGCCCATCACGGGCCCAGAACGCTAATTCGTGTATATTTACGTGAAACGACTTCTATTTCACACCTTTGGCAAAAGTTGAAACCCTAGAACTCTCCTCTGTGTGACGGCAGCTCTGTGTACTTCCAAACCCTCCCGAACGATCAAATCATCCTTACTAATATCTTGGTTAGTGTGATTAGTTCCGTGATTGTCTTTGTTTGCATGTGTTGATGATGTTGTTTTCATAAATCTGATCAGGCAATCGAATAGAGTTCTGGTAACGATTACATGTTAGGTTATTGTATTGAATGATGAATTAGATTGTATGGTGTTCGGGAACTGTCGTGTTTGAATGTTGCTAGTGTGATCTGAATACACGATAGCATGCCAATAGGGTTTGTTGATGTGATGTATTATGGTAATCGGTTTGTGGTACTCATAAACTAGGGTTCATGCTAGACGTCAGTGCTGTGATGATCATGTTATGATGATGTTATGATGATTCTGTGCTAAATGATTTCTGTATGATTGCTGCTTGATGATGACGGCTGTTAGGGTTTGCTGCATGTAACTGATACACGACGTAACTGATATCTCCACGAAACGGACAATTTGACGAAACGGAACTCGCGGCGAAACAGATTGTGTTTCGCCGAAGGGATCATGGCGAAACAGAATGTGTTTCGCCGAGGGATGTCACGACGAAACGGAAGTGATTCGTCGAAGGGGCTCACGGCGAAACAGAGGGTGTTTCGCCGACTTGGGTAATTTGCACAGTAACCTAGTTAGACTCTGTTAGTAGTTAACTGGATTAACTAACTGCTGTTAGATGATATGCATGACTTGTATGATTTTGAATATGTGATCTGTGCCACTTGGTGATTTAATATGCATGCATAAACTTCGTGAATATGAAACTGATTATGTACACGTGCGTACTTTAGGACGTGATTGATTTACTGTGAGCACATACTTAGCATACCGAGCAAACCCAAGGTGAGTTCACACTCTTACCAAGGCATGGGATTCCCGGGGTTGGGAATGGGTTTGGATGATTACTTATGCTTGAGTTGTTATTGGAATTACATACCATAGGCCTCGGGAGAGGAAGGTTATTGGTAGATACTGCTAGACTAGTGATACCTATACTTCTCTTCGTACACACGCCGAGATTGGCTGCGATAATAGAACTAATCTTCGCACACATGCCTGGAATGGCTGCGAACCATACTTTAAACTTCGCACACATGCCGGGTGGGCTGCGATACAAATATACCTAGTCTAGAAAACATGGGAAACCCCCCACAATCTTCGCACACATGTCTAGGAGACTGCGATTCAAGTACATACGATATATGGGTTACTAAACGAACATACGGTTTACAATACAATTACTATAACTGAACAACCAACTGTGAACTCGCTCAACTAGTTGTTGACTCTCTGTTACATGCCTTGCAGGACCATAGGTACTCTTGGAGCTTGCACGGGAGGCGCAGTCGTTGTGGGCACGGATTGTGGATTTTATGATAAACCCCTTTATGACATTTCAACTTAATACTTATGTTGGGCTTTTTACATTATTGCTTCCGCTACACACTTGTTTATGTTTGGTTTTGAAAACGCCTATCGTATTGATGAATGACATTTACTATTTACTTATATGTTCAATATGGTTGGTGGCTTGATCCTGGTCAGTCACGCCTCCAAGCGGTGGTACTCCGCGTGTGGATTTTGGGGGTGTGACATTAAAGAAGTTTAATTTTTGGGGCATATTGTCAACGAACAAGGTATTCATGTAGATCCCTCCAAGATTAGTGCGATTAAGGATTGGGATACGCCTACTACTCCTACTGAAGTTCGTTCTTTTCTTGGTCTTGCGGGTTATATCCGCCGCTTCATTGAAAACTTCTCAAAGATTGCAGTTCCTCTAACTGCTCTAACTAAGAAAGACAAACCCTTTGATTGGGGATTCAAACAAGAGGAAGCTTTTCAAAATTTGAAGCAAAAGCTTTGTGACACGCCTGTTTTGACTTTGCCTGAGGGCAATGATGATTTTCTCGTGTATTGTGATGCGTCGAAACTGGTCTTGGCTGTGTTCTGATGCAAATGAACAAAGTCATAGCATATGCATCGAGGCAGTTGAAGATACATGAGAAAAACTACACCACTCATGATCTTGAGTTAGGTGCAGTTGTCTTCGCTCTTAAGATCTGGAGACACTATTTGTACGGTACAAAATGTGTGGTTTTCACGGACCACAAAAGTCTTCAGCATATCTTCAATCAGAAAGAACTCAACATGAGGCAACGACGTTGGGTCGAGCTTCTAAACGACTATGACTGCAAAATTCGCTACCATCCTGGTAAGGCGAATGTCGTAGCCGATGCTTTGAGTCGTAAGGAACGTACTAAGCTTCATTGTGTTCGTGTTCAATCTGTTATTCAAGCTCGATCCGATATCCAAGCCCGCATTTCTCAGGCTCAACAATCTTGTATTTCACAAGGTTTGATGGATAAGGAATTTCCCTATCACATAACACCTGATCTTGAACTGAAAGACAATGGATCGTATTACTTCATGGACCGTTTGTGGGTCCCAAGCCAAGATAATCTTCGTACCTTGCTTATGGATGAAGCCCATAAGTCTCGTTATTCTGTTCATCCTGGCTCAGATAAGATGTATAAGGATCTTCGTATTCAGTATTGGTGGCCTGGTATGAAGAAAGACATTGCCTTATATGTATCAAAATGCCTTACTTGTCTTAAGGTTAAGGCTGAACATCAGCGTCCTTCTGGTTTATTGGTGCAACCAGAGATCCCAGTTTGGAAATGGGAAAACATTACTATGGATCTCATTACTAAACTTCCGCGCACAAAGAACGGTCATGACGCCATCTGGGTAGTTGTTAATCGCCTTACTAAGTCAGCGCATTTCTTGCCAATCCGTGAGGATTTTTCTGCTGACAAACTTGCTAAAATCTATGTGGATAAAATTGTAGCTCGACATGGTGTTCCTTTGAACATCATTTCTGACAGAGATGCTCGTTTCACTTCTCATTTCTGGAGAACCATGCAATCTGCTATGGGGACCCAACTCAATCTGAGCACAGCTTATCATCCGCAAATGGATGGTCAATCTGAAAGAACAATCCAGACTCTGGAGGATATGCTTAGAGCTTGTGTGATCGATTTTAGTGGTAGTTGGGATTCACATCTTCCGTTGATTGAATTCTCCTACAACAACAGTTATCACTCCAGCATCAACATGGCTCCTTTCGAGGCTCTCTATGGTCAAAAATGTCGTTCAGAAGTCGGCTGGAATGAGATCAGTGAGGCTCAGCTTACTGGACCAGCCCTCATTTTAGAGACAACTGATAAGGTTAAGAAAGTTCGTGATAACCTTCAGACAGCTAGATGCCGTCAAAAGAGTTACGCGGACCTAAAACGCAAGCCCTTGGATTTTCAAGTCGGTGATCGTGTATTACTTAAGGTCTCACCTTGGAAAGGTGTGATCAGATTTGGAAAGAAAGGAAAACTTGCACCTAGATACGTTGGACCATTCAAGATCGTCGAAAGAATCGGTAAGGTAGCCTACAGACTTGAGTTACCTCCTGAACTTGGAAATGTTCATCCAACCTTTCACGTGTCCAATCTCAAGAGGTGTTTAGCTGATGAGAACCTCCACATACCGCTTGATGAAATTCGTGTTGATAAAACACTGAAATTTGTTGAGAAGCCAGTGGAAATCATGGAACGTGAAGTCAAGTGGCTTAAACGCAAGCGCATTCCTTTGGTCAAGGTTCGCTGGGAATCTAAACGTGGACCCGATTTTACTTGGGAACGCGAAGATCAAATGAAGGCGAAGTACCCACATCTATTCCCATGAGTTTCCTCTAAATAAATTTCGGGACGAAATTTCCACAAGTAGGGGAGACTGTAACATCTGTGCTTGTAATCATTGTGAACAGTTCAGTTATCAATAAAACAATATTATTTGATCACAATGTTTGTTTGGTTATGTTTGACATTTTTCATGTTTTGAGTTTTGTTCAATTTCAAACTCTATATCGCTTTCTGGAGAGTTATACGCAAACTGGTGTGTAAACGTAATCATTTTAATGCGAAAAATACTCCGGAACATCAATATATACTTAAAATACCTTAAATAACCTTTACATAACTTAGAAATAAGTTTTGAAGGCTTTGGTATGGCAAAAACAAGTTAATTCGCCTACAGGGACTAAAATTGACAAACTGTGAAAGTATGCCAATTTGAACTGTAACAGACATTCCGAAACATGACCATAAGTTAAACATACCATAAATATCCTTTACATAGCTTAGAAATAGGCTTTGAGGGGTTTGGTGTGCTAAAATAAACTTTTGGCTCATTCAGGGACTAAAAGTGCCAAAAAGTGCATAAGTTTGCACTTTCGCGCATAACTTACGTTCTGAATACATCCGGACATCCAAAAATTTATGTAAGCATTATAATATTATGTTTTAGTGTTTGGCTTGTCAAAAATCCATTCGTCACGCAATTTGGATAGTTTTTCTCGCTTGTGCGCATTCCGTCGTAATTAACCAAACAACGCAATCGTACGGCCAAACGAACCGACATCCGAGATATTTTTGAGCACATTTTAAGTTCCCTATACTTTAACTTCATTTTAGAGCTTTGAAATGGGGTTAACGGGCCTTAAACGCGTCGGAAATGGCCTTATAACACAACAGGGACCAAAACTGTAATTCTGCCAAACTTGATGGCTTACGGACCGTAAGCCATCACACTTACGGTCCGTAAGCAGGGGCCAGATGCAGCAACTCGTTTTAACTGCTGTTAACAGCCTTTCAACCCCCCAAAGGCCAATGCCACATGTAAATCTCTGGTGGTGGGGGCAAAATGAGTTACCATAACATTACAACACATGTACGGATGAGATTCGATCACGTTATTCGATAACCGATCCTAACGGTTGTCCATTTACTATAAATACCCAACCCATCTCAACCCCAAAACCCACAAATCTGATCTAAAAGACTCTAAGTTGAAGCCATTGCTTCATACCTGGGTTATTTGATCAAGATTAGCTTTCGGGGACCCTTTGTAAGTGTTCCTTCGTTCTTTTTATTCGTTTAGCGTTAAAAGTCAAACTTTATTTGACTTTCTGCGTTGACCAGTTTATGGTCAATGCGAAGTTTGTTTGAACTTCATAAGGTGAGCGTAATCACGATGGTTATAGTCCCTAGTAACTATACCTACTGATTACCACGTTATCTAGGCTCAGTGACGAGTCGTAGTTTCGGCCAAAACGCGCATTCTTGCGTATTTTGTAACCAAACTACTCTTAGGTATCAAAACCGTTTGTTTTGATACCAAACCTGTTTTCTAAACTTAGTTAAGCATGTTTTTAACATGCTTAGCTCGTCACTTTTAGTTTAGTGCTTATATAGGGTCGTAAGGTAAGCGATCTAAACAATCGCTTATACTTTCAAACCCGACCCGTTTGGTCGATCATTAGGATCCGACCAAACACACTAGGTGACCATAGTAAATAGGGAATAACCTTCTGAGGTTATACCTTATGGTCGCTTCGTTTAAGTAGTTGTATGATAGGTAGTTTATATGCCTTAGGTAAATTACCAAAATGCCCTTTTGACGCCAAAATTCATTTTAAGCATATGTAACATAACTTTTGGTATCTAAACTGATTTGGCAACAATATTAGAGATGTTAAGGCATATTTTACTTATCATAGGGCTAGTTAGGCGTTCCGAACGCGTTTTACGCGAACGACGCGTTAAAGTAGCATAAGCTACCTAAACGGGTCGTAATGGGTCGTAAGCACTTAGGTTAGGTTTCATTTTAGTATGTGGGCTTTGTTAAACCATATTACATGAGTTCCCATACTCATTTGGTTTACGAACCCTCATTCTATCCAATCCTCCGATTTAGGTCCGGTATATTAACATAGTTACCTATATTAGGTGCCGTTTGATATCCGTGATCTCTAGCATTGTTTGGTTGTTACTCAAGGACTACTAAGCAATCTCAAGTGAGTACATAGACCCCTCTTTTACTGTTTTCCAAACGTTTTGGGGTGAAACACATGTGCCTATTGTTACTTTCGTGCTTTTCATGCTTTCATATCATATGCTTGTTATGTTCATTAGTACATTATAGTACATGATTTCATTACATTTTATGCTATGTATGCCCATTGTGTGCATACTTAGTACATCGTTTTACATTACATTTCATGCTATGTATGTCCATTATGTGCATACTTAGTACATTGTTTTACATTACATTGATTTACATGACTTTTCTGCTTTGTATGTTAACTTAGCATACTTAGTACATTGTTTTCATATGACATGTATACAATTGCTATAACATTTGGTTTGCACAAACGGGACTTATATACGTTCATTAACATTAGCTACGCCGCTCGGTAGTAAGTAGTGGTACCATAGGACTTGACAAATCCCATTCCTGACATCCCGGGTTTGTTTGGATATAAGGAATGACTGAATCCGAAAACATTGCTTTTGATAACCTTGACTAAAAGGGTTATCTGACTGTCTCAAGGCTTGAATGTATGCGTTAACTTACCACATAAATGTTTGTATCAGTAAAACATGCATTTACTTTGCGAAACATAACTTTTTGATATATTCAAAATACTTTGTCTTGTACAATTCTACATTTGGTTTATGTGACAATACTTTACTTACAATACATAACATTTGTTACACATTACTTGACTACATTTGGACTTTTTAACATTTGACATGGCTTATACAAGGACTTTTTGACAATTGGTTTAAACATGGACTTTATACATTGGTGGATTGTTTAAGTGATTTAAGTAACGAGACATGGGTGATATGATACAAGCATGGTGGATACGCCGCTGGTACTTCTTATATATAAGTGGTTGTATGATATTACATATCGTAGCGTTATTTGAATCATTTCAATTTAGACATATAACATTTTATACAAATAACATATCTTTCACAAGACATTGCTTTACAAACAACTTATTTTATACAACTCATTTTACTTGGTATTTCATTTAACCATGTATTATTCTTTTATGTATACATATCATCTAATCTTATCATTTTTTAAATGATTTACAAAACAAAACAATTTACAAGGTTCATGACTAAATTTTATTAAACATTTTCTAAAACTTAAGTCATGAATCCTATTTTCACAAAACCTATGTATCTCACAGGCATTTTTATGCTGACGTACCTATTTTCACATGTGTTTTCAGGAGCTTTTGCATAGGATGATGATCGTGACACTAGGGCGGACCTGTGCCTTAGAGACTTAAAATGAAGATAGACTTAGTTTAATTATGTTATGCACTCTTTGTTTCGTGTTTAAGACAATGTAACTCTCATGTTTAATAAATAAAACGTAACTTTAATTTCCATGGTTGTGAAACAATAATTCTGTTACAACACTCCCTGACGTTTCCGCCACGTTTGGTTGTTCCACGTGGTCGGTGTGTGACAGGTAAGGTTGTTGAAAGCGTTCTGACGGAGGAGTCTACCAAAACAGATAAGTCCGAGTCACATGATAAAAATGAGGGAAGTTTTCATGAAAGTTATCTTAAAAATTCAAAATCTGAGAAAAATACGAATGATGATCTGATAGGATTGGCATGATTGGATCAGAAAAATTATTCTCAGATATTGAAGTTCCGATTCAGAATGTGATTTCGGAAAAGATTGACAAAGTTTTCAAATTTGTAGAAATTGAAAGGTCTGAAATTTCAAAATTTGCTGGGAAAAGCAAGAAATCTTTTTATAACAAACCAGATTACAAAAAGAAAAACATGAAGGCTGGGTTGGGTTATAAAAAGAAACAATATCAAAAGAAATGATTCGAAAAGACAAATTATCAGGAAAAGATGAACCTTGTTCATGAAACAAGTTCAAAAGAAGAGAAAGAACTCCAATTTAGACGACAGTCTAATGAAGAGTTCTATTCTCAGAAAAAGCAACGACAACAGGCCAAAGATGTTTCAAAATGAACATGTTTTAAATGTGATCAAACTGGACATCTTGGTCGCAAGTGTCCAAATCCGAAGACTGCTGGTGTTGAAAAGAAAAATAAAGTTGAGGTTAAGAAGTTAACCAAGTTTGAGACAAAACAAACTTGGAAATCGAAATCAAAGACACCCAAAGTTGAACCTAAACAGATTTGGAAACAAAAGGTTTATTTTCCAAAGCTAAAATAAACTTGGAAACCAAAAACATCCAAGTTTGAACCAAAACAAATCTGGAAACCAAAAATTGATCCAAGATTTTATCAAAGAAAAGTTTCAAAAGGTTAAATTTGGGTGGCAAAGAAACAAATGACTCCTGTGAGTGATAATCGGAATGAAAATGTTTTTGAGAAGAATGACAGAAATTATCCAGTTTTACCTGGAAAGATACATATTAAGTTACCTGAGTAAAAACAGGCTTGGGTTGCGTTGTTCAAGTAATCGAGTTAATTGTATGTGAAGGTGCTCCTGAAGACAGTAGAATGTCAAATCAAGGAGAGGAGCAGCCTGGCACGAGAGGAGGCTGAACCCTACAACTGAGAAACTAGGAGTTTGTTCGTTTATGTACATAAATAAACCTTAAATAAAAAACCCTAAAAATTGAAAAATCCAAAAATTTGTTTTTATTTTGTGAAAAATTGAAAAACGAAAAAAAATATTTGTTTTTAAATTTTGTGGAAAATAAAAAATTTTCAAAAAATGATGATTGAATATGCCGAAACCCTCACGGCTGAACAAACATGATTGTTTCACAAGTGATTAAATTGTTTTAACGTTGTTAAAAATCAATGTGTTGTAAATCATGGGGGTACTTTCTGCAAAACAGAGCATGTAAAGCAGAAAATGGACGGCGAGACAAAGCTATCTGCCTCGGGTTGTCAAATTTCTTTAAATGTTTTGAATTTTAGGGGGAGTAAATATTTTCAGAAAATACAAAAACATTTGAAAATTTAAATGAAAATTTGAAAAAGCCAAAAACAATAGAAAATGAAAAAAGTTTTGTGTAAAAAGAGGAAATGATAGTATATCAGTAGACAATCACAGTATGCTAAAGAAATGGAAAGTCAAATGGATAAACGGTCTCACTGATGATATGCCAGTAGGTTTTTACACATTTAGTAGATTGAGTTCGAGATATAAACCTAAATATCAATAACTTTCTTATCTCTTGGGGAACATCTCTCGGATATATGGGTAATGTCACACCCTGACTTTTGCGGAAGCATGATTACGTGTGACTTGCTTAATATCATTGCATTCAACTATAACATACGACTATATGATAGAAACCATGATGATCATCCATTTAGTAGTTTCAAAATAGTACAACCGTCATTGTTTAACATCAAACCAAGACTTTAAGTTTAGAATACATAACAACCAAAGTTTAAAGTTCCATACTGGACTTCACAAAAGACACTAATAAAAATGAGGCTTTGAACCATGTATCCTATCAAGGATAAAACACACGATTCAAACCCTTCAGTACTGGATGACATCATTTATTTGGAGACACAACTTGAGAATCCTTGTACTCCCGCCAGATCCATAATCAGTTTCCTGAAATACATGTAGTTTTGAAAACATCAACAAAAGTTGAGCGAGTTCATGTGTGTTGTATGTGTGTACGAATAACCTTGTAAACATTTGTATGTATGTATTTGTAAGCCGGTATGAAAGCGTCGATGAACAGATCAATTAATGTATAGCTAATACATTAGTATGTGTGCAACGGTGTAGGAAGGCCCAACCCTTTATGCGTATTTCGTACCGGGCCATCCGGCGGGAACGACTTAGTCACCACATGGTCCAACCCGCGGGCTCATGGGTGGGGCTCACAACACCCAATAGATTTATCACTCATGCCCCTCGGTCCTTATACAAGGATTAATGGTCTTAAGTTAATCGCCTACCCATTCAGATGATCTAACAGTTCATTCCTTAGCTAACCATACCATTTGTAATCATCGAAACATTTGTAACATGTATTTCACCCCCGAAGTTATAAAACTGAAAACAGTTAAAAGAAAAGGGGGACATGAACTCACTGTCTTGCGTTCTTTGATCAAATAACTCAAAGTTTCTTCTCAACTGCACGACTACCTACAAACGTGTTACGGTTTATTAGACGGGTGGGTCGTGCCTTGACTTTAAGTCTTAATTAGTATCTTTGAGTTACATTTTCTTGGTGTCATAATTATTCCAAAGTATATAATTACTTGTTAAAATAATAATATTTTAACTTAAATTATATTTGTTAATTTTTGGAATAATTGAAATAATATATTTTAACTTGATTCATTATGTATCTATACCTGTATATCTTTCCCCAAGAATGGGTATACTTATACTTGTATTCTTAAACTTGTGTATTTTATCAAGTATTGGTGGCGTATTCCGGTGCGTATTTATACGTACGAGAATATATATTTTTATTGTATTTAGTAAGTATTCTTATACTTAATTTTGTATTTATTTTTCCGGAATATTGTTTTCAATAAAAATAACCAATGTATATACATTCTTAAAATATATAAATATTATAAGGAAACTTGTATAGAAAATTATTTATATTTCTTCCTTGGCAAAAATATTTATATTTTCATATTAGATCTCAAAAATAACATATTTTCAGTATTAACTTAGAAAATGTTTATAAATCCATTTCACCCCAAAAATAATATATTCTACATTTTTTTTAAGAAAATATATATTTCTTCAAAAATAATATATTTTTATAGTAATTCAAGAAAACATATATATATTTTTCTTTACTAAAAAATAATATATTTTCTTCTTGTCAAAAATATTATATACTTTTGTAGCACTTGTAGAAATTATATTTTCGTTCTCTTGGTTTCCGAAATACCGTTTATCAAAATATTCTTATGAATTTAATTCCGGAATATTTATGTAAGTTATATTCCTTGTTCGGTTTGTCCAATTTTGGGTATAAATTATATATTTATTATCTTGGAATTTTTGGTAATATTTAGCGTGGTAATTTTTGGTATTTTGGTGAGTTATATTATTTCAAGTCCTACAATAATATAACTAATACACATAATATACCAGTAATCCCACACATTGTGACATCTAAATATATATATTTTCCTAAATACATATTTAGTCACTTTTAATTATTAAAAACCAACCTCCAATATTTGAAATTTTTGTAACAAAAATTATGGCAACTTTTTACATGAAAAATCATGGTTAAAATACACTTGTAAACACTTGTTTAAAAATATTTTTCTAAGTGTTTAATTTCTAGAAAAATTTTGCCATAGTTTTCCCCTTAAAAATGGAGGTTTCTATGCTTTCAAAGCATATCATTTTCTTTTAAAAATCATCACAATTCATCAACAAGTCAAACAATACTTACCAAGTGCCAAAATCATACCTTTTACACTACTTCATGAACTTGAAATTTTGTAAAAATTTGTAGTAACTTAGTAGAGTGTTTAGTAAGCTTAGTTACCCTTTAAAGTGTGGTTATTTGTTTAATAACATCATTCTTGAAGATTTTAGATCTTTATAACTTGTAAAATGATTTTATAAGAATATTTCTTTTTGAATTGTTCTTGTTAGTAACATGTTTTTACACTTGATTAATCACTAAAAATGTGATTAATTTCTTTAAAAACCATGTTTATGTAAATCTTGTAATTTAACTTAGTTTCTTGAGAAAATCATTTTTGAAATCACACATTTACAAGATTTATATTATACTTTGATCATCATCATTCAAGAAAAACACTTAACCTTTCAAGTTCATGTTTACACATAAGGATGATCATCTTGATTCATCACATAATCATCCTCTCACTTGCTAGATCATGTGTTTAATCAAAATCTAGGAAGTTTCGTATGATGTTTAACATCATAAACACAAATAATCAACAATCAAGAAGCATACAAACACTTAAACAACATAGATCATGATGATTTAGAGCTCTATGTTAGTGATTATGTTCTTGATTCTTTATGTTCTTCATGATTAGTTACTTATATCATCTTTTAACCAACATAACAAAATGTAAAATGAGATTAGAAGGGTCTTACTACTAGCACAAGGCTAGGGAAGAACACAAGTTGATGAATATGATGAATTAGGTGGATAAAAGTACTTGAGAGAGGTCCTTCAAGCTTCAAGGTCACCAAGCTCCTTAGGCAAGCTTCTTACACCTTTGTATCACTTGGAAATTAGATGAAGATGATGTGAAGATGATGGTAGGGGTGGTGGTGATCTCGGCCGAGAATGGGGGAGAGGAGAGGGAGAGATAAAACTGTTATGTGTTGTGAGAAATGTTAGAATGATAGACTTGTGGGTATTAATAACTTGATCTCCAACATCATTTAGTCCATTATATAACATGTCTCTAAAGTATCACACAAATCCATTTAACAATTGAAATAAAATCAAGGTGGTGGCCCACCTTTATAACTGTCCCAAGGGGGGGGGTAGGTTGGAATGTAATGGTAAGTTAAGGATATTTAGTTGAAATCTAATGCTTAGTTAGTGTATTTAGTTGTTATAATAGGTGTTATGATGTTCGGGGACCATAACTAGCTTGGAAATGATAAAACAATGCTTCTGGTGAAAAATTGGTGTTTCGGGTAGTGTCCGGTTGTTCGGTTGGTTACCGGTTAGTTAAGGTGCTAAACTACACAGTTTAGTGTGCTTTATGTTACCTTTTGTGACAGTTTTGATTCCCGAAACTTAGGGAAGTATTCTGGACCATTAGACCATAATTCTGCATAATATTTAGTTGTTTAAATGCTAATTTTTGCTGAATTCTACAGAATTCTGCAGTTTATGTGAGTTTTAGGCACTTTCCGGCACTTAAACTATTACTAGGAAGACAGTTTCATGATCCTTACTTTCCTACACACTATACTAGTGTAACACTTGGTTTCTGGCTCATTCTGTGTCTCAATACCATGTCTGTCTAAGTACTGAACTCCCGTTAGTATTTCTGATTTGTCCGATAACTGTGCTAACTTTGTTTCGTGCATCATTTGAATCATAAAGTGTTGCATGTAATAATGATATGACATCATGCAATATATGATGCACATGTATGTATTATGACAATAATCAGGAAGCATTCATGTCATTAATTTAAATCAGCACACTAATTACTGTTTAATTATTGTACAGATACATGGAATTTTGATAATTGTCACATTCTCCCCCCGTTAAGAAAATTTCTTCCTCGAAATTTAGACTACGTTAACTCCTTAGGGTTACGTTATGCGTAGATGGATATGAATAATACCAGAGCGAATAACCACAAAACCGAATCAAGACTTATTCGAATCAGGTGAATCCAAGGACATATTACAACATTAAGAACCCAACGGTTAAAAGATATGTGATTCAGAATTTGATGTCAAAGTACAGACGTATTAACTAGTGTGACTTAGTTACCAGGGGTTCAACAAAAGAGGAGTTTCGACCAATAGAACTCCAAACGATCGTTCGCAATATGCAGATGAGTTCTAGAAAAAATAACATCCGCTAGATGAACTCAGAATCAACAAGCTCAAATGTAAAAGTAGCATGAAAATGATCCGTAAACTTTCAAACAAATAATTGAATAAAACTGGTGTGTTGACATTATTGAATTGCCAGAATACACCAAGTGAAATATAACCAAACCTGGTGTATTGCCGTCTTAATTCGTAGTTGCATTAAGAATTTTTAATGACGAGTCAAACGAAAAGTATACGTAGTTTCGTATGAAACGGTTGACCATGATTAGCACAAGCTACAAGTTTATACCGACGCCACAAGGTGTCGTAGTGAATGAAATAATTCAATAATAGCGGTGACCGAACAAGTTCACCGTGTTTGAAATCAAATGAAAGCGCAATGAAGCAAATTTAAAAACTTGATTCAAATGACATCATAGGATTTTCAATTGAATATGGAACATCAAAGAACTACTATTTTCGATCGAAGATAATAAAGCAATAAATATCGCAAGGCATTCGATCGATAATGAAAGAACCGTTAGGAGGTACACTGGAATATAAAATGAATTTATGTACCATTGTCTTAACACACGATTGCGTTAAGAGTGCGTTATTATGATAAATCAGAGCGGATTTAGAGCAAGTCAATAAATAAATAATTAAATCCATGCATGAGATGTGTAAAAGAGATTAGCGCAAGCTTCAAATTAGTGAGACACCATCACAAGGTGTTGAAATCAACAGACGACTTAATGGAGTCGTAGACCAAACAAGTCTACTGCGACTCGAAACAAATGGAACGCTTGTTAATACGAATTTGAATATGATGTTTTCAATACATCATATGGTGTCTTGAATTGAATATGAGTAATGGACATGCTCAAACAATTGAACTTGGTTTCGGCGCAATGTGACAATAAATACACGTATCGACAAGGAAATTTCGGCATGGTTACAAAGATAAATCATATATGTAACTCGAAGGAAAAGAAGTTTCAAGAAAGTTTTGTTGACTTGATATCAAGGAGTCAACACTTACAATAATGCAGGTTATCCAAGTCACGAGGCAACAACTGGATATAGCGAAATAATATTTGAAACTTTGATGAAAATGATCATTCGAAGGGAAGCCACATGCGTAACAAACGATGCATGTGTAACAAATGAAATGATCAAGACCGAAGCAAATGAGTGTTCGCTTTAATGGAGAAAATTGTCATGATACAACTACCATTAAGAGGAGTAGAGATGTAAAAATCTACTCGCTAGATGCAAATGTGGGAATTTCAATAAAAGAAATTTAAGTACTTTACCTGTTCGGTTAACTAAAATAGCATACACGACAGAATAATGGCATTCGCCTGAGTTAACAGACATGGTTCCTACGTGATAACCTTTAATGAACTTCGACATAAGTTCCCGAAGGTCCTAAGTGCATGTTTCCTAAACCCTCAAAGTTTTGTATTCTGTGTGTATCTGTTTTATGTACCGTGTATAAAACACAACATTAGCGCACGTTTAAAACAACAAATTTTTGACTCACTGCTCTTCGGTATACTTTCTTCCTGAATCCGCAGCTGATGATAACCCGATTGAAGATCAATCTTGGAATAGTAGCGAGATCCTTGCAGTTGGTCAAATAAATCATTAATCCTTGGCAAGGGATACCAATTCTTGTTGGTTAGCTTGTTCAGCTCCCGGTAGTCGATGCACATTCGAAAGCTACCATCCTTCTTTTTGATGAACAACACTGGAGCTCCCCAAGGCGAGAAGCTTGGCCTTATGAATCCCTTGCCTAGTAACTCCTGAAGCTGCGTGGATAACTCTTGCATCTCTGAAGGCGGAAGTCGATAAGGTGCCTTGGCTACAGGCCCGGCGCTTGGAACCAAGTCAATGTGGAATTCGACTTGTCGTTGAGGAGGTAATCCTGGCAAGTCTTCGGGGAAGACCTCGGGATATTCCCTTACCACAAGAATATCTCCAACCAATCCATCCCAACTACCGCATCTAAGCTTCCCAAGTCAACTGGGAGAAGATCTATCGAAGACTCACGTTCTCCAAGTTTATAACACAACCTCTAATCACTTCATTCGTCTCTACTATCTTCCCGTTAGCCAATTCTATCGAATACTGCATGTCTAACTTACTAGCAACTAAACCAAGCATGTTCTTAAAAGTCTAGAGATACGAAGCTAAAATCGGCACTAGTATCAAAGAGCACAGATGCATAACGTTGATTAATAGGGAACGTACTGTTTTGGTCAAAAATTACCGAAGTAATTAAGTGATCAAATTAGTTAAGTGAGGTAGTGTGCTAGAAATGAGTGCCGAAAATATGTTAATCAAGTTAATTGTAAAAACAGTTTCAGGATACGGCTCAGGATATAGAGCTGTATCTATGATCAAACAATGAGCAAAAGTAAAGTAAATGACACGAGATGTACGAGGAAAGCCCTTGACCAATCTAGATCGCCGGCATAAAACCTCGGGAGCTGACAATCGCAGCTGCCTAGTTCTTCTATTGCTTCAAAAATCAGGATACAGTGCAGGATGTGGTACGGATCGACTAAGTGTTACAATGAAACTTGAATACAAGTGTGGTGTTTACAATGAGCTAGAGAGTGAAAGTGTATGAGAGTGTTAGTGAAAAATTGTGTGTTCTAAGCTGATCCGCCCCCATCTATTTATAGTAAAGATAAAATAACAAACTACCCTAAACTTGCGGGATACACCGAATATTCCTTCTTCGAACGTTGTAGACCTGGTCTTTCGGGCTCAACGTCTCTTCCTCAACAAATTCGTCCGAGTCTTGAGGAGAAGAAGTCCTCTTGACCGTTAGCAAGTCTCAGCCCTTAACCTGCACGTGGTTTATTCAATAAGCCTCAGGATATCGCCCAAGATGTTAGCAATATCCTCTTCCAGCATCCTGGTCACAAATGAACAAACAAAGGCAGGATATTGGTCAGGATACGTATGTTAAGAAAATGACCCCTAACAATTATCCCCAAATATATCGGTTGGTATACCAATCCAACGGATATATTTCAAAAATCTTATCCCACAACTCAAGGCATTTAAAACGAAGCGACGGTCAAGATCACATCGTAACTTCCAACGCGTTTTTTACTCAATGGAGATCCACGATGCCCCTATATCTTCTCTTTTCTTGTTTGAAAAGCAGATATCTTCAACAAAACCTTCAGGTAATTCTCCATTTCTGATTTTCTTCCTGTCAACTTACTTCATCTTACTTGCAATGGCCGCCGAGACCTTCACCCAGCAGAATCTTCTTAAAAATCCCGAAAAGGAGATCTGCGCTTTTGACAACGCAGACATTGCAGCTTTAAGAGCCTCCGGCGCTTTCCCCGACAGCACAGTCTTTAGGCCATTCGATCGGTCAATCCGATCGGATGTTTCTTCTACCGAATGGATCTGTTTTCCAGCATATCCTTTTTCATTAGGTCTTCGATACCCTTTTCCTGAATTCATGATGCAATTCTTTCGTATTACTGGCATCTCTTTTGCTCAAACCATGCCCATGGTTTGGAGAGTACTAATTGTACTCAACCAAATCAAAAACCTCCATTGCTCTGACCTCTGCATCGAGGATTTACCTATTGCTTATCGCCTCCGATCCCACGGCTCTAGCCGGTTCCTGCTCTTCTCGACCTCCAACAAACCCCTGATTCTCAAAGCCACCAAAAACGAAGACGGATGGCAACGCAAATTCTTCTTTGTCAAACGAGATTCCATTGCTGAGGGTGCCAACCTTCCGGTGGAGTGGTTAACCACCGGTAGGATCATAAATATCCTTATAGACGATTTGATTGTTATCTTCTATTAATATTCTTCTTTTTGATCCTTATGCAGTGAACTTTAAGGAAGTTGCTCCCCCTACCACTGAGTCAGAAGAGAGAATCAATACCGTTTACCGGTTACCTGCAATAGACAGGACTTTCACCACACACGTCCCGAGTTCAAATCAATACTCATCATCCGAGATGTCTGGTAAGAATTTCTTTCAAAATAATTAGTCAAAACATTATAATGATAAAATAAAGAATAAAACTTTTCCCTTTACGCAGCACCAGCTAAGATCCCTAAAGTCTTTGACCTTGACGAATTGGATAGCTATTCTGACCAGATCCAGGTCAAGAAAGAACCTAGCCCCAAGACCACTGCTACATCCAAACCCAGCAGCTCCAAAGCCATCATCATTCCTAAACCTTCACCGGCTACTAAGCCCCGAAGTTCAAGTTCCCGCAAAAGGAAAGAACCCGATTCCCCTGTCATTTCTGACACCTTTCCTTATGAAAAGCACGGGTTCATTGAAGCCAGCGGGTTTATGACTTCTTTTCTTAACCAGGTTAGTATCCTCACACCATATCCTGCAATTTAGATTATTTTCAAAGATTTAACAATGTTTACCCCTGTCCTTTTACCTTTGTAGGGTCTTGAGCGTTTAGTTCATTTATATCAAGAATCCTGCAAGCTTAACAAAACACTTGAATCTAAGCTAAAGGAAGCAGAAATCACAATCTCTGACCAAGGTATGATCGCAGCCGCTAAATCTCGTCATTACGAGGAGAAATACAAAGCTATGACCCAAGAACACCAAGTTGCTCTCAACAAAGCTAGTCTTCAAGCCCAGGCTGATCTGGAAGCTGCCTATGTGCAGTACGAACGGGATATGGTCAGTTACCGAGAAAGCCTCAAAAGTTCCGTCGTCATTTCTCTTCTCCAAGCTAGGTTGAAGATGGCTCATGAAGCCAAAACATTAGGCTTCGAATGCCCTTCTTGGGACGTTGGTGCTTGGGAGACCAAGCTGAAGAATCTTGGCGGTACCTCTTCCATATCAACTGTCGATGAACCTTCTAAAGCAGTCGAAAAGGCAACCGATGCTGAGAAGGATGCTGAGGCGGATCCCAAGATGGATGTTGCTGAAACCGCTATGGACCAAGAAGGCACTACCCCCTAGAGCTTATTTTCTTTAAGTCATTCGAACAATTTTATGTTTTTATGAACAATTTTTATTTTTGTCTCTAAACAATTTGATAGCCGAAGGTGGATGGGTCCTGGGTTTCAGGATGAAACCTTCGGTTATCAACCAGTATTGATTGCTTCAAGAATAATTTCATCTTTCTAAGTATAAATCTTAGCTTTGCAAAAAATTTCATACTGTTATCTTATAAAATATCCTGATCAGTATGCTCAGCAACATATTGCAAAAGCCTTTTATTAGATAGATCTTCCAAACGTTCCTTCAACTTTGTAAAAATTTCTTTAGAAAGTAAAAATAGTCTATTTGTTCAAAACCAAGTTTTGATAATATTTAAATGATCAGAGTTCCAAACTAATACTGGTTTCAAACACCCCAATCAAATATCCTTAAAAGGACTTTGAGGATATATAATGCCACTAAAAACTTAAATGAGGCTTACAAAGGAAAGATCATACCAGAAATAGGGTATAAACCTATTACCAAACTTCACTCCCTTTGCAACTCTTCCAATGAAGATGTCCCCTGTGCAAGGTACTTAGCGCATTAGTTGCAAACTTCATCCTTTTAGCTTTACACCACCACCTTGGTGGGAATGTCCCCTGTATACAAAGTCTTCAAATACTTTAGAAATCTTCTGAATGTCAGTTTCCATAGGCAATTTTTTACGTCCCAAGGGTAAAACCCAAGGATGTACTGGAGATAAATCCCTTGTATCCTGGGGAAAATCCCAACTTTTCATGCGCTACAGGCGGGAGTGTATAAACTCCAAGACTTAGAAAGGTGAAAACCTTTAAACCTTAGAGAGTATGAAAATACCCTTTCGTGAGAGAGGGTGATCAATCCTCATATACCTTTAGGATTCAGGATATAGCCAACAGTAACGAAATTGTCAGCCACTTTTACATGGACTGGTCCCGCCACCTTGAACTATCCCTGAATAACTTGCGCTCCAGGCGGGGTGTTTAAACCCAATTCGGAAGAAAGGTGAATACCTTTAAACCTGTGAAGGGATCAGTATCCCTTAAACGTGAGAGAGGGGGCCAATCCTCTAATCTTCTGAGTTATCCTGAGTGCATATCCTGGAGCTATATCCTGAAACATATCTTGCAAAACAATTGTAAACTAAGGTGGGTGTTAGCTTGGCTAACACCCCTCCGATGCTTAAGTCAGTATTGAGTTTCAAAGAATAAATTAAACCAAAACATATTTAAAAAAGATAGAATTCATACCATTCTGAGTTAGAAATTGAATTCTAAACTCACTTGAAATAGAGCTTAAGGTGTATAGCATTCCAAGATCTCGGTAGCATATCCCCCTCCATATTCTTGAGTCTGTATGCTCCTTTCCCTGCTTCTGATTCAACTTCATATGGTCCTTCCCATTTTGGAGCTAACTTGCCATCGGTAGGATTAGTAGTATTTTGAAAAGCCTTTCTTAACACCCAATCTCCAACCTTAAATCTTCTTGTTCTAATATTCTTGTTATATGCCCTGGATATTCTCTGTTGATATGCTGCCATCCTTAGCCTTGCCGTATCTCTCTTTTCATCTATAGTGTCTAAATCCTGACTCAAGGCTTCAGGATTCTGCTCAGGATCACTTAAGACAGATCTTGCAGTAGGTATTGTCATTTCCGTTGGAATCATTGCTTCTGCTCCAAACACCAAGGAAAATGGGGTTTGGCCTGTTGCATTCTTTACCGTTGTCCTATCAGCCCATAAAACAAAGGGTAATTCTTCTGCCCATCTTCCTTTTTTGGCTCCAAGCCTTTTCTTTAAGTTATTGACAATTATCTTGTTTGAGGATTCTGCTTGTCCATTTGCTTGAGGATGTACCGGAGTAGACGTGATCATTTTGATTCCCCATCTCTTGCAAAAGTCCGTAGTCCTCTTGCTTATGAACTGAGAACCATTGTCACAGATTATCTCAGCTGGTACTCCGAATCTGGTCAGAATGTTTCTCTTGATGAAGGATACTACTTCTTGGTCTCTTACTTGAACGAATGCTTCTGCTTCAACCCACTTAGAGAAATAATCCGTCATTGCTAGCATAAAGACTTTTCCTCCCGGAGCTTTTGGTAGCTTTCCCACTATATCCATACCCCACTTCATAAATGGCCAAGGGGAAACAATAGGATATAATGGTTCAGCCGGCTGATGCAGTATGTTACTGTGTCTTTGACATGCGTCACATCTTCGAACATATTCTGCGGCATCTTTTCTCATTGTCGGCCAATAATATCCTGTCCTTAATACTTTTGAGAATAATGACCTGCCCCCAGCATGGTTACCACAATCCCCTTCATGTATATCCTGAAGTACTTCTCTGGCTTCAGGATTCTCCAAGCACCTCAAATACGGTCCTGCAAGAGATTTCTTGTATAAAATATTATTTATAATAGTGAATCGTGATACCTTCATCCTAAATGCCTTAGGATTTTCATTTCCAGGGATGTGTCCTTCTTTGAGATATCTCATGATTGGAGACGTCCAGGATTTAGGATCCTCTTCAGGATGTTCTACTCCAGGATCCTGAATGCCAGCTACTACTTTATCCTGAGGGTTCGTTGCAGGATATAGGACATGTAATATTGGTATTTGTGTCCCTTCGGGTATCTTGATTGATGATCCCAAATTTGCTAAGGCATCCGCTTCAGCATTATCCTCCCTTGGTACCTGTTCAAGTGTAAAAACATCGAAATATCCTGCTAATTTTTTGAGAATATCAAGATATTCTATTAATTTCTCACCCTTAACTGCATAGGATCCATTGAAATGGTTAGTAATTAACAAAGAATCAACATATACTTGTAAATTTTTGATACTCATGCTCTTAGCCAACTCTAATCCTGCAATTAAAGCCTCATACTCTGCTTCATTATTAGTAGCAGGAAATTCACACCTAATAGCCTGGGGTAATATGTCCCCCTGTGGCGATTTTAGTAGTATTCCTAATCCTACTCCTCTTACATTAGATGCCCCGTCAGTATATAATGTCCAGGATCCTGAGGATTCTCCTAGCTGTTGAACTTCTAGGTCTACCTCGTCCTGAATGTCACTACTAAAGTCAGCCACAAAGTCAGCTAAAGCCTGAGATTTTATGGCATTTCTAGGTTCGTATACTAAATCATAAGCACTCAACTTTACTGACCACTGGGCCATCCTGCCTGACATCTCTGGTTTCCTAAGCACATTTTTGATAGGATAATTTGTTTTAACATGTATCCTATGTGTCTCGAAATAATGTCTAAGCTTTGTCGATGCCATGACTAGAGCTAATATTAATTTTTCTAAATGAGAATACCTAGTTTCAGCATCTAGCAAACTTTTACTGACATAATAAACAGGATATTGCTGACCTTCATGGTCTTTTATAAGAACGGCACTTACAGCATTCCCTGATATAGCAAGGTACAGGGATAGTGGTTCACCATTTTCAGGCTTCATTAATAGAGGTGCGGTTGAGAGATATCGCTTCAAATCCTGTAGGGCCGCTTCATGCTTCTCGCCCCATTCGAATTTTTTGTTCTTCTTCAGGATATCATAAAAATCTTTGCATTTCTCTGAGGATCTCGAGATAAACCTGTTTAAAGCTGCTACTCGGCCTGTTAATCTTTGTACGTCCTTCATGTTTGAGGGTGATTTTATATCCAGGATAGCTTTGATCTGCTCTGGGCTTGCTTCTATCCCCCTCTTTGTCACCATATATCCAAGAAACTTTCCTGCCCCCACTCCGAAATGGCATTTAGCAGGATTCAGCTTCATGTTGTATTGATCCAGGATATCAAATGCTCCCTTGATATCCTGGAGGTGATCCTCAGCCTTTTTAGATTTCACCACCATATCATCGATATATACCTCCATGGTGTCCCCCAGTTTGTCTTTGAACATCATGTTTACCAATCTTTGGTATCTTGCACCTGCATTTTTCAGACCAAAAGGCATAGCTGTATAACAATAAATACCTGTTGGTGTCATGAAGGCAGTATCCTCCTGGTCAGAAGGTTCCATTTGGATCTGTTGAAATCCTGAAGATGCGTCCATGAAGGTCAGCATTTCATGCCCGGCAGTGGCATCTACCATTGCATCAGTGTGGGGAAGAGGAAATGGGTCTTTAGGACAAGCTTTGTTCAAGTCTGTGTAGTCCACACAAACTCTCCATTTCCCATTTTTCTTCTGTACTACAACCACGTTTGCTAGCCACCTTGGGAACTTAACCTCCCTGATCATTCTGGATTTTAATAATCTCTCAACTTCCTCTTGGATAATTGTGTTCCGCTCAGGAGCAAATTTCCTTCTTTTTTGCTGCACAGGCTTGAATGATTTATCAATTCCAAGCTTGTGAGTGATAATATCTTTGGATATGCCTGTCATATCCTCATGCTTCCATGCAAACGTAGACATCCTGCATTTCAAAAAGTTAATTAATTGTTCTTCAATATCCTGAGGGATATTGGTCCCTACGAGCACCGAAATATCGGGATTATCCTGGTCCAGGATAATTTTCTTCACATCCTGCTCCGGATCCTCCACGATATCCTGGGCCCGTGTCTTTAATTGCTATGCTGCACTAGGTTTGGTTGAGGATTTCATCGAGGATGAGTAGCATTCTTTCGCCTCCTGCTGATCACTATCAACTTTGAGCACTCCCCAAGGGGTAGGTATCTTGATGCATTGGTGATATGTTGATGGCACGGCCTTCATATCGTGAATCCACGGTCTTCCCAGTATGATGTTATAGCAGGATAGAGAATCCATCACACAGAAACGTTGTATCGAGTTGACTCCTTCAACGTATACTGGCAACTTTATCTCTCCCACTGTGTTTCTAGCCTCTCCACTGAATCCAACAAGCACGGTAGACTTTGAAGTGATATCCATTGGAGATACATTCATTCTCTTCAGAGTTTCTAGTTGGATTATGTTGACGGAGCTGCCATTATCAACCAGTATCCTGCGTACAAAATGGTTAGCCACATATAACGTTATTACCAGAGCATCATGGTGAGGATCTTGGACAGTATCCCTGTCATCAACATCAAAAGTGATCACTTTGTCAGTTGTGAGGGTAGTCATCCTGACAGGTTTGTCTCCCCTTTCGGACTTGGCTTCCTTTGCATGTCTCTTTGCTGCCGAATACGAAGTTCCACAAATGTCGGATCCTCCCGAAATGAAGTTGATTATCTTGGCATCCGCGGGAGGTGATGCTGCTCGTTCAGGATCCTTCTCAGTATCCTGACCCTTATTCTTCTTTCTTCCTAAGAGATCTTTCAGATATCCCTTGCTTAGAAGATAACTTATTTCTTTCCTTAGAGCACTGCAATCCTCAGTCACATGTCCGAAATCTTCGTGGAAAGCACACCATTTTGACTTATCTTTCCAGTCAGCCTTTTGTTGATTCTTTCGAGGCCACCTAGCCTTGTCTCCTAGACCCTGCATAGCATACATCAATTCAGGAATATTAACAGAAAAGCAATATTCGGACAACTCAGGATACTCTTCAGGATCCTCATCTTCGACAGCGTTCACTCTTTTGTTTTCATTTCTACTATACGGCTTAGGCCGATATGACTTGAATGAGGATTCTGACTTCCTATTAGTTAACTCATAAGTGTTGGATGAGTTCATCCTCTCTTGCATCTTCCTGTCATCTTCCAGACGGATATATCTCAAAGCCCTGTTACGAGCTTCGTCGAGATTTCTGCAGGGATTCATTACAAGATCCTGATAAAACTGAGAATCCTTTTGTAATCCCATCTTGAAAGCTTGCACAGCTGTTGCAACATCAAGATGCGGGATATCCAAGGATTCTCGACTGAATTTGTTCACATAATCCCTCAAGGATTCCTGAGGCCCTTGAGTTATCCTGTAAAGATCACTGGTTAGTTTCTCAAAACTCCGACTACAAGAAAATTGACTGTTAAATAAATTAACCAAATGAGCAAATGAAGTAATTGAGTGAGGAGGAACGTTTAATAGCCATTTTAAGGCCGATCCTGTTAGAGTAGAACCAAATCCCTTGCACAAGCACGCTTCCTTGAGCTCCGGAGGAATAGGGTTAATCTCCATTCTTTCCCTATACTGAGCAATTTGCTCCTCAGGATCCGTACTCCCATCATAAAGCTTCATGTTGGGAGTTTGGAATCTCTTTGGGATCTCAGCATCACAGATAGGATATGCAAAACGATATATCTTGTGGCTGTCTTGAGACATTTCCGGGATCAGCTGGACCACCCCAGGTACACTAGATATCATGTCCTTCAACTTCTGAAGTTCCCTGGTAAGTGCTGATGTTACACCTGTATCCTGCAAAGATCCACCACTGTTAGTAGCATGAGTATTATTATTATTCGACACGTTACCCATTGGAGGATTTTGCCCATATCCTGAAGTATATCCTGAGCTCCTCATGGTTGACATCCTGACCGATGAGGGTATTTCAGGAGTATGATTCTGAGGAAGACTGGGCACGATATTCCCCCTGTTATCCTCGGTATACACAGCTGAACTAAAGTTCAACGCTCTGGGGTGTAATGGAGTGACATTGTCCTCAGTAGATCTGCTCGAGCCAGACTTCAGGAGTTGTATTTCCCTCAAAAGCATTTGGTTTGTTTCCTGTTGCTGCCTCATTTGTTCCTGCACACTTCCAAATAAGGTTAAAATTTCATCATTAGAAGCTAAAACGGGAGCAGATCCCTGGACACTCCGAGTAGGGATAACATCTTGAGATTGCGTAGAGGCTGGCATCCTTGGAGGAGGTGGTGGAAGCACCGAACCGGTAGTAGCAGAAGTCATAGCAGACACAGTAGAGGAACTCATGTTTGATCTTGAGGCCATTATGGACAATGTGGCAAAAAGTTTTGAAAATAGAAAACCGATTAGCGATTTGAAAAAAAAAATTAGTAAAGAGAGCACCACTTGCCCCACGGTGGGCGCCAAATTGTTTTGGTAAAAAATTACTGAAGTAATTAAGTAATCAAATTAGTTAAGTGAGGTAGTGTGCTAGAAATGAGTGCCGAAAATATGTTAATCAAGTTAATTGTAAAAACAGTTTCAGGATACGGCTCAGGATATAGAGCAGTATCTATGATCAAACAATGAGCAAAAGTAAAGTAAACGACACGAGATGTACGAGGAAAGCCCTTGACCAATCTAGATCGCCGGCATAAAACCTCGGGAGCTGACAATCGCAGCTGCCTAGTTCTTCTATTGCTTCAAAAATCAGGATACAGTGCAGGATGTGGTACGGATCGACTAAGTGTTACAATGAAACTTGAATACAAGTGTGGTGTTTGCAATGAGCTAGAGAGTGAAAGTGTATGAGAGTGTTAGTGAAAAATTGTGTGTTCTAAGCTGATCCGCCCCCATCTATTTATAGTAAAGATAAAATAACAAACTACCCTAAACTTGCGGGATACACCGAATATTCCTTCTTCGAACGTTGTAGACTTGGTCTTTCGGGCTCAACGTCTCTTCCTCAACAAATTCGTCCGAGTCTTGAGGAGAAGAAGTCCTCTTGACCGTTAGCAAGTCTCAGCCCTTAACCTGCACGTGGTTAATTCAATAAGCCTCAGGATATCGCCCAAGATGTTAGCAATATCCTCTTCCAGCATCCTGGTCACAAATGAACAAACAAAGGCAGGATATTGGTCAGGATACGTATGTTAAGAAAATGACCCCTAACACGTACCAGTAACCATTTTTGGATTCCTAGCGTGCTTCCCTAACTCCGATGTTGAACACCTTCCACGTGCCTGATTGTTTTTAGGGCAATCCTTCCTGAAATGCCCCACATCACCGCAGTTAAAACAACCTTGACCACGTCCTTGATCATCACCATTTCCGCCCTGAAAGTCGTTGTTGTTGTTTCCCCCGCGATTTCCATTACCTCCAAAATTTCCATTTCCACGTCCAGCACATGCCAACACGTCTCCTTGGCATGTCCCACTTTGCCACAGTTATCACATTTTCCATACCTACATCATCCAGTATGATGACGTCGGCAATTGTCGCACTTAGGTAGGGTACCCATGTACCCTCTTCCCTTTTTAGCATTCCCAGCGCCAGTCTGTGCCTCCGCTGGCTGGTTAGTGTCTCTGCGCTTGTTGGCATTGCTACTTTTATTCGCCCGAGTACCCTTCTTGAAATTTGTAAACTTCCTTTTGTTCTCCCCAGATGAATCCACATGAGTCTCCTTTTTCTTCTCAGAGATTGAAAATCTTCCCAATCTAACCGCTTCTTCAGTGAGCGCCACACTTAAGTCAATAGCATCGATAATTGTTGGAGGATTTGATGCTGTCACCATGCTCAGAATCTGAGGTGCCAATCCCCAGATGAAACGTTTGATCCTCTTAAACTCTGGTTCCACCAGATATGGAACAACTCGCGACAAATCATGAAATCTCTTCACATATTCCGCCACCTTCGGACCCTCCATTTTCAAGTTCCAGAATTTTGTTTCCAACTTCTGGATTTCTGCTCGGGAACAATACTTTTTATGCATCAACTCTTTCAGTTCATTCCACGTCAAAGCATACGTAACAGCCTCTCCCAACGTCTGAACCTGAAGGTTCCACCATGACAATGCTCCATCTAGGAATAGTCCAGAAATGTACGTGACTTGATTCTCTGGTGCACATTTGCTCATTCTTAAAACAGAGCCCATCTTTTCCACCCAGCACACGAAAGGGACGACACCCCCAGTACCATCAAAATTCAGGGGCTTGCAGCCCGGAAACTGCTTATAGGTACAACCTGTACACAAGCATCATCATTCACAGAAAGCATTAGCAAAGCACACTTAGAAATGTCCAAACGTATTGTAATGTGTCTTAGGTGACTAAACATTACCGTTAGGCAGGTTATTCCCTGAGGTACCTCCGCTGTGTTCGGAGCAAAGGGCCTCGTGTTGTGCGATGGCCTGTGAGATGCGCTCTTACACCTTTGTATCACTTGGAAATTGGATGAAGATGATGTGAAGATGATGGTAGGGGTGGTGGTGATCTCGGCCGAGAATGGGGAGAGGAGAGGGAGAGATGAAAGTGTTATGTGTTGTGAGAAATGTTAGAATGATAGTCTTGTGGGTATTAATAACTTGATCTCCAACATCATTTAGTCCATTTTATAACATGTCTCTAAAGTATCACACAAAACCATTTAACAGTTGAAATAAAATCAAGGTGGTGGCCCACCTTCATAACCGTCCCAAGGGGGGGGGGTATAATGTTGGAATGTAATGGTAAGTTAAGGATATTTAGTTCAAATCTAATGCTTAGTTAGTGTATTTAGTTGTTATAATAGGTGTTATGATGTTCGGGGACCATAACTAGCTTGGAAATGATAATACAATGCTTCTAGTGAAAAATTGGTGTTTCGGGTAGTGTCCGGTTGTTCGGTTGGTTACCGGTTCGTTAACGTGATAAACTACACAGTTTAGTGTGCTTTATGTTACCTTTTGTGACAGTTTTGATTCCCGACACTTAGGGAAGTATTCTGGACCGTTAGACCATAATTATGCATAATATTTAGTTGTTTAATTGCTGATTTTTGCTGAATTCTAAAGAATTCTGCAGTTTATATGAGTTTTAGGCACTTTCCGGCACTTAAACTATTACTAGGAAGGCAGTTTCATGATCCTTACTTTCCTACACACTATACTAGTGTAACACTTGGTTTCTGGCTCATTCTGTGTCTCAATACCATGTCTGTCTAAGTACTGAACTCCCGTCAGTATTTCTAATTTGTCTGATAACTGTGCTAACTTTGTTTCGTGCATCATTTGAATCATAAAGTGTTGCATGCAATAATGATATGACATCATGCAATATATGATGCACATGTATGTATTATGACAATAATCAGGAAGCATTCGTGTCATTAATTTAAATTAGCACACTAATTACTGTTTAATTATTGTAAGGATACATGGAATTTTGACAATTTTCACAGGTAACCCCCGAAATCTTGGTTGATTGGTTGCCAGTGTTTGATATATGGGGTAATATACCAGGTCTTCTGATTTTGTGTCAGCAATGGCCTAGACCTCGTATAATACTTTATGCGCTTTAAAAGCTTACCCTCTGCATAAAAATTGAGAAATATCAAAAGATATAAATCAAGTACAGTTGTAAAGAAGATCCCTAAGTGGGATATTCCTTAAAGTCGAGCCTTCATCTCTTTGACTGAACGGTAGTTCATACCTGAGCTCTCAAGGTCTCGCATTAACCCAGACACAGATATCAATATAGTATATTCACCTGTAAGACTGAATCTTGGGAATCTTGATACAAGAGTATATTCTGAGGTGGGACACGCGAATAAGTTAAGTCCTTAAGACACTAAATCTCATATCTCGGAACAGTTGAACTTTGTGTGAAAATTTAAAATGGATCAGTATACTGACAATCTAAGTGAATTGTTTAGAACTTAATGTAGGATCGAATTACGACCTGAATGAGTCGTTCGGAAGAGCTCTAGTCCGTTTCAGAGGCGGAAACTAAGAAACGGATGTAAAAACAACTTGAATATCACTTTAAACGTCTTGTGTATTGATTTAATAGCAATTACAATCACAAGGAATACCGGCAGCACTTCGGTATAAAATCTGGAATTCTTACAAATGAATAGCTCTCATGCCTATTTATAGTGTTCCTGGTTTCTATTGAAAACACACATGTCAGCTTCAATAGAAACCTTTCAATAGAAACCTACAAGTTCCACTTTCAATAGAAACCTCCAAGTTCCACTTTCAATAGAAACCTCCAAGTTCCACTTTCAAGAGAAACCTACATATTTGACTTTATGCACGAACAGAACCACAACAAGTCCAAGACTCGATATAAGACGAAGACGACAGATGTGTGCACTAACAGACTCCCCCTCAGATGTTGACGAGTCTTAAGTGTCGAGTCTTTGCATCTTCAGTCTTGATCAGTCTTTGAGCTTCATTCTTTTTCTCAAAATTAACAGACTCCCCCTTGCAATGTGCTGGCATTCCGTTAGTTCTTCAGCATCATCTGCTTCAGGATCGTAATCTGGCTGGTTCTTTCTGAGGTTGTTCCAAGATCATAACCTGGCTCTCATTTAGCTCAGGATCATCAATCCAGCTCATACTTAAACCTGCACAAATTTACTCTACCTAAAAGTAAATTTCACACATTTAACAATTCAACGTATACACTAATACTGACTCTCTCTTAAAAATAACTCAATAAACTTGATGAATCATTTTAAAATTTGATCATTTTTCTTTTCAAAAATACATTTTCCCAAACCATTTGTTCATCATGTCTAGCACTTAGAATTTTGACAATCAGTTCTCCAACATCAGTTGTCGAAAATCTTTTTGACTTTTTCAAAAATTTATGCTAAAACACACCGAAAATCTTTTTGTATTTTTGAATGTAAAGAAATACAATAAAGAAATATTTACAGACAATATATTTTTGTGAGTTTGTGCAAGAGGATCATATCAGTTTATGAGACAAATCACCAACACCGTTAAGCTTCATTTCATTTTAAGTTTTAAACGATTCACTTAGATTGTCAGTATGTTTGTCCACTTAAATTTTCACACAAACTTCAACTGCTTCGAGATACGAGATTAATGTCTTAAGCACTTAAACTCAATCACGTGTCCCACCTCAGAATATACTCCCGTATCCAGATCCCAATAATCAGTCTTACAGGTAATTATGACACCAATGATACCTGTATATAAATTAGGTAATGCGAGGGCCGAGGGATCTCAGGTCGATACTTCCGTATACGCAGAGAGATATCAGCTTCGACTTTTCGGTATGTCCACTTTAGAGGATCTTTTAGCTACAACAGCAGCGACTATCAATTTTATTGTTTCATCAGCATGCTGAGGGTTAATGCTATGTTTCAAGCATTTGCGGAAAGTATTATCCAAGGACTAGGTCAGAACCATCGTTCAGCAGAAGTCCCGGAATAATACCCCAGACATCATTGAGTATAAAAACCTAGTATATCAGATTATGAGACCTTTCAAACGAGATTTCGGGGGTTACCCATATATCCGAGAGATGTTTCCCCACGATATAAGCAAGTTTAAAATTTAGATTTATATCTCGTCACAATCTACTAAATGTGCAAAAACCTACTGGCACATCATCAGTGAGATCGTTTATCACTTTTTAACTTTCCAATTCTTTAGCATGTTGTGATAGTCCACTGATGTACTATCATTTCCTCTTTTATGCAACAAAAACTCATTTTTCATTTTATCATGTTTTTGGCCTTTTCAAATTTTCAAATGTTTTTGGATTTTCTAAAAATTCTTACTCCCCCTAAAATGAAAACACATTTTAGGAAATTTGAAAACAAACTATACAAGAACTTGAGAACTGATATCGAATTGCCTCAATTCTCCATCCATTTGGCTTAAACAATCAGAACTCCCCCTTTCACAAAACTATTTACTCATTATGATTTCAAAACACTTAAGTTTGTTTTAATCAAAATGATTTTTCCGGAAAATAAGTTTTGTTGATTTAACCACTTGTAAGTTCGGGGTGTGGTTCATCACATTGTCTACTTTTAACCACTTATAGCAGATCAAGTACAACTTAATGTCCCTGATTTACCACTTGCATGTATGCAACCTCTGTACCTCTTGCAAAAAAATATTCACAACATATAAGCCTATGTAGGAATAAACCTCTACACAAACCATTTTACCAATCAAGATGCCGATTCCTGCTTCGCACTTACCAACCTGGAAGCTCCGGCAATTCACACTTATCCTGTAACAATTTAAACATTTCTAAGATTCAATCACAATCATCAATTTTCAAGAAAGATGCCGATTCCTGATCCACGATATAAACTTGGGATCTCTGGCAAAGTCCTAAGACTTCAAGGGAAACAGACTTCCATCCAAGTCTTCTCAGACTTGATGGCTTTCAGTTCTTGCGCAGTAGGGTTGTAAGTTGCCTTTTTAGTTGCATAAAAATCTTTAACCCCCTTAACTTTCCCATTTAACATCTTCCCAAAAATTTTCTTAACACTTCCATTGAATGTTTTCTCGACATCAAACTTAGTATTCTCATTGTAAAACTGATTTGAGATATCAATCTTACCAACTTTCTGTTTAACTTCTTCAAATTTCAGTGATGGAAACTCATCATCATTCACTGAAATTTTCACCTCAACCTGTGGCTCTTCTGGCTTTGTGGAACCAGATTCATCGCCGACATTCACATCAACTTTCTTAACAACCCACACTTGGTTGTCATTCTCTTTCTTTTTATAAAAATTCTTTTTAGAACACTCACCAACCTCATAAGTTGAATTTTCAAAAATTTTAAGTCTGTCAGTTGGTGGTTCAACATCAACAACCTTTTCTTTCAATTTCTGAGAAACTCCCTGTTTTGTTTTGGCATTTTTCTGACAGTTCCATGCAATGTGACCAACTTCATTGCACTTGTAACATGTTCGAGTCTCTTTTTGATAAACCACTTCAGTTCCATTCTTCTTCTTTTCAGCAAGAAACTCTTGATTTGACTGTCTCCAGAATGGTTTCTTCTGTTCCTCTTCTGCACTTCCACCTGACACAAATTCTGTTTTTGTTTTAGAATTTTTCAAATTTTTATGATTTTCTGGCGGAATAAATCCAAGACCTTTCTTTTTGTAGCTACGATTTTGGTTTTGTTTCTTTTGAAAACCAGAACCAGAATTGTAACCCTTTTTCTTGTTTAACCGTTGTTAAACTCTTGAAGTGTACTTTTTAGGTTTTTCAGTAAGATTTAAATCTTTTATTTCAGAAATATTAATTTCTATCATTTTGAAAACCTTTTTGATCATGTCAAAACGAACACTTCTTATTGGAAACTCTTTGTCAGAGTATAATTTGTCCGAATCATTTAAAGTGTATGCAACTTCAAATGTTTCATCATCCAAATTTGCTTTTGATAACAAAAATTGTTTACTATAAGACCGTTTGACCGACGACTTTGGACTGTTGACTGACGAATTTGACCCTCCAGACTCAGACTTTGACTCGGATTCCTCCTCATTATCCAACACCTGATCGACCACCGTTTTGATTAACTCAGACTCATGATCAGTATCGAACGAGGTAAACGTGACATCAATGTTATCTGGTAAAACGTCAGTTGTGTTGGTTTTTAGCTTTATATTGACTGCTTTTTCAAGTTGCTCCTCGTTTGGTTTTCTAGGAGAATACCCTTCTCAAATTGGAGGCGGACACTTGTTATAGCTGACAGTCGGTTTCTTACCACTATCCTTCTTTTTCTTCGGCTTCTCGTCTTGAAAAGCTTCCATACCTGCAACAGTTGGGTAAATACGATCAATAAGATAATCAGAACTAGAATAACTTTGCAATAAACGTCTAATTCTCTCATTCTCGATCTTTTCTGTCTCCAACTCTTGCTTCCATTTAGCACTTTCTTCAATGTAAAAGTTGATGGCTTTTTGCTTTGTCATCATCACAGCATTCATCATCGTAAGTGCTTTTTCTCGTTCTGAGTTTGTCTTTTGAAGACCAGTTACTGTTTTGTTCAAGACATCATAAGATTCTTTTACATAGTTGAGATTGAACAGTAACTGCTCCTTCTTCTTCTCATACTCAGTGATGATGTCGTCTTTTGCAGCACATTCCTTGCAAGCTTCCAAACACTTCTCGCAAGGCTTTACAACTTCAACAATCTTTTCAATCTCGATTGTCTTTATCACTTCAACCATCTTTTCTTCTTCTTTCACCTTCTCAGTTTCAGTCACCTTTTCTCCAGCAACAACTTTAACTTCTTCAGTTTGAACAATTTCATTCTTTTCAGCATCACTTTCAGTCTTTAAATCCTTATGTTCTTTTGCAGCTCGTTTCTCTTTCAGCTTCTCCAAGCAATCTGCAAAATAGAAATGAAAACTTTCAGGAGAAAGATGAGATTTTGCAACATTTATATGTTTCTCTTCCTCATCATCACTGCTACTATCAACTGGTGACTGATCAAACTGTACAGATTTTTCAGAATCAGCATCTGATACACCAGAATCAGACGGTGTTTGATCAAATACAACTTCTTTTTCTGAAGTAACATCATTTTGCACACTCTCATCTGCACTTAGTGAATCTTCATCAACACTTTCTGAGCTTTCTTCAGATGTAACCGACTGTTCCTTCACACTTTTCACTGTCTCACCAATAGATTTCATCCATGTGGCGAACATGTCTGGTTCTCTAACAATCTTTGCAATGAAAGCTTTGAAATCACCCTTTTGATCAACAAACATATCCCAACTGAAACCTTCAGGTAGCCTCTCATCATCTTGATCGACTATGCATGCTTTGCTATCAGAAGATATATAGTTGCTCCAGTTGAAATCTACCAAACATCCTCTCTTTGAATCCTCAATCTTTCTACCATGAGCCGTTTGTGAGTCTTGTGACTGACCAACTTGCTGATAAATGGCTTTCCGGTAGTAATCGTCTTTTCCGAACGGATTCTGAGCTCCACTAGCTTCTCTGTTCTTGCACTCCCGCTTGAAATGACCTTTCTCCCTGCATCGAAAACAAGTAACTTTAGATTTATCAAAACCTAAAGTAGATACATGAGCATCAAGAAAGTCATTTCTCCCGGTAATCGTTTTGAATTTTTCAGCACGTCTAAGAACACTAGCAAGACACCATTTGATGTCCATCAGTTCCATCTCTTCGGCGTCTATCTGATCGTAATCCTCTTTGGTGAGCATAGGATTTCCGATCCGACCTGCAACTAGACCTTCATACGATAACAACACAGAACCAAGTAGAGCCATGTGGTCTTTAGCAGTGTCTTCTGAAAAACTTTGACCTTCTTAAGATTTAGAGCGATGTTGCACTGAATCACATAACCATTTCCTGTTTTTGTGCTTTGGGACTGAAAGCTTTCTGATGAACTCTTTGGATTGACACTTGGATATAATGAGAAACTACTGCTGCTTTTGTTTGAACTTTGATCAATCTTTTCTATAGAATCCCCAGCACTATACGCAGTCTGGATTTTCGGACTTCTCTCAGCTTCTGGAACCGGAACACTACCTTTGTAGTACATCTTTACATCCTGTTGAGCACTTGGACTGTTATCCTTGCGATCTTCTGCTGTTCCAAATCTTGACCCTCAATTTTTTCAATAAACTCACTAATTGATAACACATCATAAACCCCTGTGTTTTTCAGGATCATCAAATAAGTTCCCCACTCTTTTTGCGGTAACGCATCAGCTAATTTGTCTACCCACTCTTCAGACTCCTTTTCTATACTAAGAATTGACATAGATCGCACAAGGTGACAGTATCTTTCAATCAGCTTCTTTGTGTCTTCACCTGGTAGACAGCTGAACAGATCAAACTCTTTCTTTAACAGTGCCTTCTTGCTTTTAATCATTTTTTCGCTACCCTCAAATTTGACTTTAAGTGCATCCCATATTGAATTTGAAGTTTTGTCATGCTGAAGCAGTATGAAAATGTCTTCTTTGATAGCTTGCTGAAGTAGACTAATCATCATCTTTTCAGATCTATACATATCACGTTCTTCATTACTAAATTCATGTATTTTTTTATTAACTTTCAAATCAGTCTGTGGCAAAACATATTTCTTCAAAATACATTCCCATGACCTAAGATGGTTAGCTTGAACCCAGTTTTCGAATCTATCTTTCCACCCGTAGTATTCTTCGATACTCATCAATTTCGGGGGCTTTTGGGTGGTTCCTGTCTCGTTTTCCAAATTCATGTTCTGAGCAATGGAAGATGAACTCGACGGTGTTGCAAACGCGTTGTAGAAATCTTCACTCATTTTTCAAATTCAAAGATTCTTATTAACAACTTTCAAACGAACTCCCAATATAACACTTCAAGTGAAAGCAGTATTATATGTACTGTTCAAGAGAAAGCTCTATTCAAAGGAAAGCTCTGTTCAAAAGAAAGCTATGTTCAATAGAAAGTTCTGTTCAATAGAAAGCTCTGTTCAAGAGAAAGCTCTGTTCAAGAGAAAGCTCTGTTCAAGAGAAAGCTCTGTTCAAAAGAAAGCTCTGTTCAATAGAAAGCTCTGTTCAATAGAAAGCTCTGTTCAAGAGAAAGCTCTGTTCAAGAGAAAGCTCTGATTTCAAACGAAACCTGACAATTTCAAACTAAACCTGTCAATTTCAAACTAAACCTGTCAATTTCAAACGAAACCTGTAGTGTTCGTTCAATAGAAACCTAGTTTTTGTCCAATTTTGTCCATTTTTAGTCCGTATTTTAACATGAAACTTTCAAGGGTTTGTCTATGTCCAATTCCGAGTGTACTGTGAAAATTTGAACCAATTCGAACCGTGAAATCCTGTTCGATTGAAGAAAGAAGGTGTAGAAAACAGATTTTCAAGCTGAATATGGCAAGAACTCCTCGTCCTGAGCTCTGATACCACTTGTAGGATCGAATTATGACCTGAAAATTTAAAGTGTTTTTAGCTCAATGGTGCCAGTGATTTGTCATAAACTAACATGATCCTCTGACACAACTCAAACAAAAATATTGTCTGTAAATATTTCTGTATTGTTTTAGGTTTTAGAAAAACTACAAAATGTTTTTGATTCTACTTTATTTTTGACAACCGATGTTTGAAAGCTGAGTTTCAAAATCTTAGTATGCTGAACATGTTTCTAAAAATAAACAAGTTCATTGATTTGAAACTTGATATTTTAAATGAAAAATAAAAAATAGTTTGTGAAAATCTCCAAGGTCATTAAGTTGGACTTGGATGATTATTTGATAAAAGTTTTGGATACTTTAACTGTCATATTCTGATACTTAGAGTCAGGTTATGATCTTGTTTTTAAATTGTCAAATACTTAATTAAAATATAAATTAAAAAATATAAATTAAAAAATCTGGGTATATGACCGGGTATATAGTTCGGGTAAACGGGTATGTGCATTCGGGTGATCGGGTCGGGTTCACCTAATCACATACCCGACCCATACCCATGATAATTTTTAAAACTAATCCCATACCCGGCCCATTATCCGTCGGGTATCGGGTTACCCGTCCCATTTATGTCGAGTTTCGGGTATACCCGTCGGGCTCGGGTATTTTTGCCATCCCTAGTGGTTGCTGAATATGTCAAAGCTTTTGTGAAGACTTAAAGAGAGAGAGAAGACAGAAAGCTACGAGATTGACTGCAGTAATATCCAAGGGGGAGTTTGTGAGTGCATAATGTCTATCACTTCCGTCAATCACGTATCATAGCTGAATCAGATGAATTAAGACCGGTGCTAAACTGAGCTAAACCTAAAGTGGATGTGTTATAGTGTTCATCCGGAAGTCTAAAGGTTTAGCCCATCCGTCCGGATGGAGGCCCATCTGTCCGGATGGAAGCCATCTGCTAGGTTGATGCGTCCGGATGAGCACTGCCTATAAATATGAGTGTAGGGTCTTGTCATTTGATAACTTTTGGTGACTAGAGTGGGGAAACTCTGTCCATTTGATTTCGTGGTTTTGTATTGTCACAATATCAATAGAAATCAATTTGTAATTACGTCTTCGTAGTCTATCCACACACGTGATTGGATTTCCGCACAACTTACGTGTTCATACGCATTCAACGGTCAAGGAATCGATCTAGGATTCGTATCCACACTTGTGGCTAGGGATGTGGAAATGAAGAAGATGAGTGGATAAAAGCTCCTCAAGAAGCTCCTTCCACTTCCTTTACTTGTAGCTTCCTTAGATCACATTCTAGCACCTTGATATCACCTTAGATTGCCTTGATTATAAGTGAAAATGGTGGATGTGTGGGTGGATAGGTGTGGCTGAGAGTGAGAGTGGAGGGAGGAAGGAGATGGTGTTTTGAAATGAGAAATGATAATGTGTCTACACTTTAGGTTCATGTTCCTTACATCCACCACATCCTATTAACCATAAGATTTCATTTCCAATATCTTACACACATATGAAAATTTTAATGGGGAAGAGTGCGGGGCCACTCTTGGGGCCGGTTATGGCATGGGGGGGGGGGGGTAAATTGTAAAATTTTGGAAGTTGTGGGTAGAAGATGTAATTTAGGAGGTTAAATGTAAGGTTAAGTATGTTTAAGTGTTCTGATGATTTTTAAGGTGTTCTATCACCATAACTAGCTTTAAAACATAAAAAAAAAACTATGTTTCTAGTCTATTTTTAATGTTTTGGGTAGTGTCCAGTTAATTGTTCGGTTGTCGGTTCGTTAAAGTGCTAAATAGTGAATTTTACAAGGTATGAAGTACCTTTTGTGATAGTTTTCATTCCCAACACTTTACAAGTTATTCTGGACACGTAAACATTAATTCTGCATGTTATTTTGGTGTTAAAATGCTGACTTTGCTGAATTTATGCAGAATTCTGCATTTAAAGTGTGTTTCAGGCAGTTTTTAGTGCTTATTTTTGCTTCCGGAAAGTGCTAATGTTAACCCTTGTTCCCACACTTGGGTTTTATTGTATTTTTTATGCTGGACCTACATCTAGGCCCTAAATCTATCGTTTAACTACATGCTGAGGCTGTGCTGTCACAGCTTGTCTTACCGGTGAGTTTACTGGTCGTTCCGATGCAACGCATATGTTGGTGCATAAATGTCTGTTAACTTCGTCTTTATAGAGTCTTGTATCTAGATAGGATAAACCAGTGTACAGCAGGTCAGAAAACAGGTTTTTGATGTTAAAGGGTAATTTCGCACGAAATTAGTAATTTCGTTTGGATGTAATTTCGCTTGTATAGGTTCGTGCGAAATTACAAGCCCTATAAATACCCAACCTGCTGATTCATTTGGTACGAAATTAACTTTTCCGATTCAGAGCCGAGGTGCTTCCAGTTTGTCAAACGATCTGTAAAAGCTTTGAAATCAATAATAAGAAGATAATTAAGAGGAATCAAGTTGTTTCAAGTCTATTTCTCTGATTCCGCCTTTGAAATAGATCATATACTCTTATGATTGACTCGTCCGGGTCACACATCGATCCAACAAGTGGTATTAGAGCTCAGGAAAAAGAATTTATACCAATTCAGCTTGAAAATCTCACTTCTACTCTTTCTTTTCAAAATTAAACGAGATTTTATGGTTAAAATGGCTTAATTTTCACATATTATACGCGAAACATCGTTTTATTGAATCCTTGAAAGAATTAGACCTAAATTTGAACAAAAACCGGATCAATTTGACAAAAAGGTGGCCGACATGCTGATGTCATCCTGATTTCGCACGGAATTGCCTCATAATTTCGCACAAAATTACATTTGGTGATTAATTTCGTTTGAAATTGCAGTGTAATTTCGTACAAAATTAAATTTCGTTTGAGGATTTCATACGAAATTACTATTTCATTTGAAACTCTGATTTCGTGTGAATCAGTATTTCGTTTGAGTGGATATTTCGTTTGAAGTCATTTCATGTGAAGTGATTTCGTTTGAATTTGTCTTTAAAATCCAAAAACTTTTCTAAGTGTTTGTTGATTGTTTCAGATACGTGAAGATGGATGAATTTATGAATCCGTTCAGTAACATGTTTGCTTTCACGGGAAACACCGGAGATGATACATCAAACAACACAAATGAAAATGTTCCTAATCCGAGTGCAAAGAAAACCCTTTCTAATGCTTTGAGTGTGGAGAGTGCATATGGCACATACAACAAACCTCCCAAACTGATGGCGATTGAAGAATACAATAGATGGGCTAAAAGGTTTGAAGACTGGCTAAAAGCGTTTGCATATCCAAGTTGGAAGAGCTTGAAGAATGGTTTCAATATGGGAAGATCGGATTATGAAAATATAGTAGGCACTGAGGATATAGAAAGTTTTGTTGCTGAACAAAAGTGCATTGCATTGCTTCATCAGTCTGTGAGAGACGATATAATATCATTGATTGAGTACACAAATGCGAAAGATCTATGGGAGAAATTGAGAGTGAAAGGTGTGGGTAGTGCTGAGATAGTCAAAAACAAAAAGAATTTGATTTGTTTGGATGTTTGAAAAACGAGTCAATGTCTAAGATGATTGAAAGATTTGGGCATTTGAAGCTGGAACTTGCAAGACATGGAATCGTGTACACTCAAGAAGAGTTGGTTGACAAACTGTTTGACTCACTGCCGGATGATAAAGACTGGCAATACTTTGCCTTGATGCTGAAGAACACAATCAAGTCGGAGGATCTGACGGTTGATCTGTTAATTGAAAGACTGGAAAGTCATGAGCTGGAGATCAAGAAATCAAAAAAAGTCAATCATTCCTCATATCAGCAGAATGTTGAGCTGTATTATCGAGGAAGTATGATCCCGAAGAATGTGTCTCCTAAGACAGCTTTCTAAGCTGAAAATTCTAACACGTCAAATCAAGAAAATTCAAGCAGCGGTTTTCATAGTGGTTCATCATCAACAACTCCAAGCCAATCAGCTTCAAAGAACTTGTTCCAATGCAATATTGCTGTTGATCTAAAGAATGCTCAAAATTTCAGTGAAGAATCCGCAAAGCAGCAAATGGTGTTCTTAGCGTTTGTGCTAGAGTCTTATGAGAGCCTTGTTGCAGGCAAGATTGGAAACACTAACCTCACCAAGGAGGACTATGATCAGATTGACCCAGAAGAGATGGAATTGATCGATATCAGGTGGTGTATGGCTAGTACAGTCAGACGAGCGCAAAGATTCATGGAGATTACCGGTAGACATTCTATCGGAGGACCTTCCACAAAACTTGGTTTTGATAAGTCAAAGGTCACGTGCTTCAAATGTAAACAAAAGGGACATTTTAAAAGAGAATGTCGAAATGCATATGCTGATGATACGGCAAATCCGTTTCGTGAAGATTACTACAAAAGAGCAATCTATCATCAGAACAAATCTGAACCTCCCAGAATGAAACAGATAGAAGAAAATCCCAAAGAAAAATCCAGAGCACTTGCTGTTATCCATGACGATGAGGGATATGATTGGAGTTAAGTGTTACCAGAAGAGGATGCAGTGGGCTATGCGTTTGTGACAAAGATTGTTCCTTTCAAAGATAGCAGAACAGAAGAAGAAAAATTCGTCAACAGAAGTATGAAAGCCCAAAACAGGATGAGCAGAATCTATTATACATACAAAGAAGCTAAACAGGCGAAAAGATGGGATGCTGATAGAGAATGTTACCTTGATCCCAAGGGAAACATTGCTGTTGATCCAAATACTGTTGATGTTGAAACTCTCACCAAACAAATTGCTGAAGAAGAAGAAGCCAGACAGAGAGAGTGGTGGGGAGGAGGAGAAACTGATGAGAAAGAGAAAGAGTAAGAGAAAGAAAAAGAACTACAACCAAAGAAAATTGATGACGGGATTATTGATACATCACAAGAATTCACGGCTGAGAATTTGAAGAAGATGGCTGACAAAGTACTTGCTGCAAAAGAGCTAGAGGTAGTTTCTGGTTCTGGAACTGAGTCTAAAAGCAAGGTCAGTCAGAATGATGCAATCAATGAGTCAGGTAAGAAAACTAAAAATGAGAGCGACTGCAAAAATTGCATGAAAGACTGCAAGGTTTGTAGTACAGTTGCTTACCTCAACGTTAAAAAGGTTGAAGAACTGACAGGAAGAGTCAGAGACGTTGAATATCAGATCTTAAACCGTGACAAAATTCTGAAAGCTTCAAATGATAGAGTAAAAGAATTAACTGAGAAAATCGAAAAAGATAAATGTGACGTAGAAAGAATTAGGAAAGAAAATGAAAAATTAATTCATGAAAATCGTCAACTTTCAGAAAATTTTGAAAAGCTAAAACGAACGGTAAAAGATTCTGATGAGAGAAATGGTAAGACAAACAAAGAAAATGTTCAACTGTTAGGAGTTCTTAGAGTAAAAGAAGAGTTAATTAATCAACAACTGGATGAGATTGCTAAGTTGAAGCTTCAGTTTCAAGAAGCTAAAACTGAAAATGAACGCATCCAGTTGAAACTGAACAGTTACAACTCCGCAAGTTTTGTTCTTCAACATATAGTTCCTAAACCAATTGGGAAGAATAAAGCAGGCGAAGATGTTTATTCGGATGGAACCGGGGTTGGGTTTCATCAAGTTCCACCACTGGTGTTAAACAATTTTTCAAAGAAAAAATCCGGGTTGGTTAATGATGAAGAAGAAAATGAAGTTAAGCTTCCAGACACGATTGATGTCACATTTACAAAATCATCTGATGAAGATAGTGTCCAATCTGAATGTCACACCCCGACCACGTATAACATACAAAACGTGGCGAAAAACGTCGGGGAGTGTTGTAACAGAATTAATTGTTTCATAACCATGGCATTCAAAGTTGTATTTTATTTATCAACATAAGAGTTACATTGTCTTAAACAGGAAATAAAGAGTTCAGAACATAATTAAACTAAGTCTATCTTCATTTTAAGTCTCTAAGGCACAAGTCCGCCCTAGTGTCACGATCATCGTCCTACGCAACAGCTCCTGAAAACACATGTGAAAATAGGTACGTCAGCATAAAAATGCCTGTGAGATACATTGGTTTTGTGAAAATAGGATTCATGACTTATAAGTTTAGAAAAAAAATTGTTTAGTAAAGGTCAGTCATGAACCTTGTAAATTTTTTTGTTTTGTAAATTGTTTAAAAAGCGATAAGATCGAAAGATATGTATAAATAAAAGAATAATGTATGGTTAAATGTATAACCAAGTAAAATGAGTTGTATAAAGTAAATTGTTTGTAAACCAAAGTCTTGTGAAAATCGTGTTACTTGTGTAAAATGTATAAGTCCAAATTGAATGATTTAAATAACGCTATGATATGTAATATAATACAAACACTTATATATAAGAAGTACCAGCGACGTATCCACCATGCTTGTATCATATTACTCACATCTCGTTACTTAAGTCACTTAAACAAACCACCAATGTATAAAGTCTATGTTTAAACCAATAGTCAAAAGTCCTTGTATAAGCCATGTTAAATGTTTATAAGTCCAAAAGTAGTCAAGTAATGTGTATCAAATGTTATGTATTGTAAGTAAAGTATTGTCACATAATCCAAATGTAGAAATGTACAAAACAAAGTATTTTGAATATATCAAAAAGTTATGTTTTGCAAAGTAATGCATGTTACATTGATACAAACATTTATGTGGTAAGTTAACGCATACATTCAAGACTTGAGATAGTCGGATAACCCTTTCAGTCAAGGTTATCAAAAGAAATGTTTTCGGATTCAGTCATTCCTTACATCCAAACAAACCCGGGATGTCAGGAATGGGATTTGTCAAGTCCTATGGTACCAGTACTTACTACCGAGCGGCGTAGCTAATGTTAATGAATGTATATAAGTCTCGTTTATGCAAACCAAATGTTATAGCAGTTGTATACATGTCATATGAAAACAATGTACTAAGTATGCTAAGTTAACATACAAAGCAGAAAAGTTATGTAAATCAATGTGCTAGCATGCTATCAGTCAACATACATAGCAGAAATGTAAAGCAAAAACAATGTACTAAGTATGCACACAATGGACATACATAGCATGAAATGTAATGTAAAACGATGTACTAAGTACGCACATAATGGACATACATAGCATGAAATGTAATGAAATCATGTACTATAATGTACTAACAAACATAGCAGGTATATGATGTGAAACATGGAAAGCATGAAAGTAACAAGTAGGCACATATGTTTCACCCCAAAATGTTTGGAAAACAGTAAAAGAGGGGTCTATGTACTCACTTGAGATTGCTTAGTAGTCCTTGAGTAACAACCAAACGATGCTAGAGATCACGGATATCAAAAGGCACCTAATATAGGTAACTACATTAATAAACCGGACCTAAATCGGAAGATCGGATAGAATGTGATTTAGACCTGACAAGTTTGAAGACTTGTTTAATATGGGTATTTCATACACATTCTGGATTTCGAGATAAAACCGATAAGGTTTGACCCGCTTTGGCTAATTTATGTAAACTAGTTATACAGACCGAACCGAACGCGTAATAAGCGTAACGGGTATCCGTAAGAGCCATATACAGGTTTCCTAAGTTAATATGCTTCAAATATGTTGTGACATCAGTAAGAGGTCTTTCATTATGCCCGAAACGTATCTCAGACGGTGCAAGATGATATGGAGCTCTGGCAATGGGATTTGCACCAGGTACGAGATCAATACGGAACTCTACTTGGCGTGCTGGGGGTAGACCAGGTAAATCTTCAGGGAATACTTCAGAATAATCCCGAACAACAGGAATATATTGGATAGACTTACCTTTGCCTTTATCTGCTGTGACATGTGCCAGGAAGGCCACATAGTTCTTTCGGAGATACTTACGAGCTTTAAAACAAGACATGAGTTTGAGACCACCGGCAGGCTTCTCACCACGAACCTGTAGGATCTCACCTATCGAAAGCGGCACACGAACAATCTTCTCAGAACAAACTATCTCTGCGCGATGCTTAGATAACCAATCCATACCCACTATAACTTCGAAGCTTCCAAGTTGCATTGGCGTGAGGTCAATAGGAAAAAGGTGGTCGTTAAGGTTTAATTGGCAGTTGCGAAGAACAGAATCAAGAATAATGGGTTCACCACTAGCAACTTCTACTGTCAAAGGTTTACCTAGTTTCGTTCTAGACACGCGAAGCATTGGCTCAAAAGACAATGACACAAAACTCTTATCGGCACCCGAATCAAAGAGAACAGATGCAGGCTAATTATTAATAAAGAACGTACCGTTCACCACTTCATTGTCTGCTTGTGCCTGTTGTGCATTCATGTTGAAAACTCGCCCTCGAGCCAGAGCCTGATTCTGATTCTGGTTCTGGTTTGCTAGCCTTGGGCACCGGTTTCTGTAGTGGGTCAGATCTCCACAATTGTAGCACGAACCAGGAGGAAAATGAAGTCGTGCAGCTTGACCTTGTTGCTGAGCAAGAGGCTGAGCAACTTGTTGGGCTTGGTTCTGAACTGCCTGATTCTAGTTAACAGGAATGCGACAAGTAGCGGCAAGATGACCAATTCTCCCACAGTTAGTGCAATGACGACATTAGAGATGTGGTAGGTGATAGCCGTTACACCTGTTGCACAAGGGCGCAGTACCAAGATATGGCTTCTTGGCTAGTGGTTGCGCAGGCTGATTTGGTGCAGCTTGGGCCTGTGCAGTAACGGCATAGTTTTGGGAAGCATTTCGCTTCCTAAAACCCTTTGAGGAACCAGAATTCTTTCCATTCTTGTTTTAACCTTTCTTGCTATCCCCCTTGTCAGACGCCTGCTTCTTACCCTTGTCACCCTTTTTATGCAGCTTTCCCTTTCGAACCTGCGACTCAGTCAATGTCGCTGCTAACTCGATAGCCTGACGGAGTGTGGCAGGGTTACTACCAGTAATGATGTCTTGCACTGAGTCAGGTAGGCCATCGATGTACCTCTCGATAGCCTTGTCAAGTGGGGTAACCATTGTTGGGCAAAGCAGACTCAACTCCTCAAATCTATCAGTATATGCCCTGTGCTCGCCACTGTCTTGTTTCAAGTCATGAAACTCTTTCTCCAACGCTCGCTGTTCATGACGAGGACAGAACTCCCTCATCATAAGGGCCCTAAGTTCAGACCAAGTTTGTGCTAGAGCAACTTCTGCACCATGGTCTCTCATAACCCCATTCCACCATGTGAGAGCCCTCTTCTGAAACACACTCGAAGAAAACTCGACCTTGCGATTGTCAGGACACTGCACGTGGCGAAAAGTATTCTCAATGCTCTCGAACCATTGAGGAAGCCCAGTCGCTCCTTCAGAACCACTAAACTTGAGTGGTTTAGCCGAGTTAAAATCCTTGTATTTGCATGGAGCATTGTTGTTGTTGTTGGCTTGGTTCCATTGAGCAAAGAGGTTTGGGAATTGAGCAGCCATCTATTGCGCAATGATTTCTGCCAGTTCGGCAGTTACTATCTGGTTTTCGCGTCGAGGAGGCATTCTAAAAGAGGAAAACATGAAAGGAAACGAGTGAGATGATTGGATGAAGAGAATGAGATGAAACAAAATCAACAGAAGCAAAGATGGTGGTCATTCGTCCGCATTACCAAGCAAACAAACGACACATAGTGACTAATCAAAGTAATTGGGTCAAAAATAATGTATCGCGAAGACATGCTCGCCTATAAGTGAACACTCACCCCAAGAGTTCCCAGGTAAGAGTGACTGGTCCGATTATGTGGATTTGTACGAACACTCTAGCCTTAGACAGAAAACCCAGGGTACAGGCATTCACTCTTCCAGTTCGCACGTGTTCACATTATTTAAAACCCAAAACCTTGACGAGATTTTGAAAACTCAGAAGGCAATAAGCCAAAAATTTTAGTTAAACTGGAAGGGTTCAAAACCTTACAAAAGAGGGTTCAAAACCTTTTAACAGAGGGTTTAAAACCATGTAATAAATCATTCAAAAACAGAAGATTTTTTTTTTTCAAAAATCGTTTCGGAATTTTTTTTTTTTTTTTTGTTTTGATAATCACCTAAGGATAGGTGATGTGCATGTTTTAAGATCTAAACACAAGATAACTTGTGTTAGGGTCCTAGAAAGGTTATAGTCTAGGTCAAAGCATTACTAATAACCTAATTCCCTATAACCATTGGCTCTGATACCAACTCTTCTGTCACACCCCGACCATGTATAACATACAAAACGTGGCGGAAAACGTCGGGGAGTATTGTAACAGAATTAATTGTTTCATAACCATGGCATTCAAAGTTGTATTTTATTTATCAACATAAGAGTTACATTGTCTTAAACAGGAAATAAAGAGTTCAGAACATAATTAAACTAAGTCTATCTTCATTTTAAGTCTCTAAGGCACAGGTCCGCCCTAGTGTCACGATCATCGTCCTACGCAACAGCTCCTGAAAACACATGTGAAAATAGGTACGTCAGCATAAAAATGCCTGTGAGATACATAGGTTTTGTGAAAATAGGATTCATGACTTATAAGTTTAGAAAAAAAATTGTTTAGTAAAGGTCAGTCATGAACGTTGTAAATTGTTTTGTTTTGTAAATTGTTTAAAAAGCGATAAGATCGAAAGATATGTATAAATAAAAGAATAATGTATGGTTAAATGTATAACCAAGTAAAATGAGTTGTATAAAGTAAATTGTTTGTAAACCAAAGTCTTGTGAAAATCCTTTTACTTGTGTAAAATGTATAAGTCCAAATTGAATGATTTAAATAACGCTATGATATGTAATATAATACAAACACTTATATATAGGAAGTACCAGCAACGTATCCACCATGCTTGTATCATATTACTCACATCTCGTTACTTAAGTCACTTAAACAAACCACCAATGTATAAAGTCTATGTTTAAACCAATAGTCAAAAGTCCTTGTATAAGCCATGTTAAATGTTTATAAGTCCAAAAGTAGTCAAGTAATGTGTATCAAATGTTATGTATTGTAAGTAAAGTATTGTCACATAATCCAAATGTAGAAATGTACAAAACAAAGTATTTTGAATATATCAAAAAGTTATGTTTTGCAAAGTAATTGTAACATCTGTGCTTGTAATCATTGTGAACAGTTCAATTATCAATAAAACAATGTTATTTGATCCCAATGTTTTTTTGGTTATGTTTTACATTTTTCATGTTTTGACTTTTATTCAATTTCAAACTCTATATCACTTTCTGGAGAGTTATACGCAAACTGGTGCGTAAACGTAATCAGTTTAATGCGACAAATACTCCGGAACATCAACATATACTTAACATACCTTAAATAACCCTTACATAACTTAGAAATAAGTTTTGAAGGCTTTGGTATGGCAAAAACAAGTTAATTCGCTTACAGGGACTAAACTTGACAAACTGCGAAAGTATGCCAATTTGAACTGTAACGAACATTCCGGAACATGACCATAAGTTAAACACACCTTAAATATCCTTTACATAGCTTAGAAATAGGCTTTGAGGGGTTCGGTATGCTAAAATAAACTTTTGGGGTCATTCCGGGACTAAAAGCGTAAAAAAAAAATGTGTGCACAAGTTTGCATTTTCGCGCATAACTTACGTTCTGAATACATCCGGACATCCAAAAATTTATGTAAGCACTAAAATATTTTATTTTAGTGTTTGGCATAAGAAAAATCCATTCGTCACGCCATTTGGATCATTTTTCGCGCTTATGCGCCTTCCGTCGTAATTAACCGAACAACGTAACCGTACGGCTAAACGAACCGACACCCGAGATATTTTTGAACAAATTTTAAGTTCCCTATACTTTAACTTCATTTTAGAGCTTTGAAATGGGGTTAACGGGGCTTAAACGTGTCAAAAAAACGCATCGAAAGCCAAGTTTTGAGGTTGCAGGGACTGAAACTGTAAATCTGCCAAACTAGGTCCTTAAGTAGGGGCCAGATGCAGCAAAACGTTTTTTTTCAGCTGTTAACAGCCCTTAACACTCTCCAAAGGCCAAGTTCCAAGTGTCAAACTCTTATGGTGGATGGCAAATGAGTTACCACAACTTTCCAACAAGTGTATGGCTTAGATCGTGCCCCCTTTTCCAAGAAATGATCCTAACGGTGAACCAAAAACTATAAATACCCACCTCCACCCTTCACTTTTCCTCACAAGAATCTGATCTTATGTGCTCTAAGTTGAAACCTTTGTTTCATACCTGAGCTATTTTGATCTAGATTAGCATTCGGGGACCCTTTGTAAGTGTTCCTTCGTTCTTTTATTGTTTTTCGAGTCCGAAAGTCAAACTTTGTTTGACTTTCTGCATTGACCAGTTTATGGTCAATGCGAAGTTCGTTTGAACTTCGCAACGTGAGCGTAATCACGATGGTTATAGTCCCTTGTGACTATGCCTAATGATTACCACGTTGTCTAGGGTCGTAAGGGTAAGCGATCTAATAAATCGCTTATACCTTTGAACCCGACCCATTTGGTCGATCATTAGGATCCAACCAAACACATTAGGTGACCATAGTATATAGGGAATAACCTTCCGAGGTTATACCTTATGGTCGCTTCGTTTAAGTAGTTGTATGATAGGTAGTTTATATGCCTTAGGTAAATTACCAAAATACCCCTTTGATGCCAAAATTCGTTTTAAACATATGTAACATAACTTTTGACATCTAAACTGATTTGACAACCATATTAGACATGTTAAGGCATATGTTACTTGACATAGGACTAGTTAGGCGTTCCGAACGCGTTTTACGCGAACGACGCGTTAAAGTAGCATAATCTACCTAAACGGGTCGTAATGGGTCACAAACACTTAGGTTAAGTTTCGTTTTAGTATGTAGGCTTTGTTAAATCATATTACACGAGTCTCCACACTCGTTTGGTTTACGAACCCTCATTCTATCCGATCCTCCGATTTAGGTCTGGTTTATTAACATAGTTACCTATATTAGGTGCCGTTTGATTCCGAGATCTCTAGCATTGCTTGGTGGTTATCTTAGTACTTCTGAGCAATCTCAAGTGAGTACATAGACCCCTCTTTTACTGTTTTCCAAACTGTTTTGGGGTGAAACACATGTGCCTACTTGTTACTTTCGTGCTTTCCTGCTTTCACATCATATACTTGCTATGTTCATTAGTACATTTATAGTACATGATTTCATTGTGTTCATGCTACGTATGTCCATTGTGTGCGTACTTAGTACATTGCTTTACATTACATTTCATGCTATGTATGCCCATTGTGTGCGTACTTAGTACATTGCTTTACATTACATTTTATGCTATGTATGCCCATTGTGTGCATACTTAGTACATTGTTTCACATTACATTTCATGCTAGGTATGTCCATTGTGTGCATACTTAGTACATAGTTTCACATTACATTTCATGCTATGTATGCCCATTGTGTGCATACTTAGTACGGTTGTTTTCATCACATGCTTACATTTTGGTATGACATTTGGTTTGTTTCAATGGAACAATACATTCATTAACATTAGCTACGCCGTTCGTTAGTAGGTAGTGGTACCATAGGAATTGACAACTCCCGTTCCTGAAATCCTGGGTTGTTTGGATTGGAAGGAATGACCGAATTCGATATACATAACTTAGATAAACCTTTAATTTGTTTAAGGGTTTATCGCCACAGTCTCAAGGCTTGGATGTATGCATTTTCACAATACCGCATAAATGTTTGTATCAGTATAGCATGCATTTGTTCCACAAAACATAACTTTGATTTAAACCATGTTTTACTTCAAATACCTTGTTTTTGTGCATTTTACATATGGTTTAGTTGATATATTTCACTTACCATACATGATATTTTTGGGGTACACATTACATGATCTATATTAAACATAAACATTTTGACATTGATATACACATTTAGTGGTTTACATTGGACATAAACATTTCGATATGGTTTACACATTAACACATGACAATTCATTTATACATAAACAATTTACATTGATGGTTGGTTTGAGTAAGTGATTTGAGTAACGAGGCGTGTGTAATATGATACAAACATGGTGGATACGCCGCTGGTACTTCCTATAAACAAGTGTTTGTATGATATTACATGTCGTAGCGTTACTTAAATCATTTCAATATTTGACATATTACGTTTTACATAAACAACTTATTTTCACAAGACATTGATTTACAAAAACAACTTATCTTATACAAACTCATTTTACTTGGTTATTCATTTAACCTTACATCATTCTCTTATTTATACATATCATCACTTTTTGTATGATTTACAAAACAAAACAATTTACAAGGTTCATGACTGGCTTTGGTTAAACAATTTCTTAAACATAAGTCACGAATCCCATTTTTCACAAACCTATGTATCTCACAGGCATTTTTATGCTGACGTACCTATTTTCAGATGTATTTTTCAGGAGCTTTTCCATAGGATGATGATCGTGACACTAGGGCGGACCTGTGCCTTAGAGACATAAAACGAAGATAGACTTAGTTTAATTATGTTATAAACTCTTTGATTCCTGTTCAAAACAATGTAACTCTTATGTTGATAAATAAATACAACTTTGTATGCCATGGTTATGAAACAATTAATTCTGTTACAACACTCCCCGACGTTTCCGCCGCGGTTGCATGTTATACGCGGTCGGGGTGTGACAGAAGAGTTGGTATCAAAGCCAATGGTTATAGGGAATTAGGTTATTAGTAATGCTTTGACCTAGACTATAACCTTTCTAGGACCCTAACACAAGTTGTCTTGTGTTTAGATTTTAAAACATACACATCACCTATCCTTAGGTGATTGTCAAAACAAGAACCAAATTTTCCGAAACGATTTTTTGAAAAACAATCATCTGTTTTTGAACGATTTATTACATGGTTTTGAGCCCTCTGTTATATGGTTTTGAACCCTTCCAGTTTGGTTTTTGGCCTTACGCCTTCAAATTTTCAAAATCTCGTCAAGGTTTTGGGTTTTAAATAATGTGAACACGTGCAAACTGGAAGAGTGAATGCCTGTATTCTGGGTTTTCTGTCTAGGCAAGCACTTCGTATATATCTCATCAGACGCGAGACCAGTTGTGCTTACCTGGGAATTCTTGGGATGAGTGTTCACTTATAGGCGAGCATGTCTTTGCGATACATTATTTTTGACCCATTTACTTTTATTAGTCACCGTGTGTCGTTTGTTAGCTTGGTAATGCGGACGAATGACCACCATCTTTTCTCCTGTTGATTTTGTTTCATCTCATTCTCTTCATCCAAACATCTCACTCGTTCCCTTTCATGTTTTCCTCTTTTAGAATGCCTCCTCGACGCGAAAACCAGATAGCAACTGCCGAACTGGCAGAAATCATTGCGCAGCAGATGGCTGCTCAATTCCCAAACCTCTTTGCTCAATGGAACCAAGCCAACAACAACAACAATGCTCCATGCAAATACAAGGATTTTAACTCGGCTAAACCACTCAAGTTTAGTGGTTCTGAAGGAGCGACTGGGCTTCTTCAATGGTTCGAGAGCATTGAGAATACTTTTCGCCACGTTTAGTGTCCGGATAATCGCAAGGTCGAGTTTTCTTCGAGCGTGTTTCAGAAGAGGGCTCTTACATGGTGGAATGGGGTAATGAGAGACCGTGGTGCAGAAGTTGCTCTAGCACAGACATGGGCTGAACTTAGAGCTCTTATGATGAGGGAGTTTTGTCCTTGTCATGAACAACGAGCATTGGAGAAAGAGTTTGATGTTTTGAAGCAAGATAGTGGCGAGCACAGGGCATATACTGATAGGTTTGAGGAGTTGAGTCTGCTTTGCCCGACTATGGTTACCCCACTCGACAAGGCTATCGAAAGGTACATCGACGGCCTACCTGACTCGGTACAAGACATCATTACTGGTAGTAACCCTACCACACTCCGTCAGGCGATCGAGTTATCAGCGACATTGACTGAGTCGCAGATTCGGAAGAATAAATTACACATGAAGGGTAACAAGGGTAAGAAACAGTCGTCTGACAAGGAAGATAGCAAGAAAGGTCAAAACAAGAATGGAAAGGATTCTAGTTCATCGAAAAGGGCAAGGAAGCATAAGGCTTCCCAAAACTATGCGGTCACTGCCCAAGCTAACCAGGCAGCTCCCAACCAACCCGCACAGCCTCCAGCGAAGAAGCCCTATTCAGGGAATGCACCTTTGTGCAATAGATGCAACAGTCACCATCAGCCGCAACATCAGTGCCGTTTCTGTACTAACTGTGGGAAGTCAGGTCATCTTGCCGACGTTTGTCGGTTTGCTCAGAATCGCGCAGTTCAGAACCCGGCTCAACAAGTTGCTCAGCCTCTTGCTCAGCAACAGGGTCAAGCTGCACGACCACACTACCCACCAGGTGCTTGCTATAACTGTGGGGATCTGACCCACTACAGAAACCGGTGCCCAAGGCTGGCTAACCAAAATCAGAATGCAAACCAGAATCAGGCTCACACTCGAGGGCGAGCTTTTAACTTGAACGCCCAAGAGGCGCAGGTGGACGATAATGTGGTGAACGGTACGTTCTTTATTAATAATCAGCCTGCATCTGTTCTTTTTGATACGGGTGCCGATAAGAGTTTTGTGTCATTATCTTTTGAGCCAATGCTTCGCGTGTCTAGAACGAAACTAGGTAAACCTTTGACAGTAGAGGTTGCTAGTGGTGAACCCATTATTCTTGATTTTGTTCTTCACAACTGCCAGTTAAACCTTAACGACCATCTTTTTCCTATTGACCTCACGCCTATGCAACTTGGAAGTTTCGACGTTATTGTGGGTATGGATTGGTTATCCAAGCATCGCGCAGAGATAGTTTGTTCTGAGAAGATTGTTCGTGTGCCACTTTCGACAGGCGAGATCCTACAGGTTCGTGGTGAGAAGCCTGCCGGTGGTCTCAAACTCATGTCTTGTTTTAAAGCTCAGAAGTATCTGCGAAAGAACTATGTGGCCTTCTTAGCACATGTTACAGCAGATAAAGGCAAGGGTAAGTCTATTTCAGATATTCCTGTCGTTCGGGATTATTCTGAAGTATTCCCTGAAGATTCACCTGGTCTACCTCCAGCACGCCAAGTCGAGTTCCGTATTGATCTCGTACCTGGTGCAAATCCCATTTTCAGAGCTCCATATCGTCTTGCACCGTCTGAGATGCAAGAGTTGGCTAAACAGCTTCAGGAGCTCTCTGACAAAGGTTTTATCCGTCCTAGCTTTTCACCCTGGGGTGCTCCCGTTCTTTTTGTCAAGAAGAAGGATGGATCTTTTAGGATGTGTATCGATTATCGTGAGCTTAACAAGCTTACCATCAAGAATCGATATCCCCTACCTCGCATCGATGATCTCTTTGATTAGTTACAGGGCGCTTCTTATTTTTCGAAGATTGATCTACGTTCCGGATATCATCAACTTCGGGTGCATGAAGAAGATATTCCCAAGACAGCGTTCCGTACTCGTTATGGGCATTATGAGTTCACAGTCATGCCATTCGGTTTGACTAATGCTCCTGCTGTTTTCATGGACTTAATGAATAGGGTCTGCAAACCTTATTTGGATCAGTTCGTCATTGTTTTTATTGACGACATCTTGATTTATTCTAAGACGCGAGCTGATCACGAGCAACATCTTCGTCTTACTCTGGAACTCCTAAAGAAAGAGCAACTTTTCGCCAAATTCTCCAAGTGTGAATTCTGGCTTAAAGAGGTTCAATTCTTAGGACATATTATCAACGAACAAGGTATTCATGTAGATCCCTCCAAGATCAGTGCGATTAAGGATTGGGATACGCCTACTACTCCTACTGAAGTTCGTTCTTTTCTTGGTCTAGCGGGTTATTACCACCGCTTCATTGAAAACTTCTCAAGGATTGCAGTTCCTCTAACTGCTCTAACTCAGAAGAACAAACCCTTTGATTGGGGATTCAAACAAGAGGAAGCTTTTCAACACTTGAAGCAGAAACTTTGTGACGCGCCTGTTCTGACCTTGCCTGGGGGCAATGATGATTTCGTCATTTATTGCGATGCATTGAAATTGGGCCTTGGTTGTGTTCTGATGCAAAGGAACAAAGTCATAGCATATGCATCGAGGCAGTTGAAGATACATGAGAAGAACTACACCACTCATGATCTTGAGTTGGGCGCAGTTGTCTTCGCTCTAAAGATCTGGAGACACTATTTGTACGGTACAAAATGTGTGGTTTTCACAGACCACAAGAGTCTTCAGCATATCTTCAATCAGAAAGAACTCAACATGAGGCAACGACGTTGGGTGGAGCTTCTAAACGATTATGACTGCGAAATTCGCTACCATCCTGGTAAGGCGAATGTCGTAGCCGATGCATTGAGTCGTAAGGAACGTACTAAGCTTCATTGTGTTCGTGTTCAATCTGTTATTCAAGCTCGATCTGATATCCAAGCCCGTATTTCTCAGGCTCAACAATCTTGTGTTTCACAAGGTTTGATGGATACAGAATTTCCCTATCACATAACACCTGATCTGGAACTGAAGGACAATGGATCATATTACTTCATGGACCGTTTGTGGGTCCCAAGCCAGGATGATCTTCGTACCTTGCTTATGGATGAAGCCCATAAGTCTCGTTATTCTATTCATCCGGGCTCAGATAAGATGTATAAGGATCTTCGTATTCACTATTGGTGGCCTGGTATGAAGAAAGACATTGCCTTATATGTATCAAAATGCCTTACATGTCTTAAGGTTAAGGTTGAACATCAACGTCCTTCTGGTTTATTGGTGCAACCAGAGATCCCAGTTTGGAAATGGGAAAACATTACTATGGATCTCATTACTAAACTTCCGCGCACAAAGAAAGGTCATGATGCCATCTGGGTAGTTGTTGATCGTCTTACTAAGTCAGCGCATTTCTTGCCAATCCGTGAGGATTTTTCTGCTAACAAACTTGCTAAAATCTATGTGGATGAAATTGTAGCTCGACATGGTGTTCCTTTGAACATCATTTCTGACAGAGATGCTCGTTTCACTTCTCATTTTTGGAGAACCATGCAATCTGCTATGGGGACCCAACTTAACCTGAGCACAGCTTATCATCCGCAAACGGATGGTCAATCTCAGAGAACAATCCAGTCTCCAGAGGATATGCTTAGAGCTTGTGTGATCGATTTTGGTGGTAGTTGGGATTCACATCTTCAGTTAATTGAATTCTCCTACAACAACAGTTATCACACCAGCATCAAAATGGCTCCTTTCGAGGCTCTCTATGGTCAAAAATGTCGTTCACCAGTCTGCTGGAATGAGATCGGCGAGGCTCAGCTTACTGGACCTGCCCTCATTTTGGAGACAACTGACAAGATTAAGAAAGTTCGTGATAACCTTCAGACAGCTAGAAGCCGTCAAAAGAATTACGCGGACCCGAAACGCAAGCCTTTGGAATTTCAAGTCGGTGATCGAGTATTACTTAAGGTCTCACCTTGGAAAGGTGTGATCAGATTTGGAAAGAAAGGAAAACTTGCACCTAGATACATTGGACCATTCAAGATCGTCGAAAGAATTGGAAAGGTAGCCTACAGACTTGAGTTACCTCCAGAACTTGGAAATGTTCATCCAACTTTTCACGTGTCCAATCTCAAGAGGTGTTTAGCTGATGAGAACCTCCACATACCACTTGACGAAATTCGTGTTGGTAAAACACTGAAATTTGTTGAGAAACCTGTGGAAATCATGGAACGTGAAGTCAAATGGCTCAAACGCAAGCGCATTCCTTTGGTCAAAGTTCGCTGGGAAGCTAAACATGGACCCGAGTTTACTTGGGAACGCGAAGATCAAATGAAGGCGAAGTATCCGCATCTTTTCCCACGAGTTTCCTCTAAATAAATTTCGGGATGAAATTTCCACAAGTAGGGGAGACTGTAACCTCTGTGCTTGTAATCATTGTGAACAGTTCAATTATCAATAAAACAATGTTATTTGATCCCAATGTTTGTTTGGTTATGTTTTACATTTTCCATGTTTTGACTTTTATTCAATTTCAAACTCTATATCACTTTCTGGAGAGTTATACGCAAACTGGTGCGTAAACGTAATCAGTTTAATGCGACAAATACTCCGGAACATCAACATATACTTAACATACCTTAAATAACCCTTACATAACTTAGAAATAAGTTTTGAAGGCTTTGGTATGGCAAAAACAAGTTAATTCGCTTACAGGGACTAAACTTGACAAACTGCGAAAGTATGCCAATTTGAACTGTAACGAACATTCTGGAACATGACCATAAGTTAAACACACCTTAAATATCCTTTACATAGCTTAGAAATAGGGTTTGATGGGTTCGGTATGCTAAAATAAACTTTTGGGGTCATTCCGGGACTAAAAGCGTCAAAAAAAAATGTGTGCACAAGTTTGCATTTTCGCGCATAACTTACGTTCTGAATACATCCAGACATCCAAAAATTTATGTAAGCACTAAAATATTTTATTTTAGTGTTTGGCATAAGAAAAATCCATTCGTCATGCCATTTGGATCATTTTTCGCGCTTATGCGCATTCCGTCATAATTAACCAAACAACGTAACCGTACGGCTAAACGAACCGACACCCGAGATATTTTTGAACACATTTTAAGTTCCCTATACTTTAACTTCATTTTAGAGATTTGAAATGGGGTTAACGGGGCTTAAACGTGTAAAAAAAAACGCATCGAAAGCCAAGTTTTGAGGTTGCAGGGACTGAAACTGTAAATCTGCCAAACTAGGTCCTTAAGTAGGGGCCAGATGCAGCAAAATGTTTTTTTTTTCAGCTGTTAACAGCCCTTAACACTCTCCAAAGGCCAAGTGCCAAGTGTCAAACTCTTATGGTGGATGGCAAATGAGTTACCACAACTTTCCAACAAGTGTACGGCTTAGATCGTGCCCCCTTTTCCAAGAAATGATCCTAACGGTGAACCAAAAACTATAAATACCCACCTCCACCCTTCACTTTTCCTCACAAGAATCTGATCTTATGTGCTCTAAGTTGAAACCTTTGTTTCATACCTGAGCTATTTTGATCTAGATTAGCATTCGGGGACCCTTTGTAAGTGTTCCTTCGTTCTTTTATTGCTTTTCGAGTCCGAAAGTCAAACTTTGTTTGACTTTCTGCAATGACCAGTTTATGGTCAATGCGAAGTTCGTTTGAACTTCACAACGTGAGCGTAATCACGATGGTTATAGTCCCTTGTGACTATGCCTAATGATTACCACGTTGTCTAGGGTCGTAAGGGTAAGCGATCTAATAAATCGCTTATACCTTTGAACCCGACCCATTTGGTCGATCATTAGGATCGGACCAAACACATTAGGTAACCATAGTATATAGGGAATAACCTTCCGAGGTTATACCTTATGGTCGCTTCGTTTAAGTAGTTGTATGATAGGTAGTTTATATGCCTTAGGTAAATTACCAAAATACCCCTTTGATGCCAAAATTCGTTTTAAACATATGTAACATAACTTTTGACATCTAAACTGATTTGACAACCATATTAGACATGTTAAGGCATATTTTACTTGTCATAGGACTAGTTAGGCGTTCCGAACGCGTTTTACGCGAACGACTTGTTAAAGTAGCATAATCTTCCTAAACGGGTCGTAATGGGTCACAAACACTTAGGTTAAGTTTCGTTTTAGTATGTGGGCTTTGTTAAATCATATTACACGAGTCTCCACACTCGTTTGGTTTACGAACCCTCATTCTATCCGATCCTCCGATTTAGGTCCGGTTTATTAACATAGTTACTTATATTAGGTGTCGTTTGATTCCGAGATCTCTAGCATTGCTTGGTGGTTATCTTAGTACTTCTGAGCAATCTCAAGTGAGTACATAGACCCCTCTTTTACTGTTTTCCAAACTGTTTTGGGGTGAAACACATGTGCCTACTTGTTACTTTCGTGCTTTCCTGCTTTCACATCATATACTTGCTATGTTCATTAGTACATTTATAGTACATGATTTCATTGTGTTCATGCTACGTATGTCCATTGTGTGCGTACTTAGTACATTGCTTTACATTACATTTCATGCTATGTATGCCCATTGTGTGCGTACTTAGTACATTGCTTTACATTATATTTTATGCTATGTATGCCCATTGTGTGCGTACTTAGTACATTGTTTCACATTACATTTCATGCTAGGTATGTCCATTGTGTGCATACTTAGTACATAGTTTCACATTACATTTCATGCTGTGTATGCCCATTGTGTGCATACTTAGTACAGTTGTTTTCATCACATGCTTACATTTTGGTATGACATTTGGTTTGTTTCAATGGAACAATACATTCATTAACATTAGCTACGCCGTTCGTTAGTAGGTAGTGGTACCATAGGAATTGACAACTCCCGTTCCTGAAATCCTGGGTTGTTTGGATTGGAAGGAATGACCGAATTCGATATACATAACTTAGATAAACCTTTAATTTGTTTAAGGGTTTATCGCCACAGTCTCAAGGCTTGGATGTATGCATTTTCACAATACCGCATAAATGTTTGTATCAGTATAGCATGCATTTGTTCCACAAAACATAACTTTGATTTAAACCATGTTTTACTTCAAATACCTTGTTTTTGTGCATTTTACATATGGTTTAGTTGATATATTTCACTTACCATACATGATATTTTTGGGGTACACATTACATGATCTATATTAAACATAAACATTTTGACATTGATATACACATTTAGTGGTTTACATTGGACATAAACATTTCGATATGGTTTACACATTAACACATGACAATTCATTTATACATAAACAATTTACATTGATGGTTGGTTTGAGTAAGTGATTTGAGTAACGAGGCGTGTGTAATATGATACAAACATGGTGGATACGCCGCTGGTACTTCCTATAAACAAGTGTTTGTATGATATTACATGTCGTAGCGTTACTTAAATCATTTCAATATTTGACATATTACGTTTTACATAAACAACTTATTTTCACAAGACATTGATTTACAAAAACAACTTATCTTATACAAACTCATTTTACTTGGTTATTCATTTAACCTTACATCATTCTCTTATTTATACATATCATCACTTTTTGTATGATTTACAAAACAAAACAATTTACAAGGTTCATGACTGGCTTTGGTTAAACAATTTCTTAAACATAAGTCACGAATCCCATTTTTCACAAACCTATGTATCTCACAGGCATTTTTATGCTGACGTACCTATTTTCAGATGTATTTTTCAGGAGCTTTTCCATAGGATGATGATCGTGACACTAGGGCGGACCTGTGCCTTAGAGACATAAAACGAAGATAGACTTAGTTTAATTATGTTATAAACTCTTTGATTCCTGTTCAAAACAATGTAACTCTTATGTTGATAAATAAATACAACTTTGTATGCCATGGTTATGAAACAATTAATTCTGTTACAACACTCCCCGACGTTTCCGCCGCGGTTGCATGTTATACGCGGTCGGGGTGTGACAGTAATGCATGTTACATTGATACAAACATTTATGTAGTAAGTTAACGCATACATTCAAGCCTTGAGACAGTCGGATAACCCTTTCAGTCAAGGTTATCAAAAGAAATGTTTTCGGATTCAGTCATTCCTTACATCCAAACAAACCCGGGATGTCAGGAATGGGATTTGTCAAGTCCTATGGTACCAGTACTTACTACCGAGCGGCGTAGCTAATGTTAATGAACGTATATAAGTCTCGTTTGTGCAAACCAAATGTTATAGCAGTTGTATACATATCATATGAAAACAATGTACTAAGTATGCTAAGTTAACATACAAAGCAGAAAAGTCATGTAAATCAATGTGCTAGCATGCTATCAGTCAACATACATAGCAGAAATGTAAAGCAAAAACAATGTACTAAGTATGCACACAATGGACATACATAGCATGAAATGTAATGTAAAACAATGTACTAAGTACGCACACAATGGGCATACATAGCATGAAATGTAATGAAATCATGTACTATAATGTACTAACAAAGATAGCAGGTATATGATGTGAAAACATGGAAAGCATGAAAGTAAAAAGTAGGCACATGTGTTTCACCCCAAAATGTTTGGAAAACAGTAAAAGAGGGGTCTATGTACTCACTTGAGATTTCTTAGTAGTCCTTGAGTAACAACCAAACGATGCTAGAGATCACGGATATCAAACGGCACCTAATATAGGTAACTACATTAATAAACCGGACCTAAATCGGAAGATTGGATAGAATGTGATTTAGACCCGACAAGTTTGAAGACTTGTTTAATATGGGTATTTCATACACATTCTGGATTTCGAGATAAAACCGATAAGGTTTGACCCGCTTCGGCTAATTTATGTAAACTAGTTATATAGACCGAAACGAACGCGTAATAAGCGTAACGGGTATCCGTAAGAGCCATATACAGGTTTCCTAAGTTAATATGCTTCAAATATATTGTGACATCAGTAAGATGTCTTTCATTATGCCCGAAACGTATTTAAACACAAACTATGCACCGCAAGGGCATTTTGGTAAATTTCACATAAGCCGTGAAGCTCAAAACTGAAGTCTAAGTTAAACAACTTTTGCTTACTGTTAAAACATTATAATTTACCTAAAACATCAGTAGGTATCACCGTTGTATGTTTAAAAATAGTCTAGTATATACTATGCGTTAAAAACGCTTAGATATGCGATTAGGAGCCGTTTCCGGGTTATATACATAAAGCTGATATTTTTATTATTCCAGAAGGCTTAAAATAATTTATTTATCATACCTAATCAGTAGCAAAAGGTTTGGAGTTGTTTAGATATGTAAAACTCATTTTATAGCCCGTAAGGGCAAAACCGAGAATTACCGGATTAAGCCTACGACTATAAGTTATGCTCAGCCTAAAATTAATTAAAAATCTTCAAAAATCCCAAAATAATATATGAAATCAGTGGGTAATAAGTTTGATATCAAAAAGTAGGCTTAACTAGGCTATACGCTAATTACGCCATTTAATTAACATAAAGCTTTCATTTTGCGCTAATGAGCATAACTCTCAATCTACACCACCAATTGATCTCAAATTTTGGGTACAAGTTTATATATCAGTAACAAAGGTTTCTACTCTTTTACATTTTCAAAAATCACGTTTTAAGGTAAAAAGGGCATAATGGTCAACATGTGAGCAATTAACGGAAACATGCATATTAATTGGATAACTAATGAACCAAGGTGTATAATCACAGAGGGTTATACTAGTATGTAACCTAGTCCAATTAAAGCTCTGAGGCATTTCTAAAACATGCCTAAACGGGTCAGAACTGAAAGTCAAAGCAAAAGTCAAACTATGCGACTTTCGGTTCCGAACCGGGTCTAAACAGGAAATTGTCGGGTTGAACATGTTTAGACATGTTCTTACACTAATTACCAAGTTATAATAATGATCAAACAGGTTGTATATGTTTTACATTGCTAATTATGCATAAATTAGAATTTAAGTATCCTGTTGACTTTTTATTAGCAAGTTTGACCCGACTTTTGACCTAGTTGGAGTGGGAATCAGGGGGGGGGGGACCCTTTTAAGGGTTTATTACCCACATAATTACCAACTTATAACTACTTTTGATTCGACTAATCACTGGACCATTAGTGATTAATCTTAAAGTCAACCGTTAATTACGACGGTTTGACTTTTAAGCTATAACTAAGCAAAAACTAAACTAAGGAGGGTTAGGCAAACTTACAAGAGTCCTATGAACGACCAGGGATCACTTGAGAGAAGTCTTGTGCTCCAGAAATGCTCCAGAAATGCAGAAGTGAAGGTGTGAAGAAAGCTTGCAACTCATTGGCCTTTTATAGTGATTTCAACACCACAAAATGTTGACACACAAGTCTACAACTGACCACAACATTCCCACAAGTGTCCCTGGTGCTCTAGGAGTCGTTTAGGGGTCATCCAAGATGAGGAAAATCGTTTAAAGGTCGAATATGCGCGAAAACAGGCAGCTGTCAAAAGTTTCTGCATCTGATGGTCTGACGCGGCCCGCGTAATGTCATGTTAACCTTTGCGCGGCCCGCCTCAGTCTTGTAATCAGGCAAAAACGTTTTCAAGTTGTTGCATCTCGTCTCTTGGCCCTTCCGAAAGGTCAACTAACTTATTTCTTGCAATTTGAACCCCCCTAATTTGACATATAAGGGCTTCAAGATATTTACCCACTTTGTTAAGTCCTCGGTTAACTTTATTGTTATCCGAAAGGTCCTAAACTTCAACGTTGATGCTTTAACCCCTTGTACACGGATTTGATCATAACTTTCTCGTATGATAACGAAACTTTATGAAATTTTGTAGCATGCATTCTAGTGAGCATAATTAACCGTTACAAAGCTTCGGGTTTGTCAAGTTTAGTCCGTGTAAGCGAATTAACTTGCTTTTGCCATACCAAAGCCTTCAAAACTTATTTCTAAGTTATGTAAGGGTTATTTAAGGTATGTTAAGTATATGTTGATGTTCCAGAGTATTTGTCGCATTAAACTGATTACGTTTACGCACCAGTTTGCGTATAAATCTTCAGAAAGTGATATAGAGTTTGAAATTGGACAAAAGTCAAAACACGAAAAATGTAAAACATAACCAAACAAACATTGGGATCAAATAACATTGTTTTATTGATAATTGAACTGTTCACAATGATAACAAACACAGATGTTATACTGAAGTTGTGAAAAGCATGGTTGAAAATGTTTTAAAGTCTGAAAGTGACACAACTGAGGATGATGAATGCTTTTTGGATAAATACATTCCAAAATCAAAATCCAAAAACAACTTAAATGAAGAACCTAATCTTGTGATGTACAAGATGGCGGGATCTGATAAGTTTTATTCGGATCGTGATTTTCCTTTGGAGAATGTGAATGTTGGTAAATTGAGAAATGTGTTTAAGTTGATTGAGATTGATGTGTCTAAAATTGAAGGTTTGAAACATTCTGAAAGGCATTTGAATTTTGAAAAGATAAGTCTTACTATAAAAAACCTGTTGTCCCGCCGCGTTTTTCTAACAATAATCAAAACAAATGGTCGGGTGGTTATAAGGGTGGTAAGAATTATCAAAGAAGGAATTTTCAAAACAAGAAGTTTGTTGAGAAAAAGGTATTTGTAAAAAGCTCGAGTTCCCATTCTGAACAGGAATTTGAGATTTTTTCAAAATCAAATGAAGAGTTTTTTGAAGAAAAGGACTCACAGCCTCAGACCGAAGGCACAAGTCGGGTAGTTGATACTCGTACATGCTTTAAGTGTAATAAAGTTGGACACATTGCACGAAAGTGCACCAACTTAAAGCCTAAGTCTGAAGTTGCTGAGAGTCAGAAAAGGAAAGCTGATGCAAAAGGCAAAGCACCAATGGTTGTTGAGAAGAAAGTTTTGAAAAATGAAAACACAAAAATTAAAACTGAACCCGTAAAGAATGTGGTAACTAAAACTGATAAGTTTTACAAACGGGTTGCTTCGCCTCAACAAGCATGGAAACCAAAATCAGTTGAAAAGAATCGAAGTTCTTCAAAACCAAAGGTTTCTGAAAAAGAAAAACAATCGTCTTCTACCGCTCCGGTAAAGATGAATGTTCCTGTGGATTACTATGAAAAACTTGAACCACAAGAGGCTACTACTTCTGAAAAGAAGTATGTACCAAAGAAAGATCAATCATCTGGTCAACCTCCTAAAAATGATTTCTTTTTATACAAAGAGGTTGAGATTGGATCTGAGGAGAGCTTAAAGATGAATGACAAGAATTTTCCGCCACTTTACAATGCTAAAACTCATATCAAAGTCATGTTACCTGAGTCGAAAGAGGCTTGGGTGGCATCAAAATCTAACTAAAGTGTTTTTGATATGTGCAGGAGCTTCCAAGATCCGTTTCACGTTGGATTATGGATAGTGGAGCTTCTCAGCACATGACAGGGAAGAAAACCCTACTGTACGATGTTCGTGGGTTTAATGGAGGATATGTGGGATTTGCAGGAAATCAAGGTGGTCGAATAGTTGGTGAAGGAACTTTATCAAATGGAATTGTCACGTTTGAAAGAGTAAACTACATCGCCGAGCTTGAAAACAATCTTCTGAGCATCTCTTAGATTTGTGATCGTATGCATACAACGCACTTTACAGACAAAGAATGTTTGATCTTGAAACCAGTATTTGTTGTTCCTGGAGAGTGGGTTATCATGAGAGCACCCAAAGTCAATGATCTGTACGTGTTGGACATGAGTGTAGCAACTACTACCACGGGTCAGGCTCACTGTTTTATGTCAAGAGCAACGGAAAAAGAATCACAGTTATGGCATCGAAAGATGGGCCATATTCACCTGCGAAAAATGAATCACCTGGTGCATAATGACTTAGTTATTGGTGTTCATGTGAAAGGTTTTCATCTTGAGGGGGAGTGCATTAGCTATGTCAAAGGCAAGCAAAAGAAGAAATCTCACCCTGGAAAGAAAGTTAACTCAGTCTCAAGACCGTTAGAGAGACTTCATATGGATCTTTTTGGTCCAGTAAACGTCAAAAGCATAACTGGAGATCTTTACTGTCTAGTAGTAACAGAATATGAAGAATCACAAGAAAGGTTTCCAGCTGAGTATTCTAGACGTCAACGGAAAGCTTCCAATGATGATGAAGCTGGTCCTAGTAATGCTGGAGAACATGATGATATTCAACAATCTCTTGACAATGAGACGGCAGTCAATGATAATCAAGAATCTGATGATAGACCTATATTCGATCGTGGTGATTCAAATTCTGAGGGGGAGCAGATCCAGATATCAAGTCAAACAATTACAGTCAGTGAACAAGGTGCAAATCAAAATGTTACCAATTTGGAAGGCGAGGTAGATGTTCCAGGCGAGGTGATGCCGAGAACTCTTTCGTACCATCCAGAAGAGCTGATCATTGGAGAATTACAATCAGGCATTCGCACTAGACGTCAAATTGACCAAGCCCTTACATGTTTTTATTCTACAGTTGCTTCGTTACAAACTGAGTTTTCACTTAGTTGTTTTATTTCGCAGATTGAACCGCGAACATACAAGGAAGCACTAACTGAAGATTCTTGGGTCAATGTGATGCAAGAGGAGCTGAGTCAGTTTGATAAGTTAGGAGTGTGGAAATTGGTAGACTTGCCTGATGGTCAAAGGAAGATAAACACCAAGTGGGTGTTCAAGTGTAAGAGAGACGATCGAGGGGTTATTATTCGTAACAAAGCTCGACTTGTAGTCCAGGGTTTCAGTCAGCAGAAGGGGATAGATTTCACTGAAGTATATGCTCCGGTTGCTAGACTTGAAGCGATCAGAATCTTCCTAGCATTTGCATCTTGGAAAAGATTTAAAGTTTATCAGCTAGATGTTAAATCGGCGTTTCTCTATGGGAAGGTAAAAGAGGAGGTATATGTTGGACAGCCACCGGGCTTCACCGATCCAATCCATAAAGACAAGGTTTATTTACTGGATAAAGCGTTGTATGGTTTACACCAGTCCCCGAGAGCTTGGTACAAGACATTGTCTCAACACCTACTTGCCAACAGCTTCATCCGTGGAAAAGTGGATGCCACTCTCTTCACCAAAGAAGTCGAAGGACATCTTCTGATAGTTCAAATATACGTGGACGACATCATATTCGGGTCGACAAATGAAAATCTGTGCAAAGATTTCGAAAGAGTTATGAAGAAAAAATTTGAAATGTCATCGATGGGTGAGATGAAATTCTTCTTGGGACTTCAGGTTGATCAACTGCCTAAGGGAATTTTCATACATCAGACGAAGTATGTTCATGATATCTTAGAGAAATTTAGGATGCCAGGTTCTACTCCAGCTTCCACCCCATTAGCAACGAACCATGGGATAAACCCTGATCTTACCGGAGAGAAGGTAGATGAAACGTTGTATCATTCCATGATCGGATCGCTGATGTATTTGACAGCTTCTAGACCCGATATCATGTATCCAACCTGCCTCGTAGCAAGATTTCAATCTAACCTGAGAGCTTCGCATATGGTGATTGTGAAAACGGATATTACGCTACCTGAAAGGAACTCCATCATTGGGGTTGTGGTATCCAAGAGAAGGCGATTTCATGCTCGAAGGGTATTCCGATTCTGATTTCGGATGCTGCAAAGTTAACGCTAAATCAACAACAGCGGGATGCCAGTTTTTCAGACCACGATTGGTTACCTGGCAATGCAAGAAGTAGACCTCTGTAGCTTTATCCACATGTGAAGCCGAGTATGTATCTGCTAGCAGCTGCTGCTCTCAGATCTTGTGGATCTAGCAACAGATGCGCGACTACGGTTTGCAATTTCTTAACACCCCTATCTTTGTTGATAATGAGGCAGCGATAAACATTACTAAAAATCCTGTTCATCACGCTAAAACTAAACACATAGAAATTCGTCATCACTTCATCCGAGACTGTTTCGAGAAGAAGTTAATACGAATTGAGAAAATCCACACAGATGAACAAAGAGCTGATTTACATACCAAAGCGTATGATAAAACTCGCTTTCAATATCTTTTAAAATTGAACGGTATGAAGCTTTTATCGGTGTCGGAGGAGATTCTTGGCGTAGATGAAGGTACCACTGTAGATGATGTTGAGAAGCAATCTGCAATGGTTTGTCGATTTTTTACTTGTTTTGGTATTTAGGGGGAGTATAGGGTAATATTTTTAGAAAATACAAAAACAATAAAAAATTTCAAAAATCCAAAAACATGAGATATTTTCAAAATCCAAAAACAATAGAAAACCAGAAAAGAGCTTGTGTAAAAAGGGAAAATGATAGTACATTGGCTTGACAGTTACAGTATGCTAAAGATATGTAAAGTTTAAAAGTCTTAAACAGTCTCGCTGATGATATGCCGATAGGTTTTTACACATTTAGTAGGTTTGTTCGGGATATAAACTTAAATCTTTACTTGCTTATTTCGTGGGGAACACTACTTGGATATATAGGTAACCCCTGAAATCTTGTTTGAAAGATCTTTCTTTCTGAAATACTAGGTCTTTATACTCAGTGATATCTGGGGTATTATCCCGGGACTTCTGATATTGCGGAAGCAATGACCTAGTCCCCGTATAATACTTTACCGCTTGCTTGAAATATTAGCAACCCCCTCAGCATAAAAAATGATGAAACATTGAAAAATGCTAATCATGTGCTGTTGTAAAAAAGATCCTCTAAAGGGGACACACCTAAAGTCGAAGCCGTCATCTCTCTGATTTTGCGGAAGCAATAGCCTGAGCTCTCACGACCCTCGCATTTTAACCCCTTACAGATATCATCTGTGGTATACTCACCTGTAAGACTGAATATTGGGTTCTGGATACAGGAGTATATTCAAGAGGTGGGACACATGAATGAGTTTAAGTTCTTAATACACCTAATTCGTATCCTAGACAGATTGAAATTTGTGTGAGAATTTAAGTGGATCAGTATATCGACAATCTAAGCGAATTGTTTAATTCTGAGTATGAAATCTAAGCTTAACGGTACTCGTGACTTGTCGAATAGCTGATATGATTCCCTAACACGCTCATCAAAAATATGTTTGTAAATAGTTTACATTTACTACATTTCATTTCTGAATTTCATTTCTAGTTTAGAAACTTTATTCAAAATCCAAAAAGATTTTACATTTCTGCTTTATTTTTCCAACAAACCAAAGTGGAAAGTTGATCTTCAGATTTGAAGTTTGAAGCAGATGCAGGAAGTTTTTGAGCTGGAATATGAGTTGTGAGCTTATCATGATAAAAACTGTGAAACTTGAAAAGTCTAAACAAGTTCATTAAATTGAAACTTGTAATTTTCAGAAAAATGTTTTGAATTATGTTGAACAAAAGTCAGTTTGGTTTTATCTCGAATCAACCAAGGTCTTTAAGTTGGACTTGGTAGATAAATTGAGTGCCTAGGGTCATTAACTTGGACCTAGATACTTAAGTGGTTTTCTATAAACTGATTACAATAATAAAGTAGTCAAAAAGGAGAATAGATTGTAATGTTATATTCTTGAGAAGCAGGTAACAAGATCCCCATGGCAAAGAAAGTGTAAAGTTTGAACCAGAATTCGAGCTCCAGCATATTGAAAGGGGGAGTCTACATTCTGGATCAACACTCGAAGGGGAGTTTGAAGAGTTTTGAAGATAGAGATTGAAGGATGCTTACAACCATTTTGTAATACACTTGATATTACTTTTTATTCGGTTTGTAATGATTTTATCTTTCGACTTCCGTTGTGTATTAAACTGTGATAATATAAATTGTCTATGATATCAACTACGTCACAATACTCCCCACCGGGCCCACCGGTAATACGTGGAAATATCGGGGTGTGACAGGTTAGTATCAGAGCCAACGTTGAGTGAATTAAACACTAGCCTTTTGTGTTTAATCTCAATGACACAGTTGCACATTCCTCAACTTCCGAGTCTAGACTTGAACTAGGAATAATCTCATCCTTAATAGGTATATTTTATTTTCGATAATTGTGCATTTCAGGAACTTGTCACCGAGTAAAGCTGCCATTGGTGGAAGTTCTTCAAACCCGAAATTTAAGAGTGGTAAGCTCCGTACCACAGCTCGAATAAACGTACGCCCAGTATGAAGGAAGGATCTTTTTGGACCCATTCCCAAAATCAAACCCGTTAAAACCATTAACCATGTTCCAAATTCCTTACCTGAGACTTTTGAAACTTCAATAGAGAAGCCAACGTTAGAGGAGCCCATACTAGCAGTCCCTGAGGCCCCCACTCCAAAAATGATACCTATGGACCCAAATGATCCATATTTCTTACCTCCAAGTCTTGGAATCCCAAACTTGGATTATACCTGTCCTGACCCTATCCATGATCCATATTATTTGCTAACCATAAAATCCTTGGATTCCACTTCTGTTAAGGTTCCTAGTGTGGAGGATTTCGACTACCCGCCAAAACCTTCAGTAACCATACCGCATACAGTAAACCAAGGAGGAGACTTTCAGGACTAAGATAATGAAGAAACTCTCTTGTTGAATTTCTTTTCCCTAATAGTCCTTATAAGGACATAATTATCTTTTAGTCCCTTCGTGGACAATGTTATTTCCTTCAAGTCCCGTTGAGGGCAATTATGTACTCCTTTTAAAATTTATTGGAGTGATTTGTTTAAATTTCATTTTTATCATTATATACGAACATAATATATGAAATAAATCAAAATATCATTCCTTTTTATAATTGATCTGCCAATATATATTAAAAAGAATCTTAAAGGGTGTAACCTAGCTTGCATGTCATTAAGGACCTAGCTATGATGGTAAAACCTGTTTAAAAGAGATTCAGATCCTTGTTAACATCTGAAAACATGTTAACACTCCTGGCAACAGTGATACGATAAAATCACATTTGTCATCCTTAAAGTGGGAATTTCCAACCCCTTTATCTAGCCTAGTGATTTAGAAATCATGGCTTAAATCATCAAATAAAGATGATCACATTATAAACATCCATTAGTGATGAAGTGCCTATGGGCTAAACTTGTTGTCCAATAAGACAATGACAGTGGTGGTCTTTGACCCCCTGTCTAAAGATGTCGGACTACGTCCAAGCATAATAGTCTGTATGATCAATACGATCTTGACTAATATCATCAGATATGATTATCATATAATAAACATCCATTTGTGATGTAATGCCTACGGGCCATAATTATTGTCATATAAGACAAAAGACAGTCGTAGCCTATAACTCTCTGTCAAGAAAAGTAATGAACTATGATTCAAGCCTTAATACCTTGATCCTATAAGATCCTGGCCTATAATTTGAAAATGTCCATGTGACTTGGCCTTTTGTACCATTATTATATTTAATTATAACTAAGGGTTATTAATGAAAAATCTTGAATGAAATACTTAACAAAATTAACCAAAATGGTTCTTTAACACCATGGTTAATAAATTAATAAGATGACAAATCTAGTATATACCTCTAAGAAATTATTGTCATCCTTCTATGTAGCAATCAAGCTACATGGCTGAGTCTGAAGAAATCAACAGTCACCCAAAGGAAAATCATGATACCATCAGAATCAACATAACTGGTGCGGAACTTCAAGCATTGATTGATAATGCTCTTACCAAGGCCATGGATAGGCAGTTTAAAGAGTTAAGTGGTACTCGAAGCAAGACCTCATCTGTACCCCATTCTAAACCTAAGACTCACTCTGAGGCTCATAGTAAGCCACCTCCTAAACGTGATGGATCAAGGAGGGATGACGATCATCACTCCTCAAATCAGTATAGTGTTTCGTCGAAGAAGATTGAGCTTAAACGAGAACCACGTAGTAAGTCCTGTACATATAAGTACTTCGTCTCCTGCAAGCCTAGAGACTTCACAGGGGAGAAAGGAGCCGTCAATTGTATGACTTGGCTCGATGAAATGGACACTGTGGTTGATATCAGTGGTTGCGCTGATAGGGACGTTGTGAAGTTTGTATCTCAGCCATTCAAAGGAGAAGCGCTAGCTTGGTGGAGGTCTCTGATCCAAGCTACTAGAAAAGTCCATTTGTATGGCATGTCTTGGGAGCAGTTCGTTACTCTCATTAAAGAAAATTATTGCCCTCAACATGAGGTTGAGAAGATCGAGACCGAATTCCTAACATTAGTGATGAAGAATTTAGACTGTCAGGCATACCTTACGAGTTTTAATACCATGTCTCGATTGGTTCCATATTTGGTGACACCGGAACCAAAACGAATAGCCCGTTTAATTGGGGGTTTAGCCCCAGAGATCAAAGCTAGCGTGAAAGCCTCTCGACCGACTACCGTTAGGTCTGTAGCTGATTTGTCGTTATCTCTTACCCTAGATGCGGTCAGGTAGAGATCGCTTAGGCATTCTGATATTGAGAAGAGAAAACGTGAGAATGATAACTCACACCGTACAGACAAGAGGCACAAAGGGAACTCTGATCACAAAAAGAGTTCCGGGTTTAGAAAAGATGATCAACAGTCGGGTGAGAAGCCCAAATGCAAAATCTATAAGAAGCGCCATTTGGGGAGGTGCAGATACGAGTCAAAATCCCAATCACAGCCAAGAGCTTGTGGGCTTTGTAAGTCAAGTGAGCACAAGATGATAGAGTGCAGGAAGATAAAAGATGCAATGTGCTATAACTGTAATGAGAAGGGGCACATCAAGTTCAACTGCCCTAAGTATGCCAAAAAGCCTGAGGAAGTCAAAAAGACCAATGAAAGGGTCTTTCGAATGGATGCACGAGAAGCCGTCCAGGATGATAATGTGATAACAGGTACCTTCCTTATAAATGATGTTTATGCAAGGGTGTTATTTGATTCGGGTGTGGATAAGTCATTTGTAGATAATAAGTTTTGTAAGTTGTTGAATTTACCTGTTAAAACCCTAAGCGTGAAATATGAAGTAGAGTTGGCTGATGGTACCTTAGAAACTGCCTCAAATGTGCTAGATGGATGTTTCATATCCATTAGGAACCACTCCTTTCCGTTATCCTTACTTCCTTTCAAATTAGCTGGTTTCGACATAGTGATAGGCATGGATTGCTTATCTCATAACCAAGCCCAGATTGTTTGTGACAAGAAACAAGTGGTGATCAAGACTCCGTATGGTGAGCCACTTACCATACAAGGAGATACTCAGTATGGGTTGCCTAAGCAAGTGTCTGTGCTTAAGGCATCAAGGTGTATGAAGAAAGGTTGTGTCATTTATATGGCACAAGTGACTATTGATGAGCCAAAGCCCAAGATTGAAGACATCCCTATCATTTCTGAATACCCTAATGTATTTCCTGAAGAACTACCTGGTTTACCCCCAGATAGACAAGTGGAGTTTAGAATTGACATTATACCTGGAGTAGCACCTGTTGCAAAAGCACCTTACCGATTAGCCCCAACTGATATGAAAGAGTTGAGAACTCAGTTGGATGATTTGTTGGCAAAAGAATTTATCAGGCCTAGCTCATCTCCTTGGGGAGCACCGATTCTGTTTGTGAAGAAGAATGATGGATCAATGCGTCTATGCATCGATTATCGTGAGCTAAACAAGGTTACAATCAAGAACAGATATCCATTGCCCAGGATCGACGATCTGTTCGATCAATTGCAAGGAGCAAGTTACTTCTCCAAGATTGACTTAAGGTCAGGCTATCATCAGCTGAAGGTTAGAGATGAAGATGTGCACATGACTGCATTTAGAACTCGCTATGGTCACTACGAGTTCTTAGTGATGTCGTTCGGGCTCACTAATGCACCAGCAGCGTTCATGGACCTCATGAATCGTGTTTGCAAACCCTACTTGGACAAGTTTGTCATTGTCTTCATTAATGACATTCTTATTTATTCAAAGAATCAGGCTGACCATGAGAAGCACCTTCGGTGTATTCTTAAATTTCTTCAGCAAGAGAAGCTTTATGCTAAGTTCTCTAAATGCGAGTTTTGGCTTCGTGAAGTCCAATTTCTGGGACACATGGTTAGTGAGCGTGGAATCTATGTAGATCCCGCTAAGATTGAAGCTATCATGAATTGGCAAGAGCCGAAGACGCACACAGAGATTCGTAGCTTCTTAGGTTTGGCAGGATATTACAGGCGTTTTATTGAGAATTTCTCAAGGATTGCAGCACCCCTAACTTCGTTGACTAGGAAGAATATTAAGTTTGATTGGGGTCCTAAGCAACAAGAATCCTTCGATATTCTTAAACAGAAGTTAAGCAATGCTCCTATGTTGACATTGCCTGAAGGAATTGAAGAATTTGTGGTTTACTGCGACGCATCGCACATTGACATGGGATGTGTGCTAATGCAGAAGGGTAAAGTTATTGCATATGCTTCTCGACAACTAAAAGTGTACGAGAAGAATTATACCACCCACGATTTGGAATTGGGTGCCGTGGTATTTGCACTAAAGCTATGGAGGCATTATTTATATGGTACCAAGTGTGTGATCTATTCTGATCACAAGAGCCTTTAGCATCTGTTTAATCAGAAAGATCTGAACATGAGGCAGCGACAATGGATGGAGACACTGAATGATTATGATTGTGAAATCCGATACCATCCAGGTAAGGCGAATGTGGTCGCCGATGCTTTGAGCAGAAAGGAAGGGTTAAGCCTATTAGAATCAATGCCAAGAGCATTGAATTAAAGAACAGTCTGAATGAAAGATTGTTAGCCGCTCAGAAGGAAGCTGTATTAGAAGCTAACTATCCAAATGAAAATTTGGGAGTAACTGCCGAGCAGTTATCTTATGGCAAGGATGGAATCCTAAGATTAAATGGACGAATATGGGTTCCAATGTATGGAGGACTACGAGATGTTATCCTCCAAGAAGCCCACAGTTCTAAGTATTCCGTTCATCCTCGAAGTGACAAGATGTACCAGGATTTGAAGGCAAATTATTGGTGGATGGGCTTGAAGAAGTGTATAGCTACTTATGTAGCCAAATGTTTGACGTGCGCGCAAGTTAAAGCTGAACACCAGAAGCCGTCAGGTCTGCTACAACAGCCCGAACTTCCCACCTGGAAGTGGGAAATGGTGACTATGGATTTTATCACCAAGTTACCAAAGACAAAGCGAGGAAATGATACTATTTGGGTTATAGTGGATAGAATGACTAAGTCAGCCCACTTCCTACCTATTAAGGAAACACATAGCTCAGATAAATTAGCTCAGCTGTACATGGACGAGATTGTATCTCTCCACGGAGTGCCAGTGTCTATCATCTCTGATAGGGATTCGAGGTATACATCGCATTTCTGGAAAAGCTTTCAGCAATCCCTGGGCACTCGATTAAATTTCAGCACTGCATATCATCCTCAGACAGATGGTCAAAGTGAACGTACTATACAGACACTCGAAGATATGCTACGAGCTTGTGTTATTGATCTGGGTGGAAGTTGGGATGATCATCTTCCATTGATCGAATTTTCATATAATAATAGCTATCATTCCAGTATTCAAGCTGCACCTTTTGAAGCTTTGTATGGAAGAAAGTGCAGAACGCCCGTTTGTTGGGCAGAAGTTGGAGATGTCCAACTCACAGGACCTGATATTGTCCTGGAGATGACAGACAAGATTGTACAGATAAGAGATCGTCTCAAAGCTGCCAGGGATAGGCAGAAAAGCTACGCAGATAAAAGGTGTAAACCTCTAAAGTTCGAGGTTGGTGACAAAGTGTTACTGAAAGAATCACCCTGGAAAGGGGTAATGCGATTTGGCAAGAAAGGCAAGTTAAGCCCAAGATATATAGGACCATTCGAGATCATCGAATGTGTCGGAACAGTGGCTTATAAGTTAAATTTTCCTGAAGAGCTCAGTGGTATTCATAATGTATTCCACATCTGCAATCTGAAGAAATGTCTAGCTGATGAATCACTAGTCATACCACATACGGATGTGCACATAGATGAGAGCCTGAAGTTTGTTGAGAAACCTTTGTCGATTGAGGATCGACAGGTTAAGAAGCTTCGAAGGAAGCAGGTACCAGTTGTAAAGGTTAAATGGGATGCCCGTAGAGGTCCCGAGTATACGTGGGAGGTAGAGTCCACAATGAAAGAGAAGTACCCTCATTTATTTCAGTAAATCTCGAGGTCGAGATTTCTTTTAAGGGGGTGAGGATGTAACACCTCGTAAAATCATGTCCAATATAGTATCGACACGTGTCATGGACTTTAAACGTGTTACAAATTAAATATGAGGGACTAAAGTTAACAAACGAAGAAAGTATATGTATATAAGGATTTAAAGAGTCAACATTTGATAATTATGCCTTTCAACAACACTACACGATGTTTATACCCTTACACGATGTTTATACACTACACGAGCGAACCCGGAGCCTTGTAACGATTAATTATACTCCCAAGAATAAGTGGTAAAAATTTCACAAGGTTTCTATATCGTATGAGGAAGATACGTTAACTTTAGTAATTAAGGGGTTAAAAGCGTCAACGAGGCAAAACTTGTGTTTTCGGTTATCGTTTAACGAAACCGGACCTAACGATGTTTGGTTACATCTCATGGATCATAGAAATATAAGTTATATGGGTTAAATGTGCTTAAAATGAAAGAAATCACGTTTTAGAAGGTCCAGGGGGTGAAATGTCATTGTTTGAAACTTGTTGATCAGGTCAGCCACTTGCTGGCGTCGCGCCACCAGCATCCACCTCTGCCGTCGCGCGACGCGACGGCCTATGCTAGACAGATTCATGCACAGATGTGAGTTTCAGCAGGTTGCACCGCCTTAGAAGCCTTGTATTCGATTCTAGGGGCTTGTTTGATGGTTTTTCATGCATAGGGACACTTGTAATTGATCAAGGAACATCTATAGACTATTGTGGAGTGATCTTGTTGCATCTAAAGTCCTATATAAGAACATCTTGTTGCAACATTTTGGGCACTCACTTAAAAACATTCATAACTTAACTTCTGGAGTCTCCTGGAGCTCAAGATCAATTTCTAAGGGTCATTAGTCATGCATAGGACCTTTGTAAGCTTCCTTGACCTTTCTTAATTCAGTTTTATTAGTTTAATGGCCTAAAGTCAAACCCGTCGTAATTAAGATTTGACTTAGTGATTAATCACTAATGGTCCAGTCAATTCTCGAGTTGAAAGTACCTATGAGTTGGTAATTATGTGGGTAATAAACCCTTAAAAGGGCACCCTCTGATTCCCACTCTAACTAGGTCAATTGTCGGGTCAAAGTTAATTATAAAAAGTCAACAGAAAGCAAATTTTCGCATAAACACCTAATTAACAATGTAGAAGCCATGGAACCTATTTTATCACTCATATAACTTGGTAATTAATATAAGAACATGTCTAAACATGTTCAACCCGACAATTTTCAGTTTAAGCTCGGTTCAGAACCGAAAGTCGTAAAAGTAGACTTTTGCTTTCACTTTCAGTTCTGACCCAATGTAGCATATTTTAGAAATGCCTTAGAGCTCTATTAGGACCAGGTTATAGATTAGTGTAACCCTCTGAGGTTATACAACTTGGTTCATTAGTTATTCGATTCATGTACATGTTTCCGTTATATGCCTAAATGTTGACCATAATGCCCTTTTGACCTTAAAACGAAATTTTTGAAAATGTGAGAGGACAAAAACCTTTGTTACTGATTTATAAGAAGCTTTTTATTAATTAAACGGCGTAATTAGCATAAAGCCTATCTTAACCCAATTTTTGACGCCAAACTTTTTACCCATTGATGTAATATAATATTTTGGGATTTTTGAAGATTTTTAATTATTTTTAAGCTGAGCATAACATAGGGTTCTTGCTTTAAATCGGTAATTGACAGTTATACCCTTTTCTTGAATAAAATGAGTTTTACATAATATTTTGACACCAAACTTTTTGCTACTGATTTTATATAATAAATAAAACATTTTGAACTTTATAAACTGATCAAAAACTCAGATTTCCTATTTAAACCAATGTTTTAAAAACCGGTAAATACCGGCCGGTTATACCGGTATTACCGTTTTCAGATGTAAATCCGGTACGAAACACCTCGGTAAATAAGTGAAACGACATAAGGTTTGTACCGGCGGTAAAATCCGGTATACCGGTTTGAAACGTAATACCGGTACCGGCCCAGGGTTATTTTAGTTTGGGTTGTTACTTATTTTTATTATATATGTTACTTATCTTACGTAATTTTTAAATATTATGATTATTCGTAACTAGAAGTTCTTATTTAATATTGTATGAAACAAAAATAGTTATCCTCTAGTTGATGACGATGGCGATAATAGTGAATTTCATCTTTTATGCGATTGTGAACTTAATGTATTCAACACTCAAATGACTTAAACATACCGTACACTTTCATTTAAAAGAGGTTGTTGGAAAATTGAATGATGTTCGATTATCTAGCCTTTTTTTGAAAAAAAAAAAACTTTTGGATCATCTTTTGGATAATTTTTTATTATGGATTTACTTTTGGATCATCTTTTATCTTTTAATACGTAATCATGTTTTTTTAGATTAACTTTTGAGTTAATGTTGTAATTTATGAAATTATAGAGTTAGGTAGTCAATCCGGTTGAACCGCTCGGTACAACCTGGTTCAACCGGTTGAACCATTTTTTAGCCTATTCCGGTTTGATTTAAAAACCGGTTTTTAAAACATTGATTTAAACCCGAAAATCGCTTAAAACCGACTTTTACGCGTTTTAAGCACATAGTATGGCATAAAACTATTTTTGGCATATAAAACTTAATACCTACTGATGTTTTACGTAAATTTTTATAATTAAACAGTAAGCAAAAGTTTTGAACTCAGAATTCTAATTTTGACTTTTAAAGCTTATGTGAAATTACCAAAATGCCCCTACGGTGCATAGTTTGGTTATAAAAGGTAAATTTCACATATATGCAATACCCTACTGTTATGACTTATAAAAATAAATATTTTTACTGATTATATCAGACCTGAAACTCAGATTAGTATTTAAACTCTTTTATAACCTTTAAAATGACCAAAATACCCCTACGGGGCATAATTTGAGTTTAAATCCATTTTGGGCATAATGGAATGTATCTTACTGATATCACAACATATTTAAGGCATATTAACTTAGAAAACCTGTTCATGACTCATTTGGTTACCCGTTACGCATTATTCACGTTCGGTGCGGTTTATGTAACTAGTTTGCATAAATTAGCCGAAACGGGTCAAACCTTATCGTTTTTATCTCAAAATCCAGAATGTGTTTAGTTTACCCATATTATACAAGTATACAAACTTGTCGGGTCTAAACCACACTCTAATCCGGTCATCGCTTAATCGTGCGTTTTGAACCATATATCTTCCTTTAAAACTAATTGGTCTAAGTTTAGACTTAATTAAGACCCATTAGGAATCTAATAGGTTATTAAAACCTTCGTTCCAGATCAGGAGACCAGTAAAAGATACTTGCACTCGCTGATTGTGATATATACTTGCTCAGGTAAATACTTTTAACTTATTTTCCCTTATACGGGCTTGGGATACGGTATATATAATACCGCTTGGTCAGGCATTGAATTTTTAATCATATGAAGGTTAATTTATTGAGATGACTCATTTAAACTGTTTTGTTTGCTTAAAGCCTTTGGGGGGTTAATGACCATGTCCCGGATATCCTTGGCATCAATCATTGAAATGGCCACGACCTAAGCACGAGGTGTAGGCATACACCTGAAGGTGCATATATATATATAAAGGTATAACCGCTTATTCGAGAATAACTCGACGCGGGACTATATCATGTGGTGTGTCTATTAATCTTTAACCCGGTATTCAGCCCGGGCTACTGAACGTATAAGGAACATGTAATTCTTTTACAAGTTTATATATAAATAATTATCCCAAGTTATAAAAGATTATTTTGTGCTATGTGCATTCAAATCAATTTTCCTAAACATTTTCAAAATGAGTCGGTTAATTGTATTTACCAGTGTAAGCTGACGTATTTTCCAAAAAAGGTTAAGTGCAGGTACTAAACGAAATAGGCTGGCTACTCCTAGCATCAATAAAGATTCTTGCAAGCTTAGATGTTATTAAATCTATTGAACAATGATCTTTTGAACTTTGATCCGCCTGTGGATCCTTACAACCATTTTGTAATACACTTGATATTACTTTTTATTCGGTTTGTAATGATTTTATCTTTCGACTTCCGTTGTGTATTAAACTGTGATAATATAATTTGTCTATGATATCAACTACGTCACAATACTCCCCACCGGGCCCACCGGTAATACGTGGAAATATCGGGGTGTGACAGAACCCTTAAGGTTTTAACCCTTTCCTTTTGAATCAAGGCGTCTGCTATCACGTTTGCCTTTCCAGGTTTGTACTTAATCTCACAATCATAATCGTTCAACAACTCAACCCATCGTCGTTGACGCATATTTAATTCCTTCTGATTAAATATGTGATGTAGGCTCTTGTGATCCGTGAAGATAGTACACCGTGTACCATAAAGATATTGCCGCCAAATCTTCAAAGCAAACACCACCACGCCTTATTTGCAGGTCGTGGTTTGTATAATTCTTCTCATGAACCTTTAACTACCGTGATGCATATGCGATGACCTTTTGTCGTTGCATGAGCACGCAACCCAAACCCTGACGCGAAGCGTCACAGTACACCACAAAGTCATCAGTACCTTCAGGCAACGATGAGATCGGTGCATTGCACAGCTTATCTTTGAGGAGTTGGAAGGCTTCCTCTTGTTTGTCTCCCCAGTCAAACTTCTTGTCCTTCTGTGTAAGGGAAGTTAGCGGTTGAGCAATTTTGGAAAATTCTCAATAAATCTCCGGTAGTAGCCTGCTAACCCCAGAAACTTGTCGTACTTTGGTTGGAGTTTTGGGTGCTTCCCAATTCTTGATCGCTTCATTTTTTAACGGGTCTACATGAATACCATTTTTGTTCACAACATGATCAAGGAACTATACCTCGCGAATCCAGAATTCGCATTTTGAGAATTTCGCGTAAAGCTTTTCCTTCTTCAGCACTTCGAGAATGGTCCTCAGATGTTGCTCATGCTCTTCTTTCATTCGTGAATAGATCAGATTATCGTCGACAAATACTATCACAAATTTATTGAGATATGGTTTGCATACTTGATTCATCAAATCCATAAAAACTGTCGGTGTGTTCGTCAATCCAAATAGCATAACGAGAAACTCATAATGCCCATAACGAGTCCTAAACGCTGTCTTGGGTATGCTTTCCTCTTGTATCCTCAAATGATGATAGCCAGACTAAAGGTCGATCTTGGAGTAATATCTTGATCCTTGTAACTGGTCGAATAAATCGTCAATCCTCGGTAATGGATACCGATTCTTGACTGTGAGTTTATTTAACTCTCTATAGTCGATGCACATCCAAAACGTTCCATTTTTTTTCTTCACGAACAACACTGGAGCTCCCCAAGGCGAGAAGCTCAGCCTTATGAATCCCTTATCCAACAACTCCTGGAGTTGCGTGGATAATTCTTGCATCTCGGATGGCGCAAGTCGATACGGTGCCTTGGCCATGGGAGCGGTGCCCGGAACCAAGTCAATATGGAATTCGACTTATCTATGTCGAGGTAATCCCGGTAAGTCTTCAGGGAAGACTTCAGGGAAATCCTTCACCATTGGAATGTTTTCAAGCTTCGGTTCCTCGGCTTTCTCTTCTACCACATGCGCCAAAAAGGCAACACATCCTTTTCACAGGCATTTCTGGGCCTTCATGCAGTTGATGATTCGAAGGGGTGTGCCGCACTTCTCCCAATGTACTATAAGTGTTTCATTATTCGCAAGAGGGATGCGAATGATTTTCTCATGACAAACAACTTCGTCTCTATTCTTGGATAGCCAATCCATGCCGACTACAACATCAAAGCTACCCAACTGGACGGGTAAGAGATCGATGCTAAATCTCCATTCTCCAAGTTCCAATGTACACCCTTTAACAACCTCACCCAATTCGACAAGTTTACCATTAGCTAATTCTATGGAATAAGGAATATCTAACCTACTAGATTCAACTCCAAGCAAAAGTACCAACAAATAAGACTAACAGGCTGGGGGGAGATGGTAGGGGTGTAGGGAAGACCAAATTACGGAGATGAGCTACCTCCTCCTCGAGCTCGTGGACTCGACGAATCAGGAAGCTCACCTGCTTCTCAAGGGTCAGAACTCGAGCAACATAACCATCAACGGGTGCATGAACAGGTGGTGGTGGTGATGCTAGTGGTAGTGGAGATGCTGGTGGTGGTAAAGATGGTGGTGGTGGTGTGGCTGGTGGTGGGTAGGCTGGTGGAGGTAGTAGCCTAGCATAGGACTCTTTCTCCAGCTCATAGATCCTTCAGCATAGGATCTCAACCTGAAGCTAGAATGATAAGAGAAGATCATCTCTGGTATACCCAGAGTGGTGTGAAGGATGATACGGATCAGAAGATGGCATGACATGTGGAGGGGATGGTGGAAAAGGTTGGGATGGCTGAAAACATGGGCTCATCTCGGGTGGTGGTACATGTGGATGTCCTGAGGGCTTTCCCTCATGAGTAGGGGGTGTATGTGGGAAGGCTGACGCAAAATAGATGCGCCGTATCTAGCTAGAAGGACCAACTAAAGTGGGTGGCTGTGATGAGCTGTCACTAGTAGCATGGGTAGGGGTACGAGGGGGTGTATCAGTAGGTGTGGAAGCAAGAACAGGTGTAGTAGGGGCAACTGACATGGCATCATCGTCATTTGCAAGGTAAGCCTCTAGGCCTACAGCCCAGAGTGCGGAGGATATCACTGACTCCCAAGAGTCAGCGTCAGAATTGGGATCAGAATTAGAGGAAATGTCAATAACGGAGACTACAGGTGATGCTACCTCTAAGATAGCGATGTCGAAAGCCTCACCATCGCCAAGATCCTCATCAGGATGGTCGACCTCGAACACTAGGACCTCGGCATCATCGTCTAAATCAACAATGAATGGCCAATCCTTAGCGGGGATGGCAGCAAGTGGAATAGCAGTGTTAGGCCCTAAAGTGTGAGACTGATGCATCAAATTAACACAACGGGCTATGGTTATGAACTAGGCCTTACCGGGTTAGTTAATATTAGGTTTTGGACCTTTATAGGTAACTTGGGCCAAGCTTTAGGCCATGTGGGCCAAGCAGGCCCAAGGAGAGCCCATGTAGGGAAGTGGGCTTTAGTAGGTATATAAACAAGTTTTCAACTTGTTTTAGGGTTTGAACCTCCTTGTTACAGAATCTAGAGTCATTGAGAGGGGGGCGATTTGGTTGTGAACACTTGTACTAGACGGTTTTGCTTATTCAAGTAATAGAATCGTGTGCAAGTGTTAAAAGGTGATTTTGGTGTTCTTCGTATTTCATATTTTCAGTTTTTCTTGAATCTCACCAAGTTTTGATTCCACACAAACTTGTTGATTGTTTAATATCATTGAAAGATCCGGTTTTCAGGACTTACAATTGGTATCAGAGCTAAAGAACCTATTTCTAGGCTTGGTGTGATATCAAAGATTCAAGATTTTGAATTTTTTTTTTGTTAAAAAAATCGACAAGATCATTCATCGTGTTCTTCGCGTTCTTCGTAATATTCATCAGTTTTTATTAAAAATCATCATATACTGCCTTTTGATAACATTTCAAAAAGGATTTGGTTTCCTGAAATTTCGAAATTATTGTTAAATCTTAAAGAATTTCCAAGTTTAGAGATATATCTTCTGAGTTGCAACCAACAACAAAATTTGAGATATATCCCAGTCGAAACCGTTCTTTCCTGAGCTAATTCCAAATCTGCTAAAACTCTGGTTTCAAGTCTCGAGTCGAAATCACCAAAAAATTCCAGTCGTAACCTCAACTACGGGTGTGCAAAAAACCGAATTAACCGAACCATAACCGAATTAACCGACAAAACCGAATCGAAAAAACCAAACCAAATAAAAAACCGGTGGGTCGGTTAATGGATTTTTTGAAAACCGAATGTAGCGGGTCAGTTATGGTTATCGTTTTTTCCATACCCACCATAACCGAACCGACATGTAATAAATCTTTGTAGGATTTAGGACTTTTCACCATATTTTTAATATTTGATGTTTTTGACTGAATATTTTTAGTACTTATTGGTTTTTCATATCATTTTGTGGTTTTGGTTGAATGTTTATTTGAATTTATGGAATGTATCATATCACTTTATTTGAATATTCAATAATAATTGGTATTAATATTATAGATTATATGTATTTTTTAATATTGTTATCTTCCTCGATCAAACAACACTCAACCACCATAGTTTCGACTCTTCATCACCTTCACAGGTCTCGAGTCCCATCTCTCAAGTGGTTTCGACTCATCTGATTCTGAGTCACGGTTTCAATTCTCATCTCTCTTTGTTTCGAGTCATCAACTTCATCACATTTCGACTCCATCTCTACAACAGGTCTCGACTCGCAAACATCATTCCGACTCGCAACCTCCATCACCGGTCTGGAGTAACTGATTTCAAGTTCATTGTTCTGACTCGCAACCTCCTTCATCATCACCTCACATCATCGGTTTTGAGTTACCACTCCTCTCCGTCGTAATCTCCACTTTCATCTTCATCAATATCATTTGATTCCGACTCCATCATCATCTACTGATTTCGTGTCACACAAGGTTTCGAGTTTAACGGACAGCCATCACCAATCAACTGGTTTCGAGTAAATCGTTTTTGAGGTTTCGAGTCAAGGTCTCGAGTTAGTGATTGTTCTGGTTTCAAATAAAGGTTTCGAGTCCCATAGTGATTACGATTCGCACTGTTCCACTTCCAACGCATCACCGTTCATCTTCATCGTCTGTCTTCCGATCATCATCATCACCGTCATACACCGACAACCATACACCATACACCGACCATTGACAACCTGCTTCATCTTCTCCGAGCAACACCTGCAACAACTTCATTATCACTCACAAGGTCGGCCCTGAGAATTCGTGTATCCTGTTCGAGCTCGGAAAAATGTGCCCTTAGGCCTTAATGAAATTGGGTATTTGGCTCACTAAAGGTCTAAACCTAATGCCAAAGGGGTTAATAACTAATCTAAACCATAAGAATAGTTTTCTAAGAGGGCCTATGTTGGTGTTTGTATGGATGTACCCGATTAAAAAAATATTTTACATATACATATCGGGTTTTTTTTTGTAAAAAACGTGCCACTCGAAATATCGGGCCCTGGCTGGTGGTCCTCCCCACCCACCCCAGAGCCGGCATTGATCACTCGCCACCATTCATCTTTTCTGTCGTTAATCACCACCATTAACCACCTCCGGTCCTCCGTTCATCGTCATTATTGACCACCGTGAATCTTCATCTCCGGTCGTCTTCTTCACACCATCTCGGTCGTCTATCAACATTCCAGAACCCGTTCGTCTTCCTCACACCATCTTCGTTTCAACCTTGGTCACCGGTAACGAAACTCCACTCATTGTTCGTCTTGGCGTCACTCCGACTACCGTATTCTGGCGACCGTTGTGTGTTGTTTGATCGAAGAAGATAACAGATATTTATAGATTGTCGTTTAGTTTTGTTTTTATTATAATAATTAATATATTGATAATCATTACATAATTAATATTAATTATCAGGTCAACATTTCACTATTATTTAATAATTATAATAAATAATAATAATAATAATAATAATTAGGTTTTACTTTTATAATAATAATAAATAAAAATAAAAAATTAATTATTTAAAAAAAACAGGGGTTTGTTTGGTTGTGAAATGTTTGACAGGTTTTGAGGTGCGGTTCAAAAAGCGGGTTCATTCCATCGTGTGCAAAGTATTTGAGTGAGAGAGTACATGGGTTCTTGTTTTGGCTTGTGTTTTGAGGAGAAGAACAAAAGTGTCAACCACCCACTGACATTATGGCATTCATGTTTAACAAACCCATGGCTCAGTCTCAAGGAATTATTGCTGAAGATATAAATTATGTTTTCTGTACTCCTGAATGTAGGGGTAGAGTAGCATATTATCATTTGCACAACGTTGAGCTGATCCAAGATTATAACGATATAAAAAGACATAATTCTTCTTTAACAAAAAAACAAAAGGCTTTTTAAAGAGAAAATTGAAGCTCAATGAAAATACATTGTTCAGCTTAAAGAAGATCTGAGTGTAAAGACTTGCCATTACTTGGAGGTTAAAGAAAAAGTAAGTGTTTTGACCAAGGAACTGGAAGAGATTAAACAAAAATATCAAATTAATGAAATCAATATGAAAAATTACGAATCTTCCAGTAAATTGGTCAAAGATCTATGTGACCTCCAACTAGAGTATAAGAAAAAGAAAGGGTGTGGTTTGGGTTATAATCAAGTTCCTCCACCATACAATCATAACTACACCTACTTGCCTTTCATTGTGGAGGAATTGATAAACGAGGATACTATGACTTACGGTCTAAATAATTATAAGTCATCGATCAACAGTGAACCTGTCGAGAGTCGAGCAACTCAGCTGATCACGTTTGTTTCTAAATGTGTAAATGATACTAATGCTTAGTCTTCCCTTGCAGATGAAGTAACAGTTGAAGATGTCGTTGGGGATGAACAAGCATAAAAATCTGATTTTTCTAATAATTCAATAAATGAAACTAATACTGATTATGTTTTCGGAAACTTTGTTTCATTTTTGGGTTCTCTGTCTTCTTTAAGGCCTGATGGTTTGGACGAAAACGTTGATGCTTGTGTAACTGAGATAGAATCGGCAAATGGAACAAATGAGCCAGCTGAAACATCTGAATCCAAATGTGAATCACCTGAAGCAGCTGATTCTGAGAAATTGGAATCAGTTGATTCTACTAGATTCAGCTCAAAGGTGTCATGTGCAGAACCGTCTTGTGCTGAAAATACGTCTAATGTTTCAGCTGAAGGTTCTACTAAAGTTGCTGGTATTTTATCCGACAAACCATAACTCTCTGATTCTGTCAAAACTGATGACATGAAAGATGAAGAGAAGACTAATTTGAACAAGGCTCCAAGTACGCCAGCTGAACAATCTGAACCTTCTGTTAGTGATGAAAAGGTTTAGATCAAACAAAAAGAGCCAAAGCGAACAGGTAAAGGACACGGAAGGAAGACTAAACATCAAAGACAAGCAGGCTCTCCACAGTCCTCAACGGGCAGCAATAGTCCTCAAAAGGCCCGTGATGTGAAAAAATGCTTTTGTTAAGCCAATCAGTAATGGCAAATGTGAGAAATATGCATGTGACTGTGCTAACAAAGCTTTCGGAAAGACTGGTGAGATTTCTGAACAAGACTTGCAGTCTAAACAAAACAAGAAGAATCAAAAGAAATCTCCACCATAGAAGGCCCCTGCAAACGACAAGTATAGACATCCAAATTCATCTTCGTCGGCAAGAAATGTGCAACACAAACAAGCACAGAAAGGACCGGTTCGTCCTTCAGGGCCTGCAAGAGCAAATCCAGTTGATCAGAATGCTTTCTACGTGAAGAGACAAACATGCTTCAATTGCGGCATTGCTGGTCACATTGCTCGAAACTGCACACATAGTCCCTACGTACCCTATTATATGCAAAATCAGAGGATTACACCAAAGGATAACTGTAACGCCCCAAAAACCGAGATTGAATATAATGGAATATTTTCTTTTTTGTGGCATTAAATAAAAATAACTAAGTTATTTGACTTAGTTAAAATTTCAAGTCTTATAGTAGAGAGTAAGGTTTGTGGTAAATGGGATAATATGGAAACTAGAGGGACTAAAGGTGGGAATTTGGATGGAAGTTTGTAACTAAATAGAATGTGCAGGAATTTTGTGTGTGTTTTGGTGTGTGTCGACACACAGAAGGAAAAAGGGAGGCTCTTCCCCAAAACCTCATAAATTAAAGAAATTGATGGAGAAAATGGAAGCTAAACTCTTGCACGAAAGAAGAGTTATCATCATCTCAACCTAACAAACGAGTGGTAAGTTGTAGTTTGAGATTTGATGATCATTGATGAAATGGGTTGTGTTTAATCCGTGAATTTGGGTGAAATTAGAATGATAATGAATGAGAATCATCTCATGAAACATAAATCATGCTAAATTTTTTGATTATTTTGATGTTTTAATGAAAACCCACTTGTGGAAATAATGCTATGAAGATGATGAAGCTGCATATGTTAAATCGAGTATAGTTTTGATATATATGAAGTTGGATGTGCTAGATTATTGTTAAATGAACTTGATTTAGAATGAAAGTTATATGAAATGAGTGGAATTTGATGATCTTTATATGAGCTAGTAAGATTATGCATAAAATACTTGCACTATGTGCATAGGAAGTAGTATGTATGCACACCAAGTGTATGATGAAATGTCTATGTGAAGTTAGGATGTGAAATTGTAGGAAATGGCTTGCCATATATGAAAAAAAAAATATGATAATGATGAAATTAGAAATGAATGTGTGCTAAGGGTAAAGCATATGAGCTTATTAGTAAGGAATCATGTTGGGATTATGTTGTATTAGCGAATCATGAATGATGTTGTTAGTTGTGGAATGTGGAAATGATGTATTTGATAATAAAATTATCATGTGACAAATGTTCTTGATGAAATCCATGTAAGAATGTAGTCAATGTGAGATTTAGTAGAAGTATGATTTAAGAGCTTGCACTACATGCTTGATTGATCTAACGCTTTAATCGTTTGTTGGGTTCGAATGATGAAACAGAATCTGTCCACAAAGTTACAGCCAAATTTAATCGGCTGTAACTGGGAAAAATCTTGTTAAAAACTGATGTTTATTGAGTTTGTGATGAACTTCTAGGAAAAACCTTTCGAACCCAACTGGAATTGCATTTTTTTGACGAAAATTGAGCGTTTTATGAATTTTTCCGTATCGAATGTTCAGGATGTGTTTTCTGGCAGAATTTGCAGCCAATTACGAATTTCATACTCAATTTAGGAATATAGTTATGATCTAAACTTTTCACTGTAGGTATCTTCAGGAGGTCGTGAAAATCTCCAACTAGAATTATGTCAATCGGATAATCGAGGATTTTTAAATGAATTTTTCCGTGGGGCTGCAGTCAGAAAGTGACGAATCTGATTGCTGGTTATTAAATGATTTTTTATAAATTTTTGGTAGTGAGTTAGAATCTAAAAATTTAAAACAAGGGTAAACCCTCTGAGGGGCACGTCACATAAAAAGATCGTAATTTTTTCAAGCTCGTAAGTACAGTAAACGGACGTCCCAAAGCAGCCTATTTTCAGTGAATTGAACTATGCATGTTAGTAAATGATTGACTAATGAAAGTAATGCAACTAATAATTTGAAATGATTATCGATATGGATGAACATGCAAACTAACAAATTATGAAAATGATGGCATGAGAATAGGAATTTACATTGGCAAGGACTCACACACGGATAACTAACGAGTCAAAGGGAGGCAAGAAGACGAGCTCGAACATGGACGCATAAGGTAAGTGAATTTCCGAAATCTCACTTCTTAGTACATATATGAAGTGTGTTGCATGAATGTTAGGAGTTAGGTAGGAATGGTTATGAGATGTAAGTAAATGAGACAAGAAATGTTGTAGTAAGTTGTTATAGATCAAACATAATGGAAAATGCTTGGTAAGATCAAATGGGTCAAAACGTTGAAAGTAATATAGCGAGATGTGGTAGTTGGTTTGATCTTGGAGTTAAGTATTAGAAGGATATGGGAGCTTGAATGTTTTTATTACACGTCTTGGAACTTCCGGGATATGCGACGAGTGGGCGAAACGAACAAAAAACGGAAATTCAACGTTTGTGCATCAGAGGAGGCGTCGGCGATGCCCTACCCTGCTGCAGCCTATGCACTATGTTGCTGCCTACGCGGGTTCGATGCCGGAAACTCGTTTTTTGCACTTTTCTCACTTTTTAATGTTTCCAATGCCCCGATAAGCTACCCAAAGGTACCTTAAGCCTACTATAAGGTCTTTGTGGGGTTTGGATAAGAACAGAAACCCATAGGAACATGTACGGAGACATGGCCGGTACACTAACATAAATAATTGTGGTTTAATATTATATGGCTAAGTTTTTTAAGTAAGATATTTATCGTATGCATATGATATAGGGTAAAGTGGAAACTATAGCTAAATGTATTTAGATATGGATGTACGTGTGGACTAGTATGTATGAGAAATTACGCGTAGATGTAGTGTTTATGATTTGTTTAATGGTTATGTAAGCATGTATGACGTACGAAAGAGTTTGGGTAGGGAGGTATGCATGTTTGTAGTAGGTTTTTCGTACACGAAAGAGTTTATTTAGATGTTTTGTACATGTGTTATTACATCATACGTTTCCAATGAATGAGACTCGTACGAAGATAAATATGGTGTTAATATATAAGGATTTACGATGTTAACCGAACTGTTTTGAGAATTGAAATGAAGTGCAGGTATAGTATTGTACGCTCATCAAAGGATAGACCCTGGAATGAAAGGCTCGAATTCAGAAGGATAACTAGATGGAAACTTACATGAGGATGAAACGTGACGTGATTCTTTAATTATACAATTAGATCATATAATGCTTCAAGTACTAATAATGTGAATGTATGTGGTGAATGCAGGTTGTACAGACTTACGGATTATGGTCATCACAAGACGTAAGCGATTGAAGATCGAGTCATAACACGGATTATACGGGAATGTGTGGTCTTGTGGATAGTAATATATGATATGTGTTATGTATTAAATGAAATGAAAAATGTAACTATCGTTAAAGATTCACCATAGAAAGGAATTTCAATTATGTTGGAACGTTTTTAATAAAAGAAATTTTATGGTATGTATTTCCGCTGCGCCTTTTTAGTTTAAGTGTACTTAGGGTGTAATAATAACAATCATTCCAAGCCGGTGAAGGAATCGTCACCTAAGGCAATGAAGAATGTGAATCCCAAGGTTAAAACTTCTGATGGGGATTAGAATGTTGCTAAAAACAAACGCAAGGCTGTTCAGGAACAAAAACGCGTTTCTAAAACTAACAAACCTGAAATAGTTAAAGTTGCTCAACCGAAGGCAATAAACAGGTTTATTAAACCGAAACAGATTTGGAAATCCAAATCCAAAGCAGCAATGTCTCCAATCCTTGAAACAAAAGGGAATTGTGTTTAAAACAAGTGTCTTACTTTGATGCTTTAGGTAAACCCAGGACCACGATGGCCTGGGTACCCATGTCTTACTAATCTCCTTACTTTTTAGGAACAACCAAGGAGGAGTTATTGACAATCTCTGGAATGTTGATAGCGGTTGTTCTAGAGATAAAATGGGTAACATTTCACTGTTGCAAAAAGTTCAAAATTGTTTTACAGATGATATGTTTCCTTTGGAGGAGATAAGAGAAGTAAGAAATAATCAGCAAAAAGATACAGTTTAAATTCAGTACTTTGATTTGAAACTGATTAGTCTTCAATTTGATGACAGAACGGTTAAGCAAAAATAACTTTTTCTCTTTCTTAGTTCATTACTTTGTATATTAAGTGTTTGCATGACATGGGAAGTGAAATAAATGTTTGTGTTAAAAGGTTTGACTAACACATGTAAGGTGCCATAGCTGAAAAGACTAGGATCTACTGCAATATGTCGATAGGCTTGACGCTTAAAATGATAAAAGATACTAAGTGATATAAACATAACGAACTATGTACCATGTGGGTAACATACCAACGGCGTATGATTTTATGGTCTTAAATCTTTCATTGATAGATAGCCAACGTCTGAGGTTTCGGGTCTTTATATTGTTGAATCATCCAGGGATATCTTGGTTGTCCTTCTGTTGCATCCAGATTATATGCAGACCTAGACACAGTCAGGATATCTTAAAAGATCCCAATAGGACAAAAACCCTTAGGAATCAAATCTCAAAATGAGAAATTCCCAATGCTCAAAGAGCCAAATTCGTACCAAAATGGTATTTGCCTCGCCCTCGTTGGACACAATCATTGGTCGCTCTGCTGTACAAAAGTACTGACCTGTCACCAATGGTCTAACGTTGTAAATAAAAAAGGATGACATCAGTATACTCACCTGTTACGATGAATCGTTGTGCTTACCTTGATCGTGAGGGTATGCCTTGGAATGGGACACATGGGTATAATAGTATAATATTACCTTAAGCATATCACGAGGTTGAAAATTTGAAAGTTGAGCGTTAAAGTTTAAGTGGACAAACATAATGGCAATCGCATAGACCAATTTGATTAGGCTCGTACTGGAAAGTGTTCCTTAGTCTGTCTGAGAACGAATTTTGACCCCATTGCAATTGTAATTGTATATTATGGTAGTTGTTTATATTTTGATTTTTTATTTGTTTTTAGTTCTTAAAAATTAAAAAAAAATTAGAAAAATTAAAAAAAATACAAAAATAGGTCTTGCTTTTATATAAAACCAAAAATCCAAAAAATAGAGTGCTTATTTGTTTTTCTTAAAATTAAAAAATGTAACCGTTCTTGAAGATTTGATTGACCATAAAAGGTTGAAAGAATTTGAATTGTGAAATCCGAGTACAAGTACTAGGATGTACCGAGTGTTCATATGGTACTCTCCCTGTTACATAAGAAATGTTTGCAAATAAATATCTGAGCATGTGCAGAAATAGATTTTAATCAAGAACAGGGATTGTTGAAGATTGAGATGTTGTTAGTTGCTGACAAAGCATGAAGCATCACACAACAAGATGTACCTGAGTCAGAAGAACCAGATACGAAACGTCGTCTGACAGTGAATGTACATTTGAAGAAGTATCATGAACCTGCTTGAAAGAGAGATACTGAAGAAGAAGAAAAGAGCTGTTGGGATTCCTCCTCTCACATTCTTTTTGGCAAAGATGTTTCAAGCAAAGCTGATCATGATCCTAGTATGAAGCTAACCACAAGATCTGACGAAAGAGACCCAGTGCTGAGAGTTCAGAAGTCAAGAACTTCCACAACATCTACAGCATAGTGACAACCATAGACTTCGTTGAAGAGGTTGCTGAATTCATGCTATGAAGACAATTTGATGGCATCAGTCTAGGGGAGATTGTTAGGCCCCAAAGAGTGAGACTGACGCATCAAATTAACACAACGGGCTATGGTTACGAACTGGGCCTTACCGGGTTAGTTAATATTAGGTTTTGGATCTTTATAGGTCACTTGGGCCAAGCTTTAGGCCATGTGGGCCAAGCAGGCCCAAGGGGATCCCATGTAGGGAAGTGGGCTTTAGTAGGCATATAAACAAGTTTTCAACTTGTTTTAGGGTTTGAACCTCCTTGTTACAGAATTTCTAGAGTCATAGAGAGGGAGGCGATTTGGTTGTGAACACTTGTATTAGACGGTTTTGCTTATTCAAGTAATAGAATCGTGTGCAAGTGTTAAAAGGTGATTTTGGTGTTCTTCGTATTTCATATTTTCAGTTTTTCTTGAATCTCACCAAGTTTGGATTCCGCACAAACTTGGTGATTGTTTGATATCATTGAAAGATCCTGTTTTCGGGACTTACAAGCAGGGATAGGAATAGGCTCTACAACGTGCTCGCCATCGGGATGCCCAATGATGAGCTGGTCGTGAATAGGCAAGGGTAGAAGGCTGGAGTCACCTAGATCATCATCGTCAGACCCGGAATCAGGATTCCTCATTAGGATCGGAGTCGGTATCGGAGATGGAGACTCTCTCAACTTGCCCTACACTGTCATTGTCAGAGACGAGCTCCATGGGATCACATTCGTCATATATTCCATTACACACGGAGGAAGGCATGATAATCTTGTAACATAAATGTTACACTATATATATATATATATATATATATACGTATTAATAAATTCTATTTAATATATACATACACATAGTTACACACAATATGTAAGTAGTCCCTAGTTGAATATACGTGCTACTTGGTATACCCTAAGTCACAAAGTGTCCGCTTTGTTTTTGAAAAACAAGTTTATGTAGTGGATGTCGCGGAATGTTTTATGCAATGAAAACTCTTTGTAAAAATCGCTTTCGTGAGAGGATCCTAAGGATTGTAGACTAGACTCGGGAAAGAATCCTGGTTCACTACAATCGAAGCTCTGATACTAATCTGTCACACCCCTTTAAAGGCCGGAAGCACGAGGTGTGATCTGAAAGGTTCTCATTGCATACGAGAAGTAAACATACTACATGAATATAAAACAACTCCAAATTTGCCATTCATAGTTTAACCATTCAAAACAAAAGTTAAGTTTAAAGTTTACATCATAACAAAAGATAATTGTTTGAAAAGTTTACAACTTCATTCCAAATCAAATCAAAGATCAAGGTTTTGTTTGCTATACCTTCGTAAGGAGGCGGGATATAACAAACAAATCCATCAAAAGTGGTAACGGAGCATAGGCCGCGCGCATCCACTTAGTTTCCTGAAATATATGTAAGTTTTGAAAATTGTCAACAAAAGTTGGTGTGAATTCATGCAGTTTTGTGTAAAACATATGAGTAATAGTTGTAAGAATCATGGTATGTAATTGTAAAATGCACTTGAAAACTGTATTCCGTGAATGTAAGGAAATCGAGATCGCTAATGGTTTGCAAGGCCATTAACATATGTAATGACATAGGAAGCATCCAAACCATAGGCATTTTTCGTCGATTTACGACTCGAGACACAAAAGCACTCTAGGTAATACGTGGCCGAGAGTGTGGCTGCCTGAAACCCATTAGATCTAACATTTTGTTCCGCAGTCTAGGTATATAGTTGATTAATGGTGCTTAAGTCTCACCCTATTCGTCACATGATCTATACGTCATTCCTTAGTTTTGTTTCTATATACTAGAGTACATGTATTTTCCCCAAGTTTAGAAAACAAGAAAATGTTTAAAAGTGGGGACATGAACTCACTGATTTGCGTCTCTTGCGTCGAAACTTCACCGGGCTTGTCTTGTAGGCGTCGTAACTTATAAATGTTTCTACGTACGTTAATCACTAGACTTGTAACTTACTAAGTACAAGTCACCATCTTAAGTTAGGTATTTGTTTTGTATAAGTTTGTCATTCGTGAGGGTCGTGCCCTTGTATATGTAGTATTCGAAAAACGATAAGTGTTAAAAACAATGTATCTTTTTAACTTATCCAAAGTATGATACTTATATTATTTGCCAAAAATAAATATAAGTAATTTGTTAAATAATATTTTCAATATTATTTTTGTGTAAGTATACTTAGGGAAGTATACTTGTATTTTTATGTAAATACTTGTGTATTTTACATTATTTGTCAAAAATCAATTCTTTGATTTTTAATACTTTTCGGATTTATATTTCTTTAAAATAAAATATTTTTAAGGTTTGTTTCAAATATACATATTTTGTTATGCATGTTATATATATGTATATATATATATATATTGTATAATTTTCATTACTCGGTAGTAATTATATATATTTGTCCAAATATATATTTATGTCCTAAAACGTCCAAATATTTGTCCAAGTCTATATGTTTTGAGGAATACATATTTATGTTAATATATATATTCTTGTATTTGTCCATATACTCCTTTATAAGGAATTTTGTATACTTACATACTTAAGTATCCTTATGTATTTGTATGTGTATTTTGGTGGTGATACTCCTTTGGAGTATTTAGTGTATTTTTCAAGTTCCTAATACACTAATAGATAAAACACACATAATATACACATAGTATATAATTTTGTGACCACAAAATATATATATTTTCCCTAAAAATATGCATACTTAATATTGATTTTAACCTTGAAGAAAACCTTATTTCTAGACTTGTAACTATGAATAAAAATTAGAAAACCTTAGTAAATATTTTTAGGTGAATTTTTGAGGAATAAGTATCACCAATACTTATATTTTTCTCAGTGCCAATTTTTTATAAAAATTTTGACATAGTTTCCCCTAAAAATGAAAGTTTCCCATGTTTTCAAAACATGTGTTTATTTTCTTTTCATCACCAAAAATTAATTTCCAACAATCTCACAAGTTACATACACTAAAATCATCATGTTAAACTCTAGAATGAACTTGAATATTTTATAAAAACATGTAGTCTTTTAGATCTACACTTAACATACATGATTCTTCCAACAACAAGCTTCTTGATGACTTTTCATGAAATTTTTATGAGACTTAGTTTCATAACTTAATCATCCATAAACTTGGTTACTTCAAGATCATAAGAACATATTTTAAAAACAATTTTTCATGTTTACATAAAGACTTTTCAAGCTCATCTTCAAGTTTCACCATGGATCTTTCAAGATCCATGCTTAAACTTGTTAGATCTAAGCTTCTAACAAACTTTCACATGATGGATCTAACTAAAAACACAAGATTCAACATTCACAACTTTATAACATACATCAAACAACTTAGAACAACTTATTTTCACTTAGATTATATTAGATCTTCATGTTACCATCTTTTAAAGTTTAGGTTCTTTGATGGTGTAACTTGTACATAAGCTTAACATGAAGTAAAAGATGGTTTATGGAGTTTACCACTAGCTTTTGTGGATAGGGATGCGACAACAACAAGAAAAAGATGAAAAATGAAGAAGATGAGTGGATAAAAGCTCCTCAAGAAGGCCCTTCCACTTCCTTCACTTGTAGATTCCTTAGATCACCTTCTAGCACCTTGATATCACCTTAGATTACCTTGATTATAAGTGAAAATGGTGGATGTGTGGGTGGACAGGTGTGGCCGAGAGTGGGAGTGGAGGGAGGAAGGAGATGGTGTTTTGAAATGAGAAATGATAATGTGTCTTCACTTTAGGTTCATGTTCCTTATATCCACCACATCCTATTAACCATAAGATTTCATGTCCAAAATCTTGCACACATATGAATATTTAATAGGGAAGAGTGTGGGGCCACTCTTGGGGCCGGTTATGGCATGGGGTGGGGGTAAATTGTAAAATTTTGGAAGTTACGGGTAGAAGATGTAATTTAGGAGGTTAAATGTAAGGTTAAGTGTGTGGTGTTCTATCACCATAACATGTTTCTAGCTTTAAAATATAAAAAAAACTATGTTTCTAGTCTATTTTTGATGTTTTGGGTAGTGTCCGGTTAATTGTTCGGCTGTCGGTTCGTTAAAGTGCTAAATAGTGAATTTTACAAGGTATGAAGTACCTTTTGTGACAGTTTTCATTCCCAACACTTTACAAGTTATTCTGGACACTTAAACATTAATTCTGCATGTTATTTTGGTGTTAAAATGTTGATTTTGCTGAATTTATGCAGAATCCTGCATTTAAAGTGCGTTTCGGGCAGTTTTTAGTGCTTATTTTTGCTTCCGGAAAGTGCTAATGTTAGCCCTTGTTCCCACACTTAGGTTTTATTGTATTTTTGATATTGGTCCTACATCTAGGCCCTAAATCTACCGTTTAACTGCATGCTGAGGATGTGCTGTCACAGCTTGTCTTACCGGTGAGTTTATTAGTCGTTCCGACGCAACGCTTAATGTAATGCACAATGCGATAATTGAAGTATGAAACATGCATGAATTCATATGTAAAGAAAGTAAGCATATAATGTTGACGTTTAATCATATAGTTGCAAGAAATAAATAATTATTAAAATAGTACGAAAATTACCGGTTTTGTGCCAGTTGTCACACCAGCCCCCATTCAAGTTGAGCCCATTAATCCTGTTCCTGGCCATGTTTAAATTTACCACTCGGTGAATAAAAGATGAGTTTTCGTCACCAAGTTTGATCGAGTCTAACCGAGCCTTCTGCTGAAGGTCTGCTGCCTTTGCCCTTTCAATACTTCGCAACTTTAATCTTAAACTCGCTCACCTGCTACACTCTTTCAGATTAAGGGGAACTGCCTCCGCTTTAGATTCAAGTTCCTTCTATAGACTTAACTATCTCATTAAAGACTTCCTCGTCAGCATGTTTGCTTTTAGTTCTCCAATCCTTGATGTCTCCTTTACACTTCTTTAAAAAGCTCAGAAGCATGAGATCTCCTTTCATTGTACCATTGCCCAAAGCCACATTAGTTCGCACGATTTCATTCACCTCTTTGGAACCTACCCAAGAATTATAAAGTTTAATAGGAATAGGTCCAAAATCTATTTCCGAGCATTTTAGAAGCACCAGGCTGTGGTCCGAGTGGTGCCTTCCCAGAACTTCTAACACCACTCTAGTACATTTATCCATAAAATCTTCACAAACCAAAACTCTATCTAGTTTACTCAGTCTTGTTCTGTTGTTAGACATATAAGTAAAATTACCCCTGACCATATGGTATTCCATCAGACCTTCTCTATTAATAAAATCATTGAAGACAGTTGTTGCGCTCGCATCAAAACTTGAATTCATCCGTTCCTCTTGACTCCTGACTTCATTAAAATCACCCAGGGTGACCCATAAACCTGGAGAAACCGCCCGTAATTCGCCAATAGCATTCCAAAGAATTCTCCTGTTGGTTGGTTCATTGGGAGCATACACATTCAGGATGTTTATTCTGTCTATAAACCCTTTCCAGAAGAAAATGATCCCCTTTTATAACCTTATCAACTGCCAGAGTATCCAGATCCCACAAGGATACAATTCCACCCGAGCAACCATTAGCTTCTACCAGGCAAATTCGAAAGCACCCCTCCCCCAGAAGCCCCTCCAAAAGCCCTCCGTCAAGTCTCCCTAGTGCGTTTCTTGAAGAGCCAGGAAATTAAAGTTATTTTCTCGTTTTAGCCTGCGAACACATCCCGGTTTTTCGCTGCCAATAACCCCTCTGATGTTTAAGGTTAAAAAATGCATTGAGATCTGCCTTGCTCGAATTCCCCTCTAACCATCTTTGTCACCTGGTTCTCAAAATCATTTAAATTAATGCAAAGGAGATCTCCATATTCAACAATGTTCTGAATCTCCTTTTGAAGGACGCTTGTTTAGGGTTTTCACCAGAAGGGTTTGCACTGTCGCTTACTTTCTCTTCAGCTAAATATTAACTGGACTGTTGTCACACCCCCAAAATCCACCCTGCGGAGTATCACCGCTTGGAGGCATGACGTGACCAGGATCGAGCCACCAATCATATTGAACAACACAATTAAGTAAATAAAACCAAACACAATACGATTGGTGACCAAAAGGAAGTAGACCGACTTTAGGTTAACAAAGTTCAGATTTAAACAGCGGAAGCATAAAACGTAAGTTCGAAACATAAGTTCCATAGTTTATAAGTTTAAAGTCCAAAACATAGATTTAATAAGTTCATAAGGTTTAGATGTTTAGTACGGGACATAACAATCTGTATTCCACAATAACCTCCTCCTCGTGCAAGCTGCATCTAGCGACCTGTAAGGCATGTAACAACGAGTCAACAACAAAGTTGAGTGAGTTCACGTTTGGTTGTTTAGTTTTAAGTTGTTTCTGAAAACGTGGTTTGACTTTCGTTGGCGTATATTGTCATGGGGGTTACCCCGTAGTTGAAAGTATGTTTAACCAGTTCCTTTTCATTACCCAAACCATATCCATAATTAGTGGGGGCTTCCCCATGTGAACTACTAGACGGTATGATATCGACTACTAACGAAAGTAAGTTGTGCCCTAAGTCAATGTCTATCAGCATTGACCCTTTGCCTTAGTCCATTAGTACACGCCCGTTCGAACGACACCGTGTGAGGTTTGTTAAACCTAATAGCGCTATTAACTAATGACCCGCTCGCCATCGGCCTCGGCGATTAAGTCGATATAAAATGAGGGACTTATGATAGAGTTTTGTCTAGTAAGTTTTAAGGTTGTTGTCCTACACAAGGAGGACAAACGTATGTAGTTCTCCCAAAGAGAATACGCAGGATTAACATTGGCATCCTATCCAAAGAGGATGGCCGTACATATCCTACCTAAGTAAGATATGTAGATTCCGTTTTAATTCTTTAACCCGTTCCCAAACCACCGGGAATCCCATGCCTTAGAAAGTGTGTGAACTCACCTTTGGTTGCTCGGTTCGACTCTCAAATATAGCTAACAGTCAAGGTCGGTCAATCACGTCCTAATATGATTACCATTTAGTCATTTAGTGGTTTTCAAATAGAGCACAAAGTTCCTACACGTATCTAACACATAACATGCATTACTTTAACGGTTTATTCCCATATAAACTTCCCATCTATTCCCATTTATAAGCAAACATATGACATTGCACATAACACATATAACATGTTATATCATTCACAGATAACATACCCGACATTTAGACACGCAAATTACAACTTATGTCATTTCAGCTTTAATATTCAAAACCGGGCTATTTTCGGACATTTTAATAAAATAGTTAACTTATTCCAAAAATTCCCAATTTTTTACAGAATTTCTTAAACGATCCAAATATTATTGTGTAAAAATATATGGGTCCAGTTCATTACCAATATTTTATAAAAATTCATTTTCCGGACTGAAATCAGATTTATCTTTTTCTGACTGCAGTCCAGGGAATAATTTATTTAAAATTCATCGAGAGTCCAATTTACGAAATTCCAGTGAGAGAATTACAAATATATCGGTGGTCATCTATAGTACAAATTGCGTGATCTAACTCTACACAAAATTCAAGTTATGGCAGAAAACAGAACGCATATTTTCAGCAGCAAAAATGCAGCTCTAGCTGCTGTTACGAAATGACACTTTAAAAATAGTAAACGTAGTCCAAAAATTATGATTCCAGTGCTATTAGAACCGTATTTCATAATACTTAAATCTAGACTTCAGAAAATACATTTTTCGTTAAGTTACGGTCTGATTACAGCCAACTGAAGTTGGCTGTAATCACAAAACAGCTTTCTGTTTTCAGTCTTTTAAATTCCTAACTTGTGTTCGATTGATTCCGTTAACATGTTTAGTTATCACAACAACATCAAACATAAATATTAACAATCAAATCATCAGATAATCAACAAGAATCATAACAACATCATATTAACATCACTTCATCACTAGACTAGTTTATGTTCAAGACTTGTTTAAGGTTCTTTAGAGTTTCTTATCATTTTGATCACTACACATCTTTAACCACCTAAACATGATGTAAGAAGCAAAGATCTAAGTTCTTACCACTAGTTCAAGACTAGGGAAGTTCAAGTGTGGAAAAGTGGTGGGTAATAGCAAACGAAGAAGGTCCTTCCACTTCCGAGAACACCGAGCTTCGTTGAACGCCTTGTAGCACCTAGAAGTACACTTGGATTGGATGAACTTGCAACGAAAATGTGGTGGTAGTGGGAGGGGGTTTCGGCTGAGTTTATGGAGGAGGGAGAGAGTGAATTGAAGTTTGATGAAGATGATGGAAGATGTATGTTTCTTATAGACCATAAGCTCTTTTATCCAAGGGTTATCATGTCTAAGAAGTACATGACATATCCTACCATATCCCAATGAGAGATTGCTTAGAGATTTTAGTAAGATTTAAGAAATCTTTGGTGTGTGTGGCCCCTATGAGCCGTAAGTTAGCAATTGGGGGGGCGGGGTTAAGTGTAATTTGATGGTAAATAGGTGATTTAGTGGAGGGTGTTAAGTGTATGACTTGTGTTTAATGTGTTACATGCTTTATGTAATGTGTTTAAGTGTTCAGGAACCAAGACTAGCTTAGTAAAATAAAAACAATATGTTTGACAATATTTTTATGTTCCGGGTAAAGTCCGGTTGTTCGGTTTGATATTGTTCCGTTAAAGTGCTTAATTAATCCGTTTAGTGTCCTATATATATATTTTTGTAATCATTTTAATTCTCAACACTCAGGAAAGCATAATGGACTATTTAGTAACTTTTCTGTGTACTACTAGTATGTTAACAAGCGCATGTAAGTATAACACAGAAATCAGAAAGCAGTTAAATGATTCAGCACAGTCATCAAGTACTTTAATTAACATTAATAGATTGTACGGTTACATGTAAATTTGAGGGTTGTCACATTCTCCCCCTATTATGAGAATTCATCCCAAAATTTAGCGCGTGGTTACTGAGGAAGCTAGTTAAGTTGCGTTGTTTTCCTAGTTTTCCTGGGTGTCACGTCATCCCCCCGTTGATTTGGAATTTCGTCCCGAAATTCTGCAGTAGCTTCAGTCTCAGTAGTGGTTGCACTTTTCTTAAACAGCTGGGGATACTTGAGTTTCATTTGGTCTTCGTGTTCCCAGGTACACTCTGGGCCACGACGGGAATCCCAACGAACTCGAACGAGAGGTATCCTGGTGCGCTTGAGAATTTTAACATCTCGATCCGTAATCTCTTCTGGTTCTTCGACGAATCGCAGCTGGTCGTCGATTGTGAGTTCCTTGAAAGGAACTATGAGGGTCTCATCTGACAGACACTTCTTCAGATTTGACACGTGGAATACGTTGTGAACTCCGCTGAGTTCTTCAGGTAGATTCAACTTGTAGACGACCTTGCCAATTTTCTCAATGATTTCGAATGGTCCGACATAACGCGGATTGAGCTTGCCTCGTTTGCCAAAACGGACTACACCTTTCCAAGGTGAGACTTTGAGTAGCACTCGATCCCCAACCTGGAACTCAAGTGGTTTTCTTCCCTTATCAACATAGCTTTTCTGACGGTCACGAGCTGCCGCCATTCGCTGTCGTATCTGAGCAATTCTCTCAGTGGTATCTACTACAAGTTCTGGGCCAGTGATTTGGCTGTCACCAACTTCTGCCCAACAGAGAGGTGATCGGCATTTGCGTCCGTACAATGCCTCGAACGGAGCGTCCTGGATGCTGGTGTGGTAGCTGTTGTTATACGAAAACTCTACTAGCGGGAGGTGCTTTTCCCAGCCATTACCAAAATCGATTACACATGCCCTAAGCATGTCTTCAAGGGTTTGGATGGTGCGTTCAGATTGCCCATCCGTCTGTGGGTGATAAGCGGTGCTCATATCTAAACGTGAGCCAAAAGACTTGTATATTGCTTGCCACAGTTCAGAAGTAAAACGCGCATCGCGATCAGAAATGATGGAGGTTGGCACTCCGTGCCTTGATACTACTTCCTTTAGATAGATGTCTGCTAAAGTAGAAAACTTATCTGTTTCCATGATTGCCAGAAAATGTGCAGACTTGGTCAGTCGATCCATGATCACCCAAATGGTATCGTTTCTGCGTTGAGATCTGGGTAGACCGGTAACAAAATCCATGGAAATATGCTCCCATTTCCATTTCGGGATCTCCGGTTGTTGGAGTAGGCCTGATGGTTTCTGATATTCGGTTTTGACTCTCGCACAACTCAAACATTTGCTAACGTAGGTTGCTATGTGAGCTTTCATGCCAGGCCACCAATACGTAGTCTTTAAGTCGTGGTACATCTTATCTGAACCAGGATGTACTGAATAACGAGACTTATACGCTTCATCCATCACAAGCTCGCGTAAGTTTCTATAAAGTGGAACCCAGATGCGTCCGTTAACATAGTAGGCACTGTCTTCCTTTTGTTCTAGCCGCTACCTCGATCCTCGTAAGGATTCAGCCCTGATGTTCTCTGCTTTCAACGCTTCAACCTGAGCATCGCGAATCTGAGTGGGAAGGTTGGATTGGATGGTAAGCTGTAAAGCACGTACACGCTTAGGTATAGTATCCTTTCGGCTGAGGGCGTCGGCCACAACATTGGCTTTGCCCGGATGGTATTTGATAGCGCATTCATAATCGTTCAAGAGCTCAACCCATCGGCGTTGACGCATATTTAACTCCTTTTGCTTGAAGATATGCTCGAGACTCCTGTGATCGGTGTAAATGGTGCACCTGGTACCGTACAGGTAATGTCTCCATATCTTAAGGGCGAAAACAACTGCTCCCAGCTCCAGATCGTGAGTAGTGTAATTTCTTTCGTGAACTTTGAGTTGGCGTGATGCGTAGGCAATGACCTTGTCACGTTGCATCAACACGCAACCAAGTCCTTGGATGGAAGCATCGCAGTAAACCACAAAATCATCGGTGCCTTCAGGCAATGAGAGGATAGGCGCGCTACAAAGTCTATCCTTCAAGTGCTGAAATGCGGACTCCTGTGCATCACCCCAACGATAGGTGACACCTTTCTGAGTCAGTAAAGTGAGAGGTTGTGCAATCTTGGAGAAATCTTTGATAAACCTTCTGTAGTATCCTGCCAAACCCAAGAATTGGCGGATTTCTGTTGGTGTGCGGGGTGCAGGCCAGTTCTTGATCGATTCAACCTTGGATGGATCTACATGAATTCCATCCTTGTTTACCACATGGCCTAGAAAGTGGACTTCGCGAAGCCAGAAGTCACATTTCGAAAACTTGGCATACAACTGCTCTTTTCGAAAAAGTTCCAGAATAAGCTTCAGATGCTGCTCGTGTTCCTCCTGACTCTTCGAATAGATCAGGATATCGTCGATGAACACTATGACAAACTTATCCAGGTAAGGCTTACACACTCGGTTCATGAGATCCATGAAGACCACATGTGCATTTGTTAATCCGAAAGGCATAACTAGAAACTCGTAATGGCCGTAACGAGTTCTGAATGCTGTTTTGGATACGTCTTCCTCTCGGACTCTCAGCTGATGGTATCCCGATCTCAAATCAATCTTGGAGTAATAGCCCGACCCTTGCAACTGGTCGAACAAGTCGTCAATACGTGGAAGAGGATAACGATTCTTCACAGTCACCTTGTTGAGTTCGCGGTAGTCAATACACATTCTGAAAGTACCGTCTTTCTTCTTCACGAATAGTATTGGGGCTCCCCAGGGCGAAGAGCTAGGACGTATAAAACCCTTTTTCCAAGAGTTCTTGTAACTGCGTGGACAGTTCTTCAAGTTCCGATGGAGCTAGACGATAAGGTGCTCGAGCTACTGGTGCTGCTCCAGGAGCTAGCTCGATTTGAAACTCAACTTGGCGATGAGGCGGAAGACTAGGTAATTCCTCATGAAATACCTCAGGAAAGTCACGTACAATAGGAATGTCTTCAATTCTCTTCTCTTCCGTTGATGTGTCAGTAACGAGTGCCAGAATGGCAGTGTGGCCCTTTCGCAAACATTTCTGGGCCTTAAGGAAAGAGATAATGCCTTCGACAACACCACTCTTGTCGCCATGAATCATGAGGGGTTCTTCACCAGAACGAGGAATGCGGATGATTTTCTCCTTACAAACAATCTCCGCTTGATGATGAGATAGCCAATCCATCCCAATAACGACGTCGAAACTACCAAGTGTGATAGGAATAAGATCGATAGAAAAAGTCTGACCAGCTAAGACGATGTTACAACCTTTAACTACATGTGTGGCTTCAAGACTTTTACCGTTTGCTAGTTCTACCGTGTGTTTGGTGTTCAAAAGTGTTGGAGTGCGCTTAAGCATTTGGCTAGCTTTTAAGGACACATAACTAGTATCGGCACCCGAATCAAATAAAACATTAACAAAGAAGTTGTCCAGAAGAAACTTACCCATCACAACGTTGGGATCGTTCCTTGCATCACCCTGACCTAGCACGAAAACACGTCCCCTGGCACCATTGCCATTATTGTTACCCCCGTTGTTGCCTCCATTGTTGCCTCCATTGTTGTTCCCATTGTGGTTCCCGTTTCCTTGGTTGTTGTTGTTCTGGTTCTAGTTCAGTTGGGGGCAGTTCCTCTTAAAGTGGCCTTCAGCGCCACACAGAAAGCAACCTTTATTGCCCTGCTGTTGCTGCTGCTGGTGGTTCTGTGGAGCTTGTTGTTGTTGTTGGCGATTCTGATTTGCAGGACGCGGGCTCCTGCAATCCTTAGCTTCATGACCCAGCTTGTGACATCTCTGACAACGACCTTTGTTGCACTGCCCGCTGTGGTGCAAATTACATCGGTTGCACTTAGGGTGATTTCCCTTGTACCCACCCTGACCTTGATTCCCAGAAGATTGCTGACTGGGGCTCCTGTACTCGTCTGTCTTTCGCTGCTGGGACTGAGCTGAAGCAGAACCCTTATTGGAGTTTCCATCCCATTTCTGCTTGTTTTCATTGGGAGCGTCAGTAGTAGCAGCACTAATACGCTTAGGCAGTCTGTTTTGTTCCACTGCCTGGTCGGTGAGACGGTGAGCCAACTTGATGATTTGCATCTCTGGTACAAGACCCTTGAGGTACAGCTCATTACGTTTGATGGGAGGGTCCACCATAGTTGGACACAAGATGGCCAGCTCATTTGACCTCTTAGTATACGCCTCAATCTCAGACCCTGTCATCTTCAAATTGAAAAATTCCACCTCTAGTTTGTGGATGTCATCCCGACTACAGTATTCTTCTTTGATCAGTTCCTTAAAACCATTCCAGGGGGTGGCATTAGCAACTACCAGTCCTAGTAGTTGAACATGTGCTTTCCACCAGGTTAACGCAACACCTTCAAGCGTTCCAGTAGCATATTTCATCCTACGATCTTCAGGGCATTCGCACATCTCGAAAACAGACTCAAGCTTTTCAAACCAGTGAAGAAGGCCTACGGCTCCTTCTGTGCCACTGAAAGTAGTAGGTCGGCAGTCCATGAACGTTTTGAACGTGCACACAGGAGGTTGAGCATGTTGACCTGTTGCACGAGAATAAAAGACAAGGTTAAGCACGAGGGTTAGTTCGCGAAGGTAGGATCTAAACATCCTAAGATGGGTTGATATGGCAGGTTATACCTCCTGCTGGATTTGCTGCGAGTGCCTCAGCAACTCGTTCATTGATCAAAGCCGTCAACTGGGCTTGAGTGAGGTTGATACGTCCTCCGCGTCCGCTCATGATCTTCATAACGAAGCAACGTAAGTGAGAAAAGTGTCGCGAAAGTGCAAGTGTGGGACGATAGTAGAGAGTAAGCACACAAGGTTCAAATAGCAATTATTACGTTAATTAATGCACAGTGTGAACTATCTAACCAAAAATATAACATAAATCATACCACCTATTGTGTCGAGTCTTGCACGTAGAGCGAAGCGTCGTTGTGGATCGTTGAGCACTGTACAGGTTATAGTCTGGTTTTATTAAAAAGCCTTTCCCTTTTTAAAACAAAGTTCACTATAACCAATGGCTCTGATACCAATCTGTCACACCCCCAAAATCCACCCTACGGAGTATCACCGCTTGGAGGCGTGACGTGACCAGGATCGAGCCACCAATCATATTGAACAACACAGTTAAGTAAATAAAACCAAACACAATACGATTGGTGACCAAAAGGAAGTAGACCGACTTTAGGTTAACAAAGTTCAGATTTAAACAGCGGAAGCATAAAACGTAAGTTCGAAACATAAGTTCCATAGTTCATAAGTTTAAAGTCCAAAACGTAGATTTAATAAGTTCATAAGGTTTAGATGTTTAGTAAGGGACATAACAATCCGTATTCCACAACAACCTCCTCCTCGTGCAAGTTCCATCTAGCGACCTGTAACGCATGTAACAACGAGTTAACAACAAAGTTGAGTGAGTTCACATTTGGTTGTTTAGTTTTAAGTTGTTTCTGAAAACATGGTTTGACTTTCGTTGGCGTATATTGCCGTGGGGGTTACCCCATAGTTGAAAGTATGTTTAACCAGTTCCTTTTCATTACCCAAACCATATCCATAATTAGTGGGGGTTTCCCCATGTGAACTACTAGACGGTATGATATCGACTACTAACGAAAGTAAGTTGTGCCCTAAGTCAATGTCTATCAGCATTGACCCTTTGCCTTAGTCCATTAGTACACGCCCGTTTGAACGACACGGTTTGAGGTTTGTTAAACCTAATAGCGTTATTAACTAATGACCCGCTCGCCATCGGCCTCGGCGATTAAGTCGATATAAAATGAGGGACTTATGATAGAGTTTTGTCTAGTAAGTTTTAAGGTTGTTGTCCTACACAAGGAGGACGAACGTACGTAGTTCTCCCAAAGAGAATACGCAGGATTAACATTGGCATCCTATCCAAAGAGGATGGCCGTACATATCCTACCTAAGTAAGATATGTAGATTCTGTTTTAATTCTTTAACCCGTTCCCAAACCACCGGGAATCCCATGCCTTAGAAAGTGTGTGAACTCACCTTTGGTTGCTCGGTTCGACTCTCAAATATAGCTAACAGTCAAGGACGGTCAATCATGTCCTAATATGATTACCAGTTAGTCATTTAGTGGTTTTCAAATAGAGCACAAAGTTCCTACACGTATCTAACACATAACATGCATTACTTTAATGGTTTATTCCCATATAAACTTCCCATCTATTCCCGTTCATAAGCAAACATATGACATTTCACATAACACATATAACATGTTATATCATTCACAGATAACATACCCGACATTTAGACACGCAAATTACAACTTATGTCATTTCAGCTTTAATATTCAAAACCGGGCTGTTTTCGGACATTTTAATTAAATAGTTAACTTATTCCAAAAATTCCCAAACTTTTACAGAATTTCTTAAATGATCCAAATATTATTGTGTAAAAATATCGGGGTCCAGTTCATTACCAATATTTTATAAAAATTCATTTTCCGGACTGAAATCTGATTTATCTTTTTCTGACTGCAGTCCACGGAATAATTTATTTAAAATTCATCGAGAGTCCGATTTACGAAATTCCAGTGAGATAATTACAAATACATTGGTGGTCATCTACAGTACAAATTGCGTGATCTAACTCTACACAGAATTCAAGTTATGGCAGAAAACAGAACGCATATTTTCAGCAGCAAAAATGCAGCTCTAGCTGCTGTTACGAAATGACACTTTAAAAATAGTAAACGGAGTCCAAAAATTATGATTCCAGTGCCATTAGAACCGTATTTCATAATACTTAAATCTAGACTTCAGAAAGTACATTTTTCGTTAAGTTACGGTCTGATTACAGAGTTGGCTGTAATCACTAAACAGCTTTCTGTTTTCAGTCTTTTAACTTCCTAACTTGTGTTCGATTGATTTCGTTAACATGTTTAGTGATCACAACAACATCAAACATCAATATTAACAAGCAAATCATCAGATAATCAACAAGAATCATAACAACATCATATTAACATCACTTCATCACTAGACTAGTTTATGTTCAAGACTTGTTTAAGGTTCTTTAGAGTTTCTTATCATTTTGATCATTACATATCTTTAACCACCTAAACATGATGTAAGAAGCAAAGATCTAAGTTCTTACCACTAGTTCAAGACTAGGGAAGTTCAAGTGTGGAAAAGTGGTGGTTAATAGCAAACGAAGAAGGTCCTTCCACTTCCGAGAACACCGAGCTTCGTTGAACGCCTTGTAGCACCTAGAAGTACACTTGGATTGGATGAACTTGCAAAGAAAATGCGGTGGTAATGGGAGGGGGTTTCAGCTGAGTTTATGGAGGTAGGAGAGAGTGAATTGAAGTTTGATGAAGATGATGGAAGATGTATGTTTCTTATAGTCCATAAGCTCTTTTATCCAAGGGTTATCATGTCTAAGAAGTACATGACATATCCTACCATATCCCAAGGAGAGATTGCTTAGAGATTTTAGTAAGATTTAAGAAATCTTTGGTGTGTGTGGCCCCTATGAGCCGTAAGTTAGCAATTGGGGGGGGGGGTTAAGTGTAATTTGATGGTAAATAGGTGATTTAGTGGAGGGTGTTAAGTGTATGACTTGTGTTTAATGTGTTACATGCTTTATGTAATGTGTTTAAGTGTTCGGGAACCAAGACTAGCTTAGTAAAATAAAAACAATATGTTTGACAATATTTTTTATGTTCCGGGTAAAGTCAGGTTGTTCGGTTTGATACTGTTCCGTTAAAGTGCTTAATTAATCCGTTTAGTGTCCTATATATATATTTTTGTAATCATTTTAATTCTCAACACTCAGGAAAGCATAACGGACTATTTAGTAACTTTTCTGTATACTACTAGTATGTTAACAAGCGCATGTAAGTATAACACAGAAATCAGAAAGCAGTTAAATGATTCAGCACAGTCATCAAGTACTTTAATTAACATTAATAGATTGTACGGTTAGATGTAAATTTGAGGGTTGTCACAACTGTCTCCCATGTCTTCTCTTTGATGTGATTTGTTAGTTCTCTTCACAATAGTATGTTAGATTAGCTCTTCTAAATTGAACAGATCAGAGTCTTGAGTGGTATTTAGGTCAGGGGTTTTGAAAAGTCGAGCTTCTTTTCTATTGGGCTTGTCCCTCCTTTTATCGTTGGGTCATATGGTAATATAATTCATGCCCACATTCCCATTAGAATTTTGGCCAGAATTATCCAGATTGTTTTGATACACTGTAGGGGTATCGATGGGTCCCTCATTAACAATCTCGTTCTCTCTCCTCCTTGGGGATAGTGGGGTCCCTTGAACATCCTCCTGACAACCGTTATTATTGTCTTGAACCCCCCCACCCATGTGACTACAAGGCGGCTGAGACATAATTCCCATGCACATGCCTCTAAAGCTTGCCCTTTCATCTTCTAACCATTCCCCTTTCCCATCTGGCAAAGGATCGACGGTAACCGGCGCCAGAGTGTGATTCCGGCAACAATCCAAGAACTTCGGTGACCAACATTCTTCACATACTTGAACCCAAACACTGAATGTTTGCCCCTTCCACTTTGGACTCACCTGACCTGAGACGCGTTCCCTGGATTTCACTAAGATAGCCATCTTATCTTCTGCCACATTCCCTTCGTTACTTGAAATCACAGACCTGTTGATAAGTCTCCCGCACCTTTCCCCGATCCTATCAAGCACATGTCTATCCCATAAACATAACGGTACCCTGATGACTTTTACCCAAGCGTCCTTTTCGAAGACCGGCGCGAAACTGTCCTAAATATACAACCTGGTGAACCATTCCATCCATAGGTCTCCTTTGTCTTTTAGGAACGAGTCTGCAGTGGTTGTTGATTCGAAAGTAAAGAGCACCTTTAGTCCCTACATATACCTCACCTCATTTCCCACAAGGTTATCATTCCTAAGAAACTCTTCAAGATTCTCAATTAGCAGCATATCCTTCACCTCACCTATCAGAGACCGATTCTCCCACTTCTTCTTGACCTCTGTTTCAATCGGTGGGAGGTCAATAACGATTTCATTTTTCTTCCTCGTCCCGTTCTTTGTAGCAGCATCCACATAGGATGTTGTACCCCTTATGCCACCTCCCTCATTAGCGATTGTTGTCTTCATCTGAGGCATATCCCCGAGTCTAGAAAAAACTGATGCCGTCGTAGTTGGAACTGGCACTTCCACCTTACTGCCATCCCGGTGGAATTTTGCTAGAGTAACGCCAATAATAGCCCCATCTATCTTTACTTCACGTATTTGATTTATTAGGTCCTCCACACTCCTCACCCTTGAGAACCTTATAAAGTCAAACCTGTTTCCCCTCCCGTCTTTCTTCTTGGGGACGAAGGCGTCTTGAAGATTTTCGAGGTGTGCATAGGCTTCCCATAGTCTTTCCTTATTGTAGTCGTCAGGAAGATTGGATAGGAGAAAAGGAATCAATTTCCTCAGCCTTTCCTCCTTATTCTGAAATTTATTCTCTTCTTGAAGTTTCTTCTTTATCCCCACTTGCTGCCATTGTTCTTTTCTGTGTCCTTTGTTGGTCTTCAAATTGTTGAGCTCCTCTTGTTTCCTCCTTAGATGCTCGTAGTTCTCCTCCGCCGCCGGTTGAAAGCGATGACTCCTGAGTTCCTCCATTATTCGATGACGGTTAATGGAAGTCAGTAAGTTAGCTCGTCTTCCCACGTTGTTATAACTAAACACTAATTTTAAAGTCAAAATAACATTCGCAACTAAACACTAATATCTAATTTTAAAGTCAAAATAACATTCGCAATTAAAAAATCAAGTCAAATAAAAGCTTCAAAATATGGAAATTACATAATATAAATTTGCAACATCTTGTTGCGTTAGTGTTTGACATTAAACTTTGTGGTGTATTCCTATAGCTTAACTAATTAGCAAGTTATTTATGCATTGATAGTTGTATCCTATGCTTTGTAAATATCTTTTTGGTTTTTTCTTAATTTATTTTTTTTACTTTTAACCGTTGTACTTTTTATCTTTTATAATTTAACCTAACGCTTTTTACTTCCAACTTTGACCCTATACTTTTCATTTTTATAAACTTTTCGTTTTATATTTCAGTCTAAATTTTGCGAGTTAACACGCTGCAACGTGCGCGTGTGTTTCAACGTTTTTATGTCTACCTTTTTCCGTTTTGTTGTAACGCACGGGTCCTCGATCGACTAAGTTATTCTTTTTACGTTTCACGTTTCACGTTGCGCATTACACGCTGCAACGGTCATGCATGGTTCAATGTTTTTACATCTACTTTTCGTTATTTTTTTTCTGTTTTACGAGTTTTTCCGGTGTTGGTGGTTACTGACGGGGATATGACATTGATGTTATTTGGCATGATTTTACCCCACCGCAACACAGGGGTGCTTAATACTAGTTAGTATCATTTTTAAACAAAATTTTAAATTAACTGAAACATACATGTATTATAATTGATTTATATAATAAATAGTTAAAGGGTTATAATACGTTGTGAGGTCACTGAGGTTCTCAACATATAGTGGTTTTAAAATGTATGTGATTATTTGGTGCTCCAAATTCTATACTAAAAAATGGTTTGCAGTATCTATGTATCTAAGTTAAATCCGTTTTAGATCAATACCAGTGAAAAATAAATTTAAATGAATGCTTAAACGAACCATAATAATATTATTAAAAATACCTTCTAGAAAAATTGTGGAGACTATCTCGAGAAGAATTCTCTGACATTTTCTAGTATTCGTCTCAAGCATCGGACGAACTGTCATAGACCAATTGAAGAATTGTCGACGTGTATTTTTGTAAAGCGATGAAACCTAGTAAACATAGCAGTGGTATATGCCAGATTTTCTGAAAGTTATATCCCCAAACGAATTGCACAAATTATGATTTCATCTTCTACATCAGTATCGATGAGTCGAGTGTTAAATTCATTTTTTAAATAAGAGTAAGAAAAATTTTAGAACTAGTAAGAGAATTGGAAGAGTTGGTGTTAGAGCATTAGCAATGCTCTCCTCCAACAAGCGAACCTGCAATTCCTAATGCCCTCGCGTTGTAGGTGATGATTTGGATGAATCCGGTTTGGCCCAACGAACTGGTCCCGAGCATGACAAGTGGGCCACCCCAAAATTAAACCCTTTTATGATTAAAAAAAGACTTTTTTCATTAAAAAATAAAAACCTAAAATTATTTAAATTAATAACATAAATATATAAATTAAAATTAACACAATGAAAAAACCAAATATATAAAATGAAAATAATATAAACTAAAAAAACAAACTTATTGCACAAATTAGATACTTATACTTAAACAAACCAGATAATTAAACATTAAAAACCATATAATTAAACCTAATTGAACCAGATAATCAAACCTAATTATCAACCTGTAAACTGCCGGAATCGGCATCCGAATACACAGCTGGTTAAATATTCTTTTTAGCATTTTATTTTGAATTTATATTAAATAAATATACTAGATAACTAAATAATATAAATAATATAAAACAAATAATGAATAAATTATCTTGTTCCATATTTTAAATATTTTAATAAAAAACTAATTAAAATTATTAATTCAATAAATTAAAAATAGATTATATAAATTAGACATAGTTTAAATAAAAGGAAAAACATGTGATGAGATGGATAATAAAGTGGAGGTTTGAAGTGGTTTAGTGTTAAAGGAAAAAATGGGTTTTGAAATGGTTGTGATTTGCAATGATGTAGCGGCAAAATATGGCATGCTAATGAGGCAAGTTCGGATTAAGACAAGTCTAGAGTTGCGGATGCTCTTATGTACATATAAAAATTTAATTTTTTTAATTAATTGTCATATAGTCGTTGGGTGACCACATTGTCCGTTTTTCTTTCACATCCAACAAGATGACAAAAACACATAATTATTTAAATAAATAAATTGAGAAGTTCCAGGAAACTTTCGACTGGATTAACAGAAGATCAAAGATACAAGGGGTAACCTAGCATGAGTGGAGTAGTTTTTCGGTACTTGGTGTATAAGGCTCTCTGTTTTGGGTTTCTCTTGATGCGTGTTCCAGTTTTTCTTTCCTTGGTCTCTTGAGTTTTGTATATATGTCCGCATACCTGCTTGCTGTGGGATGTTTTTTCTTGATGAGAATAATGAAGTTTCTGTTTGTTTTTGTTGTTTAAAAAATAAATAAATAAATAATGTTTGTTTTTCTTTTTTCTTTTTTTTTCTTATTTCATTTTCATAATGAAGCAAGCCTTCTTTCGGCATATGGTCTATGGGCTCTAACAGGGCCAGGCCTACTTCATTTTCATTGTGAAGCCTGGTTTTTACGTAGGGGCTCCAAATTTCTTATTGGACCAAAATTCAGGCCACTAAGGAACTCCACACAAAACATATTTGCCCGAAGCCCCGAACGGGTCAAGTGACCCCATATATTTTCTTTTTGCAGTACGTGACCAAATGTGTCAAGTGACCCATATATCGATTTTACAATTGCACCCAGTCCAACCTTGGTTTGAATCGCACTCAAACACACTCACGCTTAATTTAAAATCGATTATAAGTTTATAACCAAAAGAAACCTAAGAATAGATCTAAGCAGCATGCATAGGTAAAAAATCGTTGATTCTCAAACCCAGACACTCTCACGACCTCTTTACAATCTTCCAAACAAGTAATAATCACATATTTAAAAATCCTAGATTGATCTTAGTATCATAGTTTTCTATATGATGGTTATATTCTGGTTATTCTTGATGTCTTACTGTTGGAGTGTGGATTACTACAATTATTTGTAAAAAAAAAAAGAGTTTTTTTTTTTTTTTTTATTTGTATGTAATTTGGATCCATTTTGATAACGATGAACAATGTTGATGTTGGATTTATATGTACGGGTTTGATAAGTCAACGTTGTTGACCAAGCTATGACCCGTAAGAGTTACACCTTGAGCAACGAACATTAAATCCACTTAACTTGATTAACTGGTGACCACGAACAATTAACGGAACGAAATATATACTTATCTAGAATAATTATATATCCACGAGAAACGAGATTGATTATTTATACGGGTTATAAATAATATAACGTTTAATTACTTATTTAATTAAACTTTGCTTTTCGGGCTTCGTATTACGTCTGGACTTGAACTTATTATATTGGGCTTTGAGGCCTAAGAGATAATTAGGGTTATTAACCTAATATATATACATGTGTGTTATTAAAACTCTAATGAACATACACAATTGGGCATTACCGTTGGTAGAAACAAAAAGGAATTTTCCAAGAAAGTTGGAATTACATTCTCTACTGTTCACGGGTTGCAGGAGGAGCCACCCAAAAAGGTGCCGCCCCCTCTTTCTTTCACTCTCGATTCTTGTTCCGCGATTTACACCCGGTTACCGTGTTCGTGCTCTAGCACTCGTTCGTTGTACCTCGGTGTCTCACACGGTTAATTATTAACCACAAGGTATATTTTATCTCATCGGTAGATTAATTTTTATTTATATCGTATTTGCATGTTTGTAACCATGATCCTGTTCGATTCACTTTTGGTGTTGATTATTTATATTTAATCCGGTGCGTTTTTATTAATTATATATGTAGTTAATAAAATATGTCAAACCCGTTTTGATAAAAAACTAAATTGACACCACTGAATCCCAACGGTGGTATCAGAGCCACGCTTACAACATACAAATCGGAACTGGCCCTTTTAACCGGTTATAGATCTTAAACTATAACTTGTTTTAAGTTTCAGTTCTAGATATTTCTTGGGCAAGAAGTTATTTGGTCAAAAGTTTTATTTGTTTTATTTGACCAAAAGATTGCCCACTTTAATATGATTGTGTTGAATATGTAAATCTGACCGACCTTGTACTTGTATTTTTGTTCTTGTTTTGTTTTATGGTTTTTGGCCTACTTTGTGGCTCAAAGTTGTAATAGATTAGGGTTTCAATTTTATCATATTTTTTATATTATACCATTGAAGACCTTAAGACCTGAAAACAAATTGAAGACATTACAGGAATCATGGAGGTGCTGAAGACAACTAGATGCACTAGGTCAATCCTTGTGGTTGTTTTGTGTTTGTTACCCCGTGACCCAGTTTGGCCTTGCTATTTGGCTCTAGCAAGAACAAACAAAATGGCCCAAAGATTTACATATTTATTTTTGCTATTATGGTTGCTTTTATCATATAAGTTGTTATATAACACACCAACCTAATACCAAACTTTTAAAAGGTGTTTTAAAATGTTCACAATCAATTATAACAAGTTCTAAATTGATTTTTACAACTTGTAAATATTTGTTATAAAACAAATAGTTTATTTTAAAATAAATAATAACCATTAGAGTTTTTGAAATTTAACAAGTTTTAACTTTCTAAAACTCATAACTTAATAGTTTTAAAAATATTAACTTTTATATGGTTATACAAGTCGTGACAAACTTAGTTTTAATAGGTTATTTAAAATTAAGTGTCCTGAGAGATGAAAGGGTTCATCAAGATGTCACGACTAAATATGTACTAAAATTGACTCTTACGACCATATTTGGTAAATATTAAATTAACTCATAATTAAAATCAATAGTCTATGCCATCCTATCACAAGCTACAATTGGAACGTAAAGCAAACCATCAGTGTTTGGAGCCACAGCACCACACTTGATGCCTAGCTTATCCTTCCAAGGTGCAAGGGTTTCGTTGACACATCCGGCCCTTCCACAAGTACCCACCTTTAGGAAGACTATTACTTATTCTTTTCTCATCACATGCCCCAGCTGTCTCGAAAGTAAAAGGTCGGCATAGATGAGGCTAAACATATCAATGCATAGACAAGAGTTGTCTTAGCGGCCTCATACTCGAGAGTTGTGCAATTCTCACAATTGACACTCGTTGTCAGTCTGCCTAGTAACTTACGAAAATGCATGCCACAGCTGCCTTTACTACTGACATAGCCAGATTCTCATTCCTTGTTCTAATTACTGTAATGGGTCATTAATTAAATACGGAAATATACATAAAAAATGCTAATTAAAATCTCTTTGCTTATGTAACAGATGTCTAATGAAAACAACTCCTTCGCTCTCAAGTCTATACTTGAAAAGGAAAAACTGAATAACCCCAACTTTCTCGAATGGCACCGCAATCTGAGAATAGTTCTCAAGATGGCGAAAAAGCTATATATCTTAGATGGCACAGTCCCTACCGAGCCAGAAAGTAATACTACTGCTGCTCGTAAGGCATTGGAAACGCATAACGAGGATGCCGTTGAGGTAGTCTGCCTTATGCAAGCCACCATGTCTCCTGAACTTCAAAAGAACATGGAAGATAAGGATGCTTATGACATGATCCAGCAACTGAAATGCATGTTTCATAAACAAGCCCGACAGGAGCGATATGACACCATGAAGGAGCTCATAAGCTGTAAAATGCAAGAAGGATCGTGTGTCGGTACTCAGGTGCTTAAGATGAAAGGATACATTGACCAGATAAACAAACTTGGTTATCCACTGCAAGATGAAATGGCAGCGAACTTCATCTTGAACTCCCTCCCTAGCTCATATGACCAATTCATTATGAAATATAATATGAATACTTGGGTGAAGACTGTGTCTGAGCTAAATGGTATGCTCAAAACGGCCGAGATGAACATTCCACATAAAACCAACCAAGTTTTGATGGTCAAGTCTGGTGGTGTTAAGAAGCCCAACAACAAGAAAAGGGCTCATAATAGCAGAGGCAAGAAAATGGCTGCTGTTGCTGCCAAATCTGCCACCACCAACAAGCAGGTTGCTAAACCACCCCCTCCCTAGGAGAGTCAGTGCTTTGAATGCAACCAAATGGGGCACTGGAAAAGGAACTGCCCACAATATCTAGCTAAGCTGAAGGCGAACAAGGCCAATAACAATGCCACTTCTTCAGGTATTCTCATTTATGTTATTGAACTTTTTACTGTCTCCAGCAACACATGGGTATTTGATACCGGGTGTGGTTACCACATCACTAATGTTTTGCAGGAGCCTAAAAAGTGGAGGAAGCTAAAACAAGGCGACATGGAACTCATCATTGGTGATGGGAAAAGAGTGCCCGTTCTTGCAACCGACACATTTCGTTTTTCATTTTTCATCTCCTTCTGGCCTTGTAATTAATTTAAACAATTGTTTGTTTGCACCTGGTATAACCAGAAACATTATTTCGGTTTCTCTTTTGATTGAGCAAGGTTTCAAGTACGTTTTTAATGGTATTTCTATTTTTCCTACTTGAATGATGTCTTTTATTTTGAGGCTAAACCTGAAATGGTATTTATGAGATTGATGTTCAAACATGTAATAACATATATCATCTTTCTAAGCATAACAAAGCTGGTATTAGTGAAACATTTCTATGGCATTGTAGACTTGGCCACATAAGTAAGGACGCATAAAATGGCTCCAAGCCGAGGGGATTCTTGAATCCACTGGACAAGACTCCTTTAATGATTGCGAATCTTGCTTAGCTGGCAAACTCACAAAACGTCCCTTCACTGGTGTTGGTGAACGGGCCAATGGTCTGCTAGGACTCATTCACACTGATGTATGTGACCCTTTCAGAACCATGACAAGAAACCAAGAAAGATACTTCGTTACTTTCATCGACGATTATAGTCGATATGCTTATGTCTATCTTATGAAGCATAAGTTTGAAACTTTTGAAAAGTTCAAAGAGTTTCAAAACGAAGTAGAAAACCAACTTACTAGAAAGATAAAAGTACGTCGATCAGATCGAGGTGGCGAATACCTCAGCTTAGAGTTCCTCAATCATCTGAAGGAGTGTGGAATAATTTCAGAACCCACTCCACCTGGCACACCCTAACTTAATGGCGTGACCGAAAGGAGAAATCGAACCCTACTTAATATGGTTCGATCGATTATGTGTAGAACTAACTTGCCTCATTCATTTTGGGGTCATGCTCTTATGACTGCCGCCTGCATTGTCAATCAGGCTCCGACTAAAAAGGTAAACAAAACCCCATATGACATATGGCATGGGCGTAAGCCCGATTTGGAATACATAAGAGTATGGGGATGTGATGCATACATCACAAGTGATGCTGATGATAAGCTCGATCCTCGAGGCGAAAAGGTTGTTTTCGTCGGATACTATGAAAGAAGCCGATATTATTTCTACCATCCTGATGCAAATGTTATTTCCATCAAAAGGAATGGGCACTTTCTCGAGGAAGAACTTCTTAATCGAGGAACTAGAAATAATGTGGTTGATCTTGAAGAAATTCGAGAACCAACAACAACCGCCGATGAAGTCGGAACGTCTGAACAACAAGAAATTGTTGCTGATGAATCAGACATAAACATAGGCATTCGCAGAAGTAGCAGGACTCGTAAAGAACCTGACAAATACCTTTGGCATCTTGAAGGTTCTGAAGTCTTGGTAGTAGATGAGTCTAATGACGAACTTGCTAACTAAAAATCTTCTATATAAAGTCCTGAATCTGCGAAATGGTTGGAAGCCATGAACGCTGAGATGCAATCTATGCGTGATAATCAAGTCTGGGACTTGGTTGAGCTACCCCCTGAATCTCGGGCAGTAGGGAGCAAATGGGTTTTCAAGAGAAAAACCACTATGCATGGAAATGTACACACCTCTAAAGCACGACTAGTTGCGAAGGGTTTCACTCAAACTCAGGTTATTGACTATGATGAGACCTTCTCGCCCGTTGCTATGATCAAATCGATCAGGATATTGCTTGCCATAGCCGCGTACTATGACTATGAGATATGGCAAATGGATGTCAAAACTGCTTTTCTTAATGGGCATCTCTCTGAAGATGTCTATATGGTTCAGCCAGATGGTTTTGTTAATCCAAAATATCCAAATAGGGTGTGCAAGCTGAATAAGTCCATTTATGGACTCAAGCAGACGTCTCGTAGCTGGAATCTTCGTTTTAACCAAAAGATCAAAGAATTTGGTTTTGTCAAAAATGAAGATGAGCCTTGTGTTTACAGAAAGGCTAGTGGGATCACTATATCATTCCTCATCCTGTATGTGGATGATACACTGATCATTGGAAACAGCATCCCTATTCTTAATGAAGTTAAACACTATTTGGGAACTTGTTTCGCAATGAAAGATCTTGGAGAAGCAGTGTCACACCCCGACCACGTATAACATATAAGACGTGGCGAAAAACGTCGGGGAGTGTTGTAACAGAATTAATTGTTTCATAACCATGGCATACAACGATGTATTTTATTTATCAACATAGAAGTTTCATTGTCTTAAACAGTACATAAAGAGTTCGGAACATAATTAAACTAAGTCTATCTTCGTTTTATGTCTCTAAGGCACAGGTCCACCCTAGTGTCACGATCATCGTCCTACGCAAAAGCTCCTGAAAACACATGTGAAAATAGGTACGTCAGCATAAAAATGCCTGTGAGATACATAGGTTTTGTGAAAATAGGATTCATGACTTAGGAGTTTAGAAAATGTTTAGCCATGAACCTTGTAATTTGCTTTGTCTTGTAAATCATTTGAAAAACGATAAGATCAGATGATATGTATAAATAAGAGAATAATGTATGGTTCAAATGTATAACCAAGTAAAATGAGTTATATAAGATAAGTTGTTTGTAAACCAAAGTCTTGTGAAAGTTGTGTTACTTGTGTAAAAAGTATAAGTCCAAATTGAATGATTTAAATAACGCTATGATATGTAATATAATACAAACACTTATATATAGGAAGTACCAGCGACGTATCCACCATGCTTGTATCATATTACTCACATCTCGTTACTTAAGTCACTTAAACAAACCACCAATGTATAAAGTCTATGTTTAAACCAATAGACAAAAGTCCTTGTATAAGCCATGTCAAATGTTTATAAGTCCAAAAGTAGTCAAGTAATGTGTATCAAATATTATGTATTGTAAGTAAAGTATTGTCCCATAATCATAATGTAGAAATGTACAAAACAAAGTATTTTGAATATATCAAAAAGTTATGTTTTGCAAAGTAATGCATGTTACATTGATATAAACATTTATGTGGTAAGTTAACGCATACATTCAAGCCTTGAGACAGTCGGATAACCCTTTCAGTCAAGGTTATCAAAAGAAATGTTTTCGGATTTAGTCATTCCTTACATCCAAACAAACCCGAGATGTTAGGAATGGGATTTGTCAAGTCCTATGGTACCACTACTTACTACCGAGCGGCGTAGCAAATGTTAATGAACATAATAAAGACCCGTTTGTGCAAACCAAATGTCATAGCAGTTGTATACATGTCATATGAAAACAATGTACTAAGTATGCTAAGTTAACATACAAAGCAGAAAAGTCTTGTAAATCAATGTGCTAGCATGCTATCAGTCAACATACATAGCAGAAATGTAATGTAAAACAATGTACTAAGTATGCACACAATGGACGTACATAGCATGAAATGTAATGAAATCATGTACTATAATGTACTAACAAACATAGCCGGTATATGATGTGTAAACAGGAAAGCATGAAAGTAACAAGTAGGCACATGTGTTTCACCCCAAAACAGTTTGGAAAACAGTAAAAGAGGGGTCTATGTACTCACTTGAGATTGCTCAGAAGTCCTAAGATAACCACCAAGCAATGCTAGAGATCACGGAATCAAACGGCACCTAATATAGGTAACTATGTTAATAAACCGGACCTATATCGGAGGATCGGATAGAATGAGGGTTCGTAAACCAAACGAGTATGGAAACTCGTATAATATAGTTTAACAAAGCCTACATACTATTTGAAACCTAACATAAGTGCTTACGACCCATTACGACCCGTTTAGGTAGCTTATGCTACTTTAACGCTTCGTTCGCGTGAAACGCGTTCGGACCGCCTAACTAGCCCTATGACAAGTGTTATATGCCTAAACATGTTACATAATCAGTTATGTGACAAAATTTTAGGTTACATATGCTTAATTACCAATTATACATGAAAAGGGTATTCTGGTAATTTACCTAAGGCATATAAACTACCTATCATACAACTACTCAAACGATGTGACCATAGGGTATAACCTCGGAAGGTTATTCCCTATATGCTATGGTCACCTAATGTATTTGGTCGGATCCAAATGATCGACCAAATGGATCGGGTTCGAAGGCATAAGCGATTTATTAGATCGCTTACCCTTACGACCCTAGACAACGTGGTAATCAGTAGGCATAGTCCCAAGGGACTATAACCATCGTGATTACAATCACGTTGCGAAGTTCGTTTCCCATAAACTGGTCAACGTAGAAAGTCAAACAAAGTTTGACTTTCAGACTCAAAAAGCAATAAAAGAACGAAAGAATACTTACGAAGGGTCCCCGAATGCTAATCTCGATCCAGGTAACTCAGGTATGAAACAATGGTTTCAACTTAGAGTTACTCAAATCAAAATTCTAGTGGGTTTTGCAATGGAATGGGGGGGTATTTATAGTTTTCGGTTAGCCGTTAAGATCGTTCCTCGGAAACCGTGCTTTGATCTTGGCCATACACCTCAAGATAGTGGTTTTTGAAAACCATTTGAGCCCATAGATTGTCCCAAAACCATGTGCAAAAGTGAAAATGGACCAAATACAATGTTTCTGTCCAGGTTAGGCATCGCGTAGCGCCACTGCCTAGGCATGAGGTGCTCGCACTACGCCACTGCCTACCAGTATCAGCAAAGTTTCAAAAATGGCAGAAATGGTCCCTGCAGCCCGTTTAAGCTATTTTCGATGCGTTTGAACCCCTTTAACCTCATTTCAAGGCTCTAAAATGAAGTTAAAGTATAGGGAACTTAAAAAATGCTCAAAAATATCTAGGATGTCGGTTTGTTTGGTCGTACGATCGCGATGTTCGCTTAATTACGACGGAATGCGCATAAGCGCGAAAAACGATCCAAATGACGCGACGAATGGATTTTTCTTATGCCAAACACTAAAATAAAATATTATAGTGCTTACTTAAATTTTTGGATGTCCGGGTGTATTCAGAACGTGAGTTATGCGCGAAAATGCAAACTTGTGCACTTTTTGACACTTTTAGTCCCTGAATGACCCAAAAGTTTATTTTAGCACACCGAACCCCTCAAAGCCTATTTATAAGCTATATTAAGGATATTTAAGGTGTGTTTAACTCATGGTTATGTTCCGGAATGTTCGTTACAGTTCAAATTGGCATACTTTCGCAGTTTGTCAAGTTTAGTCCCTGTAGGCGAATTAACTTGTTTTTGCCATACTAAAGCCTTCAAAACTTATTTCTAAGTTATGTAAAGGTTATTTAAGGTATGTTAAGTATATGTTGATGTTCCGGAGTATTTTTCGCATTAAACTGATTACGTTTACGCATCAGTTTGCGTATAACTCTCCAGAAAGCGATGTAGAGTTTGGAATTGAATAAAAGTCAAAACATGAAAAATGTAAAACACAACCAAACAAACATTGGGATCATATAACATTGTTTTATTGATAACTGAACTGTTCATAATGATTACAAGCACAGATGTTACAGTCTCCCCTACTTGTGGAAATTTCGTCCCGAAATTTATTTAGAGGAAACTCGTGGGAAAAGATGCGGATATTTCGCCTTCATTTGATCTTCGCGTTCCCAAGTAAACTCGGGTCCACGTTTAGCTTCCCATTGAACTTTGACCAAAGGAATGCGCTTGCGTTTAAGCCACTTGACTTCACGTTCCATGATTTCCACAGGTTTCTCAACAAATTTCAGTGTTTTGTCAACACGAATTTCGTTAAGCGGTATGTGGAGGTTCTCATCAGCTAAACACCTCTTGAGATTGGACACGTGAAAAGTTGGATGAACACTTCCAAGTTCAGGAGGTAACTCAAGTCTATAGGCTACCTTACCGATTCTTTCGACGATCTTGAATGGTCCAACGTATCTAGGTGCAAGTTTTCCTTTCTTTCCAAATCTGATCACACCTTTCCAAGGTGAGACCTTAAGTAATACTCGATCACCGACTTGAAATTCCAAGGGTTTGCGTTTTGGGTCCGCGTAACTCTTTTGACGGCTTCTAGCTGTCTGAAGGTTATCACAAACTTTCTTGACCTTATCAGTTGTCTCTAAAATGAGGGCAGGTCCAGTAAGTTGAGCCTCGCCGATCTCATTCCAGCAGACTGGTGAACGACATTTTCGACCATAGAGAGCCTCGAAAGGAGCCATTTTGATGCTGGTGTAACTGTTGTTGTAGGAGAATTCAATTAACGGAAGATGTGAATCCCAACTACCACCAAAGTCGATGACACAAGCTCTAAGCATATCCTCCAGAGTCTGGATTGTTCTTTCAGATTGACTATCCGTTTGTGGATGATAAGCTGTGCTCAGGTTAAGTTGGGTCCCCATAGCAGATTGCATGGTTCTCCAAAAATGAGAAGTGAAACGAGCATCTCTGTCAGAAATTATGTTCAAAGGAACACCATGTCGAGCTACAATTTCATCCACATAGATTTTAGCAAGTTTGTCAGCAGAAAAATCCTCACGGATAGGCAAGAAATGCGCTGACTTAGTAAGACGATCAACAACTACCCAGATGGCATCATGACCTTTCTTTGTGCGTGGAAGTTTGGTAACAAGATCCATAGTAATGTTTTCCCATTTCCAAACTGGGATCTCTGGTTGCACCAATAAACCCGAAGGACGCTGATGTTCAGCCTTAACCTTAAGACAAGTAAGGCATTTTGATACGTATAAGGCAATGTCTTTCTTCATACCATGCCACCAATAATGAATACGAAGATCCTTATACATCTTATCTGAGCCCGGATGAATAGAATAACGAGACTTATGGGCTTCATCCATAAGCAAGGCACGAAGATTATCTAGGCTTGGGACCCACAAACGGTCCATGAAGTAATACGATCCATTGTCCTTCAGTTCCAGATCAGGAGTTATGTGATAGGGAAATTCCTTATCCATCAAACCTTGTGAAACACAGGATTGTTAAACCTGAGAAATGCGGGCTTGGATATCGGATCGTGCTTGAATAACAGATTGAACACGAACACAATGAAGCTTAGTATGTTCCTTACGACTCAAAGCATCGGCTACGACATTCGCCTTACCAGGATGGTAGCGAATTTCGCAGTCATAGTCGTTTAGGAGCTCGACCCAACGTCGTTGCCTCATGTTGAGTTCTTTCTGGTTAAAGATATGCTGAAGACTTCTGTGGTCCGTGAAAACCACACATTTTGTACCGTACAAATAGTGTCTCCAGATCTTTAGAGCGAAAATAACTGCACCCAACTCAAGATCATGAGTGGTGTAGTTCTTTTCATGTATCTTCAACTGCCTCGATGCATAGGCTATGACTTTGTTCCTTTGCATCAGAACGCAACCAAGGCCCAATTTTGATGCATCACAATACACGACAAAATCATCATCACCCTCAGGCAATGATAGAACAGGCGCATCGCAAAGCTTCTGCTTCAAGTTTTGAAAAGCTTCTTCATGTTTGAATCCCCAATCAAAGGGTTTGTTCTTCTGAGTTAGAGCAGTTAGAGGAACTGCAATCTTTGAGAAGTTCTCAATGAAGCGGCGATAATAACCCGCTAGACCAAGAAAAGAACGAACTTCAGTAGGAGTAGTAGGCGTATCCCAATCCTTGATCGCACTGATCTTGGAGGGATCTACATGAATACCTTGTTCGTTGATAATATGTCCTAAAAATTGAACTTCTTTAAGCCAAAATTCGCACTTGGAGAATTTGGCGAAAAGTTGCTCCTTCTTTAGGAGTTCCAAAGTAAGACGAAGATGTTGCTCGTGATCAGCTCGCGTCTTAGAATAAATCAAGATGTCGTCAATAAAAACAATGACGAACTGATCCAAATAAGGCTTGCAGACCCTATTCATTAAGTCCATAAAAATAGCAGGAGCATTAGTCAAACCGAATGGCATGACTGTGAACTCATAATGCCCATAACGAGTACGGAACGCTGTCTTGGGAATATCTTCTTCATGCACCCAAAGTTGATGATATCCGGAACGTAGATCAATCTTCGAAAAATAAGAAGCACCTTCTAACTGATCAAAGAGGTCGTCTATGCGAGGTAGGGGATATCGATTCTTGATGGTAAGCTTGTTAAGCTCACGATAGTCGATACACATCCTAAAAGATCCATCCTTCTTCTTGACAAAGAGAATGGGAGCACCCCAAGGTGAAAAGCTAGGACGGATAAAACCTTTGTCAGAGAGTTCCTAAAGCTGATTAGACAACTCTTGCATCTCAGACGGTGCAAGACAATATGGAGCTCTGGCAATGGGATTTGCTCCAGGTACGAGATCAATACGGAACTCGACTTGGCGTGCTGGAGGTAGACCAGGTAAATCTTCAGGGAATACTTCAGAATAATCCCGAACGACAGGAATATCTGAAATAGACTTACCCTTGCCTTTATCTGCTGTAACATGTGCTAAGAAGGCCACATAATTTTTCCGCAGATATTTCCGAGCTTTAAAACAAGACATGAGCTTGAGACCACCAGACGGTTTCTCACCTTGAACCTGTAGGATCCCACCTGTCGAAAGCGGCACACGAACAATCTTCTCAGAACAAACTATCTCTGCGCGATGCTTAGTTAACCAGTCCATACCCACTATAACGTCGAAGCTTCCAAGTTGCATTGGCGTGAGGTCAATAGGAAAAAGATGGTCGTTAAGGTTTAACTGGCAGTTGCGAAGAACAGAATCAAGAACAATGGGTTCACCACTAGCAACTTCTACTGTCAAAGGTTTACCTAGTTTCGTTCTAGACACGCGAAGCATTGGCTCAAAAGACAATGACACAAAACTCTTATCGGCACCCGAATCAAAGAGAACAGATGCAGGCTGATTATTAATAAAGAACGTACCGTTCACCACTTCATTGTCTGCTTGTGCCTCTTGAGCATTCATGTTGAAGACTCGACCTCGAGCCGGAGCCTGATTCTGATTCTGATTCTGGTTGGCTAGCCTTGGGCACCGGTTCCTGTAGTGGGTCAGATCCCCGCAATTGTAGCACGAACCAGGAGGAAAATGAGGTCGTGCAGCTTGACCTTGTTGCTGAGCAAGAGGCTGAGCAACTTGTTGAGCTTGGTTCTGAACTGCCTGGTTCTGGTTAACAGGAATGCGGCAGGTGGCAGCAAGATGACCATTTCTCCCGCAGTTGGTGCACTGACGACACTGGAGGTGTGGTTGATGATGGCCGTTACACCTGTTGCACAAAGGTGCATTGCCAAAATAAGGCTTCTTGGCGGGTGGTTGCGCAGGCTGATTTGGTGCAGCTTGGGCCTGTGCAGTAACGGCATAGTTTTGGGAAGCCTTTCGCTTCCTTGAATTCTTTGAGGAGCCAGAACTCTTCCCATTCTTGTTTTGACCTTTCTTGCTATCCTCTTTGTCAGACGCCTGCTTCTTACCCTTGTCACCTTTTCTGTGTAACTTATTCTTCCGAATCTGCGACTCAGTCAACGTCGCTGCTAACTCGATCGCCTGACGGAGTGTGGCAGGGTTACTACCAGTAATGATGTCTTGCACTGAGTCAGGTAGGCCGTCGATGTACCTTTCGATAGCCTTGTCGAGTGGGGTAACCATTGTTGGGCAAAGCAGACTCAACTCCTCAAACCTATCAGTATACGCCCTGTGCTCGCCACTATCTTGTTTCAAGTCACCGAACTCTTTCTCCAAAGCTCGTTGTTCATGACGAGGACATAATTCCCTCATCATAAGAGCTCTAAGTTCAGCCCATGTCTGTGCTAGAGCAACTTCTGCACCCCGATTTCTCATAACCCCGTTTCACCATGTGACAGCCCTCTTCTGAAACACACTCGAAGAAAACTCGACCTTGCGATTGTCAGGACACTGCACGTGGCGAAAAGTATTCTCAATGCTCTCGAACCATTGAAGAAGCCCAGTCGCTCCTTCAGAACCACTAAACTTGAGTGGTTTAGCCGAGTTAAAAGTCTTGAAATTGCATGGACCATTGTTGTTGTTGTTGGCTTGGTTCCATTGAGCAAAGAGATTTGGGAATTGAGCAGCCATCTGCTGCGCAATGATTTCTGCCAGTTCGGCAGTCGCTATCTGGTTCTCGCGTCGAGGAGGCATTCTAAAAGAGGAAAACATGAAAGGAAACGAGTGAGATGATTGGATGAAGAGAATGAGATGAAACAAAATTAACAAAAGAAAAGATGGTGGTCATTTGTCCGCATTACCAAGCAAACAAACGACACACAGTGACTAATCAAAGTAAACGGGTCAAAAATAATGTATCGCGAAGACATGCTCGCCTATAAGTGAACACTCATCCCAAGAATTCTCAGGTAAGCACAACTGGTCTCGCGTCTAATGAGATATTTACGAAGTGCTTGCCTAGACAGAAAACCCAGAATACAGGCATTCACTATTCCAGTTTGCACGTGTTCACATTATTTAAAACCCAAAACCTTGACGAGATTTTGAAAATTTGAAGGCACAAGGCCAAAAATTTTAGTTAAACTGGAAGGGTTCAAAACCTTACAAAAGAGGGTTCAAAACCATGTAATAAATTATCCAAAAACAGATGATTGTTTTTCAAAAATCGTTTCGGAAAAATTTGGTTCTTGTTTTGATAGTCACCTAAGGATAGGTGATGTGCATGTTTTAAGATCTAAACACAAGATAACTTGTGTTAGGGTCCTAGAAAGGTTATAGTCTAGGTCAAAGAATTACTAATAACCTAATTCCCTATAACCATTGGCTCTGATACCAACTCTTCTGTCACACCCCGACCACGTATAACATATAAGACGTGGCGGAAAACGTCGGGGAGTGTTGTAACAGAATTAATTGTTTCATAACCATGGCATACAACGATGTATTTTATTTATCAACATAGAACTTTCATTGTCTTAAACAGTAAATAAAGAGTTCGGAACATAATTAAACTAAGTCTATCTTCGTTTTATGTCTCTAAGGCACAGGTCCGCCCTAGTGTCACGATCATCGTCCTACGCAAAAGCTCCTGAAAACACATGTGAAAATAGGTACGTCAGCATAAAAATGCCTGTGAGATACATAGGTTTTGTGAAAATAGGATTCATGACTTAGGAGTTTAGAAAATGTTTAGCCATGAACCTTGTAATTTGCTTTGTCTTGTAAATCATTTGAAAAACGATAAGATCAGATGATATGTATAAATAAGAGAATAATGTATGGTTCAAATGTATAACCAAGTAAAATGAGTTATATAAGATAAGTTGTTTGTAAACCAAAGTCTTGTGAAAGTTGTGTTACTTGTGTAAAAAGTATAAGTCCAAATTGAATGATTTAAATAACGCTATGATATGTAATATAATACAAACACTTATATATAGGAAGTACCAGCGACGTATCCACCAAGCTTGTATCATATTACTCACATCTCGTTACTTAAGTCACTTAAACAAACCACCAATGTATAAAGTCTATGTTTAAACCAATAGTCAAAAGTCCTTGTATAAGCCATGTCAAATGTTTATAAGTCCAAAAGTAGTCAAGTAATGTGTATCAAATGTTATGTATTGTAAGTAAAGTATTGTCCCATAATCATAATGTAGAAATGTACAAAACAAAGTATTTTGAATATATCAAAAAGTTATGTTTTGCAAAGTAATGCATGTTACATTGATATAAACATTTATGTGGTAAGTTAACGCATACATTCAAGCCTTGAGACAGTCGGATAACCCTTTCAGTCAAGGTTATCAAAAGAAATGTTTTCGGATTCAGTCATTCCTTACATCCAAACAAACCCGAGATGTTAGGAATGGGATTTGTCAAGTCCTATGGTACCACTACTTACTACCGAGCGGCGTAGCAAATGTTAATGAACGTAATAAAGACCCGTTTGTGCAAACCAAATGTCATAGCAGTTGTATACATGTCATATGAAAACAATGTACTAAGTATGCTAAGTTAACATACAAAGCAGAAAAGTCTTGTAAATCAATGTGCTAGCATGCTATTAGTCAACATACATAGCAGAAATGTAATGTAAAACAATGTACTAAGTATGCACACAATGGACATACATAGCATGAAATGTAATGAAATCATGTACTAACAAACATAGCCGGTATATGATGTGTAAACAGGAAAGCATGAAAGTAACAAGTAGGCACATGTGTTTCACCCCAAAACAGTTTGGAAAACAGTAAAAGAGGGGTCTATGTACTCACTTGAGATTGCTCAGAAGTCCTAAGATAACCACCAAGCAATGCTAGAGATCACGGAATCAAACTGCACCTAATATAGGTAACTATGTTAATAAACCGGACCTATATCGGAGGATCGGTTAGAATGAGGGTTCGTAAACCAAACGAGTATGGAAACTCGTATAATATAGTTTAACAAAGCCTACATACTATTTGAAACCTAACATAAGTGCTTACGACCCATTACGACCCGTTTAGGTAGCTTATGCTACTTTAACGCTTCGTTCGCGTGAAACGCGTTCGGACCGCCTAACTAGCCCTATGACAAGTGTTATATGCCTAAACATGTTACATAATCAGTTATGTGACAAAAGTTTAGGTTACATATGCTTAATTACCAATTATACATGAAAAGGGTATTCTGGTAATTTACCTAAGGCATATAAACTACCTATCATACAACTACTCAAACGATGTGACCATAGGGTATAACCTCAGAAGGTTATTCCCTATATGCTATGGTCACCTAATGTATTTGGTCGGATCCAAATGATCGACCAAATGGGTTGGGTTCAAAGGCATAAGCGATTTATTAGATCGCTTACCCTTACGACCCTAGACAACGTGGTAATCAGTAGGCATAGTCCCAAGGGACTATAACCATCGTGATTACAATCATGTTGCGAAGTTCGTTTCCCATAAACTGGTCAATGCAGAAAGTCAAACAAAGTTTGACTTTCAGACTCAAAAAGCAATAAAAGAACGAAAGAATACTTACGAAGGGTCCCCGAATGCCAATCTCGATCCAAGTAACTCAGGTATGAAACAATGGTTTCAACTTAGAGTTTCTCAAATCAAAATTCTAGTGGGTTTTGCAATGGCATGGGGGGGTATTTATAGTTTTCGGTTAGCCGTTAAGATCGTTCCTCGGAAACCGTGCTTTGATCTTGGCCATACACCTCAAGATAGTGGTTTTTGAAAACCATTTGAGCCCATAGATTGTCCCAAAACCATGTGCAAAAGTGAAAATGGACCAATTACAATGTTTCTGTCCAGGTTAGGCATCGCGTAGCGCCACTGCCTAGGCATGAGGTGCTCGCGCTACGCCACTGCCTACCAGTATCAGCAAAGTTTCAAAAATGGCAGAAATGGTCCCTGCAGCCCGTTTAAGCTATTTTCGATGCGTTTGAACCCCTTTAACCTCATTTCAAGGCTCTAAAATGAAGTTAAAGTATAGGGAACTTAAAACATGCCCAAAAATATCTAGGATGTCGGTTTGTTTGGTCGTACGATCGCGATGTTCGCTTAATTACGACGGAATGCGCATAAGCGCGAAAAACGATTCAAATGACGCGACGAATGGATTTTTCTTATGCCAAACACTAAAATAAAATGTTATAGTGCTTACATAAATTTTTGGATGTCCGGATGTATTCAGAACGTGAGTTATGCGCGAAAATGCAAACTTGTGCACTTTTTGACGCTTTTAGTCCCTGAATGACCCAAAAGTTTATTTTAGCACACCGAACCCCTCAAAGCCTATTTCTAAGCTATATAAAGGATATTTAAGGTGTGTTTAACTCATGGTCATGTTCCGGAATGTTCGTTACAGTTCAAATTGGCATACTTTCGCAGTTTGTCAAGTTTAGTCCCTGTAGGCGAATTAACTTGTTTTTGCCATACTAAAGCCTTCAAAACTTATTTCTAAGTTATGTAAAGGTTATTTAAGGTATGTTAAGTATATGTTGATGTTCCAGAGTATTTGTCGCATTAAACTGATTACGTTTACGCATCAGTTTGCGTATAACTCTCCAGAAAGCGATGTAGAGTTTGGAATTGAATAAAAGTCAAAACATGAAAAATGTAAAACACAACCAAACAAACATTGGGATCAAATAACATTGTTTTATTGATAACTGAACTGTTCACAATGATTACAAGCACAGATGTTACAAGCAACTTATATTCTAGGAATCAAGATCTACAGGGATAGATCTAAGCGGCTTCTTGGGCTAAGTCAAAGTACATACATAGACAAAATGATGACACGCTTTAAGATGGAAAACTCCAAGAAAGGAGGTGTTCCAATGACTAAAGGGACTGGGTTGAACAAATCACAATCTCCTTCAACGGACATTGAAATTAAGCGAATGGAAGCAGTTCCATATGCTTCAGCGATTGGTTCTATCATGTATGCTATGTTATGTACTATACCTGATGTCTCGCATTCTTTAAGCATGACTAGTCGTTATCAGCAAACTCCTGGCATTGCCCATTGGACTCCTGTTAAGAACATTCTGAAGTATCGAGAAGAACTAAAGATATGTTCTTAGTATTTGGAGGAGTAGAAGAAGAGCTCATTGTAAAATGTTACACTGATGCCAGTTTTCAAACTGACCGAGATGACTCTCGCTCACAATCAGGTTTTGTATTCACTCTAAATGGAGGAGCTATCTCATGGAGGAGCTCCAAGCAGAGTGTGGTGGCGTATTCAACCACCGAATCTGAATATATAGCCGCATCAGATGCTTCAAAGGAGGTTGCTTGGATGAAGAAATTCATAACCGACCTCAATGTGGTTCCAAGCATTAAGAAACCCATCGAGATATTCTGTGATAACACAGGTGCTATTGCTCAAGCCAAAGAGCCCAGATCTCATCACATGGCCAAGCATATTCTAAGAAAGTTCTACTATATACGGGAAATTATAGAACGTGGAGACATCATGACAAGCAAAGTGAACACATATCAAAACCTAGCAGACCCGTTTACTAAGCCCATGACTCAGGACAAGCATGATCAGCACATGGGTGCTATCGGGCTTAGATTAGCTAGCTGTATGTTTTGATTTAGTATTTGGATGTATGAACTTTTAATAGTTGTACTTTTGAATTCATTGTTGATATATTGGTTAAATGCAATTCTGAATCTTATAACTGTGTTTGATTTTAATACGTTTAATCCATGAATCTTGCATTCTAAACTATCCGTAGTTGGTCAGACTCGTGGGAACGATTCTGAATTAAGACTATTCCTTACTTTGGACTCAAGAAGTTGACTTCCAAATTCACAGACTTCATTGAGAATGACGTTGGATGTAACTCACATCAAATCATCTTCATGGATCTTAGTCCTAAGATGCTTTGATATTGATAAATTCATTTAGTATCCTTTGACCTAAGATACATATTAGAATTTCCGTTTACCAAGGATTATTCTTTGATTAATGTCAACCGCTGTCGCTTTAATTGGGAATAGTTCTGAAGTTCAGTGGGAGTTGTATGTAATCGATATGGGATTCTGTACTCTTCATGATATGTAACAGTTAGACATTATGGCACCCTCATTGATTCAAACTGGTGAAGTGTAAGGCCTTACCCAAACTTACTGTATGTTTGTTTGGAGCACTTTGACTCTTGATCGAGAACAAGAATAATTGAACACCGTATGAGAATGAACTTAATCCATGTCTCAATGATTCAATTTATTTCTTTTATAGAAAGGATGGATGACAGCAATTACCATAAGTCTATTATCTTGCGATAGTAAGTTGTTAATAATAGCAAGATGTTTTGGTTAATGACTTTAAAGTGTCGTACTTTGTTGGGGGCAACCATGTGCAGCTAGAGCGTTGTTGACTGTCTGCGTTGAGGATTTTATCGAAGGCCATCCAAGTGGGAGATTGTTGGATTTATATGTACGGGTTCGATAAGTCAATGTTGCTGACCGAGCTATGACCCGTAAGAGTTATACCTTGAGCAACGAACATTAAATCCACTTAACTTGGTTAACTGGTGACCACGAACAATTAACGGAACGAAATATATAATTATCTAGAATAATTATATATCCAAGAGAAACGGGATTTATTATTTATATGGGTTATAAATAATATAACGTTTAATTACTTATTTAATTAAACTTTGTTTTTCGGGCTTCGTATTGCGTCTGGGCTTGAACTTATTATATTGGGCGTTGGGGCCTAAGAGATAATTAGGGTTATTAACCTAATATATATACATATTATTAAAACTCTAATGAGCATACACAATTAGGCATTACAGACGTCGGTAGAAACAAAAAGGAATTTTCCAAGAAAGTTGGAATTACTTTCTCTACTGTTCACGGGTTACAGGAGCCGCCACCCAAAAAGGTGTCGCCCCATGTTTCTTTCACTCGTGATTCTTGTTCCGCGATTTACACCCGGTTACCGTGCTCGTGTTCTAGCACTCGTTCGTTGTACCTCGATGTCTCACGCGGTTAATTATTAACCACAAGGTATATTTAATCTCATCGGTAGATTAATTTTTTATATATGTCATATTTGCATGTTTGTAACCATGATCCTGTTCGATTCACTTTTGGTGTTGATTATTTATATTTATTCCGCTGCGTTTTTATTAATTATATATTTAGTTAACAAATATGTCAAACCCGTTTTGATAAAAAGTTAAATTGACACCACTGAATCCCAACAGTTGATGCTAATTTTACTAGATCCAAGTTCTTTTTGTATACTTGGAAGCATGTATTAAACTAGGCAAAAGTGTTGTTTGGTTGTTCTTCTGGTTTTCAACTGAGATTGAACCAAATTTTCGGGTAGGCATTTGTGAATTCGGACGGATCAGATGTCAGTTAGTGAAATCCGAATATTCTAATTCAAACAAATCGAATAAACTGATATTTGAACCGGTGAACACTACTAGTAACCATAAACCATCAACAGAAACCTATGAGCAACAATAACAAATGCTAGGTACTCATACGCAAAATCTGTTAGCTTTGATAACCAAAGAACATTAAGAACTTGTTGACGTAACCATTGACCAAGCCCTGCATTAACAACAAGTTATTAATGTTTTCGTTGAAGCAACCTTCAATAAATAAAGGCAACTCTCAAGTAGCTTGCTCGTAACTGATAGTAACCAAAGAGTATTAGCAAATTCCTACTCACATCACTATGGAACAAGATAACACACGGTGATGCAAGTGAGCGAAGTGCAAAGTGCATCATCAAAACACCATATTACGCCCAAGTCCCATGCTCAAGGAGGATGTGCATGCATGAGTGTGCTACGCACCCTCTACAGTCACCACTTATTCCTTTTTCCTAAGGAACTGATATTGAAGGAAGGCTCCCGCATATAAACTCTAGTGAGGTTAGGCTATGTGGTGTGTTGATGTTCCTGATCACTACCATCACCCTCCACATAGGAGCCACATCACTCCACCCTCATCCACCATCCTCATCCACCACCCTATATGGTATGGTCCATGACCCCCACCATCATCCACCATACTCCACCACCAATCAAATTCTCCTAATTATATCAAGGAGGCTCATGGTTGGCATGGAAAAATCCATGCTCCCCATGCATGGATTGAGAGGGGAGTGGTGTACCATGCGAATCATGTCCCATGTGGTATTCCATGACCCAAACCACCATCCCCACATCCCACAACCTCATGGGACAAGTTTCTACCCTTTTTCACAATTTTTCCATTTCAAGCACATCGCTTCACATATGGATATCTCATTGATCTTAGCTCCAATATATACATGTCTTAGTTGCTCCAAAAAATATAATGGAATCCACCATGAAATCAATACCATTATTGAAACCCACCATGAAATCGAGACCATGATTGAAACCCACCGTGAAATCGAGACCATGATTGAAACCCGCCATGAAATCAAGACCTGTTCGAAGTCCACCATGAATGTTGAAGTTGATGCCAATCAAAATATTGAAACCCAATTCTTTATGTCCATGAAGGTTAACTTTTTTTTGTTGTGGGTTTGATCTTTCGGATGCTTTGGGATGGGGAAAATTAGACGCACCTTGCGAAGTATGATCTGGAACATATTGTTGGGTCATCAAGAAGACACACGTGTGTAATATAGAGGTAGCATAAGTTAGGATTTTAAGGGGGATGTGTGAGCAAACAAGGTTAGATCATATACAAAATAATATTTTTTTGGGAAAGATTAGGGGTAGCTAGTATACCAGAGAAGATAAGGTAGGGGAGATGAATATGGTTTAGACATGTATAGAGGAAACAAACAACGATGTAGGTCATATTAGTGGAAACCCTCACTATTGATGGGAAGATAGGGAGACACAGACCTAAATTGACTTAGGATGGGCAAATTAGGCATGATTTTCTAGACTTACATCTCTTCGGCCTAGTGGCAACTGGTTTGAATTTTGTATAAAAACCAGTTTTTGAAATTCCGATTAAGATGTTATATCACATTTGATTTAACACATCATCAAAATCTTAAATTCACAAAATTATTTCACCTTTATACTTGTTCCCTAGAGATGGCAATGAAACCCAGACCAATGAGAAAACTCGATACGCAAAACATATGGGATGGGTATGTGGTCGGGTATGAGATTTATTTTGAAAATTTTTGGATAGGTATGGGATTTAATGTTATACCCATTTACCCGCCCACATTACCGATTATATATTCCCGTTTACCCACCTCGATTACCCGATTATATATACCCGTTTACCCATTAACATACTCGTCTAAACATGTATTTATTATTAATGTATTAGATATTTTGTCTCACCCCACATTTTTTGACATATATTTACTAACCCCCTAAGGGTGGGGTTCAGCTACAAAGTCCGTTTTTCCTACAAAGTGTATAAAGTTATAAAACACCACACTTTCAGTCATAAAACACACTCAAACCCCACTTATAACAGAGTGAAGGTCATTAAAACACAATATCCAAACCTTAACAGTCCATAAAAACTTCAAACACATCATCGTAGAACTATGAATATAAAACACAAAATGATAATCAACATAAAATACACTAATGTTAGTCATTTGATAATCAAAGCCTTATCATCCGAAACACAACACAAAACCCACAAATATGGCATTTTAGTAGTCTTCACTTTGTTATTTGTGGGTTTTTGGTGTGTTTTATGGTTGACATTATAGTGTTTTATGACTTTTTACACTTTGTAGAAAAAAAATAGACTTTCTAGCCAACTCCCACCCTACCCCCTAATATATACATATAGAATATACGTATATTGGTAAGAAAGTTGCAACATCAGTAAAGTTAATTACAAGACAATAACCAAAACAAGCACTTAATCCTTTTTTCCCCTCCTCTCCTAGTGCTTAATCTTCTGGCTTGCATTTATGTCTTTAGTTTGGGTGTAGAGTATGTTGTTTTATGTTGGATGTAATGTAACTTCTGTTGTTTCCATCTCTATTAGCGTCTTCCTAAGAGTTGGCGAGTGAGTGAATAAAATGGTTTTTTCTTGAAGTTCATACTAGTTTTATCACATTTCGCCCTTTTGTATTGGTTTCAAAATCAACAAACATTGATTTTTACTCATTGATAATCGAAACCCACGAGCATACCCGATACCCAACGAGTTTTGGCTGGGTGTGGGACAAGTTTTTGTAACCGGGTATGGGGTTGGGACTAGCCATATCCATCCATTGTCATTCCTATTGTTTCCCTTTGGATTCTAGTAGGCTCTAACAACCTTCAAAAAGATACCACAACAATCCATAATCAAAACCTCGAACACGTGCCGACGAAAAATGAAAACAAAAAGAGTTAAAAAAATCATTGTCACATGGCGTGGCATGATAGTCCTGGACTGTCGCGTGGCGCGACGGTGACATATTCTCTGGATGGCCACGTGGCAAGCCTACGTGGCTGACTAGGCTGACCTAGCCCTAGCCTGGATCTTCGCGTGGCATGACCAGACTGTTTTGGCTCGTCGCGTGGCGCGACGAGAGCTAGATTCCATTAGATAAACTTGACCTCGTCGCGTGATGCGACCAGGAAACCATGTCCCGTCACGCAACGGCATTTCTAGATATAAATAGAGGGGGTCAGGGGCTTCCATTTTGCACATATCGATTTCAAAAACTCGAATCACACAATCTCGTATCTCTGTTTCTGTGTATTCATGTGTACGAAACCCTAATCTCTAAAACGATACCCTGTGCGATTGATCCGAAACTGTAGCAATGAAAAGTTGAAGTTAAGCCTGAATAAGGTGATACTTTGTATGTTGCGGTTATCATCTCGTGATTATCGTTAAAATTTGATTTGGTTTCTTGCACTAATAGGTGTTACATTGTGTGTATATCTAGAAACCATTACTTAAACCCAGGAGGCTTGAAAACCCTAAATTCTGCAAGGTGAGTCATTCTCTTTTATTAAATGCTTTCAAAACCCTAAATGTTTTCCAATTGTTACTTATATTACAGTGATTAAGTCTTTGTATTCTTACTGGAAAACTACTGTTGGTATGTGGAGTTTTGTATACATCACTTGCTAAACTTTGCTATTGGATAACGGGGCCAATAATGATACGACCACAGTCAGAGATAAGCGTTGCTAAATGAATAGTAATCGGTCAAGTGAAAAATAACTTTGGGTAGTTGTAAGATATAAACAAATGTAAAAACTCTTAATGCTATAATCATAAGAAAATGTCTCTTTATACAATTGAATGAACTCACCAGTGTTTCCCGCTGATCAAATGTATTTAAACGCGTTTCAGGTAATTTACTTTGAAGGGAAGGAAAATTGCTACAAGACACTCAAGCTTAAATAAGTGGCTATGTCACCTAAATAAACATGTTTTGTAATTAAGGGTTTGTCCCCGCGAAAAAAAAATCCTTTTATGTAAATATGGGTTTTATCCCACAGTTTAGGAAATGAAAACTACAGTATTGGTAAACTCTGATGTTTTTCCTAATACCCGGTCGTGATGAAATTTTCCGCTGTAATAATTCTTAATAAACACCGGTACCACTGGAATTTGTTCACGGTTCCCGTCCAGGGTAGGGTCGGGGATTGTGACATAGGCTAATTGAAGAATGATATCCTCATAAACCTATAACAAGTCAAGTAGCATATTATAAGATGTATTCAACAAAATATGCTCATGATATCAAAACACCATAAAAAAGTTCATCAACACCATCAATCTTTAAAACCATCAATTTTTACAAGAATTTAAAACTTACAAACCCAAACATTGATTGTAGCCTTTTATTTTAGATGTTTCATCCTGCAACAATTTTGACGATGAAATAGTGTTGCTAAACAATCAAACCATTTCTACATTCTTCTAACAACTTTCATGGTGGGTTTCTCTATCAAGCCTCGATTTCATGGTGGGTTTCGATCACGTCTCCAATTTCATGGTGGGTTTCAATCATGATCTCAATGATGTTGTTCCTTAGAATCTCACTTGAGGCGACAAGTGGGTGACTTGTCAAACAAGAAATAACAACAAACAGATACGTCTGTGGAAAGTCTTAATCGTTTTCTAAAACACCAAATTAATAAACACCCATTCTAATAATATTTTTAAGTACATCTCTATTCATTAAATCATTTCCCCAACTACACCTCTTAAAAAAACTAACATTTTATAAAGGCTCAATCTATTTAGACACCCAAATCATCTATTTGGACACCCTTTGACACGTATAGGTATATACGGGTCGTATAGACACAAAAGTCAAATCTAGAGATGTCATTTCTTGTTGACGACTGGACCTATACGGGTCATATAGGTCTATATTGGGAGTATAGACCTCTCATATAAGCCTATACTAGTCATATTGAATGTGTCTATTTTTTACATTTTTTGTATACAACAATCTATAGTTTTAACAAAGTTTTCTAAACAAAGTTTTCTAAAAAAATATTTCTCTTTAAAATTAAAAACATTCTTAAAAGGTTTTCTGTAGTATAGGTCTCGTATACGCCTCTTATATGCCTATAAGTATACTATAGTATAGTCTAGTGTATACTTATAGGCATATAAGTATACTATAGTATAGTCTAATGTAAACTCCCCGCTTGCGGTATATGCATATAATGTATATATGTGTGGGCGTTTGGGGGGCAAAAGTGAAAGTGTACTAATTTTAACGTTATTTTACTAATTTCGAGAAAATAACATTAAAAGAGGGGGACGGTTAATCATGCATCATGTGGTGGCGTTGATAGCTGAAAGACAAGGGGGTACATGCACTAATGGACAGTTGTCTCAATTACTGAGTGTTATGTGCCTTATGTCCAAGGCTTGATGCAAAACTACTATCGAGTCGGGGGTCTCACTGGAAGCAACCTCTCTATTCCTATGGGATAGAGGTAAGGGTGTCTACATCTTACCCTCCTCAGACCCTACCTTAGCTTTGCTATTTGTGGGATTTACTGAATATGATGATGATGATAGTCTACTCTAGTGTAGTGTAATAGTGTAGTCATTGTATATGCTTATGGTTGTAGTATAGATATAGATAGTATGGGTTTAGTATCGTATAGATGTAGTATAGTATAGGTTTAGTATAAGTCATGTATAGACCTCGTATAGATCTATAATTGTTATTTTTATTTTCGTTGCGACATGCTTGTTTTTATCTTCATTCAATAAAAGTGTTGTTCAAAGTCAAATAGGTAAAACATACTTGTTATTTTTTATTTACTGTGATAAACCAAAACAATATCGTCCGAACAAATTCGGTAGTGGTCCTGTCACGACCCCCGACCCACCCTGAACAGAATCGGAAGTCGTGAACAGTCCAGCGGTACCGGTGATTATTTTAAAAACGTTGCAGCGGAAATTTCATCAGGACCGTGAGTTAGGAAAAATATCAGAGTTTAAAAACACCGGATTTTATTTATTAAATAGATGGGATAAACCCATGTTTTATAAAAGTAGCTTTAATAAGATAAATTTGTTTACATAAAACAATATTTCTTAATTTGATAAAATAAAATAAGCCACTTCTTGAAGCCTTTCAGTGTCGTATCCAGCTCTTATTCCAATTTACTGTAATTACCTGAAAAATGTTTGAAAAAGGTTTTGTCAGCAAAAATACTGAGTGAATTCATTCCAATTTTTATAAAATCTGTTGTTATACCTTACAGTATTAAGGTTTTTATATCTATTTATATTTATCTAACTCAATCAGTATTTGTCACATAGAGGCAGTTCCAATATGACATTAATCATATCACCTATTGGCTCACTTTTGTCCAATAGTGAATTTATCAAGTAATTACATTTTATTATTATTCAATTTATCTGTCACTAGGCGATTCTTGTGACGATAATCATATCATTGTTTATCATTCTTTCCATTAATGATTCTGGTCATATCACTGTTGATCATTCTTTCAACTAGTGATTCTATAACACTGTTGATCATTCTCTCAACTAGTGCTTTCAGTCATGTCACTGTTGATCATTCTTTCAACTAGTGACTCAGATTATATAACTGTTGATCATTCTTTCAACTAGTAATTTCTATTCATAACACTGTTGATCATTCTCTCAACTAGTGTCTTTGGACATGTCACTGTTGATCATTCTCTCAACTAGTGACTCCGGACTTAATTGTGTCCCGTGACATTTCTTTGTCAAATATATTACTTATGGCATAAAACCATTTAATCCAGAAAATGACATATATCAATTTATGTCAAATTACTATAACTTATCAAATATAATATGTTAATTAAATAATTGTAATATCATTATTTAATATTTTAACGTGACTAAGACTAAAATATAATCTTAGTAAAATGCATAATTTCCACTGTTATTGTAATCATGATAATATTAACTAACTTTCTGGCAAATAATAATGAGAATCAAATAATATATAAAATCTTTCATACCAGCAGTTAATATAAAAACTTAATTAGTGTAAGTATAACTGGTAATCATTTAGGATTCTGTAAAATCTTTGTAAATATAATTGTTTCACAAAAAGGTGATAAAACTGTGAGAAAATATAGTGGGCTCACAAACTGTGAGAAAAGAGAAATGAACTCACATTGCAGATTTCTACGGGCAAAGCTTAGTCTACAGATAATCCTTGATATATTTTGCAGATTTAATTTGAGCAGAGCTTAGCCTATTTCTTTAGCCTGGTAACCTAGTGCATACAAACTAGGTAATAACTAATACAGCATTTACGATAACTCACGAGATCAAAACCCTCACAACGAATGACAAAGTGCAATCACTTAAACATCTGTCGGATTCACAACAAAGGACAGAGTTTTCCCCCAATTCGGGTGATACTCAACATCCTGTCGGAATCACAACTAATGAAAAAGGATAGCCCAAGTTTGAGCAGCACTTAAACATACATTGGATAGTTTCAATCGATCGGACAATGAATCGTAGCAGCGATTGAGTTAATACCCTGTTCTGCAGCACCCCGGTATACTAATTAGTGATTTCGTGTGTGTTAATTGTGGTAAAAAGACGATAATTCGGTGCCTGAAGTGAATTCCTTCGTCAAACAAACGCACAGAAGCTAGTCCCACGACCCTCTATTTATAGCCAGAAAACCGTCCCCCTCGCGCCACGCGAGGGGTCCTCTTATTCCTGTCGCGTGGCGCGACAGGTCACTTTTAACATACGGTTGCCACGCGTCTTTGAAGCCTAGGTGAGTCGACGGATCGAATAAATTCGATTTTTATAATAAACTGTGATGATAATCATCAACGGGAAATGCCCCCTCTGAGTTTTAGGGGCCCTGATCCTGATTCTGATTGTTCTGAAATTTGTAGGTTTCGCGTAGAATCACTTGGGTTTCTTAATTAGGGTTTCCTATTGAATAAAATAACAATATAAATAGGACTTTTAATGAGGGTTGTTACATTCTCCCCACCTTAATAAAAATCTCGTCCTCGAGATTTACTGAATAAGTAGGAATACTTTTTCTTCATCTCAGGTTCCAGCTTCCAAGTGTATTTGGGTTATGATATTTCTTTTAGACTTATGTCATATTCTAGTCAATAAAAACAATATTAAGGTAGATGACACAGAATTAATTATCAAATTTTGTGAATACTAATTGTATTATAAGTAGAATTCAAAGGTTCAACTGAATTAGTTTGAAGAAATCGATGTCAAACGGATGAGATGAAATGATATAATTTCCAAAGTGACTAGGTATATGATCAAATAAATATTTAGAATGAATGTGAAGAACTTTTAGAATCAATAAAAATTCTTTGTCAAAAGAAAGCTTACTTTGATTGGCAACTGAAGAAGACTCAGAATCAACGAGTTCAAAATGAAATAAAAGCACGAAATAATTTGTCAACTATCGAATCATAACAAGAGAAAAATCAATGTGTTGACCTTTATTAAATTGCAAGGATACACCGAAATACAATAGAGTTTAGTGTATCATTGTCTTAATACATAATTGCATCAAGACTACTTTCAAATGATGAGTCAAACGAAATACATACGTGATTTTGAATGATTCGTATGCTTATGATTAGCCCAAGCTACAAGTTTATAACGACTCCACCAGGTGTCGAAATGGTTGAAATAATTCAATAATTACGGTGACTGAAAAATTTCACCGTGTAATCAACTGAAAGCTTTAATGAAGTAAATTTTGGATATTCATTTCGAATAGGATTTTCAAATGAAAAGACCAAGTGAATATTATAGAACTTTCGATAAATGATGAAAGAAACATTAAGAGGTACACCGGAATATGATATGAATTTGTGTACACTTATCTTAACACATAATTGTATTAAGACTGTTTAAGATGATAAACCAACAAAATTAAAATTCGTTTATCAGGAGTGAAAATGAGATTATCTCAAGATTCAAATTAAAGAAAATGCCACCACAAGGTGTCATAGTAATTGAAAATAGTAACGGTGAATGAAACGAGTTTCACCATGCTTTAAATCAAAGGAAGTAAATCCGAATGTTTTAAATAAATCTAGGAGGATTGAAATCGAAATACTTGAATAATGTTTTTCGATTAAAGATGATAAAACAATAAGGATTACGAAACGCTCGAAAAAAAATCTTTAGGAGATACACTGAATATATGAAATGAATTTGTGTATCATTATCTTAGCACATGATTGTGTTAAGATTGATTTTATAGAATAAGACAACAAAGCGGATTCAATATAAATGAATAATTAAACCCGTATGCAACGAGATTAGCACAAGCTTCAAATTTTGTGAAAACGTCACCACAAGGTGATCGTGACCAAATGAATGATTCAGTGAAAGTGAAGACCAAACAATTCTGTTATGGTTTTGAATAGATGAAGTACTTGACAGAATATATTTATTTATAAACTTTTATTTGTACTAGGGTCAAATAATAACTTAACTTAGATATTATATATCAGCTATTACGTCTGGAATCATTTCTGCTTCTTGCGTAGTAAGTACGAATGCTCACGCGTTCTTCTTAGCTCCGTCTGTTGTTCTGGCCTTGTTATCGAGTACTTTGGTTAGTTTAGGGCAATATGGTTTGATGTGTCCTGTTTCTCCGCAATTGAAACAAACATTAGTTTTCCTTCTACACTCTTCCTCTATATGTCCGGTCATCTTGCAGAAGTTACAGTAGGATGTTTTCCTAAAACGGCATCTTCCTGAATGCTTTTTGTTACAGCTTCTGCAGATAGGTTGCTCCAATGACGATTCAGTTCCTGTCTTCTTGTAGAATTCTTGGGAAATTTTCTGGGCTAACTCTTTCTTCTTGTTTTCTACTCTTGTTCGGATTAGTCCATCTGTTAGCATGTTAGCTAGTTCGACTGCTTCTTCAATAGTCTGTGGTCTAGTGGCCTTGACTATGTCTCGAATTTCGCTAACTAATCCCCAAATATAACGAGAAATTAGTACAGGTTCTGGCGAAGCCAGAGTTGGTACCATTCTTGCATATTCGAAGAACGTAGTCGTATATTCACGACAATCCACATCTATCATTTTATGATTTAGGAACTTGTTAGTTAGTCGTTCCTTTTCATAAGGAGGACAAAATTTCCTTTCTGTCATTTCCTTGAATTTTTCCCAGTTCATGGCATAAACCATGTCACTTCCTTTTGCCTGAAGAATCGTATTCCACCATTCTAAGGCTTCTTCCTTAAAGAGATTAGATGCATACATCACCTTATCTTCTTCGGCACATTTGCTGATTGTAAGAACAGCTTCCGTCTTTTCTAACCATCGCAGAGCAGCCGTGGCTCCTTCACTGCCGACGAACTCAGTTGGTTTACAAGCTAGAAATTCTTTGTAGGTACACCCGAGAGTCATCGCCTTCTTTTTCTTGGGAAATGGGGTTTTGATAATATCATCATTACCTCCATTGACACTATGGCTAAAACCATCGTCACGAGTATGCTTGCTACTCACAACTTTGGTAGATTCTACGGTATTTTTAACAGCTTTAATTATTAAAGGTAAAGCATTAGCTATTCCTTGAGCTATTATATTTTCTATAGCATTTTTATCCAAAGGATTTTCATTATTATTATGAACTTCTGGATTATGTGGTACTTCATTCGAGATCTGAATTGCAAACATTTTCACTTATTAATATCACAGAAAACAAAACAATACTTCCAGGATATTATATGTGCATATCGACATATATATATATTCATATATAACACATATGTGTATCGGTTTCCTAACTTTATTGTTTAAGTTTAGGTATTAAAAGAACACCTAAATGGCTTAAACAAGTGGCTCTTTAAGTTGGCTCTGATACCACCTTCTGTCACGACCCCCGACCCACCCTGAACGGAATCGGAAGTCGTGAACAGTCCAGCGGTACCGGTGATTATTTTAAAAACGTTGCAGCGGAAATTTCATCAGGACCGTGAGTTAGGAAAAATATCAGAGTTTAAAAACACCGGATTTTATTTATTAAATAGATGGGATAAACCCATGTTTTATAAAAGTAGCTTTAATAAGATAAATTTGTTTACATAAAACAATATTTCTTAATTTGATAAAATAAAATAAGCCACTTCTTGAAGCCTTTCAGTGTCGTATCCAGCTCTTATTCCAATTTACTGTAATTACCTGAAAAATGTTTGAAAAAGGTTTTGTCAGCAAAAATATTGAGTGAATTCATTCCAATTTTTATAAAATCTGTTGTTATACCTTACAGTATTAAGGTTTTTATATCTATTTATATTTATCTAACTCAATCAGTATTTGTCACATAGAGGCAGTTCCAATATGACATTAATCATATCACCTATTGGCTCACTTTTGTCCAATAGTGAATTTATCAAGTAATTACATTTTATTATTATTCAATTTATCTGTCACTAGGCGATTCTTGTGACGATAATCATATCATTGTTTATCATTCTTTCCATTAATGATTCTGGTCATATCACTGTTGATCATTCTTTCAACTAGTGATTCTATAACACTGTTGATCATTCTCTCAACTAGTGCTTTCAGTCATGTCACTGTTGATCATTCTTTCAACTAGTGACTCAGATTATATAACTGTTGATCATTCTTTCAACTAGTAATTTCTATTCATAACACTGTTGATCATTCTCTCAACTAGTGTCTTTGGACATGTCACTGTTGATCATTCTCTCAACTAGTGACTCCGGACTTAATTGTGTCCCGTGACATTTCTTTGTCAAATATATTACTTATGGCATAAAACCATTTAATCCAGAAAATGACATATATCAATTTATGTCAAATTACTATAACTTATCAAATATAATATGTTAATTAAATAATTGTAATATCATTATTTAATATTTTAACGTGACTAAGACTAAAATATAATCTTAGTAAAATGCATAATTTCCACTGTTATTGTAATCATGATAATATTAACTAACTTTCTGGAAAATAATAATGAGAATCAAATAATATATAAAATCTTTCATACCAGCAGTTAATATAAAAACTTAATTACTGTAAGTATAACTGGTAATCATTTAGGATTCTGTAAAATCTTTGTAAATATAATTGTTTCACAAAAAGGTGATAAAACTGTGAGAAAATAGAGTGGACTCACAAACTGTGAGAAAAGAGAAATGAACTCACATTGCAGATTTCTACGGGCAAAGCTTAGTCTACAGATAATCCTTGATATATTTTGCAGATTTAATTTGAGCAGAGCTTAGCCTATTTCTTTAGCCTGGTAACCTAGTGCATACAAACTAGGTAATAACTAATACAACATTTACGATAACTCACGAGATCAAAACCCTCACAACGAATGACAAAGTGCAATCACTTAAACATCTGTCGGATTCACAACAAAGGACAGAGTTTTCCCCCAATTCGGGTGATACTCAACATCCTGTCGGAATCACAACTAATGAAAAAGGATAGCCCAAGTTTGAGCAGCACTTAAACATCCATTGGATAGTTTCAATCGATCGGACAATGAATCGTAGCAGCGATTGAGTTAATACCCTGTTCTGCAGCACCCCGGTATACTAATTAGTGATTTCGTGTGTGTTAATTGTGGTAAAAAGACGATAATTCGGTGCCTGAAGTGAATTCCTTCGTCAAACAAACGCACAGAAGCTAGTCCCACGACCCTCTATTTATAGCCAGAAAACCGTCCCCCTCGCGCCACGCGAGGGGTCCTCTTATTCCTGTCGCGTGGCGCGACAGGTCACTTTTAACATACGGTTGCCACGCGTCTTTGAAGCCTAGGTGAGTCGACGGATCGAATCAATTCGATTTTTATAATAAATTGTGATGATAATCATCAACGGGAAATGCCCCCTCTGAGTTTTAGGGGCCCTGATCCTGATTCTGATTGTTCTGAAATTTGTAGGTTTCGCGTAGAATCACTTGGGTTTCTTAATTAGGGTTTCCTATTGAATAAAATAATAATATAAATAGGACTTTTAATGAGGGTTGTTACAGGTCCCAACATTCATTTTTATGGTCTCCGGTATAGATTTCGTTCCAATTCTGGGCGAACAAAATAGAAAGCAAATTTGTTCTCAAAACTGTTTTTTTTTGTAGCGTATGCTATAGCGAGTGTCGGTGACGTACCAGTGTCATGACGAGCTGAACCAATTCTGGCCTAACAATATCGATACTAGTATTCATTTTCATTATTTCCAATCAATGTAAAACAAGAGTTGATGTCCTTTTGGACACGTTACGACTTTAATTTTTTGATTTTCTCTTTTCATTTGCTAAATCGAGTATCAATATTGTAACGAGCAAAACCAATACCAACTAAATTCCCGCCGCATAGCGTAAAGGAATCTTATTAGTTGTTTTACAATGGTGATGTGACATTTTAAATGTGTGTTAAAATGTTAAGAGTTTAAATGTGTGTTAAAATGTTAAGAGTTAAATATATGGTTGGTACCTGTGCTTTGCAGATTTTGCACAGTTGGTCCTCAACTTTTAATAAGTATACAAGTGATCTTAATGGTTGTAAAAATGTAACTCGGGTGGTCCTTAGTAGCCAATGTCGTTAAATTTTCAGATAAATATGTGTGAAATTACTTATTTACGCTTGAAGATAACAACAAAAGAATATGAAAAATCATGTGGGCCCCCACCCCACTTCTTCTTCATCCATCAACCACAACCACCTCTTCCACCTTCACAAACCACCACTTCCACCACTTTCACAAACAACCACCACCATTACCCGCAAACACCTTCGCCACCACCTGCAAATTGTTTACCCTAATTTGTAATCGATGAAAAAACTCAATAAAACTAAGTTGAAACCACCCGTTCATTTTTGTTAGAAAACGGGATTTTGCAATGGTTTTGGTGGGTTTCGTAGTCGTAGAAATTATGGGTGGTGGGTGGTGTGATGGATGGTGGGTGGTGAGGTGGTTTTGATTGGATGATGGTGTGTGGTAAGGGTGGTTCTGGTTAGATGAAGACAATGCTCTAAGGTGGAGGACTTGGGTCTGGTGAGGTGGTCACTAGAGATGGTAGTGGTGGTTTGTGAGAGTGGAGGTGGTGGGGTGGGGGAAGAAGAATGGTGGGGTAATTATATGTTAAATTTTTAAAAAATGGAGCCCACTAATTTTTATATATTTCTTTAAATCTTTTGTCTTTTAGGAGGGGTAAAATGGAAATTGAAAATTTAGCCTAGAAAGTATTTTGGACGAGTTTGAATGATTGTGGAAAAAGTTTTAAGGCATGAAAGTTGAAAACCAAATAAACTTTATGTGAAAAAAACCCTCTCGCGTCGCACGAGAGGGTAAGAGCAACACTGTCGCATCACCCGATGAGGATAAAGTCAAACCGGAGTCAAAAGAGGCCTTGCGTCACGCGAGGAGAGGAGGGTTTACCCGCCGCGTCGCGCGACGGGGTTGTTTTCCAGCCTGACTTTTGTGTTTTGTCCGGTTTGCTCAGTTTTTTCGCACACGACATGATAACGTCGCATATTTCCATGTATTTTGAGTCAGTATTTATGTACCATGAGTTTAACTTAGTGTTTTTAGTCGGTTTTTGTGTCGAGTCGGTTTTGCTCAGTTTTTGGCTTGTTTTTGTTTGTGTAGGTTTGGATTCTACCACCCGTGCTCAATCTCCATTCGAGTTATTTCGGAGTTGTTCATCAGATGTCAAGGCATTAACCGAGCATGTCAGTCAATCAGAGTACCCGATCGCGAATGAAATGCTATATGATCGAGCTGGATTGTACGAGAGTTTGGGAGCTTACGCGGTTACATAACCAGCTAAGTCCTTTCCAATTTGTCCTTGTCTTTTTTATTTTTATTTTTCTTTATTTTAGTCTTTTGAGTTGGTTTCTATTCCTACACTAAGGGCAATGTAGAGTTTAAGTGTGGGGATGGGAAACAGTCGTTTAGTCTGTATAGTGTGTCTTTTAGTCAGAAAATTGAAAAAATAAAAAAATCAGAAAATATTTGAAAAACTGAAAAAATATCCATGACTTTGAAGTTTGCATTTATATTAAATATGGAATTTGACAGGTAAAGTGAGGTGTCTGGTTTTCAAATAATAATAATATGAGATAAATTATTGAAAACGTTTGTGACTTGGGATGTGCGGGTAGGCCCAGCCAGTTGATATGTTTCCTTTGAGCTTAAATATACTTAATAATGTTAGAATACATTGTGGGTTCTCATTTAGGAGAAACATGGAAACCGAAACCGCTAGTAATAGTATAAGAAATGTCGTTATAAGTTAAAACTGTTAGAATTTTTTGTCAAAGAAAATAATTGAAATGAATGAGCTAGATAGAATGATGAGGCCTATGGAATATCCCTTTGGGATGGTGACTCTGATCGAGAATCCCTCGAGGTTAAGTTGAAAAAAATGATAAAATGCCGAAGCTCATGTTGTCATTACTAGGGATGGTGACTCTGGTTCGGACAACCTTTGGGTTAAGTATAATTATGTCTAGTGCTCATATGAAAGAAAAAAAAGAGAGAAATTTTGATGTTAAATTCTTTTAGTTTTGGCATAAAATGGTTAGGAAATAGTCAAGTGACTATTCCTTTTGTTTCATAAGCTTGAGGCGGGATTAGGTAGAACCATGGCTTCTGAAGTGTGAGACCATAGTTTGACTAATTGCATTTAAATTAAATAAACATGATAAGGGCCATGAAATTGATGTTGGGTTTAAGTGGACCGTATACCTGCAGTCGCGGTTAACACGTTAGTGGATTTTAAGTAAGTAATTTAGTTTTTGGAAATGGATGTAAACATGATTATGATTCCATATGAATAATTCTTTTTTAGGGACGAAAAATGAGTAAGTGTGGGGATATTTGATGTAATGAAAATTACATCTGTTTCCGTGTATAGTTTGTTTAATATTTCGAGTCTATTTGTGTCGTTTTTAGTTAGATTTGTATATTATTGAGTCATATGTGTTTAGCAGGTTTTCGGAGGAGAAAGGAGTTGAAAACAAATAAATATGAAGAAAACCGAGCCCTGGAATGAGTCGCACGTGAAAGGTAGTTAAAACGAAACGAAATCGAAGAAATAACCCTTGTCGTGTGACACGACTGGGGAAGGGGACCCCTCGAGTAACGCGAGGGGATGTGTTGACCGTTTTGACTTTTACTCACCTCATACAACGGGAGAAGAGAACCCAGCACCCCTCGCGTGACGCGAGGGGCTTAAAATTCTAGGATCGTAGTCCGGTGTGTTTAGACGGAAGTTTGGATAAAATACTATTTCGGTAGAAATTTCGGCAGCATAACGTTTAAGTCGGCCCGATTTTATTAGCTTCCAAAATTCACCGAAAGAGCATACATCAATAAACTCTGGGAGAGAGCACAGCTCGATCTCCTCTCAAATCCAAAACTTGTGTCTTCATGCTCACAGACCACCTATATATAGGCTGGGCTCCTCTATGAGCAGGACTCGTGCGTGATCAGGACTCCTGTGCGTGCATAACTCGTGAGCAGGACTCTTGCTCTCCATTTTTCACACAAATCTATACAATAATCAGCACACACTCTATCTAGCTGATTCGTATAGCGACAGATACACAAAATGCACTAACAGATTCCCTCTTGTACGTTGCTGTCGAATCTTGATATTCAAATATGAGAGTCGTGTTTGAATATTCTGAAACTTCAATCAAGTAATTGTAGATGTAGTCAATTTCCCCTTGATTGATGATTCGGGCTTGCATTTGCATTAACAGATTCCCCCTGAAATGACACTTTAAGTCTTTATTTGCACGGTTTCTGACCCAATTCTCTGATTTGCTAAACCGCAATCTTCATAAACCATTCACGAACTTGAAACTAAGTAATGCAGCTTCTCCATTTTGACATAAACCACATCTGTGTTCCGTTTTAGCGCTCTCCCTACTCGATCCTCTGATCTTCAAAAACCCAATCGACAATTGATAGAAATATTAAATACCACACTTGTTATCTTAAAATAAGTGAATGCCCACAAAATTCTGAAATCCCGTTTTCCGTTATCAGCTTTATGCTTCTCCAAGTTGAATGATTGATTAGTGTAAACGATAATCTCCACAATCAGCAAATCTTCATCGAACCACAAATCATCTGGTAACACACTATAATCTTCAAAGTATAATGACAAACATTCCTCGGAGATCAATTTTGTAGTCTTTTTCGTTAGTCTGGTGCAACGTAATCTTCAGACATCATTACCCCGCAGGACATAAGTCATTTATTTGAAAATCTAAAATGTAGTCTTCTTCTTTAATCACGATATCAAATATCTAGAATTCTTCGCCAGTCTCGATAGCCACTTAATCTTCAGACATCCTTATTCCTTGATGGTTAGTTCAGAAAATAACTCATTTGCCTAGAAACTAAAAGTGTCGTATAGCATAGCTCTCGTGTATATAATATCTTGAAATCTCCATGAAATCTGACGGCTCACAATGACTGCTCACCATGATCACATATATTTCCACTATACCGGCTTTTACGAAGATGAGACTCCAAGTTGATCACGAACTAAAGAATCCGAATGATATGTTGTGCAACCAGCTTGAAGAAGACTAAGACCACAATTTGTTTCCAAATCGAAGAATACGAGATACTATGCATCACCATTCAATTTGAGTCAGAACCACCCAAGTACTGTTGCATCTCTATTTGAATTTCCAAAAATTGCGAGAATTTCAAAATGTAACTTGAAATTTTATTCCCTTGCATTTTTGGAAAATTCTTACTTATGTAAACTCATCTCTAAATTGCCCCCTCAATCTTGGCAAATTCTGATCTCTTCGATCTTCCGAAACTCCATTTTGCGAAATATTTGTCGTTTTGCTCTAGAATAGCCAGTTCATTATAAAATGCGGAATTTAACTTTTTGGCCCATGAATAGTCACTTCACCAAATAATAATCATTATGCATAGGTTTCCATGACTACCCAACAAACTATCAATATTCCGTGTGTAACACCCTGAAAATTCCGTCCAATTATGTGACGACAAGTGTCAAATTCTCCAACTAATCCCGACTACGTGGAGGGAGAAACCTCCAACTAATCCCGATTATATGGAAGGAGGAAGGACCTACACTGTACGTTCACTGAAACGTGTTTTAAATCTTTGACTAATCCCAAATCTGGGAAGGAGAGAATGATTATTATTGTGCGTTAGCTAAAACGTGTCCCGGATCTCCGACTAATCCCAACTACGAGGTAGGAGAGGAACTAAATATGCCAAATGGCCAAAGATGTAAAGTCCAAGGACTAAACATGTAAAATTCTCAAAATTCATATTCTAGAGGTCTCATACGGACCGCAAAGCTTTACCGCTTACGGTCCGTAAGCAGTTTGAGAACCAACGAGATTAAGGTCCTTACGGGCCGTAAGCACTTAACCTTTAAGGTCCGTAAGGGACTGCCAGTGGCAGTTTTGCTTGCAGCCCAATGCCAGCTGCCACATCTCTCGCATTTTTGCCACCTTTCTCTGATCCTTACATGTCTTAGTACTTGGGGACATCCTACCACAGATCATAACACTTGGAATGATCTTGTGGATCATCTCCAAGTATTAGGCCTTGAATCCTCACTTGCAACTTGCTCATTTGCTCTCTTCTCTCTTCTCTCTAACTTACTCTTGGAGTATTCCTTTGGACAAGGGGATTCCCTCTCAGTGTTCTTCAGCTTTAACACTTCCGGGTAAGTGTTTACATTAGTTCTTTTTGCATTTTATTTAGTTATTTTGAAGATAAAGTCAAACAGTTGAATTTCTGTTTGACGTTAGCTTTTGACCATTTTGGTCAAAGTAAAGTTCGATCCGAACTTTACTACATGATTTTAATAAAGTTGGTATAATCCCTCTGCGATCATACCTTCGGATAATCACGTTTACTAGTTGAATTGTTAAGTTGAGCATTTTCCGTAAAAGTTGAATTTTCGACTAAAATGCATAAATGGTTTCTATAACTTGTAACTAACTTGTTTTGGCATATATACAATTTTTATAACTTATATAAACTGATAATAACATTCTCAACTTGTCCAATTCAGTTTAGGGTCTCATTCTATGTCAAAAGTCAAGCGGTTTGACTTTTTCTTTGACTTTTGATTCTGACTCGTTTGGTCAACGTTTAGGCCTGTTTTAAACTTGTTTTAGGACCATAATATTGTTATGTATAACTCACTGAAGCTATACTACATGGTCAGTCCGTTTGATGGGTTAAACGACAAGTCTTGAAATTATTATCGAAAATGACTACAATGCCCTTGTATGGTCAAAGTAGCCAAAAGAATCATTTTAAACTAAAGCAAACTTATAATCTAACTGCATATCAGTATATACTTTAACTAAAAATATATTTTACTACTTGGACTTGTCGTATGGCCATCCGACCTTCAATTCCCTTCTTTATGCGCATAACCAGTTATGCGAACCTAGTTCGCATAAACTAGGCGTAACGGGTCAAAACCTTTTTAAATCTTTCCAAATCAGAATGCTGGTTTGAATTACCTTTATCAAATGAGTCCTTACACTTGGATAGGTATAAACCAAATTCTAATCGATTTATGCTTAATCTAGCGATTAATCTTATTCTTACGTAACGGGTCGTGTTAAAGGAACTAATCTATGACCCGTATACATTCTAACAAATAGCTAAATATGTTCCGGACTATAGAAACCCCCAGATAATCGGACTTGAGTTTAATACTTTGTCTTTACGGATATTACTAAATTTGAAAGCCGGTAACGGTTGGAAGCTAGCTAAAAGGTAAATACTCTTAACTTATTTTGTTTTTAGACTTAGGGTATGGCGAATATGCCACTTGGAGCGAGTATTACTTAAATGGGTTGCCTATTTCAACCCATAAATGTAAGAACCCGGTTTAATTCGTTATATTTGATAACTAAAACAATTGGGGGTTATTGGTACCGTGTTCGGGCGTCCCGACTAATGAACTATTATGGCCATACATAATAACGTGCCAGGGTAGGCATACTGACTGTAAGACATGTTATCAACTTTGGTATGTACCTTAATCATTATAGCACTGAAAATGTCCGTCTTTGATATCTGGTTCCCATTGTATGACGAATATGTAAATCTGGTGACAAGACAAAATCCCAAGAAATATTAAATGATTACCTACAGGTTTTCTCTATGTATTAAAATCATTTTTGAAAAACTATTTTCAAATAAGTCAGTTATTTGTATTTACCAACGAAATCTGACATATTTTTAAAAGACTAAACTGCAGGTATCGAACCTTGAATGTTAGGCTGGTAATCCAGGTTGGCTATGATAAAGGCTACAAAATCAACTCTCTCATATTTTTTGTTCATCATTCAAATGGTGCGCCGATAGACTGAGGAAGAGAACATCACTTTGGCTACGAGTTGGGTGCATGTTGCGGAGCAAGGGCAAGCTTCATATTCTATTATGACTTTGAACGCGATTTTGGCACACTTTCATTAATAAGTGCGTGCAAATAATCGTAATGTACATCACATTACTGGTAGGTTTATGATGATGCTAACAATGTGTGGGAAATTTGAGAGGCTCTTTATCAATGCCTTGAATGATAAAAAGGGTTTAAGTGACGACCAAGCGATCGATACGACCCGCGTCGAGTTCCAACACCTTCAAAATACTAGTTTCGTCATCTTGTGGCTTGGAGAATTTTGCGTGACCGTTTTAATTAAATATTTATTTTAATTAAGTAACTTTTTATGTTTTGTTATTAATTAAGTTGTTTTGTAAAATTTTTATTCTATTTTAATGGTACTTTTTATGTTTTATCTTAACTAGGTGTTTACCCTCTCGCGCGTTGCGGCGGAAATATTTGGTATTCCTATGAGCATGTTGGTGTTTATTTTGGGTTTGCGTACGAACACACAAACTCGCATTCGGATGATAAATATACATAACACCATGTATTGTAATCTACTATACAATTATAGATGTCACTCTTTTGATAAAATATGTTACATTGTTCTATCATTCTGTCGCTAATTTGATTATTACATCAAATATATACATGGCAATGATATTACTACTCACTTGTATATGTGTACTCAGAGATGAAACGGATTGGTTGTGTATTTCGCCTGATCATCTCATGGTAGATATCCTTATCTTTGGTGTTGCTTCACTGTTGCAAAATAGAGCATGTTGGCATACATAAATATTAATATCTTCAAACATGAATCCTATCAAAAGTAACATAAGAGGAACGTAGCGAACAATGCAAGAGACAACATAAGACGAAAAAAGAAATCCATAGTAATAAGAGAATGTAAAAAAGGAACCCGAAGATGGAGCAACACTGGTAGATGTAGCAAACAAATGCAAGACACAATATAAGAGGTAAAAACTTGAAACATCTTGAACCCATTTGAGGCAGTGTTGGACCTAGGTTCAAGATAGTATTAAAAAATTAAAAGGTCAACTTGGACCACCAATGCGTCCAAGTCAAACCTGAGCCATAACAGCCGGTATGGAGGAGAACTGAATGCCTCCTTTGTGCCATAGAAAGTGTACCGTACAATCTAATAAAAAATAAATCTTTAGAAAATGCGTAACTCGCCCTAATGAATTACTAAGAAACAGTAGTTACAACCACCCAAGACTTTCCTCAGTTAAACTCTAACGGATCACTAAAGAGCTAATAAGAGGATGTTTTTGAACCTGTATTTAGAATCAAAACGATAAATAAATAGAAGGTAGATTAATAACCTCAGGATAACTAACAGAATCCCCACACCACATACCATCTTGAACCCATTCGAGGATGTGTCGCTGAAATATTAATATCTTCATTTGTTTGCTACGCTATTAACCAAATGGGGCTAAATTTCAACAGATTTGGACCTAGGTTTTAGTTTTATTCACACCCAAAGACACTAATAATCCTAAGAATAACAATTTAAATCATGAATCCACAGTAATAAACCAATAATCCTAAGAGTACCTTATATCATGAATCTAGTATCGATGTACAAGAATAATTCATTAAATTGATTATCACCAACAAAATGAGCAACTATAATGCCTACACCTACATAAATAATTCGCTTTAACTGTAAAGTCACATAAAATGTTAAGAGAATTCTAAGATTTACCTTCAGAGCTAGCTATCTGGTGTGTGTCAAAGAAACTATTGATGATGCACCTTGTTCTACCTATGCTGCATAGAATCCAACGGAAAATATTAATACAAATTTATCATCCCCATAAACAGCTATGTTAGTTTGGCTTTATAATGATTGTTTTCTTTAGGGGCGAACCAAGTGCTTTAGTGGCCACTGCCCTGAGCACAAATTGATGGTAGAAAGCCGCTTCAGCTGCGCCCAAAAACGTCCAGACCTAGAAAATCCACTGCAAAATATTTAATTCTCACATGAATTAAGTAGGTATGTGTTAGCTATTATAAGAATGATCTATGATAGATAATGATTTTCATGATGGCCGATAAAATACACAAATGCATACATGATCACCCCAGGCCTTGTCGTCGTTGTAAATCATGGCAGCGCCAAAGCTTCTGGCTGGGTTAAATCTGGTGTCGGTGATCAAAATGGTTGCCAAGTGCACCATGAAGACTGCAAATCCTATTGGCAGTGGTGCCAACACCTTCATTTACAAAAAATTTTAATCATACCATTAGGTATTTCTTTATTTTCCATTATATAAAAGAAAAAAATGGTAGGTATTGGTTAAAAATATTAATTAAATCGTGTAAAGATAACATCAAATAGTCATTTTCTCAACTGCTACATATATTTATATAAAAGAACAGGTGGACCAATGTTTTTTTTGCGACATGAATATCGGTTTGGTATGATACCGATAGGATATGTATATGTATAATAGGTTCGGGTCCGTTATGCCTGTTTAGTCCCATACGTGCCACACAAAATAATCTAAAACAATATGTAAACTAATTAACTATGATGATGGTTTCAGATGGGTTGATACCTCTCTTGTAGCTGCTTAACAATCTGTCCAAAGTCTGTCCACGAGGACTGCTCTTTTGGATCGAGTTGATCATGTTTCACCCGCTTTGCTTCGAATCCTACTGTCCCATGTATGCTCCACAACAGCCCCGAGTAGCACCAGTTAACCCGTCACCATCGTCATTGTTCACCGACCGGCGGCTAGAGAGTGTCCCCACCGCCATCAGCTGCCACTACGAACGCCTGAATCACTACTCTTACCCATCAACATGGTCCGTACATCGATAATAGAGCATCACACACCCTATTCGGGTCACGACCCGCGTTTTGTGGCGGATTTTTTTCGCCATCGGCACATTCAAAATAGAACTTTTACAACCTGTTTTCACTGTTTTAAACATGTAATATATACTACAAGAACCTACTGCACACAATCATATTATTTGTAGAGGACTTCAAAATGAACCTTCACAAATGTCTTTCTATTCTCGCATGTAGAATACAAAAGAGAAAATCAATTAGAGAATAAAAAATTAAAAGATTAATATGGAGAGAAACTCATTTTCACTTGTCTTGCCATGTAGAGTCTTGCCATGTAGAGTCTCTGAATCAACTGTAACACCAATAATGGCCTGTCAAATGTTGAAATTTTTATTAGAGGTATTATAATATTAAATTCAACTATAATAAGTAATCACAACTCCGCATCCAAGCAAAAATGTATTAAGAATATATGTACTATTAACAAAATATTTGAAAACATGTTGTTCTCACCTGAGTAAGTGAAGCTAATATTCAGAACCATTTTCTTGGACAACCATAGCAATTGAGTTACCTAACAACTATAGGTGTGAATATGTCATCAACACTTATTTGATCATCCGAAGTTCTTTTTTTGTTTAGGCATGATTTAGCACAATAGTTTTCAATATCACAATAGAATTGAAAAAAATGTATGCATGTTCTCTTTGGCATAACATCAAACAGTTGGTATGCATAAACAACCACACAAATGCTCAACAAAGCCCCTGTATCCATAAAGCCCCCAACTTTAAAACCCTTGATTTTTTTTAAGACAGAACCAACAAAGAACACACATTTTCAAGAATAACATTTGTAAGAACAAAAGGAGGAAATAAGCTTATAACTTGTTAAAACACTCACCCATAACGAACCCTAAAGATTAAAGATGGAACCTAGCCGACTTCATCGGAGCACAGATTTATGTCACTGAGGTTGTGGTTGTTCAAGATCACCTTCAAGTCTCTCATTCTATCTCTAGATTATCTGATGAGAGTCATCAGCACACTCGCGGAACCCTAGAACCCGCAATCGTCACTGCCGCCTTCATCGACGACCGGTAACATTATCTCCGGCAAACTATGACTGTGGAATGCGCATCCACCACTGCCTTCTACAATCGTTACCCACGTCAAAACCACCACAACATCACCGCCAGCCTCGTCTACCACCGCCTTCTACCATCGATTCACGCGACTTAACCACCACAACCCACCACCGGTCTGACCGAAGGCCAAGAGGGTGGGCGACGGGAGACGATGGCCGGTTCCTCCATCTCCGCCGCTCCTCTCTCTCTGTCTCTGCCGTGCTGTAGGTGCTCTCTCTGTCCATCTCTTTAATCTGGACATTTTGAAGTGGGAGCGGTGGAGGGCGAGGTGTCTAAATACGTGTAAAGGGTCAAAGTGTAAAATCTCCATAATACCCTCAATAACTGTTCATTCACTTTTTCTATTATCATATACTAATAATTATTTTTTGAATTTATAGTTTTTATATAATGTTTATTATTTTAAATATACATCAAAATTTAAAGTAAAAATGATTGAGTAATGATAATATACGTTTTCTACGACATCCCACTGCATGACAGTTAACAATCAAATCTCCTGTTGGCTTGTCGTTTACGTGTCATTCAGGTGGCGTGATAACGCCCCTAGGTGCTTTTTTCCATACCATATAGCCAAACAAACTTATATAGACAATGCTTTTACAATATTAACACATCATAATCTTATATTTTTACAATATTAACACATCACAATCTTATATGACATATTACAAAATAGTATTATAGATATCAACCAATAAGTTCTAGATCAATTGGTTTCTAAGGAGGTAACCTAATGACCTTTCAATGTAAAGGTTATGGATTAGAGTCTCACTTGGGATAATTTTTGCATGCAATTTTTTTAGGTCGGCCAGGTTTTATCACAGTGGTCTTTCAGACAGTAGTAGACTTCTCCTGCCTCCTGGAATGGTGGGCATGGATTTACCCGGATGGCTAGAGGTTAAATTTTTTTTAGGTCGGCCAGGGTTTTATTACAGTGGTCTTTTAGACAGCAGGCTTCTCCTGCCTCCTCCTGGAATGGTGGGCATGAATTTACCCGGATGGCCTGAGTATAGTATTCATTGACTGTTTTTTTTTTTTTTTTTTTTTTTGAAAGGTAAACTTTTATAAACACAACCGCCACCTCAAACCGAGGCAACGCAACAACAACACCGTCAAATCATTACAGATTTACACCAATCATTCCATGTATCAACAATACCTTTATTCCTAGTTTTGAACCATAGGTAACCCAGTTTCCTAACTTCGCCGCAAATGTAATCGAGCTTCACCTCTTTGCTATTGAATCTCGCTTCGTTCCTCATCCTCCAAATAGCCCAGCACCCAATTCTGATCAGCCCTTTAAAAGTTTCCCTCTTCATACCAGTAAGGCCCACATGATTATGGATTTCCAGGAGGTCCCTGAAGGAGAACACCACCAACGGCTGGCACTTGCACCAACTCCCTAACCACGACCATAGCATAGAAGCGTAATAACACGTAGTAAACAGATGCTCCACAGTCTCATCTCCTTCTCCGCACAGCCCGCAAACCAAACTTCCGACATTAATGTTCCGTTTACATAAAGCCTCAACGGTTGCAATTCTATTCATCTCCGCTCGCCAAATGAAAACATTAACTTTTTTCGGGATCCACTTGCAGCTTTCCGGAATAAACACATTCGTCTGGCTTCTACTACTGTCCAAAATCAACCTTCCGGATTTCACCGAGTACACCTCCTCTTTCACATCTCCGGCCCCCAACCAATACCAAGTGTCACGGACCGAATTCAGGTTAGCATGCTGCAGCATCGACACAAGAGCCACCAGATCGTTAACCTCACTTTCCGAGCCTATAGGCCTTTTCCATCTCCAGATCAAACTGCCACCCCCGAGCCGATTGCCAAGCACATCACTGACTTTACGCTTTTTATCCTCCTCTAATTTAAAGAGGTTGGGGAAGACCTCGCACAGCGGTTTACTTCCCAACCAATTATCCGACCAGAAAACAGTATCCTCGCCATCGCCCACCGAGACTTTGAATCTATGCCTTAAAGCCATGATGTTACCGACCGGTTTGCTTATGGCCTGCACTATATTATACCATACACCTCCAAGCGTCCTTTTAGCCGGTAAAAAATCCCCGCAAGCTCTGTTACTGTGAATGGCATTAAGAATTTTACACCATAACTTATTCTTTTGGGAAATAAATCTCCAACCCCACTTGTTTAAGAGGGCTAAGTTGACGTTTTTTAACTTGCTGAAGCCGAGCCCTCCACTCTTCACCGGAAGCGTAACCCTATCCCACGCCACCCAATTTAATTTTTTGATGTCGCTATCCCCGTTCCATAAGAAATTTCTCATCTTCGATTCAAGGTCTTTTAAGACTTTGACCGGAGCTCTATATAAGGATAGAAAGTAATTCGGGAGGCTTTCGAGAACGGATTTAATTAAAGTGATCCTACCTCCAATGGACAACAAGCCTGCCTTCCACTTGGCCAACCTAGCATCAAATATGTCATACACCGGCTTCCAATTTGCAATTCTGTTCATGTTTGCCCCGACCGTAAGCCCCAGATACTTGCATGGGAAGGACCCTTCCTGACAACCCACTAACTCCGCCATACTAGCAACCGAATTCTGACTGACCCCAATGGCAAACAGATTAGATTTGTTGATGTTTATCTTTAACCCCGAACAAACGAAAAAAACCCGAAGAATCCGCACAATATTCTTGATATTCTCTGACGACCAATTCCCCAGAATTATGGCATCATCGGCATAAAATAGATGAGACACACACGGACCATTAGGGACTTGAATACCCGAAAACATACTTAAACTTCCAGCTTTAACAATCATACCGGATAACATTTCCATGACCGTAAGGAAGAGGAAAGGGGATATCGGATCACCTTGGCGAAGACCCTTATGGCACTGAAATTCAAAAGTGGGAGAACCGTTGACCAATACCGACGATCTAGCCGACTCCAGAATGCCTTTAATCCACATACACCACCTGTCCGGGAAACCCATCTGTCTCAACGACGAAATTAAGAAATTCCAATTTACATTGTCGTATGCTTTCTCGAAATCAATCTTCAAGAAAAAGGCCTTTAGATTATTCTTCTTTCCCCAGTTCAAAATCTCGTTGAGAATAAGAGGCCCGTCGAGAATGAAATTACCTTTAACGAAAGCTGACTGAGACTCCGATATAACCGACCCGATAACCCTCCTGAGACGGTTGGCGAGCACTTTAGAGATCATTTTGCTGATAATACCAATGAGATTAATTGGCCGATATCCGTTGAGCTCCGTAGGATCCTTAGTCTTTGGGACTAATGTAATAAAGGAACTACCCACACCGATACTAATCGTTCCTTTAACATAGAATTCATTCATGATATCAATAAAATCTTTTTCAAACAGCTCCCAATATTTTTTAATAAATTTCATATTTAGACCGTCAGGCCCCGGGGCCTTATCATCACCACAATCGTTAGCCGCTTCCTTAATCTCCGCCAAGGAGAATATATTGGTTAGAGAATCCTTTTCCTCCTGGTTTAGTCTCAACGTGGATTCCCAATTGATATCCGGCCTTTGAATATGATCCTCCGTGAACCGGTTCCTAAAAAATCTCATAACTTCACTTTTTATCTTGTTTGGCTTGGAAACCCAGTTACCATCTATATTTAGACCAGGAATCTGATTCACAGCCCGCCTCATGTTGACATGGGAATGGAAAAACTTCGAATTCTCGTCGCCTTCAAGAGCCCACTTCGTCCTAGACCTTTGCCTCATATCTTCACTCTTACACTTATCATGGTTGAGGATCACCTTTTTATTCTCCACGTACTCCCACTCCTCCACTTCTGTGAGCTCCCGATCCTCCATAATTTTCTCTAACACCTCCAGTTCTTCTTCAGCCTTACAAACCAACTCCTCTTCCTTTCCCATGCTAACCGATCTCCATTCCTTTATAGCTTTTCTAATCGCAGCGAATTTTCTCATTAATCTGATGTCAGCACATTCGCTACCGGGCTCGAATTGCTCCACCGCTTTTAAAACCGTTTCGTTAAACCCCTCCTTTTCAAACCAAGAATTATAAATCCTAAAAGGCTTCGCCCCAAAATTCTTTTTGCTGATAGTGAGTAACAACGGGCAGTGGTCCGAATGAGAAAAGGAAAGACCTCTTAGACATGCTTCCGGCCAAGAATTAAAGAAATTATGGCACACAAGAAAGCGGTCGATCTTGCTAAGCTTCTTTCCATTATTACGGACACAAGTGAATTTCCTTCCTCTAAGATACTGTTAAAAAGAAAACTCTTGTAGATATCAAAAAATCTAAATCCAACAATAAATACGTCAAACTCAATTAATGAGAAATCACAAAAAGAGAGAAAATATGAGACAGTCCTCACTCATCACAAACCCCAATTAGATTTGGTTGCAGCAGCAGATCACACACTCAACTCTCTCTCTTTCTTTCTTTCTAGGGTTTATCTTTCAACTTCAATCTCAATCAATCATCTACATTGCCACAAACTTACAGACCAGATTCCTCTAGGGTTTATTAATCCAAAACTATGATGGATCGATCAAGATCTAAACGCTACTATTACGATCAGGACTATGACCACATGGACAGTTTTCCTAGAACTAAACAACGCTACAACTACAACAACAGCCACCATTACGGCCCTAACAACAACCACAACCACCACCACCAGCAGCAGCAGCGCCGGAGCATCGCCGGTGGCCGCAAAGTGCAGGATCCCTCCTCCCTGATGGTTACCACAAGTTACCGGATCCTATGTCACGATGCGAAAGCCGGAAGCGTCATAGGGAAGTCAGGGAGTATAATCAAGGCAATCAGGCAACACACTGGGGCTTGGATTAATGTTCATGAATTGATTCCGGGGGACGAGGAGAGGATAATTGAGATATCGGATACGCGGCGGAGGGATCCGGATGGGAGAATGCCGAATTTTTCGCCTGCGCAAGAGGCCTTGTTGTTGATACATGAGAGGATATTGGAGAGTGATGGGGGTATGGGGGGGTATGGGGGTATGGGGGATGAGGAGGAGGAGGTGTATATGGGGAGTCGGATGGTTTCGAGGTTGGTTGTGTCTCGGATGCATGTTGGTTGTTTGCTTGGAAAAGGTGGGAAGATTATTGAGCAGATGAGGATGGAGACTAAGACTCATATTAGGGTTTTGCCTCGAGATCATACCATTCCGCGCTGTGTCGATATGTCTGAGGAAATTGTTCAGGTTGTTACATACACTTCAAGTTCATGTAAGTAGAATGAATTGCTATTGTTTGCTAACATTGTTGATTGTGATTAATGGTGATGTTTGTTATATTAATGGTGACCTGTGAATTTGATTTTTATGCTCCAATTTTATTTATAAGAGTGTTGTTCAAGGTGTACAAGTTTGTGCTTTGTTGGTTCCTTGATGCTTGAATGTCTTTTTGATGAGTAGATTCTATATTCAAAAATTGTAATTCAGGGTTGTTTTGCCAATGTGCTATTATCTTGATAGTATGTTTGAATGAGTATGTCATGTGGTTGGAAATTGGAGACATTGTTAATAAGCATGCTATGAAGTTGCACCGATTTGAGTTAGCGAGAACACTTCTGTTAAATATTTGATCTTAATATGATAAAGTTAATCTCTTTTTTACCACAGGTTGTTGGTGACATGGTCTCAGTTAAGAACGCAATAGAAATTATCTCCTCACGATTACGTGAAAGTCAACATCGGGACCGTAGTCATTTCCAGAACCGAATGCAATCACCTGATCGGTTCTTTCCTCCCGAAGATGATTTCATGCATCACCCAAATAACATAATCCGTCGACAATCAATGGACGGGAATAACTACGGGCCCCGTTTATCTGGTGGTCTAAACAATTCTAGAAGCTTTAGTCAGGGCTCACGTCCATCTGGTTATGTTAACGACACTGCAGCTGACAATGCTCAGTCACTATATGCAGAAGATCTTGTGTTTAGAATACTTTGTCCAAGTAGCAAGGTTGATAGCGTTATTGGGCAATCTGATGGGTTTATGGAGTTGCTTCAGAATGAAATCGGTGTTGAAGTTCGGGTCGCTGATCGTGTGGCTGGGTCAGATGAACAAATAATCATCATTTCTTCAGAGGAGGTACTTGTTTTCTCTATCTTCGTATTGATAAGAAGTAACTGGATTCATTTTTGGATTTCTTTTAAGAAATTTATTGGGTATTGTTGTACACTACAATTAAGATTATTTGGTCGTATCCTGTAAAACTTGTTTGAACTTTATATCATTTGATCATCTTTTTATTTAATTTGTTTACCTATAAACTGTTTGACTCGGGTTCTACTTTATATTAAATGGGTTAAAGTTAAATGATTTCTTTAAAATAAATACTAGATCATTGTATATTAGTTATTTAATTAAGTTTTTATATTCACCCTTAACATATTAATTAGAGTGAAATGCCATTTTTGTCCCTGAGGTTTGACCAGTTTTGCGACTTTCGTCCAAACGTTTGTTTTTTCCGCATCTGGATCCAAAAGGTTTGAAATCTTACCATTTTCATCCGGATCGTTAACTCCATCCATTTTTCTCCGTTAAGTCAAGTCAGGGGTATTTCTGTCTTTTTTTGTTAACTTAAAGGGCAATTTGGTCCTTTTCAGGGGTATTTGGTCTTTTTACATAAAGTGAAAAAGACGGAATTGCCCTTTAAGTTAGCAAAAAAGACGGGAATACCCCTTACTTAACAGAGAAAAATGGATGGAGTTACGAGGCGGATGAAAATGGCAAAGATTTCAAACCTTTTGGATAAACAAACTTTTGGACGAAAGTCGCAAAATTGGCCAAACCTACTGGGACGAAAATGGCATTTTACTCAATTAATTATTTAAAAAATTTAAAAAGAGACAATAAACTTTTGTCATTTTGTGGCTTAACCCAACCCATTTTGACCCACATTAAATGTTACCCATTCTGCCAAGAACCAGTTACCCTCTTGCGCATTTTCCACCCGTAATAATAATACAAGAATATGTTTACTGTTGATTTCCCCAATTTTGTCTCTTAAGGTGCTTACCATAATTGTGGGAAATGTAATGTTAGGGCCCTGATGACGATCTGTTTCCTGCTCAAGAAGCTCTTTTGCATATTCAGACTCGAATTCTGGATCTTGTTCCTGAAAAAGAAAATTTTATCACTACTCGTCTTTTACTGTCTGCTGGTGAAATCGCGTGTTTGGATGCAAGAGATGGGTTCTTAGCAGAAACCAAGAAAATGACGGGTGCAGATATTCAGATTCTGCCCAGAGATAATCTTCCACAGTTTGTATCAGTTAATGATGAACTTGTACAGGTTCGTGACTATAATATATACTTTGGGTGTATTTGGATATTTTATATGAAACCATTATATTATTGTTGTGATTTGAAGTCATAATAATCAGTTTTAGTGTTCGGAGAAAGTGAGTCTGATGTGTAATTATCCAGTTATAATCACTTTCGGATAATTGGTCCGCTGCAACAAAGCTGATCAAAGTGATTCTGTGTAATTAAACAGTCCTTTATCGAATTTTGAAATTTTTGAATCCGAATCGAATTCTGAACACCCCTAGTTTATAGATGTAAAATTATCATTTTGTACATTTATAAAATTATAGAATATAGTTTTGACCATTTTATACCATTATACCAATATCCTTTTTGGTTTAGATTGTCGGAGAAATCAGGGCCGCTAGAGAAGCTCTTGTGGAGTTGACATTGAGATTACGGAGTTATATATTTCAAGGGTTATTCCAAAAAGACGGTCAACCCAGTCCGTTTCTTGCACCGAGCCCTGTGGGGAGTGCTTCAAATTTTGAAGCAGCTTCTAGCAATAACCCTACTTCTACCGTTGCATCCAGCCAAACGACAGCCGCACCCGTTCCAGCAAAGGTAACCATCCCGTTTATCTGTTGTTGATGTGGCATTTTGACCCAGTTACTGATGAATGGGTATAGGGGTGTGCAATGGTCTAAAACTGAACCGAACCGAAACTGAAGTTTTGGAAATGTTAGAACCAAGAACCAGCCATATAGTACTGGCTCAGTGACGGTTTAGAATCGGTTTTGGTCCTGAACCAGACTGGAACCAGATTCAGACTTTGCGTCTAGTGACTCGATTTCAAGCTTAATTCCTTGCATGTATGAGTTTCATTAAGATAAAAGAAAGGGTCCTACTTTTACACCCAACTTTTTACTATTTGCACCAAGTAATGTGACATTAATAAATTCATATTTGTGTTTTTCTTTTATACTTCCGATATATAATGTTTTGTTAAAAAAACGAATATAGTTTTGTGATGTGCTTATTTTTATCTATGTTTTGATATAAATTTTATAAAAAAATGGAATATAAAATTTTATAACAATTTATAAAACATTATATTTGACACGGCTCCATTTTTTTATTAAAATTATATCAAAACGTAGATAAAAATAAGCAAATCGCAAAACCATATTCGTGTTTTTAATAATACATTATATATTGGAAGTTATATAAAAAAACACTAATATGAATTTATTAATGTCACATCACTTCGTGCAAATAGCAAAAAAGTTGGGTGTAAATAGAATCACCCTAAAAGAAAGAGTAACATACACGGATGGTCTCTGGTTAACCAAAATTTTGGATTTAGTCACTCCCTAGCTTTTTTAAACTACACGCATGGTCCTTGTGGTTTGCACTACAAAAAGCATTTAGTCCCCAACTTTTGCCGAAAGTACATGGATGGTCCCTAGCTTTTAAAAAAAAAGCAAACCACAGGGACCATCCGTGTACTTATAAAAAACTAGGGACTAAATCCAAAATTTCGGTTAACCATAGGGACCATCTGTTTACTTTGGTTCAGTTACCCAACCGGACTTGCCCAAATTACTCATAATGACCCGTTACCTAACCTACGCAAACGCTTGTTTTGCCACCTTAAAAAGTTGGCATATGTGTTCTTTCTTCTGTTATATGTTTTGAAGCATGATTACTCATTTTCTACTTATTCTTTTTGTGTAGAATAACGGGGGATCTAACAGTGAAGCTGTAAATCAAACTGAAAGTGGGAGTTGTGACGATGCACCAGGTGCAATAAACAGGTAGTGGTCTTTTTTCATTTTACATATTTGCTAATTGTGTACATTACACACATAACATATATATATATATAGGGTAAGGTTCATGCGAGAACCACCCTTATTGCGAGAACCGCGAGAACCAATGTGAACACAACCTAATAGCTAAAAAAACCTACCCCCCCCCCCCCCCCCCCCCAAAAGCTAAAATGCTAAAAACTAAACCCCCAAAAAACCTAAAAAAATAAAAAAAATCAAAAAAAATTTTTTAAATATTTTTTATGTTAAAATCGCTACTTTTAGTAGCTAAAAAAAAAAAAAAATTTTTTTGTTGCTTCGAAAAGTAGCGGTTTTTTTATAAAAAATATTAAAAAAAAAAAAAAAAACTTGTGTGATTTTTAGCTATTTTTAGGCATTTTTTGTTGTGTTCACATTGGTTCTCGCAATAAGAGGTGGTTCCTAATGGATCTTTGTCCTATATATATATATATATAAAATTTTTCTTACCATTTTTATCTCTCTCTTTGTATAGGATTGCCGTGCCACTGGTTACTAGGAGTATACTAGAAGTTGTCATACCAGAGTATGCGGTCCCCAAGCTGATAACAAAGTCAAGAAATAAACTCGCTCAGATCAGTGAAGTAAGCCGACCTCCAAACTTCAAATTTATGTGTTAATTATGTTTTAGAATTGTTTTTGATATGTCTTTTGACTTTTATAATTATTATTTAAATTGCAAACAAACAAGCTTTCGGGAGCCAATGTTAAATTGGTTGATACAAGCCCAGAAGCAATGGAGCATATCATCCAAATATCTGGTACCCCGGAGCAGGCTGAAAGAGCCCAGAGTTTGCTCCAAGGATTTATTTTGAGCAGTACGTAGCGTTCTTCCTATTTCTTTATGCATATATATGTGTGTGGGTGTTTTTGTATGCCTCTTTTATGCAAGATAGGCGGGTTGGAATGTTCGATAAGTGGTCAAAACAGACAATTCTTTTATTCTGGTCTAAATGGGCCAGTTTCAGTTTGGCCCAAAACATTTTTTTCCCAAATGGTAATAATTCTTATAAATAGTTAGTGTGTAAAGTATGGCTCCAAATCTTTTGTTGTCTAACATAAATCTGACTAGTTTTAATTAAATGATTTAAGGGGTAGTGTGCATTAAAAACACTTTGGATGACGCCCCACTAGGGGTGTAAACAAGCTTGAGCTTGATCTTGAGCTCGTGAAAAAGTTTTCATTCTTGAACTCAGCTTGGTTGGCTCGTAAATTATTTTTTTAAATATTTTTTTTTCATATAAATACATAATTGTTTTGTGTATATATATGCATAATTGAATTTTATACATATACACACATATAAAATGATATATATTATTATATAATTTTATCGTTATTATATACATAATAGTATCTATTATGTAATTTATTATATTTATTTTTAATATTGAATAAAAATTATTATATTTTTTATATATAGTAGACTAGTTTAGACCAACGAGCCTAAACGAGTTTGGTATATGAAGCTCGGGCTTGTTTATTAAACAAGCTTCAATTTAGGCTTGGCTTGTTTATTAAACAAGCTTCAATTAGCGAGCCAATATCAAGTAGCTCACGAGCGGCTTGACTCGTTTACATTCCTATGTTTCTCTTGTTTAACCCACATTTAAGGGTTTTGATTTTACTTGTTGGAGATAAAACAAAACCCTACCTGGCCCGGCCGATTGACCCATACATATATCTTTGTTATAACTTGTATCTTTGATCCTTATTCAATTGTTTAATCTTGTAGCCCAAGAAGATGGCCCTTGAAAAACATCAAGGAGTCTTATATGTGGAGTACCAACATGTAATAGTCCCAAACAAGGAGGGATAAAAGTACTAAACTAGGTACATGAATTAGTATTATAGGATGATACAAAGTGAGCACCATAATTGTAATTTTCATGTTGTACTAATGTTTATGCATGATTGTGTTGATGCTTGAAAAAAATTGTGCTTGATGCATCTTTGAGTTGTATGGGTTCTTGATCATTATTTCTTCCAATGGCCCGTAAGCTTTTATTCCCTCTGTCTCGGTCTTTGTCCATGTGACAAACGGCAAAATAAAAGGTATATCCGTATAACTAAATAATTGTTAATTATACAATTATGTGCATTAGACTTTAATTATATACTAATTGAGTCTATTAAGGCTAGCAATGTCCAAGAAATGCATTTACATTTGCATATAAGATTGTATTTGCCGTGCCGCGATACGATGAGAACAATTCTAGAGATCGTTGGTAGATTATTTGATTAAACAATTTTATGTCAGGACGGTTTTTATGCCTAGAACGGAATAATGAACTATATAGAATTAGTATATATACTATAATTTCTGGAAAACGCACAAGTATTATATTTTGCCGATTCTAGCAATGAGGCTTACAAGTTTCCACCAACGAACACAAATATATAATCAATGGATAATGTTGATTATCATAAAGTGCTATCAAGGGATATTATATAACCTAAGAGTACCTAGATACTAATTACCGAGTAATATCATATAATTAATCCCTAATTAAATCATGAGCCCATTTAAGTGGTCGTTTAGCATTACATCATCATCATCAAATCATATCCTAGTTAACTAGTTAGCAGGACCCTAAGCATCTAATTAACACTAAACACCTAAATATCTGTCACACATTTCATCATATGTCCAAATACCAATCGCTTGCAACAACACCCAAACCACCCCCTGGTCTACGGTTTTGGGAGGGTCTCACACCCTCCCATACCTTACTAACCCAACATGCTTGAGATCTTGATTGGTATATGTTGTGAGGCAAGTTGTGGGGATGATAAGAAGTCATCACTGCCACACCCTCAAAATCCACATGCGGGGTTTTATCGCGAGATGTGCGACCGACCAAGATCAAGCCACTAATCATATTGAACAATTAAATAATATAATAAAGTCCATCACCATCAACACAATTAGTGATTAAGTTTTTAAACGTTCAAATTAAAGTCTAAGTCAACAACGGAAGCAAAATGTTTAAAATCCAGACAATAGTGAAAACCATAAATGTTTAATAAATTCCAAACAAATAGTTCATCGCAATCACGATGTGACAACTGTCAAATTTCCATGTATCCGTACAATAATTAAACAGTAATTTGCAGCTTAATGACTGTGCTTGATTTAAATTAATGACATGAATGCTTTCTGATTATTATCATATACATACAAGTTCATCACGTATTGCATGATGTCATATCATTATTGCATGCAACACTTTATGATTCAAATGATGCACGAAACAAAGTTAGCACAGTTATCAGACAAACTAGAAGTACTGACGGGAGTTTAGTACTACATGATATTTGAGACACAGAATGAGTGAGAAACCAAGAGTTACACTTGTATAGTGTGTAGGAAAGTAAGGATCATAAAACTGCCTTCCTAGTGATAGTTTAAGTGCCGGAAAGTGCCTAAAACTCACACAAACTGCAGAATTCTGCAATTTTCAGCAAAAATCAGCTTTTTTAGCAACATAATATTATGCAGAATTATGGTTTAATGGTCCAGAATACCTTCCTAGGTGTCGGGAATCAAAACTGTCACAAAAGGAAACATAAAGCACACTAAACTGCGTAATTTAGCACCTTAACGAACGATAACCAACTGAACAACCGGACACTACCCGAAACACCAAATTTTCACTAGAAGCACTGTTTTATCATTTCCGAGCTAGTTAAGGTCACCGAACATCATAACACACCCTAAATCATATAACACACATAAAACACTAAACCTTAAATGATGTGTGCAAAATGCAACATATAAATTACATCAAATGTGGCATAAAACTAATCCTTTTTTAGTACTAATGTTGGAAAAAGTGTGTTTTTGTCTTCCTTTTGTATTTTCAGGATTAAATGAGGTCAAATGAACAAAAGAAGCAAAAATGCAGCCAAATCTAACAATAATACAAGAAAAGGAATAAACGTGGCATGCCCGACCCCTCGACAGCATCTCCCCAAGCAAAAACAAGAGAACAGAAGGCTGAACACGCCCCGTGCTCAGTGAGCACGGGGGCGTGCCCAAGTGTCTGCAGAAAAGACAAAGTTGTAGAAGCTTCTATCACCCACCATGGGGGCGTGCCCAGCGGACACGGGGCCATGGTCAACGCAAAGATTCGCAGAATCTAAGCAAATCTTGATAGTACAGATACGCTTCTGCACACGGGGTCGTGCCCAGCGGACACAGGGGCGTGGTCAACAAATGCAGAAAAACTGCATTTAATGAAGAAAAGAGAAAACGGGTGGAAACGGGGCCGTGCCCAATGGACACGGGGCCGTGTCCGGGCTTCTGTGCAGGCTATAAATAGAGGTGCTTGGCTCACTTGCAAACCATCCCTTGGCAAACCACCTCTCTCACACTTCACCCACCCACCACCACCATCACAACCCACATCCACCACCATCATCCATCATCCATCATAGAGTGTGTGAGTAGTCTCGGGATCCAAGATTGATCGTAAGAGTTCTTGACAATCAAATGCCATGTTTGCCTAAGTCTCTTACATCACTTGGTGAAGACATGTGTTTAGTGTAATACTATTTATTTTTAATCTTTTCGCACTTTTTATTTGGTTATGTATTAATGACTTTAATAACTAGTTTCTTATGTTGAAGGTGAATCTTCCTTATCATTTGTCCGTGGTGTCTTGGCGTTATTTTACTGTCTATATAAAATAAAAGATTTACACCATTCATATCTCCACGGTCTATATGGAGATATGCTGGCTACCTGGTCGAGGGTTAAGGGAATGGTTTGGTAAGAGTCTTGCCTTGTTCAGTGTATAGATCCTGCAAGGACCTGGGTTAAGTTTAGTAGGACCTCCTTCAATACCCACTGGTATTGGATGGCAGGGGTCCGAACTCCTTGATCCCCTCATATGTAAACTACTATTAAAACTTTAACCCGGCTATTTAGGATTGTATCCCTGCTGACTCAAACTACTTAGCCGAGTGTAACGTCACCTTCAAAAGAGGGGCCTACCACAATATGCATTAATAACTTAATTAATTATCTTTCAATAATCCAACCCTTTAGGATTGTATCCTTGTTGACTCAAACTACTGGGTTGAGGGTAACATACCTTCAAAAGAGGGGCCTACTACTATAACTAAGATAATCTCTTAAAAAGTGCAACAGTGCGAAAATAATCAAAGGTTACACTAAAGGCGAGTCGGATCCAAGTGATTCATCTTGTCTATCTGTTTTATTTTTATTTTTATTTTCAGCATTTTTAGCTAGTTTTATTTTCTTGTTTAAAAACCTTTTTCTAAATTTTTGATTTGATTAGACGTTGAGGATAAACCGGTACTAAAAGCTCTTGTGTCTTTGGACGACCTCGATATCTTACCAACGCTATACTACGCTCACGATGGGTGCACTTACCCATATGTGTGTTTAGTGTTAGTAAAATATCGTGTTTTATAAATTTAAAACTTGACTAAAGTGTAAAAAGGGCTAAAAATATATATAAAAACTTATAACGCTACACGCACATCAAGTTTTTGGCGCCGTTGCCGGGGACACAAGGATTTTAAGAATTAGGAATCAACGGCCTAATCGGTTTTTTTTCTTATTTTTTCTGTTTTTTTTTTATAAATTTTCAGTTTCTGCAGAGATCAGTACGGGCCGTGCCTGGTCGGACACGGGCCGTGCCCAGCGTTGTTACTAGCAGTTTTTGTTTTCCGAGTTAAAGAGAGTTGAGCACGGGGCCGCGTCGGTGCAGCACAGGGCCGTGTCGAGCTCCCCAGTAACAGGGATCCGGAAAACAACTACTGTATCTCTGACCACGGGCCGTGTTCACCTGAACACGGGGCCGTGGTGAACCTTCTGACCAACGTTCTTTTATGTTTTTATTGCAGGACTTGGAACCCAGGCGCCACATCTGAACTTTCTACGTAGTGTATGAGCTCCAGTTCTAGTAGAGATATAAAAGAACCTCTAGACGAACCCGAACGCTTTCTAAGAAAAAGACTTAAAGCTAAAAACCAAGAGAAAGTTTCGGGGGACCCACTTCCAATGGAGAATCAACGAACCCTCATGGATTACCTACGACCCACCGTGGGTAATCTTGGCGCCGCAATCAGTGCACCGAATGTCGAGGCCAACAACTTCAAACTTCGGCCTCATTTGATACAAATGCTCCAAAACTCCGCAACCTTCCATGGGCTTGCGGAGAAGATCCCCATTTGCATATCACAAACTTCCTAGAAATATGTGATACGTTTCAGATCAATGGAGCATCAAACGACGCCATCCGCCTTCGAATGTTTCCATTTTCACTAAAAGACCGAGCTAAGGCTTGGCTTAATACCCTCCCAGTTGGCTCGGTAAACACCTGGGATGAACTAGCCCAAAAGTTTCTATTTAAGTATTTCCCTCCTGCTTAAACGGCTAAATTAATGACTGAAATTAATACATATTCACAAGAGGACGGGGAATCTGTCACACCCCGAAATATCAGAGCATTGGCGTGACTGGACTGGTATCTTCATTGCACAGCGGAAGCAAAATAAGCTAAGACTTCTAGAAAATGAACGCCCACTAAGTACTCGACTCCACATGGTTCTCCTATTCCAACCGTGCCATAACTTTGAAAAGTAACCTGAGAAAGAAACATGCGAAAAATCAACATAAAGTTGAGCGAGTTCATAGTTTGTTTGTAAAAGATTTGAAATAAATCTTTTTGAATAACCGATTTTCGAAACGTTGTTGAGAAAACGAATTTAAAATCATTTTCTTGTCATGTTATATGGAAACTTTGTATTTGTAACGCTTTATGTTCGTAAAACCATGTATTTGTAAACTCTTGTATTTGTAAAGTTTGTGTAACCGTCAATGCCCACCCTGACTTTGGCTTCATGCCTGCATAATTCTATGCTTTGAATTTGTATAAAACATGGTACGAAATTTATAAAGACGTATTGAAACTGAGTTCTGTATATGTAAGGAATACGAGATTGTTAATGGTTTGCGAGGCCTCTAACATATGTAACGACATAGGAAGCATCCAAACCATAGGCTTTTTTCTAGTTGTCGATTCACGACTGAGACACAAAAGCACTACTTGGTACTAGTTATCACCAAGAGTGTGGCTGCCCGAAAACCCATTAGATCTAACCTTTTGTTGTGCGGTCTTAGTATGTACACAATTAATGGTGCTTATGTTACCCTATTCGTGACATAATCTATTGTGTCATTCCTTAGTTTAATGTACCTCTTTGTACTTGTATTTTCCCGTAGTTTAGAAAACTAGAATTCGTGTGTATGCATATTTCGAAAAATACGCTTGTTTGAAAAACCGGTATAAAACATATGCTTTTCGTAAACCATTTGTGTCAGTTAAAACTCGCTTGTAAAATGGTTTAGAAATATGTAATTCTTGTATGCTTTGAAAAAAGTGCATGTCTTTTCACCCCGAAAACATTTAGAAAAAATGTAAAACTGTAAAAAGGTGGGGTTATGAACTCACCTGAATTGCCTTGTGCAAAGCTAGCTAATTACGACTTCGTGATGTCTTTTCCAAGACTTGACTTGCTAGCGTGCATTCTACTATATTCCTAACACGGAATATCTTATAAGTTTCTAAATAAAAGCGGTAACTAAACTACGTGTCACCGAGCTCTACCGAATCGTTAACCGAACGATTTGACGGTAGGTTGTTAATTTAACGAAAATGACTAAGTTAAACTTTATCGCCCCGAGAAGTCGTTTGGGTATATATGAATATTCGTACGAAAGTAATATATAATAAACTTGTATTATATATATTGCGTCTTGTATATATTTGCCAAAATATATGTATATGCCGTTTCGGCTTTTGAAATAAATATAAAAAGGTTATATTTATTTTATAAAAGAACACGAGTTGTTGTGTTTAAAAATAAATATATAATTATATTTATTTCTACAAAGGAATTCGTTATTGTTTGGTACTTGAAATAAATATATAAACTATATTTATTTTTATAAAAACGAGTTCGTGTTGTTTGCTATTTGAAGTAAATATAAAAATAACTATATTTATTTTATGAAAGAATTGTCGGGTTTTTGATATTCGAAACAAATTCATAAAGTGTATTTATTTTTATAAAACGAACACGTGTTGTTTGGTATTTGAAATAAATATATAGTTATATTTATTTTTACAAAAGAAATCCAAGTTATTTGATATTTGAAATAAATATACAATCTATATGTATTTTTTTTTATAAAAGAGTTGTCGCGATTTCGAAGTTTAAAACAAATACGATAATATTTTTTTTTTGTTGTAAATAATATCCGAGTCGTCGTTTTGTTTAAAGCAATCGTGATAAACATATTTGTTTCGCAGTTTAATTCGAATCCGTAAAGTTCGCCTTACTATAAAATATATTTTGTTAACGGGTTTTCTCGAAAAACGGGCAGAGTTTCCTCTGTTTTTGGATGGCCCCGACAACACAAGTTGTCGTTATTTTATCAAAATTCAACAATATAATCAATATATAAGATTTCGTCAAGCATGTAAAGATGTAAAGTATACTTAAATAGATCGGTTCGAGCTCGTTTCTCACATATTTAATAAAACTATAAATATAACGTAATAAACGCATCGTTAATTTTTACCAAGTCTTCTGTCAAAATGTCGAGCCGCTTGACTGAGTTGACCGAGTCATCTAAGTTGACCGGCTGAGCTGACTGAGTTGACCCGAGTTGACTTCCGTTGACCGTGTAGTCTGAGCCGAGACCCAAGCCGTACCCAAAACCGAGATGAAATCTGAACCAAAGCAACTTTGACCCAAAATGAGACCCGAAACTCCCAAAATCTGACCCGAAGGAAACCAACTAAATCTTGAATCAAACTAACTTGAAACATTCACAGGTTACCCGAGCCGAAACAGTCCAACCTGAGCCGAGATGTGACCCGAACCAGAACCGAGTCGAACCACAGCCGCTGGAGCTGAGTCGAGCACCCAACTCTGTTGAACCACCATCACTGCTGTCTGACGTTTTCCGACGACCAGAGCTCGCCGCCGTCGTTCGCAAGTCGCCGGTGACCCTTTTTATTGACGGAATCGCGTAGATCGGAGGAGGGTAGGGGTGTTTCGCTGAGCATAACCAATGAACAGAAATCTCTGTCGCCGTTCACGGTGGCGCCACTATCGGAAAAACCCACCGGCCACCGCTGGGCTCCCAGTTGTTGTTGTCGGCTCCACTAGAGCTCCTTCGCGATCCACCACTCTTCACCGGCCGGCTCCGCCATGGCTGAGCTTGTCTGCCCGAGATGTGATGAGGGGTTATCGTGTGTGTGTGGAGTTATATCTAGATGTAGGGGGGGTCGGCTGCTCGTCTGAATGAGGGGATGGGGGGTTTTGGAGGTTTGGTGTAGAGGATGAGCTTCATAAGGAGAATTAATCATAAATTTTGTAGTGTGTTTGTATTGTGGGTATGGACCTTTTTATAAAGGATGTTTGAGATCTCTCAAGAGATCTTGTGTGGATCTTGTAAGATTTTGTAAATCTTAATAAGATTTTGATAAGATTTTATAAGATTTTGCAAGATCTTGATAGGATTCTAATATATATTATGTGCAGGTTTAGGCTTGTGGGTTTTGGGCTTGGGCCCACAAGCCCATCTCATGTGTAAGTGGCCCATAATTCCTACGAGACACGTTTCTAATACCGAAATCACCGTAGCCTAGTAAAATAATATTTCAGAGTTAAAAACGTGTAAAAATAATGTCGGTATCCGTCGTAGTCGCGTAATATTCAGCAGGTTTCCCATAAATCACCACACGCGCACTGTACAGTCGAATAAACGTTCCTGGGCACTCCAAGGGCCTAAATGAGTTAATCTACGTCTTAATCACTATTCATTTTCGCGTTAATCACCTGTAAATTCCGTAATTAAGGGCGTAAACTACCGGTTGTCACAGAATCCTTGTATGAAACTTAGGAAAGGTTCAAGGAGCTACTGAGAAAGTGTCCTCATCATGGTCTTGCAGTGTGGCAACAAGTATCCACTTTCTATAATGGGTTGTTGCCACACACAAGACAAACACTTGACTCTAGCTCCGGGGGACTTTTAGGTGATCGTCGCCCAAATGAAATTTATAATCAAATTGAGGAAATTGCTCAAACCAATTTTCAGTGGCACACTCCCCGAGGCAACAAATCTATTTCCCCGGGCACCCATAAGGTTGATGAAAGCACCTCCTTGCAAGCCCAAATCAAAGCCCTTTCTTTAAAAATAAAAAAAAGTTAGAAATGGCAAAAACGGTCTCGGTTATGGCTTGCGAGGGGTGTGGTGGGCCACATGAGAATTGGAGTTGTATGAAAGAAATGGATAATCAAACAGAATCGGTAAACTACATTGATAATAGACCTAGGCCGTCGGGTCCTCCATCGGGTACCTACAACCAAGGATGGCGTAACCACCCTAACCTTGGTTGGAGAGAACCCGACAATAGTAGTAACCAACAAAATCTAAACCAACGAACAAACTTTCAACAACCAAGAAGCAAGTCACAAAATTTCTCTCAACAACAACAAGGGGGACGAGAGAGGCTTGAAGATACTGTATCTCGCCTCATCTCCGACTCCGAAAAGAAAAACTCGGATCGATTTCAACAACTGGAATCGAAATTTAGAAATCAACAAGCTAGTATCCAAAACATTGAAAAACAAGTAAATCAACTAGCTCAAAATTTCTCCGAGAGACCTCAAGGCGCGTTACCAAGCAATACCGAAACCAATCCAAAGGCGCAAGTACATCTCCTCACGTTGAGAAACCGTACCGTGGGTCCCGAGGAGGCTCCATTACCTCCAATTGAAAAAAGCCGATCTAGCCAAACCACAACTCCACCGGCACCCCAACAAGAGACGATTCCTTCACCAAATCAAGAGCCCACCAAGAATCCTCCGGTTCCGTACCCCGGTCGGTTAATTCGCCAAAAGACCGATGAGCATTTCACAAAGTTCGTAAATATACTAAAACAATTGCATGTTAATATTCCATTTGTTGAAGTACTAACCCAAATGCCTAAATATTCAAAATTTATGAGGGACTTCCTTACTCACAAAAGGAAAATTGAATCATTGCAATTAGTTAATTCAAGTGAAGAATGCTCCGCCTTGCTACTCAACAAACTCCTGCAAAAGAAGATCGATCCCGGAAGCTTCACCATCCCTTGTTCGATTGGGGAATCACCCATACGCAATGCACTATCCGATCTTGGGGCTAGCATCAACCTCATGCCCGCATCAATGATCTACCGACTCGGCCTAGGGAAAACAAGCCCCAACAAAAATGAGCATACAACTCGCCGATGGGTCCGTTAAATATCCACAAGGTGTCGCCGAAAATCTATTGGTTAAAGTCGGAGAATTTGTCTTCCCGGCCGACTTTGTCATACTAGATACGGAGGAAGATACCGAAGTACCACTCATCTTAGGGAGGCCATTCCTAGATACGGCCCACGCAGTGGTAGACATGAATGGTGGAACGCTAACATTGAGGGTTGGGGACAAGGAAATGAAGTTCGGAGTTGGTAAGAGAGTAGAAGACGATGACCCGGTCAATTACATGAAGGTCATAGACTCAAGTTTGGATGATGCTCTCCGACGGTGCAACATGGGATGCAAAACATCCCACTTGGGTAACATATGACTGGCTTTGGGTCTAGCCAAGGACCCTTATAAACGTGGCGCACCACGGAGGCATTCCGCGGAACTATCCTTAGTTTAGTTTAGATTTTTTTTTATGTTTTCTAGTTTAGTTTTGATTTTCAGGAATAAAACACACTTAGGATGGTGAAGAATACCAAGGGAAACTTGAACCAGCACCCCATGCACAAAAATAGAGCCTCCCGCAAATTTTTTTCATTACACAAGTTCGGCATGGGCCGTGTCCCGCCAGCACGGCCCCGTGCTGAACAGTCTGCAGAGGATAGCCCAGTTCAGGTAACTGGACACTGGGCATGTTCACTGGACACGCTCCCGTGCCCAGGCTTCTGTTTCTTTTTAATGATTTTTGTTACTGGCAACCTGAACACGGGACCGTGCCCGGACACCACGAGCCCGTGTCTAGATGCCCAGTAACATAAAAATTTGTTTTTAAACACACTTTTACACATTCAATCAACCTAAAAACTTATTTTTGGGACACATTGAGGACAATGTGTAATTTAAGTGTGGGGGGGATGCTAAAACCTTGAATTTTGCAAGTCTTAATTACAAGCCTTACACAAAACTCTATTGGAACCGCTAAACACCCCAAATTTTTTCAAAATCTTTTCATTTTTTTTTTACTTGTCTTGGTTTAATTTGGGAATTACAAGTTCTAAAAAGGTTATATTTTTACAAATTTACAACCGATAGCGTCGTGATAAAAAGAACCAATATAAGAAAATTATGAAACGGCATGACAAATCTAGTTAAAATTTGATTATATATACTTGATCACATAAAAACCAATTCCCACAAAAAGTGAGTTTTGAGCCTTTACTGAGCATATAAATACACATCTTTAAACTAAATGCTCATTTTTTATTTCTTGTGTGAATAGCCGCCTGGTTCTTACGACTCTAGAACTTGCCACGACGATACATTCCCGGTCCTTACCAACTTAAACCCAAGTAAGTAAATGATGGAGGCATTAGGACTAACCCGTTTTCTTTCAACACCATTTTTTTTACCACCTGCCCAAAATCCCCCTAGTTAACCCCTTTGAGCCTAAACCTTTTCATTTCTTAACCCAAATCAAAACACCCTTTTTACCCACCAAAACCCTTTTTCATTTTAAACCCTTTATTTTAGTAACAAAGCTCGGTTTTCTTGTGACTTTCTTATCAAAAAAAAAAAAAAAAAATAGAGAAGAAAAGAAAAATGAAGTTAGCAATAAACAAACAAAGCTCATCAAAAGAAGGCTTGTTTGAATAATGCTTCATTGGAATAAAAAGTCACAAAAAACAAAACGTTTTATGAAAACCGACGCTTTTTACGCCTTTCGCCTTTTTCTACTAACCGCTAACACAACCACCTACCTTTAACCCAAGCCTAACCCTTCCCCCAAAAGTCCTCTTGATATTTACAAAGGTTTATAGTTAAAAAGGAGGAGGATTGATTGCTTGGAAAGCTTACGGTAGGAGTAAGTTCTATGCCGCTCTCTAGTGTTTCACAAAAATACATATTTGGCCGAGTGTTGAGTGATCGCCTGTGAGGTATGTGAACTTGTATATAAATGATATTTTAAAGAGGCATGTTATGCCCTAATAAGTAATTTATCTTATGTAATATTCTAAATAAATCATGATGAATAGGATTGTAAATAAAATAAAAATAAAACCTAATAAAGAATCTTGGAATCCCGACACTCTATGACTAGCCCAAAAACCTTCTCTTCTACCAATTCCATTTGGGAGTGTAAGCCACATTGTAAAGAGTTTTGTTTGAGGACAAGCAAAGATTCAAGTGTGGGGGTATTTGATGTGTGCAAAATGCAACATATAAATTACATCAAATGTGGCATAAAACTAAACCTTTTTTAGTACTAATGTTGGAAAAAGTGTGCTTTTTTTCTTCCTTTTGTATTTTCAGGATTAAATGAGGTCAAATGAACAAAAGAAGCAAAAATGCAGCCAAATCTAACAATAATACAAGAAAAGGAATAAACATGGCATGCCCGACCCCTCGACAGCATCTCCCCAAGCAAAAACAAGAGAACAGAAGGCTGAACACGCCCCGTGCTCAGTGAGCACGGGGGCGTTTCCAAGTGTCTGCAGAAAAGACAAAGTTGTAGAAGCTTCTATCACCCACCACGGGGGCGTGCCCAGCGGACACGGGGCCGTGGTCAACGCAAAGATTCGCAGAATCTAAGCAAATCTTGATAGTACAGATACGCTTCTGCACACGGGGTCGTGCCCAGCGGACACGGGGGCGTGGTCAACTAATGCAGAAAAACTGCATTTAATGAAGAAAGAGAAGACGGGTGGAAACGGGGCCGTGTCCGGGCTTCTGTGCAGGCTATAAATAGAGGTGCTTGGCTCACTTGTAAACCATCCCTTGGCAAACCACCTCTCTCACACTTCACCCACCCACCACCACCATCACAACCCACATCCACCACCATCATCCATCATAGAGTGTGTGAGTAGTCTCGGGATCCAAGATTGATCGTAAGAGTTCTTGACAATCAAAGGCCATGTTTGCCTAAGTCTCTTACATCACTTGGTGAAGACATGTGTTTAGTGTAATACTTTTTATTTTTAATCTTTTCGCACTTTTTATTTGGTTATGTATTAATGACTTTAATAACTAGTTTCTTATGTTGAAGGTGAATCTTCCTTATCATTTGTCCGTGGTGTCTTGGCGTTATTTTACTGTCTATATAAAATAAAAGATTTACACCATTCATATCTCCACGGTCTATATGGAGATATGTTGGCTACCTGGTCGGGGGTTAAGGGAATGGTTTGGTAAGAGTCTTGCCTTGTTCAGTGTATAGATCCTGCAAGGACCTGGGTCAAGTTTAGTAGGACCTCCTTCAATACCCACTGGTATTGGATGGCGGGGGTCCGAACTCCTGATCCCCTCATATGTAAACTACTATTAAAACTTTAACCCGGCTATTTAGGATTGTATCCCTGCTGACTCAAACTACTTAGCTGAGGGTAACGTCACCTTCAAAAGAGGGGCATACCACAATATGCATTAATAACTTAATTAATTATCTTTCAATAATCCAACCCTTTAGGATTGTATCATTGCTGACTCAAACTACTGGGTTGAGGGTAACGTCACCTTCAAAAGAGGGGCCTACTACTATAACTAAGATAATCTCTTAAAAAGTGCAAAAAAATAATCAAAGGTTACACTAAAGGCGAGTCGGATCCAAGTGATTCATCTTGTCTATCTGTTTTAGTTTTATTTTTATTTTCAGCATTTTTAGTTAGTTTTATTTTCTTGTTTAAAAACCTTTTTCTAAATTTTTGTTTTGATTAGACGTTGAGGATAAACCGGTACTAAAAGCTCTTGTGTCCTTGGACGACCTCGGTATCTTACCAACGCTATACTACGCTCACGATGGGTGCATTTGCCCATATGTGTGTTTAGTGTTAGTAAAATATCGTGTTTTATACATTTTATACTTGAGAAAAGTGTAAAAAGGGCTAAAAATATACATAAAAACTTATAATGCTACACGTACATCATTAAACTTGAAATCTAACTAAACAATCTAACTATCCATTACAACCCAACCCTATACCCCCCCCTTTGGCGACAGTCACCATGGGTGGCCCACCCATGGATTTTCCTTAGTTGTTTATTAGATCATGTTGATAACTTTAGAAGCACACGAACCATTGGTTAAGTGAATGTTGGAGACTTTGATTTAAAACCCACAAGACCTCATAATCTCATTTCACAAACACTTAGCAACTTCACTCATCTCTCCCTCTCTTCCCCCTGGTCGCGGCCGAGAACCACCACCACCATACCACCCATTTTCACTTCAATTCCTTCCAATCCCAAGTGATTCTAAGGTGCTAGGAGCTAAAGTAAGGAGATTGGTGCCATTGGAGCTTGAAGGACCTTTCTCAAGAGCTTTTAACCACCAAGTTTATCATCTTCATCATCTTTGATCTCTTCCCTAGCCTTGTGCTAGTAGTAAGACTCTCATAACCTCATTTTACTTCTCATTATGTTGGTTAAAAGAATATGTAAGATGTTAAACATGAAGATCATGAAAGAACAAGAAGATAACTTCTAACGTAAAGCTCAAAATCATAATAATCTATGTTGTTTAAGTGTATGTGTGCATCTTGATTGTTGATTACTAGTGTTTATGATGTTAAACATCATAAGAAGCCTGCTAGATTGTGATTAAACACATGATCTAGCAAGTGAGAGGATGATCTTGTGAAAAATCAAGATGATCATCCTTTATGTTTCATATGAACTTGAAAATGAAGATGATTTTATGTATAATGAAGCATGAAACATGTTATAAGTCTTGTAAAGGATGATTTCAAAGATGATTTTCTCAAGAAACCAAGTTTATTTACAAGATTTACATAACCATAATTTTTAAAGAAACTAATCACATTTTTAGTGCTAAATCAAGACTAGAAACATGTTTGTAACAAGAAAAATTCAAGAAGAAATATTTTTAGAAAATCATTTTATAAGTTGTGAAAGACTAAATTTTTCAAGAAGATGTTTTATAAACACACAACCATCTTTTAAAGGGTAACTAAGTCTACTAAATAACATAGTAAGTTACTACAAGTTTTTACAAAAATTTCAAGTTCATGATGTAGTGTAAATTGCATGATTTTGGCGCAAGGTAAGTGTTGATTGAATTGTTGTTGATTAGTGATGATTTTAAAAGAAAATGATATGCTTTGAAAGCATGGAAACCTCCATTTTTAAGGGGAAACTATGGCAAATTTTTTGTAGAATTTAAACACTTAGAAAAATATTTTTAAACAAGTGTTTATAAGTAAATTTTAACCATGGTTTTTCATATAAAATTTGCCTTAAATTTTGTTACAAAAATCACAAATGTTGGAGGTTTTTTTGATAAATAAAAGTGACTAAGTATATATGTAGGAAAATATATATTTTGATGTCACAATTTGTGTGATTACTTGTATATTATGTGTATTAGTTATATTATTTTAGGACTTGAAATAATATAACTTACCAAAGTACCAAGAATTACAATACAAAATATTACCAAAATTCAAGAAAACAAATATATAATTTATACCCAAAAAATTGGACAAACCAAACAAGGAATATGGATTATAAATATATATTCCGGAATTAAGTTCATATATATTTTGACAAATAAGTTAAAACGGTATTTTGGAAACCAAGGAAACAGAAATTATAATTTTTACAAGTGTTACAAAAATATATATCATATTTTTGTCAAGTAGAAAATACATTATTTTTGAATAGAGAAAGGATATATATATTTTCTTGAATTATAAGAAGATATATTGTTTTGAAGAGAATATATTTTCTTAAACAAATTTAGAATATATTATTTTTTGGGGTGAAAATGGAATTATAAATAGTTTCTAAGTTAATCCTGAAAATATATTATTTTTGAGGTTTATATGAAAATATAAATATTTTGCCAAGGAAGAATTATAGATAATTTTCTATAAAAGTTTTCTCAAAATATATATATTTTAAGAATATATATATTGGTGATTTTTATTGATTAAACATAATATTCCAGAAAATTTAAATACAAAAATTAAGTATAAGAATACTCAATAAATACAATAAAAATACATATTCTCGTACGTACAAATACACACCGGAATACGCCACCAATAACTTGGCAAAATACGCAAATCTGAAATACCAATATAAGTATACCCATCCTTGGGGAAAAATATTCATGGAAGGATTACAAAACAATATAAGTTAAAATATATTATTTTAACAAATATTCCAAAAATTAATAAATATAATTTAAGTTAAAATATTATTATTTTAACCAATAATTATATACTTTGGAATAATATTTTCATAACAATTAAGACTAAAAGCCGAGGCACGAACCACCCGTCTAATAAACCATAGCACGTGTGTAGGTAGTCGTGTGACCCGAGGAGAAGCTTGAGTTATTGGTTGAAGAACGCAAGATTGTGAGTTCATGTCCCCCTTTTTCTTTTAACTGTTTTCAGTTTTTTTAACTTCGGGGGTGAAATGCATGTTACAAATATTTTAATGACTACAAATGGTATGGTTAGCTAAGGAATGAACTGTTAGATCATGTGAATGGGTAGGTGCATACTTAAGACCATTAATCCTCGTTATAAGGACCGAGGGACATGAGTGATAGATCTATTTGGGTGTTGCGAGCCCCACCCCTGGGCCGGAAGTGGCCGAAGGTGGTGACTATGTCTTCCAGCCGGAAGCCCGATACAAAATCTGCTAGGTTTGAACCTTCCTACGCCGTTTGCACACATTTTAATGACCTTGCAAATCATTAATTGATCTGTTCATAGACGCTTTCATACCGGGTTTACAAATACATACTTACAGTGATTACAAGTTTATTATGAGCTCACTTACAAAACACATGAACTCGCTCAACTTTTGTTGATGTTTTCAAACTATATGTATTTCAGGAAATTGAAATGGATCTGGCGGGCGTTGAAGGTTGTCAAGATATGTCTACAATAAATGATGTCATCCGCACTTTTGTAGGGTTTGAATTGGATGTTTTATCCTAGATAAGACACACAATTCAAATCCTTGTTTTATCAATATATTTTGTCAAGTCCTTTATGGAACTTTAAACATTTGGATGGTTTGTATTTTAAACTCGAAGTCTTGGTTGATGTTAAACAATATGGTTTGTTATTATTTGAAACTCAGTAATGGATGAACATCATGATTTTCCAGCATATAGTTGTTTGGTATAATTGAATGCAATGGTATTAAGCAAGTCACACATAACACGCTTCTGCAAAAGTCAGGGTGTGACACACGACACTCCCACATTGCAAGCTCCTAAGCTGTACCTAGCAACCTGCAAAGCATGCACAAGTGTGTCAACATAAAGTTGTGGCGAGTTCACAGTTTTCAGTGTTGTTATGAAAACATGTTGTGTTTAAATACTTAGTGTATACAACATGTCATGGGTAGCTACCCATTGTTTAAGCTACTAAACTGTGTGGTATCGAAACTTGACTGTTGTAGTTGTTTATGCCCCATATCAATGTCTATCATCATTGATCATGTGTCAAGGTCAAAAGTTCACGGCCCGGCTCCCAGCACGGTGTGAGGTTTGTCAAACATAATAGCGCTATCAACTAATACCCCGTTTGCCAAACCCAACGACTAATTGGTATAATGCGTGGGGACTTTCAGATAGAGGTTCATTTAGTTCGCTAAAAGACCTGAAGTATAAATTACAGTATTTAGTAGTATTCCAATTCCAGGAATACTAGGCGGGTCCCAAACCAGAGATAGTATGGTTCCAACAACCGGGAATGCCATTCTTTTAGTAAATGTGTGAACTCACCTTAGCTTAGCTCGCCATATTAAGAGTACATGAGCTAGAATGGTCAGCCACGTCCCATTATGGTTACCAATATTATTAGGGTTTGTGTACAAATATTTCACGTAAATTCTACACGTATTCTAACAAGCAACATGCATACAAAACTATCACATAACACGTAAATCATGTGAGATCATACGTAGGTTCATAACAAAAGATACTATTTTCATTTACATAACAAACAATAATGAGTGTACGATATCAGTATAGGCACTTGAGTGTGCGATATACGGTGTACGGTGTACGGTTCATGAGTGTGCAGTGCGGGGTTGTGGGGTGTGTGTGGGGTGTGCGGTATAAGTAGAACCCCGCTGTAAGCTACGGTTCCCAACCGTAGCCTACGGTGCACACTTTCTGATCAAATCAATAAGCACCTGCCGTAGCTTACGGCCCTTGGTAGTAGCTTAAGGCGCAACCATTCACGTTGCCGAATCACAATTCCCAAGTCTCATTAATACCATTATCCAATTACACGAACACAATTGAACCTTTTCAGTAGATTAGGGTTTATATATCACAAGTTCATCATCATACCAAAATCAACAAGATTAACAAGGACGTCCAAACCTCAAAATCATAACCCTTATCCACATGCGTTTGTCTATTCAAACATATTCAGAAGTTACAAAGCATCATACATAACTCACATAAACCCTGGATCATCAAATAACATCATAACCATCGACAACATCAGATTTAGCAATTCAATAACACAAGAATCATCAAAAGTTTATTACAGCAAAACCCTATCTCAGCATTCATACGATTAAACAATCTGTGCATACCTTCATTTACACATGAACAGGACTACATATCCATACACCCTATACATCGCATACATATGTATACACATATTTGAAATCATTCTGAATCATATTAACAGTTAATCCTCCTACATCCTCATATGAACATGGTTTTATAAATCATATATACATGCTCGCAGGTATCCCCCAACAAACCATCCATACAATCACATAAAATAAACATATGAATGAGAAAGGTGAAGGAATACCTTTCTGTGGCTATGGTTTTGTAGGGAAGAAATATCGCTATGAGAGAGAGAGAGAGAGAGAGAACTGAGAGCATTTTATTAATTCGTAGGGAATGGTGGCGAGTTAGGGTTTAGGTTAGTATTTATACACGGAGAATAGAGTAGGGGTGAGGTGTCCGACATTGTATAACAAGCCAAAGGTTCTAAGTTTGCAAGGTTGGTACGAGTTTAGATGTGGGTTAGGTTAGTCCGAATTTATTTAAACTAAAAGAGATTTCCGAGTTTGCAAGGGTGTGCAGCTGAGGTATGTGTCCGAGTTTGCATGGTGTGTGACTGAGGTGTGTGTGTCCGAGTTTGTGTAATTGGGCTCAGTTTGGGCTTGGGAAAGTTTGGGTCGAGAACAAAGAAACACTTGGGTGTGCGACTGGTCAAGTGGTGTGCGGCTTGGATGTACAATTTGGTTAAAGCTGGGCCGCACACAGTATAATTAGACATCTACTAATTATATAAGCACACACAACATAACCACATTTATCATAGTAATCAAGTTATCACAATAGCATAACATACTTACGAATGCGATGTATAGTGGAACGTGAAGAGAAATGATACAAAGTTAAAAGTCACAAAACTAGACGATGCTAACCTTGAAAGTACGGGTTGTCACAATCACACTGTCTTTCTTATTCAAACACATAACCAAAAGATCACAACACTCTCCCTTTCCTTTCACCCTACGACCTCCCCTCTCCCTCTTTCTCTCTTCATTTCAAACTTCAAACCACAATTCCAACGGCCCCCTAAGGTGTTTCAAGAAGATACAAGGTGCTACATAGTTTAGGAAACCATCAAGAATCAAGATCTTGCAAGGATTGGAAGCTTTATCTTTCTATCTTCTTCAACATTGGTTCGATCCCTAGCCTTGAGCTAGTAGTAAGATCATTTACTTACTTTTTAAGCTTGATTTAATATAGAGTGCAAGTATTCACCATGGAGATCTTTGTTAAGATACATGGAAAGTTTTAAAGAAAACAAATACAATAAAAGAAATGTTGGTGAAATGGTGATAATTTTCAAGTCTAGTGAACTAGTATACTCGTTAACTCATGGACTAGAGGATGGAAAAATGATTTAAACATGTTCACTAATTATATAAGTGTATGGAACTTGTTTAAAAGATGGCTGATCATGAAGTAGTGTTCTTGAAGTTTTAGGGTTTTTTGTATAATTTTCATGTTCATGAGCTTTGTTGAAAAGTATAGAAAATGTTGTTGATGATGATGATTAGAGGATGATGATGATGATGATGATGATAATCTAGGTGTTACCTTACTAAAATTTACAAGTTAACAAGCTTATCTAAAACATGGTTAACTAGGGTTTACAAACCTTAATAAGGATTAACTATACCTGTCACATCCTCAAAATCCACAAGTGGAGTAATACCGCGAGGCGTGTGATTGATCAGGACCATACCACCAATCATATTGAACAATAAATAATGTAAAGTAAAACCATCACAATCCAATTGTTTAGTGTTCACAAAACAATATTCCAAAACCAAGTTTAAGTGTTAGCGGAAGCAAATTAAAACCCATTAATAGTTCAAAAGCATAACGTTTATTATTAGAAACCCAACAGTTGGTTCCTTGCCATAACATCCACTCCTCGTGCAAACTCCAACCATGTACCTAACGACCTGCAAAGCATGAAGTAGTGTGTCAACAAAAAGTTGGCGAGAGTTCACAGTTGGTTGTCCGTTTTAATGTTGTTCCAAAAACCATACGTTGTTAAGTTCCTTGTTCTTTATAAAAACATGCAATGGGGAGCTACCTCACTATTTTTAAACCACTAGACCCGTACCATATCGACTACTGACTGACGTTATGTTAAGTGCCCAAGTCAATGTCTATCATCATTGACTAAGTGCCCAAGTATATTAGTCCACTCCCGTCTTCTGCGGCACGGTGTGAGGCTTGTCAAACCTAATAGCGCTATTTAACTAATAACCCGTTCGCCATTGGCCCGACGATTAAGTGGATATAAAATGAGTGGGAACTTTAAGATAGAGTTGTTGTCTAGTATGCTTAAGACATGTATTATACGGTTCTCGTCCTTCCCAAGGAGGACGGTAGTACGTACTCTACCCAGGGAGAATACGCAGGCTGCATCCCACCCAATGGGGATAGTTGTTGTTTAACCCATTCCCAAACCACCGGGAATCCCATGCTTTAAAGAAAGTGTGAACTCACCTTCGATTGCTTGGTTGGTCTCTTAAAATGGTTAGGAGTGAAGGTAGGTCATTCACGTCCTATTACGATTACCAATTAGTTTATTAGTGTGTTCAAGTAAGGCACGAAGCTTATACATGTATCTAACAAGTACCATGCAATCACGTTGACAACTCACCTACATATACCTATTTCACATATGATTACTCGTGATCAAAGCACCCAATAACTCACATAACACTTTTGTAGAAATTAAACAAGTTTGATCATTCTCAGATAGCATAAACAACATTTAGATACACATACAACAACTTATTACGTTTCAGCTTTGACGTCCAGAACTGGGTTGTTTTTGGGTATTTTTATAAAATAGTTGCCTTATTCCAAAAATTCTAAATAATTTACAGAACGTTCTAAGTGGTCCGGTCATTTTGTGTAAAAATCTCAAGATCTAAATCATTACCAATTATCTATTAAAAATCATCTAATAGGCTGCAGTCAGATTCGTCGCTTTTTGACTGCAGTCCACGGAAAAATTTATTTAAAATTCATCGTCTGTCCGAATGGCAAAATTATAGTGGGAGATTTTCGGCAACATCCGTGCCCAGCTACTGTATGAAATTCACGACCTAACTCTATCCAGATTACAAGTTATAATGAAAAGCGTAACATGAATTTTCTACAGAAAAAACGTAGCTTTTGCTGTTATACAAAACAGTCCTTTAGAAACAGTAAACGACCTCAAAAAAATGCGATTCCAGTGCCATTTGAAGCGTTTTTCAAAAACGTACGTTTTAGACTTCAGAAAATCAGTTTTTCGATATAAAACGACCTGTTTACAGCCAACTGTTTGAAACGCAGATTCCTGAGCAATCTTTCGAGTTAGAACTGTGAGGGTTTGTGCATGCGTTTAAGAAAAGCAGGCTTCGTGATGTCAAAAGTCACACGTTGGAAGGTTAACATAAGGTTGTTTGTGTTGTAGGAGCTCCATGGTAAGGCGTAGGTATCGTTCTACTAGTTGTTGGAGTAGATTCAAATGTCGCAGAAGAAATCAAGTGATATATCCGTCAAGGTATGCTAAATTCGAATGTCGTGACTGGGAATCTATATCGGTTGTATCGGGTTCTAAGGACAGTGCGCGTGATATCTTCATATTCGTGATATTTATGGCCCAATGCTCATCGAGTAACGTTTGTAGAGAGTAACTCGTCTAAGCGAGAGTTTTCGAAGACTGTTGTTAGGATAAGGATCATAGGATTCGAGAAGTATATCGTGAATAGATGTGGAAACATGCAAAAAGGGTAGTCGCAATCGATGCGTAAGCGTTTAGGAATCCGTAGCAGGGGTTTACCTGATGTCGAGGGTGTAGCTGGTCGTACGCAAGTTGTATAAGGTTAAAATAAAGAACGCCGTTTGTCAAATAGAGATGTCACGTGGATATATCAATCATAACAAGAATTTACGATAGATGAATGGTTGTACGAGTTTGTAGTGTTAAGGTTCACTGAAACTTTCGTCAAAGGTTGTCAGGCTCGCCCACATGCGAAGGAGAAATAATTCACCATGATCCATGAATTTAGATGAGTTTGCGATTTATCGTGTCAGTAAGCAACCAAATTCGGAGGAGTTTCCATAGGTCGTGTGAATGAATCTGAAATATGCCAGCGTAGTCAAGAGGCTGCAGTCAGATTCGTCGCTTTCTGACTGCAGTCCACGGAAAACATTATTTAAAATTCATCGTCTGTCCGAATGGCAAAATTCCAGTGGGAGATTTTCGGCAACATCCGTGCCCAGCTACTGTATGAATTTCATGACCTAACTCTATCCAGATTACAAGTTATAACAAAAAGCGTAAAATGAATTTTCTGCAGAAAAACGCAGCTTTTGCTGCTGTACAAAACAGTCCTTTAAAAATAGTAAACGACCTCAGAAAAATGCGATTCCAGCGCCATTTGAAGTGTTTTTTCAAAAACGTACGTTTTAGACTTCAGAAAATCAGTTTTTCGTTATAAAACGACCTGTTTACAGCCAACTGAAGTTGGCTGTAAATGTTAATCAACTTTCTGTTTTTGTCTTTACAATACTAGAACGAATTTAAACGACCATGACACTTAGTTATATCGATTAATAGCAGGTTATAGCTCGAGATCAATTTATTTATCACTTGAACATCAGTAATTTCACAAGGTTCAACCCATAAACAAAACCCTAATAACATATAGGACAAGTATCATCATAACCTTAATCATATTATCAATACTAACAATCATCACTGTGACACCCAGCTATTTAGGCTGTACCGTACAAATGTAACACGTGTCATGAATAAATAAAAAGGCTGTATTTGAATGATATTGATGTTATATGTGATATTGAATGTGTTGGTAAATCCAAACATCGATAAAAATTATGTTGGCAACAATAAGATAAACGCTTATCGCGTAACGAATAAAATGTGAAACGAACGTCGGTGACCACCCGATCAATGTTAAAATCCTAAAAAAATCTGTTATGATTAGAACGGTAATTTTAATCATGTCTGAAAGGAAAAATAAATTAAAACGCTAAGAAACTCTATTTTCCGAGTTTGAGCGCGTATCTAACAAAATACTGTCAACGCAGCCAGACAAGGCAACTGATAATTATTTCAGTAATATTTTAGAGAGATTATTTTTATAGAATGATAAAAATAATTTAAAACGCACTAAAAAAGGATTAAAACGCTAGATAAAATACCCGGTATCTAGTAAAATACCAGTTTTTACTCAATATTACATATATATATGTATGTGTATGTGAAAATGTGAGGTGTGTGTGAGATGGAAGCAAGGTGGCGGCTAGAGGGAACACCCTCTCTCCTACACTTGTTGGTCTTGGAAACAATGTGTGATGATTAACCTTTTGCAAATCTTCCATATCTCACCATAAACCAAGAAACATAATCAAGACTCAAACTCTCACTCTCTCTCTAAAAATCTCGGCCGAACACCTCCATACACTTCACCATTTCCATTTTTCAAACTTGTTCTTGAAGATTAAAGTCCATTCCAAGAAGGTTTCAAGGTGGTTTGAAGATCCAAAGGTGTTTTCAAGGTGAAACAAGCTCCAAATATATAAAATCTTGTCAAAACCCACTAAAATCTTGAAAGGTATAAACTTATTTTCAAAATCACATTCTTGATTTTTAGTGATGATAGAGATGTTGGAAAGTTTCTTTTGAACTTGGAATTAAACATAAACTTGAAACTAATAAAGGATGAGATTTTAAACAAAATGAAAATGGGTGTGTATGTATATGTATGTATGGTCGTAGGGTATGTGAGGGTGTGTATATAGATTTGTTTTGATTTTTGTTGAATGATTCTTGATTAACATGATTCTTGAAAGATTGATTTCATGCATGAATCAAAAGGTGTAATAAGAGAATGTTCTAAAAAGGGTCTTGTGATTTGAAAAGGACATGTTAAAAAGTGAACTTTTGGAAGTTCATGTATGTATGTATATATGTATGTGTATGCATGCATGTAAGTTTTGTCATATGTTCATAAATGTAAGAATGTTTGCATTTATGAATGTATGATTATATGATAATGGGTGAAATATGTTGTGATTTATAAGAACATGAAGTTAATATATTCTTGGGTGCATTTTAGATCATGTGTAATTATGATGATGATGTGATATGGGTGCATTAGATGCACATACGTGGACATGCATGTTGATATGTAATCATGAAAGGATGATTTGAGCATGATTTGATAAAAATAAGTTTTTATCAGATTCTAAACACCAAAATATGAATATTTGAAGTGTTAAAATGATATAAAACTTTGTCATCAAGTTTACTAGCTTTGCATGTTGTACTTGGTGCTTTATGTGTTGTAAAATACGTGAAATCGCATGATTTATGTGACTTACACAAAAACTGCACTAATCTGATTATAATCATCATTTTAATCAGTAAAAAACATGTATTGTGTTAAAATATCAAGTCGTTTCGTGTTGGGATGGTTATAGTAACGTTTAACGCAAAACTATGCGGTAAAACGGTTAAAAATCGGTTTTTTGAAGGATTTTTATAAAACTGTTTTAGATCAGTAAGTAAACTGATATTTTTAGTTTAAATATAAGTATTTTAACTAATATTAAGTTTACTTGGTGTTTGGTTAGTCATACGTGACTTCCGACGCCCGAAAACGTTACCGAATCACTAAAATACACGTTTTTACAATGTACACTAGCATGGGTTATTTATGGGTGAACCTTATGTGTTAAAATGTGTTTTGTGATTTAGATATGTGTATATGATAATATGCTAAGTGTTGACATGATAGCTGGAATTTAGACTATGCATGTACACTTGTGCGTTTAAAGAGATAGAATCGGTAAAATCGCGTTAAATACGTAACTTGTTTGTCGAGCATGAAAATTGATATATATAAGTTATTATATGTATGCATGCTTTAAAAATGACAAAATAAATAAGTTAACGAGATTTCGCGTGGTACGATGCTTAATTTATGTATAAACGTGTGTGTGAAACTTAAGCATATATTGATTGATAAAATCGTTAAATATATATTTATTTTGTTAAATATATATGTATTTTGTTAACGAGATTTCGCGTGGTACGATGCTTAATTATAATATTATGGCACGTTAAATAAATAAGTTAACAAAATAAATAAGTTACGACGCGCAAATCGTAGATATATTACGTATAAACATGTGTTTACATGATAATGGTCACCAATAAAATCATTCAAGTCGCAAAATCTTAAAAAAATATATATATATGAACTCATATATATATATATATTAACGTGCCAACATAATCTAAAACGATAACTTTTGAGAAAATCTCACAGTTATGTGAAAATTCTAAGATACGGAGAAACTTAGGAATTTTTGTGATATATTGATTGATAAAATCGTTACTACGCATAATAGGACGTGTAGAAATCAATTTGTGGGATTGCACTATTTAAAATATGCACCCAAAGGTGAGTGTCACTAAACCCCCTCTTTTTACTGTTTTGTATATGTTTTGGGGGAAGAACACGCCAAAAAGGGTTTAATAATGTTTTTGGAATAAAACATACATTTTGACATAAATTATGAAAATATATGGATTTGTTAAATATATATGTTTTGGGAAGAAACGATTTTGTTGAAAATATATGTTTCGGGGATGAAACGGTTTTGTTAAATATATGTTTTGGGTTGAAACGGTTTTGTTAAATATATGTTTCGGGATGAAACAGTTTTATTGAATATATGTTTAGGGATGAAAAGGGGATTGTACGGTGTTTCAGAGAAAACGACCGTGTACTTGGGACGAATTTGCTTGGTCCCAGGGATTTCAGTAAAGTCATACAACATTTTATATTAAATTTGTCATATTAGTAAGGTATATATATTGTACGTGAGGCAGGCATCATAGATGGCCTCGATATGGGCCATGCGCAAGTGATGTCGTTTAATCATTTAAGTATTGCAAGCGAGGAATTGTTGGTAGATCTATCAGGTTGACAACCCTGTCGTGACCGGTCGCTCCGTGTCAAGTCAAACGACGAATTGATATTCTGTTCATTGTCTAGCATTGATTATACCTTCATTGTAAATATATAGTTCGTAATGTCTAGCTAACTTACGAGTCCGAACATTTGATGCTATCAATTTAATATGTAAACTCGGGAAGATGTCTATGGTCCGAAGGTTCTACGGAAATGCTTGCGACGACTAACCCTTGAGTTATTTTTACAAGGAAATGAATTAACTTTCTTGGAAATTATATGGATGTTTTTATAATAAACACATAATTAGAAAGTTTTTCCTTGGGATCAAATTATTTTAAATTTGAATATGTGAACTCACATTCCTTTGTGTTGACACTTGATTTTAACGTGTTCTTCAGGTACTTGAGTTCAGCTTTGGGAATTATGGCGTATCTTGTAGTTGTTGATGCATGCTTGCTTTCATAATGTGTTGGACAAACTTTTAAAACTATTTGGGACAAATGTAATAAGATGCGTAAGGATCAAGACAACTAAACTATGTTGTGGTTGTGCCGTGTTTTGAAACTTTATGTTTAAAACCTATGTTTTAATTAAGTTAAAATGTCCAACAATTCGATACATCGTTCAACAAGATATTAATGGGAACCAACTTCCGTCACCACTACGTTTTTTATTCCGCTGCGACGTTTTTGGGGTGTGATAGAAGTTGGTATCAGAGCCAATGGTTGTTAGCGAATTAGATGTTTTCTAGGAAAACTCTGGACTTCAACCAAAGATTTTTGAGATTTAAGTCCAAAATTCACGAAGCCAAAATTTTTGAATAAACATGGAATTTTATCATGTATGAATACCATTGTGTGTTTATGTGCATACGTGATTATCTGTTTATTTGGGCCTTATGTGTTATTATTCATTTGATCACACACTTACTTTGTACGGTTATATATATCACAGATGTCGCACGAGCACGAGGTCATCGAGATTCATGACTCAAGTAGCGAGCCAGAATCCGAGACTTCAACCCGATATGCTTTCACTAGCAATGGGTGGATAAACGACGACGATGATGTTCCTCCCTCGATTCACGAGACGGGACAATCGTCAGGCACTGTACCAGTTATCGATGACGTGATTAGAGGTGTCCCTATGATCCGAGGATCTCTCCGTATCGCACCAGTGGTGGACACCACTATTGTCACGTCTCGACCGTTAGAGCCACCAGTCGTCCCATCTGCTGCTGCGATCTAGCCTATCACTGAGATCCCTCCACCTGTTACTACTAAGTCATCTATACCAGTGATTGAGTCACGCACTCCTACTACACCTCTTTTGGTTTATTATCGACGTAGGAAGAGGACTAGGCCTGTTGGAGAGATCGCATCGACGTCACACTCTGAGACAGCATCTGCTTCCAAGAAGCAGAAAAGGGTATGGATTGATCGATGTTGCCATTGCGATCGACAGTTTGCCACTCTGCGTGGAGACTTGGACTCAGCTAGGGGTAAGATGAAGGATCTTGAGGGACAGATGGATTGGTACGATGAGTTGAAGGATTTAGATAACAGTACGATGGATCAGATGCACTGGAGGATAGTGGATCTAGAGGAACTTGTCAGGAGGATGTTAGATTTCCTGGGCTTGAAGCGTTAGATGCTTGATGTTTGTTGTTTTTGTTGGTTATGTTGTTTGTCTCTTTTGATACACTCAGTTTATGGCATGCGTGCCAGATTTTTGGATATTATGTAGAAATTTTGTTTGAACTTGTTATGGGTGTTGACGTAGACATGCCAAATGTGGTTAGTTGTGTTCTAAAAACAAGTTTTATAATTTCTATGATGAATATCGAATGGATTACTTTTGGTTTAAAAGTTGTTCTCATTAATATGTGGATATTATACATGCGCAATGTTTTGGTCCACTAGCATTTAATGATTGAATTATTTTTTGGATATCATCTTATGTTGATTATTATTATTGTAATAATAGAAATGAAGAAATGCCGCCAAAACCGAGACAGGGTTCTGGACTACCTACCACCCCAGAAGAGTTGGCACAACTCATAGCCCAACACGTTAATACTACCATGGAACAGCGCGATGCTAACCAGAATGATGGCCAGGGACGTGGACGTGGTGCTCATGGGCATGGTTTTGGTGGGGCACAGATTGAAAACCCTCCAGGTAGAATAATGATCGGAAAGTTTTAGTAGTTCATGTGTTATGATATAATCGGAATGTATTCCTGATTTTCATTAACCTTATGAATAGTGCACGGATGTACTTATAAAACATTCCAGGGCTGTAACCCACGATCACTTACCGGTGCTGAAGGACCCTTAGATATCACCAGATGGATTGAGAAGATGGAATCCGTCATGGCAATCAGTGGTTGTGCTGCTGATCAACGGGTTAGGTATGCTTCTTGTTCTTTTCTTGATGAAGCACTATCCTGGTGGAACTCGCAAGTTCAAATTTTGGGTGAAGACGCTGCCTATGGTCTAACCTGGAACGAAGTTAAAGAGATGCTCCTAAAGGAATACTGCCCGAGTAGTGAGATACAGAAGATCAAGACCGACTTCTGGAATATAACCATCGAAGGTCTGAATATCAGAGCTTACATATCTCGTTTTAACAATTTGGCAAGGTTAGTTCCACGGATGACGCTGCTCGCAAAGGTAGTCTTAACAAGAAGGAGGAAACCAGAAAGTCATCGGGCAAGGCCATTGCAGACGTGAAATCTAAATAGTCGGGGTGTTCTGAGTCTAAATCAGGAGATTCGAAGAAGCGCAAGTCCGAGAGCTCGAGGAAGGAAATCGATGAGAAGCGTGACAGGAAAGGCGTATGTAGCGAGTTCTAGCAGTTCTAGAAGGGATAATGCCAGGGATGGCAGGAGTGATTCTGAGAAAAAAGACTCACGAGGATGAGCAAAAAAAGTGCGCCAGGTGTGGTCGAACTGGGCATGTTACCCGCAAGTGCTATGCTAAAAGTACTTCGGAGGGAGTGAAGCTAGAGGGATGCTTCCAGTGCGGTGAACAGGGACATTTCAAGAGGGATTGTCCTAAAGCAAAGGGTCAGAATGCCAGAGGTAGAGCGTTCGAGCTAAACACTGGAAAGGCACGTGACGATCCTGCTATTGTTACCGGTATTTGGTTTTTTATCAATAACCATTTTGCGTTCGTACTCTTTGATACTGGGGCTGACTTGAGTTTTGTTTCGAAAAACTTTGAACCATTTCTATGTTCTCCAACAAGTAAGCTAAGTAAAAAGTACTCGATAAAACTAGCAAAAGGTAAATTGATAGAGACTAGCGAAGTCGTTCATGGTTGTAGTATTCAGTTAGATGATCATAGTTTTAGTATCGACTTATTATCAGTGGAGCTGGGTAGTTTTGATGTAGTTGTGGGGATGGATTGGCTATCCAAGAATAAAGCTGAGATTATTTGCTTGGAAAAGCAAGTGAGGATACCTCGTCCTGATGGTGGTGAAGCAATAGTTGTTCACGGAGACCTATCGAGTCGAGTGTCGAGTGTCGTCAGTGTTATGAAGATGCATAAGATGTTGCGAAAGGTTATCCTGCGTTCTTAGTTAACGTAGTGGATACGAAGGCTGAAGCTAGGAATATCGAAGAGATTCCTATAGTTCGCGACTATCCAAAAGTTTTCCCTGAAGACTTACCTGGATTGCCCCCTACGAGACAGATCGAGTTCAGAATTGATCTGGTACCTGGTGCTGCACCAATTGCAAAATATCCTTATAGATTGGCACCGCCAGAGATGAAAGAATTATCGAATCAGCTTCAAGAGCTACTAGACAAAGGTTTCATTTGACCAAGCTTTTCGCCTTGGGTTGCATCTGTTTTGTTTGTGAAGAAGAAGGATGGATCCTTCAGGATGTGTATTGATTACAGAGAGCTGAACAAGTTGATTATCAAGAATCAGTACCCTTTACCGAGGATTGACGAGTTGTTTGACCAGCTACAGGGATCCAGCTACTATTCGAAGATCGACCTGCGTTCAGGATATCATTAGTTAAAGGTTGCTGATGAAGATGTTCCGAAGACTGCTTTTCGAACACTATATGGCCATTACGCGTTTTTAGTTATGCCTTTTGGCTTAACTAATACGCCAGCTGTGTTCATGGATCTCATGAACAGGGTATGCAAACCTTATTTGGATAAATTTGTGATAGTATTCATCGATGATATACTTATCTATTCGCGAACCAAAGAAGATCATGAGCATCATTTGAAGTTGATTTGGAGTTAGGAGTTGTTGTGTTTACCTTGAAGATCTGGAGACATTATTTGTATGGCATGAAGTGTATGATATACACTGACTATAAGAGCCTCCAGCATATCTTTGATCAGAAGGAGCTCAACATACGACAACGACATTGGGTAGAGTTACTTAACTATTACGAGTGTGATATTCGTTATAATCCTGGTAAAGCAAATGTTGTTGCGGATGCGATCAACAAGAAAGAGCGGGAGAAGCCTCTACGTGTGCGTGCTTTGGGCTTGACCATACAGACGAGTTTGACTGATCAAATTCATAATGCGCAACGAGAAGCTTTGAAGGATGAGAACCTGAGAAGAGAAGGTTTGAGAGGATTAGAGTGTGAACTGATACCAAAAGCGGATGAAGTGATGTACTTCATGAACCGGATTTGAGTTCCACTTAGAGGTAACCTACGTGGACTGGTTATGAACAAAGCTCATAAATCCAGATATTCCATTCACCCAGGTTCTACCAAGATGTATCAGGATATCAAGGAGTTACACTGGTGGCCGAATATGAAGAGAGATATTGCGGTCAATGTGGGTAAATGTCTGACATGCTCAAAGGTAAAGGCTGGACATCAGAAGCCGTCTAGGCTTCTGCAGCAACCAGAGATTCCTAAGTGGAAATGGGAACATCTTACGATGGACTTTATCACCAAGTTACCCCGTACATCACATGGACATGATACGATATGGGTAATTGTGGATCGATTAACAAAGTCTGCTCATTTCATAGCGCTTAAGGAAATAGACAATACGGAGAAGATATCACAGTTGTACCTTAACGAGATTGTAGCCCATCATGGAGTACCAGTGTCAATTATCTCGGATAGAAACAGTCGGTTTGACTCCAGGTTTTGGCGATCTCTTCAAGAGTCATTGGGTTCTCGTTTGGACATGAGTATTGCATATCATCCTCAAACGGATGGTCAGAGTGAGAGAACCATTCAAACATTAGAGGATATGTTGAGAGCGTGTGCGATTGATTTCGGTGGAAGTTGGGATACTCACTTGCCATTGGCTGAGTTTTCTTACAACAATATTACCACGCTAGTATGAAGGCCGCTCCGTTTGAAACCTTGTATGGAAGGAAGTGTCGATCACCACTTTGTTGGGCTGAAGTCGGCGAGAAGCATTTGACTGGACACGATCTTATCAAAGAAACCACAGACAAGGTTGTCCAGATTAAGGGAAGGTTGAAAGCTGTCGTAGATCGACAGAAAAGTTATGCGGATAACCGGAGGAAACCGTTAGAGTTTCAGGTTGGTGACTGGGTTATGTTGAAGGTATCGCCTTGGAAAGGAATTGTGAGGTTTGGAAAAGGGGGAAAGCTGAGCCTGCGTTATATAGGTCCTTTCGAAATCGCATCTCGAGTTGGATCAGTCGCGTATAGGCTTTAGCTGCCGCAAGAGTTGAGTGGAGTTCATGACGTGTTTCTTGTCTCCAATTTGAAAAAGTGTCTGTCTGATGAGACGCTGATTATACCCCATAGTGAGGTTTGAGTGGACGATAAACTGAGATTTATCGAGGAACCAGTAGAGGTTCTGGATTGGAAAATTCAGAAACTCAGGAGGAGTAGGATTAAGTTGGTCAAGGTTCGCTGGGATTCTAAACGTGGACCCGAGTTCACTTGGGAACGACAGGACCAGATGCAACTGAAATATCCTCATCTCTTCCCACCTAGTACGGAAATGAAACCTGTAGAGTAGAATTTCGGGGACAAAATTTCCTAAACAGGGGGAGACTGTGACACCCGGCTATTTAGGTTGTACCATACAAATGTAACACGTGTCATGAATAAATAAAAATGTTATATTTGACTAATATTGATGTTATATGTGATATTGAATGTGTTGGTAAATCCAAACATTGATAAAATTATGTTGGCAACAATAAGATAAACGCTTATTGCGTAACGAATAAAATGCGAAACGAGCGTCGGTGACCACCCGATTAATGTTAAAATTCTAAAAATAATCTGTTATGATTAGAATGGTAATTTTAATCATGTTCGAAAGGAAAAATAAATTAAAATGCTAAGAAACTCTATTTTTCGAGTTTGAGCGCGTACCACGTGATACTGCGCGTATCTGATAAAATACTGTCAACGCAGCCAGACAAGGCAACTGATAATTATTTCAGTAATATTTTAGTGAGATTATTTTTATAGAATTATAAAAATAATTTAAAACGCACTAAAACGGGATTAAAACGCCAGATAAAATACCTGGTATCCAGTAAAATACCATTTTTTACTCAATATTACATATATATATGTATGTATATGTGAAAATGTGAGGTGTGTGTGAGATGGAAGCAAGGTGGCGGCTAGAGGGAACACCCTCTCTCCTACACTTGTTGGTCATGGAAACACTGTGTGATGATTAACCTTTTGCAAATCTTCCATATCTCACCATAAACCAAGAAACATAATCAAAATTCAAACTCTCACTCTCTCTCTAGAAATCTCGGTCGAACACCTCTCTACACTTCACCATTTCCATTTTTCAAACTTGTTCTTGAAGATTAAAGTCCATTCCAAGAAGGTTTCAAGGTGGTTTGAAGATCCAAAGGTGTTTTCAAGGTGAAACAAGCTCCAAATATAAAAAATCTTGTCAAAACCCACTAAAATCTTGAAAGGTCTAAACTTATTTTAAAAATCACATTCTTGATTTTTAGTGATGATAGAGATGTTGGAAAGTTTCTCTTGAACTTGGAATTTAACATAAACTTGAAACTAATAAAGGATGAGATTTTAAACAAAATGAAAATGGGTGTGTATGTGTTTGTATGTATGTATGGCCGTAAGGTATGTGAGGGTCTGTATATAGATGTGTTTTGATTTTTGTTGAATGATTCTTGATTAACATGATTCTTGATAGATTGATTTCATGCATGAATCAAAAGGTATCATAAGAAAATGTTCTAAAAAGGGTCTTGTGATTTGAAAAGGATATGTTAAAAAGTGTACTTTTGGAAGTTCATGTATGTATTTATATATGTCGTGTATATATATGTATGTGTATGCATGCATGTAAGTTTTGTCATATGTTCATAAATGTAAGAATGTTTGCATTTATGTATGTATGATTAGATGATAATGGGTGAAATATGTTGTGATTTATAAGAACATGAAGTTAGTATGTTCTTGGGTGCATTTAAGATCATGTGTAACGATGATGATGTGATATGGGTGCATTAGATGCACATACATGGACATGCATGTTGATATGTAATCATGAAAGGATAATTTGAGCATGATTTGATAAAAATAAGTTTTGATCAGATTCTAAACACTAAAATATGAATATTTGAAGTGTTAAAATGATATAAAACTTTATTATAAAGTTTACTAGCTTTGAATGTTGTACTTGGTGCTTTATGTGTTGAAAATACGTGAAATCGCATGATTACTGTGACTTACAAAAAAACTGCACTAATATGATTATAATCATCATTTTAATTAGTAAATAACATGTATTGTGTTAAAATATCAAGTCGTTTCGAGTTGGGATGACTATAGTAACGTTTAACGCAAAACTATGCGGTAAACCGGTTAAAAATCGGCTTTTCGAAGGATTTTTATAAAACTGTTTTAGATCAGTAAGTAAACTAATATTTTTAGTTTAAATATAAGTATTTTAACTAATATTAAGGTTACTTGGTGTTTGTTTACTCATACGTGACTTCCGACACCCGAAAACGTTACCGAATCACTAAAATACGCGTTTTTACAATGTACACTAGCATGGGTTATTTATGGGTGAACCTTATATGTTATAATGTGTTATGTGATTTAGATATGTGTATATGATAGTATGCTAAGTGTTGACATGATAGCAGGAATTTAGACTATGCATGTACACTTGTGCGTTTAAAGCGGTAGAATCGGTAAATTCGCGTTAAATGCGTAACTTATTTGTCGAGCATGAAAATTGATATATATATATAAGTTATTATATGTATGCATTCTTTAAAAATGACAAAATAAATAACTTAATGAGATTTCGCATGTTACAATGCTAATTTATGTGTATGTTTATGTATATATATTATAACGCGCAAATCGTAGATATATTATGTATAAACGGGTGTGTTAACGGATTTACATGATAATGGTCACCAATAAAATCATTCATGTCGCAAAATCTTATATATATATATAGGGGAATGCTAAAATGAGAACCATCTCGAGTTGTAAGAACCGTGAGAACTACTTGATCCGGGGCGCGGTGGACCAATTTTTTTTTTCATAAACGTAGATGCATGTATTATAACAACATTTGTAAAAAAAAATTCAAAAAAAAAAATGTCGTGTGTGTAGTTTTGAGCACCACAAGTTTGTGTTTACGGGTATCATAAATTTAACCGGAAAATATACGGTACCCGTAAACACAAACTTGTGGTGCTCAAAACTACACACACGACATTTTTTTTTGAATTTTTTATTTACAAATGTTGTTAAAATACATGCATCTACGTTTATGAAAAAAAAATTGGTCCACCTCGCCCCGGATCAAGTAGTTCTCACGGTTCTTACAACTCGAGGTGGTTCTCATTTTAGCGGACACTTATATATATATATATATATATGAACTCATATATACATTAACGTGCCAACATAATCTAAAACCATAACTTTTTGAGAAAATCTCAAAGTTACGTGAAAATTCTAAGATACGGAGAAACTTAGTAATTTTTGTGATATATTGATTGATAAAATCGTTCCCACGCATAATAGGACGTGTGGAAATCAATTTGTGGGATTGCGCTATTTAAAATACGCACCCAAAGGTGAGTGTCTCTAAACCCCATCTTTTTACTGTTTTGTATATGTTTTGGGGGAAGAATACGCCAAAAAGGGTTTAGTAATGTTTTTGGAATAAAACATACCTTTTGATATAAGTTAGATATTTTCATTGAAAATATATGGATTTGTAAAATATATATGTTTCGGGAAGAAACGGTTTTGTTGAAAATATATGTTTCGGGGACGAAACGGTTTTGTTAAATATATGTTTCGGGATGAAACGCTTTTGTTAAATATATGTTTCGGGATGAAACGGTTTTGTTGAATATATGTTTCGGGACGAAACAGGGATTGTACGGTATTTCAGAGAAAACGACCATGTAGTTGGGACGAATTTGCTTGGTCCCAGGGATTTCAGTAAATTCGTACAACGCTTTATATTAAATTTGTCATATTAGTAGGATATATATATTGTACGTGAGGCAGGCATCATAGATGGCCTCGATATGGGCCATGCGCAAGTGATGTCGTTTAATCATTTAAGTATTGCACGCGAGGAATTGTTGGTAGATCTATCGGGTTGACAACCCCGTCGTGACCGGTCGCTCCGTGCCAAGTCAAACGACGAATTGATATTTTGTTCATTGTCTAGCATTGATTATACCTTCATTGTAAATATATAGTTCGTAATGTCTAGCTAACTTACGAGTCCGAACATTTGATGCTATCAATTTAATATGTAAACTCGGGAAGATGTCTATGGTCGGAAGGTTCTACGGAAATGCTTGCAACGGCTGACCCTTGAGTTATTTTTACAAGGAAATGAATTAAATTTCTTGGAAATTATATGGATGTTTTTATAATAAACACATAATTAGAAAGTTTTTCCTTGGGATCAAATTATTTTAAATTTGAATATGTGAACTCACATTTCTTTGTGTTGACACTTGATTTTAACGTGTTCTTCAGGTACTTGAGTTCGGCTTCAGGAATTATGGCGTATCTTGTGGTTATTGATGCATGTTTGGTTTCATAATGTGTTGGACAAACTTTTAAAACTATTTGGGACAAATGTAATAAGATCCGTAAGGATCAAGACAACTAAACTATGTTGTAGTTGTGCCGTGTTTTGAAACTTTATGTTTAAAACCTATGTTTTAATTAAGTTAAAATGTCCAACAATTCGATGCATCATTCAACAAGATATTAATGGGAACCAACTTCCGTCACCACTACGTTTTATATTCCGCTGTGACGTTTCTGGGGTGTGACAATCATCATTATATGTAATTCAAACAACACATAAACAGCATGTATCATTCACATAATAAAAACGCAGCCCTATACTAAAGAACTTCGAACTGAAACTAACATCTAAACATACTAACAATAACAACCCTCCTAAAATTTATTAAAACACCCCTATATGTCCTAAAATACACCCCGTATACGAAAAATAGGCCCGAAATGCCTTTAACTTAACAAAAATCAATTAAAACAAAGTTTCCTGCTCGCTCGCGGGGCGTGACGAAGACAGCAGGAGCTGTCGCGGGCCGTGACAGCTGGGCCACCAGGCCGCACCCTAGGCCGCCACGTGTCGTGAGGCGTGTGGAGGCTAGTACCAAGTCAGCAAAGCTAGGGCCTAGTCTACAAGCCCTCACGGGCTGCGAAGGCTTAACCTTCATCTGTCACAGGGCGCGGCGGAGTGGACGGATAACCCTATAAATAGAGGAGATCGACTTCAGTTTCAATTCGTTCATTTTCTCGATCACTCCCTCTAAATTCTGTAAAGCTAAAGTAATACTCGGGCATAATACCCACTAAAATAGCGAAGCTCTGCCTCGTTGTAAGTATTATAACCCCCAGTTACGTATTAGATACGCTGCTCGATTGATCTAGTGCTCCGTAACGCATGTCACGGCTCTGCCTGACTCAGTCGTTGGAGTTCTATCTCGGGGAGGGTATAACTAATGTAAATTGGGTTATTATACTAACAAGTGTGCATTGTTTAATTTAATAGATTATAACCAGGAAGTCACAAGGAAATACCTAAATTAGCAATGTGAGTGATTCCTCTTTTCACAAATTGTTTTTACAAAACCTCAATTGTTTTAAATTATATTTAACAGTGATTAAGTATTTGTATTCAACAATTATCGTTGGTATGTTGGGGTTTTGTATATAAAATTTGTTACTACACTATGAGTAGTAACATTACCACCAGTCAGGATTGACAGTACCGTGGGTGGTAATTAAAGTAGATGTAAACAAATGTAATTGCTGAATTGCCCTCAATGCTGTAAAATGATAAAATCTGTATTGATTAAACTGGGATTCACTCGCCAGTATTTCTTGCTGATAAAATGTTTTTAAATGCGTTTCAGGTAACAAAATGTGAAAGCCAAATAGAAGCCAACTGGAAAACACTGAAGGCTTGGAAAAGTGGCTATAAAAGTTACCTAAATAAAGAAGAAGTTTTATTTCAATAAATTAGGGTTTATCCCTAAAAGCATGTTTGTAATGGAAACTTAGGTTTTCCCATGTATTTATTATTATAAAAATGTCGTGTTTTACTCTGATAAAATATTTCCTAACTACGGTCCTGATGAAATTTCCGCTGCCAAATTAATAAACACCGATACCACCGGCTCTGAGTAGCTCGCGGCCGCCCGCCTTCCGGGGCAGGGGTCAGGGGTTGTTACAGAAGGTGATATCAGAGCTATAGCCACTGATTTCAGCCACATAAGTGTTCTGCTGACACCAAAATTTTAACCATTATGTTAGGAAATAATCTATGGGATTACGTGCATATCTGTATATTATTGTTTTGTGTTATTTGACAATTTGTTAGTTTACAGTATGAGTGATAAAGGTCCATCGGACGCATATCGTCAATTATCTAGTTCTCCTAGAAATGAAGGAACTTCTTCCCAGCCTACTCCTTCGGGGTATTCAGCTGATACATAAGAGGGGATTTTCATATTTAAGGCGCAATCCAAAGAACCATTCCCTACCAAATAGAGAGGATGGTTCAGTCGGGGAGCACACGAGCGTAGGAAGCGAATGAGGAAATTACAGCAACAAAAGCCTTTAGCAGCAGCAAATAGGGAGATGAATGCCCAGACCCAAGACATAATCAATAGGCGATTAGCCAACTTTCACATATTAGCTACCACTGCCGCAGACCCAAACTTAGAACAAATCATTGCACCACAGCCACTACCGCTGTTCCCAACCCAACCCAAGGAAATAGAACTAACCCAGGAGGCCAGATTCCCATACCCGTCTTCGACCCAAACGAAATCCCTAGAGTCCCAGCACCAAATCCTCTAGCTTATGACCCATGGGAAAATGACCATATGGATTATCGAGAACCTTACCCACAGGAGGAGCCCATACCAAACCCTATAGCACGATACCCCAACCCTGACCCTTTAGATCCATATTGGGATGTTGATCAGTATGTTCGAAAATACTAGAAAACCCGTACCCATATGGAGAACCCGTACCACCGTACCCTGACCCAATACCAGCATCACCACCACCCATGAGTACCGAAAACGTACAGGAACTCCGCACTTTTGGTGAGGAGTTAGTGGATGAAGGAGAAAGAATAAGGTAAATAGGGGAGAGACTCGTTTGGAAATACGACGAGCGAAATATGCAATACTGGATGAACCCCAAGTAATAGTAATAATAATAATAATATAGATATATATATATATATATATATATATATATATATATATGCTTGTAGTTTGAAAAAAATCAAGTAAAATAGATAATCCACGACCTACTGATGCATAACTAGTATTGTAATTTAAATTCCAGTTGCCGCTTTTAATAGATGTAGATATCTATAAAATAGAGTAAATGTCGCAATGCATGACAGTTTTGATCAATGTGTTTTTTGTGTAATTGTTGGCAGTACATCTTGTTCTGTGATATTAATAGTTGGTAAATGTTTATAATCCAGCTGGACAACGAAGTAAATCAGGAAAACACGAATAACGATAATAACGAGAACCAATTAGATAACAGTGCCATCCAACACATAGTGGCACAAGGGATTATAGAAGCTATGCCATATATTATCAAAACGGTTAAGGAAGCAGAAAATAATAAAAAAAACAGTGGAACTAAACGACCACCTACTGAGCCCAATCACAGCGTAAACAATGGACCACTACTTCAATTGCCTATCCCAAAAAGAAGAAGAACCATGTCTTATGGCTGTTCTTACAAAGAATTCTGGTCTTGTAAACCAATGGAATTCTCTGGAAATGAAGGAGCCATTGCAGCTCTACGTTGGATAGAGAAGACTGAGGCAGTCTTAAAAATAAGCAAGTGTGCAGAGGAAGATAAAATCATGTTTGCTTCCAATCTTTTTAAGAATGCTACTTTAGAATGGTGGAACACTATTCTCTAGTCTAGGGGAAGTGACAGAGCTTATAATATGGAACGGATCGAGTTTAAGAATATGGTTGAAAGGAAATTATGTCCTCCCAATGAAAAAGAACAAATAGCTAATAAGTTCTTGAACCTTAGAATGACTGGAATAGACTGCAAGGGTTACACTACCGTATTCTTTGAATATGCTAGAATAGTGCCAACCCTAGCTTCACCAGAACCATTATTAATTTCCCGTTACATCTGGGGATTAATCAGTGAGATTAGGCATGTAGTCAAGGCAGCTAGACCACAAACCATAGAAGAAGCTGTAGAACTAGTAAAAACCTTGACTAATGAATTAGTACGTACACAAGAAGAAAACCAGAGGAAGAATCTAGTCCAAAAGCTTACCCAGGAATTCCGCTACGGTAATTCCAACCGTGGGAAAAACATAGGTTCTACCTCCGCACCTTACTGTAAGGCTTGCAAGAAGAAGCATTTAGGGAGATGTTCCACATACTGTAACTTCTGCAAGATACCGGGACACAAGGATGAAGACTGTAGGAAGAAACCCAGTAATGGAGTATGCTTCAATTGTGGGGAAAAGGGGCATATTAAGTCAAACTGTCCAAAACTAGCTCCAGCCATGAATAACAAGACTTCTAGGAATGCTAGAGCATTTGTTCTAACAGCCGAAGAAGCAAAGATGATTTTGGACGTGATTGCCGGTACGTTTTTAGTTAATGATGTTTTTTGCTAATGTATTATTTGAATCTGGTGCGAACCAAAGTTTTATTAATACTTCATTTTGCAAACTTCTCAATCAACCATTAACTAAACTTCAACCTGAATGTCTAGTAGAGACAGCAAATGGAGAATCCATTAAGATTACTGAAATCTTGCAGGGAGCAAGAATAGAAATTTTAAAACACAATTTCATTTCAAATCTTTACCCAATGAATCTGGCTGGATTTGATATTGTGTTCGGAATGGATTGGTTAGTAGCCAATAAAGCCAGTATTCTATGTGATCAAAATCCAATACAAGTAAATTCACCAAAGGGTGAAAAGATCACAATTAAAGGAGACAAGCCATCTCGATCCACGAAATTCATCTCTGTGATGAAAACAGTTAGCTATGCAAGGAAAGGGTCACTAGTGTACAAGATTTCCATAATCATTAAGACTAAAGCAAAAGAATTGAAAGATATTCCAGTATTATCTCAATTCTAAGATGTGTTTCCAGAAGAATTACCAGGACTACCGCCAAATAAGGAAGTTGAATTCAGAATTCACCTACTACCAGGGACATCACCGATTGCCAAAGCCCCTTACCGTTTGGCACCAGCAGAGATGCACGAACTGAAGAAACAGTTGGATGAACTTTGGAAAAAGGATTCATACAGCCTAGTTCATCGCCATGGGGAGCACCAATCTTGTTCGTCAAGAAGAAGGACGGATCAATGCATATGTGCATTGATTACCGAGAACTCAACAAAGTCACGATTAAGAATCGGTACCCATTACCGAGAATCGATGATTTGTTTGATAAACTGAAAGGAGCTCGATTCTTTTCTAAGATCGATTTACGCTCAGGATATCATCAATTGAAGGTACATAAAAAGGACATTCCTAAAACCGCCTTCAGAACGAGGGATGGCCATTATGAATTTACCGTCATGCCATTTGGTCTAACCAATGCCCCAGCCGCATTTATGGACATGATGAACAGAATATGTAAACCATATCTGGATAAATTCATAATTTTCTTTATAGATGATATTCTCATTTACTCTAAGAGTAAAGAGGAACATGCAGCGCATCTGCATACACTCTTAAATTTACTGGGAAAAGAAAAGCTTTATGCTAAGTTTTTGAAATGTGAATTCTGGTTAGAAGAAGTGCAATTCCTTGGACATTTAGTTAATCATGAAGGGATTCATGCAGATCCCACGAAGATCGAGGCGATTACTAAATGGAAAGTCCCTGAGTCACCAACAGAAGTAAGAACTTTTCTTGGATTAGCAGGGTATTATAGATGGTTTATCCGAGATTTTTCTAGAATAGTCATTCCCTTAACAAAACTGACTTGTAAACCTGTTAAGTTTAAATGGGGACCAAAACAAGAAGAAGCCTTTAGAATCCTTAAGCAAAGATTAACCAATGCACCCATACTAGCGTTACCAGAAGGAACTGAAGATTTTGTAGTCTATTATGTAACACCCCAAAAATGTTTATCATAAAAATAAGTTAAAATACTAAGAACTTAACTTAGTTAGTTAAAAAAGAGAATGTGTTGTAAATATTAGTTAAGTGATGGAAAAGGGGTCTAATTAAAAGAAATATAAAAACTAGAAGGGCTAGATGTGGATGATTCTAATACAGAGGTATTAGAAGGTGGAAACCCAAAACATACACATCCGGGCGAGTTTTTGGTCGAACAGAAGCAGGAGAAACAAGGGTTATCCTTGTTCTTGCAAAACTCATCAATTGCCAAGGAAATTCAGTGTTAATCGGCTGCATGTTACCAGATTTTCGATTAACCTAACACCCTCTATAAAGTGGTAAGTTCAATTTGATGTTTTTGATGTATGGTAGGAAGTGGGTTATGACCCAATCTCGAAATTTTGCAAGAAATAGTATAGATTTGGGTTAGGACTTCTCTATAGAACAGGAATCATGTATGTTTATGTGTGAATTTGATTATATGAAAAGCTAATTGCGTAACCCATTGGTATGAATAATTAGAGATGTTGAAATGTGGAAAAATTGGTAGGAATCATGTGTAGGTTTGACATGTGATGATGTTGTGGTACTTGAATCTTAAACAAATTAAGTAGGACCAGAGAATATTATTAATTTGATTGATTGTTGATGAACTTTGAAAAGAGCTAGTAGGAATTATACTTTAAAAGCTTGTACTTAGTGTCCCACAAATGCGAAACCCGCCAAGTGTTTGATGAAATGCTTGAAAGAATAATTATGTGTAATTTGGAAAATAACGGAATGAAATTTGGGGTACTAAACGAATGAATGAATGTGTTGATATAGGCGTGAAGGAAGAATGTTCAAATACTAAGAAACCGGAAGGCTCACAAGATCGAGGTATGTTCCGTTGCATACAAGACCTTACTTAAATTTTGTTAATAATTATGAAAAACAACCCTTGTTATAATGATTATGGTGATTAGTAAGTTGATAGAAAATCCCTTGCGGATTTGGTTATGTTAACAAAGGTTATAATAAGCTATGCAAGTCGACTGGTTCGAGTTGAACAAGTCGAGTAAGAATAAGGTACCATCCGGTTAGAAGGGGTGGTCATGAATGCAATAACGAATGTATGAAGTTCAACCCGTTATATGGATAGAACGAAAGATTTATGTTGAAAGCAATTAACCCGATATTACCGGGTCGTAAGTGTATGCTTGAATCTCATTATGAGAGTATATGCCATACCCATTTAATTGGGTAATCGAATGCGCAAGCTAAATGAAAGTACATAAACAAATGGAACCAAAATGATGGTATTGTAAGCAAAACAAGTATAATGACTAACTTTTTAAAGCTTTGTTGTTGAATGTAGGTAAATCCTCAATTTAGGCGACTTGGAGAATCGGAGCGAGCACGTGTTCATATTTTGTCATACCAAACGCTTCCGCTAGCCTGTTCTAATGTTTTTGGTCCAATAGTTGTTTATTTTTCATAACCTTGTTAGTAGTCACACTTTTAAAAACTTGTTGTCTTGGCTTTTAGTAGTATCTTGTCGAACGAATCGTAGAATTGTACTTAGTTTGATTGTGTTTAAAACAGGGGTATGCTCGTTTTATGGACGGGTCATGCCCAAATTTTGTTAAATTAATGCACCTATGTTATTGATATTATCGTTTTAAATTGCGAAAAGTTTGGACACTTTTAAGATAAATTTTATGTTTCTAGTGTCTTTTAGTCGTCTTTTATTATACGCAAACGCGGACCTTACAAGTTGGTATCAGAGCCAAGGTTTGAGGGATTCGAGCATATGATGTGATGCTTGAACTCAAACCGATGGCTAGTTCAAAAGTGTGCTCGCTCCAAGATCGCCTATGAGGTAACAATTTAAGTTTTTGGTAAATACGAGTATGTGTAATGTGCTTATGATGTAAAAAATTTAGTTAAATAAATGAAGGGGTAATCATGGAGGGCGAAACGGCGAGTTCTAGGGACCGCACGGCTGGAAACGGACCCGAAAAAGGATTAAAACACTTAAAATAAAAATCAGCACGAACTAATAAACGGAAGGCCGTCGCCGACGCCCCCATGCCTGCCGACGCCTTATTTTCCTGGTTACGGACAAGTGGCCGACGACACATATAGGAAGCCCGTCGCCGACGGGGTATGATGCCGTCGCCGACGGCTAGTGGAAACCGAGTCAGCTGGAAATTTTTATTTTGTTTTGCTTTTCGTATTTTGAGTTTCTAAATCGTCCGAAGGCCTATTAAATGTTCGTTTAGGGTCTATATAAAGCCTAATAGATACATGTAACCACGACTAGTGGTTACGATGGAAGGAAATGTATAAAAGTCGAAAGTAATATGTCGAAAGGCATGAATGAATGATGAAGGCTTAAAAAGCGAGTAAAGTTTAATATGTAAGAATGCGAATGAAGCAATTACGGATTAGTGAACTATGATATATTGAAAGGTTTATGATTCGTAAGAATTGGTGTGTTCGGCCCCCCAAAGTTGGACAAATGAAATGGGAGCTAAACATTAGGTTATATCAGATCTGGCGCCGCACACAGTTGTGTCGTTAAGTGACACAGCTGTGTGGACCATTGATGCTTGTTGCTGAGATCAGGGTGTGTGGCAAGGCTGACACAGCTGTGTGACATTGTACTCAGATAACCAACACAGCTGTGTCTGGGCAAAATTTCCACAAACTTCATATTTTTCTTGAGTTTTCTGCAACGAATCACCAACAAGCTTTCCAAAACTACAATATTCAAATAAAACACCATTAAATGTCGATTCAATCGAATTTGTAATCAGAAATATATAAAATGGGGGATGATATGTATTAATAATATGTATATTTACCGACATATCAATAATGAAATGTAAAATTGATTGTAGTATGATAAAATGAGTTAACTATGATGAAGGAGAGTATGAAAATAAATCTAATAAATGAAATGAATGTTTTATGTAAATGGCGGACAATGTCAACGTAAATGATAGTGTAGCGGCAAGAAATGATGACGAATGTAAGAGGTTGAGTTTAACACGTATGATAATAAATAATGAATGGAGTAAATATAGATTAAAGTACTTCGATGCGTAAAAAGAATACGATTTGCTTAGTTTTGAGTAAGAGGCGAATATGTGCTAAATGTGAATTATACGAGCTTATTAGCAAAGGATATGTTGTAATTATGTTATATAGTTAACTTGAATGATATTTGCTATTTGTAGAATCATGAAGCATTAGCATGTGAAAGTACGTGAAAGTGAATGTATATGTGTATTGTTAAAGGATTACGTAAATCATATATATCGTACAATATGAGTATGAAATGTGTAGAATATTAATATTATGGCCTAACGTATTTAGAGGATTACATGTTCAAAAGTTTAAAGTGTGTAAGCAAGACAGTTGACTTTATACAAGTCAACAGTATAGGGATATCATGGAATGGCTATCAGACACAAATGTTAAAGTAAAGAGTTAATGTGTTATGTATTAGGTGATTTACGTGTTATGCTTGATGATATTTTAGTTGTATGGAATTGAAATGAGATAACTATTAATGAATGTCAAATTTATATGAAATTCTACTAACGAAAGTCGATTAACGTATGAATAGAAGGAAAGTGAACAGTAGTATGTATGCTCACATAAGCTAATAATGTTACGAATGTAATAATATGTAAGGGTGGAAATCTTGTCGGTTGATTCAAGTATGGATGGCGAACGGGGTAAGAGGAAGCAATGAGGCAAGCATGAACATGAACACTAAAGGTAAGTGGTTTCGCAATCACTTCGAATTTATCTACATGAAGGCGTATACGTGTTGAATATTCGAAATCAAAGTGAAATATATAAATAAATGAGAACTTGGTAATGTTGATAAAAGGTATGGAAAGAATATTAGTTGAGATGTTAGCTAAAGACATTATGTGATATGTTCGAATTGAAAGTAAGTACAACGCGTACAACAATACTTATATACAATAATTACTAAGTGTGATTAACTTTAAAAGGTCAAATCGTAGAAGTCAGTAAATAATAATTATTTACAAATTTTGGAAACATTACGTAAGAAATGCAACGTGTAATGTAGGATACTCATTAGTAAGAGATATGTTAGAGAACGTAGGTGAATTAACACCAAATACGGTAAACGATACGACAGAAGAATGAAAGGTATGGATGAAAATGTTCGAATCTGAGAAATGGATTCAACCATCTAAGGAATGAAAGGTTGGATCCGTAAGCAAGCACGGATCAAACCAGAAAGAATGAAAGGTAATAAATTAAAAGTTCGAATCCGTAAGTGAAGACGGATTAAACAAATAAGAATAAAAACTAAAAACGAAACTCAAATGAGTCATACGAGTCAAATGGCGATCGCCATTTGAACCCGGTATTTAATGTTCGATTTGTCAAGTTTTATGCTTATAGGTGAGCATAACGTATGGGCATGCAATGTCGCAGTTTGGAAAGTATTAACCGTCGCAAAGTATGAGTAACGAGTCAAGGGATTTGACCCGCGCCAGGTATGTATAAAAGATTATATTTTTAATAGGAGCTTAGGGCTCAACTAGAGAATGACATGTCAGAATAGGATAACTGATTCACATAAGTAAGAATGTAATTACAATTAGACTTCCGAAAAGTCAAACGAAGTGAATGAAGTCCTTGCAAGTATGCAAGTATAAAGTACGATCGTGTACCTCGATGCAACCACAATAGGTAAGGGGGTGTTAGTCTGACCTTGAAAGGTCAAACTGCGAAAGTTGGAGAAATAACCAAAAAAAAAATAAATAAATAAATAAAGGATTGTATGTAAGAAATGGAATGTATGATATGTTAGCATGTACGTAAGAGAATTGTGAAAGAGGCAATGGGCGAACAAACACCCCGTAGGACGCAGTTATGAAGGGTTATGCGCTAACTGTTTATTTATAGACAAATATGATGGAATTCTTAGTAAGATGATAGTAATCAAGCTAGTGGAAGGATGCCCAAGAGTGGGAGCATATTTCATGAATGAATGAGACCAATTCTGGTACGAAAGGTACATATAAAGAAGCGGATCGATCCGGCGTACGGATAACCGACTTATGCATTGAAGGCGAGGTTAGTAAAATGTTTAATTCTTAATCAATGATTAAGAATCCGTAGATTTATTTGTAAGTGTGAACAAAATGAATGGTAGAATAATTATGGTATGGTATACAATGATCGACCGGTAATGGTCAGCGTGAGAAGGTATGAATGTCAATAAGAGGGAGATTTAAAGGCCTTAAATGAAAGTTTGAGCTGAATTAGTTAAACGCTAGTATGGTGCTCGTTAAAAACATACCCAGTTGTTATCATAAGTAGTTCATGCAAGGAGCTAATAATAAAGTGTGCGAAGGATTAAATTTAAGGCTAAACTCAAACTTGTGATTAGTTCAAGTGACGGTAGTAACCGTAGAATGATACCTTATACTCATATTAGGTATGAAAAAAGCAATTAGGAAGTGGGTAGCTTTGTATTAGTACCACTAAGTTATTAAATGTCGATAGTATGCATATAATGTTATGCTAAGCCCTCATATGAACCAGAAAGTAATTGGAAGAACGTTAGTAGTGGGATAATGGGGTTTGCTCATGATTACAATAATGAATTATATCATGCATGATTCGTGTTCGGAATAAAATAAATCGATTTATTTATATTAGAAAATGTATGGATATGTTACACTTATTTGGAAAGATAGAAACAAGCCGTAAGCATAAGCTTGTACGACCAATAGTATACATTTGGAATAATTTCAAATGAACGAACCGCTAGTAATGATGTATGCTAGGAACTAGCATTATAGAGTGAAAGTGACACTAATAAGAGCTCTGGATCAGATTCTGACTTATATGTGATTATGAAGTAATTTACTTGATTTATGAATGGAGGGACAATGCGTACAAATACGTTTATGCATGAATGAAACTCTTGCCAAGATATCGAACGCATCTATGTTGTATTAAGCATCGTGAATGAATAGATGAAAAAGTAAGAGTAGAAGTGGTCAAGTTGGAATGAGAAAGGTTTCGGGGACGAAACCTCCTTTAAGGGGGTAGACTTGTAACACCCCAAAAATGTTTATCATAAAAATAAGTTAAAATACTAAGAACTTAACTTAGTTAAAAAAGAGAACGTGTTGTAAATATTAGTTAAGTGATGGAAAAGGGGTCTAATTAAAAGAAATATAAAAACTAGAAGGGCTAGATGTGGATGATTCTAATATAGAGGTATTAGAAGGTGGAAACCCAAAACATACATATCTGGGCGTGTTTTTGGTCGAACATAAGCAGGAGAAACAAGGGTTATCCTTGTTCTTGCAAAACTCATCAATTGACAAGGAAATTCAGTGTTAATCGGCTACATGTTACCAGATTTTCGATTAACCTAACACCCTCTATAAAGTGGTAAGTTCAATTTGATGTTTTTGATGTATGGTAGGAAGTTGGTTATGACCCAATCTTGAAATTTTGCAAGAAATTGTATAGATTTAGGTTAGGACTTCTCTATAGAACATGAATCATGTATGTTTATGTGTGAATTTGATTATATGAAAAGCTAATTGCGTAACCCATTGGTATGAATAATTAGAGATGTTGAAAGGTGGAAAAATTGGTAGGAATCATGTGTGGGTTTGACATGTGAGGATGTTGTGGTACTTGAATCTTAAACAAATTAAGTAGGACCAGAGAATATTATTAATTTGATTGATTGTTGATGAACTTTGAAATGAGCTAGTAGGAATTATACTTTAAAAGCTTGTACTTAGTGTCCCACAAATGCGAAACCCGCCAAGTGTTTGATGAAATGCTTGAAAGAATAATTATGTGTAATTTGGAAAATTAAATTTGGGGTACTAAACGAATGAATGAATGTGTTGATATAGGCGTGAAGGAAGAATGTTCAAATACTAAGAAACCGGAAGGCTCACAAGATCGAGGTATGTTCCGTTGCATAAAAAACCTTACTTAAATTTTGTTAATATATGAAAAACAACCCTTATTATAATGATTATGGTGATTAGTAAGTTGATAGCAAATCCCTTGCGGATTTGGTTATGTTAACAAAGGTTATAATAAGCTATGCAAGTCGACTGGTTCGAGTTGAACAAGTCGAGTAAGAATAAGGTACCATCCGGTTAGAACGAGTGGTCATGAATGCAATAACGAATGTATGAAGTTCAACCCGTTATACGGATAGAACGAAAGATTTATGTTGAAAGCAATTAACCCGATATTACCGGGTCGTAAGTGTATGCTTGAATCTCATTATGAGAGTATATGCCATACCCATTTAATTGGGTAATCGAATGCGCAAGCGAAATGAAAGTACATAAACAAATGGAACCAAAATGATGGTATTGTAAGCAAAACAAGTATAATGACTAACTTTTTAAAGCTTTGTTGTTGAATGTAGGTAAATCCTCAATTTAGGCGACTTGGAGAATCGGAGCGAGCACGTGTTCATGTTTTGTCATACCAAACGCTTCCGCTAGCCTGTTCTAATGTTTTTGGTCCAATACTTGTTTATTTTGCATAACCTTGTTAGTAGTCACACTTTTAAAAACTTGTTGTCTTGGCTTTTAGTAATATCTTGTCGAACGAATCGTAGAATTGTACTTAGTTTGATTGTGTTTAAAACAGGGGTATGCTCGTTTTATGGACGGGTCATGCCCAAATTTTGTTAAATTAATGCACCTATGTTATTGATATTATCGTTTTAAATTGCGAAAAGTTTGGACACTTTTAAGAAAAATTTTATGTTTCTAGTGTCTTTTAGTCGCCTTTTATTAGACACAAACGCTGACCTTACATATTATGACGCCTCTAAATTTGGTTATGGATGTGTGTTAATGCAATGTTAAAAGGTTATAGCCTATGCCTCTAGACAACTTAAGAATCATGAAGAAAATTATACAACCCATGATCTAGAATTAGGAGCCATAATTTTTGCCCTTAAGATTTGGGGACATTATCTTTACGGTAATAAGTTTATCATTTTCACCGATCATACGAGTTCAAGATATGTTTTTGGGCAACAGGAGTTAAATATGAGACAAAGACGCTGGATGGAAATTCTTAGTGATTATGACTGTAATATCCAATATTATGCAGGAAAGGCTAATGTAGTAGCTGATGCTTTAAGTCGAAAGTATCATGAAAAGCAAAAAAGAGTATGTTCTCTTAAATTAAATCTGCAGATAGATTTAAACGAGCAAATTAGGGAATTACAAGAATCACTAATCAAGGATGATACTGAAAAATTAAAAGGGATGATTAAAGAATTAGAACAAGGAACAGATGGAATTTGGAGATTCATAAGAAAAGAATTTGGATACCCAAACAAGGAAACCTACGCCACCGAATTTTAGAAGAAGCCCATAAGTCTAAGTATACGATACATCCTGGAAGTGATAAAATGTATCAAGACTTAAGAAAGAATTTTTGGTGGATAGGAATGAAAAAGGATATCGCAGCTTATGTTGCCAAGTGTTTAACCTGTTCCAAAGTTAAAGCTGAACACCAGAAACCTTCAGGTTTATTGCAGCAACTAGAAATGCCAATATGGAAATGGGAATTGATAACAATGGATTTTGTTACCAAATTACCCAAGACACGAAAAGGTAATGATACAATCTGGGTGATTGTAGACAGATTAACAAAGTTTGCTCATTTCTTACCGATGAAGGAAACTTTCAGTATGGAACAGTTAGCTAAGCTATACGTAAATGAAATAGTTTCATTACATGGAATTCCTTTATCTATTGTGTCTGATAGAGATAGTCAAGCACAGCTTATCATCCTCAAGCGGATGGACAAAGCGAAAGGACAATTCAGACAATGGAAGATATGCTTAGAGCTTGTGTAATTGATTTCGGAGGAAATTGGGACGATCATTTACCAATAATAGAATTTTCCTATAATAACAGCTATCATACCAGTATCAATGCTGCACCATTTGAAGCACTTTATGGACGAAAATGCTGAACTCCAGTCCGTTGGGCAGAAATTAGAGAAAAGCAACTATCTGAACCAGAGATAGTACCAGAAACAACAGACAAGATCATTCAAGTCAAGGAAATACTAAAAGCAGCACGCAATCGACAAAAGAGTTACGCTGATAACAGGCGAAAACCATTGGAATTTCAAATAGGAGATAAGGTATTATTAAAAGTTTTGCCATGGAAAGGAGTAGTTAGATTCATCAAAAGAGAAAAGCTAAGCCCCAGGTATGTTGGACCTTTTGAAAATATTAAAAGAATAGGACCAATAGCTTACCAGCTACAACTGCCAGAGGAAATGGCAGGAATACATGATGTATTTCATGTATGTAATCTCAAGAAGTGCTTAGTTGATGAATCGTTAGTAGTACCTCTTAAGGACATAGAGGTAAATGAGAAACTTAAGTTTGTAGAGAAACCCCTACAGATTGAAGACAGAAAGATTAAGAATCTCAAACATAAGAGATTAGTTTTATTTAAAGTAAAATGGGATTCCAAGAGAGGACCAGAGTACACTTGGGAGCTCGAATCAGAGATGCATAGGAAATATCTGCACCTGCTCCAGTAGACCTCGTGGACGAGTTCTAAAACAAGGTGGGGAGGATATAAAAACCCTCCTAAAATTTATTAAAACACCCCCATATGTCCTAAAATACACCCCGTATAAAAAAATAGGCCCGAAATACCTTTAATTTAACAAAAATAAAATAAAACAAAGTTTCCTGCTCGCTCGTGGGGCGCGACGAAGACAGCAGGAGCTGTCGCGGGCCGCGACAGCTGGGCCACCAGGCCGCACCCTAGGCCGCCACATGTCGTGAGGCGTGTCGGAGCTAGTACCAAGTCAGCAAAGCTAGGGCCTAGTCTACAAGCCCTAGCGGGCCGCGGAGGCTTAGCCTTCATCTGTCGCGGGGCGCGACGGAGTGGACGAACAGCCCTATAAATAGAGGAGATCGGCTTCACTTTTAATTCGTTCATTTTCTCTCTCTCTCTCTCTCTAAATTCTCTAAAGCTAAAGTAATACTCAGGCATAATACCTACTAAAATAGCGAAGCTCTGCCTCGTTGTAAGTATTATAACCCCCGGTTACGTATTAGATACGCTGCCCAATTGGATATATCTATTGATTGTGGGCAAGCTCCACTCCTGGTCCTTGAGACCCTGTGTGAGTGCTTTTGCGTCCGATATGTCGTGCGTCACTAGGAGTTAGTGGCTCGGTACGATGGAAAACATTGTCAAGGTTTGGTTACTAGCCTATGTCGACGAATTTCATTAACGCTATGCATACCGGTTTTACCAAGGTTTATCAAATGTTTTAAAGACTCATTTGTGTCAAGCAAAACCTGTGAACTCACCAACATTGTGTTGACGTTTTACTTAACATGTATTTCAGGGAAATTAAAGATGTTGCATGGTGTTTGGAAGTCAAGGACTAAGGATGCATGAACGATGTCATTTTGAGGGTTTGTTTTATATCTCCGGCATTCGTGCGAAATATATGGGCCAAAGCCTAGTTATTAGAACTGTCTTTGTTTAAATATATTTTGCAAAAACTTGATGTATTTGGTTCTTGTTTGTAAATAAAAATACTTTGGTTTGTGTCATCTTTTTAAGTAATATATACACTTGGCATCATTGTTTATTTTAAATAATGTAAACATTTACTCATCAAATGATATGAAAACCTTTCGTAATCACACATCGCGCTTCCGCTTCGAGTAGGGTGTGACACTCCACGTATCTCTTTTAGTTTGTCTTAAAATTTGGGTTGTTTATGTTCTGGTTTTGTGGGTTTGTGAGTACATATGTCTGCAGCCTGCGTCTACGTGTCGTGTCTAGGTTTAATGTATATAATAGGGATTGAAATGTGTCAGGAATTAATGTTTGAAGCCCTTTCGCACGAAGGAGTCCTTCATGCGAAAGGAGCCCAAATCCCATTTATCCCTTTCGTGCGGAATGACCATTCGTCCCAGGGTCTCTTATGCAAATGGCTCACTAGTATAAATAGGGGACTTGGTCTGTTCATTTGTAACTTTTGGCAACTGAAGCGAAGCTCTGCCAAAATCGTTTCACGGATTTGTAACTTCTTTAAATCAATAGAAACGGTTGTTTATCAGTGTATTTTTGTGTTTGTCATCACTTTGAATGGATTCCGCACATTACAAAGTGACTATCTGATCGGCCGGAGCATTTCAAGGAGCGAAACGGTCCTCACAAGTGGTATCAGAGCTTGGAGGCTGATTTTAGCGACAGACATCACAAGAATCCAACAGAATTGCATAGAACTGAAGAATTTTTCACATCTTTCTTCTACACTTTCCTCTTTTTGATAAAATTGACAACGAATTCATAGACAAATTTGGACTAATTTTGGACATAATATGCGAAATTGACTAATAATCAATCCTTGAACAAATTAGACCATAGTTCATTCAAAATCAGTGAAAATTGTGAAAAGATGTCAAAAAACGTAACTTGATCTTTGAGAGATGGGACGAGTCGCACGAGAGAACAATCCTTTCGCACGAAATGCTTAATCTTTGGTACAAAAGGATTCAAATTCTGTTGATTTTGAAAAATTACCCTTCGCACGAAAGGCACATACCTTTCGCGTGAAAAAGTCTGAATTTCTTCAGTTTTTAAAAGATTATATCATTCGCATGAGTGGCATTCCCACTTGCATGAAAGGTCATTTGTTCCTTTCGCTTAAAGATCTGTTTGGCCAAATGTTGACTTTTGCAGGTATTTTTCACATATTTCAAGTGTTTAACGATGGATTCTGAATTTTAGAACACGTTTGCAACCTCATCAACGACGATGTTGGCTCAGAGTTTAAACCTCGATAACGAACTCGGGACAAATGTGAAACTGCCAAAACTATTAAGTATGGAAGATTACAATGGTTGGTGTGAGCGTTTTTGCAATTGGGTTCAAGCCAACGCGCATTCATGAATCTAAACCAACAAGAAAAGGAAGCTTTCATTCGAGAGAAGAAAACGATCAACTACTTTCAGCAATCAATTAAAGACGATATCTTTACATTGCTCCAACACACCGGTACCGCGCATTCAATCTAGATCGCATTAAAGAATAAGTATGAGGGCGGTAGGGAAATGTTAAAGAGCAAGAAGGCATTGATTAAAAAGGAGTTCGACATTTTCAACTGTTTGAAAGGCGAGACTTTGAAACAATTGATCGAGCGGTATTGTCACCTAATTGTAGAGTTGAGAAGGTTCGGAATTGAGAAGGATAGAGAATAATTGGTTGATAAACTCATTGATGCACTCCAAATGAAAGTGACTGGTCAACCTATGTGATGATTGTCAAGAATAATCGCGAGTATGAGACAATGAGTTTGAATATGTTGATTCAGAAACTTGAAAGTCATGAGTTAGAACAAAGGAAGTTGATCAAGATGCAAAGTTCTAACATCTAACAAGACGTGAACTTGTACTACCTTGGTAGTTTACCATCAAATGTTCAGAGCTCTAAAATACAAACAACATTAAGTGCTGATAGTGCATCTAGGTCACCACCAAGCGGCTCATCTAGCAGCGGGTTCGGGATTTCAAGTTCCGGCTCAAATCCTTCAACCCCAAACACTCAGTCATCCCAATATTTGAACAATTATTCCAATAAAAAACAATTCTAACCCTCACATTATACAATGCAACATACCTGTGAACCTCTAGAATTCACAAGGCATGAATGAGGCTGCAGGTAAACAAAAAATGGCCTTTTTGGCGTCGATCTTAGAATCATATGAAAGTCTTGTTGCGGGAAAGATCGGGAACCCCAACATGACAAAAGAAGACTACTACCAAATAGATCTTGAGGAGATGGAATTGATAGACATAAGATGGTGTATGGCGAGTATCATTCAAAAAGCTCAGAGATTCTTGGAAATCACAGGTCGTCAAGGTCTGGCAGGTCCTGACACCAAACTTGGATTCGATAAATCCAAGGTCACCTGCTTTAAATGAAAACAAAAAGGGACATTTCAAACGTGAATGTTAGAATCATGAAGTCGACGACAACGTGAACCCATTCCATGACGATTACTATCGAAAAGCCATTTATCACAACAACAAGCCACAACCGCTAAATCTCAATAGGCTCCAGATTGAAAATGGGTCTGTGAAGGAAAAAAGTCGAGCGTTGGTGGTTACGCAAGAAGATGAGGGATTCAAATGGGATAAGTACATCCCAAGAAGTGATGGTATGGCTATGTTGGCAGAGACAATCGAAGGACTAAAGTCGGTAGATGAGGAAGCTGTTAAAGAATCGGAACCATTTGTCCAAGAACAGGATGAAGTTCTTTTTGCTGCTAATTATGATGAAGAACTTGTGGATAACTAATTGTTCTATGGTTTTAAATTTATTATTCCTCCTAAACTGATGAGTTCTTTTGTAGGTTTGTTCGAGACGCAAGGAAGATATTGCAGAATGGAGGAGGAAGAACCAGAAAAGAAACAAATGGATGAAATCATATACGTTAACGAGGAAATGACTGCCGAATACCTTGCTGAAATAGCCGACAAAGCAATGATGGCAGATCTGAAAGAGGTAGTGAACAAAGCTGAATCCGAGCAAAAGGTTGAGAAGAAAATCGAGAGTGTAGAGAGTGAGATAGATATTGGCGAATGGAGGAGGAAGAACCAGAAAAGAAACAAGTGGATGAAATCATTAGAAGGCTTCTTCGTTGGTTATGCGAGTCCACTCAAACGAGTATATCTACCGAGCATTAACCGAGTGATACAGGCGCAACACGTCGACTACCAGCGGTATACAACACCTACTCAGAAACCTGGCGATGCTTGGCTATTTGACTACGAGGGCTTACGGAATTCTTTTAAGCTTCCAGCGGAACCAAGCGAAGAAAAACTGGTGATCCTATATCAGCAACAACAGTCATTTTCGCAAGAGCAAGTTCCGAGACCGATTATGGTTACACAACCACAAGTTGGTACTCATGATGCTAAAGCATGCCCGAGTAACACGTATCCTGATGATCAGACGACATCAACAAATGCTCCCGCAGAAGAATCTGACGAGAACGTTACAACCACTGTGTACGACGATTCCGATGACTCTGATTCTGAGCCGACATATGACGCAGGAGGATCTGATTCTGAGGGGGAGCAGATCCAACTTCATGGTGAAACAAGCAATATCGAACAGAATGTCACGAACCTGGAAGACGAAGTAGATGTTCCTAATGAAGTGAATCTGCGGACACTATCTTATCGCCGAGCGGATTTTATCATTGCCGAGATACAAGCAGGCGTCCGAACCCACAATCAAATTGAACAAGGCTTATCATTTTTTATACAAAAGTTGCTCCATTGCAAACAGATTTTTGAATAAAGTGTTTTATTTCGCAGGCCCAAGACGTACAAGGAAGCACTTACTAAAGAATCATGGGCCAACGTTATGCAAGAGGAGCTGAATCAATTCGAAAAGCTTGGAGTTTGGAGATTGGTTGATTTACCCGATAGCATCGAATGATTAAAACAAAATGGGTATTTAAATGTAAAAAGGATGACAAGGGGGTTATAGTCAGAAACAAAGCTCTCCTAGTAGTACAAGGTTTTAGCCAGCAGGAGGGAATCGATTTTACGGAAGTATATGCACCTGTTGCTCGGCTCGAGGCGATACGAATTTTCCTCGCTTTTTCTTCTTGGAAGGGGTTCAAGGTTTACTAGCTCGATGTCAAACAACGTTTCTCTATAGAAAGGTCAAAGAGGAGGTATATGTCAGACATCCACCGGGCTTTGTAGATCCGATACACAAAGACAAGGTCTACTTGCTAGATAAAGCTTTATACGGATTGCACCAGTCTCCGAGATCCTAGTACGAGACTCTATCTCAGCACCTGTTAGCCAAAGGCTTTACTCGAGGTAAAGTTGATGCACCCTCTTCACATGAGAAGTTGATGGACACTTGTTGATCGTTCAAATGTACGTGGATGATATAATATTTGTTCTACGAACGACGCGCTTTGTAAAGACTTTAAACGGGTCATGAAACTCAAGTTCGAGATGAGTTCAATGGGGGATATGAAGTTCTTCTTGGTTCTTCAAGTTGATCAGATACCTGAGGGAATATTCATTCACCAGACAAAATACGTGAATGACGTACTTGAGAAATTTAGCATGTTAGGCACGTCACCGATGTCTACCCCACTGGCGCTCAATCACGACATTCATCCAGATCCAACGGGAGGAAAAGTCGACGAGACTTTGTACCGGTCAATGATTGGGTCACTTATGTACCTCACAGCGTCTAGGCCGGATATTATGTACCCCACCTGCCTCCCGGCACGCTACCAGTCAAGTCCGAGAGCATCTCATATGATGATTATCAAATGCATCTTGTGATATCTCAAAGGAAGCCTAAGCACCGGCTTGTGGTACCAGAAGAATGACTAACTCAATCTTGCTGGATACTCGGATTCAGACTACGGCTGCTGCAAACTGAACTCAAAATCTACAACTGTCGGATGTCAGTTCTTCGGAACTCGTTTGGTAACTTGGCAGTGTAAGAAATAGACCATGGTCGCTCTCTCTACTTGCGAAGCTGAGTACGTATCGGCTAGCAGCTGTTGTTCACAGATATTGTGGATTCAACAGTAGTTGAGAGACTATGGTCTGTAATTTCTGAACATGCCAATTTTCGTAGATAATGAGGCAACAATAAATATAACCAAGAATCCTGTTCATCACTCGAAAACAAAACACATTGAAATTTGACATCACTTCATTCGTGATTGTTACGAAAAGAAGTTGATTAGAATTGAAAAAATCCACACCGAAGAATAGAAAACTAACTTTTACACAAAATCGTTTGATAGAACTACATTTCAATATCTTTTGAAACTTAATGGTATGCGGCTTTTGTCATCAGGGGGATAAATTGTCGAGGGTGATTCCAAGACGGAGGACGTTATAACGTAATCTGCATCGGTTTATCATTTTCTTTTTTTAAAGTGTTTTTAATTTTAGGTGGAGAAAATGTGGTACAAAATACAAAAAAACATTTAAAAATTAAAAAAATGTACAAAAACATAGAAAAAGACAAAAGAGTTTAGTGTAAAAAAAGGAAATGATAGCACATCAGTAGACGATCACAGCACGCTAAAGAAATGAATTGCTAAAGTGACAAACGGTCTCACTGATGATATGCCAATAGGTTTTTACACACTTAGTAGATTGTTTTCGAGATATAAACTAAATCAAAACTTCTTAATATTTGGGTAATATCTCACGGATATATGGACTTAGTACTCTGAAATTTGTTTCTGAGATTGCCTAATTCTGAGATATTAGGTCTTTATATAGAATTGATATTTGGGGTATTATACAAGATCTTCTGATTTTGCGTCAGCAATGACCTAGATCTTGTAGAATACTTTCGCTTTAAACTCGAAAAACTGCACAAAATTGAAAATGTTAAAAAATATTATAATTGTAGTAAAAAGATTCCAAAATGGAACATCACTTTAAGTCGAGCCTTCATTTCTTTATCGATACGGTGGTACTAACCTGAGCTCTCAAGGCCTCGCACTAACCCAGAGACAGATATCAATTAGGTATATTCACCTGTAAGACTGAATCTAGGGAATCTTGATACGAGAGTATATTCTGAGGTGGGACACACTGTTAAGCAAGTTCTTAAGACACTTAATCTCGTATCTTGAAACAATCGAAGTCTGTGTAGAAATTTAAGTGGATCAGTATACTGACAATCTAGGTGAATCTTTTAAAGGTTAAAGTTTAAATAGATCAATGGTGTTAGTGATTTGTCTAAAAACTGATATGATCCTCTCACACAAACTCACAAAAATATGTCTGTAAATATGTTGTACAAAGTTGTTGTTATTCATTACAGATAATTGCAAAAAGATTTTGTGTGTGTTTTAGCATAAAGTTTGTAAAATACAAAAATATTTTATTTCAGCTTTATTTTCGACAACCGATGTTGGAGATTGGATTTTCAGGATCTGATGCAAAACAAACCTGAAACTACTAGGTGGGAGCTAATCATTAAAATAATTAATTGTTTGAAAAATGACAATTTCATTAAGTTGAAACTTGAAATTATTTGAAACTGTTTAAAAAACGTCAGTTTGTTCTCAATCGGGTCAACCAAGGTCATTTACTTGGACTTGGTTGACAAATCAGATAACCAAGGTCATTAACCTAGACTTGGATATTCAAGTGGGTTTGAAACTTATTAAAAATGTTAAAATTGTAAATGTTTTGAAATTATTTGGAACCCTTCGCGCAGAAGGATTACTAGTCCTTCCAAATAGCTATTCGCTCAAAGGTAAGTTGATTGGGCCCTTTCGTTCAAGCATAAAACCCATAACCCTTCGCATGAAGGGTTAGGGTATAAATAGGCCATCGTTCCAAATAATCACCATTCGCTCAAAACAGACTTTAGAGAACTGAGATTTTTCTCTCAAACTTTAAGTGAATCTGTGTCGAGTTGCTGCCGAATTTTTGTCCTATAAGTGTTGATTAGCACAATGTGACACCTGGGTCACTGCGACCATCAAACAAATACTGAACCAATGAAATATTGTATTTCATACTTGGGATTTGTATAAATATGTGTATCATTTTGCACATATCAATTTTTGTTCAATTTCAAACTCTAAATCGCTTTCTGGAAGGTTATACGCGCACCGATGCGTAAATATAACCAGTTTAATGCAACAAACACTCCGGAATAGTGACATAGGCTTTACATACCTTAAATAACCTTTACATAACTTAGAACTAAGTTTTGAAGGCTTTCGTTTGCCGAAATCAAGTTAATTCACTTACAGGGACTAAAGTTGACAAACTGCGAAAGTATGCCAATTTGAACTGTAACAGACATTCCGGAACATGACCATAAGTTAAACATACCATAAATATCCTTTACATAGCTTAGAAATAGGCTTTGAGGGGTTCGGTATGCTAAAATAAACTTTTGGGTCATTCAGGGAATAAAAGTGTCAAAAAGTGCACAAGTTTGCACTTTCGCGCATAACTTACATTCTGAATACATCCTGTCACACCCCGGCCGTGTCAAAACAACGAAACCGTGGCGGAAACGCCGGGGAGTGATGGTGACAGAATTATTGTGTCAACAACCATGGTAATAAAAATTATGTATTATTGAATTAAAGTTTACATTGTCTTGGAATTTAAATAAAACATAACATAATAATTGTCTTTTAAGTCACTAAGGCCCGAGTCCGCCTAAGTGAAGCACAAACATCATCATGCATCAGCACCTGAAATAGATGTAAAAATAGGTACGTCAGCATAAAAATGCCTGTGAGATACATAGGTTTTGTTTATGCAAGATTCATGACTTGTAGTTTTAAAAAGTGTTTAACGAAATGTAGTCATGAACCTTGTAAAATATTTTCCTTTATGAAATCATATGAAAAATCGATATGAAAATCAATGATAAATAAAGGACAATGCATGGTTATATGAATAACCAAGTAAAAGTAATTTCGTGTGAAATATGTATTTTGTAATATAATGTCATGTCCTTGTAAAAATGTTTCATGTCTTGTCCAAGTGATTTATATAACGCAACAATGTGAAATACAATAAAAGCACTTATATATAGGAAGTACCATCGGCGTATCCACCATGCTTTTATCGTATGGCACATAGCCCCGTTACATAAGTCACTTATTAATAACCAACTAAAATGTCTTGTTCAATGTAAAAAATATTTTATGTGTAAACCATGTTCAATGTCATGTATGAAATGTATCAAATGTAATGCATAGTAAGTAGGAAATCATCTACTTAAACTATGTAATGATATTAGTGTGAAACAAATGTATGGTGAATAACAAGTGATTACTCAACCATAGGAAAAATGTACAAAACAATGCTTTTGAGTAAACCTAAGTTTAATTCAAATGTCATGTTTTGCAGAAAACAATGCTTTATGATTACAAACACTTATGCAGTAATGTTAATCGCATACATTCAAGCCTTGCGACTGTGGCGACAAACCTTTAAACAAATTAAAGGTTCATCTAAGTTATGTAGTCGGATTCTGTCATTCCCAACTTCCAAACAAACCTAGGAAGTCGGAAACGGGAGTTGTCAATTCCTATGGTACCATTACATACTACCGAGCGGCGTGATCAATGTTAATGAATGTATTATTGTCCTGATTAAACACACCAAATGTCATAACCAATGTAAGCATGCTATGAAAACCATGTACTAGGTATGCTAAGTAAACATGCCTAGTAGAAATGTCATGTAAAACAAAGTGTACATATGCTAAGTAAACATATGTAACAAATGTGTAATAAATCAATGTGCTAGCATGCTTAACATACATAGCAAAACATAGTGAAAACATGTATTAAATATGTACTAAGTGAAACTAGCATGTTAATGTCACCAAAAGCTTGTAAAACAAGAAAATAACAAATATGTACATGTGAATCACCCCAAAGTATTTGAAAACGGTAAAAGAGGGGAACTATGTACTCACTTGGGATTGCTAATTAGTCTTGAGAATAAGACCAATTTAAGCTCCAAGGATCACGGAATCAAACGGCACCTAGTATAGGTAACTATGTTAATAATCGGCTCCTAAATCGGGAGATAGAATAGAATGAGGTTCTTATAAATCAAATGAGTATTTAAACTCATATGGTATGATTTAATAGACCTTACATTCTGATTTGGAAAGTCTAACTAAGTGCTTTTGACCCGTTTCGACCCATTATGGTAGTATAAGCTACTATAATGCGTCGTTAGTGTAAGACTATGTTCGGTTGGTTAACTATGTGCTATGCCAAGTCTTACATGCCCAATTATGCCTAAACATGTTACTAAATCAGATTATATGTCAAAAATATGTTAACATATGCACATTACGGATTTATGCTTCAAAAGGGTATTTTGGTCATTTACCATGGGCATACAAGCTAACTAGCAAAAGACTAACCAATCCTAGGTGATCATAAAGTATAACCTCAGGGGTTATTCCCTATGTAACTATGATCACTAAGTAAGCTTGATCGGATCCTAATGATCTACTAAACGGGTCGGGTTCGAAAGTCTAAGCGGTTGTTTAGACCGCTTAACTAACGACCCTAAACAAGAACCAAACTATTAGTGACGAGTTAAACATGTCAAAACATGTTTAACCTACTGATTTGGTATCAAAACAATGCGTTTTGATACCCGAAAATAGTTCCGCTACAAAATGCGTGCTAAAAACGCATTTTGACCGAAACTTTGACTCGTCACTACACCTAGTTAATGTGGAAATCAGTAGGTATAATCACTAAGGATTATAATCATTGTGATTACAATCACATTGCAAAGTTCAATTGAACTTTGACTTGACCAATTGACTGGTCAAACTGAAAGTCAAACACTGTTTGACTTTTTAAACTAGTAAGCAATAAAAAGAATGAAAGAGTGCTCACTAAAGTCCTTGCTATCTTTTCTACAAAGAAGACAAGTCCCAATTCAGTTGAGAGAGCTCCCAATCAGATAAGAGAGGAGAGAATGAGGAATGAGCAAGTAACAATTGAGAAATGGATGGCTATTTATAGTTTTAGCAAAGCTACAAGATCATCACAAGTGTTTATGTAGCCTCCAAGGAATAAATCATGACCATACAAATGTTATAAGCTGGTTAAAAGCCTTGGGAAACACTTAAACTTGGTGATCACACAAGAAAATTGCATAATCAGCCCCTGAATTATCAAACAGTTGCTGAAATCAACTTTCTGTCGCTTGGCACACTGACACGGCCCGCGTAAGATATGGGAGGGGGCTTACGCGGCCCGCCTGGCCTCCCCAGATCAGCCAAATTTTGCATAATGGCAGTTTAGGTCCCTGCATGTGTTTTAAGCTCATTTCAGCCCCTTTTGACCCCCGTTAAGCCATTTTCAAGGCTCTACAAGGTCAATAAAGTTTAGAGGACTCAAAATGTGCTCAGAACACTCTCGGATGTCGGCTCGTTTGGTCGTACGATCGCGTTGTTCGTTAAGTTACGACGAAACTCAAACGGACGCGAAAACGAACCAAATTAAGCGATGAATGGTATTTTTTTGCATGCCGATCACTAAAATAAAAATATTTTAGTGTGTACAAGAATTTTGGATGTCCAGATGTGGACAGAACGTAAGATATGCGCGAAAATGCAAACTTACACCGTTTTTGACACTTTTAGTCCTTGTAAGATCATATAAGCATGTTTTCGCACACCGAACCTATCAAAGCTTATTTCTAAGCCATGTTTAGGTTATTTATGGTATGTTTAGCTTATGATCAAGTTCCGGACTATACGTTGCCTTACGGAATGGCAGACTTTTGCAGTTTGACGCAAATAGTCCCTATGAGCGAATAAACTTGTTTTTGCCATACCAAACCTTCTAAAACTTATTTCTAAGTTATGTAAAGATTATTTAAGGTATTTTAAGCTTATGTTGCTATTCCGGAGTGTTTGTCGCGTTAAACTGATCGCGTTCACGCATCAGTTTGCGTATAACTTCCCAGAAAGCGATAAAGAGTTCAAAATCGATCAAAATTCAACATGTGCATAAAATTGAACATAAATAACATAAATTGGGATCAAAACACATTGTTTTATTAATATTGTATCATTCAGAGTCTATAAAATGATAAAACAAGCACAGATGTCACAGTCTCCCCTACTTTAGGAAATTTCGTCCCGAAATTTATTTAGAGGAAACTTGTGAGAACAAATGCGGATATTTCGTCTTCATCTGGTCCTCACGTTCCCAAGTAAATTCTGGTCCACGTTTGGATTCCCAGCGAACCTTGACTAAATGAATCCGTTTGTTCTTTAGCTGTCTAAATGTACGGTCCACTATCTCCACAGGTTTCTCAACGAAGTGCATCGTGTTATCAACACGAATTTCATCAAGTGGTATGTGGAGGTTCTCATCAGCTAAACACTTTTTGAGATTGGACACGTGGAATGTCGGATGAACATTTCCAAGTTCAGGAGGTAGCGCAAGTCTGTAGGCTACTTTTCCGATTCTTTCAACGATCTTGAATGGTCCAACATAACGTGGTGCAAGTTTTCCTTACTTTCCAAATCTAATCACACCTTTCCAAGGGGATACCTTGAGTAGGACATGATCACCGACTTGAAATTCTGAAGGCTTGCGTCCTAGATCCGCATAACTCTTTTGACGGCTTCTAGCTGCCTGAAGGTTATCACGAATCTTCTTGACCTTATCTGTAGTCTCTAGAATGAGTTCAGGTCCAGTAAGCTGAGCTTCACCTATCTCATTCCAACAGACCGGTGAACGACATTTTCGACCGTATAAAGCTTCGAAAGGAGCCATTTTGATGCTCGTGTGATAGCTATTGTTGTAGGAGAATTCGATCAATAGTATATGCGAATCCCAACTACCACCAAAGTCAATCACACACGCTCTAAGCATATCCTCCAGTGTCTGGATTGTTCTCTCAGATTGACCATCTGTCTGCGGATGGTATGCTGTGCTCAAATTAAGTTGGGTTCCCATGGCAGATTGCATGGTTCTCCAAAAGCGAGACGAGAATCGAGCATCTCTATCAGATATAATGTTCAAAGGAACACCATGTCGAGATACAATCTCATCAACATATAACTTGGCAAGCTTGTCAGCAGATAAATCCTCGCGGATCGGCAAGAAATGTGCTGACTTTGTAAGACGATCAACAACAACCCAAATGGCGTCGTGACCTCTTTTAGTGCGCGGTAACTTGGTAATGAGATCCATAGAAATGTTTTCCCATTTCCATACCGGAATCTCTGGTTGCTCCAATAATCCAGAGGGATGTTGATGTTCTGCCTTAACCTTAAGACAAGTAAGGCATTTGGAAACATATAAGGCAATGTCCTTCTTCATACCCGGCCACCAATACTGGGTTCGAAGATCCTTATACATTTTGTCTGCACCAGGATGAATAGAATAACGAGACTTATGAGCTTCATCCATTAGCAAGGTGCGAAGATCATCTATACTTGGGACCCATAAACGGCCCATGTAATAGAATATTCCAAAGTCTCTCAGTTCAAGCTCAGGATTTGTATGACACGGTAATTCTTTACCCATCAAGTCTTGTGTAACACAAGTGTGTTGAGCCTGAATTATGCGGGATTGAATTTCAGATCGAACCTGAACACAGTGAAGCTTGACACGTTCCTTACGACTCAATGCGTCAGCCACGACATTCGCCTTACCAGGATGGTAGCGAATTTCGCAATCGTAGTCGTTTAGGAGTTCAACCCAACGTCGTTGCCTCATGTTTAGTTCTTTCTGATTAAAAATATGCTGGAGACTTTTGTGGTCAGTAAACACTACACACTTTGTACCGTAAAGGTAGTGTCTCCAGATTTTGAGAGCAAAGACTACTGCACCTAACTCAAGATCATGAGTGGTGTAGTTCTTCTCGTGCACCTTCAGCTGTCTTGATGCATAAGCTATAACTTTGTTTCTTTGCATAAGAACGCAGCCAAGGCCTAAGTTGGATGCATCACAGTACACGACAAAATCGTCGTTACCCTCGGGTAAAGATAGGATAGGTGCATCACAGAGTTTTTGTTTCAAGGTCTGGAAAGCTTCTTCCTGTTTGGATCCCCACTCAAAAGATTTGCTCTTCTGAGTTAGAGCAGTGAGAGGAACCGCAATCTTGGAGAAGTTTTCAATGAAACGGTGGTAATAACCCGCTAGACCAAGAAATGAACGAACCTCGGTAGGAGTAGTAGGAGTATCCCAATCCTTAATCGCACTGATTTTGGCGGGATCTACATGTATACCTTGTTCGTTAACAATGTGCCCCAAGAATTGAACTTCCTTAAGCCAGAATTCACACTTGGAGAATTTGGCGAAAAGTTGTTCTTTCTTTAGAAGCTCCATTGTAAGACGAAGATGCTGTTCATGATCAGCTCGCGTCTTAGAATAGATCAGAATATCATCAATGAATTCAATGATGAACTTGTCCAAATAAGGCTTACAAACCCTATTCATCAAGTCCATGAAAACAGTAGGAGCATTTGTTAAACCGAAAGGCATAACAGTGAACTCATAATGACCATATCGAGTACGAAAAGCAGTTTTGGGAATATCTTCTTCGAGAACTCGAAGTTGATGATACCCAGAACGCAGATCTATCTTTGAAAAGCAAGTAGCGCCCTGTAGCTGATCAAAGAGATCATCAATGCGAGGTAGGGGATATCGATTCTTGATGGTAAGCTTATTAAGCTCACGGTAATCGATACATATCCTGAAAGATCCATCTTTCTTTTTCACGAATAGTACAGGAGCGCCCCAATGGGAAAAGCTCAGACGGATGAATCCTTTGTCAGATAGCTCCTGAAGCTGTTTAGATAACTCTTGCATCTCAGACGGTGCAAGACGGTAAGGTAACTTAGCAATGGGATTTGCACCAGGCACAAGATCAATGCGAAACTCAACTTGGCGTACAGGAGGTAATCCGGGTAAGTCTTCAGGAAATACCTCAGGATAATCCCGAACAACAGGGATGTCTTGGGTAGTCTTACCCTTGCCTTTATCCTCTACAACATGTGCCAAGAAAGCGACATATTTCTTTCGTAGGTATTTTTGGGCTTGGGTACAAGACATGAGTTTAACAGGTTTCTCCCCACGAACTTCTAAGATCTCACCAGTCGAAAGCGGTATACGTACGATCTTCTCAAAGCAAACCACCTCAGCATGGTACTTGGCTAACCAATCCATTCCCACTATAACATCAAAGCTCCTGAGTTGCATCGGTGTAAGGTCGATAGGGAAAAGATGGGTTTTAAGGTTCAATTGGCAGTTTCGAAGAATAGAATTGAGTACAACGGGTTCGCCACTAGCTACCTCTACTGTCAAGGGCTTTCCTAGTTTTGTTCTAGTCATCGAAAGCAAAGGCTCAAAAGCTAAGGACACAAAACTCTTATCGGCACCCGAATCAAATAAAACAGAAGCAAGATGGTTGTTAACAAGGAACGTACCGTTCTCCACTTCGTTATCCGCACGTGCCTCATTGGCATTCATATTAAAAACTCTACCACGAGCCGGTGCTTGATTTGCGTTTGCCAACCTCGGGCAATTGTTTCTGTAGTGGGTCAGATCCCCACAATTGTAGCACGAACCAGGCGGAAAGTGAGGTCGTGCAGGATTCTGGGCAGGGTTTTGTACAACTTGGTTTTGAGCTGCCTGATTTTGGTTAGGAGCAAAACAGCAGGTATTTGCAAGATGACCAGACTTGCCACAATTTGTGCAGATGCGGCATTGCAACTGTGGCTGGTGGTGGCTGTTACATCTGTTGCACAGAGGTGCATTTCCCGCATACTGCCTCTTGGCAGCAGGTTATGCAGCCTGATTCTATACTGCCTGATTAGGAGCAGCCTGATTAGTCTGAGCAGTGACAGCGAAATTCTTGGAAGCCTTACGCTTCCTCGATTTCTTTGAAGACTCGGTAGCCTTCTTGCCCTTTTTCTCAGTGGCTCTATCAGACTGTTTCTTCTTGTCACCTTTTCTGTGGAGTTTACCCTTCTTGACTTGTGATTCAGTAAGGGTTGCAGCTAGCTCAATGGCCTGTCGGACGGTTGTAGGGTTGCTACCAGTGACAATATCCTGAACAGGATCTGGCAAACCGTCTATGTACTTCTCAATAGCCTTATCCAAAGGCGTGACCATAGTCGGACAGAGCAAGCTTAACTCCTCGTATCTGTCAATGTAAGATCGGTGTTCACCACTATCTTACTTCAAGTCATGGAACTCATTTTCAAGTGCCCTCTGCTCGTGACGAGGACAAAATTCTCTCATCATGAGAGCCCTAAGTTCCTCCCATGTCTAACCCAAAGCAACCTCAGCACCTCGGTCTCTCATTACCCCATTCCACCAGGTAAGAGCCCTCTTTTGAAATACACTCGACGCAAACTCGACCTTACGGTTGTTCGGACACTGAACATGGCGAAAGGTGCTCTCAAGACTCTCAAACCACTGTAGGAGCCCAGTTGCTCCCTCGGAACCACTAAACTTGAGTGGTTTAGCCGAATTAAAACTTTTGAAATTGCATGGAGCATTATTGTTATTGTTGGCTTGGTTCCATTGAGCAATGAGATTGGGGAACGCAGCAGCCATTTGCTGCGCGATGATTTCTGCCAGTTCGGCATTCGATGGCGGATTTTCGCGTCGAGGAGGCATTCTAAAAGAGGAAATATGAGAGAAAACGAGTGAGATGACGTGATGAAGGAAATGAGATATCAATAAAATCGACAAAAATGCAAGGATGGTGGTCATTTGTTTGTTACCACAAAGCAAACAAACGACACACAGTGACAAATCAAAATAAATAGGTCATAATAATGTATCACTGAAGACATGCTCGCCTATAAGTGAACACTCACCCCAAGAGTTCCCAGGTAAGAGTGACTGGTCCGATATTGCGGATTTGTACGAACACTCTAGCCTTAGACAGAAAACTCAGGGTACAGGCATTCACTCTTCCAGTTTGCACGTGTTCACATTATTTAGACCCAAACTTTGACGAGATTTTGAAAATTTGGAAGGCACGAGGCCAAAAGAAATCATCTAAGGATAGATGATTAATTTCAAAATCATTTTGGAAATTTGTGTTTATGTTTTGGTAATCACCCAAGGATAGGTGACGTGTATTGTTTTAAGATCTAAACACAAGAAAACTTGTGTTAGGGTCCTAAGAAGTTATAGTCTAGGTCAAAGAATTGCTAATAACCTAATTCCCTATAACCATTGGCTCTGATACCAACTCTTCTGTCACACCCCGGCCGCGTCAAAACAACGAAACCGCGGCGGAAACGCCGGGGAGTGATGGTGACAGAATTATTGTGTCAACAACCATGGTAATAAAAATTATGTATTATTGAATTAAAGTTTACATTGTCTTGGAATTTAAATAAAACATAACATAATAATTGTCTTTTAAGTCACTAAGGCCCGAGTCCGCCTAAGTGAAGCACAAACATCATTATGCATCAGCACCTGAAACACATGTAAAAATAGGTACGTCAGCATAAAAATGCCTGTGAGATACATAGGTTTTGTTTAAACAAGATTCATGACTTGTAGTTTTAAAAAGTGTTTAACGAAATGTAGTCATGAACCTCGTAAAATATTTTCCTTTATGAAATCATATGAAAAATCGATATGAAAATCAATGATAAATAAAGGACAATGCATGGTTAAATGAATAATCAAGTAAAAGTAATTTCGTGTGAAATATGTATTTTGTAATATAATGTCATGTCCTTGTAAAAATGTTTCATGTCTTGTCCAAGTGATTTATATAACGCAACAATGTGAAATACAATAAAAGCACTTATATATAGGAAGTACCATCGGCGTATCCTCCATGCTTTTATCGTATGGCACATAGCCCCGTTACATAAGTCACTTATTAATAACCAACTAAAATGTCTTGTTCAATGTAAAAAATATTTTATGTGTAAACCATGTTCAATGTCATGTATGAAATGTATCAAATGTAATGCATAGTAAGTAGGAAATCATCTACTTAAACTATGTAATGATATTAGTGTGAAACAAATGTATGGTGAATAACAAGTGATTACTCAACCATAGGAAAAATGTACAAAACAATGCTTTTGAGTAAACCTAAGTTTAATTCAAATGTCATGTTTTGCAGAAAACAATGCTTTATGATTACAACCACTTATGCAGTAATGTTAATCGCATACATTCAAGCCTTGCGACTGTGGCGACAACCTTTAAACAAATTAAAGGTTCATCTAAGTTATGTAGTCGGATTCTGTCATTCCCAACTTCCAAACAAACCTAGGAAGTCGGAAACGGGAGTTGTCAATTCCTATGGTACCATTACATACTACCGAGCGGCGTGATCAATGTTAATGAATGTATTATTGTCCTGATTAAACACACCAAATGTCATAACCAATGTAAGCATGCTATGAAAACCATGTACTAGGTATGCTAAGTAAACATGCCTAGTAGAAATGTCATGTAAAACAAAGCGTACATATGCTAAGTAAACATATGTAACAAATGTGTAATAAATCAATGTGCTAGCATGCTTAACATACATAGCAAAACATAGTGAAAACATATATTAAATATGTACTAAGTGAAACTAGCATGTTAATGTCACCAAAAGCTTGTAAAACAAGAAAATAACAAATATGTACATGTGAATCACCCCAAAGTATTTGAAAACGGTAAAAGAGGGGAACTATGTACTCACTTGGGATTGCTAATTAGTCTTGAGAATAAGACCAATTTAAGCCCCAAGGATCACGGAATCAAACGACACCTAGTATAGGTAACTATGTTAATAATCGGCTCCTAAATCGGGAGATAGAATAGAATGAGGTTCTTATAAATCAAATGAGTATTTAAACTCATATGGTATGATTTAATAGACCTTACATTCTGATTTGGAAAGTCTAACTAAGTGCTTTTGACCCGTTTCGACCCATTATGGTAGTATAAGCTACTATAATGCGTCGTTAGTGTAAGACTATGTTCGGTTGGTTAACTATGTGCTATGCCAAGTCTTACATGCCCAATTATGCCTAAACATGTTACTAAATCAGATTATATGTCAAAAATATGTTAACATATGCACATTACGGATTTATGCTTCAAAAGGGTATTTTGGTCATTTACCATGGGCATACAAGCTAACTAGCAAAAGACTAACCAATCCTAGGTGATCATAAAGTATAACCTCAGGGGTTATTCCCTATGTAACTATGATCACTAAGTAAGCTTGGTCGGATCCTAATGATCGACTAAACGGGTCGGGTTCGAAAGTCTAAGCGGTTGTTTAGACCGCTTAACTAACGACCCTAAACAAGCACCAAACTATTAGTGACGAGTTAAACATGTCAAAACATGTTTAACCTACTGATTTGGTATCAAAACAATGGGTTTTGATACCCGAAAATAGTTCCGTTACAAAATGCGTGCTAAAAACGCATTTTAACCGAAACTTTGACTCGTCACTACACCTAGTTAATGTGGAAATCAGTAGGTATAATCACTAAGGATTATAACCATTGTGATTACAATCACATTGCAAAGTTCAATTGAACTTTGACTTGACCAATTGACTGGTCAAACTGAAAGTCAAACACTGTTTGACTTTTTAAACTTGTAAGCAATAAAAAGAATGAAAGAGTGCTCACTAAAGTCCTTGCTATATTTTCTACAAAGAAGACAAGTCCCAATTCAGTTGAGAGAGCTCCCAATCAGATAAGAGAGGAGAGAATGAGGAATGAGCAAGGAACAATTGAGAAATGGATGGCTATTTATAGTTGTAGCAAAGCTACAAGATCATCACAAGTGTTTATGTAGCCTCCAAGGAATAAATCATGACCATACAAATGTTATAAGCTGGTTAAAAGCCTTGGGAAACACTTAAACTTGGTGATCACACAAGAAAATTGCATAATCAGCCCCTGAATTATCAAATAGTTGTTGAAATCAACTTTCTGTCGCTGGGCACACTGACACGGCCCGCGTAAGATATGGGAGGGGGCTTACACGGCCCGCCTGGCCTCCCCAGGTCAGCCAAATTTTGCATAATGGCAGTTTAGGTCCCTGCATGTGTTTTAAGCTCATTTCAGCCCCTTTTGACCCCCGTTAAGCCATTTTCAAGGCTCTACAAGGTCAATAAAGTTTAGAGGACTCGAAATGTGCTCGGAACACTCTCGGATGTCGGCTCGTTTGGTCGTACGATCGCGTTGTTCGTTAAGTTACGACGAAACTCAAACGGACGCGAAAACGAACCAAATTAAGCGACGAATGGTATTTTTTTGCATGCCGATCACTAAAATAAAAATATTATAGTGTGTACAAGAATTTTGGATATCCAGATGTGGCCAGAACGTAAGATATGCGCGAAAATGCAAACTTACGCCGTTTTTGACACTTTTAGTCCCTGTAAGATCATATAAGCATGTTTTCGCACACCGAACCTATCAAAGCTTATTTCTAAGCCATGTTTAGGTTATTTATGGTATGTTTAGCTTATGATCAGGTTCCGGACTATACGTTGCCTTACGGAACGGCAGACTTTTGCAGTTTGACGTAAATAGTCCCTGTGAGCGAATAAACTTGTTTTTGCCATACCAAACCTTCTAAAACTTATTTCTAAGTTATGTAAAGGTTATTTAAGGTATTTTAAGCTTATGTTGCTGTTTCGGAGTGTTTGTCGCGTTAAACTGATCGCGTTCACGCATCAGTTTGCGTATGACTTCCCAGAAAGCGATATAGAGTTCAAAATCGATCAAAATTCAACATGTGCATAAAATCGAACATAAATAACATAAATTGGGATCAAAACACATTGGTTTATTAATATTGTATCATTCAGAGTCTATAAAATGATAAAACAAGCACAGATGTCACACATCCGGACATCCAAAAATTTATGTAAGCACTAAAACATTTTATTTTAGTGTTTGGAATAAGAAAAATCCATTCGTCGCGTCATTTGGATCGCTTTTCACGCTTATACGCATTCCGTCGTAATTAAGCGAACATCGCGATCGTACGGCCAAACGAACTGACCTCAGACATACTTCTGAGCATATTTCTTGTTCCATGTACTTTAACATCCTTGTGAAGCTTAAAAATGGGCTTGACGGGTGTTAGAAGTGCCAAAACACGATGATACGCGCACAGGGACCAAAACTGCCAAAAATCAAAGTTTCTGGTCTGCAAGGTCCTTGTGCACCTCAAGGGAAATGCTTACGGTGCGCAAGCAGTCCCCAGACAGTAGAAACTTGCAGAAACATTGCATCTGGTCCCTTTCACTTATGCACATGGTTTTGGGCAATACTAGGGGCTCACATGTTTGTAAAACCACTATCTTGAGGTGTATGGCCAAGATCAAAGCACGGTTTCCAAGAAACGATCCTAACGGTTCGGGAAATCCTATAAATACCCAACCCCCCTTCCTTGCAAAACCCACCAAATCTAATCTAAATGCTCTAAGTTGAGGCCTTTGCTTCATACCTGAGCTATTCGATCACGATTTGCTTGCGGGGACCCTTTGTAAGTGTTCCTTCGTTCTTTTATTGCTTTTCGAGTCCGAAAGTCAAACTATGTATGACTTTCGGCGTTGACCAGTTTATGGTCAACGCGAAGTTCATTTGAACTTCATAACGTGATCGCAATCACGATGGTTATAGTCCCTAGTGGCTATACCTACTGATTACCACATTATCTAGGCTCAGTGACGAGTCGTAGTTTGGGTCAAAATGCGCCTTTACGCGTATTTTGTAACCAAACTAATCTAGGATATCAAAACCGTTTGTTTTGATATCAAAATCTATTTTCTAAACATGTTCTAGCATGTTTAGCTCGTCGCTTTTTAGTTTAGTGCTTATATAGGGTCGTAAGGTAAGCGATCTAAACAATCGCTTATACTTTCGAACCCGACCCATTTGGTCAATCTTTAGGATCCGACCAAACACATTAGGTGACCATAGTGTATAGGGAATAACCTTCCGAGGTTATACCTTATGGTCGCTTCGTTTAAGTAGTTGTATGATAGGTAGTTTATATGCCTTAGGTAAATTACCAAAATACCCCTTTGATGCCAAAATTCATTTTAAACATATGTAACATAACTTTTGACATATATACTGATTTGATAACAATATTAGACTTGTAGAGGCATATTTTACTTATCATAGGACTAGTTAGGCGATCCGAACGCGTTTCACGCGAACGACGCGTTAAAGTAGCATAAGCTACCTAAACGGGTCGTAATGGGTCGTAAGCACTTAGGTTAGGTTTCATTGTAGTATGTAGGCTTTGTTAAACCATATTACATAAGTTCCCATACTCATTTGGTTTACGAGCCCTCATTCTATCCGATCCTCCGATTTAGGTCCGGTTTATTAACATAGTTACCTATATTAGGTGCCGTTTGATATCCGTGATCTCTAGCATTGTTTGGTTGTTACTCAAGGACTACTAAGCAATCTCAAGTAAGTACATAGACCCCTCTTTTACTGTTTTCCAAACTGTTTTGGGGTGGAACACATGTGCCTACTTGTTACTTTCGTGCCTTTCCTGTTTTCACATCATGTACTTGCTATGTTCATTAGTACATTTATAGTACATGATTTCATTGTGTTTATGCTATGTATGCCCATTGTGTGCGTACTTAGTACATTACTTTACATTACATTTTATGCTATGTATGCCCATTGTGTGCGTACTTAGTACATTACTTTACATTACATTTTATGCTATGTATGCCCATTGTGTGCGTACTTAGTACATTACTTTACATTACACTTCATGCTATGTATGTTCATTGTTGCATACTTAGTACATTTGTTTCACGTCACATGCTATGTATGTTCATTTGTTACACACTTAGTACATTTGTTATTTATCACATGCTATGTATGATCATCATACTTAGTACATTTGTTTCACATCACATGCTATGTATGTTCATCATACTTAGTACATTTATTATTCATTCACATGCTTACATTTTGATATGATATTTGGTTTGTTTTGATGGATCAATATACATTCATTAACACCGATCACGCCGTTCGTTAGTAGGTAGTGGTACCATAGGAATTGACAACTCCCGTTCCGGACATCCTAGGTAGGTTTGGATGAAAGGAATGACCGAATTCGATTCTCATAACTTATATAAACCTTTAATTTGTTTAAGGGTTTATCGCCTTAGTCTCAAGGCTTGGATGTATGCATTCTCACAATACCGCATAGATGTCTGTATCAGTATAGCATGCATTTCCACAAAACATAACTTTGATTTAAACCAAGTTTACTTCAATACTTTGTTTTGTGCGTTTCACCTATGGTTAAGTTGATGCATTTCACTAGCCATACATATCATTTTGGTTGCACATTACATGATTTACATTTGACACATAAACATTTTTGACATTTGTTATACATTACATGATTTACATCTTGACATAAACATTTTTGACATATTATTCAATACATTTGACAATTGGTTTAAACATAGACATCTTACCTTGTTGGTTTGGTTTGGGTAAGTGATTTAAGTAACTAGGCGTGTGTAATATGATACAAGCATGGTGGATACGCCGCTGGTACTTTCTATATATAAGTGATTGTATGGTATTACATATCGTAGCGTTATTTGAATCATTTCAATTTGGACATATAACATTTTATACAAATAACATACTTTTCACAATACATTGTTTTACAAACAACTTAATTTATACAAACTCATTTCACATGGTTATTCACTTAACCATGTATTATTCTTTTATACATATATATCATTTGGTTTATTTATCACTTTTCAAATGATTTACAAGACAAAGAAAATTACAAGGTTCATGACTAAACATTTTCTTAAATATAAGTCATGAATCCTATTTTCACAAAACCTATGTATCTCACAGGCATTTTTATGCTGACGTACCTATTTTCACATGTGTTTCAGGATATGATGCATAGGATTTATCCAGATACACTTAGGCGGACTTGGGCCTTAGCGACAATAAAAGATGCAAGACTAGTTATTTATGTTATGTTTCTTTGATTTTCAAGACATTGTAACTATTTTAATCAATAAAACAATATTTCAATTTCCATGTGTTATGAAACAATGATTCTGTTACAACACTCCCCGACGTTTTCCGCCACGTTTTGTTGTTTTACGTGGTCGGGGTGTGACAGAAAAGTCGGTATCAGAGCCCATGGTTATAGGGAATTAGGTTATTAGTAATACTTTGACCTAGTCTATAACCTTCCTAGGACCCTAACGCGAGTTTACTTGCGTTTAGCCATAAAACAATACTGTCACCTATCCTTAGGCGACAACCACAACAAGAACATAAATTTCAAAACCGCTTTGAAAACTAATCATCTGTTCTAGGATGATTGATTACTAGGTTTTGAACCCTCTATTGTAAGGTTTTGAACCCTCTAAGTTTTCAAATCTCGTCAAAGTTTGGGTCGTATAATGTGAACACGTGCAAACTGGAAGAGTGAATGCCTGTACCCTGAGTTTTCTGTCGAAGGCTAGAGTGTTCGTACAAATCCGCAGTATCAGACCAGTCACTCTTACCTGGACACTCTTGGGGTGAGTGTTCACTTATAGGCGAGCATGTCTTCAGTGATACATTAATAGGACCCGTTTACTTTGATTTGTCACCGTCTCATTTGTTTGCCTTAGGTAACAAACAAATGGTCGCAATTTTTATGCATTGCCATCCTGTTTTGATTGTCTGATAACCTTTCACTTGTTTCTTTCTATGTCTTTCATTTTCTTCTAGAATGTCTCTTCCTCTCAGCAACGGTCAAATGTCCGAGCAAACAGCCAAATTTGCCCAGCGATTAGGCGAAGTGATTCTGAAGACTGTGGATTTAGGCATTGCCATGTATCGTCTCCAGGATGAAGCCACTCAAGAATCACCAAAGGAGACAGAATCCAAGCCTTCACCAAAACCAAAGAAACGTAAAGCTTCAAAGAATCCCGCAGCGGTTGCACCAAAACAGGCAAGACCTAGTCAGGTGACAGCACCACCAGCCAAGAAACCAATCGAGGAATCAAAGACCATGGATGAACGATCCCCTAAGAAGTCAAAGAAGCGAAAGGCTTCTCAGAACTTCTCCGTGGTCGCTCACAATGGTCAAGCCGTCCCCAACCAACCAGCTCAACCCCCTGCTAGGAAGCCATACAATGGAACTGCACCCTTGTGCAACCAATGTAACCTTCATCATCATGCTAGTGTGAGGTGCCGCAAATGCCAGATTTGTGGACTTATAGGTCATACAGCAAGGGTTTGCCCAACTACAGCTGTACCAAATCAAGCTGGCGACAATCCTGCTCAAGCTCGTTTCTCACGAGGGTCTTGCTACAACTGTGGCGAGATGGGCCATTTCCAAAGGGATTGCCCAAAGCTTGCTAATGCAAATCTGACCCACGGATGAGCATTTGGCTGAGTAGAAGATGTTGCTGTCTTATGCTTTTGTTTCTTTCGTTTTCTAGTAATGTGAAACAATCTGTTTTATTCATAAATAAAGTTGTTGTTCGCAATTCTGATATACAAGTATAGTTACATGTGTGTGGCTTTTCCCTATAATACCTACATTAAGGAACTATGTTCCTTACAAACTACTTTTGTGAATTTTCCCATTTTTGTGTCTACTCATGATTCCCTCGAAAAATTTTAAGTACTAGTTTCATTCCAGGAGACGAAGTACAAGAAATAAAGGGAAATTATGAGTAATCGTGCTTTTTGCACATGTATGCCATTACATCCTTGGTTAGATAACGAAGGATATTTTCAATCTCATACCCATTATGTTCTGACTTTTTCAACATGCATAACATAAGTTTTTTTCAAGACAACCTCCATGATTTCAAAAACATTGTCTACGTTTCAAAAATAACCTTCATGACTTCAAAATGTTATTAATACAATATATATCAAATGCATGACTTCAAAAGCACCATTCATGTTTTCAAAAACCTTATACATAATTTCAAAATTCATCTCGCATGATTTTAAAACATTTTTGTAAATATATCTACCTAATACACCTACTTTATGATTTCAAAAGTATTATATATAAGGTTTCAAAAACGTTAAACACATTTTTCTTAAAAGAACCCCATGCATAGTTTTCAAAAATATTTTCCTCATACATTGACTTAACCTTCAAATTCTGCTTCATATGTCGCCTTGACATATCTAACATCTCAACTTCATAAGCATTTTTACTTCATGTTTTGACTTAAGCACATCCAGTGCAAGATTTCAAAACATCTTCAACTTCTAAATTCCATATGGGATCTTTTTATCTTCACAATTAGACCCTTGTGGATGATTATCATTTAAATCAGAGTCCTTAATTGGATTCCTTATGTACCTAAATTCGAACGTCTCGGTTCCTTATAATCGAAATCGAATTTTCTCTTCAAAAATCTTTCTATCTTTATAGTTAGATTCTTGATAATGTTTAAAGTACCAAATGAAATCCAAGGAATGGATTCCTAGTGTGCTTTAAATACATGTGCTCTGTTAGCAGAACAAATTTCTAGTTAAACAATTTTGTGGTTATGTGACTATGTGTTTATGCATCTTATGTTTTCTTTTATGCATTTTGTGCTTTTACACTCTGGATATTCGTTATCCAAATCCTCGCAGAATCTTTCATATCTTCATATGAGGGATTCGTAGCAGGATATTCAAAAGGTACTACCTTAAATCCTTAATGGGCTTCTATGTAATAGTTAAGACCCTTGGATTATATAGTACCGCTCCATGATTCATAAGAGACCCTCTTAGGGGTCTAGTCAAAAAGATTGATTCAAAAATCTGGTTAAGAATGACATGTGATGATATAAGCTAAAAAGACTCCTTGGTTGTCTATTAAAAACATTTATTGATTTAATAAAAGGGACCCTATGGTGGTCTAGTCACACTCATCACAGGTTTGTTCATTTGGTTTTCTCCTACACATTATAAAATAGACTGTGTGAACTATGCAAGGAATTTTCTAATTATGGACGCGTACATAATTATGAAATTTAGTGCACAGAAACCCAGTAAGATTTATTATGTGTAAGAACTGATAGTGACAACAATAACAAAATGAGAACGATGTAATGGAGGTACGGTGGACGCACCAATGACGCTTCATATACTTGTATATAAGTATCCCTCTTACATTGCAAGCATGATGTTATTAAAGTTACTAGAAGTTCAGAACCCTAACCAATGTTGTTCGATCTTTTCAACTTCATGTTTCAAACTCTCACAAGTTTCCTCTAAATAAAATTTCGGGACGAAATTTCCTAAAGTAGGGGATACTGTGACACCTGGGTCACTGCGACCATCAAACAAATACCAAACCAATGAAATATTGTATTTCATACTTGGGATTTGTATAAATATGTGTATCATTTTGCACATATCAATTTTTGTTCAATTTCAAACTCTAAATCGCTTTCTGGAAGGTTATACGCGCACCGATGCGTAAATATAACCAGTTTAATGCAACAAACACTCCGTAATAGTGACATAGGCTTTACATACCTTAAATAACCTTTACATAACTTAGAAATAAGTTTTGAAGGCTTTGGTATGCCGAAATCAAGTTAATTCACTTACAGGGACTAAAGTTGACAAACTGCGAAAGTATGCCAATTTGAACTGTAACAGACATTCCAGAACATGAACATAAGTTAAACATACCATAAATATCCTTTACATAGCTTAGAAATAGGCTTTGAGGGGTTCGGTATGCTAAAATAAACTTTTGGGTCATTCAGGGACTAAAAGTGTCAAAAAGTGCACAAGTTTGCACTTTCGCGCATAACTTACGTTCTGAATACATCCGGACATCCAAAAATTTATGTAAGCACTAAAACATTTTATTTTAGTGTTTGGCATAAGAAAAATCCATTCGTCGCGTCATTTGGATCGCTTTTCGCGCTTATACGCATTCCGTCGTAATTAAGCGAACATCACGATCGTACGGACAAACGAACTGACCTCAGACATACTTCTGAGCATATTTCTTGTTCCCTGTACTTTAACATCCTTTTGAAGCTTAAAAATGGGCTTTACGGGTGTTAGAAGTGCCAAAACACGACGATACGCGCACAGGGACCAAAACTGCCAAAAATCAAAGTTTCTGGTCTGCAAGGTCCTTGCGCACCTCAAGGGAAATGCTTACGGTGCGCAAGCAGTCCCCAGATAGCAGAAACTTGCAGAAACATTGCATCTGGTCCCTTTCACTTATGCACATGGTTTTGGGCAATACTAGGGGCTCACATGGTTTTGTAAAACCATTATCTTGAGGTGTATGGCCAAGATCAAAGCACGGTTTCCAAGAAACGATCCTAACAGTTCGGGAAATCCTATAAATACCCAACCCCCCTTCCATGCAAAACCCACCAAATCTGATCTAAATGCTCTAAGTTGAGGCCTTTGCTTCATACCTGAGCTATTCGATCACGATTTGCTTGCGGGGACCCTTTGTAAGTGTTCCTTCGTTCTTTTATTGCTTTTCGAGTCTGAAAGTCAAACTATGTTTGACTTTTGGCGTTGACCAGTTTATGGTCAACGCGAAGTTCGTTTGAACTTCATAACGTGATCGTAATCACGATGGTTATTGTCCCTAGTGGCTATACCTACTGATTACCACGTTATCTAGGCTCAGTGACGAGTCGTAGTTTGGGTCAACCTTCCGAGGTTATACCTTATGGTCGCTTAGGATCCGACCAAACACATTAGGTGACCATAGTGTATAGGGAATAACCTTCTGAGGTTATACCTTATGGTCGCTTCGTTTAAGTAGTTGTATGATAGGTAGTTTATATGCCTTAGGTAAATTACCAAAATACCCCTTTGATGCCAAAATTCATTTTAAACATATGTAACAAAACTTTTGACATATATACTGATTTGGTAACAATATTAGACTTGTAGAGGCATATTTTACTTATCATAGGACTAGTTAGGCGATCCGAACGCGTTTCACGCGAACGACGCGTTAAAGTAGCATAAGCTACCTAAACGGGTCGTAATGGGTCGTAAGCACTTAGGTTAGGTTTCATTGTAGTATGTAGGCTTTGTTAAACCATATTACATAAGTTCCCATACTCATTTGGTTTACGAGCCCTCATTCTATCCGATCCTCCGATTTAGGTCCGGTTTATTAACATAGTTACCTATATTAGGTACCGTTTGATATCCGTGATCTCTAGCATTGTTTGGTTGTTACTCAAGGACTACTAAGCAATCTCAAGTGAGTACATAGACCCCTCTTTTACTGTTTTCCAAACTGTTTTGGGGTGGAACACATGTGCCTACTTGTTACTTTCGTGCCTTTCCTGTTTTCACATCATATACTTGCTATGTTCATTAGTACATTTATAGTACATGATTTCATTGTGTTTATGCTATGTATGCCCATTGTGTGCGTACTTAGTACATTACTTTACATTACATTTTATGCTATGTATGCCCATTGTGTGCGTACTTAGTACATTACTTTACATTACACTTCATGCTATGTATGTTCATTGTTGCATACTTAGTACATTTGTTTCACGTCACATGCTATGTATGTTCATTTGTTACACACTTAGTACATTTGTTATTTATCACATGCTATGTATGTTCATCATACTTAGTACATTTGTTTCACGTCACATGCTATGTATGTTCATCATACTTAGTACATTTATTATTCATTCACATGCTTACATTTTGATATGATATTTGGTTTGTTTTGATGGATCAATATACATTCATTAACACCGATCACGCCGTTCGTTAGTAGGTAGTGGTACCATAGGAATTGACAACTCCCGTTCCGGACATCCTAGGTAGGTTTGGATGAAAGGAATGACCGAATTCGATTCTCATAACTTTGATAAACCTTTAATTTGTTTAAGGGTTTATCGCCTCAGTCTCAAGGCTTGGATGTATGCATTCTCACAATACCGCATAGATGTCTGTATCAGTATAGCATGCATTTCCACAAAACATAACTTTGATTTAAACCAAGTTTTCTTCAATACTTTGTTTTGTACGTTTCACCTATGGTTTAGTTGATGCATTTCACTAGCCATACATATCATTTTGGTTGCACATTACATGATTTACATTTGACACATAAACATTTTTGACATTTGTTATACATTACATGATTTACATCTTGGCATAAACATTTTTGACATATTATTCAATACATTCGACAATTGGTTTAAACATAGACATCTTACCTTGTTGGTTTGGTTTGAGTAAGTGATTTAAGTAACGAGGCGTGTGTAATATGATACAAGCATGGTGGATACGCCGCTGGTACTTCCTATATATAAGTGATTGTATGGTATTACATATCGTAGCGTTATTTGAATCATTTCAATTTGGACATATAACATTTTATACAAATAACATACTTTTCACAATACATTGTTTTACAAACAACTTAATTTATACAAACTCATTTCACATGGTTATTCACTTAACCATGTATTATTCTTTTATACATATATATCATTTGGTTTATTTATCACTTTTCAAATGATTTACAAGACAAAGCATATTACAAGGTTCATGACTAAACATTTTCTTAAATATAAGTCATGAATCCTATTTTCACAAAACCTATGTATCTCACAGGTATTTTTATGCTGACGTACCTATTTTCACATGTGTTTCAGGATATGATGCATAGGATTTATCCAGATACACTTAGGCGGACTTGGGCCTTAGCGACAATAAAAGACGCAAGACTAGTTATTTATGTTATGTTTCTTTGATTTTCAAGACATTGTAACTATTTTAATCAATAAAACAATATTTCAATTTCCATGTGTTATGAAACAATGATTCTGTTACAACACTCCCCGACGTTTTCCGCCACGTTTTGTTGTTTTACGTGGTCGGGGTGTGACACACAACACTCGAAATGGTGAAGGTATGAGACCAAAAATTAATTTATTTGGACTGTTTTGACCATTCGCACATAACCGGATCTAAAAACGTAGATTTAGGCAAATCTAAGGTTCAAAAGTTAAAACTGAAGTCGAAATAATGATAATCGGCACTTGTTTGATGTTTATATACTTTCAATTTGGTCGTAACATCAAAAATTCATACCTGTAATTGAATGGTATTTAAGCGGAGAAGACGACGTTTTGAGCGAAAGGCCCTTTCACACGAAAGGCGCTTTCATTCAAAGACATTCAACTGTGTTAATTAGTTTTGAGCCTTTCGCATGAAAGGTCCTCACGTTCCAAAAGTAGTTGACTTTTGTTGACTGTTTTGGTGCTTTTCATTCCAAAATGCCATCCGTTCAATGGTTCTACTCGCTTGAATGTCAAATCGTCCCAAAGTATCCATTTGTTCCTAGTACCATCCGCTTGAATGACCATATGTTTGAAAGTTCTATTTTTTGAAAGTTGTGCACTTTTGATTATAAGTTTGATTTGAATGATTTTTACAGGGAAAAACGTCAAACTTTGATAGCAAGCACAACATATGTTGTGTACTCGATAAGAAACTGTCAAAGATGAAACCGTTTGAAGATATACTCTAGTTTATAGAAAGGTGTCGTATTAAGAAAGCTTTGACAGATCAACACAAAGCTTATCGGTCACATATTGAATGCTTTTGGAGTGCAACTGAGTATGGAGACGAAGATAAGGCAACTCATTCATATGCACAGGTTGGAAACGACGATATTGAAGTGATTATCAATGAAGCAGACATCCGTTGCGTCATAGAGTTCAATGATAACGATGATGATCCTATTGGCTTTACTGAAAGATTATGTAAGGGTTTATGCTTCTGTATGGGTAATGTTGGGCACGTAAACAACGGCAACTGCAACAAGGCAATGTTTTCACCGCCATGTACGTTTTTGGTGCATTCGGTGATACACGCCATGGGGCATCGCAAAGGCAGTTACGATGTCATTGTTGACTACATAATGTGCATGGTTATTGCTCTTGTTCTCAATCTTCCTTACAGCTTCACCAAGATGATTTTCGAGCAGATGAAGTTAAATATTACAGGCGAAAAGTTCTTACAGTATCCTCGCTTCATACAAATGATTCTCGACAACAAGATAAAGAATTTGGCGAAGGAAGAAGCTGATGAGTTACCATTGGAACACATGACAAACGCAACTCTAGATCGTCTTCAAGTTTACAAAAAGAAAGATTCTTCGCCCGTGAGGCGTAAGTTTGAATGTTTACAAAATCCAGACTATCTTCCGCCTCCAGAGGGAAAATGGCTTCATGATGATAGTGAATCATGAAATGAAGATAAAAAGATGGAGGATTTCGAGCCGAAACGTTGTAAATGGTTCATAAAGGAAGAAGGTAAAAAGAAAAGAAGTAAGAAAGGTTCTACACCTAAGAAAGTTGCTGCATCTTCTTTGTCAAAGCCACAACAGCAAAAGAAACAGTCGGTTTAAAGAACGTTGATAGATGAACCAAGTGATGACGAAGCATAGAATGCTGAAAATCTTGATACTGGTGATGCTGGTACTTCTACTCAAGAAATAGCTTGTGATATAGAAGCAGAGGCTTACGGGCCAGAGAGGGGTGAAGAAAATGTTGAAAACGTTGAAGGTGGTGAAAGCTCATCGAGTCCTAGTGAGATTGCATTAACTGAGATAGCACCAACAACAGGCGATCCTCGCGCTAAATGGCAGAAAAAGAAGAATAGTGTTGAGGAGGATGCGACATACGAACCCTTAGGACCTGAAGTTCAAAAGATTACAAAAGGGAGAAAGAAACGACCAGCTAAAAAGATTGATAAGGCCTTTAGATCATCTAAAAGTTTGAGTGGATCGCCTTTCATTAAATAAAACCAGATCCAAAGCTATAAGTTGTCTAGTTGAATATAGAAAAAACATGTCATTTAATCATGTTAAGTTATAGAAAAACCTTATTAAATAATCTACTCATACCTTAAAATCCTGAAAGCGTCTAGAATATCTCCTTACCTCAGTCAACATACCAGCATTCTCATCACTAAAAAGAAAGGAAAAAATAATAAGAAAAGGTCTGAAAGAGAATATATTAGGGCCAATTTCCCTGTAATTTTAGTGTCTTAGCACCAATTCCCTTACACTACTCCTTACCCTACTTCCCAAATTACACCCACTTGTTTAGAAATAACCCTAATCCATGAAATAACAATCAATTATAAATCAATTTTGCATGAAAATAGATCCACTAAAAACAATTTACTCCAAAATTACACTTGCAGACACACATACATATAACCAAATTGAATCTGGACAGATTAAGGAAGTTAAGAGCCCTAACCCCAATTGTAGAACAAATTCAGATCAATTATCATAATTCTAACCAGTATTAATTTGGAAACAGCGATAAAAAACAGTAACCATAATCGAAACTGAAGGGTGGAACGTTACCGACCTGCAATCCCGGCAGAGGCAGGCGGTGGTGGCTCATGGGTTCGCGCCGGGAGTAAAGCAAAGAGGCTATGTAGTGTGTGGTGGATTTTATGGGATTGGAGGGGTTAGGGGAAGATGAAGTGAAGCGCGCATTGTCACACCCCGACCACGTAAAACAACAAAACGTGGCGGAAACGTCGGGGAGTGTTGTAACAGAATAATTGTTTCATAACACATGGAAATTGTAATATTGTTTTATTGATTAAAAGAGTTACAATGTCTTGACAATCAAAGAAACATAACATAAATAACTATTCTTGCATCTTTTATTGTCGCTAAGGCCCAAGTCCGCCTAAGTGTATCTTGATAAATCCTATGCATCATATCCTGAAACACATGTGAAAATAGGTACGTCAGCATAAAAATGCCTGTGAGATACATAGGTTTTGTGAAAATAGAATTCATGACTTATGTTTAAGAAAATGTTTAGTCATGAACCTTGTAATTTGCTTTGTCTTGTAAATCATTTGAAAAACAATAAGTTCAGATGATATGTATAAATAAGAGAATAATGTATGGTTAAATGAATAACCATGTAAAATGAGTTTGTATAAGATAAGTTGTTTGTAAAACAATGTCTTGTGAAAAGTATGTTATTTGTATAAAATGTTATATGTCTTAAATTGAAATGATTCAAATAATGCTACGATATGTAATACCATACAAGCACTTATATATAGGAAGTACCAGCGGCGTATCCACCATGCTTGTATCATATTACACACGCCTCGTTACTTAAATCACTTACTCAAACCAAACCACCAAAGTAAAATGTTTATGTATAATCAAATGTCAAAATGTTTGTGTGAAAACCATGTCTAATGTCTATGTCTAATGTAAATCATGAATTTTGTATATCGATGTCAAAATGTTTATGTCTAATGTAAATCATGAAATGTGTATCCAAAATATCATGTATGGTAAGTGAAATATATCAACTCGTCCATATGTAAAAATGCACAAAAACAAGGTATTGAAGTAAAACATGGTTTAAATCAAAGTTATGTTTTGTGGAACAAATGCATGCTATACTGATATAAACATCTATGCGGTATTGTAAAAATTCATACATCCAAGCCTTGCGACAGACGGATAACCCTAAGTCAAAGTTATCAAAAGAAATGTATTCGGATTCGGTCATTCCTTCCAATCCAAACAAACCCGGGATTTCAGGAATGGGAGTTGTCAAGTCCTATGGTACCATTACCTACTAACGAGCGGCGTAGCTAATGTTAATGAATGTACATTGTTTCATTTGAACAAACCAAATGTCATACCAAAATGTAAGCATGTGATGAATAACAAATGTACTAAGTATGCAACAAAGGACATACATTGAATAAAATGTAATGTAAAACAATGTACTAAGTATGCACACAATGGGCATACATAACATAAAATGTAATATAAAACAATGTACTAAGTACGCACACAATGGGCATACATAGCATAAAATGTAATGTAAAACAATGTACTAAGTACGCACACAATGTGCATACATAGCATAAAATGTAATGTAAAACAATGTACTAAGTATGCACACAATGAGCATACATAGCATAAAACACAATGAAATCAAGTACTATAAATGTGCTAATGAACATAGCAAGTATATGATGTGAAAACAGGAAAGCATGAAAGTAACAAGTAGGCACATGTGTTTCACCCCAAAACAGGTTGGAAAACAGTAAAAGAGGGATCTATGTACTCACTTGAGATTGCTCAGAAGTCCTAAGATAACCACCAAGCAATGCTAGAGATCACGGAATCAAACGACACCTAATATAGGTAACTATGTTAATATACCGGACCTAAATCGGAGGATTGGATAGAATGAGGGTTCATAAACCAAACGAGTATGGAGACTCGTGTACTATGGTTTAACAAAGCCCACATACTAAAATGAAACCTAACCTAAGTGCTTACGACCCATTACGACCCGTTTAGGTAGCTTATGCTACTTTAATGCGTCGTTCGCGTGAAACGCGTTCGGAACGTCTAACTAGTCCTATGACAAGTAAAATATGCCTTAACATGTCTAATATTGTTACCAAATCAGTTTAGATACCAAAATTTATGTTACATATGCTTAAAATGAATTTTGGCGTAAAAAGGGCATTTTGGTAATTTACCTAAGGCATATAAACTACCTATCATACAACTACTTAAACGAAGCGACCATATGGTATAACCTCGGAAGGTTATTCCCTATATACTATGGTCACCTAATGTGTTTGGTCGGATCCTAATGATCGACCAAACGGGTCGGGTTCGAAAGTATAAGCGATTGTTTAGATCGCTTACCTTACGACCCTATATAAGCACTAAACTAAAAGTGACGAGCTAAGCATGTTAAAACATGCTTAACTAAGTTTAGAAAACAGGTTTGGTATCAAAACAAACGGTTTTGATACCTAAAAGTAGTTTGGTTACAAAATACGCAATAACACGCATTTTGGCCGAAACTACGACTCGTCACTGAGCCTAGATAACGTGGTAATCAGTAGGTATAGTCACTAGGGACTATAACCATCGTGATCACGCTCACGTTATAAAGTTTAAATGAACTTCGCATTGACCATAAACTGGTCAATGCAGAAAGTCAAACAAAGTTTGACTTTAACGCTAAAACGAATGAAAGAACGAAAGAACACTTACAAAGGGTCCCCGAAAGCTAATCTTGATCAAATAGCTCAGGTATGAAGCAATGGCTTCAACTTAGAGCTTTTAGATCAGATTCTTGTGGGTTTTTGCAAGTGATCTTGGTGGGTATTTATAGGAAATGGTCCACCGTTAGGATCGTTTATCGAATATCGTGCTTTAATCTCATCCGTACATTTGTTGGAAAGTTATGGAACAACAATTGGTCACCCCACCATCAGGTATCAACATGTGGCATTGGCCTTTGGAGGGGTTGAAGAGCTGATAACAGCAGTCAAAAATGATTTTATGCATCTGACCCATGCTTACGGACCGTAAGACTTAGAACCTTACGGTCCGTAAGGACCTTGCAGACAAGAAAGTTTGAAAAATAGCAGAACAGGCCCCTGCAGCTCCAAACTTGTTTTTTGATGCATTTTGACACGTTTAAGCCCCGTTAACCCCATTTCAAAGCTCTAAAATGAAGTTAAGGTATAGGGAACTGAAAACATGCTCAAAAATATCTCGGATGTCAGTTCGTTTGGCCGTACGATTGCGTTGTTCGGTTAATTACGACGAAAGTCGTAACGAACGCAAAAACTGTCCAAATTGCGCGACGAATGAATTTTTCTTATGCCAAACACTAAAATAAAATATTTTAGTGCTTACATAAATTTTTGGATGTTCGGATGTATTCAGAACGTAAGTTATGCGCGAAAATGCAAACTTGTGCACTTTTTGATGCTTTTAGTCCCTGAACGACCCAAAAGTTTATTTTAGCACACCGAACCCCTCAAAGCCTATTTCTAAGCTATGTAAAGGATATTTATGGTATGTTTAACTTATGGTCATGTTCCAGAATGTCTGTTACAGTTCAAATTGGCATACTTTCGTAGTTTGTCAAATTTAGTCCTTGTAAGCGAATTAACTTGATTTTGTCATACCAAAGCCTTCAAAACTTATTTATAAGTTATGTAAAGGTTATTTAAGGTATGTGAAGACTATTTCACTATTCCGGAGTGTTCGTTGCATTAAACTGGTTATATTTACGCATCAGTGCGCGTATAACCTTCCAGAAAGCGATTTAGAGCCTGATATCGAACAAGAATTGATATGTGCAAATGATACACATATTTGTACAAATCCCAAGTATGAAATACAATATTTCATTGGTTTGGTATTTGTTTGATGGTCGCAGTGACCCAGGTGTCACACGCATCTCTTTACTTTCCGTTGGAGAGGCTTAAATGATGGCATTCAATTATGGTGGTGGTGAAAGACGACCAGAGTTGGGAGATCTTTTGAGTGAAGGGTAGAGATGGAATAAAATGGTAAAAAAATAAGTATTAAAACTTGACTCTTTGTCTGCCATCTTAAAATTTCAAAGGAAATTACTTTTTTGTACATGAGAGATGTATTTATAGTTTTATAGATTATAGATAATAATAATAATAATAATAATAATATTTTTTAAAAATGTTTTGTTTTATTTTTTAAATAATATTAAATAAAGGGGTAAAAAGACTAAACAACCCTTGGGTAACCAGATTTCACAAGAAAATCTAACTGGGTTAGAGCTAAAGGACAAGACGTGGAACAATTTTCTCTATAAATGGCAAAACGTGTCAAAATTCGTTGAAAATGACACCGCCTGAAAAATGTATAAAGATAAAAGACAAAACGTGCAATTTTTCCTTTCTGTTATATAAAAATAATAATCCTACTCATAAACAATAAAACCACACACTACATAGCCTCTTTGCTTTGCTCCCAGCGCGAACCCATGAGCCACCACCGCCTGCCTCTGTCGGGATTGCAGGTCCGTAACGTTCCACCCTTCGGTTTTGATTATGGTTACTGTTTTTTATCGCTGTTTCCAAATTAATACTGGTTAGAATTTTGATAATTGATCTGAATTTGTTCTACAATTGGGGTTAGGGTTCTTAACTTCCTTAATCTGTCCAGGTTCAATTTGGTTATATGTATGTGTGTCTGCAAGTGTAATTTTGGAGTAAAATGTTTTTAGTGAATCTATTTTCATGCAAAATTGATTTATAATTGACTGTTATTTCATGGATTAGGGTTATTTCTAAACAGGTGGGTGTAATTTGGGAAGTAGGGTAAGGAGTAGTGTAAGGGAATTGGTGCTAAGACACTAAAATTACAGGGAAATTGGCCCTAATATATTCTCTTTCAGACCTTTTCTTATTATTTTTTCCTTTCTTTTTAGTGATGAGGATGCAGGTATGTTAACTGAGGTAAGGAGATATTCTAGACGCTTTATTCTAGACGCTTTCAGGATTTTAAGGTATGAGTAGATTATTTAATAAGGTTTTTCTATAACTTAACATGATTAAATGACATGTTTTTGCTGTATTCAACATGATTAATTTACTGGACTATTAACAATAACTTTATTATAAAACGATAGGTTATACTCTCATGTATTATGTATCACCTGATAATCATCCCACAAGATTGTAATCTTTTGCGCATATCAATCAATACTTAATTCGTTTCTAAAGTGCTTAATCATCAATTCTTTATGAAATTTCTTAATTATTTTTAAAATGTGTAACTAAACACTGAAAATAAATTTAGATAACCCATAAATTTATTCGCCCTTATTTTGTTATACAATTAACCCATCTTGCCTCATGTATAATTTTAAAAAGATCAAATTTTATATTATACCTAAACTGCACTTCATACCTTTCATCATGAAATTGGCCATAGGCAACCTTTATGTTAATGTTTTGTTACATTCAATAACCTTTACAACTAACGCCGTCAAAAAATTCAGTTAAGTTACTTCACATGCTTTGCATGTGAGGGTATCTTGGTCTTTTCTTCGGCCTTTTATGACATAAAGGTTGATTTTTGAAATTTTTTCTTCTTCTTATTATTAACTCTTATTATTTTTATTATTATTGTCTATTTTTTTTTTATAAAATGATGTCTTTAAAAAATGTTATTTTAATTTTTTAAAGAAGGAATTTATTTTTTTATTTTTAAAGAACGCCTTTTAAACAATTTTTTTTTTTAGTTTTTGGATGGTGAATAATATAAAGCCAAAACACATTTGTGTTCAACGTTTTGTCAAGAGGAAGTGTTCAACAAATTGTTAACATGCAAAATTGATCAAACTTTTTTAGAAATTCACGTTTTACAACCTTCTTTTGAAAATCATAGTTTGGTTTCTTCACATGCTATGTTTTCAAAAGAGTTGAACACTTCTACTAAAATCGAAGAATTGGTAAGCGTCACGTTAACAAATTGTTTAAAACCAAATTGATGTCGATTCCAAGTCCTTGGCATGGCTACAAAAGTTGCTAGGCGCTCCATAGTCGGATTTGAGAGTACTCGGTCTAGGCGGAGAGTACTTGGGAAATATTTGGGCCTCGACAGCCTACCTTGTAGTGAGTACTCGTTCTTTCATGAGATGAAGATTATGAAAGTTGATTTTTAAATCGGCAAGGAGTGTAAGATCTTAAACTACCTTGCCACAGATTGTGAAAGAATTGAAATTTCACCTTCATCTGCTGATTGAAATCATCAAGTATGACAAAACCCATACCGCCCCTTTGGCAAGTGCGGCAAATCTCACCTTCCAATCCATGTTTGTGGCCTTTTCTGAGCGCACTCCCTCTGGCCTGAGAGAGCGAGCTAAGCGACAAGTTTGCTACAAGGATGGTGATATGGCAGGGCGATAAGAGTAGTAACACTGCCCCCCCCCCCCCCATTGGCAAAGTTACGACAAAGCCTCTGAAGGGGGCACGAGTAGTACAACACCCTCCAAGAATGAATGAGAAACTATTTTTACATGCTCCTAACATTGCTCCAAATGGATTAAAATTAGGTACAACACTAAATTTATCGGATAACTTTAAATGAAACTATAGCTTAATCAAAAAATAAATATCATATGAACTAACTAGCCATGTAACATTTTATTTATCAAAATATATTTTTGAATAGTTTATTCAAATCTAATAGTATTATGTTTTATCTTAGACTATACATTTTGGGTTAATGAGGGTGACACATCACCTCATTAACGACAAAAAAACATCACGTTGGTTCGTTAATTGGGGGGGGGGGGGCATTGGGTTAATGAAGGAAGGAGCTTTGGTGGTCGGGCCCATGGATGTTCCAACTAATCACATGCCACATTTTTTATTTTTGTTTTGGTTATTGGTATTGGGTGTTTAGTTATTCAACTACACCTAGTCAATGGACGGTTTAGTTAATGGTTCATTGCATATGCGGTGACAACACTTTTGCTAGTTAATAGGGTGAATAGTTAATCCACAACACACAACCTTATAAAAACGATGGAGGAACTTTCTTAATATAAAGTTTAAACTTCTTACAAAGGATTAGGCTATGCGGTGTCGTCTCGTTTTCCCCAGATTTCGCCGTTTGACACATCAGCGCCACATCAGTTTTTTCCTGTTTTTCTCAGATTTCCCCATATTGCGCGTTGTCGTCCTAAATTTCCCAAAATCTAAACTATTTTAATTTAAACTTTAAAATAATTTCTATATTTAATATTCGAAATATAAACTAAAATAAAAGAGACATAATTTAAATTACAAAAGAAATTAACCTAAGAAATAAATAAAAAAAACAATAAACCTAGTCATTCATCTTTAAATTATGGTGGTATAGTTCACGTCAGTGTTTCAAAATAGTCTCTTATTAGTCGTGCTTGAGATGTTTCACAGTCTATGCACACAATGCAACATATAAATTATATCAAACAAGATATAAAATCAACCCTTTTAATGTAGTAACATTGGAAAAAGTACGTTTTTTTGTATACTTTTGATTTTTAAGACTAAATGAGATTAAATGTACAAAGCAACAAATTAACGGCAAAAAACCAACATAAATACAAGAAAGAAGAGTTGACACACTATGCCTACCCTCCAAGTTACACCCCAAGACCAAAACAACCAACTAGAAGACAAGCACGGGGTCGTGTCCAACTCTAGAGTCCATGCAGAACAAGACAAACAGAGTAGACAAGAGACACGGGGTCGTGGTTAACTCCCAAATATGCAGATTCTCTCAAAGGACCCCACAGTACTGACCACGGGGCCGTGCCTTCTGACACACTGAACCGTGTGTGCATATGGACTGACACATATCAATTAATGAAGACAGAGAAGGAAGGACATGGGGCTGTGACCCCTGGGCACGGAGCCGTGTGAAGAGCCTATTTCCAGCTAAAAATAAAGGTGCTTGGTTCATTTTCAACTCATCCTTTGCAAACCACTTCTCTCCCACTTGCCACCATTCCACCACCACAACAACACCATCATCCACCTTTAGAGTGTGTGTAGTAGTCTCGGGATCCAATATTGACCGTAAGAGTTCTTGTCAAACAAAGGCCATGCTTGGCTAATCTCTAACATCAATTGGTGAAGACAAATCTTTTATGTATTACTTTTGATTTCCAAACTTTGGCTACTTTTTATTTGGGTTTGTATTAATGACTTTATGAAATAGTTTCTTATATTGAAAGTGAGCTTTACTCTATCATTTCTTCATGTTTTGTTAATTTACTCATTCATGTCTTTACGGTCTATATAAAGCATGTTAACTGCCTGGAAGGGAGTTAGAAGAGTGATTTGAGTAAAGTTCTTGTCTCGTTCAGTGTATAGATCCTACGAGGACATATTCAAGCTTATTAAGACTTCTCTTGAGGAAGATAGCGTCAAATCGGGAGAAGTAAGAACGTCTTGAATCCGTTATAAATAAACTACTATTAAAACTTTAATCCGGCCTTGTGAGACTGTATCCTTGCATACTCAGACCAATATGGCCGAGGGTAGCATTGCCTCTAAAGAGGGACATGCCACATTTTACATTAATAACTTATTTAATTACCTTCCAATAATCCGGCCTTGCGGGACTGTATCCCTGCTGACTCAAACCAATATGGCTGAGGGTAGCGTTGCCTCCAAAAGAGGAACATGCCACACTAACTAAGATAATCTCTTAAAAAAGCCCAAAGTGTGGAAATCATCAAAGGATACGTAAAAGAGGAGTCGAAACCAAGTGATTCTATCTTGTTTATTGTTTTTACTAACATTTATTTTATTTTATTCTTCCCCTTTTTAAACTAACTAACATCTTTTCTCAAAATTTTGGTTAGATTAGACGTTAACAATATTTCGGTATTAAAAGCTTTTGTGTCCTTGGAAGACCTCGGTAGTTTACCATCACTGTACTATGCCCACGATTGTTGCACTTGCCCTAACGTGTTGTAGATAGTGATTGTATTGTATCGTGTTTTATAAATTTAAAGCTTGATAATTGAGTAAAAATGTGCTAAAATATATCAAAAATTATAATACGCTCGCACCACGTCAAGTTTTTGGCTCCGTTGCCGAGGATACAAGAATTTTAAGAAAGTTTAAAATTGTCGGCCTAATCATTTTTAATCTTCTTTATTTTTCTTTTTAGGTTTTTCTTCTTTTTTCTACATTTTCTTCACTTTCTGCAGGTGTCTGTTGACTTCGTCTTGTATTGAGTCTTGTAATTAGAATGATAAAACAGGACACGTAGTTCGAGGAAATCGGATAACAGGTCAGAACTGACCAGTTCGTATGAACTGGCAGTTCGTACGAACTGGACTTAGTTAGTTCGTGCGAACTGGTGAAATACCAGTTCGTGCGACCTGGTGTGTACAAGTTCGTGCGACCTGGTCCTCCTATAAATAGGTGTCTTGTCATTTCATTTGTAACAGTTCGATTTCTGGTAGCGAAGCTCTGCCGAAGTGTCTCCAGACCGTGTAAAGCCTTCTAATCAATATACGAGACAGTTTAAAGTGAATCTAGTGCAATACAAGCTGAACGAAGACTAAATCACTGAATTCCGCCTCTGATTTAGTCCGAGAACTCTTCTGAACGACTCGTTTGGTCGTGCAAACAATCCTACAAGTGGTATCAGAGCTCAGGAGGAAGAGTTCTTACCATTTCGGATTGTTTTTCACCAGAATTTCTGATTTCTACTCACTTCTACTTAATTTCTACACATTTTTTCAAAATTGAACAAGATTTTATGGTTAAAATGGATTGATTTTCACATATAACCTGCGAAACACAGTTTTAAACAATCCTTGAGAATATTAGACCCTAAATCGACCTAAAACTTGATCAATTTTACAAAAATATGTCCGATAGTTTGACAATGCTTCCAGTTCACACGGGCTGATCCATCCACTTCGCACCAGAATCTTTAGTTCGCACAGGGTGAGTCATCAGGTCGCACGAAGTGACATTACTCAGTTCGCATGAAGTGTTTGTGACCTATCAGTTCGCACCAAGGCATTTCAGTTTGCACCAAATTACATACTCAGTTCGCATGGACTGAATCATGTAACCAGTTCGCACGAAACTTCATTCACTTCGCACGAAGTCACCTTAAGTGAATTTCAGTTCGCATAAGAAGGTCTCAGTTCGCACGAGGAGGGTTAAGTTCAGATTGTTTGAGTTTGATTGTTTCAGTTCGCACGAGTTGAATTACCAGTTCGTTTGAAAAGATTGTTTGTGTGAAATCTCAATATCGAAACATGGATACTGAATTCTACAACGCTTTTGCTACTGCCTCGAGTACTCCTGTTACTGTTGCTCAGAGTGTAACCATGAAAAATGAATCTGGAACGTTACAGAAACCTCCAAAACTGATGGGCATTGAAGAATATCATAGTTGGAAAGAACGTTTCGAAAATTTGGTTCAAGCAAATCATCTAAGGTCTTGGGAATGTATTGAAACTAAGTATAATAGACCACTTTCTGGTTTAGGAGTTGCAAAGATTATCTCAGAATTTTCAGATCAAGAGAGAGATATGTACAAGGCAGAAAAAATGATGGTCAGTTTGCTTCAACAAGCTATGAAAGAAGATATTTTCATATTACTTCAACATGATAGTAGTGCACGTTCAATTTTGGATGCACTTCGCACAAAATTCAAAGGAAGTGCAGAAATGATCAAGAGTAAAAAATCATTATTGAAGAAGGAATTTGAATTGTTTTCAAGTGTGCCAGGTGAAACTACAAAGACTCTCATTGAGAGATATTGTCATCTAGTGCGATCAATGTCTCGATTGGAGATTACTAAAACTCCAGAGGAATGGGTTGAGAAATTAGCTGATGCTTTACCTCAAAAAGATTGGGGTACATATCTCATGATTTTGAAGTATACCGGAGAGTATAGTAGATTGTCGATTGCACAATTCATTGAAAAACTTGAGGGACAAGATCTTGAACAACAAAAGATTGCTAAAATGAACAATTCAAGCAGTCAATAAGACATCAAGATGTACTACAAAGGTAATGTTCAAAATGTTGAAGCTAGTCCAAAGATCCAAACTGCTTTTCAGCGTAGAAAACTCATCCGGATCAGTCAATCAAAGTTCATTCAATTCCAGTGGATTTTCTGCATATCCGAGTGTTAATCCAAGTGTTCAAAGCTCAAAAAATGGTAATGGTCATGTGCTACAATGCAACATCGCATTGCATCTTCAGAATGGTCAGAATTTTTCTGAAGAAGTCTCTAAAGGTCATATGGCATTACTTGTTACTGTGACACCCCGTTGAAACGTTCTCACTCATACTAGCTTGTCAGTGGCTGCACTTTAACTTTCGGGATGAAAGTTCTTAAAACTTGGGGATAATGTGACATTCTAGGTTTTCCCGAGCAACTTTCTTGTACTAGCGTTATGTGTACGTACATTATTAAATGAAAATTTGTGAATCCCCTTGGTGTGCTATATGATCCTTGCATTAAGTTGTATGTATGTAATAAATATATAATAAATACATTATTAAATGAAAATTTAGCCCACCCGAAAGCCCATTAGGGTGCACCAACTTGGGACGAGTATAAAACTCATGCTCCTAGCCAACCTTGCCATTTTTGGGCAACCAACATTTCTTCACACTCACTTCCACACTCTCCTACACACACACTCTCTCTCACTTAGAACCTTAAAACCCTAGCAACACCACCATCTCCTCTTGTCTCGGATCAAGTGTAGCAAAAATCAAGCTCTTGTTCTAGCTCGAAGGTCCTCTTTTCGGCTGATTCCATACTATTCTCACACCAAACACCATTCGGTTAGCATTTCACACTTATAGAGTTTGTGATGCTTAGTTGAAAAATGATATGCATGCTTTGTTTAAATGCTTTCCATGAATAATTTGTATGAGTAAATATTGTAGATGATCGGTTAAGGATGTTGAATGATTATATGTTCTTGGTTGTAAATGATCCACATGCTTGGTTATACGTTAAATTGAATAAGGATGTTGTTAAAAAATGGTGTGCAAGATTCTTTGACAAATGCATAAATATACTTAAATCTAAGGATAAACAGGTGACTATGTGCTAGATATAGGGCCAATGTTGATGATTAAATTATGACCCGATTTGGGGTTAGGTTGGATTGAATGAACATAGGTTTATAGGATGAACATGTTTGATATAATATGAAAACCCTAAAAATGATGAACTGTTTGGATGTATTATGAACATGTTATGAAAATTTGAATTGTGTGCTTTGATCCGTTTTGAATATAGTTTAGATAAGAAAACATGTTTGTGAACCCTCATTGGATAGTACACCAAATCATGAAATTAGAATTCTATTGGTTAGTACAAGTCTTGGAGGCGCACCAGAATCAGCAGACAAACGAGTCGAGACCTCTGGTTTCGACCCGAGACCATCATGGAGACAACTCGAGACCAGCAGCTGATTACTCAAGAACGGTTGTTTCATCAGTGGTCTCGACAAAGGTCTCGGCTCAGCAAGTGATCCATCAGCGTTGCGACTCGAAACCAACAACGGTTGCGAGTCAAAGCACTGCCTTGTTGCAACACAAAAATTGCACAACTCGAGACCAGCGGTTACGACTCGAGACCACCGTCAGCAGTGGATGGCACTCGAAACTCCTGTCCATGTCCACAACAGCGGTTGCGACTCGAGACCACTTTTCAGTGGTTTCGACTCGAGACCACTCATCAGTGATCCAACTTGTCAGTAGTTTCGAGTGGGCCGTGTGGTTATTGGGCTATAATTGGTTCAGTGGGCTGTGTCTCATGTCGACTAAGTGTTATTTGTTTTCTGCATGAATTGCTAGCATATTAGAGCAGGCCCAATGACCCAACTGATAACTGTATGCATGCTATGTGTTAGATACATGTAGAATTTACGTGACTTACTTGTACCCAACCTGACCTATACTGGTAACCACGTTAGGACGTGGTGACCAACGTGTTTGACCAAGTAACTAATCTGCCGCGCAACCCACGGTGAGTTCACAACTATTAAAGCATGTGTTCCCGGTGGTTTTGGGAAACGGAAACTTAAACAACGCTATCCCCGCGTAAGGGATACAAACCTACTTTCTTCCCCTTAAATGGGACTCTTAGTTAATTATTGTTTATACGGTAATGCAACAAGCAACACTAAACGAAACTCTATCACTTAAGTCCCTACCATTTAATACCGATTAGTCGCCGGGGCCTGGCGAACGGGTTATTAGTTAATAGCGCTATTTAGGTGTAACCAGCCTCACACCGACCCTTGTTACTGGGAACGGGAGTGAACTAATGTACTCTGGCAAACCGTCAATGATGATAGAACATTGACAAATGGGGCACTGCGGAAACGTACGGTTAAGTAAGTATTCGGTATTGGAAAAACAGTTTAGTTGCTTACTTATGGGGTAGCTCCCCATCGCATGCATAAACGGATAAATTAACTGGTGAAACAAGTTTTTGGTAATTAAAAACTGGACAACTCGTGAACTCGCCAACATTTTTGTTGATACCCTACTGCATGCTTTGCAGGTACCCAGTGACTCAGGAGCTTGCAGCTTGGGAATGTGTAGTGGTCGTCTAGCCCATGTGTTGGGTTTAAATAATCTTGAACTATGAACTTTGTTTTGAAACTGTTTGGTTTATGCTTCCACTGTTTACTTAACTGTTATTTGAACTTAAACTTTTGAAACTTCGAACTATAAAGTTTACTAACTATTGTGGTTGGTGAACATCTTTACTATTGACCAATGCTCAGTATAATTGGTGGCTGGATCCTGGTCAGTCACGCCTCCAAGCGGTGGTACTCCGCAAGTGGATTTTGGGGGTGTGACAGTTACCGTGTTGGAATCATATGAGAGCTTGGTTGCGGGAAGGATCGGAAATCCTATGTTGACGAAAGAGGATTATGATCAGATTGATGCTGAGGAGATGGAGCTGATGGATATTAAGTGGTGTTTAGCGAGTGTATTGAGGAGAGGTGAGAAATTCAAGCAAATTACCGGAAGAGATGACTTTCGTGTGCTAATGTTTCTACTTTAGGTTTTGATAAATCTAAAGTTACTTGTTTTTGATGCAGGGAAAAAGGACATTTCAAGAGGGAATGTACTAATCGAGAAGCAGGTGGAGCTCAGAATCCGTTCGGCAACAATGATTATTATCGGAAAGCGATTTATCTTCAAGTTGCTCAACAGCCGCATCAACAACAATCATCATCATCCAATGCTAATCAGATTGAAGATGGAAAGAAGAAAGCTTATCTAGTGAATCAAGATGATGAAAGAGTGTCAGAGGGTTTTAGCTGGGACAAATACATTCCGACTGATTCAAAGTTTAGAGCATTCATTTCACAAATAGTTCAAGAACCAGAGTTGATGAAAGAGTGGATGGATGTGTTTGCTGATAATGAGAAAAGTCAAGATGAAGAGTCTGTTTCTTCAGATAGCTCAGAAAAGACACCAGATTTTGATCAATCATCATCTGATAGCAGTGATGATGATGAGGAAATTAATAAAATAAACATTAGAAAAACTCATTTATCTCCTGAAAGTTTCAAAATTTTATTTTGCAGACAAATTGAAGAAGCTAAAGGAAAAACGAGCTGCAAAAGAAAAGAAAGAAGTAAAACGCAAGAATGTTACTCAGGAAGATAAAGCTGATCAGAGTGAAGGTGTTAAAGTTGTTGAAAAGATTGTTGAAGTCACAAAACCTTGTCTGAAATGTTTGGAACCATGCAAACACTGTGAAGAGAAAGACAAGAAGTATAGTGAGCTCGATAAGATGAAAGAAAAATTGTTTGATATCAAGTACGCGAAAGAGTCGTATGATGTGTTGAACAGAACGGTTAATAGTTTGCAAAAGACAAACTCAGAAAGGGAAAATGCTTTGACAATGATGAATGCAGTGATGATGTCTAAGCAGAAAGAAATAAATTACTATATTGAAGAATGTGCAAAGTTGAAGCAGGAGTTGGAATCTGAAAAGACTGAAAATGAAAGAATCAGACGATTGCTGCAAAGTTATTCAAGTTCTGATTATTTAATTGACAGAATTTATCCAACTGTTGCAGGTTTTGAAGCCTTTCAAGACAAGAATTCAGAAGATACGGATACTGGTAAGAAACAAAGTGCAAATTATAAAAAGTGTCCGCCTCCGATCTGGGAAGGTTATTCTCCCAGAAAACCAAATGAGGAACAAGTAAAAAAGGCTGTCAATATAAAGTTAAAATCCGAAACAACTAATGATTTACCAGACAACATTGACGTCACATTCACATCGTCTGACACTGATCATGAGTCTGAGTTATAAAGAAAGTGATCGATCAGGTGTTGGATAAAGATGAGGAGTCAGAGTCTAAGAGTCCGAGTTCATCGGTCAACAGTTCAAAATCATCGGTCAAAAGGGTTTACAATAAAGAATTCTTGTTATCAAAATCTAATTTGAATGACGAAACCTTCAAAGTTGCATATACTTTGAATGATTCCGACAAATTATATTTTGATGAAGAATTTCCAATAAGAAGTGTTCAAATTGAAAAGATTGAAAAGGTTTTCAAATTAACAGAAATTAATATTTCTGAAATAAAAGATGTAAATCTTACTGAAAAACCTAAAAAATACGCTTCAAGAGTTCAACAAAGATTGAACAAGAAAAAAGGTTACAGTTTTGGTTCTGGTTTTCAAAAGAAACCAAACCATAACAGTAATTTTAAAAAGAAAGGTTTAGGCTTCATTCCACCCGAAAATCATAAAAATGAGAAAATTTCTAAAACAAAAACAATATTTGTTTCAGGGGCAAGTTCTGAAAAAGAATAGAAGAGCTCATTCTGGAAACAATCGAACAAAGAGTTCTTTGCTGAAAAACAAAAGTTTGAGAAGAATGGAGCTTATCAGAGAAAGGAGACAAGAACCTGTTACCGATGTCAAGAAGTTGGTCACATCGCCTGGAATTGTCCAAAGGCAACCAACACAAAACAGGAAGTTGTTTCTAAACTCAAAGAAAAAGTTATTGATAAAACTGAACCACCAACTGAAAAATTCAAAGTGTTTAAAAATTCAACATATGAAGTTGGTGAATGTTCGAAAAGGTTTTACAAAAGAAGTGTGAATCTTGACAGCCAAATGTGGGTTGTTAAGAAATCTGATGTGAAATCTGGTGATGAATCTGACTCGTCAAAGTCAGAGGAGCCACAAGTTGATCAAAAGGAGAAAATTCAGTTCCGCCAATGGATGATGTCAATTTTCCACCATTACGGACTGAAAATTTTAAACAAAAAGTTGGTAAAGTGGAGATTTCGAATCAATTCTATTCTAAAAAGAAAGAATTTGATGTCGAAAAAGCTTTCAATGGCAAAGTAAAAAATATTTTTGGAAAGATGGTCGAGGGAAAGGTTAAAGGGGTTAAAGAATTTTATGAAGCAAAAAGGAATATTGAAACCCCGAGTGAAATTGAGAAGGACACACCCAAAGCTGGTCAGGCTTGGGTGTCAGTATTCCATATGTAAAAATCCTGACTTGCCGGAGCTCCCAAGTTGGTAATCGTGGAGCAGGAATCGGCATCATTCTTGAAAATTGTTTTTGTGAAAAAACCTTACAAGTGTTTAATTTTTACAAGTGAGAAAAAGAACAATGTGATGAAACCCCATGATGTGTAAAATCAATAAAACTAATTTTCCGGAAAAACCATTTTGATTAAAACAAACTTAAGTGTTTTGAAATCTTAATGGGAAAATAGTTTGTTGTCAGGGGGAGTTCTGATTGTTTATGCCAAGTGGATGGTGATTTGAAGCAATTCACATCGGTTTGTCAAATTTTCTTTGAATGATTTTGAATTTTAGGGGGAGTAAGAATTTTCAGAAAATCCAAAAACATTAGAAAATTTGAAAAAGCCAAAAACATGATAAAAATCAAAATGAGTTTTGTTGTGAAAAAAGAGGAAATGATAGTACATCAGTTAGACTGTCACAGTACGCTAAAGAAATGGAAAGTTAAAATGTAATAAACGGTCTCACTAAAGATGTGACGATAGGCTCAGCTAGACTAGTAGATTTGCGATAACGATACAAATTTAAATGAAAAAGCCTAGTTCTAGTGGGAAACGCGGTTGAAAGCATAGTACTTAGTTTTATCCTTTGTGACTGTGTACCTACTCAGTAATCGCTGAATGCTAAAAGAGCATAAAAACCGGTCAGTTTGTGAATTTTCACAACTTGCTGAAAAAGTCACTGTGATTGTGCATTTAATTTTGCAATAATTTAAACTTGTTTGATTTCTTTATTTTTGTTTAAGCATTGGACATCTTCTGCGTATACGTGAGTATCGAACTGGATGTTAGTGCCTAAACATTCTGCTTTATTTTTCTTGGTGTTTCGTTTAAATCTTGGATCACCTCTGCGTATATGTGAATATCGAACTGGTGGTTAAGATCTAAACATTTTCAACTTATCTTTATTTCTTATTTTGTTTAAACATTGGACTTTCTCTGCGTATCGAAAGATTGATCTGATTGTTAATGTTTAAACATTCTGCGTTGTTTTCGCGCATATCACAGTTGATGAAAGTTTAAAGGCATTACTTGAGTCAGTGTATTGCATGATGAGGGGATATGCTGAGATCGTGGGGTCCATAAGAATTTAGTGCAAAATTAATATACTTTAACGTATAGGTAAGCATTTCAAAAGTGTTTAGATTGAGTTTAAGAGGACAACAATATCGTCAATCTATGTGAATTGTTTAGAACTTAAAGTGTTTGAAAGCTCAACGGTGCTAGTGATTTGTCATAAACCGATATGATTCTCTTACACATACTCACAAAATATTGTTTGTATATATTGTCTGTAAATATTTCTTTACTGCTTTTCTTTAAAAACAAAATCCAAAAAGAATGTGTTTTAACATAAAATTTTGAAAAATTCAAAAAGATTTTATTTCATCTTGTTCTCGACAACTGAGGTTGAAAAGTTGATTTTCAAAATTCCGAGTGCTAAACATGATGAACGACATTGGCTTGGGAGAATTTGTTTGAGATGTGAAATGATTTTGAAATGTTTAAATGGTTCATTAATTTGAATCAAAATTTTGAATGTTTAAAATGTAAGTGGTTAAGTAGAGCTTATTCATGTTAAAATTTTTTATCTTACAAAGTGGTAGAGTTGGTGCAGGTTAAAGCCAGGTTTCTGATCCTGTTGCTACGAAGAGCCAGGAGACGTTTCAGATCTTGTGAAAACCTGAGAAAAGTTTAAGCCAGGATTCGATTTTAAGGTGATACTAGATTCCAGACTGCGATCCCAGCTTGTTGAAAGGGGGAGTCTGAAGATGTTAGAGCCAGATTTAAATCCTGGGATTGCTAAAAATAAAAAGATGCTGATGCTGATGAGCTTAAGGAGTCAAGAGACCTGATCAAGAGGGAATATAGCCAGGTTGTGATTCTGGAAGAGAAAGAGAGAGAGAGAGAAGATAGAGTTTGAGGATGCTTACACTGAAAAATACTTTGGAGATAGCATGAAGACTGATCAAGACTGAAGAGTCGACACACTGAAGACTCGTCACCGAAGACTCGTCAACATCCAAGGGGGAGTTTGTTGGTGCATATGTCTGTTGACTTCGTCTTGTATTGAGTCTTGTAATTAGAATGATAAAACAGGACACGTAGTTTGAGGAAATCGGATAACAGGTCAGAACTGGCCAGTTCGTACGAACTGGACTTAGTCAGTTCGTGCGAACTGGTGAAATACCAGTTCGTGCAACCTGGTGTGTACAAGTTCGTGCGACCTGGTCCTCCTATAAATAGGTGTCTTGTCATTTCATTTGTAACAGTTTGATTTCCGGTAGCGAAGCTCTGCCGAAGTGTCTCCAGACCGTGTAAAGCCTTCTAATCAATATACGAGACAGTTTGAAGTGAATCTGGTGCAATACAAGCTGAACGAAGACTAAATCAATGAATTCCGCCTCTGATTTAGTCCGAGAACTCTTCTGAACGACTCGTTTGGTCGTGCAAACGATCCTACATTTAGCATGGGTCTTGTCTAATCACACATGGGGTTGTGCCTAACTTCCAAAAGGCTTACATGGGGTCGTGTCTATCTTATAGTACTGAATGAATCTGTTTTCTGTGTTACTCGCATAAGACACGGGGTTGTGCCTAATTAAGCACGAGGTCGTGCCATACTTCTAGTATCTGGGAACCAGGAAACAGAAACTTTATCTCGACAACATGGGGCCGTGCCTATCTTGTGACAACTGGCACTTTACCATGAATTCCGTACAATAATAAACAGTAATCTGTGCTTTAATGACTGTGCATGATTGAATTAACTAGACGAATGAATTTCTGATTTTTGTCATATACATACAAAGGCATTTCAGGTTGCAAGATTGTTTATCTTTATTACATGCAACACAGTGTGGTTTACTTAATGCACAGAACAAAGTTAGCACAGTTATTAGATAAACTAGAAGCACTGACAGAAGTTCAGTACTCAGACAGACATGATATTAAGACACAGAATGAGCCCCAGGACCAAGTGTTACACTAGTATAGTGTGTAGGAAGGTAGGGATTACAAAACTGCCTTCCTAGTGATGACATAGGTACCAAAAAGTGCCAGAAACACACTAAAACTGTAGAATTCTAAAGAAAATAAATAAATTCAGCAAAAATTCAGCTTTTAACATCTAAATATAATGCAGAAATGTGACTTAATAGTCCAGAATACTTTCCTAAGTGTCGGGTATAGAAACTGTCATAAAAGACTTCATAAAGCACACTAAACTGCGCAATTTAGCACTTTAACGAACCGGTAACCAACCGAACAACCGGACACTACCCGAAATACCAAATTTTCACTAGAAGCATTGTTTTAGTGTTACGAAGCTAGTTGTGGTCACCGAACATCATATTACATCTCATAAACATTAAATACATAAAATACCTAACTAGCACCATTGAATCCTAACTAAATCATGTAACTTACCATTAAAATGTTACACTTACCCCCCCCCCCCCCCCCCATGTTGGACGGTTAAGGGACATGGGTCCCACACAAGATTTCTTTGTTATAGTTTATTTGATTTGTTGAGGAATATACCAACACAATATACCATATGCTACTTTAAATGTTGGAAGAGTTATACAAGAACCATATGTCTTTCATTCATCTCATTCACAACACTACAACACCAAACTCTTCTCTTCTTCCCCCCTTCAAACCTACGGCCCAACACCCCCTCACTAACACTTTCATTTTCAATCCATTCTCAAGTAATCCAAGCATACATTAAGGTATATCAAGCACATTTAAGAAGGGTGGAAGCATCGAAACTTGAAGGACCTCTTGCAAGTGCTTTTAACCACTTCATCTTCATCTTGTGATCATCCCTAGCCTTGAGCTAGTAGTAAGATCATCTACACTCTATTTTACAACTTATTAAGTTGGTTAAAATATGATACAAGTTGGTAATCATGAAGAACACTATGAATCAAGAACATGAAACTTGAACATAAGCTTAAAAATCATAAGAAATCATGTTGTTAAGTGTTGTTATGCTTGTTGATTGTTGATTATTTGTGTATATGATGTTAAACATCATTTGATCTTGCTAGATAGTGATTAAAGACATAATCTAGCAAGATGAGAGGATGATTATGTTAAAGATCAAGAGATCATCCTTATGTTACAACATGAACTTGAAAGATTTAATGTTTTCTTGAAGTATGATGATCAAAGTATGAAATGAGACTTGTAAACATATGATTTCAAGAATGATCTTTCAAGAAACTAAGTTAAAAATACAAGATTTACTTAAACATGGTTCTTAAAGAGATTAACCACATTTTTAGTGGTTAATCAAGTGTAGAAATATATATTTAACAAGAAAAACTCAAGAATAAATATTTTTAGAAAATTTATTCACAAGTTGTAAACATCTAACTTCTTCAATAATGATGTTTTTAAATAAATAACCACACTTTAAAGAGTAGCTAAGCTTACTAAACACACTAGTAAGTTACTACAAATTTTTATAAAATTTCAAGTTCATGAAGTAGTGAATAATGCTTGATTTTGGCAAATTGGTAAGTATTGGTTGATTTATTGTTGATTGTGATGATTTACAAAAGAAAATGATATGCTTTGAAAGCATGGAAACCTCCATTTTTAAGGGGAAACTATGGCAAAAAAAATTTAGAAATTAAACACTTAGAAAAATATTTTTAAACAAATATTTACAAGTATATTTTAAACCATGAGTTTTCATATAAAATATGCCATAATTTTTGTTACAAAAATTATAAATATTGGAGGTTGTTTTTTGTAAATAAAAGAGACTAAATATGTATTTAGGAAAATATATATTTAGATGTCACCATGTGTGTGATTTTTTATATATTATGTGTATTAGTTATATTATTTTAGGACTTGAAATAATATAACTCACCAAAATGCCAAGAAATTACAATCTAAATTATTACCAAAAATTCCAAGAAATGAATATACGAATTATACCCAAAATATTGGGGAACCGAACAAGGAATATAACTCACATAAATATTCTGGAATTTAGATTCTTAAGTATATTTTGGTAAACGATATTTTGGAAACTAAGAGAACAAAAATATGATCTTCATATGTATTATAAAATAAATCATATTTTTGACAAGAAGAAAATATATTATTTTTTTGGTAAAGAAAAATATATATGTTTTCTTAAAATTATTAGAAAATATAATAACTTTTCGGAGAAAATATATATTTTCTTAAATAAACTTAGAATACATTATTTTTGGGTGAAAAATAGATTTATATATATTTCCTAAGTTAAACTTGAAAATGTATTATTTTCATGGTTTAAATGAAAATACAATTATTTTTGCCAAGGGAAAAATTATAAATAATTTTTCTATGTAAGATTTCCTAAAATATATATTTCGAGAATATCTATTGGTGAATTTTATTAGAAGTATTATTCCGTAAAAATTAACACAAAAATTAAGTATAAGAATACTTAATAAACACAATAAAATACGTATTCTTGTATGTACAAACACACACCGGAATACGCCACCAATACTTGGCAAAATACACAAGTTTAAGAACACAAGTATGAATACACCCATCCTTGGGGAAAATTATACATGTACAAATACAATATGTGGCAAGTTAAAATATATTATTTTAACTAATATTCCAAAATTTAATAAATATAGTTTAAGTTAAAATATTTATTATTTTAAAAAATAATTTATAATTTGGAATATTATAATATACATCAAAGATGTAACTCAGAATACACCAAGATTTCCAAAACAAGTCACAATGAACAACTAAGACAAAGAGTCGTCACAAGACCTAAGCGTCTAATAAAACATGGCACATGTATAGGTAGTTATACGACTCATAGGAGGACCTTGAGCATACGAGATAGCAGGACGCAAACTTGTGAGTTCATGTCCCACTTTTCTCTTAACTGTTTTCAGTTTTATAACTCTCGGGGGTGGAATACATGTTACGAATGTTTGAATGGTATTATTTGGCTATGAAATGAACTATTAGATCATGTGAGAATAGATTGAAATTGAAATGCCAATAACTATCATAAGAAATATGGACAAAGGTTAGATCTAACGGGTACGGCCGAGCCCCACTCATGGTCCTTATGTGACCACTTTGAGTGCTTTGGTGTCCCAGTCGAGGTGATTCGACAACGGTCAAGGGTGATTTGACACAATCAAGGTGATTTGATACGGTCAAGGGAATTTGACACAGTCAAGGTGAATTTGACACAGTCGAGGGGAATTCGACACAGTCGAGGGAATTTGACGAGGGTATAAGCCTACTCATATTGAGTGCTCCCTATGTCTTCACATACATTAATGTCCTTGCAAAACATTCATTTGATCTGTTCATATACGCTTTTCATACCTATTTTCAAAGGAGTCTCTCAAATGTTTACCAGCTTATCAGTACTCATACAAAACGCATGAACTCGCTCAACTTTTGTTGATATTTTTTCAAAATGACATGTATTTCAGGTAACAAGTTGGATCTTGGGCGCTAGTGTTGTTTCTAGAAGTAAATTCCAAGTTTAGATTTCATCCACATTTGTTTGTTTGTAACTTAGTCGAAGGTTGTGTTGTTTGAAACTTAAATGACTGGTGTTTGTAATACTTTAAACTTAATGAATGGATGAACATCGTTTTGATCATATAGTTGTTTATTATGATTGAATGCAATGATATTGAACAAGTCACACCTCATTCGGTTCCGCAAAAATCAGGGTGTGACAGTTTGGTATCAGAGCTTCGATTGTAGTGAACTAGGATTCCTTCTTGAGTCTAGACTACAATCACTAGGACTCTCTCACGAAAACATTTTTCACAAAAAGGTTTTTCATTGCAATTACGAAAGCGCTAAGATCCATGAGTCAAACATTTTTCAAAGAAAGACAAAGCAAGGACATTAGTAGGGAGAAGAATACCCCAATTAAAGTACCAAATGAGGTATAGTCTACGTGAGATAGACTTGCCAAAGATGAAATGAAACCCCCTCCCCCCCTGAAAGGACAAACGAGAGTTATATGTGACATGATGCATCTATTTTCCTGTTTATGCTAAGTAACATATTTATTCATTAATATATATATATGCGTATAAGTGTACGGAATAATTATTTACGTGAGCGAGATACCTTCGACTCCGAATCCAATTATTGTTCTTGACTCACATGATGAGACTATCGACCTCGCGTTTATTGCGAAGCTCATGGCTGGAGTGATTACCAAACGAGATCCTGAGCTGGTTCCGTAGAAGATGGTTGTTCTTCCCTCTCGAATAAGGAGGTGCCTGACTACGGTAGTGACGGCGGGGCAGAGGAGGCAACCTTGGACAACAACCTTATCAGCAGGACGAGGTCCATGTGGCTTTTGTGAAACAAGTTCGACGACACTCTTGTCCAGACAAGGAATATGAAGTACTCATCTTGAAGGTGCCCCTCTAACTACTAGGAATTCTCCTTATTCCTATTACGTCTAAGCATCATGCCTATTCGCGCGTAACGATAATAAATGTTAGCGCGTGGACCACCATAATGGTCCTTCCCATGCCGGAGGTATAAGGACAGTAGTGTCCCCTCTTTGGTTGATCATCTGCTTTGAACGAGGGAAAATTGGGGTGACCATGCAAGACAATTTATTATTACGGGGGCCCACGTAATAACGACTTGTAGTGCATGGAAATCCTGGTGGACTCTGCGGGTCGAGCTAATGATCACCACCCATCCAAAAATAATCTCTAGGTGTTCACACCTTCATCTAGTAGAACAATACCTAGACAGTTGCTATAGCACTTTAAAAAGTAGGAAACCTGTCTTTACCTACTTCGTGTCTGACACTTCTACCCGTACGAGTCGTTTAGGAATCGGTATCTAAGCAAGTGAAGATGGCTAACACTTGGGGAAGATTCAACAACTTTACCCTTTCTATCACCACTATATGTACAACCCCCATCTCTTGGGAAGTATACCCGTCTTTGTTAAGCTAAAGACCTAAGAAAACCAATGTAGAAGGAAAATAACTACTACTTTCATATTATGAAACTTGTATGACCGAGGTGATGTAAACTCGAGTTCATTTTGTTTCTCCGTTACAAACAATAAATCAAGTTGTCAAGCCTATATGAAAGCTCAGTAGTTGTTTCCTTACTTATACATTGTTGATTATATATGCATGAGATATTGGGTGATTACATGTTTGCTTGTGGTAATATATACCTCATAGACAATTATGGAATGTCGTCTAACTTACCCCGTACCTTTTGACAGAAGAAAATGCCGCCCAGATGTGACACGAACACCATTACGTTAACTAAGGCAGAACTCAATGAGCGCATTTCCCAAGCTATAGCGCAGCATGAAGCCTTTTACTCTGAACACAACGGTGGCACTCCCGGAGATAACCCTCCAACTGGCTGCACCTATAAACAGTTCCTGGACTGCAAGCCATTGAATTTTGAAAGCACATGAGGTGCCATTGCTTTTGTTCGTTGGGCAGAAAAGACTGACTCTGTTCTGAGAATGAGTAAATGTTCGCCCGAGCAAAGAGTTACCTATATCTCAGGGTTGTTTTTGGATGGCGCACTCTCCTGGTGGAACCTTCAGGTTCAGACCCTTGGTGAAGCTACTGCTAATGCACTGAGCTGGGACGAGCTCAAGGAATTGATGCGAAAGAAATATTGTTCTAGGGCCGAAATCCAGAAGCTTGAGACTGAGTTCTGGAATTTGAAAATGGACAGGCCAAAGATTTCTGAGTACATCCAACGCTTTCACGACTTGTCTAGGGTCGTTCCCTACTTAGTCGAGCCGGAATTCAAGAGGATTGAACGATTCATTTGGGGACTTGCACCCCAAATCCTGACCATAGTTACTGCCTCAAAGCCTCCAACCATCACAGAGGCTATCGATTTGAGTATTACTCTTACTGAAGAAGCTCTTCATATGGGAAAATTTCTGCAATTCAAGGCAAACAAGAAAGAGACTCATGTGGAGTCGTCGGGTGACAACAAAAGAAAGTTTTCGAGCTTGAAGAAAGGCACTCTAGTAAGCCATGACAACTTTAATGCCAACAAAAGAAGGGAAGTGAACCCGCCTCGTGGCATGAAGGCTTATGGAACCACTAATAAGGTCGGTGGTAAAGTTTATTTGGGGACTAAGCCAAGATGTAATGAATGCAAGTTTCATCATGAAGGGTGATGTCTGAGGCCTAAGTGTGATAGGTGTGGAAAAGAAGGACACAGCAAGGATGCCTGTTGGGCGAAGTATCCCAAACAAGGAGGAAATGATGACGGAAACCAAGACGAAAACGATAATGGTAAAGTTCCAGGTTGCTTCAAACGTGGGGACGTGGGGCACTTTAGGAAAGATTGCCCTAGGAATAACCAAGCAAGGAAGAGTCTTCACGATTGGAGCTCGTGAAGCACGCCAGGATCCAAATGCGATTACGGGTACGTTCCTTATTAACCAGCACTATGCATCCATTTTGATTGATACTGGCGCCGACTTTAACCTTGTGTCCTTAGGAATTAAGAACCTACTTGGCCTAGTTTCAAGTAGGATAGACGCCCCGTATTCTTTAGAATTGGCAAATGGAAGGTTAGTTAAAGTGAATGAGATAATTAAGGATTGTATTTTGGAACTTAGAAGGCAGGAACCTTCTATTACCATTGACTTGGGAAGTCATGATATTGTAGTCAGCTTGGATTGGATATCCAAGGATAGAGCTGAAGTTGTTCGACATAAGGAAAATCATTCGCATCCCTCTTGCGAATGATGAAACACTTATAGTACACAACCTTCTTGTAATAGATGCGAGGGCACTAGGCCCCATAAGGCGGTGGATTTGCAACGTCACGGATTGGTCATATAGACACAAAAGCGCTTCCGGATAAGCTGCATAGCCTCCCTTGTTCATGTTGTCATTAAGGAGACCAAGAAGCCAAAGCCTGAAGACATCCCCGTGGTGGAGGAATTTCCAGAAGCCTTCCCTGAAGACTTACCAGGGTTACCTCCACAGCGACCAGAGGAGTTTAGGATAAACCTAGTGCCAGGAGCGGCACCGGCAACGGATGACACCATACCGGGTAGCTTCGTTCTAGATACAAGGATTAACGACTCAACTATAAGAACTGCTAGAATGAAGGATTCATCAGACCAAGCTTCATGCCTCGAGAAGCTCCAGTACTATTCGTTAAGAAGAAAGTTGGCAGTTTCCCGTTTTGCATCAACTTCAGAGAATTGGATATCAAGGACCGGTATCCTTTGCCAAGGATGGATGACTTGTTAAACCAATTACAAGGTTCTAGTTACTACTCGAAGATCGATTTGAGGTCAGGGTGTCCTCAACTGCGAATACAAGTAGGAAGTATCCATAAAACGACCTTTAGGACTCGTTTTGAGCATTACGAGTTCCTTGTCATGTCGTTTGGCTTAACAAATGTACCGGCAGTATTCATGGACCTCATGAACCGGGTATGTAATTCATACTTGGATAAGGTCGTGATTATATTTATTAGCTACATTCTTATATGCTCAAAGACCAAGGAAGGTCATGAGCAACATCTGCAATTTATCTTGGGATTCTTAGAGAAAGAACAGTTATGTGCTAGGGTGTCGAAGTGCGAACTTTGGATTCGCGTGGTAAGATTCTTAGGACACGTGGTGAATAAGAATGAGATTCATGTCGACCCTGCAAGCAAGAACTAAGGAGCCCCTAAGACACAACTAATATTTTTTGGGGATTGTAGACTGTATCAGACGACTCCTAGAAAACTTTTCAAGGATTACACAGCCGCTAACAACCCTAACCCAGACGATACCTATCTTGTCTTCACCTGACAGTACCAATAGAATTGCGGTTTTTGTGACGTTTCTTGACAAGGTCTCGATTGCGTGTTGATGCAACGAGACCAAGTCATCACGTACGCGTCATGTTGATTAAAGGATCATGAGAAGAGACCTTGAACTAGGTGTAGTAATTGCGCGTGGAAGATTTAGCGTCAATACCTGTATGGAAAACGCTGCACGATCTTTACTGATCACAAGGGCTTGCAACACATCTTGATCAGAAGGACTTAAACATTAGATGACGAAGATGGATTGAGCTACTAAATGGGTATGATTGTGAGATTAAGTATCACCTGGACAAGGCAAGCGTTGTAACAGGCACCTTGAGCCGCAAGAAATCGCGCAAAGCCTCTAAGGGTGCGAGCCTTAGAGATGACCATGCAGACGAATCCCGCTACTCGGATTTATGAAGCTGAGCAAGAGGCGCTCAAACCAGAGAACCAACGAACTGAAGCATTACGTAGAATGGGAGTGCGATTATTGCCTAAGGTAAACGAAACATTATACTTCATGGAACGACTTTGGGTTCCGTTTCGCGACATTTACGTACGCTTATTTTGGGACAAGGCTCATAGGTGAAGGTACTCGATCCATCCGGGATCCGACAAGATGTACCAAGACTTGAAGGATTAGTATGAGTGGCCCAGGATGGAAGCTGATATAGCTACATATGTGGGTAACTGTCTTACCTGTGTCGTGGTTAAGACAGAATACAAGAAACCATCAGGGCTGCTGAAACAGCCTGAGATTCCCATATGGAAGTGGGAACAAATCTCAACGGATTTCATTACAAGCTACCAAGAACCCAAAGAGGTCACGATATGATTTGGGTGATTATGGATCAACTCACCAGGTCTGTACATATCCTACCGATCAGTGAGGAAGACAGCATAAGGAAATTGGCAGAGATTTATTTTAGAGAGATTATGGCATGTTATGGAGTGGCTGATTCTATTTTATGTGCCCGGGATGGTTGTTTGTGCCAAGGATATGTGATGTGTGCGGTGTTATATAGTTTTTAATGTATATTTTAAGCCCTTTTTAACACTTTAGTCAAGTTTTAAATTTATAAAACACGATATTTTACTAACACTAAACACACATATGGGCAAGTGCACCCATCGTGAGCGTAGTATAGCGTTGGTAAGATACCGAGGTCGTCCAAGGACACAAGAGCTTTTAGTACCGGTTTATCCTCAACGTCTAATCAAATAAAAAATTTAGAAAAAAGGTTTTAAACAAGAAAATAAACACTAAAAATGCTAAAAATAAAAATAAAATAAAAAACAGATAGACAAGATGAATCACTTGGATCCGACTCGCCTTTAGTGTAACCTTTGATGTTTTCCACACATTTACACTTTTTAAGAGATTATCTTAGTTATAGTAGTAGGCCCCTCTTTTGAAGGTGACGTTAGCCTCAACCCAGTAGTTTGAGTCAGCAAGGATACAATCCTAAAGGGTTGGATTATTGGAAGATAATTAATTAAGTTATTAATGCGTAATGTGGTAGGCCCCTCTTTTGAAGGTGACGTTACCCTCGGCTAAGTGGTTTGAGTCAGCAGGGATACAATCCCAAGTAGCCGGGTTAATGTATTAATAGTAGTTTACATATGAGGGGATCAAGCCATTCGCACCCCCGCCATCCAATACCAGTGGGTATTGAAGGAGGTCCTAATAAGCTTGACCCAGGTCCTTGCATGATCTATACACTGAACAAGGCAAGAACCTTACCAAACCATTCCCTTAACCCCCGACCAGGTAGCCAACATATCTCCATATAGACCGTGGAGATATGAATGGTGTAAATCTTTTATTTTATATAGACAGTAAAATAACACCAAGACACCACAGACAAATGATAAGGAAGTTTTACCATCAACATAAGAAACTAGTTATTAAAGTCATTAATACAAAACCAAATAAAAAGTGCGAAAAGATTAAAAACCAAAAGTATTACACTAAATGCTTGTCTTCACCAAATGATGTAAGAGACTTAGGCAAACATGGCCTTTGATTGTCAAGAACTCTTACTATCAATCTTGGATCCCGAGACTACTACACACTCTCTACGATGGATGATGGTGGTGGATGTGGGTGTTGTGATGGTGGTGGAGTGTGGGTGAAGTGGGAAAGAGGTGGTTTGTCAAGGGATGCCTTTGAAATGAACCAAGCACCCCTATTTATAGCCTGCATAAAGGCCCAGACACGGCCCCGTGTCCGGTGGGCACGGCCCCGTGTCCATCCACTTTCTCTTTCTTCATTTAATGCAGTTTGTCTGTATTAGTTGACCACGCCCCCGTGTCTGCTGGGCACAGCCCCGGGTGCAGAAGCGTGTCTGTACTATCAAGATTTGCTTGGATTCTGCGAATCTTAGCATTGACCACGGCCGTGTGGAGCTGGGCACGCCCTCGTGTTGGGAAATAGAAGCTTCTATGCTTTTGTCTTTTCTGCAGACACTTGGGCACGCCCCCGTGTCCGCTGGGCATGGGGCGTGTTCAGCCTTCTGATGTTCTGTTTTTTGCTTGGGAAGATGCTGTGGTGGGGTCGAGCATGCCATGTTTATTCCTTTTCTTGTATTTGTGTTAGATTTAGCTGTATTTTTGCTTCTTTTGTTCATTTACGCTCATTTAACCCTGAAAATACAAAAGGAAGACAAAAGCACACTTTTTCCAACATTAGTACTAGAAAAGGCTTAGTTTTATGCCTCATTTGATGTAATTTATATGTTGCATTTTACACACATCAAATACCCCCACACTTGAATCTTTGCTTGTCCTCAAGCAAAACTCTTTATAATGTGGCTTACACACCCAAATGGAATGGGTAGAAGAGAAGTTTTGGGCTTGTCTAGAGTGTCGGGATTCCAAGATCTTTATTAGGTTTTATTTTTATGTTATTTACAAACCTATTCGTTATGATTTATTTAGAACATTACATAAGAGAAATTACTTATTTGGTCGTAACATGCCTCTTTAAAATTCAATTTATATACAAGTTCACATACCTGACGGGAGATCACTCAACACTCGGCCAAAGATGTATTTTTGTGAAACACTCGAGACCGGCATGGAACTTACTTCTACCATATGCTTGCCAAGCAATCAATCCTCCTCCTTTTTAACTATAAACCTTTGTAAATATCAAGAAGACTTTGTGGAAGGGTTAGGCTTGGGTTAAAAGGTAGGTGGTTTTGGGTTAGTGGTTAGTAGAAAAGGGCAAAAGGCGTAAAAAGCGTCGGTTTTAGTAAAACATTTTGTTTTTGTGACTTTTTATTCCAATGAAGCATTTTTCAAACAAAGTTTCTTTTAAGGAACTTGTTTGCTTATTGCTATGCTTCATCATCAATTTTTTTTTTGATAAGGATGTCACAAGAAAACCGAGCTTTTTACTAAAATAAAGGGTTTAAAATAAAAAGGGTTTTTGGTGGGTAAAGGGTGTTGTTTTGGGTTTAGAAATGAAAAGGTTTAGGCTCAAAGGGGTTAACTAGGGGGATTTTGGGTAGGTGGTAAAAAAAATAATGGTGTTGAAAGAAAAAAGTTAGTCCTAATGTCTCCATCATTTACTTACTTGGGTTTAAGTTGGTAAGGACCGGGAATGTATTGTCATGGCAAGTTCTAGAGTCGTAAAAAACCAAGCGGCTATTCACACAAGAAACGAAAAATGAACATTTAGTTTAAAGATGTGTATTTGTATGCTCAATTAAAGGCTCAAAACTCACTTTTTGTGGGAATGAGTTTTTAATGTGATCAAGTATATATAATCAAATTTTAACTAGATTTGTCATGTCGTTTCATAATTTTCTTATGTTGGTTCTTTTTATCACGACGCTATCGGTTGTAAATTTGTAAAAATATAACCTTTTTAGAACTTGTTATTCCCAATTTAAACCAAGACAAGTAAAAAAAAAGAAAAAAATGAAAAAATTTGGGGTGTTTAGCGGTTCCAATAGAGTTTTGTGTAAGGCTTGTAATTAGGACTTGCAAAATCAAGGTTTTAGCATCCCCCCCACACTTAAATTACACATTGTCCTCAATGTGTCCTAAAAATAAGTTTTTAGGTTGATTGAATGTGTAAAAAGGTGTGTTAAACAAAAATTTTATGTTACTGGGCACCTGGACACGGGCCGTGGTGACCGGGCACGGCCCTATGTTCAGATCGCCAGTAACAGAAAGTAACAAAAAGTAACAGAAGGTTGGGCACGGGGGCGTGTTCAAGGAACACGCCCCATATCCAGTTACCTGAACTGGGCGTTTTTCTTCAGACCCTTGAGCACGCGGCCGTGTTGGCTGCTGAACTTGCTGTAATGAAGAAGAATGTTCGGGAGGCTCTGTTTTTGTGCATGGGGTATTGGTTCAAGTCTCCCTTAGTATCCTTCACCATCCGAGTGTGTTTTATTCCTGAAAATTAAAATCTAAACTAGAAAATATAAAGGTTAATCTAAACTAAACTACGGATAGTTCCGCGGAATGCCTCCGTGGTGCGCCACGTTTATAAGGGTCCTTGGCTAGACCCAAAGCCAGTCATATGTTACCCAAGTGGGATGGTTTGCATCCCATGTTGCACCGTCGGAGAGCATCATCCAAGCTTGAGTCTATGACTTTCATGTAATTGACCGGGTCATCATCTTCTACTATTTTCCCAACCCCAAAGTCATCTCCTTGTCCCCAACCCTCAATGTTAGTGTTCCACCATTCATATCCACCATTGCGTAAGCCGTGGCCAGGAATGGTCTTCCTAATATGAGTGGCACTTCGGTATCCTCCTCCATATCTAATATGAAAAAGTTGGCCGGGAAGACAAATTCTCCGACTTTAACCAATAGATTTTCAGCGACACCTTGTGGATATTTAATGGACCTATCGGCGAGTTGTATGCTCATTTTTGTAGGGCTTGTTTTTCCTAGGCCGAGTCGGTCGAACATTGATGTGGGCATGAGGTTGATGCTAGCCCCAAGATCGGCTAGTGCATTGCGTATGGGTGATTCTCCAATTGAACAAGGGATGGTAAAGCTTCCGGGATCGATCTTCTTTTGAGGGAGTTTGTTGACTAGCAAGGTGGAGCACTCTTCGCTTAAATTTATAATTGCAATGATTCGGTTTTCCTTTTGTGAGTGAGGAAGTCCCTCATAAATTTTGAATATTTAGGCATTTGAGTTAGGACTTCGACAAATGGAATATTAACATGCAATTGTTTTAGAAAATTTACAAATTTTGTGAATTGCTCATCGGTCTTTTGGCGAAGTAACCGACCGGGGTACGGTAGCGGAGGAGTCTTGGTAGGCTCTTGATTTGGGGGAGGAGTCGTCTCTTTTTGGGGTGTTGGTGAAGCTGCCGGTTGATTAGACGGGCTCTTATCGGTTGGAGGGATCGGAGACTCCTCGGGGCCTACGGTACGGTTTCTCAATGTGATGAGATGTGCTTGCGCCTTTGGGTTGGTTTCGGTATTGCTTGGTAACGCGCCTTGTGGTCTCTCGGAGAAATTTTGAGCTAGTTGATTTATTTATTTTTCAATGTTTTGAATACTAGCTTGTTGATTTCTAAAGTTCGATTCCAGTTGTTGAAATCGATCCGAGTTTTTCTTTTCGATGTCAGAGATGAGGCGAGAGATGGTATCCTCAAGCCTCTCTCGTCCCCCTTGTTGTTGTTGAGAGAAATTTTGTGACTCGTTTGTTGGTTGTTGAAAGTTTGTCCGTTGGTTTAGCTTTTGTTGGTTACTACTATTGCCGGGATCTCTCCAACCAAGGTTAGGGTGGTTACGCCATCCTTGGTTGTAGGTACCCGTTGGAGGACCCGACGGCCTAGGTCTATTATCAATGTAGTTAACCGTTTCTGTTTGATTATCCATTTCTTTCATACAACTCCAATTTTCATGTGGCTCCCCACACCCCTCACAAGCCATAACCGAGGCCGTTTTTGCCATTTCTAACTTTTTGATTTTTGAAGATAGGGCCTCGATTTGGGCTTGCAAAGAGGTGCTTCCGTCAACCTTATGGCCGCTCGGGGCAATAGATTTTGTGCCTCGGGGATGTACCACTGAAAATTGGTTTGAGCAATTTCCTCAATTTGATTATAAATTTCATTTGGGAGACGATTACCTAAAAGTTCCCCGGAGCTAGAGTCAAGTGTTTGTCTTGTGTGTGGCAGCAATCCATTATAGAAAGTGGATACTTGTTGCCATACCACAAGACCATTATGAGGACACTTTCTTAGTAGCTCATTGAACCTTTCCCAAGTTTCATATAAGGATTCCCCGTCCTCTTGTGAATATGTATTAATTTCAGTCATTAATTTAGCCGTTTTAGCATGAGGGAAATATTTATATAGAAAATTTTGGGCTAGTTCATCCCAGGTGTTTACCGAACCAACTGGGAGGGTATTATGCCAAGCCTTAGCTCGGTCCTTTAGCGAAAATAGAAACATTTGGAGGCGGATGGCGTCGTTTGATGCTCCATTGATCCGAAAAGTATCACATATTTCCAAGAAGTTAGTAATATATAAATGGGGATCTTCGTCCGCAAGCCCATGGAAGGTTTTGCGGAGTTTTAGAGCATTTGAATCAAATGCGGCCGAAGTTCGAAGTTGTTGGCTTCGACATTCGGGGCATTGATAGCGGCGCCAAGATTAACTATGGTGGGCCATAGGTAATCCTTGAGGGTACGTTGATCCGCCATTGGAAGTAGGTCCCCAAAAATTTCTCTTGGTTTTTAGCTTTAAGTCTTTTTCTTAGAAAGCGTTCGGGTTCGTCTAGAGGTTCTTTTATGTCTCTACTGGAACTAGAGCTCATACACTGCGTAGAAAGTTCAGATGTGGTGCCTAGGTTCCAAGTCCTGTAATAAAAACAAAGAGAATGTTGGTCAGAAGTTTCACCACGGCCCCGTGTGTAACACCCCGACCGCGTATTACAACAAACCGTGGCGGAAACGTCAGGGAGTCATGTCACAGAATCATTGTTTCACAACACATGGAATTTAGAATATTGTTTTATTACATAAGAAGTTACATTGTCTTGGAATTTGATCAACAAACAGTACAATTGCTGTTCATGTTTTATAATTACTAAGGCCCACGTCCATCCTATGTGAGGCAAGCAATCAACAGTCGTCACATAATAGAGCCTGAAACAAATGTGAAAGTAATATACGTTAGCATAAAAATGCCTGTGAGTAACATAGGTTTAGAGTTGAAAATTCATGACTTTGAATGTTTAAAGAAATGTTTAACGTAAAGTAGTCATGAACCTTTGAAAATGTTTTCTTTTATAAAATCATAAGAAAATCAATATGAAAATCAGATGATGTAAAAGAATAATGTATGGTTAAATAAATAACCAAATGAAGATAATATGTACAAAATATGTCATGTCTTGTCCTTGTTGAAGTGGTTTAGATAAAGCCACGATATGTAACATAATAATAGCACTTATTAGTAACCATCAAATAATGTCTTGTTTGAATGTCAAATTTTCATGTGTAAATAGTGTCTAATGTCAAGTATAAACCGTGTCCTGTATGGCAAATAAAAAGTCTTTTCCTCAAGCCAAAAGCATAATGTCATGAAAACGAAAAGTAAAGTTATGCACATATGCTTCACCCCAAAACATTTGAAAAACGTAAAATAGGGGAACTATGTACTCACCTTTGGGTGCGTTTTTATGTGTTATCACAATCCCTCAAATGTTTATTTGTCCTAAATTAAGTAAGAACGATTTAATAATCGAAACTCACAAAATACCGAAGTTTCTCCGATACTTAGAATTTTCACATAACTTTGAGATTTTCTCAAAAAGTTATTATTTTTTAATATGTTGGAGTATATATATATATATATATATATATATATATATATATATATATATATATATATGCGTTCATATATATATATTTTAAGAACTTTGCGACTTGAACGATTTTATTGGCGACCCTCATCATGTTGTAAGTAATATATTTACGATTTGCATGTCGTAATAAATATACTCAAACGTGACATATAGAAAATATCGTAATACACATAATCTTGTCATCTCTTAACATGTCATCATACACATATTGTAAATCACATAACACATTGTAACACATAAAGTTTACTAATGAACAACCCATTCTAGTGTATATCGAAAAACGTGTATTTTAGTGATTCGGTAACGTTTTTGGGCGTCGGAAGTCAAGTATGACTAACCAAACACCAAGGATACTTAATATAAGTTAAAATACTTATTTTTATATCAAAAATATCAGTTTAGTTACTGATCTAAAACAGTTTTACAAAAATCCTCCGAAAAGCCGATTTTTAACCGTTTTACCGCATAGTTTTGTACCGAACTTTACCGTAACCATCCCAAATCATCACGACTTGATATTTTAACATAACATGTGTTATCTACTGATCAAAAGAATAATTTTAATCATACATATGCAGGTCTCTTAAAAAGCACAAAAATCATGCAAATATCACCCGATTTACTACTTTTCAAGCGTATAGTACAACATGCAAAGCTACCAAGTTATGACATAATTTTTATAACTTTAAATTAGATAAAATAACTTTTATTTTACATGTTTAGTTACTGATTTGAATGGATATTTATCATATCATGCACAAATCATCAAACATATGCACTTTAACTATAATTCAAGAACATGCAACAACTTAAAAACTCACAAACATGTCTAATAATTTTCGGCCATTGATATGTCAATATACTAACATTATTTCAAATTAAAATCATGATTCAATCATTCCTTTACATCTCTAACACATTTGCACATAATCTTGTTTATTCAAACAAACATCTTACAAGTATTATTGCAAACTAAAATTAAAATACAAACACTATACACACATACATGTATTCGGCCATGTATACATACCACACATAACACCACTTTTTAGTTGATTAAAACCATTTTCTTGTTTAGTATTTTCAAGTTTGTAAAGAAATTCATGTATTTGAGAAACCTTCTATCATCATCATAACCAAAATTTGAGAATATAATTTTTAAATTAAATTTATACCTTTAAGAAATTTAGTGGGTTTTGATGAGATTTTGATGGTATAGAGCTTGTTCTTCTTTGAAATCATGTGAAAACACCCTTTTGATTCTTCATACCAACTTGGAAATGACTTGGAATGAACTTAATCTTCATGAATGAGGTTTAAAATTGAAAAAGGAATTATGGGTGTGTGTATACGGTTCATGTGGTGAAAAAGGATGAAGATTTGTGAATTTATCAACCTTGGAATTAGTTATGCATGTGTAGGTTGCATGGTGATTGGACCTTTTTCTTACATACAACACTTGTCAAGTTCACAAGAGAGGTGGCAATATACACATCTCATTTGATCGACACCTACATCCTCTCTCACATACTTACATGCATTCATATGCATACATATAATATATTAGAGTATAACAGGTATTTAACTGACTACCGAGTATTTTATCTCGCGTTTAAATTGCGTTTTATGGAAATTTTAAATTATTTTTATTATTCTATAAAAATAAACCCGCCAAAATATTACTGAATTAAATGTCAGTTGCTGAGACTGGCTGCGTTGTCTGCGTTTCACAGTATACTCACTGTGTTACGCAGTAACGCGCGGTACGCACTTAAACTTGAAAAATAACGTTTTTAAATGTTTTGATTTATTTTTCAACGCGAACATGATTAAAAATAAAATTTTAACCATAACAGAATATTTTTAGGATTTAAATATTATCCGGGCGGTCACCAACATTCGTTTCGCAGTTTTGTCGCAAATAGTTCTTAAGTTTAAACAAACATGTTTTTGCCATACCGAATCCTTCAAAACTTATTTCTAAGTTATGTAAAGGGTATTTAGGGTATGCTTAGCTTAGCTTATGTCATTGTTCCGGAGTGTACGTCGCGTTAAACCGACTACGTTTACGTAACAGCTTACGTACAACTTTCAGAAAAGCTCTGGAGAGTTCGAAAACGTACAAGGATTGAAATGGGTAATTGTCAAATGTAATTATACAAATTCCAGGAATGAAATACAAGATTTCATTGGATTCATATTTATATGCTGGTCGTAGAGGCACAAATGTCACAGTCTCCCCTACTTTTGGAAATTTCGTCCCGAAATTTAATTTAGAGTAAACTTGTGAGGACAGATGTGGATGTTCCGCTTTCAAATAATCCTCTGTTCCCTAAGTAAAACTCTGGGCCACGTCTGGATTTCCAGCGAACTTTGTCATTCGTACATGTCTGTTGTTCATAGGGAAGAGTTCAGATCCGAAGATTTAAACTCCATTCCAATAGGTTTGTGTATGATTGTACCGAACCTCAAGTGTGCTATGAAATTGTCAAAATGATGTCCTTGTTGTAGTAAAATATGGAGAGCGTGTGAATTCGACAAGAAGTTGGAGTTTCGAACAACAGATAGATAGAATGTTTCCTATGAAGACTACTATAGGAAACTCGTGTGTGCTCGAAATTGAAGTCGGAGAGTATAACATAAAACAACATTGGTTAAGGTCCTGAACTTCTAGTAACTTAAATAACGTCACACTTGCAATGTAATAAGGAACACTTATATATAGGAAGTACCATCGGCGTATCCACCATGCCCTTATTACATTGTTCACATTTCGTTATTTTTATCATTATAGGTTCTTACACATGATAAAACTTGATGTGGTTTCTGTGCACTGAATTCCATAATTATGTATGCATCAATAATTACGTAATTCCTTGCACAGTTCGCACAGTTCATTTTATAATGTGTAGGGGAAGAAAATCAAACGAATAATCTTGTGATGACTTTGACTAGACCTCCATAGGGTCTCTTTAACTATTTCAACAAATGATCTCTTTAAATAGACCACCAAAGAGTCTCTTCAACTAGATCACCAAAGGATCTCTTTAACTAGATCGTCAACGACCTCTTTAACTAGACCACCCAAGGGTCTCTTTAACTATATCAACACATGATATCTTTAACTAGATTGACAAATCAATCTCTTTAACTAGACCACCCAAGGGGTCTCTTTAACTATATCAACACATGATATCTTTAACTAGATTGACGAATCAATCTCTTTAACTATGGAATAGTACTTTAAAATCCAAGGGTCTTAACTATTGAATAGAAGCCCATTAAGGATTTAAGATAGTACTTTTGGATATCCTTCTAAGAATTCATCATATGAAGATATGGAAAATTCTACGAGGATTTGTATAGCGAGCATTTGGATCACACATAAACACACAATCACATAATTGTCAACTTGGTCATCAGCTTGTTTTCAATTTGTTATCGACTTGAACACCTGCATTTAAAGTACACCAGGAATCCAACCAATGGACTTTAATTAGTACTTTAAACATCCTCAAGAATCGAACTATGAAGATAGGAGGATCTTATAAGGATTTGGGATTATGTAGCGGAATTATTTTGAAGACCACGTAATAGGTATGCTAAGTAAACATACGAAGCAAAAGTGTTCGTAAAATCAATGTGCTAGATATGCTGGGTAAACATATGAAGCAGAATGTCTTTTGAGAACTATGCATTGGATCCTTGAAAACATGTTTAATGTTTTTGAAATCATATATAATGTTTTTTTTTTTTTTTGAAATCATGCACTAGATATATTAGTAAAATATGCCATGTTGAAATGTTTTGAGATTATGTGAAATGTCTTTAAAACTATGTATGGGATTTTTTTTTTTTTTTTTGAAAACATGGATAATATTTTTGAAATCATGCAGTAGGTATTTTATGTAGATATTTTTATAAAACGTTTTAAAACCATGTGAAATGCCCTTGAAATCATGTAAGATGTCTTTTAAAATCATATGATATGCACATAGATATATTGCATAAGTCCAATTAAGGACGCATGAAAATATATCCTTAGGGATTTAAAGTGGTATTTCGAGTATTTGTTAAGAGTTATAACTTGCACCTTGTACTTTGTTTCTTTAGAAGAAACGAGTACTTAGGATTTTTGTGGAGATCACGAGCGATCAAGAAACTACATGAGTAGTTTGATTTACAAGGAATACGGTTCCTTGGTGTCGGCATTGTAGGGGTATGTCATTCATACAAGTAACCACATTTGTTTTCATATATTGAGATGTGAATAAAGATTTATTTATAAACCAACGTAATTGTTTCATAGTCTTGGATAACAAAAGAAATAAAACATAACGTTCAGTTGTTTCCAGCAGCATCGTCTTCCAGTTAGCTAAATGCTCATCCACGGGCTGGATTTGCATTGTTAAGTTTTGGACAATTGTTCCTGAAATGGCCCATTTCGCCACAGTTGTAGCAAGAACCAGGTGGAAAACGAGCTTGAGCAGGGTTGGCTTGAGGTTGGTATGGACCACCTTGGTTTGGGTTAGTTCAACAAGCATTTGCCAGGTGACCAAGTCGTCCACATGATGTGCACTGATGACACTGTAGGTGAGCCTGGTGGTGTACATTACACCTGTTGCATATCGGTGCAGTACCAGCATAAGGTTTCTTTGCAAGAGGCTGAGCTGGTTGGTTAGGTGCAGCTTGATCGTTTTGAGAAACTACTGCGAAGTTCTGTAAAGCCTTACGCTTCTTTGACCTGGAGGACTCAGTCGGCTTATCCTTTGGTTTTGTCTCATCTGATGGTTTCTTGTCGCCTTTTCGGAAAACTTTACCCTTCCTGACTTGAGATTCAGTCAGGGTAGCGGATAGCTCAATGGCTTGTCTAACTGTGGTAGGGTTGCTACCAGTAACAATGTCCTGAACTAGGTCAGGAAGGCCATCAATGTACTTCCCAATCGCCTTGTCCAAGGGCGTGACCATGGTGGGACACAGCAGGCTCAGTTCTTCGTATCGGTCTGTGTAGGCTCGATGTTCACCGCTATCTTGTTTAAGATCATCGAATTCCCTTCCCAGTGCCCTGGGTTCATGACGTGGGCAGAACTCCTTCATCATAAGAGCACGAAGCTCTTCCCAAGTTTGAGCCATTGCCATGTCGGCACCCCTGTCTCTCATCACACCATTCCACCAGGTAAGCGCCCTTTTCTGAAATACACTTGACGCAAACTCAACCTTTCGCTCGTTCGGACATTGAACGTGACGAAACGTGCTTTCGAGACTCTCGAACCATTGTAGGAGCCCAGTTGCTCCTTCAGACCCAGAAAACTGGAGCGGTTTAGCCGAATTGAATGTCTTATAGATGCACTGAGCATTGTTATTGTTATTATTGTTGTTCGCTTGATTTATCTGAGTAATAAGGTTCGGGAGCACGACAGCGATTTGCTGAGCGACTAAGGCTGCTATTGCAGCATCTTGAGTTTGATCGCGTCTAGGAGGCATGCTAAAAGAAAAGGAACACAAGGAAATGTGTGAGATTGACATAGGACAATCAAAAGGAGTATTAAAATACCGACAACACAAAGGAAGGTGGTCATTTGTTTGTTACTTAAAACAAACAATCGACACACAGTGACGAATCAAAGTAAATAGGTCTATATAATGCATAATGAAGACATGCTTTAGCCTATAAGTGGACACTCACCCCAAGAGTTCCCAGGTAAGAGTGACTGGTCCGATTTAGTGGATTTGTACGAACACTCTAGCCTTAGATAGAAAACTCAGGGTACAGGCACCTACCCTTCCAGATTGCACGTGTTCACATCATTAAGCCCCAAACTTTGACGAGATTTGAAAACTTTAAAGGCATAAAGCCTAAAAACAAATCATCTAAGGATAGATGATTGATTTTCAAATGAAATTGAAATTTGTGTGCTTGTTTTTGGTAATCACCTAAGGATAGGTGATAGTATTGTATTAAGAATCTAATTAAACGCAAGAAACTCGCGTTAGGGTCCTAGGAAGGTTATAGACTAGGTCAAGAGTATTACTAATAACCTAATTCCCTATAACCATGAGATCTGATACCAACTTTTATGTAACACCCCGACCGCATAATACAACAAACCACGGTGGAAACGTCAGGGAGTCATGTCACAGAATCATTGTTTCACAACACGTGGAATTTAGAATATTGATTTATTACATAAGAAGTTACATTGTCTTGGAATTTGATCAACAAACAGTACAATTGTTGTTCATGTTTTATAATTACTAAGGCCCACGTCCATCCTATGTGAAGCAAGCAATCAACAATCGTCACATAATAGAGCCTGAAACACATGTGAAAGTAAATACGTCAGCATAAAAATGCCTATGAGTAACATAGGTTTTGGGTTGAAAATTCATGACTTTGAATGTTTAAAGAAATGTTTAACGTAAAGTAGTCATGAACCTTTGAAAATGTTTTCTTTTATAAAATCATAAGAAAATCAATATGAAAATAAGATGATGTAAAGGAATAATGTATGGTTAAATAAATAACCAAATGAAGATAATATGTACAAAATATGTCATGTCTTGTCCTTGTTGAAGTGGTTTAGATAATGCAACGATATGTAACATAATAATAGCACTTATTAATAACCATCAAATAATGTCTTGTTTGAATGTCAAATTTTCATGTGTAAACAGTGTCTAATGTCAAGTATAAACCGTGTCCCCTATGGCAAATAAAAAGTCTTTTCCTCAAGCCAAAAGCATAATGTCATGAAAATGAAAAGTAAAGTTATGCACATATGCTTCACCCCAAAACATTTGAAAAACGTAAAATAGGGGAACTATGTACTCACCTTTGGGTGTGTTTTTATGTGTTATCACAATCCCTCAAATGTTTATTCGTCCTAAATTAAGTAAGAACGATTTAATAATCAAAACTCACAAAATACCTAAGTTTCTCCGATACTTAGAATTTTCACATAACTTTGAGATTTTCTCGAAAAGTTATTATTTTTTAATATGTTGGAGTATTTATATATATATATATATATATATATATATATTTTAAGAACTTTGCGACTTGAACGATTTTATTGGTGACCCTCATCATGTTGTAAGTAATATATTTACGATTTGCATGTCGTAATAAATATACTCAAACGTGACATATAGAAAATATCGTAATACACATAATCTTGTCATCTCTTAACATGTCATCATAGATATATTGAAAATAACATAACACATTGTAACACATAAAGTTTACTCATGAACAACCCATTCTAGTGTATATTGAAAAACGTGTATTTTAGTGGTTCGGTAACGTTTTTGGGCGTCAGAATTCAAGTATGACTAACCAAACACCAAGGATACTTAATATAAGTTACAATACTTATTTTTATATCAAAAATATCAGTTTAGTTACTGATCTAAAACAATTTTACAAAAATCCTCCGAAAAGCCGATTTTTAACCGTTTTACCGCATAGTTTTGTACCGAACTTTACCGTAACCATCCCAAATCATCACGACTTGATATTTTAACATAACATGTGTTATATACTGATCAAAACAATAATTTTAATCATACATATGCAGGTCTCTTAAAAAGCACAAAAATCATGCAAATATCACCCGATTTACTACTTTTCAAGCCTATAGTACAACATGCAAAGCTACCAAGTTATGACATAATTTTTATAACTTTAAATTACATAAAATAACTTTTATTTTACAAGGATTGAAATGGGTAATTGTCAAATGTAATTATACAAATTCCAGGAATGAAATACAAGATTTCATTGGATTCATATTTATATGCTAGTCGTAGAGGCACAAATGTCACACCGTGCTCAGCTGAACACGACCTGTGGTTGAAGATACAGAAATTGTTTTCCGGATCCCTGTTACTGGGGAGCTCGACACGGCCCCGTGTTGCACCGACACGGCCCCGTGCTCAGCTCTCTCTCTGTAACTCGGAAAATAAAAACTGCCAGTAACAATGCTGGGCACGGCCCGTGTCCGACCAGGCACTGCCCGTGCTGAGCTCTGCAGAAGCTGAAAATCTAAGAAAAAATCCTTAAAAAACAGAAAAAATAAGAAAAGCGATTAGGCTGTTGATTCCTAACTTTCTTAAAATCCTTTTGTCCCCGGCAGCGGCACCAAAAACTTGATGTGTGCGGTGTTATGTAGTTTTTAATGTATATTTTAAGCCCTTTTTAACACTTTAGTCAAGTTTTAAATTTATAAAACACAATATTTTACTAACACTAAACACACATATGGGCAAGTGCACCCATCGTGAGCGTAGTATAGCGTTGGTAAGATACCGAGGTCGTCCAAGGACACAAGAGCTTTTAGCACCGGTTTATCCTCAACGTCTAATCAAATAAAAATTTTAGAAAAAAGGTTTTAAACAAGAAAATAAAAACTAAAAATGCTGAAAATAAAAATAAAATTAAAAACAGATAGACAAGATAAATCACTTGGATCCGACTCGCCTTTAGTGTAACCTTTGATGTTTTCCGCACTTTTGTACTTTTTAAGAGATTATCTTAGTTATAATAGTAGGGCCCTCTTTTGAAGGTGACGTTACCCTCAACCCAGTAGTTTGAGTCAGCAAGGATACAATCCTAAAGGGTTGGATTATTGGAAGATAATTAATTAAGTTATTAATGCGTAATGTGGTAGACCCCTCTTTTGAAGGTGACGTTACCCTCGACTAAGTGGTTTGAGTCAGCAGGGATACAATCCCAAGTAGCCGGGTTAATGTAATAGTAGTTTACATCTGAGGGGATCAAGCCATTCGCACCCCCGCCATCCAATACCAGTGGGTATTGAAGGTGGTCCTAATAAGCTTGACCCAGGTCCTTGCAGGATCTATACACTGAACAAGGCAAGAACCTTACCAAACCATTCCCTTAACCCCCGACCAGGTAGCCAACATATCTCCATATAGACCGTGGAGATATGAATGGTGTAAATCTTTTATTTTATATAGATAGTAAAATAACGCCAAGACACCACGGACAAATGATAAGGAAGTTTCACCTTCAACATAAGAAACTAGTTATTAAAGTCATTAATACAAAACCAAATAAAAAGTGCGAAAATATTAAAAAACAAAAGTATTACACTAAATGTTTGTCTTCACCAAGTGATGTAAGAGACTTAGGCAAAAATGGCCTTTGATTGTCAAGAACTCTTACTATCAATCTTGGATCCCGAGACTACTACACACACTCTATGATGGATGATGGATGATGGTGGTGGAGTGTGGGTGAAGTGGGAGAGAGGTGGTTTGTCAAGGGATGCCTTTGAAATGAACCAAGCACCCCTATTTATAGCCTGTGCAGAAGACCGGACATGGCCCCGTGTCCGGTGGGCACGGCCCCGTGTCCATCCACTTTCTCTTTCTTCATTTAATGCAGTTTGTCTGTATTAGTTGACCACGCCCCTGGGTCCGCTGGGCACGGCCCCGTGTACAGAAGCGTATCTGTACTATCAAGATTTGCTTAGATTCTGCGAATCTTAGCGTTGACCACGACCGTGTGGAGCTGGGGCACGCCCCCGTGTTGGGAAATAGAAGCTTCTAAGCTTTTGTCTTTTCTGCAGACACTTGGGCACGCCCCCGTGTCCGCTGGGCATGGGGCGTGCTCATCCTTCTAATGTTCTGTTTTTGCGTGGGAAGATGTTGTTGAGGCGTCGGGCATGCCACGTTTATTCCTTTTCTTGTATTTGTTTTAGATTTAGCTGTATTTTTGCTTCTTTTGTTCATTTACGCTTATTTAACCCTGAAAATACAAAAGGAAGACAAAAGCACACTTTTTCCAACATTAGTACTAAAAAAGGTTAGTTTTATGCCTCATTTGATGTAATTTATATGTTGCATTTTACACACATCAGTATGGAAGACGTTTCAGAAGGCATATGAGTCATGGTTGAACCTTAGTACTGCATTTCACCCCTAGGCGAACGGCTAGAATAAACGAACGATACAGACTGTGGTGGGCATGTTATGTGTTTGTGTGATGAGCTTCGATGAAAAGTTGGAATACTCACTTGCCCTTTAGTGGAGTTTTTCCTGTAAATAATATTTATCACACCGCCGTTTAGGCCGCCTCGTTTGAAGCTTTATATGAACGTAAGTATCGCCCCCCTTTGTGTTGGGTTGAGACCGGAGATAAACGATTTATTGGCCCCAAGTTGATTCAGGAAACTACAGACAAGATCGATCAGGTATGTGGTCATATCAAGATAGCACGTGATATACAGAAAGGCTACACCGACAAACGACGGAAACCGATGGAAATTGGAGATTGGAGATATGGTTATAATGAGAGTCTCGCCTTGGAAAGGCGTGGTACGGTTTGGAAAGCGTGGGAGGTTGAACCCACGGTATATTAGACCTTTTGAGATCCTAGAAAGGATCGAAACCATTGCTTACAAGCTATAACTTCCAGAAGAACTTAGCAATGTTCATGACACGTTTCACGTATCTAGTCTTTAGAAGAGTCTGACTCCTGAAACAGTCGACATTCCCGCAAACAAGATTCACGTCAATGACAAACTCCAATATATTAAGGAACCCGTTAAGGTTGCTGACTGGAAGTCCACAAAACACGGGGAAGTCATAATTGAATTGTGGAAGTTCGTTGGAATCCACATCATGGCCCAGAATTTACTTGGGAACATGAAGGCCAAATCAAGCCTAAATATTCATGTCCATTTTACAACTCCCCTGCAATCTATACGTAGCTTGAATTTCGGGACGAAATTCTTTTAACCGGGGGGGGGGGGGGATGTGACAACTGGCACTTTACCATGAATTCCGTACAATAATAAACAATAATATGTGCTTTAATGACTGTGCATGATTGAATTAACTAGATGAATGAATTCCTGATTTCTGTCATATACATACAAAGGAATTTCAGGTTGCAAGATTGTTTATCTTTATTACATGCAACAAAGTGTGGTTTACTTAATGCATAGAACAAAGTTAGCACAGTTATTAGATAAACTAGAAGTACTGACGGGAGTTCAATACTCAGACAGACATGATATTAAGACACAGAATGAGCCCCAGGACCAAGTGTTACACTAGTATAGTGTGTAGGAAAGTAGGGATTACAAAACTGCCTTCCTAGTGATGACATAGGTACCGAAAAGTACCAGAAACACACTAAAACTGCAGAATTCTGCAAAAAAATAAATAAATTCAGCAAAAATTCAGCTTTTAACATCTAAATATAATGCATAAATGTGACTTAATGGTCCAGAATACTTTCCTAAGTGTCAGGAATCGAAACTGTCATAAAAGACTACATAAAGCACACTAAACTGTGTAATTTAGCACTTTAACAAACCGGTAACCAACCGAACAACCGGACACTACCCGAAATACCAAATTTTCGCTAGAAGCATTGTTTTAGTGTTACGAAGCTAGTTATGGTCACCGAACATCATATTACATATCATAAACATTAAATACATAAAATACATAACTAGTACCATTGAATCCTAACTAAATCACGTAACTTACCATTAAAATATTACACTTTACCCCCCCCCCCCATGTTGGACGGTTAAGGGATATGGGTCCCACAAAAGATTTCTTTGTTATAGTTTATTTGATTTATTGAGGAATGTACCAACACAATATACCATATGCTACTTTAAATGTTGGAAGAGTTATACAAGAACCATAAGTCTTTCATTCATCTCATTCACAACACTACAACACCAAACTCTTCTCTTCTTCCCCCCTTCAAACCTACGGCCCAACACCCCCTCACTAGCACTTTCATTTTCAATCCATTCTCATGTAATCTAAGCATACATTAAGGTATATCAAGCAAATTTAAGAAGGGTGGAAGCATCGAAACTTGAAGAACCTCTTGCAAGTGCTTTTAACCACTTCATCTTCATCTTGTGATCATCCCTAGCCTTGAGCTAGTAGTAAGATCATCTACACTCTATTTTACAACTTATTAAGTTGGTTAAAAGATTATACAAGTTGGTAATCATGAAGAACACTATGAATCAAGAACTTGAAACTTGAACATAAGCTTAAAAATCATAAGAAATCATGGTGTTAAGTGTTGTTATGCTTGTTGATTATTTGTGTATATGATGTTAAACATCATATGATCTTACTAGATAGTGATTAAAGACATAATCTACCAAGATGAGATGATGATTATGTTAAAGATCAAGAGATCATCCTTATGTTACAACATGAACTTGAAAGATTTAATGTTTTCTTGAAACATGATGATCAAAGTGTGAAATGAGACTTGTAAACATATGATTTCAAGAATTATTTTTCAAGAAACTAAGTTAAAAATACAAGATTTACTTAAACATGGTTCTTAAAGAGATTAACCACATTTTTAGTGGTTAATCAAGTGTAGAAATATATATTTAACAAGAAAAACTCAAGAAGAAATATTTTTATAAAATTTATTCACAAGTTGTAAACATCTAACTTCTTCAATAATGATGTTTTTAAATAAATAACCACACTTTAAAGGGTAGCTAAGCTTACTAAACACACTAGTAAGTTACTACAAATTTTAATAAATTTTCAAGTTCACGAAGTCGTGAATAATGCTTGATTTTGGTAAATTGGTAAGTATTGGTTGATTTATTGTTGATTGTGATGATTTACAAAAAAAAAATGATATGCTTTGAAAGCATGGAAACCTCCATTTTTAAGGGGAAACTATGGCAAAATTTTTCTAGAAATTAAACACTCAGAAAAATATTTTTAAACAAATATTTACAAGTATATTTTAAACCATGAGTTTTCATATAAAATACGCCATAATTTTTGTTACAAAAATTATAAATATTGGAGGTTGGTTTTTGTAAATAAAAGAGACTAAATATGTATTTAGAAAAATATATATTTAGATGTCACCATGTGTGTGATTATTTGTATATTACGTGTATTAGTTATATTATTTTAGGACTTGAAATAATATAACTCACCAAAATACCAAGAAATTACAATCCAAAATATTACCAAAAATTCCAAGAAACGAATATACGAATTATACCCAAAATGTTGGGGAACCAAACAAGGAATATAACTCACATAAATGTTCCGAAATTTGGATTCGTAAGTATATTTTGGTAAATGGTATTTTGGAAACCAAGAAAACAAAAATATGATCTTCATAAGTATTATAAAATAAATCATATTTTTGACAAGAAGAAAATATATTATTTTTTTGGTAAAGAAAAATATATATGTTTTCTTAAAATTATTAAAAATATATTACTTTTGGGAGAAAATATATATTTTCTTAAATAAACTTAGAATACATTATTTTTGCGTGAAAAATAGATTTATATATATTTTCTAAGTTAAACTTGAAAATGTATTATTTTCATGGTTTAAATGAAAATGCAATTATTTTTGTCAAGGGAAAAATTATAAATAATTTTTCTATGTACGATTTCCTAAAATATATATTTTGAGAATATATATTGGTGAATTTTATTAGAAGTATTATTCCGGAAAAATTAACACAAAAATTAAGTATAAGAATACTTGATAAACACAATAAAATACGTATTCTTGTACGTACAAACACACACCGGAATACACCACCAATACTTGGCAAAATACACAAGTTTAAGAACACAAGTATGAATACACCCATCTTTGGGGAAAATTATACATGTACAAATACAATATATGGCAAGTTAAAATATATTATTTTAACTAATATATCAAATTTTAATAAATATATTTAAGTTAAAGTATTTATTATTTTAACAAATAATTATATACTTTGGAATATTATAATATACATAAAAGATGTAACTCAGAATACACCAAGATTTCCAAATTAAGTCACAATGAATAACTAAGACAAAGAGTCGTCACACGACCTAAGCGTCTAATAAAACATGGCACATGTGTGGGTAGTTGTACGACTCATAGGAGGACCTTGAGCATACGAGATAGCAGGACGCAAACTTGTGAGTTCATGTCCCCCTTTTCTCTTAACTGTTTTCGGTTTTATAACTCTCGGGGGTGGAGTACATGTTACGAATGTTTGAATGGTATGATTTGGCTATGAAATGAACTATTAGATTATGTGAGCATAGATTGAAATTGAAATGCCGATAACTCTCATAAGAAATATGGACAAAGGTTAGATCTAACGGGTACGACCGAGCCCCACTCATGGTCCTTATGTGACTACTTTGAGTGCTTTGGTGTCCCGGTAGAGGTGATTCGAAAATGGTAAAGGGTGATTTGACACAGTCAAGGTGATTTGATATGCTCAAGGGAATTTAACACAGTCAAGGTAAATTTGACATAGTCGACGGAATTCGACACAGTCGAGGGAATTCGACGAGGGTATAAGCCTACTCATATTGAGTGCTCCCTATGTCTTCACATACATTAATGTCCTTGCAAAACATTAATTTGATCTGTTCATATACGCTTTTCATACCTGTTTTCAAAGGAGTCTCTCAAATGTTTACAAGCTTATCAGTACTCATACAAAACGCATGAACTCGCTCAACTTTTGTTGATGTTTTTTTTTTAAATTACATGTATTTCAGGTAACAAGTTGGATCTTAGGCGCTGGTGTTGTTTCTAGAAGTAAATTCCAAGTTTAGATGTGATCCACTTTTGTTTGTTTGTAACTTAGTCGAAGGTTGTGTTGTTTAAAACTTAAATGACTGGTGTTTGTACTAATTTAAACTTAATGAATGGATGAACATCGTTTTGATCATATAGTTGTTTATTATGATTGAATGCAATGATATTGAACAAGTCACACATCATACGCTTCCGCAAAAGTCAGGGTGTGACATATCTAGACACGAGGCCGTGCTTGTTAACTGATCAACACTTTTTTTGTTTTTTGTTCGCAGAAAATTACACCATTCCGTCTTATCCGCAGAAAATATGACCTGGTGCATGACCTCTACCTCCAACAAAGAGATTAAAGTGCCATTAGAAGAACCCGAGTGCTTTTTAAGAAAAAGACTCCAAGATAAAAACCGACAACAAGCCTCGACCTAAAACCTCACCATGGTGGATCAACGTACTCTCATGGATTACCTACGGCCTATGGTCGGTAATCTTGGAGCCGCTATTAACCCACCTAACGTCGATGCTAATAACTTCGAGCTTCGACCACACCTAATCCAAATGCTCCAAAATTCTGCCACCTTTCATGGCTTACCTGATGAAGATCCCCTGTTGGTGCATAATGTCTATTGCCTACATCTTAGTGTCGTGTCATGATTTATTGAATAGTATAACATATAATAGGTTAAATGCTAGTTTATGATTTGTTTTGTAATGTACTCATTCGTACGGATGAGCTTGTCCGTACGGAAGAGAGACACTCATCCGTACGGATGAGCTGGTCTGCATGAAGTGTGATTCGCCCCAAAGCCAAATGTCTATAAATAGGATGTTTGGGGCGCATGATCTCATAACTTGTGATTCACTCTAGAGGCGAAGCTCTGTCAAATTTCAACCGTGTACTGTTATACTGTTAAAAGTTAATGAGAATTGAGAAAATTGAAGAACCCTTTTGTTTCTACTTCTTTATCATAGATTCCACACATTTTATTGAAGTTTAGATATCACTGGGGTTATAAAGTCAATCAAAGCGAACCTATCATCCCTATTCACATATCACCAACTTTTTGGAAATATGTGACACCTTTCAGATCAATAGAGCCTCCAATGACGCTATCCGGCTTCGTATGTTCCATTTTCACTCAAAGACCAAGCTAAGGCTTGGCTCAACACCCTCCCAAATGGGTCCGTCCACACTTGAGATGAACTTACCCAAAAATTTCTTTACAAATATTTCCCTCCCGCTAAAACTGCTAAACTCATGAACGAAATTAACTCATACTCTTAAGAGGACGGGGAATCTTTGTACGAGACATGCGAAAAGTTCAAAGAGTTATTGAGGAAATGCCCACATCACGGTCTAGAACTTTGGAAACAAGTTTCCATTTTCTAAAATGGACTCTTACCATGCACAAGGCAAACCCTTGATTCAAACTCCAAGGGACTCACTGGAAATCGCCAACCTGTCAAAATCTACAACCAAATTGAAGAAATTGCTCAAAATAGTTTTCAATGGCACACCCCTAGGGGCCCGAAATCTATAGCCCGAGTGCCCACAAAGTGGATCAAACCACCTATTTACAAGCCTAAATTGAAGCTTTAACTACAAAAATAAAAAATAAACTTGAATTAACAAAAACGACTTCGGTTATGGCTTGTGAAGGGTGTGGCGGACCACATGAAAACTGGAGTTGTGTGAAAGATAGGGAGAATCAAACGGAATGGTGAACTACCTCAACAACCGTCTACAACCACCGAGAGCTCCAAGTAACACCTACAACCCTGAATGGCGAAATCACCCCAACTTTAGTTGGAGAGAGTTGGGAGGTAACAACCAACAAAATCAAAGCCAACGACCCAACTTTCAACAACAACCCCGAAACGAGCAACAAGCTACCCACAACAACAACAAGGAGGAAGAGTAAGACTCAAGGATCTCATTACTCGTCTCTTCTCCGAATCCGATAAGCGGTACTTGGAAAGGTTCCTACAAACTGAAGCCGAAATTAGGAACCAACGTGGTAGTATACAAAATATCGAGAAATAAATAAGCCAACTCGCCCATAATTTCTCCGAAAGACCACAAGGTGCCTTACCTAGCAACACTGAACCAAACCCAAAAGCACAAGTAAACGTCATCACTTTGTGAAACCGGAAGGTATGGCCCGATAATGAAACCACTTCACCTCAAAACACTACACAAACTAACCAACCCACAAACACACCCTTAACCAACAACCAAGAAAACACTCAACCCCAAAATACCGAACCAACCAAACCACCACCGGTACCCCACCCCGGTCGTTTACTTCGCCAAACGACCGATGAGCAATTCACCAACTTTGTAAACCTCCTAAAACAACTTCACATCAACCTTTCTTTTTGTCCAAGTCTTAACACAAATTCCAAAGTACTCCAAATTCATGAGACACTTCTTCATCCACAAAAGGAAGATTGAATCAATCCAACAAGTTAACCTAAGTGAAGAATGCTCGGCGGTACTCCTCAATAAACTCCCTCAAAAGAATATCGATCCTGGAAGCTTCACAATTCCTTGCACCATTGGGGGATTGCCAATAAGCAATACACTTACCGACCTAGGAACTAGCATTAATCTAATGCATGCCTCTATGTTCAAATGAATCAGACTAGGGACGCCGCATCCTACAAGGATGAGCATCCAACTTGCTAATAGGTCGGTAAAATACCCTGAAGGTGTCCAAGAGAATCTTTTGGTTAAGGTTCGGAGAATTTTTTTTTCGGCCGACTTTATGATCCTTGACATAGAAGAAAACACTGAGATCCCTCTTGTACCAGGAAGACCATTCCTTGCCATTGCACGGGCCATGGTAGATGTGAGTGATAGATAGCTAACATTGAGGGTTGGCGACAAGGAAGTGAAATTCTAAGTGGGGCAACGCATTGAGGATGATCCAATCAAGTACATCAAGGCAATAGACTCGAGCTTGGACTACGCTCTCAGCCAAAGCAACTCGGGATGCGAGTCATCCTGTTCGGTTAACATTTGGCCAACCTTGGGTCGAGCCAAGGACCCTAATAAACGTGGCGTAGCATGGAGGCACTCTATGGACTATGAATAAATAAAAGTAGTTTATTTGAACATAGGTGTTCCATTTTCAAAAAGTATTACTTCCTTTTGAAGAGAACAATCATGTTTAAGATTTAGTTTTGTTTTTAGTTAATGCTTTTGTTTTAAGTTTTCTCTTTGGATGAATAAAACGCACTCCAAAGGGGATTGGAATTAGCCAAAGGATCATGAACCACGATGTAACGCCCTGCGTTGCCATACTTCCTATATTTGGAAACCATTGCTTGAAATTCTATTTTTGGAAACCTGGTATTCTTGTAATCGTCGTTTCGTTGTAATCTATGTAAAATCTGAGACTTGAATCATAACGAAATTTGTGCTTTCGTTACATTTATGATATATACACTCCGTATATGTCCATACGTTCAAAAAACATCCTTCATGTGACGCTTTGTTCCTATTTTGTGCTAAAAACGTCAAACTTGCAAACTATTGATCCATAAGCTAAACTACGCAAATTTGATACAATTTCTCAAAAAATAAGCATAACTATACTTGTTTTATGTTTCATTTATGCTTCAATTACATAACATACCCTTAACTATGTTCCTCGTGTACAAAACGCCCTAAAACTCACTTAAAACATCGAAACATAGAAGTTTAGGGGCCTACTTGTAATTTAATCAAACTTCAGCCCATAGAAGGAGAGTGGCGGCTCACGACCACCTTGGGCCTGGCCCTACGCAGCCCGTAAGAGCGGGCCAGCTCACGAATTGTTGATCAGACTTCATTTTGAGTGCGATTTGGTGTTTATTTTGAGTTTTAAACTAGTTTTTGGCATTAATTACACACCTAACTCAACCCTAAACTCTTCCCTATATAAACCCATCATTCTCTAAGCCATTTTCACTTTTCAAACACCTCAAACTCACTCTCAAACACCCTCAATCAGCTGCAAATTTGGAAGAATAGACAAATTCACCACAAGTTACAAAAACAAGCATGACTTCTTCATTTCTTGGCCTTTTTCATCCATTCTTTTTCCCACTTGCTTGGAACAACCTTAGGAACATTTCTAGATGTTTTCCATGGAAAACCAAGCCCTGGAATGTCACCAAAAAGGCTCCAAAGTGGACTGTTCGTTTCTGTTTTCACTTAAACTTTGTTAATCTTAGTAAACTAGAGTCTATCTCATGTCAAACCTATGTCCTAATGCTCATAATTAATTAAATGGTTAGTTAGGCTTAAAAACAAGGCTGAGATATGTTAACTCAGAGGTTAAAACCTTACAAACATTCTGTTTTAGTTAGGGTTTTACCCACAAGAAGTGTTCAAGCTTGAAGCTTGATGTATGTGTGATTGTTAGATAGCTTGGGCTATCTTTCATAAAATTCACCCACTTCTTTATGTTTTCCATGTAATAGTTGTTCTTATTTCTCTATTTAATTGTAAGTTCATGACCCTCCTTGTTGTTTATGACAACAAGTGTAGTGGTGAACAATGGAGGTACCTAAATGGGAGCTTTTGTTCTTCCTACCTCATGTATGAATTATATGATACTTAGAGGTGCCTAAATGAAGACTTTAATCTTCTACGTCATGCTTGACATATATGGTATACTTTATGTAATACTTATGTAACATTCAAACAAACCGAACTTCTGATGATGAACAAGTGGGCATTATCAAGTTAGTAAGTTTATCATCTAGGCATCATATGTGATAAATGATTATTTTCATATGTCTATTTTCGTGTCCTTAAACTTCAAATCCGTAAACCCTAATGTAATCATCCCTTAGGATTTCAAATCGAACATATTCAACCTTCTAGTCTCAACAACTTCGTCATATTGAATTATCGGAATGCATATGCAATTATGTGAGTATACTCGAACCCATTTTACTTTTAACACTTTTGGGTGCAACATGTATTCTATATATAAACACACGAAACACTTGAAACTATTTGAATCACTCTCTATCCATATTTGAACATGAAACTATATGATGCTTTTTAATCTCGTATGTTATGTAAACTTTTCGTGTCTATATGCTCATTAACTTCGTACAAGCCTACCTTAACAATTATAGCGCTATATGAGTAATGCACCGCCCATTAGTCTCGGGGTATTGTTAAGTTAAACATGTTACCTCCCTTTATTTTATTTGGGATAGGCTATTTTAATGCATTGGATTCTTGGGTTTGAACATATACTTGACACCGTTTCAACATACTAGTAACTTGCAATTTGTGATTCATGTTGGATACGAGCCTTAGACTATTCTAAAACTATTTTTATGCTATGTATCAAACTTGTATACTCGCCAACTTTTTGTTGATCATATTTTAATACATGTTGCACGTTTGATAGTCGAGATGATGCTAAGTGAATAAACAAGATTTAGGTGGACTTAGAAACACACTTAGATTAATCTATTTTGTTGTGTTATGATTGAACTCAATGTTGTTCTTTTATTTGGATTCTTGTACAACAATTTTTGTATTGAAATGAAATTTGAATTAAATTTATATTGTCACATAGTGTTATGAAGTCTCTTGCAATCTATTTCGTCTCATCCCGATGTTTCCGCCATCGATTGGGGTGTGACACACAAACCCAACAACTTGAACAGAAGTCCTCCGCTTTGAGATCTTCATTACAGCAAGTTCAGCATGGGGCCGTGTGAGGTAAGCACGCCCCCGTGCCTCCTCATTGTGGAAACAAATTTACTACTGGACCTTTGACATGGGGTTGTGCCTCTTAGGCACGGGCACATGCCTACCTTCTGTAAGTTTTTCAAATATTCACGTTACTAGCACTTTGACACGGGTTCGTGCCCCCTAGCACGCCCCCGTGCCCAATACCCAGTTTTTGAAGAAAAAAAATGTTGTTTTAACCCACGATTACGCATTTAATCAATTTTAAACCATTTTGGACACACTGGGGACAATGTGTAATTTAAATGTGGGGGGGGGGGGGGGAGGACTTAAATATTTTGTCCTCAAACAAGCCTTACACAAACTCAACTTGGAACCGCTAAACACCCCAAATCTTTTTCATTTTTTTTTATTTTCTTTGTCTTGTCTTAGTTTAAGTTAGAAAACCAAGTTCTAAAAATTTTGTTTTTACTAATTTACAACCGATAGCACCGTGATAAAAAGAACCATATAAGAAAATTATATAAATGACATGTCAATCTTTTTTAAAATTTGATTGTATATTCATTTTCACACATTTAACCCTTTTCCCACAAATAGTGAGTTTTGAGCCTTTACCAAGCATACAATACCATATTTTTTATTAAATGCTCACTTTTCATTTCTTGTGTGATAGCCCGTATGGTTCTGGCGAATCTAGAACTTGCTAAGACAATGCATTCCGGTCCTTACCGACTAATCCAATTAAAAAAATGATTGAGGCATTAGGATTATAACCCTTTTATTTAAACCTTATTTTTTTATCTCCCTACCAAAAAACCAAAAAATCCCCTAGTTAACCTCTTTGAACCTAACACTTTCGTTTCAAAACCTGCAAAACTACAACTTTGCAACAATCACCCATAACCCTTTTACATCCTTTATTTTAGTAAAAAACTGGTTCTTTTGAAAAAATGAAAACTGTGACTTAGTTATCTTGTGTATATTCTATAAAAAATCCCTAGTTGCTTGAAATAATTAAGCAAGCCCTAATGTTTTTACTTGAAGTTTATAAATTATATTGTTTGTATGAAAATCACAAATAAAGTTTTCAAAAGAAACTGACATTTTTACGCCTTTCGCCACTTTCCCAAACAAAAATCCCACCCCTAGCCAAAACCTACCCTTTAAAAGTTCTCTTGATATTTACAAAGATTACGCCGAAAAGGAGAAGGTTTGATTGCTTGTTAAGCCTATGGTAGGAGTAAGTTCCACACCGAAACTGAGTGTTTCACTTATACATCTCCGGCCGAGTGTTGAGTGACCACTTGTGAGGTGTGTAAAATTGTATTTAGTTAAATAGAATTTTAAGAGGCATGTTATGCCTAAAAATATATTTTTCTTAAAAAAGTGTTCTAAATAAATCATGTTGAATAGGATTTTAAATAAAATAAAAACAAGAATAAAAAGAACTTGTGATGAATAGTGGGTAACCGAGAGGTTAGTCCACGGGTCGAGTCTCGTTTAAGTAGGGTTAATCCCTCCTTTCCTCGATCGATGGTTGGGCCGTCCTCTTATTCGTCTTCTGCACAATGAAACACACTGTGACTCACAACAAGGAGAATGAGGTGGGGGTTGCTCCTTGTTACCATCCTCCGGCGTGAGAATAAGTACTTACTTTGGAAGCAAGATAAGTATTTAAGTAGTAATTGTGAGAGGGCAGATTAGCATCACCTCAAACCTGGTTCGGGATGGGTATTTATAGCCAAAGATTGAAGGAGGAGGGTCAATGGGCAGCTTGATGTGCCTAGGGTCCGACGGACAACTTGCAGCTTTTTGTAGACGTGACAGGAGCGCAGGTCACGGGAGTGTTGGGCGCACGCGGAGGTGTTGCCATGTGTCCTGCTGTATCGGTTACACGAAGGAACACCCGCCACGTGCCCTGCTGGGGTTGTCAGCCTGTCCACCAGCTTTAGGTATGTGGGCTGGGCAGCTGCGCATTGGGCGGTCAGCTGACCGCTGTTGTCAGTGCCCGGGCATACCACTTGCTGGTTGGTTACAGAAGTCAAAGTGACAGTTCCACTTGTATAACAATAGGATCCGGTTTTGCACCGCATCGCTACGTGCGGTAAACTGTGCCAGGTGCCAACACTTCCATCGCCGCTCTGCGCGCCAAGGCAGGACCGTAGCATGGAAATGTATTTGGCAGAAAGTGAATGTAGTAAACTACTATCATCTTTGGTAGTAATCACCGCAACCCTTTTCTGTTGACGAAAACAACTATTTTCATACACAAGGTGAGTTTCGTCATCTTTCCCCGAGAGGGAAAGCAAATCGGGTTCGCGCGTGCTTGCACGAACTGAGGTAAGTTATTTGTCGATTGGGAGAATGATCCGGGTGATGGTCACTCGCGCCCAAGCCTGGTGCGAGATTTGGGACCATACCACTTCAACTTGGATACCCGACACTCTAAGCAAGACCCAAAACTTCTTCTTTATCTCTTCTATACGAGTTGTAACCAATATTAATGACTTTTGCTTAAGGAAAAGCAAAGATTCAAATGTGAGGGTATTTGATATGTATAAAATGTAACATATAAATTCTATCAAACAAGACATAAAATCAACCTTTTTTATGTACTAATGTTGGAAAAAGTACGTTTCTTTATATACTTTTGATTTTTTAGGACTAAAGTGGAGGGTTCAAATGAGAATAATTTTTTTGTAAGAAGAAAAAAAAGAAGAAGTTTCAACCAATAAGAATGCTTCATTTTACTTCATTTAATATTTGTATTTAATTTTAATATAAGGGTATATTGGTAAACTTACATAAATTATTAATTTGTATTCTTCCTCTTTAATAACTAGCTAAATTAAATTTGTAACTTCTTTTCAAAATTTATACTTTTTTTCCAAATTTAAAAAACAACTTAATTTAAAGTGTAGAATAAATTACTACTTCTGTAGGATAAATTACGAGTTGTGTAGGATGTATTTCGAGATAAGTAGGATAAATTTCGACTGTGTAGGATAATATTCTATAATGTGTAGGATATATGTAGGAAAATTTTGATATATGTAGGTTTGTAGATTATATGTAGGATAATTAATGATTAGTTGACTGATTAATTAAAGAGAGAAAAATTAATGATATGAGTTATAAATGAAATAGCATTTTACTAATATGCCCTTTTTTTTCTTTTTCTTTTCACATTAAATTTCTTCTCAAATGAACCTTCCCCTGGGACTAAATGAGCATAAATGTACAAAAGAAACAAATTAACGACAAAAACCAATATAAATACAAGAAATAAGAGTTGACACACCATGCCTACCTTCCAAGCTACACCCCAAGACCAAAACAACCAACCAGAAGACAAGCACGAGGTCGTGCCACCAAGGCATTGGGTCGTGTCCCACTCTAGAGTCCATGCAGAATAAGACAAACATAGCAGACAAGAAACACGGGGCCGTGTACCATCGACACGGGGTCGTGGTCAACTCCCAGATATGCAGATTGTCTCAAAGGACCCCACAGTACTGACCACGGGGCCGTGCCTTCTGACACACGGGACCATGTGTACATACTAACTGACACAGATCAATTAATGAAGACAGAGAAGGAAGGATAGAGGGTCGTGCCCCTGGGCACGGGGACGTGTGAAGAGCCTGTTTCTAGCTATAAATATAGGTGCTTGGTTCACTTCCCACTCATCCCTTGCACACCACTTCTCTCCCACTTGCCACCATTCCACCACTACAACACCATCATCCACTACATTCCTCCATCATCCACCTTTAGAATGTGTGTAGTAGTCTCGGGATCCATGATTGATCGTAAGAGTTCTTGTCAAACAAAGGCTATGCTTGGCTAATCTCTTACATCACTTGGTGAAGACAAATCCTTTATGTATTACTTTTGATTTCCAAACTTTGGCTACTTTTTATTTGGGTTTGTATTAATGACTTTAAGAAATAGTTTTTTTTATATCGAAAGTGAACTTTACTCTGTCATTTCTTCATGTTTTGTTGATTCACTCATTCGTATCTTTACGGTCTATATAAAGAACGTTAACTTCCTGGAAGGGGGTTAAAAGGGTGGTTTGGGTTATGTTCTTTCCTTGTTCAGTGTATAGATCCTATGAGTACTTGATTCAAGCTTATTAAGACTTCTCTTGAGACAGATAACATCAAATCGGGAGAAGTAATAACGGCTTGAATCTCTTATAAATAAACTACTATTAACACTTTAACCCGGCCTTGCGGGACTGTATCCTGGCTTATTCAGACCAATATGACCGAAGGTAGCTCAACCTCCGAAAGAGGGACATGCTACATTTTGCATTATTATCTTACTTAATTATCTTCCAATAATCCGGCCTTGCGAGACTGTATCCCTACTGACTCAGACCAATATGGCTGAGGGTAGCGTTGCCTCCAAAAGAGGGTCATGCCACAATAACTAAGATATTCTCTTAAAAATCTCAAATTGTGGAAATCATCAAAGGATACGTAAAACAGGAGTCGAAACAAGTGATTCTATCTTGTTTATTTTTTTTACTAAAATTTTATTTTATTTTATTTTTCCCTTTTTAAACTAACTAACATCTTTTCTCAAAATTTTGGTTAGATTAGACATTGACGATATTCCGGTATTTAAAACTCTTGTATCCTTGGACGACCTCGGTATCTTACCATCAATGTACTACGCCAACGATGGGTGCACTTGCCTTAACGTGTTGTAAAGAGTGATTGTATTGTATCATGTTTTTATAAATTTAAAGTTTGATAATCGAGTAAAAAGTGCTAAATATATAAAAAAATTATAGCATGCTCGCACCATGTCAGTCATCTCTACGAATATACCGAGTTGAATATATAACATTTTATTAAATATAATGTTAACAATATACCTTCTCGACGAAGCCACGGTGTCATGAGTATCGTTTAGTTGTAATGCGATTAAGGTAGACATGTAATTATAACCTTCATTTTGTAATTTCTCTTTGTCGTCTTCGTCGGAGCTTGATGAATCCTACAAATATGGTGCATATTCAGGTATTTTGAAAAGATCCATTTTGAGTGGGTGAAATCTTCAAAAATAATATTGTAGAATATGATATGTAGGTGGAAGAGAGGGTTTTTTTTTTGGAGAGAGAGAGAAATGAAGTGTGTATGAAAAGCGTTTTATTTTATTTTATTTATTTTTGTTGAGAAAAAATGGGTATGTAATATTTATAGGGTTATGTATTTATTTTTTTAAATCATATTTTAAACCGTTGGCAATAGTCATATACAATCCCCAAGATTTCCTCATGAATCGGTGAGGGATCCCCCTTTTATCGAGGAAAAAAAAGTCACCGGAATGGGGGGGGGGGGAGGGGGGCTTCAACAAGCTCTCCCCGGCTCCCACACCGAGCACCATTAGAAGCAAAATTACAACACCGGCTCTTTTAACGACTAGAAATGGTATCTAAATTAAAATTGCACTATCGTAAGTTTGTAACCATTCCAATAACCCAATAACTATAACTTAGACCACTTCATTAGACTACATGATGTGGGCGTGGTTCTGTGGCGTTTATGCCACACCACGCACATCACCCCGGGAACGGCTTTAGGTTGTCCACGGTGTTTATGTTTGGGCTTGGGGTTTTCCACTGGCGTGGGGGGCATTTGGGTTGTGAAGTGGGGGCTCTTGATTGGTGGGTGGATTTTGGGTGTGTTTTAATTGGTTGATGTCTATATATTTTTTTTATAAAAATGTCACTAACCACGCCACTCCGACACCGTCCGTTTTAGGACCACGCTACGTTCTGACGCGTGGTCCACGGGTCACATAGTGCTCCATCTTCAAACCCTTCCACACCGTGTGGTCTTAGCCACAAAAATTCCATTAATCTGGATACCAAAATGTTTTTGTAACCACTGTATTGTTAGGAATATTGCTTGTATCAATTTCCATTTAAGCTGGTTCCTTGACAAGTTGACATGCTCTCTTGGAAGTCCAGTATATCTCGAATAGAGAGTGAAAATAGGGGGTAAGTTACACCACTCGCTAATATTATGCCATATCAAACTTGACAAATGACCTGAGATTAATATGTGTTTTGCTGACTTCGGGAGCTAATGCACGAGAAAAAACTATTTACTCATTTATATAAAAACCGTAATATTTGTTTAGAAATATTATTATATATAATAAAATAATTAGTTAACACATTAGTAGTCGAAATAGAAGTGACATGCAAATAACAAAAAAGTTTAACACTTAATTGGGAGGGAGATCTAACATTTTATATAAAAACTTAGCGAGACAAATAACAAAATACATATAAAAAGGTTAACGATTAATTTTAAAAAAATTAAACAGATTTGTATTGAAAGGTATTTACCGGCTGTCAGAAGAGAGGTTAGGACGGTGGGGGTGGCGTTGATTGGTGGTGGGGCATAGAAGATCCTTCCAAAAAGCCGTCAACAAGCATCTTTGGGAAAACGGGGATTTCTCATCATTGCCGTGTAAACCACGTGTGACGGCTTTAAATACTCGATTACAAATTTTTTAATTATAGGTTACGTATTTATTATTTTCTTAATTATGTATTTAACATCAACCCTTCCAAAAACAAGATGTTAAATCCGATTTGTTTTCAATAATCCAAAAAGAAAATATTAAATCTGATTTGTTTTCTATAATAAACAACTACCGATATATGTTGATGCTATCAGATTAAAATCATTTACATTATAATATTCTTTTATTTAATCATATTTTAATGGTTATTGTATGTTCTTTTAGTACTTTAATCAAAGTCTAATAAATAGATGTTTAATATTCACCGGAAAAAGTCTTTTCTCTTTCCGCCGAACCCTAGCCTCCGCTTAAGCTGCTCGACGATGACGGCACAATTAAGCTAGCGGTCGGAGTTAAATCGGTCTGTACTGGGTTGCAACCTAGATTGTACTCTTGCTTCTAGTTGTTTTCTGTTCGATTCCATTCGCTTCTTAGGGTTGGCTAGCCTTTCCTTTGGTTGAATGGTGGGAAGAGAACTGATGGAAGAGGAATGGAACGATGTTCCGTCAAAACGGAATTCCAATGGAGGGAACAAGGTTAAAAGGAATAACAGCAATATTACGAAGTATTATGTGTCCAATCTGCCTTTCGGATGCACTCCTTGGGAGGTATCAGAGTTTTTAGGTTTTTATGGAGAAGTATCGGGTACATACGTTGCCCGCAAAAATGACAAAGAAGGGCATAGGTTTGGGTTTGGGTTTGGGTTTGGGTTTGGGTTTGTCTCTTTTAAGAATGTTAAAGATGCTAAGGAGTTGGAGCATAGGATGAATGGAGTTAAAATGGGGAAGTTTATTTTTAAGGTAAATATAGCGAAGTTTGAGGTTGAGAACGCCGGGCTCTTCGACAATGGTGGACCCTCCAAGTCTAAGACCGGGGTTGAGTCGGTCGGGAAGGAGTATGGCAACCCGGGTATCCGTCAACAAAAATGGGGGGGGGGGGGTTTAACAAAGAAGTGCAGAAAGACGGACGGTCTTTTGCGGATCTTTTCAAAGGGAAAGGTAGAGACTATGGTGAGGCTTTCAACTAGCTTTGTCCACAGTACAGAGAAGACAATATCGATTTCGGAAGAGGTTAGTGCTTTCCACTTCTTGCATGGAAGTGCTTTGGTAGGCAGATCTGTGGATATTAATATTCTCAACAAGATGGATATAGTTTTGTGGGAGGGAGGTTTCTCAGGAATGGTGATTCATTACATAGGAGGGTTAAACCTTATGTTATGTTTTAAGGATCATGCAGCACCAACAGAGTTCCTTCTTTTGAAAGATGTATGGAAGCAATGGTTCTCAGTTTTGGATATGTGGGAAGGTCAAACGTTAACGTTTGAGAGAGTAGCTTGGCTCAATGTGTTCGGGGTCCCTCTTCATTTAGCGGACAATTCGGTGTTTAATGATATTGCGAGTCAAATTGGGACTGTTGTCAAACCGGCTCAGTTGTCTATCGATGATGATGATCTCTTTTCGGCTTGTGTGGGAGTTCTCGTCAGAGACGGCAAAGAGTTAAAAGACAAGGTAACGTTGAAGTGGAAGAATAAAAGTTTCCAGATTTTGATTTCTGAGGTGAGTGACGTCTGGATCCCGGAATGCATGGGGGTGGTGGGCTTGAAAAATGCTAACCGGACAGAGGAGCCCATTCCTCAGACGTCGGAGTTTTTTCCGATGGGTGGTGAAAGTCCTATTCCGAGGGGCAATGAAAGGTCTAGGGTAGATGAAGAGTTGGGGCTGCATGAAGTGTTGCATGGGAATCATATTAGCAATACTGGAAATATTTCTAGGGAGGTGGGTCCCGAGGAGAAATTTCAAGTAGAGAGAGAATATGGCGGCTTTGTTTGTCCCCTGGTCGAAACTGGTAAAAAGAAAAAGAGAAGGCCCAAAGTGAGAAGTCCAGCTAGGGATAGGCCCAATAGTCTGAACAAAAGTCTGGCTGAGGAGGAGAGGCCTAATAAACGGCCCAGAGCGTCTTCTAGCGACCCTTTCGATTTGGATAGATTTATTGAGAACTGGAAAACTTTATCAGAAGCTCGCAACATTGTTCAAAGTAATAACCCTTCACCAAACATTGTGGATATCGATCTGAACCAGAAAGCTTCCTCTTCGAATTCGGCTGTTAAATCCAGTCAAGAAGATACTGTGGGGGGAGGAACGTCACCAGAAGGAACTTGTGTTTCCAGGGGTAATTTCGATCCAGGTAATGACGATTCTGAATTACTTGCTACTGTCCAGGTTGGGAGAAAGTTAGGAGTGGTTTTTGAGAATCATGATCAATTGGTTAGAGAGGCAGTTTTTGGTAAAGGAATTAATGGGGGTTGTCAATGAATTTTTTGTCCTTAAACATCAGGGGTCTGGGAGGTGGAGAGAAAATCTCGTGGATCAGCTCTTTAAGAAAATCTTTTAATTTCGGTTTTCTTTGTCTGCAAGAGACGAAGATGAGTGATATGGCTAATTTTAATTTTTCTAAATTATGGGGGAATAGGGATTTTGGGTCGGATTATGTTGGTTCTGTCAGGCAGTCGGGTGGTTTACTTTGCATGTGGGATTCTGGGAGTTTTGAGTTCAGTGGATCCGTTAAAAAAAAGAATTTCATTGTCATTAAAGGCAGGTTAAAGGGGCATAATGGATCTTTGTGTGTGGTGAATGTTTATGCTCCTCAAAGTTTAAGGGCGAAACAGGAGCTTTGGAATGACATCTCTGCGGAGATGGCGGTAGAGGAGGGATTGTGGCTGGCTGCGGGCGATTTCAAAGCTGTTAGGTTTAAGGAAGAAAGAAGGAACATTGCTTTTAAACCGGCGTGTGCGAGTAATTTTAATAGTTTTATTCACCACGTGGATCTTATGGAGTACAATATGGTGGGGAATCAGTTCACTTGCATTAGAGATAATGGTAGAAAGCTTAGCAAGATTGACAGGTTTTTGGTGTCATCCAATCTTTTTAATAAATGGCCGGAGGCGTCTGTTAGAGCTTTGCATAACCTTCACTCAGATCATAGACCATTATTGCTTTCGTTAAGTGCCTTGAATTATGGTCATAAACGGTTTAGGCTTTTTAATTCTTGGCTAAAGAAAGATGGGTTTGACGAGGTTATGAGGTTAGCGGCGGCCAGTTTTAGCTTTGAGGGGGATCTGGATTTGTTTTTAAACAAGAAATTCGCGTTCATTCGGTCGAAAATTAAGTCATGGAGGGATGAAATGGTTAAGAAAGAAGGAGAGGAAGAAAAAAGGGTGAGGGAGGAGCTTCAAAGATTAGAGGAAGTCATGGAAAGTAGGAGCTTGTCGGAGGAAGAAGAGTGGATTTATGAAGAAAGCAACAAACTTCTCAAGGAGTTGAATTTTAGCAAAGGGGAAGATCTTAGGCAAAGAGCTAGAATCAAATGGGCTATTGATGGAGATGAAAACTCGAAGTACTTTCATGGTGTTATTAACAAAAGAAAAGTCGCGAATTCTATCCCGGGGTTAAGTATTAATGGCAACTGGGTGACGAAACCGTCTAAGGTCAAGAAGGAGGTTATGTTGTTTTTTAAGAGAAAATTTGTTGAAGATTGTGATATTAGACCGTTTATCTCTTGCAGTGGTATTAAAACTTTGTCTAATTCGGACAAGGAGCTTCTGGTAGAAAGGTTCTCTAGGGAGGAAATCAAGTTAGCGGTCTTTAGTTGTGGAGACGACCGGGCCCCTGGTCCTGATGGTTTTTCTATGAAATTTATTAAAAAGTATTGGGATATTTTTGAGCTTGATTTTAAGAATTTGATGGATTTTTTTACGAAGATGGCAGAATTAATGTGGGTTGTGGTTCATCCTTCATTACCCTTATTCCTAAAGTTAAAGACCTGGTGGAGCTCAACAATTATAGGCCTATTAATCTGGTTGGAATTATTAGCAAAGTCATATCCAAAGTCCTTGCCAACCGGTTAAAGATGGTGATTACTAATGTGATTTCGGATTCTCAATCGGCGTTCTTGAAGGATAAATTTATTCTCGATGGGCCGCTTATTGCGAATGAATTGATTACTTGGTGTAAGAAGACGAAGAGACAAGCTTTCTTGCTTAAGATTGACTTTGAAAAAGCGTATGATAACGTCAATTGGTCCTTTGTTGTGGATATTATGAAACAAATGGGATTTCCGGAGCTGTGGTGTCGCTAGATTTGGGGGATTCTAAAATCAGCTAGGTCTTTGGTTTTAGTTAACGGTTCTCCCACTTTCGAGTTCAAGTGCGAAAAAGGAATGCGCCAAGGTGACCCGATTTCCCCGTTTATTTTTCTGATAGTTATGGAAGCTCTTTCATTTTTGCTTGACAAGGCCAAGGATGAAGGTATTCTGAAAGGCTTGGCTACTCCGAATGATGGACCTATTATTTCTCACCTCCTGTTTGCCGATGACGCTATCATTTTGGGGGAGTGGTGTTCGGAGAACGTTTTGAATGTTGTTAGAATTCTTCGTGTCTTTCATATGTGTTCCGGTTTGAGAATTAATCTGTCCAAATCTAACCTTTATGGTCTGGGGGTGGATGGAGGGGATGTGGAGGTTAAGGCGGCTAGTGTTGGGTGCAAAGCGGATAATCTTCCGTTTCGCTACTTGGGGATTATGGTTGGAGCGAATATGAGTAATGTCAATAACTGGAAGCCAGTGTATGATGTTTTTCAAGCCAGACTATCGAGGTGGAAGGCGAACTCTTTATCCATTGGGGGAAGGTTAGTGCTTATTAAGTCCGTGCTTGAAAGCCTTACTTCTTATTATTTTTCGTTGTATAAGACGCCTTGTAAAGTGATCAACGATTTAGAAAGTATGATAAGACGGTTTCTATGGGGGAGCTCTAATGAAGAGAAGAAAATCCACTGGGTAGCATGGGATAACATGTCAATCCCAAAAGAGTGTGGTGGCCTCGGTTTAAGTAAGCTTAAAGATACCAATTTGGCATCCTTTCGAAATGGTGCTGGAGGTATAAAATGGAGGATAAGAGCTTGTGGAGGAAAGTGGTCTCAGCTATTCATTGTGGGGTCCGAAGTTGGGATTTTATTCCATCTAAAAAAAATTGGGGAAGTACATGGAGCAAAACGGTGAAGTGGATTGCTAGATCGAAAGTGGGTGATTTACCATTGAGAAGTTTCTTTAAAGGGGTTCCAGGTAGGGGTGACTCTATTTCTTTTTGGCTTGACCCTTGGGTTGCTATCGAGCCATTAAAAGATTTGTTCCCGAGTCTATTCCAGATTGAAGCAGTCAAAAAATGCAGTATTAGCGAGAGATTGTCTACCGGTTCGGGCCAGGTTAGTTTATGTTGGCAGTGGAAGAGATCTCCGACCCAAGGTTCTGAAACGGAGGAATTGCATCAGCTGATCAGCTTACTGGAGTCGGTTTCGATGTCGGACTGATCGGATAGATGGATTTGGATTGGAGAAGGTAAGGATGTCTTCAGTGTTGCTGCTGTTAAGAAAACGATTAGCAAAGGCAGGGGATTGAGTACCGATTCAAACTTTAAGTGGTGCAAGTGGGTTCCGGCCAAGTGTAACATTTTTTCTTGGCGTGCGGTCCTTAACAGGATTCCTACTGTCGAAGCCTTGCAGAGAATGAATATTAATATTCAGAACTCGTTGTGTGGTTTCTGCAACGAAGGAGAAGATGAGGTATGTCACCTATTTACTGTTTGCTTTATAGCCAATGTTTTGCAGAATTTTATTAGTAAATGGTGCCGTGTCCCGCAAATCTTTGCGTTTTCCGTTCAAGATTTGTTGGAGTCTTATATTACGTGTGGCCTTAAGGAGCCGGGAAACCTCATTTTTCAAGGTGTCTTGATCATAGCTTGTTGGAGTCTTTGGAAGGTTAGGAACGAAGCTCGGTTTAGGAATGTGCCGGTTAAAATAGAGAAGATAATTAGTGAGGTTAAGGCATTGGGGTTTCTTTGGGTTAAGAATAGGACGAAATTTAAGAGCTTATCTTGGGATAACTGGTGTAAATTTGTAATTATGTAATTTGTCATTTTTTTTTGGTGCCCCCCGGTTTTTTGGGGTGATGTTTCGTTAATGAAGTTTACATTTAAAAAAAAAATGTATTACATGCAACATCTATACATATTATTATATATATATCAAATGATAACATAGGTTTGCTACAGTATTCGAGGGTAATTTCGTAATTTCAATCTTATGCAATTCCATTAACCATACTGTTGTTATTCCGACCATTCATTATCTCCCTACCCTCCAGAGCAAGTTACCCACCAGGCCACCACCATCACCACCGACGCTCTTCCATCTGCTGATGATCAACACTAATTGGCGTGGTCGTCACTACCGATCGTCTTCCATCTGCTGCTGCTGATCATCGTTGATTAAAGCGGCCGGCTGATTCCAAACCAGGTTAGTGTAATGCTTTAATTGGATTTTCGCCGAGTTCTGTTCATCAATGTTCTCATGCACATGTTTTTTAGTTGTTTCAGTCTTAGGTTATTTATTGATAAACTTCAATTTTGTTCACTGACTTTAAATTCAGGTCCTCTTTGATTTACGTTTTAGTAAATTACAAACCTAACTTGGTTTTACTTTTAGGGGAATCCCGTTACTTATAGGTGTTTCATTGTTCACGAATTTGACGCCAATCAGTTTGGATTGATATGTCCACTGCCAATGACAAAGCAGAGGGGGAGGGAATGACAAAAATTTGTATAGTTTATAAAAAAAAGTAGTGTAAAAAACAAAACCTTTAAACAAACAGTTTTTTGAAGTTGTACAGTGTTTAGCTAGAGTGTTTTTCAAGTTCAAGGACTAAAGTAAAATCAAATATCTGACCTGGGTTTCGACTTTCAGGGATTCAGGTTGCGTGTTGGATATCTGACCTGGCCACATGCATACTTCAAGGAACTCTTTAATCGGTTACGACTTTCATAGATTTAGGATTTGTGTGTCTTTTGAACTGATTCGACGGTCATTTGGGTGTATGTTCTATATGAATTTATGCTTTCTATTGATTATATTATATATCAATTAACAACATGAGTTTGCGCCATTTAACCTTTTTACTTATATCTTCTGGCCACTGAGTTTTATGACTTCTTCCTTTCATCACTTTTGGTGCATAGAGAGTAAGATTAGATGGCTTTTTACAACCACACACAAGTCTAGATAGAGAGCAGCTGAGAAAGGTTAAGGAGACCAGCCACCCTTCTTCAGTGACGTTAGTGACTGACGGGCAGTGGCAGATCCGAGAAGGTAATAGCTCGATGATGAGGATGTTGCGGACTACCCAGTAGCGGTGGCGGAGTTCGGAATTATCACTAACGTTCGACTCTACGTTGAAGCTCTAGGGTCCGACGGGAGAAGGGTTATATGGTTGAGATGAGGATGATGACCGGCAAGGGAAGTGTCAGACTAAATGGAGAGCGGTGGTGAAGATGGTTATGGCGTTGCAGATCCGGAAGTTGGGTGATGGTGGTTTTTCGGTGGACACAAGACGCTGCCCAACTGGCGGTGTCGGTTTACCTTTCAGGTGACGGTGGTGATTTTTTTTTATCATTGATGGTGGTTAGAAACCCTAGCTGCCCCCTCTGGTGATGGAGGCTAAGTTTCCGACCAAACTCCGGTAAATTCTATTTAAATTGCATGTCTCAATTTTGGCAAGGATCGGGCAAAAGTTTTCTTCTTTTTCAGTTGGATGTAGTCCCTCGGGTCGAACTGATGTTTCAATTTGTTTTGTTTCGAGATGGTTTTATATTGTTACCATAGAGTCCTTGGTTTTCAATTTCATAACTGGGGTTGTTTATTCCAATATAGCGATTTCCATACCAGATATTTAGCGCAATAACGGTGTAACACCCTTGTCATTATTTAATGGTTTTTGTAAAGTATACGACAAACAACATGTAATTATGACTACATATACTTTGTAAAAATACGGGTTTGTTTAAACTTTACAATTTTAAAATAATACAACATAACATAATTGAGTTCGTCATTTAAAAGTTACGACGAAACGACGTGCGGAAGCTTTTATCTTATTCGTGTTCGGTTCTCCGTTGAGCTTGATCGTCCTCCGGTAACTCTTGAAATTAACCTGTGATCGAAACCAACCTAAAAGTTAGTTTCGATACTTAAATAATAGCTTAAAACATGTACATCGCATCAAACAACAAAACAAAAATAATTTCTCAGATTTATGCCTCTCGCGCCACATGAGAGGCTCAACTCGTTCTTTCGCGTGCCGCGACGCCTGTCACGTGTCGCGCCCGGTTTCAGGTGGTCCCTCGAGTGGCGCGGGGGAAGCTCTTTTCCAGCAGGTCCGTAACTGGACCTGCATTTCCTGCCCAGCTCTAGTTTTGATCAAACTCTAAACTTCAAAATGCCATGCAAATCACATTATATCAGTTTTCTAATATTCAAGGTTCAAATTACGGGTTCTTATACAAATCTTAACCCGTTTTGCATATCTACTCATTTTGACCCGTTACGGGGTATTTAACACTTTTAAGCTTAATTCACGCTTCTTTTAGTTTACACCCTATCTCCATTTTATACATATCCCAAGGACTCAATTAAACGAAACGCTTATTTCTAAACAACTCTTAAAGGTTGTTTTTCCCTACTTACCCCTCAATGACTTTTTGGTCAATTTTAAATCCTTCATTTTGCGACAAAGAGCTTTCGCCAATGATTGACCACGATATCGTTTCTAACTACAATACAAAATATGCGTACCTGGCCCGGATCAACATATTGACCCGTTTAATACCTTGCGTCCATAATATGCTAATTCATAGCACCGCTAAATCATAACCATTTTATCATGTGCACATAAGACTCGACAAGCACTTATTAGTCATTATTTGTCAAATGGTATCTACATTACCATTTGACCCATTTGGTCTAAACGATTTAAACACTTTGTGCTTATATTGGAATGGTATCTATTTACCATTTCATTAAATAACTAAATTCAAATTTCTTACCTCTTTAGCTATGTCTCTTAAACCCTTTATCTTACGCATTTAGCCCGACATGACTTATGTCGCTTAGTGTTGTTTTATATTTCAACTTTTACCTATTTGTTCATGACTAAAATCACCGTTTCCCCTTTTTACTCGTTTAGGCTTACTTATAAAATAGCCGTTCGAAAACCCATTTTTATTTATGTCACTTCATGACCATTTTGCCTCTTTATAATAAAATATGGTTTTTCATCATTAGATATGCTCCGACCCGTATCGTTTCGTGTCAGAGCCATATCATGAATATCATCTTAATCGTATAAGAAACTTTTAGAACAAACACATATTCTACAAAAAGTGTATGTTTCAGTTACCTTGCATCCGGTTATGTCATTTTTTCCGCGTACTCGATCCGTTTGACCCGCTTCTTTCCCAAGTCTTCATCTAGCTTGTCTAGAGTCAAACTATTATCATCACAATTCGTAAGACGGTTAGATTAGTCATAATCGTTTACGACTATTCCATCCTACGGGTTTTATGTCGAATTTATCATTCGACCATATCAAAATTATCTTTCGATCTAATCATTGGTCGGTTTGACTTTTTAAAAGTCAATTGACTTATCAACATATTCAAATGCACATTTGGTTCATTGAACTCACTTAGGCATATTTCATCCGAACTTTTAATAAAATCAAATTTTACACACAACCAAATAGACCGCGATTTCATTCAGGCATTTCATATCACTGAAAAATGGGCTGTTTTTGGTGACTTGTTTAACCTGTTTACAAGTCTTCAAAAATTATGATTTTTTTATGTGGCGTACCCTCGGAGGGTTAGGCCTTGTGTTAAAATTTCAAGATCTAACTCTTTACCAAAAATTCGTAAAAATTCATTTACTAAGCTGAAATCAGATTCGTCACTTCTGACTGCAGCTTACGGAAAAATTCATCTAAAATTCCTCGTTTATCCGATTGACAAAATTCCAATTGGAGATTTCGTTAGTCACTTAAAACTCTCTAATGTAAAAATTTGAGATCATAAATAAATTCCTAAATTGAGTTATGACATTCGTAGTGGGCTGCAAATTCTGTCAGAAAACGCAGCTTGAACCTTCGATACGGAAAATTTGATAAAACGCTCAATTTTCGTCAAAAAAATGCGATTCCAGTGGGGTTTTAAAGATATTTCCTGGAATTACATTTTAGACTCAAGAAACACATGTTTTTGTCACGTTTTGTCCATGTTACATGCAATACAAGTGGGCTGTAAATTCTGATCGGAAGCTGTTTGAATTCAGCTTTCAATTAAAGCATGTTCATGACATCATAACACTAGTTTTAGCAATCAAAACCCTAAAAACATCACATACATGAATTTAGAATCAAAAATTCTGAATTTACTTCATATTTCTACTTAGGGTTTGTTCCTAAGCAATCACACTTCATTAATTCGGCCATAGCCTCTACGATTCATACATAGATCGCATCATGCAAAGTTAACTAATTTTCACAACTTCGTGAATGTCAAAAATTTGACATAACTTACGATCCTCTTGACTTGGTGATCGTTTATATATATTCCAATATGAATTTGGCCTTCGTTTGATCCTCCAATTTGAAGGTTTTGTTGAATTATGGTTCATCCCCCTTCTCTCTGGCTCTGGTCGATCGAACACACCTCCTGTGTGTGTGTTTTGTTATTTTTTTTATAAATGTTTAATTAAAACACTTTCCTAATTACCCACCTTTAGCCCCTCTTGTTTTGGTTTGTTACCAAGTAGGCTATAATTCATTATTTATCACTTAATCACATATTACCAACTAGGTCAATTATTCCGAGTTAACTTAATGAGTTTGGGACCCGTTTTATTTTAAGTTCCGTTAACTCGGGCCTTTTATATGCCTTGTTTTTATTTCTTGAAAGTTCTTATCCACTTTTTAATTAATATTAGGATTATTTATTTAAATCTTAATATTCACCGGGCTACTTTTATCACTAATGGTACTTTACCCGTCTTGTAGTATTTAACAGGGTTTGATTACCAAACCTGTTTTCGGGGTGTTACAAGTCTACCCCCTTAAAGAGGTTTCGTCCCCAAAACCTTATTTACGTAATTCTTTTAGTTTAGACTAAACGAACTTTGTTTCATTTTCACGACATTCATTCGTTCCTTTCGATATAACGTTTTCATTTATATTGACGCGTACGTCTTTCATGTGTAAGGCCTCGCGGGACGTTACCTTCAGCTTATATCCTTTATCTTTATTGACCGAGTTGTTATTTGACCACTTAGTCTCATCAGTCTGTTAACAGGTTTATCCCCTTCTGTTGTCATTTCGGTAATGACTTCGCCCTTTTTGTGGCGTAACACAATTTAAATAATTGTGGATTCTTTTGTCGATTTTGCCCGTTTAAATGTTTTAGTGAAATTCTTCACTTTAACCCATTCGATTAACTTAGCGAAACTCATCGCTTTTATACTAACTTTACCTCCCATTATTATTTTACGCGGGGAGTTACAATCAATTTTCCTCGTTTTATCCAAGTGGCCCGCAAGTTCTTTTACTTAGCCTCGTAAGCTTTTTCTCTAGATTTTCACCTTTTTAAGGTGAGAACCCCAACCATTCGTTTCTTTCTATTTGTGACCCGAAGGTCTTTTTGGTCCCGTAGACTTTAACACTATTTATAATCCCGTAGGTTATGATGATCCCGTAGATCGTCTTTTATCCATGTCTATTTTCAAATGTATATATACATATATAGCTTCAAAGCATCTCTTATTATGTTTGGAATTGTTTATTTTCGCTTTTGAACTTTAGTTGGCCTTGACCGTAGTCTAAAGCTTCGTTCGTTTACTCTTGGACTAATCTTCCGACTTTATGACTCTTTACGTCATTTGCACGTCGGTTTGTTCTACGCCCACCGTTATCCGGTTCTTACCTGTACTTCTTTACAACCCGTTACCCAGGTTCTTTATCTTAATGTTTTTAACATTTTTGTTTCGCTGGTTTGCGTTTTCCTATCTACATTCCTTTACGACCCATCACATTGGTTCATTAATATTTCGCGCTTCTATTATTCGGTTTGCGCCTATTTGTACTACCAATTTCTTATACTGTATTTGTCTCGTTTGACTTATTCGTGTGAGGTTTTATCACTTATGAACGTTAAACTTCGTTCTTTATTCTACCCGTTCAACTCTAAAATAGTTGAACATAGTTATCAAAATTTCTGTTTGCAAATTCTCACCGTCTTTTAGTCATGACTCATATTCTGAGTCTTTTGACTTTCTTTTTCGCGTTCCCGTCTCTCGGTTTACGCATTCACCCACAATCCTACCCGTCCATCGGGTATCTTTATCGAAGTCATCGTCAAGTAACCATTCTTATATGGTTTTAGACATCATCTTAATTTATTTGATCGTCTTAGCGAAATCCATCGCTTTTATTTAGTCATGTCCTTTATTCTTTTATTCTACCCCTTTAACTTGTCTGTGTGAATTTCATCACTTATGATAGTCAAACTTTATCCCTTATGCCTTAGCATTCACATTAGTTGTTTTGTATTTTCATTTACTTTAATCTCTGTCCCTTCTTTCGGGCTCGTTATTCTAACGTAATACGCTCCCTGTCATCCGACTTGCGTTTACGTTTACTATCAAACATCTTACTTGTTTGACTCATTTGGGTACCATTTAAATTAGTCCCATTCACCCCGTCCTTACTACATCGGACGTAAATGTGTCCACTACAAGAAGTTCATGGTATCATATGCCACTACTTACTTGGCCAGAGTAAGCGATCAACACATGATACACATGACCTTTTTGTAGTTTTCACATCACACCCCATGTAAGTAACGCCCCTATTTATTTCATATCTCTGATTTCATTTTAGTAAAACTTTATTTAATTGCAAAACAACAATCATTAGTTTTACTAGTTTTACTTTTGTACATATAAAATGTTTTTCTTTTCTATTAAACTATTATATAATCACATTCGTTAATGTGATCGCTACTATTCTCAATAGCGTTATATTGAGAGTTTTCCACTTGGATAATTACCCCCCGTCCAAGTTTCCATATGAACTAATCCTATTATTTCTTTGTTATTCCTCATCGTGAATAGCACATGTTTCTATTAAACTTCTCTTGGAAACATCATCCTGAATAGATATCCTATTCAGGTTTTATTAGATATATGCAACCGTCTTTCCCTACGTGTTTGTTTCATATTACTACTTATGCGATTAAATTTAAAAGCGTGCACCTGGTAATGCTTGCCCTTACGGGCTTCTCTTGCCGTTAACTTTGTTCATGATAGTCGCGCGATTTAGATCCTTGATAAGTATGCTCTGCTTGTCATACCTCGGACCGTTCCACAGTCACATCCACAATTCGTTCAACTCTCGTCATCTTCAGATGCGAGTATCCTTCAACTAAACATTTACAAAAGTTAGTAATTTCAACATTAATTGTAACACCCCGTGTTTCTGAAGTCAAAGTCAAAGTCAAGATTGAAGTCAAAGGAAGACAAGATTGCTAATTGCGATCTGTCTCTCCTTGCTCAATTCCTGTTTTGACTTCTTTGACTTGTAATTAGTCTATTTTATTTTTCGCTTTAGTTGTATTATGTGGAGTATCTATTAATAATCGCTTGGTAATCTCTATTTATCGCATGTTTAATCGATTTTATTGCTATCGCAATCGCACTCGCAACTCGAATTACGCATTTTGGTTATTGTTATACGTGTGTGTGCTTTATGTGTTACTTGTGTATGTTTATTTATGTTATGTGCGGTAATCAATCGAATCGCAATCAAAACTTAATCGCAATCGAACTCAATCACAATCGAAATGGTATGATAATTGGTGGAAAAGAGATAGTGCGAGATATGAGTAGTTGGGATTAAAAGTAATTGGACTAGGAAAATCTATCGCATCGCAACGCTCTCAATCGCAATCGAAACATCAAAACTCATCGCGCCGAACACTCGAACGAGGTGACTGATCGACTAGGCGACCAGCCGACCGATCGGACTGCCGTCCGATCGGATAGGCTGTCCGCACGGGCTGCCTAGCCGATCAACCAGCCCTTTCCTCTACGGGTAACCCTATAAATACCCCTTGTCACTTTCATTCTTTCTACTTTTGGCAAGTGACGTCCAACCAGCTCGTTTTCCTCACTTTTCTTCAGATTTCTCATGATTACGGTAAGATCTCGTCCTAAATCTTGTACTTCCTTAACCTACACGCACTCCTACATCTTTCTATCTTTTGAATCTTAACTTTTAACCAGGAAATCATCAAGATTCAAGGTGTTCTAGGATGACGTCATCATGTGTTCTTGAAGAACTTCATGTTTTGGCCTCAATCCACCAAGAACAACTTAGATCTAACCGATTTCCACATAAACAAACAAAGACCTTTCACAGATCTAAACATATGCACAATGAAAAGGAGTGAAAGATGGTTTTCAACCTTCTTTCAACTCTTTTACACTCAATGCACTCAAAACCGATAGAATCAGAACTTGTGCCGGCTTACTACTCATTATTGTGGTTGTGTTGATTCAAGATCCGTATTCTATCCACGACATTATCGATTCCGGGTTAAACGTGGAACGTCGTCTTGAACCGTCCACTGATCGGGTTTGGGTGATTCCTGTCCGATCAGGAGCACCAAGTATTGACGAGGTTTCTGTTGCTTAACACGTTATCAAAATATCTCGATAAAACGACAAACTATCAAAAAAAACCTAGTGTAAGACGAATAGGTAAACCAGGACGGAGTGCCGTCCGAATGGACCGCTGTCCGAACGGACAGCCAAACCGTACGACTGGCCACCCGTACGACTTGCACCTTGGTCCCACACTTAACCATTTGTGCCAACACTTGAAGTCTGAATGTTGAACGGATTGCTGTCCGATCGGACTACCATCCGATCGAACTGCCAATCGAAGCATGAGACATTTAAACTTCAACACTTAAACAATTTTCAACATGTTCAATGCACAAAGGATGCCACCCTATCGAAGTCTTAGAGACCTAGTCTATAGTTAGGAACCAACAGACCGACTCGTACATGTTCTATAGGGATTATGTATGAGCTTACTGCTACTTCTCACTATTCTCGCCTATGCTACACTATCACTACACTCGAATTTTTAATTATGAATAAGCGATCAAGTCGAGATTAGGTGTGAAAACCACAAACTCTCGATTAAATTGTTTGTTCAACCCGCATTTCATCTATAAACATGGGAATTTACATCGAATCAGGAGTGAAATCCATACTTTGACGCATAATTCACTTTTATCTTATCAAAAACAGGAACGAAGTTGTTAAGCTAGGGGTGAAACCCTAACCTTGACGATTTGTTCCGATCTTTATTTTGTTTTACAAAGCTCTCCCCAAAGTTTCTACGGACTCCAACGACTGAAGACCACGCAGAGACTGAAAGGATACGTGTCATACGCCCAGATTCGAGGCGGAAGCACGAGTCCCGAAGGTCAGATGTGTGCTCAAACGGTCCTTGTGAATACTCGAATCACCTTGGATAGTCAATGTCTAATAGCCGCAGACGATCTATTTCTCGATTTTTATATGTTTCGATTCTGAGCCCGCAACTGCTGACCCTGATGATTCGTCGATTTTATGTGGTTATAGGTGTGTTTAATTTTGGAAGACTTATTCGATTTTTTCCTTCACTTCGATCGACACGCACGGCTCGCACTGCACTTCTATCTCAAAACGCTGACAAATCGCTAAATTATGGAAGACCTTATGCTATGTTATACGCTTATACTATACTACTCCACAAGTTATTCGCGATCGCTATTCTTGAACGCGCACGGACTTTGAATGATAGGTTTCTGTATTCTAACTGCATCTTGTGATTACATGCTTCTGTGCTTCTGTGCTCTACGTGCTTACGTGATTATGTGCTTATGTGGTTCTATGTGAAGCTGTGATTATGTGCCTATGTGTTTATGTGATACGTGTTTTATTGTGCTCCTAAGCTTTAGTAAGTACTAGACGTGTGAGGTGATATTCGATGATGACGTGTCTGAGACCTATGACGATGTCTGTTGCAGACAATGTCAACTGGACCATCATCTGGATCCCGTCACCCACGGCTTTCTCGTCAAGAACAGAGGGACAAACGCCTTGCTGCCATCCTCGCGAAACAAGTGGCCAAGGTTGTGCCTCAGATCCTGAGTGAGATTTACGAGAATGTTAGCAAATCGTCTGAGGAGTCTAGAACCGAAGCTCCTAAAGTTGCTGCCAAGACTGCTTTCAGCTTCAAGCAGTTCAAGGCTTGCGGTCTGAAGGAATTCACTGGAGAAGATGGCCCGACGGCTATGTTTCAATGGTTCGATTCCATCGAAGTCACTCTACGCCAGAGTGGATGTCCGAAAAATCTCCGCACTCTAAACGCTACCGGCGTCTTCCAGTCCCACGCATTAGATTGGTGGACGGCCGAGAGGAACAAACGCGGAAATGATGCAGCTTACGAGCTGACATGGGAAGAGTTGAAGGCCATCATGATGGATGAGTTCTGTCCTCCCCATGAACGCCAAAAGTTGGAGGACGAATTCTGGAACATTAAGTAGAAATAAGGTGACAACGCTGCCATGACTGCTCAATTTAAGCAGCTCAGCATCATCTCTCCCGATCAACTGAAGACACCTGACATGGCAATCAAGAAGTACATCCGAGCTCTACCCGACTGTGTTGCGGATTTTGTGCATGCCGCAAAGACAGCAACGATCGAAGAAACTTACTTGCTTGCCGCCGAAATCAATGACAAGCGGGTAAAATCTGGTTTTTGGGATAAAGCTTCAAAGAGCCTACACCAAGTCATCACCGCACCAACCGCCGAAACCGCCACCGCTTAATCATCCAAGTCCTCACGCCATAAGAAGAAGAACAACAACAACAGCTCCAGCAACAAGAACCGTGCTTTCACTACCACTGCTGCTCCACTTCAAGCCGTACCGGCCCAGCAACAGCCCCATCACCGTCCAGCACCAGTTACTTATGCACCACCTGCAAAACGTGCATACACAGGCCCCCACCCGGCTTGTCCAACATGTTCTTATCATCACCCGGTGGGTCTCGCCTGTCGTTTCTGCGCTCACTACAACATGTACGGCCACTTCACTGCCAACTGCCGTACTGGTCCCCGCCAAGCCCCAGCTCAAGCCACTGCTCATCAAGCTCTGCTCCCAGCCCCGCAAGGCCAACAAGCGGCTAAGGAACCCGCGGTTAACGCCCGAGTATGCTTCGCATGTGATGATCCCAACCACTTTGAGAACATGTGCCCGAACAGGGTGGTGAAACAAGAGCCCCAACAGCAGCAACACCAGCAGCAACAGCATCAGCAATAGCAACAAGTCGCACGCGCCAGAACTTTCAACATCAATGTGCGCCAAGCCCAGGCTGACAACAACATGGTCAATGGTACGTTCCTTGTGAATGGTATTTATGCTTCGTGTTTGTTTGATACTGGAGCCGATAACTGCTTTGTGTCGTTTGAATTCGAGAAACTCCTTAGTCGTAAGCGCTCCCATCTCCACTCGACATTCGATGTTGAAGTCGCTACCGGAAGAACTGTCGCCGTTAATTCTGTTCTTCGTGATTGTACTCTTGAGCTCAACAATCACATCTTCCCAATCGACCTTATTCCGATGCAACTCGGAAGTTTTGATGTCATAGTAGGCATGGACTTTCTTCGCGAAAACCATGCTGAAGTTGTGTGCTTCGATAAGATGATTCGATTCTCGCTCGCGAATTGTGATTTACTGTGTGTTTATGGCGAAACTGCTTCTAAAGGCCTCAAACTCATGTCGTGTGTCCAAGCTAGCAAGTATCTCCGCAAGGAATACAAAGCTTTCTTGGCTAACATTGTAGTAGCGGAGAAGGAAAAGAAAGGAAGGACATAAGTGAAAGACGTTCTTGTGGTTCATGAATTTCCTAATGGGTTCCTTGACAATCTACCCTGTCTACCACCAAGTCGTGATATCGACTTTCGTATTGACCTCATTCCTAGAGCCAACCCTATAGCCAAAGCTCTTTACCGACTCGCACCGTCCGAAATGCGTGAACTCTCGAACCAACTCTAGGAATTACTTGAGAAAGGCTTTATTCGCCCGAGTACCTCTCCTTGGGGTGCGCCAGTCCTTTTCGTTAAAAAGAAGGATGGGCCGTTCAGGATGTGCATCGACGATCGGGAATTGAATAAGTTGACTATCAAGAACCGTTATCCCCTACCTCGCATTGACGATTTGTTTGACCAATTACAAGGTGCTACGTGTTTCTCGAAGATCGATCTACGCTCAGGCTATCACCAACTACGCATTCATGAGGAGGATATACCTAAAACCGTGTTTCGCACTCGTTATGGCCTTTATGAATTCGTTGTTATGCCTTTTGGTTTAACCAACGCACCCACGGTTTTCATGGATCTGATGAATCGCGTGTGTAAACCTTATCTTGACCGTTTCGTCATCGTATTCATCGATGATGTCTTGATCTATTCCAAATCGAAAGCCGAACACGCGCAACATCTACGTTTGGTTCTCGAGCTACTCCAAGGGAATCGACTCTACGCCAAGTTCTCCAAGTGTGAATTCTGGCTGGAGGAGGTTCAATTCCTCGGTCACATTGTAAATAGTCAAGGTATTCACGTCGATCCTGCGAAGATTGAAGCCGTTAAGAGTGGGATTACACCTAAGAACCCGTCTGAAGTCCGTTCTTTTCTCGGACTAGCGGGCTATTATCGACGATTTATCGAAGGATTCTCAAAGATCGTTGTGCCGCTTACCGCTCTCAGGCATAAAGACAAGCCTTTTGTTTGGGGAACTGAACAAGAAACCGCTTTCCAAACCCTCAAGCACATGCTATGCAATGCTCATGTTCTCACTCTACCCGACGAAAAAGATGACTTCAGTGTCTATTGTGATGCTTCCAACCTTGGTCTTGGTTGCGTTCTTATGCAGCGGGACAAGGTTATAGCTTACGCATCTCGTCAGCTCAAAATCCACGAGAAGAACTATACAACCCATGATCTCGAGCTAGGCGCAGTTGTTTTTGCGTTAAAGATTTGGCGACACTACCTATATGGTACCAAGTGTACGATCTTCACCGATCATAGGAGCCTACAACATATCTTTGATCAGAAAGAATTTAATATGCGTCTACGCCGATGGGTAGAACTTCTCAATGATTACGACTGTGAGATTCGTTATCACCCAGGCAAAGCAAATGTCATTGCCGACGCTCTCAACAGACGGAGCTATCTGCTCAGCATTCGTGATGTCCAAGCCCAATACGATCTCGAAACCCTCATCCGCGATGCCCAGTATGCCTGTTTTAATGAACGCACCTTGAAGAAGGAAAGAATCTATCACGATGGAGCTCATCTTGTGAATAAGCCGAATGGGATATTCCATTATCTGGACCGAATTTGGATCCCTAAACAGACCGATTTGCGAAATATTTTGATGGACGAAGCCCACAAATCCAGGTATTCTATTCATCCCGGTGCTGACAAAATGTACCAGGATCTTCGTTACAAGTACTGGTGGCCGGGCATGAAAAGGGATATTGCTCTCTACGTTGGGAAGTGCCTGACTTATGCAAAGGTCAAGGCTGAACACCAAAGACCCTCTGGCTTACTCGAACAACCTCCGATCCCTATATGGAAGTGGGAGAGTATAGCTATGGACTTCATAACAAATCTTCCGCACACGTCATCCGGTCACGACAATATTTGGGTTGTTGTTGACCGTTTGACCAAATCAGCTCACTTTTTGCCAATACGGGAAGACTACAAGGTAGAACGATTAGCCCGAATCTACACCAATGAGATCATTTGTCGACATGGGATGCCTCGCAACATCATCTCTGACCGTGATGCTCGGTTTACCTCGCGATTGTGGGAAACGTTTCAAGCGGCTCTCGATACTACGCTTAACTTAAGTACCGCATTCCACCCTCAAACCGATGGTCAGACTGAAAGAACGATCCGTACTCTTGAAGACATGCTCCGTTCACGTGTCATAGATTTCGGTGGTAATTGGGACGCATACCTGCCGTTAGTCGAATTCTCGTATAACAACAGTTATCATTCCAACGTTCAAATGGCACCATTCTAGGCTTTATATGGAAGAAAATGCCGATGCCTATTGTATGGCACTAGATCGGTCACTCGTAACTAACTGGTCCCGAGCTATTGCAAGAAACGACTGACAAAGTCCTCCAAATTCGAGACAACTTGTTGAAAGCTCGAAGTCGACAGAAAAGTTACGCCGATAGACGACGTAAGCCCCTTGAATTTGACGTTGGCGACTTCGTACTCCTAAAGGTATCACCTTGGATGGGTGTGGTCAGATTCAGAAAGAAAGGGAAACTAGCACCTCGATATGTTGGACCTTTTAAGATTCTGGAAAGGATCGGAAAAGTCGCCTACAGACTCGAACTACCGGAGGAACTCAGTAATGTCCACCTGGCTTTCCATGTGTCAAACCTCCGAAAGTGCCTGGCTGAGCATGATTTAATTGTACCTCTCGATGACCTTCAAGTAAACGAAACACTGCACTTCGTGGAGAAGCCTGTCGAAATCATGGATCGCCAAACCAAGCAGCTCAGACGCTCACGCATTCCTATTGTGAAAGTTCGATGGGAGGGCAAACGAGGCGCAAAGTTCACTTGGGAACTCGAAAGAGACATGAAGGCGAAGTACCCGCAGTTGTTTGTTACGGCTTCGGCCTAATTTCGGGACGAAATTCCCTCAACTAGGGGAGGCTGTAACACCCCGTGTTTCTAAAGTCAAAGTCAAGATTGAAGTCAAAGGAAGACAAGATTGCTAATTGCGATCTGTCTCTCCTTGCTCAATTCCTATTTTGACTTCTTTGAATTGTAATTAGTCTATTTTATTTTCGCTTCAGTTGTATTATGTGGAGTATCTATTAATAATTGCTTGGTAATCGCTATTGATATCATGTTTAATCGCTTTATCGTTATCGCAATCGCACTTGCAACTCGAATTACGCATTTTGGTTATTGTTATACGTGTGTGTGTGCTTTATGTGTTACTTGTGGTAATCAATCGAATCGCAATCAAAACTCAATCGCAATCGAACTCAATCACAATCGAAATGGTATGATAATTGGTGGAAAAGATATAATGCGAGATATGAGTAGTTGGGATTAAAAGTAATTGGACTAGGAAAATCTATCGCATCGCAACACTCGCAATCGCAATCGAAGCATCAAAACTCGTCGCGCCGAAAACTCGAACGAGGTGACTGACCGACCAGGCGACCAGCCATTCGACCAGCCGAACGATCGGACTGCCGTCCGATCGGACAGGCTGTCCGCACAGGCTGCCTAGCCGATCGACCAGCCCTTTCCTCTTCGGGTAACCCTATAAATACCCCTTGTCACTTTCATTCTTTCTACTTTTGGCAAGTGACGTCCGACCAGCTCATTTTCCTCACTTTTCTTCAGATTTCTCACGATTCCGGTAAGATCTCGTCCTAAATCTTGTACTTCCTTAACCTACACGCACTCCTACACCTTTCTATCTTTTGAATCTTAAATTTTAATCGTGAAATCATCAAGATTCAAGGTGTTCTAGGATGACGTCATCATGTGTTCTTGAAGAGCTTCATGTTTTGGCCTCAATCCACCAAGAACAACTTTGATCTAACCGATTTCCACATAAACAAACAAAGATCTTTCATAGATCTAAACATATGCACAATGAAAAGGAGTGAAAGATGGTTTTCAACCTTCTTTCAACTCTTTTACACTCAATGCACTCAAAACCGATAGAATCGGAACTTGTGCCGGCTTACTACTCATTATTGTGGTTGTGTTGATTCAAGATCCGTATTCTATCCACGAGATTATCGATTCTGGGTTAAACGTGGAACGTTGTCTTGAACCGTCCACTGATCGGGTTTGGGTGATTCATGTCCGATCAGGAGCACCAAGTATTGACGAGGTTTCTGTTGCTTAACACGTTATCAAAATATCTCGATAAAACGATGAACTATAAAAACAACCAAGTGTAAGACGAACAGGTTAACCAGGACGGAGTGCCGTCTGAACGGACTGCTGTCCGAACGGACAGCCAAACCGTACGACTGGCCACCTGCACAACTTGCACCTTGGTCCCACACTTAACCATTTTTGCCAACACTTGAAGTCTGAATGTTGAACGGATTGCTTTCCGATCGGACTACCATCCGATCGAACTTCCAATCGAAGCATGAGACATTTAAACTTCAACACTTAAACAATTTTCAACAGGTTCAATGCACAAAGGATGCCACCCGATCGAACAACCGTCCGATCGAGTGACGACCTGCTGTGAACTTGTTCTCACTAAAGTGCCCAACCGAACGGGTTGTCGACCGATCGAACGACCGTCCGATCGACCGACCAGAAAGGTAGAGGTACTTCAATGTTTTCAAAATGCTACAACGAAAACTTCAAAGGTCAAGCCATCATACACAAACACATCTTTCCCAAAGGAAGAAACAATCCACTCGAACAGTCATCCGACCGGACGACCGTCCGAACGGACAACCACTCGCACGACTGGCTGTCCGATCGGACTATCATCCGAACGGACTGCTGTCCGAACCACTTGTACTTTGCATCGATTTGCGCGTCACTTATCGTTATACTATCGATCTGTTCAGGCTAACCCTACTCTCTAGCGCTCCCTTCAATCCATCAATCGCTGTGAGTATACTCGATCCCTTTTTACTTTACGCACTTTTGGGTGTTACATATGTTACTTATGTAGGATCGTATACGTCCACTGAACGAGTCTATCAGAAGAGCTTTTCTCAGTTTGAGCGGCGGAAACAAACAAACCAAGTTCAATTCAGCAATTATACACTTTAAACTGTTGTTTCTATTGATTGAATGACGTTTACAATCGAGTCAACACTTCGGCGGCACTTCGTGGCTCACCGGAAGAACACACCTAGAACTATATCCTGATTTCGCCCCAAATGACCTATATATAGTAGTTCTGATTTCGCTCCAAATGACACGATGTTATTTCAAGCGGAATCAGCATGTTAATTTCGAGTGGAATCAGGATTTAACATTTCGAGTGGTATCAGAAAGTTATGTGATTTAGCTCCAAATGACAAGGTGTCATTTCGAGCGGAATCACCTCTAAAAATCACTATTTTTGATTCTCATGATCTAATCCTATACAAGACGTAGACGACAGACGGATGCACCAACAAACTCCCCCTCGGATGTTGACGGAGTCTTCAGTGTCGAGTCTTCGCATCTTCAGTCTTTATCAGCCTTTGGGCTTCTCTTTGAAGTATCTGACGCTGTAAGTTTCCTCAATCTCTATCTTCTCTTCTTTCTATCATCAACAAACTCCTCACGAACAATCTCTACTCGGATGTCTTCAGACTCCCCCTTTCAATATACTGGGATCGCAACCTGGCTTGTTAAAATCACACAGTCCTCAGGTATCGGAACCTGACTCTCTAGCATTCAAATAACCTGCACATTCTCTACCCAAAAATAAATTTTCTGATGATAACTTGTAAAACAATCTCACCATCTAATGAACCTCTTGCAGGAATAATACAATCAAAGAATGATTTTACCATGTTAATCATTGATGAACCACTTGAAGATATATCACTTTTATGTTCAAAAACAACACACTATCCCAAACCATCTGTTCATCATGTTTAGCACTTGGAATTTTGAAAATCAACTCTCCAACACCAGTTGTCGAAAATATTTTTGTATTTTACAAAATTTATGCTAAAACACACTAAAAATCTTTTTGGGATTTTTGAAATTAAACGAAATGCAGTAAAGAAATATTTACAAACAATATTTTTGTGAGTTTGCGTAAGAGGATCATATCAGTTGTTGAGACAAATCACTAACACCGTTAAGCTTTAAACATTTTAAGTTCTAAACGATTCACTTAGATTGTCAGTATACTGATCCACTTAAATTCTCCCACAAAGTTCAACTGCTTCGAGATACGAAATTAATGTTTTAAGCACTTAAACTTAAATGCGTGTCCCACCTCAGAATATACTCCCGTATCCAGATCCCAATATTCAGTCTTACAGGTGAGTATACCACAGATGATATCTGTAAAGGGTTATAATGCGAGGGCCGTGAGAGCTCAGGTCGATACTTCCATATACGCAGAGAGATGACGGCTTCGACTTTTGGTGGTCCCCTTTAGAGGATCTTTTTTACAACAGCAATGACTATCAATTTTATTGTTTCATCAATTTGCTGAGGACGGCGCTGTATTTCAAGCAAGCAGAAAGTATTCTCCGGGGACTAGGCCATTGCTTCCGCAAAATCAGAAGTCCCGGGATAATACCCCAGATATCACTGAGTATAAAGACCTAGTATCTCAGAAAGAGGGACCTTTCAAACAAGATTTCGGGGGTTACCCATATATCCGAGAGATGTTTCCCCACGATATAAGCAAGTTTGAATTTTATGTTTATATCTCGTCACAATCTACTAAATGTGCAAAAATCTACTGACACATTATCAGTGAGACCGTTTATCACTTTTTACCTTTCCATTTCTTTAGCATGGTGTGATAGTCCACTGATGTACTATCATTTCCTCTTCTTTGACACAAAAACTCATTTTCAATTTTATCATGTTTTTGTCTTTTTCAAAGTTTCAAATGTCTTTGGATTTTCTAAAATTTTCTTACTCCCCCTAAAATGCAAACACATTTTAGGAAATTTGAAAATAAACTGTACAAACAACGTGACAACTGATATCAAATTGCTTCAAATAGCCATTCACTTGGCATAACCAATCAGAACTCCCCCTTTCAACAAACTATTTTCTCATTTAGATTTCAAAACACTTAAGTTTATTTTAATCAAAATGATTTTTCCGGAAAATAAATTTGTTTTTACCACTTATAAGGGCATGGTTCATCATATTGTCTTTCAATCACTTGTATGAAAATTACATCAAGTTCAAATTAATGACCTTGAGTAATCACTATGCCAGAACAAACCTCTGTATCACTTGTACGAAACTTGACAATTTAAGGTATCACCTGTACTTTACCATTTGTACCACTTGTAAAATTACCAACCAAGAAAGATAGATGCCGATTCCTGCTCCACTCTTACCAACCTGGGAGCTCCGGCAAGTCCACAGACTTACTGTTCGTAATATGTACCATCCCAGTCACAAACCAGGGATGGTTCAACTTTATCTTTCTTCGTCTTCTTCTCGTAAAACTCCTTCACTCCTTTGACCTTCCTGTCAATCATTTTTCCAAAAATATGATGAACTTTGGAGTTAAAGACTTTCTCAACATCAAAAACCTTTTTATCATCATAAAATTGGTTTGATATCTCAACTTTACCAATTTTCTTTTTAAAATTTTCAGCCCGAAGTGATGGAAAATTCTCATCATCCACAGTCAGAACTGATTTTTCTCCTTTTGAAACAACCTGTGGCTCATCTGATTTTGTGGAATCAGATTCATCGCCAGAAGATAGCTCCTCTGATTTTGACCTATCAGAATCATCACTAGAACTACCTCCAGACTTCTTAACAACCCATATCTGGTTGTCAGATTTTGCTCTTTTGTTGTAAAACTTGTTTGAACATTCACCAATTTCAAATTTTGAGTTTTTGAATAATTTGGTTTGGTCAATTGGTGGTTCAAACTCAACCACGTTTTCTTTTAGTTTACATGATACTCCCTGTTTTGATTGTATTGCCTTTGAACACTCTCTGGCAATATGTCCAACTTTGTTGCATTGGAAACAGGTTCTCGTATCTTTCTTCTGCTCAGCCATCTTCTTCATGTCATCTTGCTTCTTTGCAAGGAACTCACTGTTTGACTGCCTCCAGAATTCTTTCTTTTCTTCCTCTTCAGAGCTAGAGCCTGAAACAAATGTCATTTTAGCTTTAAAATCACGAACATATTTTTCATTTTTCTGTTTTTCTGTTGGAGTAAAACCAAGACCTTTCTTTTTGAAATTTCCATGGTTAGGTTTCTTTTGAAAACTAGAACCATAACCTTTTTTCTTGTTTAATCTTTGTTGTACTCTTGAGGTGTATTTTTTAGGTTTATCAGTAAGATTTAAATCTTTTATTTCAGAAATGTTAATTTCTGTAAGTTTGAAAACCTTTTTTTATCATCTCAGTTTTTACACCTCTTATTGGAAATTCCTCATCAGAATATAATTTGTCGGAATCATTCAAAGTATATGCAACTTTAAATGTTTCGTCATCCAAATTAGTTTTTGATAACAGGAATTCTTTGTTGTAAACTATTTTGCCCTGTTTGTCAGATTGACTCGGATTGCTGGACTCAGACTTTGACTCCGACATTGACTCCGACTTTGACTCCTCGGATTCATATTTATCCAACACCTGATCGACCACCTTTTTTATTAACTCGGACTCATGATCAGTGTCAGATGATGTAAACGTCACATCAATATTTTCTGGCAAGTTAACTGACGACTCCGACTCCCACTGTAAATTTGTTGCCTTTTCGACTCTTTCTGAATTTGGATTTCTTGGAGAATATCCATTTTCAAGCGGGGGTGGACACTTGTTGTAACCGAAACTTTGTTTCTTACCAGAATCATTCCATTTTGTATCCTTCTTCTTTGCTTTCTTCTTTTCAGGGGTCTTTTCTTCAGAAATTTTCTGCTCTTCAGACTTCTTCGCCTCAGAAGTCTCCTCTTCCTCAAATGCCTTCATGCCTTCTACTGTTGGATAGATCCTGTCAATAACATAAGAAGTACATGAGTAACTTTTCAACAAGCGATTAACCCTTTCTATCTCAATCCTTTGTAACTCCAGCTTCTGTTCAAGAGCAGCACACTTCTCAATGTAGTTGTTCACTACTTTTTGCTTTATAATGAAAGCTCCTTGAAGTGTTTCATCGCTGTTGCTTGTTCTTCACTTGTTTGATTATACTGGTTCATAGCTTTGTTCAACACATCATAAGATTCCTTCAAACTGTTCAGATTATAAATCAGTGTGCTGTTCTGCTTCTTTATAGCTTCACAATTGTCACACTTTACTGGAATCTTTTTAGCATCAACTTCTTCATCAACCTTGAACTTTGGAACTTCTACCTTTACTTTCATTTTGATCACTGGAACTTCTTCATCGTCATTGCTAACTGGTGTCTTTACCTTTTTCTTTTTCTTCTTAGCTTTCTCATATTCACTGTCACTTTCTGCCATTGTTTTGAAATGAGCTGCTAAACTTCTTGACCAATATTCACTATCATCATCACTATCCTCTTCAACTCGAGCAACAAAGGCTTTGTGAGCTATAGCTTGATCAGAAACATAATTATCCCATGTGAAATTTTCCCAGCTAAACCCTTCAGGTAATTTTTCGTCATTTTGATCTATTATCAAGGCACTACCATCAGCTCTCTTTGAAGAATCTTGATTAACCACACAAGCTCTCTTTCCAGAGTCTTCAATCACATTCCTTCCATGTGCAGTTTGTGCTTGATGTTGATGTTGTTGAGATGGTTGCTGAGAAACTTGATGGTAGATGGCTTTTCGGTAGTAATCATTGTTGTTGTTAAAAGGATTCTGAGCTCCACTTGCTTCGCGATTGGTGCACTCCCTCTTGAAGTGACCCTTCTCCCTGCAACGAAAACAAGTGACTTTAGATTTGTCAAAACCTAAAGTAGAAACACCAGCCTCACGAAGATCATCTCTTCCAGTGATTTGCTTGAATTTCTCAGCTCTCCTCAACACGCTGGCCAAGCACCATTTTATGTCCATAAGTTCCATCTCTTCAGCATCGATCTGGTCGTAATCTTCCTTTGTCAGCATTGGATTCCCGATTCGACCTGCAACAAAACTACCATAAGATTCAAGAACAGTTCCCAATAAAGACATATGGCTTTTTGCTAACTCTTCAGAATATTCCTGATCATTTTCAATATTTAATACAATGTTGCATTGAAGCTTTTTTCCATTTCTTGTTGTTGAAACGTTCGGATCAAAATATGGATATGATGAAAAACTTGTGTTGTTGTTTGATCCTTTGGAAGAACTTTCAGATGGACTCTTTGCATTGAATGCTGTTTGAACTTTCGGTGACAAGTTGGTGGATTTATCACTAACACCACCTTTGTAGTAAAGACCGATGTCTTGTTCACCGTCGAAATCTTTCATTCTCAAGACTTTTCTCTGCTCCATTTCCTGAGCTTCAATCTTTTCAATGAACTTGCTCAGTGTTAAGCTGCTAAAACCTTTCTTGTTTCTGAGCATCATGAGATATGTGCCCCAAGTCTCGTGTGGCAAAGCATCAGAAAGCTTCTCGATCAACTCTTCATTATCTTTCTTAATGCTCAATCTCTTCATGTTAGCTAGCAAATTGCAGTATCTTTCTATTATCTGCCTTGTGCTTTCATTTTTTAACCCACGAAACAGATCAAACTCTTTCTTCAAAAGTGATTTCTTGTTTTGACCATCTCTTGACTCCCATGAAACTTCGATCTTAATTCTTTCCAGATTGAATAAGAAGTTCCATTATGTTGCAATAGAACCAAGATATCTTCCTTCACGGCTTGTTGCAATAAACTCAGCATCATTTTCTCATCTTTGTATTTCTTTCTTCTATCAGCACTTAGATCTTTTATCGCAATAACCTCTTCATCATCATTCGTTGGTCTAATGTATTTCGTCTCAATGCATTCCCAGGCATCCAAATAATTTGCCTGTACCTAATTCTCAAATTTTTCTTCCCAACTCTTATACTCCTCAATGTTCATAAGTTTCGGGGGTTTTTGCATCGTCCCCGTTTCGTTTTCCAATATCGTGTTCTGTGCAAGAGAAATCGGGGTAACCGGAGTAGCGAATGCATTGTAAAAATCCTCGTCCATGTTTTGGATTTTCAAATGAGCTGTATCACCTTGTGAAATACCTGATGACAAACAAACAAACAACAATCAGTTTAAAGACTTATCAATTAACAGAATAAGACTGGTACTCGAACTGATGAATATTCTGAGCGGACTAAAAGTTGACACACTGTGCGGACTGCTATGACCCGGATCAAATTCAACACCCTGGCCCTTTTACATGCAAACATTTATATAATGGGTCGACAAAATCTGTTGGGCCGAGAACTTTGATACCATGAAACAATTTATGATTAAACCAATTAACTATTTGAGCTGACAACAATGCTTAGAAAGAAAAGTCTGATTGGACCGAAACCTTTAATCAAACAATACTTCACATGATTAGGCCGATGACATGTATTATGGGCTGACAAACTAATAGTTTTAAACAAATCCGATTGGGCCGTCCATTTCAATTAACCGACAACACCAAAGTTTATCCAAATATGATTGGTTCGAGTAGTTGACTGACACTTATTTCAATCACATGCAATTGCTAATCATGAGCCGACAACTTTCAATTGTTGTTGAATAAAGATTGGGCCACAACTTATGTAGTGGATTGCTGCAATTCAGATCACATGCAAACTGACTAACTCACATGCAAATCTGAATTGATAGCACTAAAACCCTTTGGAGCGGAATCACTCGATAACTGTTCTGAGCGGAATCACTGAAAACAATTAGGAACGAAATCAGATTTAACTCAGGAGCAAAATTAAACTTTGAAACTTTGAGCGGAATTAAACAATTCTCAGGAGCGAAATCAGAAACATTCTTTGGAGCGGAATCAACCAATTAAAGTATTTGGAGCGGAATCTGATTTTTCTAACAGAATCTCGAGCTGAATCAGACTCAATTCACGAGCGGAATCAAAGTGAAAGCTGATTTCGAGCAGAATCAAGATCAATTCACGAGCGGAATCAAAGCTAATGTCATCTTTTCCGAGAATAGTTTCGGGCGGAACCTCAAAAATGACCAGTTTTAATTCGAATTTGAACTTGAAACTTCTAAGGCTTTGTTAACTATCAATTCCGAACACAATGTGAAAATTTGAACCGATTTTAACCGTGAAATGATGTTCAATTTGAAAAGAAGGTGTAGAAAAACAGAAAACGTAGCTGAATTGGCAAGAGCTCTTCTTCCTGAGCTCTGATACCACTTGTAGGATCGTATACGGACCTGAACGAGTCTATCAGAAGAGCTTTTCTCAGTTTGAGCGGCGGAAACAGACAAACCGAGTTCTATTCAGCAATTATACACTTTAAACTGTTGTTTCTATTGATTGAATGGCGTTTACAATCGAGTCAACACTTCGGCAGCACTTCGTGGCTCACCGGAAGAACACACCTAGAACTATATCCTGATTTCGCCCCAAATGACCTATATATAGTAGTTCTGATTTCGCTCCAAATGACATGATGTCATTTAGAGCGGAATCAACATGTTAATTTCGAGTGGAATCAGGATTTAACATTTCGAGTGGAATCAGAAAGTTATGTGATTTAGCTCCAAATGACAAGGTGTCATTTCGAGCGGAATCACCTCTAAAAATCACTATTTTTGATTCTCATGCTCTAATCCTATACAAGACTCGATACAAGACGTAGAGGACAGACGGATGCACCAACAACTTATACAAAATCACGTCGAACATACTACGCAATACTTTAAACGCTAACCGTTATCGCATGTATACGTGACTAAATGAATGCTTGTTTGTTATGTTTACACATGGAATGCTGTCTACCTGCCTTAGCAACGGTAGTACTATTAGTTTGGACTCAGCACCCGTTCACTCGGGGGTTGTTAAGGACAATTACCTACATGGCTCACAGTGGTGAGAATGTATCGCGAACTGCCTTAGGCAGTCAACCCGCAGTCATTGGTATCGATAGGTTCATGTCGATAACTAGCATGCCTCATTTCACTCTGTGTACGTGCTGGTTATGCGTAACGCTTTCGAATTCTATATGCTATTATCAAACTTGTATGCTCACCTTTACACTATGTGTATTGAATGTTACTTTAACGTATGTGACAGGTGCTTAAGTTGTTTTTATGCTTAGCTTGCTGTGAAATCGAGGCTAGGAAAAGAGGTCCTAGAAACCAATAAATAAACTATCTATGTATAAAATCTGAGTTGTCGGAACATAACTACTTGACTAGATTTTGTCTGTAATAATTATATTATCACTTATGACATGGTATGGGACGTGTTGTTAAATATTTGGTAAATATAGTTGTTATGGAAACTTCTGGACAATCTGTTTCGCTCAGTGCCATGGCCCGATGTTTCCGCCATCGGTTGGGGTGTGACATTAATAAATGCACGTATTGTAATACAAGGCTTTTCACTGCACGTGATTTCGTAAACTATACTAATCATTTTCGTTGGTGTAACGTGTATTACACGATACCCTATGTGTTGTTCACAACACTTTAATCCTACTAAACTATTAACATACATGTACTTACCGAATTTACGATCAAGCATCGAACCAAACACACTTTATTCTTTAACCATGAGCTCTGATTACCAACTTGTAACACCCTTGTCATTATTTAATGGTTTTTGTAAAGTATACGACAAACAACATGTAATTATGACTACATATACTTTGTAAAAATATGGGTTTGTTTAAACTTTACAATTTTAAAATAATACAACATAACATAATTGAGTTCGTCGTTTAAAAGTTACAACGAAACGACATGCGGAAGCTTTTATCTTATTTGTGTTCGGTTCTCCGTTGAGCTTGATCGTCCTCCGGCAACTCTTGAAATTAACCTGTGATCGAAACCAACCTAAAAGTTAGTTTCGATACTTAAATAATAGCTTAAAACATGTATATCGCATCAAACAACAAAACAAAAATAATTTCTCAGCTTTATGCCTCTCGCGCCACGCGAGAGTCTCAACTCGTTCTTTCGCGTGCCGCGACGCCTGTCGCGTGTCGCGCCCGGTTTCAGGTGGTCCCTCGCGTGGCGCGGGGGAAGCTCGTTTCCAGCAGGTCCGTAACTGGACCTGCATTTCCTGCCCAGCTCTAGTTTTGATCAAACTCTAAACTTCAAAATGCCATGCAAATCACATTATATCAGTTTTCTAATATTCAAGGTTCAAATTACGAGTTCTTATACAAATCTTAACCCGTTTTGCATATCTACTCATTTTGACCCGTTACGGGGTATTTAACACTTTTAAGCTTAATTCACGCTTCTTTTAGCTTACACCCTATCTCCATTTTATACATATCCCAAGGACTCAATTAAACGAAACGCTTATTTCTAAACAACTCTTAAAGGTTGTTTTTCCCTACTTACTCCTCAATGACTTTTTGGTCAATTTTAAATCCTTCATTTTGCGACGAAGAGCTTTTGCCAATAATTGACCACGATATCGTTTCTAACTACAATATAAAATATGCGTACCTGGCTCGGATCAACATATTGACCCGTTTAATACCTTGCATCCATAATATGCTAATTCATAGCACCGCTAAATCATAACCATTTTATCTTGTGCACATAAGACTCGACAAGCACTTATTAGTCATTATTTGTCAAATGGTATCTACATTACCATTTGACCCGTTTGGTCTAAACGATTTAAACACTTTGCGCTTATATTGGAATGGTATCTATTTATCATTTCATTAAATAATTAAATTCATATTTCTTACCTCTTTAGCTTTGTCTCTTAAACCCTTTTTCTTACGCATTTAGCCCGACATGACTTATGTCGCTTAGTGTTGTTTTATATTTCAACTTTTACCTATTTGTTCGTGACTAAATCACCGTTTCCCCTTTTTACTCGTTTAGGCTTACTTATAAAATAGCCGTTCGAAAACCCATTTTTATTTATGTCACTTCATGACCATTTTGCCTCTTTATCATAAAACATGGTTTTTCATCATTAGATATGCTCTGACCCGTATCGTTTCGTGTCGGAGCCATATCATGAATATCATCTTAATCGTATAAGAAACTTTTAGAACAAACACATATTCTACAAAAAGTATAAGTTTCACTTACCTTGCATCTGGTTATGTCCTTTTTTCCGCGTACTCGATCCGTTTGACCCGCTTCTTTCCCAAGTCTTCATCTAGCTTGTCTAGAGTCAAACTATCATCATCACAATTCGTAAGACGGTTAGATTAGTCATAATTGTTTACGACTATTCCATCCTACGGGTTTTATGTCGAATTTATCATTCGACCATATCAAACTTATCATTCGATCTAATCATTGGTCGGTTTGACTTTTTAAAAGTCAATTGACTTATCAACATATTCAAATGCACATTTGGTTCATTGAACTCACTTAGGCATATTTCATCCGAACTCTTAATGAAATCAAATTTTACACACAACCAAGTAGACCGCGATTTCATTCAGGCATTTCATATCACTGAAAAATGGGCTGTTTTTGGTGACTTGTTTAACCTGTTTACAAGTCTTCAAAAACTATGATTTTTTTTATGTGGCGTACCTCTCGGAGGGTTAGGCCTTGTGTTAAAATTTCAAGATCTAACTCTTTACCAAATATTCGTAAAAATTCATTTACTAAGCTGAAATCAGATTTATCCGAATGACAAAATTCCAATTGGAGATTTTGTTAATCACTTAAAAATATCTACAGTAAAAATTTGAGATCATAACTAAATACCTAAATTGAGTTATGACATTCGTAATGGGCTACAAATTCTGCCAGAAAACGCAGCTTGAACCTTCGATACGGAAAAATTCATAAAACGCTCAATTTTCTTCGAAAAAATGTGATTCCAGTGGGGTTTTAAAGATATTTCTTGGAATTATATTTTATACTCAAGAAACACATGTTTTTGTCAGGTTTTGTCCATGTTACAGCCATCAAAACCCTAAAAACATCACATACATGAATTTAGCATCAAAAATTCTGAATTTACTTCATATTTCTACTTAGGGTTTGTTCCTAAGCAATCACACTTCATTAATTCGGCCATAGCCTCTACGATTCATACATAGATCGCATCATGCAAAGTTAACTAATTTTCACAACTTCATGAATGTCAAAAATTCGACATACCTTACGATCCTCTTGACTTGGTGATCGTTTATATATATTCCAATCTGAATTTGGCCTTCGTTTGATCCTCCAATTTGAAGGTTTTGTTGAATTAGGGTTCATCCCCTTTTTCTCTGGCTCTGGTCGATCGAACACACCTCCTGTGTGTGTGTGTTTTGTTATTTTTTTATAAATTTTTAATTAAAACACTTTCCTAATTACCCACCTTTAGCCCCTCTTGTTTTGGTTTGTTACCAAGTAGGCTATAATTCATTATTTATCACTTAATCACATATTACTAACTAGGTCAATTATTCCGAGTTAACTTAATGAGTCTGGGACCCGTTTTATTATAAGTCCCGTTAACTCGGGCCTTTTATATGCCTTGTTTTTATTTCTTGAAAGTTCTTATCCACTTTTTAATTAATATTAGGATTATTTATTTAAATCCTAATATTCACCGGGCTACTTTTACCACTAACGGTACTTTACCCGTTTTGTAGTATTTAACAGGGTTTGATTACCAAACCCGTTTTCGGGGTGTTACAAACGGGTGTTGAAAACAAGAAAAAAAAAGGTACGGCTTAGCGTGGGTTCGAAACAACTACACCACAAAACCTTTTTGTTTATAAACACTACAGGTTCTGTTGTTATATACTTTTTTGTGTTATGGCCGGCAGAACAACTTTTTTGGAATGAGAATGCATTTCGTTGAACATTTGTTGCTTTGAAGCTGATAGATGTATGTTTGTGTGTCTTAAAGAGTTAAATGTGTATGTATATACTTAGAAGATGAATACAATAATGGTAGTACTTGAGAAGGATACAACAACAAATTAAAGCGAGCATTATAAACAAGAAAAAATGAGTTAACAAACAAAGGCTTTAAATGAACAATTACCAAATTAATAAGAAAGTAGCCTAGTGGCATTTTGGGTGTGGGATAAGGCTTAGTGACCATTAAGTCTCCAATTCAATTCTGACTGGTGGGTTTTTCCCAAATTTATTGGGTTTCCTCCTCAATTGATGTATATGAGTTATTGTCTAATGGAGATGGATATGATCGGGCGGTTCCGCTGGTGGCATGATAATACTGCAGTGATCCATCAGTGATCTGAATTTGCCGTTCAATAAAATAAAATAACAATGTAAAACCAAGGTTTTGTGTCTTTTTTTCTAACTTTTTGGTCACAAATGCAAAATATATGGTTTTGATACCTAAATAATTGGAGTCTTTTTAGTTAAAGGACGAGACTGTTGCCCAGTTAAAGTTTAAACCAAATCCTTGAATTGTACATAGTTTTAGTAGTTTGATTAGGTTATAATTTTTTTATGATCATGGTATTGCTTGGGTTTCTTTTGTTTCACGCTGGTATTGCTAAGAAAATCATCGTCTCTTCTCCTAGCAACAATGTCGATAGGGTGAGAATATCAGTATCATTATCCATGTTTGATTTTTGGTTTTCGATCAACGTAAAACGTGTGTTGATTGCTATATAGAGTGTTTGTATCGTATCGATATGGTAACGAATCGAACTGACACCAACCGAAAGCACGCCGCGAAGCGCGGGATACCCACTAGTAACTATTATTGACGAAAGACGATGAATAATAATATATTTTTGAGTAAATTACAAAATTCATCCTTTATGTATGCTAGTTATTCCAAACTGTGTCCTTTGTCTTTAATAATTACAAAAATCGTACTCGATGTTTGCAAACACTTGCATATTATGTCCTATAGCCCTAACCCAGTTACTTTTTATGGTTAATATAACCAAGTGGACCCACATAAGGGTATTTTGTTTAATCCCACCCAACCCACCATCAACAAACATAGTCCAATCTTCATCCCCTCTATCTCTATCTCTGACTAATAATTATTATCACTAACCCTAATTAGTTATCATTCAATGCATATTCCATATGGGCTTCAAATCTTGAATCTTGATTTTAACTCTACACAAATTTTCAATCCATCAACCATCCAAACAGCAATTGAGCAAATAAAAAAGATAGAACCATGAACCATCAATAGATTAAGTACTAATCACATTAAGTTACCAGAGTATAGATGTAAACACAAATCATCAATCAACAGATCATACAATCATAATGATATAAACCCAGATCCAGATCAGAACACACCCGATTCTCATCAAGCAACTAAATAATAACGACCACGGTAATCATCAGGATCTGGGTTGACTAACACGATGGCGTATAGGGCATAGATTATCCCCGGGAGAAAACCAGTAACGTTACATATGAAGAATTCCACCTGCAAAAGAAGAAACATGTCAGTCAGACATTTTTACAAACAGTTAATGTGCATGATGAAAAGGGGGGGGGGGGGGGGCTTACAGTGCAGCAACCGTATCGGAGGAAAACTTCGAGAGGGGGAAGAAAAGGGCGAAGAGGATTTCCAACAACAGAGCACAGCGTGATGACAGTTTTGATCGGAATTTGATGAAAGATTTGAGTTCGAGTTTGGTTGAGAGCCGAGTTTTGGGTTCAAATAAATTATCAAGTATGTATCAACGTGAGATCTATGAGATAAGAAACCACAACAATTATTGTGATTTGTGTACACAATCCATCATCACTTCTTTTTGCTTTTTTTATACAGAAGAAGATTGGACTGTGTTTGTTGATGGTGGGTTGGGTGAGATTAAATGGGTTTTGTTTAAAAATAATAATTGGACATGTAAAATGACCAAAATACTCTTATGTGGGGTCTTCTTGGTCATATTTAACCATAAAAGGTAACTGGGTTAGGCTAAAGGACATAATGTGCAAGGGTTTGCAAACATCAAGTAAGATTTTTGTAATTATTAAAGACAAATGACACTGTTTGAAATAACTAGCATACATAAAGGACGGGTTTTGTAATTTACTCTATATTTTTTATAATAATATATAGCTTTTTGTTTTTTCTTTTATTTAATATATTATAATAGTTTATTATTATACTAGGTGGACACCCGTCCGATGGACGCGAGCACATCGTAAACATTGAATGTAAGCCTATATTTATATGTAAAATATAATGTGAAATTATTTAATGAATTCATATTCGCATTATACTTAAGAATACATTAATAACGTTTATTTTGTAAATTTAACGGAAGTACGAAAAACCCCCTACGGATTCTGTCATTCGCAACTTGTTGGCTGATTAATTTAGACACAAGAGAAGCATAACAAACCACAAAACATGTTTACTAACACAAATATTCTTTGTTTATAAATCTGGTCCAAGCCCAAACCTTGTTTATTAAATGTGGTCCAAGCCCAACGGCTGTTTATTAAAACTGGTCCAAGGCACATATGTTGACAAAAAGAATATTTTAATTGATTATTACAAAATCAGTCACATTAGGTTTTGTAAACATCATCGACGACGATTGAAGATTAGCACAACCCTTACACCAGTTCTATCGATTCAGAGGGAAGAAGGCTTGATTCAAGATAACGAACAGAGATCAATCAATACCGCATAATCATCGCCGAATCCACGAAGTATTCTCTTCACCTTCAATTTCATCTTTTACTAATTTAGTATATTTTGGTTTCTTTGATCGAAAATTTCTTATCATTTGGCTTTCTTTTGACGTTGTATGAGTCAATGTTGTTGATTATTTACATGTAAATTTTAAAGATTTTGTTTATTTGTGATACTTAATCGGAGGATTATAACTGTTCTTGACATTGACGTTGTTTAGGTATAGGTTTTAAACATGTTTTGTTGATGAAATTTAGATTTTTTGTGTTTAACAAATTTTAATTGTAGTATATGTATGTAATATTTGGTAAATTAGGGCTTTGTTAAAAATCACTGTTTATCACTTTTTGTATAAAGATTTTGTAAGTTTTAGTTGGTGTTCTTGATATTGTATAAAGATTTTGTAAGTTTCAGTTGGTATAAAGATTTTGTAAGTTTCAGTTGTTGTTCTTGTAAGTTTCAGTTGGTGTTCTTGATATTAAAAATCACTATTCAATGTTTAGCATAGTTTCAGTTGGTATTCTTGATATTGAAAAAGATTAGATAAATAATTTAAGTCTTCCACAGATTGAGTTATAATATTTTGGGTGTTTCACATGTTATGTATGTTCATATCAGTTTTGGTCTTTCACAATCTTATTGATCATATTAAATCTTAGTCGAATTGACTGGAATGTTTATTTGTAAATCTAATGGAAGTATGAAAAACCCCCTACGGATTCTGTCATTCTCAACTTGTCAGCTGATTAACCACACGGGTAGGTTTACTAACGATCGAAATCAAATACTAAAAAACAGATTATAATATATCATTTAAATTTTTGTCTTTAGTTACATATCTTTATAAAATAATGTTAAAGACAGTTTGTGTTAGTATTATAATAACTATAATGATAAAAGTTTTTGTCTATGTTTATATGTAAAATATTATGTGAACAAATATTTGATGAATTCACATTCGCATTTTAGTTAAGTATACATTAAACTTGTGATGTTTTTGTGAAAATATTTTCAAGAATAGAATAGAACACAATTTTGATAATCAGTTCTTTGTTCTGCATATGTATAGTTCACCAATTTGTTTGTTGGAGTACTGACAGTACAATAATATGATAATGATTAGAGTTGTTTGATAATCAGTTCTTTGTTCTGCTTTGGTTTCAGTTTTTGATAACCAAACCTTTATCAATGAATAAACTTATTAATTGGTTAACATTCAAGAAAAAGTGTCAATAAATGGGTTAATTTGGGTATTTTTTTTGTTAGCTAAATGGGTCACTCTGGTCAAAATGGGTTGCTGAAACTACTTTGTTTAATGTTTGCTTGTTTTGTTTTTGTTCTATGCTATCATAGTAGTATCAAAACAGAAGGTTTGTTTGTGATGTTTTTGTGAAAATATTGTTTGTTCTTGGAAGGTTTCTATTACCTACTTTGTTTAATGTTTGCTTGTTTTGTTTTTGTTCTATGCTATCGTAATAGTATCAAAACAGAAGGTTTGTTTGTGAAGTTTTTATGAAAATATTGTTTGTTCTTGGAAAGTTTCTATTACCTACTGTGCATAACATGTTTGCTTGTTTTGTTTTTGTTCTATGCTATCGTAGTAGTATCAAAACAGAACGTTTATTTGTGATGTTTTTGTGAAAATATTGTTTGATTCTTGTGGGTTTTTGTCTCAGGTTTCAAAACAGAGGTTTTGTTTTATTCTTGTGGGTTTTGTTGAAATCTGAGTTTCTTACTATGGATGTTTTTATTGTACAGAATGGCTGTGGATGTAAAGATACGCAAAACACCAACTACGAAGGTGAGAACACTTGACATCCTCCTAGAAGATGGTGCGGTGCACATAAGGAAGTAATTGATCAGAACAATCAATTGCTCCTGAATGAATATAACCCCAGTGGCAGATATGTAATTAGCGAGCTCTGGAATTTCAAGGAAAATCGAAGAGCTACACTAAAGGGGGTTATCAGCTACATTCCGAAGTGCACCAGTCAGTAAACATCCACAATTTCTTTCTTTGGTATGACATTTTTTCGTCTGTATTGTATGTTACGGTCTTTTGTTATCGAGTCTGTAAGTTCCGTCAAGTCTACGAAGTTGGATATCCTTCTATTTTTCTTGGTATTACGTTTTCTCTCTGTATTGTATGTATAATACAAGTGTGCATTCAATACTTTGTCGGACTGTGATATATTGTTTGCTTAACATGTTTATATTGCAAAGTCTATATTAGGACTTTTACGTTTTTTACGTTTTGTCTCTGTAATGTATGTATAATATGGTTTAAAATCCTGGTATAATATGGTTGTATTATACCATGTATAACATGCTTAACATGTTTTAAAATCCTGATTTTATTTGTTATTTACCTTAGATACTGGTTTTTGTATAAAACATATAAGTAACTTAAATTGAAACAGCGTAATTTATATGAATTTAAATCATACATATTTTTAATCATCATTGTCTTGGTTTTACCAATATACTGGTTCCTAAAATGGAGTTAGTATAACGTGATCCACCCAATTTATATTTGGAGTTGAAGTTTAATGACACATTTTTACGGAGTCAGATTGTCCCATAATTTATGTGCATGGCGAAATTTATATGGATTTAAATACTACATATTTTCTAACCGTCCTTGTCTTGGTCTTATCAATCTATTGGTTCCTACATTAATTTATAAAAGGGTAGGTTAATATGTGTAAATTATATCCATTCATAACAAAAATTGACTTAAAGTCAAATAATATAACTTCTTTGACGTAATTTGTGGATATTAAAAATTTCTTTATAATGCGGTTATAAGTAAACATACATTCAAACATTATATTAAAAAAGTAGAATTTAGACTACGACATACTAATATACACATCTCATATACTATATTGCACAAATCAAAACACACACTATAAGCAAAGATTATAGTTGAGTCGCATAAAACATAGTTTATAATACAAAAAAGTAAACCACATTACGGTTTACCACATCATCCAAGTTCATAAGATACCAACATCTAACACATACATAACAACTGTTTCAGTAGTTAGTGATAAACCTAAAAAGTAACATTAGCTTACTTAAACACCTTTTTTCTACTCTCACTCGTGTCTCCATTTGTCTTGTAAAGTTGCAAATCATCACGGATCACTTCCTCGGATGAACTTTCAAGTGACCTGATAGACCTCAAAGAATCAAACAAATTATACTTCAAAGACAAAGATCAAAACTAAACCGCTTAAAAAAATATATAATTGATGTATTATATTGGTGAGTTGGGTTGGCTGGTTAACTCAGTATCCTGGAGCGGGGTGTAGGTTGCATTAAGATGGTTGTAAAAAGAGCAATCTAAAGATTCCAAAATCCTCAGTCTAGATCTTAAAAAAAACTATTTCAAGAAAAAACCAAACAAAATTCCATCTTATCAATATATTTATATTAAGGTAACCTGAAATATTAGATTTAATAAAATGTTTTATTCTTTGGCTCATCCCATGAAACCTTGGTATCATCAGTCTTTACGTCCACGTGCTAGGCTAGAAAATGGTGTTAACAGTGTAATACGAATAAGTAACATAATGATACAGGATACCGGAATAGAGTGTGGTTCACTCTATCGATGTAATCAGGCTACGTCAACGGATGAACCTAAAAGGGATTTTCTTTTTGTTAATTTCGGTTTTAGTAAAGTTTATAAATAAATAACTCAACTAATAGTTTGATCATTAACTAATCATTCGTTGTCCATAAAAGGATGCTTTTGCTTAAAAAAAGCATATAAAAATAGAGCAAAATGTTGTTTTCGTCCTTGAGATTTGAGCAGTTTTGCGACTTTCATCCAAAGGTTTGTTTTTCCGCATCTTGATCTAAAAAGTTTGAAATCTTGCCAGCTTCATCCAACTCATTAACTCCATCCATTTTATAACGTTAAGTCATGGGTATTTTACCTTTTTTAGACATTTTTTGTTATGATTAAAGGGTTTGGGAGGGGAGAAAGTCAATAAAGGTGGATCATTATTTCTTATAGTGTCCTTTATTTTAATGGCAAGATCTCAAACCTTTTGGATCCATATGTAGAAAAACAAACCTTTGGATAGAAGTCGCAAAAGTGACCAAACCTCAAGGACGAAAATGGCATTTTACTCTAAGCTAATACTCGCCAGTTTAATCAACAGTAAATGAATTAAAAAAGATTAAGAATTCACCTAATTCAACAGTGGGTTGTAGATCACTTCTGGGAGATAAGCCAATGTTCTTCCTCCAATCTCTCCTATTTCGGCGGCTTTAGCTCGAGCTTCTTGAGAAGCCCTGTGTTCTTCCTCCTTTTTACAGTCAAATGAGCCATTTTTAAAATGCGAAATCAAATATCATATAGATAAAGAAACAAAAACAAAAATACTTTTATTAGATGGTTTAAAAAAGCATATTACATGAAAATAGTTACCTTCCTATGAGAACCATGCATGTATACTCGTCATGAGGAAAAAGGTATCTCGTATCAACTCTCCCTGCTATTATCTAAAGCAAAAGAAACTTAAAAAAAAGCATATAAAAATAGAGCAAAATGTCGTTTTCGTCCTAATTAGTGGCTTCAAGCCAAGAAATCTTCTCCCTTAATGCCTGAAATAAAACACCAGATTTTTTTAATAATTCATAACTATATTTTATGAATTAATAATTATCACGCATGTTAACAGACGTACCTGTAATTCAAGCGTTGAACCACCACCACGAGCACAAAGTTCTGCCTGCAAACACTCTAATTGTTGTCTCATTTTTAACATTTAACTTGACATTGGATCTCTGTTCACCACCGGCTTATTTTGAATGTTCCTTGCACGATTAGCATACTTTAACGTGTTCAAAGAAAAGTTTATCGTGTCGAACCTGTAAGAGGCGCGTAAGTTTGCTATCACGATATGGAACATGAGCACCTTCTTTCCGTTTCTTTTTATCGCCAAGGGCACTAATGACATTTCCGAGCACAAGAAGGCCCTGTTAATATGAACCCATGTTTCCAAAACACACAAAAAAGAAGAAAAAAATCATGTTTGTATTTTTAGTATCATGAATAGCGAACAACCGAACACAACTAATAATCGTTATGAGTACCTTCTTTCAATCGCCGTTTGATAAAATGATAATCTAAATGGTTAGTAGAGTCATTTGGTACGTACATGGTCTGGTTGACCCACCAATACTTTTTCATCCATTTTTTGTTTTCTTTCAGTAAATATACAAAAACCACATTATTACACTAATAAATGAGGTATATGCATTAAAAATAGTTAGAATACAAACAACGTTTGACAGCTCATCTCAATTACCTTTTAAGCTAAATTTTCTTTTACTTACCCATCTAACCCATTCATTTTCATTTTAGCTACAGCTAAAACTTTGCCCAAACTACTGAACCATTAACATAAAAGGGCAGTGGTGCAGGGCCAGCCCTAAGCATTGGCCGGGTGGGCGACGACTTAGGGCCAACACTTCAGGGGGCTCGCAAAAGATTTAAAATTTAGTTTTGTTGAAGGTGATTAAAACGTTTCCTTATTTCTGATTTCAACATACATCAAGGGAAAAAAAGAGTTCAACTGGCTAGAAATACCTGGTATACATCTTCAAAAGCAATGTAGCGTCTCGGTTTCTTAGATTGCTTGTTGTCTTGGGTTACTTTTTCAAGTGTAGTTTGTAGAGACTATAGGATTATAAAATATGTTGATTGATTATAAAAACATATATAGCTTAAATAAACAAAATGGCAAATTTCCTTGAAATTCATACCTGAAATTAGGTAATGAAGGTGTGAACTTCTTACCTATTGTGAGCTGACCGCTAGACAAAAAAATCACGCTATCAATGAAACTGAAAAATGAAACACTAAAGCCTTTACTTCAAAAAGATCTATGAAGGATATATTGAAAGCTATGTATCTAGTGTGTATTTCAATAACACAATTATTTACCAAATGTAAAACATGTTTTACTTACATGCCCTTTCCTTAGCGTTCTTTGATCACCGAATCAAACCAGAATTCGATCAAAAGTGGTTTCCATTTATTCTGATAGGAACATCATTGATTTTGATATTTGCATTTGTTCGGCTGCACACTTCAAAGTTGTAGTATACATGGTTGTATCCGTATACTTTAGTTCAAAAACCCTCTCGTCTCGGTTCTTCCAATAAAGCTCTAAAAACATTTCATAAATTCAGCCAATTTCACTACATATGAATATAAAAACGTAAATGGAAAGAACTACATTGATATGAAACCACCAAATCACGAAACCACTTTATTACCCTTTGCTTCCACACTTGCACACAAGCCAAAGTGCCCGGCACACTCCAGCAGCACCGCTTTAACCTTATCAAGATGAACATCTTGCCCCTCTTTGCATTGCTACAAAATGAATCATAAAAAATGAATGAATCTATATTTATTGCAATTTAAATCTAACACTAATGTACAGAATACAAACTACTTATGAAGGAATTTTTGGTGAAATGTATTGACTTTTTTAGTCAAACCAGTTACCATTCAAATTCAAATTTGAAATTGAATAAGAAATTCAAATCTTAAATTGAAAAGGAATTAATGGTGAAATGTTGTGAAAATTATATTGAGCAGGTTTGACATGGGTAGTAGTAGTAATGACATACCGTTAACATTCAGAAGCACGAAGATCACAAATGATGCCCATACTACTGGAATGAAAGTTTTCAGAATTATGAAAAGTTACGGTGATTATAATTCGATGAAAATGTCGGATTTGTACTTGACTCCCATAAACATTACAAAATTTTGAGTTTGAAAATTCCGAGTTTACAAAATTCTGGAGTTTTCAATAAACACTTCTTCATTCAATATTAAATAGTATTACAAAATTCTGACTTTGAAAAATATTAAAAATTAAACATTACAATTAACACTTCCGAGGATATCTATTTCTCTCGCCTTCTTCTATGCAATTTCATTTTTTGTTTTAATTTGCAAATCAGCTAGCATATCACAGGTCCTCTGATCCTGTTTCAGCAGATGTGTGATAAACTCTTCTGCTTTTTCTTTAAACTCTGATGGAGTAGAACAGACAACTTCATCCAGCAGTGCAATGCTACTCCACGTCTGCCTATAATATTTATCACTCACCATAGCAACTTTTTTGTTGAGTTCTTCATCTTTTTTCTGTTCATGGAGTGACCATCTTGAATATTCAATTTTAATATCGGTAGTATCCGACCAGTGGTAGAAGGTTTTGCTTGCCATTTAGAAAGACTATCAGTGGTTTTGGACGTTTTGTATTAGGGTGAAGGGTTTTTTAAAAATGAAGTCTTGATGTTTTCAATTAGATTAATCATGATCCTTTATAGCGTTGAAATATTTGATAGGGTAAACGAAGAGACGTCTGCTAATAAAGATCATCTTTTTTTGAAAGTTTAAATTTTGTTCTTTGGTTTTCTAGATATTTAATTTTACTTGGTTGCCCATGAAAATTGATTTTCAAAGGTTTTACATTAAAATGTTTGATAGGGTAAATGAAGAGACATCTCCCATATACACGTTTTTCATTATTAAATCATTAAATGTATCAGGTTTTTAAATATAAATTTTTATTTAATGGTTGCATTTAAATCTGACCTTTGGGCTGTTACATATTCTATATAATACCATTGCAAATTCAAATGTTGTTTCATGATACCCAGATTCATTCAGTGAAATAGAAGAGCAACTGTTATTGTTTTTAAAACTGAGTCACATACTTCTGCACAATCTGAGGATTTCAAGCAACGCTTTATTAAACAAATCGAAGAACAAGTTTTTGCTGATAGGTCTACTCTTCAAGAGTTGAAGAGGTGTTTTAACGGACTGCAACTTGGTTTGCTGACAAGAGACCAAGTTTCGAGAGACCTGATGTATTGGCCAACTACTTCCGTTCGTGACCTGTGTATTGCGAGTAATATAGAGTATGGAGACAGAGGCCTGGACTTCAGGAGAAAGATCAATGACATACATCGAGAAGTTCAGTGCTCCATGGAGTTGAAGTTAAAGTTTCTTGATTCTTGCAATTAGAGTTTAATTGTCTGATTAGTTTTCTTTTTTATATGTAATTGTTACTTTTTTTAATACTTTATACTTTAATCGTATTAATTTTTTTTATGGCAGTTTAGTTTTGCTTCTTTAATCGTAGAAATAAAAATTAATTTGCAAAAACAAAATATACAAAAAGGTAACGATCGTATTTTAAAGGGTAATATTACTGCATCTTAAAGACAGTGTTTGATTATTAATGTTAACATGCAACCGTTTATATCTTTTCATCCAGTGTTTGATTATAGGGATGGGGATGAGGACCATAGACTCATACTTATATGCTACATAGCAAATAGCGATAAATAGCGTACGCTTTTTTATAAATACGATTACACTGTAAAATTTGTTTTTGAAAATTTTATATGTATGTTATATCAAAATACCCTGGTATATACACTTTTTTTCCAATTCTTTATGTTCATATAAACAATCAGTATGTCAAGTATCAAGTATGATTACAAAATTGATACTATCTAAAATGATTCTATGATTTATAGAAAAAAAAGAGTTAGGGGTTTATGGATTAAGAATATGCACTTAATCCATACAAAATGCCTATTTTTAAGTAAACACTTCTTACCTAAGAAATTGCCCTTTGTGGCTTTGTCTAGATGATTATGTGACCAAATGAGTACCTGTCACGACTTCTGTATCAACAGCTCCAGCTCCACACAGTTTTTTGTCAACAACAATAGAACCATCTATGTTTCGCGATGAAGAAAAAAACTGAAAGTAAAAAACTAAAAACATCAGCAAAAAGAGGTCTCACTTTTATTAATCCGTTTCACAAACTTGTGTGTTTAGACTTGCTAACATACCAAAAAAACTACGGTAGAAACATCTCTGCATGATCGAAGCTTGCATTACAGGTTGTTATGAACCATCAACGTTTGGTAAAGTCCTTGACACAAATATAGAGATTCGAGTCCAAAACTGGTGTATGCTCGCATAAAAGACGTCTCGTGAGTAAGCCAAAATTGCAAAGAATCTATATATTTAACACAATGTTCAGAGTTAAATAGGAAATTATGTTATTTTTATAATTAAAATGTGAAGTGATATGTACAACACCAAAACTACTTTGCAATGTAAAAGTAAAATTACCATTTGAGAATTTAAAGTCATGAGATGTCTCCTCATACCATTGCTTCCGGTCGTGGGTCTGCTAACAAAAGGTAGCAACAAACTCACCAAAATAAGAGAAGGATTAAAACCATGAAAGTCAATTTCCTTTATTATCCATCCACTGCACCTGAAACAAATATTTATAGATAGTTAAAAACCATTTGCAATCAAAATCATCATGATAAAAAGATGGTTTAAAAGTTTTACATGTAGTGATAGTTATATAACCTCTGGAAAATACTCTCTAAACCTCATGATGTTAGGTGTCGAAGCGATCTTTCATTTATGACTTCTTGAGCAACATTTTCATCAATATACATCCAAAAACCCAACACATGCCCTCTTTATATTCAGCCTATAGATCAATCAATATCCAACCCATTACATCAGCAAAATATATGATGAAATTAATAGATCTCATTCATTTTTTTCTTTCTAAACGTTAATCAAAATGTTAATTTTCTGAAAATCCAGATCAGAACCTGCAAATATATATATATATTACAAAAACTGATTCCACATTTATGTAGTTGAATTTGAAGATTTTTTTAGATATTCAATGGCTTCTTCCAACATTGAAGCCTTATCAATATAAAGCACAAGTCAAGAAAAAAGAAAACCCTAATTTACACCAAGAAATGCTGCAATTCATAAACAAATTCTAGGATTAGTTCTATGTTCAAAACCCTAACCTTATATGAATCTGGAATCAGTTTTTGTAAGGCCTTCATCTTCTCATTATCAGTTTTCTTCTCCTCTGCACACTACAGTAAATCAATTTCAAAAACCCTAAATTACAAAGCAAATTGTAAGTGCAAAATGAGGATGGAAGCAATCAAGCAAACATTTTCTGATAAATTTGAAACCTATAGAAGCGTACATGTTGGAGCACTAATCTTAGAAGAAAAGCATCAGACATACCTGTCATAGGGGTGAAGAACACTGATTGAATATCTAGTGAATCGATCAGATAAACCGGAATTGAAGCATAAAACGTCTTCGTTCGCTGCATCTGATGTTTTTTACTTCATGATTTGTTCTGGAAGTATCTTCTATATCACCGATTACAGAACCGAAACCTTAATTGATCAGATTCTAGAGAGAGGGTAGAGAGAGAGGAATGGGTTTTTTGAAATTATGATAGGAGGAAGAAGCAGCTGAAGTTTACGGCTTGAGAGAGAGAGGCAAGTTTGAAATTAGGGCTTGAGAGAGAGAGAGGGAGGTTCGAACAACATTTGAGAGGAAGTATGATGGGTATTCAGAGACAATTAATGCAAATAACACATCCCTATACAATTCAAATTTCCCCCCAATGCTAATATATATTTTATATTTGATTAGAAAAAAAAGTTAATACAATATATATTAAGATTTTAATTGTTATTTATGACATCAGCAAAAGTTACATGACATATCTGGTTGATTGACACATAAGCAAATTTACATCAACATTACTTCTCCTTTTATATATAAGTAGATTTACTTTTATTAACATATTTTTATTTTTCCCCCTTTTTAAAACCATATATTTCATTTACCATTTTTTAATAATTATGTTTTCTCTTTTAGAACATATATTAATTTATCAAACAATTTGACACTTTTTTAATAATTTACGTTTATAATTTTTTTTTCTAAAATCCTAAGTACGTAGTTGTGCTTGATTTTCTTCCCTCGACATTCTGTTAGAAGTTTTTTAAAAACAAAATTGTACTCAAAATAAAATATTTATTTGGTATCATAAAACGGTACAATGATAAACTTTACCATTAAAGTGGTTTGGTTTTCTAAACAAAATGTTTTATTTTCAAATCATGTTTGTTTTACGTTATCATTTGGTCGGTTTCGCCGCAACGTACGACATAAAAAAACTAGTTATTATAATTACTTATGTCAAAATATATAAAACATCCGATAGAAAAAATGAAATACCTATCATATTATCATTATTTCTTTGGCTGTAGTTTGTTACAATATAAGTGTGTAGAATTTGCTTACATCCGTCTACTTTTTTTTTATTAATTATTTAATGTCACTTAAATTTTAAATTACTTATATCATTCACCTATTTAGGTCAAAACTCACTAAGTACATATGTTTTTCTTTTATCTTGAGAACCATTTGTTGTTATCAAGATAACTTTTTTTTTAAACGCCTTAACGAAAGAAACAATGAAACTCATCATAGGGAAACAAAGCTTTAGCGGCGACATTTGTCACCGAGCATGAGATCTCTACTAAGGGACTATAATGTTTACCACTCCACAACTGTGAAAATTGTCTTTGGGTATACTTTAACCCATCTTAACTCCACCTAAATGCCACATTCATCTTTTTTCCTCATTTTATTTTACCCCACTCCAAAGAAATGGTTTAATCCCTTCAACTTCATCTAACCCTATTTTTTAGTGGTTTTTGGTTTAAAAACTAAAAGAATAATTAATTCTGTCTCTTTACATCCGGTTAAAATGTTAACAGACAACCTATTTAATCCCCCTTAACACAAGAAGGAAGTGGTTTGCAATAGCGGTTAACATGTCATGTTACCTTTAACACCCCAAATGATAGAGTAGAGCCTTATATAACTAAAATGTTAGAGAGAACAAAAATCACTTTTCTTACATTTAAGTGTAAAAGTAATGGTTAATTAACATAATGATGATGAAGTTAAATTGGAAAATGTTATACTCCTTCCCTATTTATTACAAGTTTCAATACTAGATAATGCACGTAACTCCCGTAACCGTAGGCACATTTCCCACCCTTTACACAATCATATATATATAAGCTATAAACCAATCACATCCATAACTCTCTTTACATTTTCCCTCATAAATGGATCAACATCCAAACCATCAAAACCCTCTTAACTACCTTGATGATCACTGGTTTCGCTACTTTGATCAAGATGTTACACACTCAATGTACAGGTACAAATTATCCTTACAAGAAATGATGATACATTTTTGATACATGGGAAGTTGCATGTGAATTTAGAGTCTAATAACATTTTTGACATTTTTTTTTGCAGAAATGATGATACATGCGACCTCCAGCAGTTTTTCAACCTGCTCGATATGAACCGAGTTTTGCCACTTAAACAAGATCACTTTTCTGAATCAGGGTATCCATATTTTGATCCCATTGATGAATATCTAAACTTGTGGGACTGTTGGGATAACTGTGACTTGCCAATGCTTACTTGCATTGATGATCATAGTGGTACAACATGTGGTGGAACAACTGCTGCTGATCAAGGTGGCAGGAATGGGAGGTGGAGATCAAGACCGCTAGAGTTGGAAGAGATAGAGAAGCATTTTGAGTTGCCGATAGCCGTGGCAGCCGAGAAACTGGGGGTGGGGTTAACTATGCTGAAGAAAAGATGCCGAGAGTTTAACATAAAGAGATGGCCTCACAGAAAACTTAAGAGTATTAAATCCCTTATTCAAAATGTGAAGGTATATATATCCCTGTATCACTCATGCAATTAGTGCACAAGTGTGTTTATGGGCTGAAGGGAAAGATTGCTATTCTACAGTTAAATAAGGCCCCTAAATCTTATTTTCATGTCTCTTTTCTATCTCTCTCTATATATCTATGTATATATGGAGAGAGATAGAAATTATCTTCCTGTGCATGTATGGATAATATTTATGGAAAATCACAAGAATAACAATGTTCATTACATATATTATGAACTTTTTTTTATATATTTGATGTTATACAAGATCTATTTTTTTAGTTTGAATGTTATAAAAAGTTTATAATAGAAGGAAACTAAATCGATACCAAACAACTAGACGATTTTACGTAACACTTGGTCATTTATGCTACCCCTTTTACGTCTATTAGGCATTATTGCCTTGATGTTGATTACATGCAAAGAGAAAAGTAATATCATTTTTGTGTCACTTGGTGCAAATGTTGTCACGTCTTGATTTGTGTTTCTTGTAACTGGCTAAATGTCAAATTCTGATAATTTTTCGGTTATATTTGTTAAGGATATGGGATTAAATGAGGAAATGGAGATGTTAGAAGAGCAGAAGAGGATGATTATGAAGGTGCCAGAAATGGAACTCCCACAAAGGACAAAGAAGCTAAGGCAAGCTTGCTTCAAGGCTAGCTACAAGAAGAGAAGATTTGATTCCCCTTATTAACCTCAATTTCCCCTTTGCTACCAAGGGGCATTGCAGTGATTTGTTATGACATAGATAACTACTCATCCCCTCTAACTCTCTCAGTTAACCATCCTTTTTTTTTAATTAATCAAGGGGTAGTTTAGTCTTTTTGAATGTACCTTCAGTTAGTCGAATTTAAAGTTCATTGCATGTGTATGATTATTTCTGATATGTGTTTTGCTGACTTCGATAGCAAATGCACGAGAAAAATACTATTTACTCGTTTATATAAAAAACCGTAATATTTGTTTAGAAATGTTATATATAATAAAATAATTAGTTAACACATTAGTAGTCGAAATAGGAACGACGGTGTGTAAAACTTATATAGAAGTGACATGCAAATAACAAAAAAGTTTAACACTTAATTGGGAGGGGTTCTAACATTTTATATAAAAACTTAGCCAGACAAATAACAAAAATACATATAAAAAAAGTTAGTGATTAAGAAGAGAGGTTAGGGTGATGGGGGTGGCCTTAATTGGTGGTGGGGAGGAGAAGATCCTTTCAACAAGCCACCAACAACCATCTTTGGGAAAACGAGGATTTGTCATCATTGCTGACCACTACAAGAAAAGAATACTGTTAGCGGCGACACCATTAGCGGTGACAGGCCAGTTATCGCCGCTATTGGTCGATCCGCGTCACGGAGTATGAAACCAAACCCCAGCCGTTGATCATTACCCTGATCTAACGGTTTGGGATTAAAAAGGCAATAGCGGCGACATGTTAGGATCAATAGCGACAACAGATTTTCTCCGCTAAAGGTAGGTGTCCCACTTTAATCCCCAGCCACACATATCTTATCCTGGTTAACCTAATAGCGGCGACAAACGAACCAGTAGCGGCGACAACCCGTCGCCGGTAGTACTCGTTCCGTAAAAGCCCTTTACAGTGCCATTTCTTCCCTCCTTCACTTTTCCCCCCAAACCTCTTCATCATACTGCCGGAGAACCGCGTATTTTCACCAAATCGGTTAGTTTAACTTATTTTTTGTTAAATCTCTTCTCTATTTTGTTATTTACATTTTATAGACTTTAATTTTTGCTCGTTCTTGTGTATATTTATGTTCATGGAAGAAAATTCGGATCACCATCATCACCTCTCCGGTCACCACCATGACTTCTCTGGTCACCACCTCGTCTCAGCAGTCTACATCTACTTGAAAGCTTGAAATTACGGTTAGTTTTATATGAATTTTTTCAAAGTTTAGAAATTGTATAATTTTTTGTTTAGTTATGTAAATGTATATGTAAGAATGTATGTTTGTATGTAAATGTTCGTGAAAATGTATAATGTAGGTGTATTTGGTGAAAATGAGTATATGTAGGTGTATGTATTTGTGTATGTAGGTGTATGTATGTGTATGTAGGTATCTAAGTCTATGATTGAATGTATAGAAATTGTATAATTTTTTGTTTAGTTATGTAAATGTATATGTAAGAATGTATGTTTGTATGTAAATGTTCGTGAAAATGTATAATGTAGGTGTATTTGGTGAAAATGAGTATATGTAGGTGTATGTATTTGTGTATGTAGGTGTATGTATGTGTATGTGGGTATCTAAGTCTATGATTGAATGTATGTATGTAGGTGTATGTAAATGATGAATAATTGTGCATGTAAATGTTTGCAATTGGTGAAAAATGTGTATGTTAGTATGTATGTTTGTATAAAGTTTGCAAATGTGTATGTATAAATTTTGTGGTTTTGATCAAAATATGTGTTTGTAAGTATGTATGTGTATGTCTAAGTATGTACATGTGTTTTATAAGTATGTATGTGTGTTGGTAGTATGTTAATATGTGTGTATAAAGTATGTAAATTTGTGTATGTAAGTATGTATAAAGTATGTGTTAATGTGCATAAATTTGTGTGTGTGTGTGTAATTATGTCACACCCCCAAAATCCACACGCGGAGTATTACCGCTTGGAGGCGTGACATGACCAGGATCAAGCCACCAATCATATTGAGCAAGCATGTAAGTGGTATATAAGGATCCAACACAATACAATTGGTGTCTAAACAAAACAATAGTTTAAGTTGCAAGCGGAAGCATAATGTTTAAAACCAAGTCATAAGTTTAAACGTTTCAAAAGTTTAGCATGGCACACAGCTGTCCATGTCCCACAACGACTCTTCCCACTCCAATGCAAGCTCCATAGATACCTAACGACCTACAAGGCATGTAACAACAAATCAACAACAAAGTTGAGCGAGTTCACAGTTGGTTGTTCAGTTAATAAGTTCGTATCAGAAATCGTAAGTTCGTTTCATCACCATATATTACCCATTATCCTTGATTCCCAACCTTTACGATGTTTAGTGGGGGCTTCCCATTTTGTATGTACTAGACTGGTCGTATCCATAAGTGTCCTTCCCAATCCGAGGACAGTGGTAAGTATTAGTTTACGTAGGTTTTACGTAAGTGCCCTTCCCAATCCGAGGACAGTAGTAAGTATTAGTTTACGTAGGTTTTACGTAAGTGCCCTTCCCAATCCGAGGACAATAGTAAGTATGAGTTTACGTAGGTTTTACGTAAGTGCCCTTCCCAATCCGAGGACAGTAGTAAGTAGTCTAGCAGTGTTGATAGTATAAGTAGTTATTCAATCACATTCCCAACCACCGGGAATCCCATGCCTTAGTAAGGGTGTGAACTCACCTCGGTTGCTCGGTTTGACTCTAAAAAATAGCTAACAGTCAAGGTCGGTCAATCACGTCCTAGTATGATTACCACTTAGTTTATTAGTGACTTCAAAATAGAGCACAAAGTTCCTACACGTATCTATCACATAACATGCATCACTTTAACGGTTTATGCCCCTATAAGCTTCCCATCTATTCCCGTCCATAAGCAAACATACGACATTACACATAACAATTTTATTGACATATAATCATGTTAGATTATTCCCAGATAACCTACCCGACATTTAGACCCGCAAATCACTACTTATGTCGTTTCAGCTTTAACCTTCAAAACTGGGCTGTTTTCGGGGATTTTAATAAAATATTTAACTTGTTCCAAAAATTCCCAACTTTTTACAGAATGTCTTAAACGATCCAAATATTATTGTGTAAAAATATCGGGATCCAATTCATCCCCAATATTTTATAAAAAATCATTTTCCGGACTGAACTCAGATTTATCTTTTTCTGACTGCAGTCCACGGAATAATTTATTTAAAATTCATCGAGAGTCCGATTTACGAAATTCCAGTGGGGTAATTACAAATGCATCAGTTGTCATCTACTGTACAAATTACATGAGCTGATTCATCATAGATTTCCAGTTATGATGAAAAATATAACACCTATTTTCAGCAGCAAAAATGCAGCTTGAGCTGCTGTTACAAAATGACCCTTTAAAAATAGTAAACGAAGTCCAAAAATTATGATTCCAGTGCCATTAGAACCGTGTTTCATAATACATAGATCTAGAGTTCAGAAAACACATTTTCTGCTTTATTAAGGTCCGGTTACAGCCAACTAAAGTTGGCTGAAATCACCAAACAGCTTTCTGTTTTTCAGCTTCTACATTCTAATGCGAGTTATATTGGTTCCGTTAACATGCATAATGATCAACAACATTTCTAGTACTCAATATTAACAAGTAAATCAGCAAGTAATCAGCAATATATCCCAACAACTTGATACTAACATTTTTACATCATGTTTCATCTTCTTGTTTAAACCCTTTTTAGTGTTCTTGTAGATTTAACATATTACATCTTTTAATCATGAAACAAGATGAACAAAGGTGACATAAGGAACTTACTACTAGCTTAAAGCTAGGGATGATCTAGTGATGAAAAATGTAGAGAGAAGATGATGAAAAAGACTAGAAACAAGCTCCTTTGAAAGCCCTTCAACAAGCAACCTCCATGGACGAACTTCAAAGCTTTGAATGGAATTTGTAATTGGAGGAGATGAAGATGTTGAGGGGTGGAGGTGGGTTCGTTTATGGGGGTGACCGAAATAGGGAGAGTAGTGAGGAGAGAGAGTGAAAGATTGTCAATGATCTTGTAAGAGGTATTGGCCATACATATAAGAGATTCCCTAATTATTTTGTTCATACTTGCAAGCAACAATTAAAGAAGATCTAAACAAACTATATAGGGGAAATCATGGTGATCTTTGTGGGGTCCACCTAGGACCAAAAATCAGGTTGGGGGGGGGGGGGGGTTAGTGTAACATTTTCAACTAAGTTGCAATTCCAAGTTAGATCTCAAGTGTATACTTATGTGTGTTATTTACTAGAGAAGTTAGTGGGTGTTAGGGTGTTCGGGGATCATGCCTAGGTCAAAAATAAATACAACAATGTATTTGACAAATACTTGGTGTCCCGGGTAATGTCCGGTTGTTCGGTCGGGTACTGTTCCATTAAATTGTTTAATTGTTCCGTAAGGCGTCTTATACATATATTTTTGTAACACAATTAATTCCTAACACATAGGAAAATATTCAGGACCATTTAGTCGAGTTTTCTGCATACTACTAGTATGCTAACACGCACTTGTAAGTATAACACCGTAATCAGAGAGCAGTTAAATAATTTAGCACAATCATCAAGCACTTTAATTATCATTAATAAATTATACGGATAAATGGAATTTCGAGGGTTGTCACATTCTCCCCCTGTTAAGAAAATTTCGTCCCGAAATTTAGTGCGTAGTTACTGAGGAAGCTAGTTAAGTTGCGGTGTTTACTGGTTTTCCTGGGGTGTCACATCATCCCCCCGTTGATTTGGAATTTCGTCCCGAAATTCTGTAGTAGCTTCAGCCTCAGTAGTGGTTGCACTGTTTCCGAACAACTGGGGATATTTGAGTTTCATCTGATCTTCTCGTTCCTAGGTAAACTCTTGGCCACGACGGGAGTTCCAACGAACTCGAACAAGAGGTATTCTGGTGCGCTTGAGGACTTTAATGTCTCGGTCCGTGATTTCAACTGGTTCCTCGACGAATCGCAACTGATCGTCGATAGTGAGCTCCTTCAAAGGAACTATGAGGGTCTCATCTGACAGACACTTCTTCAGATTTGACAGGTGAAAAACGTTGTGAACTGCACTGAGTTCTGCTGGTAGATCCAGTTTGTAGGCCACTTTGCCTATTTTCTCTATGATTTCGAATGGTCCGACTTTGAGTAGCACCCGGTCCCCAACTTGGAACTCGAGTGGCTTTCTTCCCTTATCAGCATAGCTTTTCTGACGGTCACGCGCTGCCGCCATTCGCTGTCGTATCTGAGCAATTCTCTCGGTTGTATCTACTACAAGTTCTGGGCCAGTGATTTGACTGTCACCCACCTCTGCCCAACAAAGAGGTGATCAGCATTTACGCCAGTACAATGCCTCAAATGGAGCGGCTTGAATGCTGGTGTGGTAACTGTTGTTATACGAAAACTCCACTAATGGGAGATGTTTTTCCCAGCCGTTGCCGAAATCAATTACACATGCCCGAAGCATGTCTTCTAGGGTTTGGATGATGCGTTCAGACTGCCCATCCGTTTGCGGGTGGTAAGCTGTGCTCAAATCTAATCGTGAGCCAAAATATTTGTGCATTGCTTGCCATAGTTCAGAAGTAAAACGCGCGTCCCGATCAGAAATGATGGAGGTTGGCACTCCATGCCTTGATACTACTTCCTTTAGGTAGATGTCTGCTAGAGTAGAAAACTTGTCGGTTTCCTTGATAGCTAGAAAATGTGCAGACTTGGTCAGTCGATCCACGATCACCCAAATGGTATCATTTCCACGTTGAGATCTAGGCAAGCCAGTAACGAAATCCATGGAAATTTGCTCCCATTTCCATTTCGGGATCTCTGGTTGTTGAAGCAGGCTTGAGGGTTTCTGATATTCGGTCTTGACCCTAGCACAAGTCAAGCATTTACTGACGTAGGTTGCTATGTGGGCTTTCATGCCAGGCCACCAATACGTAGTCTTGAGATCGTGGTACATCTTATCCGAACCAGGGTGTACCGAATAACGAGACTTGTGCGCTTCATCCATCACAAGCTCGCGTATGTTTCCGTAAAGCGGAACCCAGATGCGTCCTGTTACATAGTAAGAGCCATCTTCCTTTTGTTCTAGCCGCTGCCTCGATCCTCGTAAGGAGTCAGCCCTGATGTTCTCTGCTTTCAATGCTTCCACCTGAGCATCACGAATTTGAGCAGGAAGACTAGATTGGATGGTAAGCTGTAACGCACGTACACGCTTAGGTATAGTATCCTTTCGACTGAGGGCGTCAGCCACAACATTGGCCTTGCCCGGATGGTACTTGATAGCGCATTCGTAATAATTCAAGAGCTCGACCCACCGGCGTTGTCGCATGTTTAATTCCTTTTGCTTGAAGATATGCTCGAGACTCCTGTGATCGGTGTAAATGGTGCACTTGCACCCGTACAGGTAATGTCTCCATATCTTAAGTGCGACAACAACTGCTCCTAATTCCAAGTCGTGCGTAGTGTAGTTTCTTTCGTGAACCTTAAGTTGGCGAGATGCGTAGGTAATGACCCTGTCACGTTGCATCAACACGCAACAAGTCCTTGAATGGAAGCGTCGCAATAAACCACAAAATCATCTGTGCCTTCAGGCAACGAGAGAATAGGTGCGCTACAAAGTCTATCTTTTAAGTGCTGAAATGCGGACTCCTGTGCATCTCCCCAACGGTAGATGACACCCTTCTGAGTCAGTGAAGTGAGAGGTTGCGCAATCCTTGAGAAATCCTTGATGAATCTTCTGTAGTATCTTGCCAAGCCCAGGAATTGACGGATTTATGTGGGTGTACGAGGTGCAGGCCAGTTCTTGATCGAATCAACTTTGGATGGATCAACATGAATCCCATCCTTGTTTACTACGTGGCCTAGAAAATGGAATTCGCGAAGCCAGAAGTCACATTTCGAAAATTTGGCATAAAGTTGCTATGCTCGAAGAAGTTCCAACATAAGTCGTAGATGTTGCTCGTGTTCCTCCTGACTCTTAGAATAGATCAGGATGTCATCGATGAAAACAATAACGAACTTATCCGAGTAAGGTTTGCATACTCGGTTCATGAGATCCATGAAAACCGCTGGTGCGTTCGTTAATCCGAAAGGCATAACCAGAAACTCGTAATGGCCATAACGAGTTCTGAATGCTGTTTTAGAGACATCCTCATCTCGGACTCTCAGTTGATGGTAACCCGATCTCAGATCAATCTTGGAGTAGTAGCTCGACCCTTGCAGCTGGTCGAATAAGTCATCAATGCGTGGGAGAGGATAACGATTCTTTACGGTCACCTTATTGAGTTCGTGGTAGTCGATGCACATTCTGAAGGTACCGTCTTTCTTCTTCACGAATAGTACTGGAGCTCCCCAGGGGGAAGAACTAGGACGAATAAAACCTTTTTCCAAAAGTTCTTGTAATTGCTTGGACAGTTCTTCCAGTTCGGTTGGGGCTAAGCGATAAGGTGCTCGAGCTATGGGTGCTGCTCCAGGAGCTAGCTCGATTTGGAATTCGACTTGTCCATGAGGAGGAAGACCAGGTAATTCCTCAGGAAATACCTCAGGAAAATCGCGCACTATTGGAGTGTCTTCAATTCTCTTCTCTTCCAATGATGCGCCAGTAACGAGTGCAAGAATGGCAGTGTGGCCCTTACGCAAACACTTCTGGGCCTTAAGGAAAGAGATGATGCCCACAACAGCACCACTCTTGTCGCCATGTATCATGAGAGGTTCTTCACCAGAACGAGGAATGTAGACGATTTTCTCTTTGCAATTAATCTCCGCTTGATGATGAGATAGCCAATCCATCCCGATAACGACGTCGAAACTACCAAGTACAATAGGGATAAGATCGATTGAGACGGTCTGACCAGCTAAGACGAGGTTACAGCCCTTAACTATGCGTGTGGCTTCTAGGCTTTTACCGTTTGCTAGCTCTACCGTGTGTTTGGGGGTCAAAAGTGTTGGGGCACGTTTAAGCATTTGACTAACTTTTAGAGACACGTAACTGGTATCGGCACCCGAATCAAATAAAACAGTAACATAAAAGTCGTCGAGAAGGAACTTACCCATCATTACGTTAGGATCATTCCTTGTGTCACCCTGACCAATCACGAACACTCGACCCCTGGCACCGTTGCCATCATTGTTTCCTCCATTGTTGCCCCCATTATTATTCCCGTTTCCTTGGTTATGATTCTGATTCTGATTTAACTGCAGGCAGTGTCTCTTGAAGTGACCTTCAGCACCACACTGAAAGCATCCTTTGTTACCCTGTTGATGTTGCTGATTCTGCGGTGCTTGCTGTTGCGGCTGACGATTCTGATTTGTAGGCCGTAAGCTCCTGCAATCCTTGGCTTCATGACCTATCTTGAGACACCTCTGACAACGTCCCTTGTTGCACTGACCATTGTGGTGTCTGTTGCATTTGTTGCACTTTGGGTGGTTTCCTCGATATCCACCCTGCCCTTGACTACCAGAAGATTGCTGACTAGGACTCTGGTAGTCATCAATCTTTCGCTGTTGCACCTGGGACTGAACTGTAGTCGAACCCTTGTTGGAGGCTCCATCCCATTTTCGTTTGTTGTCACTGGGAATAGCAGAGGTAGTAGTAGCAATAGCACCTATACGCTTAGGCAGCCTGTTCTGTTCCACTGCCTGGTCTGTGAGACGATGAGCAAGACGAGTAACATCCTGGATGGTAGCCAGGTTAGCAGCAGTCACATGGCTTTGTATCTCTGGTACTAAGCCTTTGAGGTACAGCTCAACGCGCTTGATGGGAGGATCCACCATAGTTGGACATAACACTGCCAGTTCGTTGGATCGCTTAGTATACGCCTCTATCTCTGACCCCGTCATCTTCAGGTTAAAGAATTCCACTTCCAACTTGTGGATGTCATCACGATTACAGTATTATCGCTTGATCAGCTCCTTGAAGTCATTCCATGGGGTGGCATTAGCAGCTACCAGCCCTAACATTTGAACTTGCGCGTTCCACCAAGTCAGCGCAGTGCCATCGAGGGTACCAGTGGCATACTTCACCCTACGAGCCTCAGGGCATTCACACATTTCGAAGACTGACTCGAGCTTCTCGAACCAGTGGAGGAGTCCAACGGCCCCTTCAGTGCCACTGAAAGTACTAGGACGACAGTCCATAAAAGTCTTGAACGTGCACACAGGAGGCTGAGCGTGTTGACCTCCTGCCTGGGCAGCGGCGAGTGCTGCAGTAACTTGTTCAGTGATCAAAGCCGCCAATTGGGCTTGAGTCATGTTAACGCGTCCACTCATGATCTTCACATCAAAGGAAACATGAGTGAGTGAGGTTCGCGAAAATGCGATGACAGAAGAGACTAAGCACACATGTGTTTCAAGAAATAGTTGTTACATTTATCTAAGCATACTATGAGTAATGTACTATGTAATAAGCAAGTAGGCAATATAAACATAAATCATATCACCTATAGTGTTGAGTCTTGCACGTGGATCGAAGCATCGTTGTGGATCATTGAGCACTGTACATGTTATGGTCTGGTTTTAACAAAAACTCTTTCCCTTATTAAAACCAAGTTCACTATAACCAATGGCTCTAATACCAATTTGTCACACCCCCAAAATCCACACGCGGAGTATCACCACTTGGAGGCGTGACATGACCAGGATCAAGCCACCAATCATATTGAGCAAGCATGTAAGTAGCATATAAGGATCCAACACAATACAATTGGTGTCTAAACAAAACAATAGTTTAAGTTGCAAGCAGAAGCATAATGTTTAAAACCAAGTCATAAGTTTAAACGTTTCAAAAGTTTAGCATGGCACACAGCTGTCCATGTCCCACAACAACTCTTCCCACTCCAATGCAAGCTCCATAGATGCCTAACGACCTGCAAGGCATGTAACAACAAATCAACAACAAAGTTGAGCGAGTTCACAGTTGGTTGTTCAGTTAATAAGTTCGTATCAGAAATCGTAAGTTCGTTTCATCACCATGTATTACCGATTATCCTTGATTCCCAACCTTTACGATGTTTAGTGGGGGCTTCCCATTTTGTATGTACTAGACTGGTCGTATCCATAAGTGTCCTTCCCAATCCGAGGACAGTGGTAAGTATGAGTTTACGTAGGTTTTACGTAAGTGCCCTTCCCAATCCGAGGACAGTAGTAAGTATGAGTTTACGTAGGTTTTACGTAAGTGCCCTTCCCAATCCGAGGCCAGTAGTAAGTATGAGTTTACGTAGGTTTTACGTAAGTGCCCTTCCCAATCCAAGGACAGTAGTAAGTAGTCTAGCAGTGTTGATAGTATAAGTAGTTATTCAATCCCATTCCCAACCACCAGGAATCCCATGCCTTAGTAAGGGTGTGAACTCACCTCGGTTGCTCGGTTTGACTCTCAAAAATAGCTAACAGTCAAGGTCGGTCAATCACGTCCTAGTATGATTACCACTTAGTTTATTAGTGACTTCAAAATAGAGCACAAGGTTCCTACACGTATCTATCACATAACATGCATCACTTTAACGGTTTATGCCCCTATAAGCTTCCCATCTATTCCCGTCCATAAGCAAACATACGACATTACACATAACACTTTTATTGACATATAATCATGTTAGATTATTCCCAGATAACCTACCCGACATTTAGACCCGCAAATCACTACTTATGTCGTTTCAGCTTTAACCTTCAAAACTGGGCTGTTTTCGGGGATTTTAATAAAATAGTTAACTTATCCCAAAAATTCCCAACCTTTTACAGTATATCTTAAACGATCCAAATATTATTGTGTAAAAATATTGGGATCCAATTCATCCCCAATATTTTATAAAAAATCATTTTCCGGACTGAACTCAGATTTATCTTTTTCTGACTGCAGTCCACGGAATAATTTATTTAAAATTCATCGAGAGTCTGATTTATGAAATTCTAGTGGGGTAATTACAAATACATCAGTTTTCGTCTACTGTACAAATTTCATGAGCTGATTCATCATAGATTTCCAGTTATGACCAAAAAATATAACACCTATTTTCAGCAGCAAAAATGCAGCTTGAGCTGCTGTTACAAAATGACCCTTTAAAAATAGTAAACGAAGTCCAAAAATTATGATTCCAGTGCCATTAGAACCGTATTTCATAATACATAAATCTAGAGTTCAGAAAACACATTTTCTGCTTCATTAAGGTCTGGTTACAGCCAACTGAAGTTGGCTGAAATCACCAAACAGCTTTCTGTTTTTCAGCTTTTACATTCTAATGCGAGTTATATTGGTTCCGTTAACATGCATAATGATCAACAACATTTCTAGTACTCAATATTAACAAGTAAATCAGCAAGTAATCAGCAATATATCCCAACAACTTCATACTAACATTTTTACATCATGTTTCATCTTCTTATTTAAACCCTTTTTAGTGTTCTTGTAGATTTAACATATTACATCTTTTAATCATGAAACAAGATGAATAAAGGTGACATAAGGAACATACTACTAGCTTAAAGCTAGGGATGATCTAGTGATGAAAAATGTAGAGAGAAGATGATGAAAAAGACTAGAAACAAGCTCCTTTGAAAGCCCTTCAACAAGCAACCTCCATGGATGAACTTCAAATCTTTGAATGGAACTTGTAATTGGAGGAGATGAAGATGTTGAGGGGTGGAGGTGGGTTCGATTATGGGGGTGACCGAAATAGGGAGAGAGAGTAGTGTGGAGAGAGATTGAAAGATTGTCAATGATCTTGTAAGAGGTATTGGCCATACATATAAGAGATTCCCTAATTATTTTGTTCATACTTGCAAGCAACAATCAAAGAAGATCTAAACAAAATCTATAGAGGAAATCATGGTGATCTTTGTGGGGTCCACCTAGGACCGAAAATCAGGTTAGGGGGGGGGGGGTTTAGTGTAACATTTTCAACTAAGTTGCAATTCCAAGTTAGATCTCAAGTGTATACTTATGTGTTTTATTTACTAGAGAAGTTAGTGGGTGTTAGGGTGTTCGGGGATCATGCCTTAGTAAAAAATAAATACAACAATGTATTTGACAAATACTTGGTGTCCCGGGTAATGTCCGGTTGTTCGATCGGATACTGTTCCGTTAAATTGTTTAATTGTTCCGTAAGGCGTCTTATACATATATTTTTGTAAAACAATTAATTCCTAACACATAGGAAAATATTCATGACCATTTAATCGAGTTTTCTGCATACTACTAGTGTTGATGCACGGAATGTCTGTTGACTACGTCTACATCAAGTCTTAAGTCAAGATAGTCAACATAGGGTCTTGAGAGTCAAGATTAGGGTTTATAATGTTAATTTCGCTTTTGTGAACATAGGTTAGAAGTGATTCCGCTTTTATGTCACTAGGTGATTTCGCTTTTATGTCACATGGTGATTCCACTTATACGGACATGCCATAAAAGTGAAATCAGTTACAAGTGATTCCACTTATATGGACATGCCATATAAGCGGAATTAGATCTAGTATAAATACCTCACATGTGTGACTTCATATGTAACTAGGAGCGGAATCAGGTCATTAGCTTGGTAAAGGAACTCTGTCAAATTGAATTCAGAAAGCTAATAAAGAGAAGAAATTGAATGAAAAAGCTGTTGTTACTTTGCGTGCATTGATTCCGCCTTTACACGTGAAGATGAACTACCTTGACTGACTTTTCGAGGTCGTAGAACGGTCCAACAAGTGGTATCAGAGCTCAGGACGAGGAGTTCATACTACTACAGCTTGATTCTACACGATTCTCTCATTTCTACTCACTTTCTTTTATACTTTTTCGATTTGAACTGGTTCCTACGGTTGAAACGGTCTGATTTTTTAGTAAAACGTGTAAAACCTACTAATAACAAACCCTAGAAAGTTTCAGGTTGAAATACGGATTAAAACATGGTGAAAACTAGTTAAAACGTGATTCCGCTTTTTCGGACATTGAGAGATAATCGCCTGATTTCGCTTTTATGGACATAAATGATTTCGCTTATTTGAACATACCTGATTTCGCTCATTCGGACATTGACATATTGTACTTGATTTCGCTTATCTGTACATCAGATTTCGCTTATTTGTCACTTAGTCAACCTTAGTCAGTGTTGTCAGTAGCACTTATCGAAACAAGAAATCTATTCGGTTTAGACTGATCATACATGTGAAGTGTAATTGATAGTTCAGAATTTGCATGTTATACTTTCATATATCTGTCGGCCACTTTAATTGTTAAAGTCAGATTTATCACGTGAATATCTCGGCCCAAGTTTCATAATTGTTAGAGGCCCAAGTGACTTTATTACATAATAAACAGTTGTCAGTCACATCCAACATTGAGGTCCAATAAAAAATGGTTTAATGTCAATAGTTATCAGCTCATTTTACGTGAACGGTCCAATCACATTTGGCGGTCAAAAAGGAAATTGAGTTTAATTGTAGTTGTTGTCAAGTCTGTGTAAATCTCGGCTCAAGTCTCAACATCAATATCAAGTGAACAAGTATTTGTCTTTTAAAGCTCAATTATTTCGGATTGCATATATTGTTCGGCCCAAGTCTAATTCAGAAATTGGATCCATATATATTTTTGCTAGCTCATTCATTCAGTGATCTCACTTGAACTACATTGAACGAATCCGAGAATCTTCGACAACGAGTCTTAGATTGAATTCATCAAACGTACACTGTTACGTATTCAGTTTTGTTTGAACTGATAGCTTGTTTGATTTGTTTGCAGGTGATTTCGAGGTAATTCAAGGACATAAAATCATGGGGAAAAACGACGAACCCATTCCTTGGAAAGATAACCGAACTGAAGAGCAAAAATATAAATACAGAAAAATGATTGCTGAAAACAAAATAATTAGAATATCTCGTATTTTTTTTGGAAGCGAGGAGAGCAAATAGGTGGTATTCAGACAGAGAGTGTTATCTTGATGAGTATGGAAATATTGCAATCGATGATAGTACACTTGATATCGAAGCCATAATTCAGCAGTACAAAGAAGAGGATGATTATTGGCAAAAGAAATGGTGGGGAGATGAAGAAGAGAAAAAGAAAAAGAAAGAGTTAATAGATGAAATAGAAAGAAAATCAGAAAATATAAGTTTGGATGTGTTTCTTGAAATAATCAGAAGATGTGAATATGAAACGACAAAGAATGAAGAATCAAAGATGGATGAAACTTCGAAAAGTGAAGATGTGTGCTCAAAATGCGAAAAATCCGAAGCAGAAAATTTCAATCTCTTGAAAGATGTGGGGAATTTGACAGTGGAAATAAAAAGCTTGAAGGATGAGAAAGAATTTGATGATAAACAGATTCTTGTTTTGCAGGAAAATTGTGAGAAATTGAAGTCACAAAATGACAAACTGTTGAGTAGTTTGGACAGTTTGACATTGGAAATTAACAATTTGAAAGAAAAAGAAAAAGATTTTGGAAAAATTAAAATTGAAAATGAAAACGTTTTTTGGATAAAATTGGAAAATGAAACGCTAAAAGAAAAAGAAAAAGATTTTCAAAATCAAATCAAGATTTTAGAAGATGAGAGAGATATTTTTGGTAAAGATAATCTTGAAAAACAAATTGAAATCAATTCTCATCTTGCTAAAATCATTCAGCTTAAAAAAGAAGCTGAAAAAGCTCGGATTAAAATCAACGAGTTTGAGAATAAATTGAAAGGTTTTGTGAATTCTACTTCACATGTTTGTCCAAAACCGATCAATTCAGTTCCAATAAGTGACAATGTCACAAATTTTGACAAAGTCAAAATTGAAGATTGTGATGAAATATCTGATGATGAAAAAGAAAAGAAAAGAAAAATATTTTTAGATTTACAAGAAAAAATTCAAAATACTGTTTTGCAATCTACTGAAATAGGTGAATGCTCAAAGTAAAAACCTGTTAAGAAGATTGTAGAACAGAAACAAAAAGATAAAAATTTGAAAAATCCTAAAATTGAAAATAAAAGCTCATCAGTTAAGTCATCCAATCATTTTGAAAAATTACAAAAATTTAAAAATGAAAACTCACAAAATGTTGGTAATAAGTGGTGCAGGTTTGACCACAATGCTTCAAAGCCAAAACCAGTTTTCAAGAAGAGTGATGATTACCACAAAGCCAGACAATGTTATGATCTAAGCATATGGTGTGAAAGTGGTGAATGGTACGATAACAGAGTGTGCTACACCTGTGGTGTGAGAGGACACATTGCTGTTAACTGCCAGAATTGGAGTTATGAGACAAGAAGATGCTATAATTGTCAAATCAGAGGTTATATTGCCAGAGATTGCCCAATGAGATCAAAAGGAAGATTGAGGGTTGAATCTCAAAGAATGGTAAAGAAACCAGTCAACGTCAAGCCCAAAGAACAGAAGGTTCAAGAACCTAAAGTTCAAGAAAAGAAAGTGAAGCTTTCTCAGGGGCAGAAAGACAGACTGAGGAAGAAGAGGAAGAAGGCGAGAGAGTATCTGGAGAAGAGTTTGTCTTCGGGTTCACCGGACAGATTGAATAAGAGTTCTGATGAATCAAATAACTTGACTGCAAAGTCAAGTAAATTGAATTCTTCAGTTGCAAATTTGAGGACTAAAGAAGAAAAGAAGAAAAGAAGAAGAAGAAGAAAATGGTTGGCGGTGAATCTGATGTGTCAAAGTCAGACAAGCCACCATCAGGCAATGAATCTGACAGGTCAAAGTCAGACAAGCCATATTCAGGCAATGATTCTGGTTCATCAAAACCAGAAGAGCCATTTGTTGAGGTAAAAACTGTCAAACCCAAGGCTGATCAGGCTTGGGTGAATCTTTTTAAATAGAAAAACCTGACTTACCGGAACTCCCAGGTTGGTAATTGGGGAGTAGGAATCGGCATCATTCTTGAGAAATTCACAGGATGGTAACTGTGATATTTCGATTTATAAGTGGTAAATCAGGGACATTAAGTTGTACTTGATTTTCTACTAGTGTTTGTTGATTGACAAGGGTCTTAATTGTTAATTCTTTAAAATGGTTGAAAAAGAACAAGGTGATGAAACCCCGAGTTTGTGAAAAGATAAACAAAACTAATTTTCCGGAAAAACCATTTTGATTAAAACAAACTTAAGTGTTTTGAAATCTAAATGGGAAAATAGTTTGTTGTCAGGGGGAGTTCTGATTGTTAAGCCGAGTGAATGGCGAATTGAAGCGATTTGATATCAGTTTGTCACGTTTCTTGTATAGTTTGTTTTCAAATTTTCCTTGAAAATCAAAATTGAAACATATTTTGATTTTAGGGGGAGAAAAATTTAAAAAAAAAATTAGAAAATTTGAAAATGCCAAAAACATTGAAAAAGCAAAAATGAGTTTTGTTGTGAAAAAGAGGAAATGATAGTAAATCAGTGAACTATCACAGCATGCTAAGGATATGAAATGTCAAATGTGATAAACGGTCTCACTGATGATGTGCCAGTAGGTTTTTGCACATTTAGTAGATTGTGACGAGATATAAACCTAAATTTCAAACTTGCTTATATCGTGGGTAACATCTCTCGGATATATGGGTAACCCCCGAAATCTTGTTTGAAAGGTCTCGTATTCTGATATACTAGGTTTTTATACTCAGTGATATCTGGGGTATTATTCCGGGACTTCTGCTGAACGGTGGTTCTGACCTAGTCCTCGAATAATACTTTCTGCAAATGCTTGAAACATAGCATCACCCTCAGCATCAATGATAAGACAATAAAATTGCTTAGCAATGCTGTTGTAAAAAAAAGATCCTCTAAAGGGGACACACTCACAAGTTGAGTCATGATCTCTCTGCTGAACGATGGTTCTGACCTGAGCTCTCATGATTCTTCATAATTTATTAACCCCTTACAGATATCATTTGTGTTATAATTACCTGTAAGACTGAATATTGGGATCTGGATACGGGAGTATATTCTGAGGTGGGGCACGCGATTAAGTTTAAGTGCTTAAGACATTAAATTCGTATCTCGAAGCAGTTGAATTTTGTGTGAAAATTTAAGTGGACCAGTATACTGACAATCTAAGTGAATCGTTTAGAACTTAAAATGATTAAAGCTTAATGGTGCTAGTGATTTGTCTCATAAACTGATATGATCCTCTTACACAAACTCACAAAAAATATTGTTTGAATATATTTGTTTACTGCATTTCATTCAAAATTCAAAATTCAAAAAGATTTTCGACAACTGATGTTGAAGAGCTGATATTCAAAATTCCAAGTGCTAAACTTGATGAACTAGAGGGTTGGGAGAATATGTTGAAAACTTTGAATGTCATATACAAATGTTTTGAAAGACTGTGTGGTTAGTTTATCAAGGTCATTCATTTGAACTTGATGTAACTAGTATGATTGATTGTATATATGATTTCTACCAGTAAGTTTATTAAATTCAATTGTTATAAATTTGTGAAACTTATGTTGAGGTAGAGGATGTGCAGGGTAACAGGTTTTGGACTTCATTATTCCCAATGGAAGCTAATTGTCAAAGCTTGAACCAGATATCTCAGATTCTAGCATATTGAGAGGGGGAGTCTGTGAAAGGGGGAGTCTGGATCAACAGTCAAAGGGAAGATGGAAGTTAGAGACAGGTTGTGTTTCTGAAACCTGTGAAGATAGAGTGCTTATGATGAAAAGACAGAGATGGAGAAAAGACCAAGACTGAAGACTCGGAACTGAAGACTTCGTCAACATCCAAGGGGGAGTCTGTTGATGCACGGAATGTCTGTTGACTACGTCTACATCAAGTCTTAAGTCAAGATAGTCAACATAGGGTCTTGAGAGTCAAGATTAGGGTTTATAATGTTAATTTCGCTTTTGTGAACATAGGTTAGAAGTGATTCCGCTTTTATGTCACTAGGTGATTTCGCTTTTATGTCACATGGTGATTCCACTTATACGGACATGCCATAAAAGTGAAATCAGTTACAAGTGATTCCACTTATATGGACATGCCATATAAGCGGAATTAGATCTAGTATAAATACCTCACATGTGTGACTTCATATGTAACTAGGAGCGGAATCAGGTCATTAGCTTGGTAAAGGAACTCTGTCAAATTGAATTCAGAAAGCTAATAAAGAGAAGAAATTGAATGAAACAGTTGTTGTTACTTTGCGTGCATTGATTCCGCCTTTACACGTGAAGATGAACTACCTTGACTGACTTTTCGAGGTCGTAGAACGGTCCAACAACTAGTATGCTAACACGCACATGTAAGTATAACACCGTAATCAGAGAGCAATTAAATAATTTAGCACAGTCATCAAACACTTTAATTATCATTAATAAATTGTACGGATACATGGAATTTCGAGGGTTGTCACAAATTATGTATAAAGTATATGTATGTATGTGTGTGTAAGTATGTATAAAGTATATGTATGCATAAAGTATGTGTTAATGTGCATAAATTTGTGTATGTAAGTATGTATAAAGTATATGTATGTATGTGTGTATAAAGTATGTAAATTTGTGTATTTAAGTTGATAATTTCTATGTTTATGTTTAGGTTTGAGAAAAAAAATATATTTAAGATGATAATTTGAATGTTGTTTATGTGTAGGTTTGAAAAAAAAAAGTTTAAGTTTGATAATTACACTACAAGAAAACTAGGTTTTTAGTATGCGCAAAAGCGTCATAAAATGCTATTTTATAGGACCTTTCATTTAATAGGACCAACGGTGAAAGCGTTTCATGTAAAGGGGTCGTAATAAGTCCCAGAACTAAAAAAGCGTCCTAACATCTCAAATAAGATTATGAAACCAATTTTATGGTCGCGTAATATGTCTTTGAACGACCAAAATAGTGTCCTAATAAAAACATATTAGGACACTTTTACGATGTTTTAACAGGTGCTTACATACCTTTAATCTTTTGATACATGTACAAGCGTCCTTAGAAATTAATTGATAGGACCCTTATGGTGTAACATTATAGCTAATTTAGTACCAAGAAAAGGGTCCTAATATACCAAATAAGATTATGAAACCAATTCTATGGTCGCATATATGTCTATAGACAACTTAAATAGCGTCCTAAAAAGAACAAATTAGGACACTTTTACAATGTTCTAATATGTGATTACCTGCTTTTAATCTTTTGATACACATACAAGCGTCCTTAAAAATTAATTTATAGGACCCTTATAATGTAACGTTATAGCTACTTTAATATTAAGAAAATTGTCCTAATATCTCAAATAAGATTATAAAACCAATTTTATAAACAGGCCATCAACATATAACATCCTAATAGTTATTGTATAGCATCAACTAATGAAAGAAATAAAACTTCATTACATTTCAAATAAGCATGTTCATAATAAAAACACTAACCATAAATAAGTTATAACATTATCTAACATAAAGTCTTAACATTTAACAAAGAAATTAAAAGCAATTAAAGAAATAAGAAGCATAAAATCTTGAGTCATCATGCGTCCTCAATCCTCATGAACTACCTACAAATAAACCATCCATATATAAGCATTAAGTTCCCATGATACTAAAATTATTTGTATCACAAGTTTAACAAATACATACCGAGATGAATGGATAGGGCCATGCAATGGATGCACCAATACAATCTTGAATTGTAGAAAATAAACCATATGTTCTTACCAAGTTTTCATCTTTTTTTATTGGTACTTGAACGTTTACCTCACACCATTCTAGTCCAATCTCTGTACCACCAACTAGATCATTTGGGTCCAAGCTCTGGACCCTTCCTCTTGCTACAGTCTCGGTAGAGTTTAGAATGCTTTTGAGAAAAACTTCATCTCCGACCTAGATTTTAGTTTTCAACAAATATTTATTAAACTCTAGTCATAATAGTGCAAAAAATCATTTTACAAAAAAATTAATAAAGTTTCACACTAGCAAGCTAACATTTTTATAGAAAAACTAAGGAAAATTGGTTTTTAATAATCCCACGTTTACAATCTTGTACACAATAATCCCACCTTTACTCTTGGTACATAATAATCCCACATTTTTAAAATATTTTCCCAATGGTCCCAGTTAACCATAAACTAACCATTGTTAGTTTTATCCCGCATGTCATCCCAGTCAGCATCATAGTCACCATTTTTTTTAATTTAATTAAAAAACCATGTTTAACTTAACACCATATGTTCGTGCCCTAATCAAAACGAACCCTAATTGCAACACCATCAGCAGCGAACCTAATCGCCCCACCCCCAAATTAGCAGTGAAGTCCTTTGGCATCTGCAACATCATCAACGAACCCAATCGCCCCACCCCCAGATCAGCATAGAACCACTAATCAGAACGAACCCTAATCGCAAATTTTTGATTATAAATCTTTGTAATTGACATTAAACAAGTGCAGCATATAAAATCAATTACACCATTATCGAACAGTTAAAGTCAGTTACAGTTAAATTCAATTAGAAAGAGTTAGCATATAACAAGGGCAGCATTATCAAATTATAAAGGCCACAAGGTTTCATCATCAAATTAATTCCTAAGCTTTCAACTTTGGGTATTCATCATATCAATTTTCATCACCCCGACTCATATCAAGACCCTAGATCAATTTAATCAATAAATATACGTTCCGATCTAAAAAAAACAATTTATCTTTGAAACTTTGCCGAAAACCTTATCATAAACAGCAATGTTATACTCTCTTTTCAACCCATGTTCAAAACAGTTTTATCTTAACATCATAAAACACACTTTTAATCTTACCTTTACCAAACCGTGCTAACAAGCATTAGTTCAAAACAACTTATACTACATCTTCATACTACATCACTATATACTACATCACAAGAGCAGTTTCGTGGTCAATATTCTCCAACTTTTATACACATCTAAACCAACAACAGTTAATCCAATATACAAGATCAAGAACACCAGAATTCAAGCAATAACATAATACTGACCGAGGGTTTCTATTTGAACACTTCTGCTGTAGTCAGCTCCGACACCACCACCTCCGCCGCAACCAGTCGCCACTGTTCTGCTCGTCGCTGCATCACCACCATCGTCATCACATATCGATCATCCACCATACCTTCACTCAAACCACCTTCCTGCCCCTCTGATTGAAACCCCGTAGATGCCGTCGCAACCAGGTGGCCGGAGACCACCTGTCTCTATCTCGTCTCTCTCTTTCCTGCTGTCGCCCGAACAATCATAACCGCTACCACAACATCACCTCATTTTTTCCAACTGCCAGAGATGCCGGTGCAGCCGCCGCCGCTCCTAATCGTCACCGCCACTAATCGTTCCTTCTCTCTCTCTGCCCCTTGTTGTCTGTGGTTTCTCCGCCATCATTAACCGCTGCATTCCACCACCTTGTAACCATCGTTTCCGCCGCCAATCACTGCCAAACCCCTGAACCATCACCGAACCAGATCTAAAACAACTCCCTGCCGCCCAACCTGCAGCCGTCGCTGCTGTGGTCTTGTACCGCCGCGTGAAGCTGCCACATCTCTCACACGTCTATCTCTCTATCATCGATCCTCTCTCTCACGGCTTTCACTCCCTCTCTCTCTCTAGACTTGCAGATCTTAGTGTTGTGAGAGAGAAATAAGAAAGGGGGCTAGGGTTTTGATGGAGAAAAATGAAGGAGAAAGGAGTTTGAGATGCTTTTATACCTACGTTTAGTTAAATGGGTCCATACCACGAATACGAACCCGCTTAATCGTCGCGCGTCTTGATCACTTACTAAAATTTGCTCGCTAAACCATAATTAAATAAACCAGATACGCTGGTTATATAAATTTCACTAAACGGGTATTTGGTTCATATATATTTGTTAAATCAAATGTGTTTGGCCAGAATCGTCAGTTGAATAATAGGTTTTACCCGTCGTAGGCCGTTATTATTTAGAATAAAAAATACATAAATATGAAGATGCACTTTATAACTGATTTGCTAAAAAAAATCACTAACACGTTAACATACGCAATTTCACGGAAGTTCACAAAATAAACATGTAAGTCATATAACATATATATCCACCAAATATATATTTATTTAATTGCTTAGGGATACTATTCCAATTATCTACCCACATTTAGAGACAGACTCGTGTGTGATTATGTAATTCTCTGAACTACTGTCTTGTGAGTATTTGTGCAATAACCGATACTTAATTAACCATAATCAAGTGTACTGTATGAATGAATGATTGAGATAACGGAGTTTCTGTTAACGGTGTTAACCTGAAATTGTCGGGTGTCACATGTGATCTCTTATCACCCATTGTGATCCATTAAGTACCAATATGGTCCATTAAGACATTTATGATCTACCATTGTCCTTTATTATCCATTATGGCCCAACATGGTCCATTAAGACATGTGTGATCTACTGTTGTCCATTGTGACCCATTAGGAGCCAATATGGTCCATTAAAACAAGTATGATCTACTATTGTGCACTATGATCCATTCAGGCCCAACATTGTCCATTAAGACATGTATGATATAATATTGTCCATTGTGATCCATTAAGGCCCAATATGGTCCATTAAAACATGTATGATCTACTATTATCCACCGTGCTCCATCAAGGCCTAATATGTTCCATTAAAACATGTATGATCAACTATTGTCCACTTTGATCCATTAAGGGACATATGGTCCATTAAGACATATACGATCCACTATTTGGCCGTTGTGAATTATTTAGGCCCAATATGGTCCTTTAACACATATATGATCTGCAGCTGTTTATCGTGATCCATTAAGGCCCAATATTGTTCATTAAGACTTATACGATCTACTATTGTGCATTGTGGTTGATTAACACATATATGATCCATTATTTGTCTTTGTGATCCATTTAGACCCAATACAGTCCATTAAGACATGTATGATCCACTATTGGTCCTTGTGATCCACTAAGGCCCAATATGGTTCATTAAGACATGTATAATCCACTATTGGCCATTGTGATCCATTTAGGCCCAACATGGTCCATTAAGACATGTTTGACTACTATTCTCCATTATGATCCATTAAGGCAAAATATGGTCCATTAACACACATATATGGCCCACTATTGGCCATTGAGATCCATTAAGGCCCAATATCTATACTACTTTATAAAGCATATAGGAAGGATAGAAATGGTCATTTGCCACTTTACAAGTCTTTAAAGCCCATTGTACAAACCTGTTAAGCACAAAGTGTTGAAAACTTGTTTTCAACACCTGATGATACCCACGCGGATCTTACCGGATCAACTTGACCCGTTTTTAGTTTGATGGATCCAATATATTCTTTCTATCACTCTCTAAACCACAATTGTTTCATCCGCCGCTCCACCTTTCACTACAAACCCTAGATCCTCCACCGCACCTCCACCTTTCATCCATGGAACCGGTCGTCGCCATCACCGTCTTCTCCCCTTTCATCCATGGAACCGGTACCGTTTTTTACCCTATCTTTTACGTTTTTTTTTTAATCTTTGTCAGATATGTGATAATACTTTTAGATCTGTGTTGGTTTTGTGATTTTTTTAATGTTCTGTGAATGGATCAACATAGAGAGTATATATTTTTGTATTGATTAGGGTTTTTGTTTTCTGGAAATTTGAATATAGTTGAAGACGAAGACTCAGATCTGTGATAATACTTTTAGATCTGTGTTGGTTTTGTGATTTTTTTAATGTTCTGTGAATGAATCAACATAGAGAGTATATATTTTTGTATTGATTAGGGTTTTTGTTTTCTGGAAATTTGAATATAGTTGAAGACGAAGACTCAGATATGTGATAATACTTTTAGATCTGTGTTGGTTTTGTGATTTTTTTAATGTTCTGTGAATGGATCAACATAGAGAGTCTCAGATCTGTGATAATACTTTTAGATCTGTGTTTGTTTTGTGATTTTTTTAATGTTCTGTGAATGGATCAACATAGAGAGTATATATTTTTGTATTGATTAGGGTTTTTGTTTTCTGGAAATTTGAATATAGTTGAAGACGAAGACCGATGAACAGGTGAAAGAGAGAACACTGCGGCTTGGTTCAAGAACCTTCAAATTCAGCCTTAGTGGTACCGTTTTTTAACCCTATCTATAGTTTTGTTTGTTAAATTTTATATCATTTAAGTTTTTTATAAACATCTTTGTCAGATCTGTTATAATACTTTCAGATCTGTGCTGGTTTTGTGTTTTTTTAATGTTTTGTGAATATATTTTTGTATTGATTACGGTTTTTGTTTTCTAGAAATGTGAATACAGTTGAAGATGAAGACCGTGGGGTCTTCATTCTTTTGTGAGCATCACATTGGCTGTTTGCTGGATGCACTCGCGAATCGTGGTCTGTCGAATACATTGGCTACTCGGATATTGGTGAGATTTTCATGGTTTCTAGGGTTTTTATGTCTAAATATGTGGAAGCTGATGTTTTAACTTTTGATTTGCAGCTTGGTATAACCGGCTAGCCTTCTCAGCTCCTTAAATATGTTTTTAATATAGTTAACAATAACAATTTTGACCCATTCACTTGTGTGTTGGTTGCTTCTCGCTCCAGGTCATGCTAATGTGTTAAATTGTTAACAATTTTAAAATAAATTAGCTAAAAAAGGAAACGGATCAGGAGTTGCTCATGCATAATTAAAACAACTTTGCTATTATGTAATATAAATAAGTAATTATATATTTGTGCGGGTGGTCTTGAGTTTAAAATTGAGTTTTAATGTATTTATATGCAGGGTCTGTGAATGGTTCCAACTGCAAGGAATTGGGAGGGCTAAGAAATGTTGATGTTTCATAGTTGGTGGAGCCTCTCCCAAGGTAAATTATATCATTATTGATATTTTTTTCTTAGTTTATAGTTTTTACTCTTTAGGTAATTTGTATATGAAACCCAAATTCACTGTTTCATCAAGGCTGCTAAAGTGAAGAACAGTATATGAGGTTTAAATCACCAGTCTTGCAAAAATGCTAGAAAAGAAAAGAAAAAAACAACATAAATCTACACATTATAAGAAATCTACATATTAGTGAACTTGGTGCTGTTATTTGGTTTCATTTAAATTCATGTTAAGGTAAGTTAATTGGCATATTACTGTTACCCAACTTGACCCTGCGACACATCTGTTTTCCTATCTTTATTTGTATTAACCTAATTTTTTGGCTTGGTGATTTGGTGGCTGCAGCCAAAACTAAGGGATATGCCCAGTGAGGTTCTAAAAGAGGAGGGTTGGGCTCTTGTGTATGAAAAATCTGGATAAACTGAGCGGGCCTAAACTACCGAATACGTCGGAACCATCGCAGCTTATGACTGAAGACACACGGGCTGCTCTTTATGTTGCACTCCCGGTTCTTAGTCGAGGAAAGAAATGGGTCCTGCTGTACAGGTATTGCATTTGATTTTGATTGTGTTGTATGGAAGAATTTGTAGTGTTATGTTATTTTTATTTTGTATTTGGTTTTCATATGCAGTACATGGAGGCATGGTATATCTTTGTCAACTTTGTATAGAAGAAGTAATCTTTCCCCCGGGCTAAGTCTGCTGGTAAGTCCGAATTCAACCTGTTTATATCTTTGGGTCAAACTGGTCGCAAGGCGTCCAAAGTGTATATTTTAGACATAAAACCTTCTAAATTATCTTTAAACTGAAACTTGATTAACAAATTTCAGGTTGTCGGAGATCATAAAGAGGCGGTGTTTGGTGGTTTAGTTGAGGCACCCTTGAAACCGTCAACTAAGAAAAGATATTAGGTATGCTTATTTGAGACCTCCAACCAAGAAAAGATATGAAATATATATTGATTAACTTCTTTTTATTTTTTTAATCATTCTTTCACTGGTTGGTGAATACTATACATGGATCAAATGGTACATTTGTTTTCACAAATACCCCTGGTTGTCCTGTTATATTTCGTCCAACAGGTACTGCAGTTTTTCTCAATACAGACTTTCCTTGAGATTAGTAGTGGCAAAATGGGCGGGTTGAGAAACATGTGAAAACAAATTTGGGTCAAAACAAATTTGGTAATGAATAGTTGTATTTTTCGTTTACGTGTTGTTTTGATCTGATCTGATCAGATCAAGTGTTAGTCAATGTATACTGATTGATTCGAGTTCCTTAATTCATTTTGAACGTGTTTGATTTTGTTAGGTTTTGGTTATGAATATTTGCTCTATTATGTGTTGTTTTGGTGCATCTGTTTAGAAATGGAGGTCTGTTTGGCTTGATTTGTGTAGATTCAAAATTATTATCAACATAGGGCATATTTGAGATATGAAGATTGAGTGATTGGTATATGTGTTACATCTCAGAAGTCGTGACAGAATGAGTGTTTGCTTTGCTCACATTATGAATTAAGAAAAGTTTTGTATGCTTATTCGGATGGACTAATCAATGTTGACTGCATGCCATGAAAAGTGGAATAAATCTGTTGGATAGCTTGCTATAGGTGGTTATGGGTTTATTCTTTATCTATAGGTGTCTGTATGGCTTAAACTGTGAAACTATATATATGTGTGAGAGAGAGAGAGAGAGAGAGAGAGAGAGAAAGTTATTATTTGAGTCTGATCTGTTTATAACTTCTACATATGTGTTTGGATTTGGTTAACTTTATTATTTCAGTAAAATATTTTATTGAGATTTTGTAATCACTAATCATATATTGACCAATGTGTAAATATAAGACATTCAAGATTTACCTTATCCGAGCAGGCGAGCAGGAGTTGCAGCAGAAGCAAGAGGTCGTGGAGCGAAACCCTAACAACGTCGACGAGCTGAACGGTATATGAAGTCTAAATCTGTATTTTCATACGTTTTTGTTCGCTATTTGAGTCTGATCTGTTTAATATTTATACAGTGTTTAGATAGGGTTCAATGACACCGAATCGATGATTTTCTCTCTATTCGACACAAGATCCACTGGGGTTGACCTCTAGGTATCGTTATAAACCACATCTAATGTTTTTTGTTTGTTATTTGAGTCTGATCAGTTTTTGTACTTGAATTCATCAGTTTTTCTTTGCATTTTAGGGGGAACATGGGTGCTTCTCTCCTAGGGCATACAAAACACAGGTTAATTGGCGACAGCTCGCCATATTTAACATATAAAAAACTTTATATGTTAAATTTGGCGGGCTGCCGCCAATAACCTGTGTTCTGTATGCCCTGTGGAGAGATGCGCCCATTTTCCCCCTAAAAAGCATAGAAAACCTTAGGCGATTCAACCTGCCGCAAGTCGAAACCGACAATGAATCAGGTAAAAACTCTAAACAGCTTTGCACTTGCATCAAATGATAACTCTTTTGAATAAACTTATTGTTTGACAGATTAGATCAGCAACTGATGGATGTACAAACGCAGGCGAGCAGGAGTTACAGCAGAAGCAAGAGCCATAGTAGAAGTCGAAGCTGTAGCAGAAGCCTGCAAACGCAGCAGAAGGTATGAACTGTGAAATTCAGTTTTTGTTCTTAGATTCATAGATAGAAGACGTTCTTAGATTCAATTTTTGTTCTTGAATTCATTTCTTGTTCTTAAACTCAATTTTTGTACTAAAATTATCATTAACAATATTGTTTTTATTACTAAAACAATAATTTACAAATAGAGAAGTTTTTTTTATGAAACGGTATATGAAGTCTAAATCTGTATTTTTATACGTTTTTGTTCGCTATTTGAGTCTGATCTATTTAATACTTATACAGTGTTTGGATAGGGTTCAATGACATCGAATCGATGATTTTCTCTCTATTCGACACAAGATCCACTGGGGTTGACCCTGATGTTTTCTTTGCATTTTAGGGGGAACATGGGTGCTTCTCTCCCAGGGCATACAAAACACAGGTTATTGGCGGCAGCTCGCCATATTTAACATATAAAAAAATTTATATGTTAAATTTGGCGGGCTTCCGCCAATAATCTGTGTTTTGTATGCCCTGTGGAGAGAAGCACCCATTTTCCCCCTAAAAAGCATAGAAAACCTTTGGCGATTCAACCCGCCGCAAGTCGAAACCGACAATGAATCAGGTAAAAACTCTAAACAGCTTTGCACTTGCATCAAATGATAACTCTTTTTAATAAACTTTTTGAATAAACTTATTGTTTGACAGATAGATCAGCAACTTTTTGAATAAACTTATTGTTTACTTAGAATCCAACTTCAAGTTATAATCCAAAGACTTTTTTCATATTCTTAATAAGTCTTTAGTTAGAATAATATCTTTTAACATATCTCAACCTTTTCAGAAACCAAGTCAAGTCAGAAATGGTCTGTTTGACTTTTGTCGTTTTTGTTTTTTTACTACTTATCAGAAATAGTCATGTCATATAACCCTTTCTTAAATCATGTCCTAAAAGAACTTAAATCATATAACCCTTTCTTAAATCATATAACTGGTTTCACCTTTTTAGTTATCGTGTCCTAAAAGGATTATTTCTTAAATCATATAACCCTTTTTAGTTATCAGTCAACTATTACCCCTTTCATATTCTTAATAAGTCTTTAGTTAGATTAATATCTTCTAATATATCTCAACCTTTTCAAAAACCAAGTCATGTCAGAAATGTCTGTTTGACTTTTGTCCTTTTGTTTTTTTTACTACTTATCAGAAATAGTCATGTCATCTGTAAAGCAAGATTTTACTATTTTACTGTTGTCTGAAAAAGAGCTTGCTTGCTTCAGTCTCTATAAATACTTCATCAAGCTCAACACTCTACACTCAACTACACTCAACTGACGTACTGCTTTTACATTGTCACACCCCCAAAATCCACACGCGGAGTACCACCGCTTGGAGGCGTGACATGACCAGGATCAAGCCACCAATTATATTGAACATAAGTATGTATATCAAAAGTCATTCATCAATACGATAGGTGTTTACAAAACCAAATATAAACAAGTGTGTAGCGGAAGCATTAATGTAAAACCCAACATAAGTTTAAGTACAAAATGTTATAATGTTTAACAACACATTCATGATCCATGTCCACAACGACTGTGCCTCCCGTGCAAGCTCCAAAAGTACCTATGGTCCTGCAAGGCATGTAACAGAGAGTCAACAACTAGTTGAGCGAGTTCACAGTAGGTTATTCAGTTATAATGTTCATTTCATAAATCGTATGTTCGATTAGAAATCATGTATCGTATGTAATAGCATCGCGGCCCTCAAGGCATGTTTGCGAAGTTTAGTGGGGGTTTCCCATGTTTTCTAGACTAGGTATATTCGTATCGCGGCCCTCCAGGCATGTTTGCGAAGATTAAAGTATAGTTCGCGGCCATTACAGGCATGTTTGCGAAGATTGTTCTAGTATCGCGGCCGATCACGGCATGTTTGCGAAGAGAAGTATCTGTATCACTAGTCTAGTAGTATCTACCATTGACCTTCCTCTCCCGAGGCCAATGGTATTTAATTCCGATAACTCTTAATCATAAATAATCAATTAATCAACCCATTCCCAACCCCGGGAATCCCATGCCTTGGTAGAAGTGTGAACTCACCTTGTTTGCTCGGTATGCTAAGTTAAGCTAAGTGCCCACAATAAATCAGTCAAGTCCTATAGTGCACGTATACTCAATCAGTTCACATTGTTTGTAAAGTTTCACATGGAACTAGTGTCACAATAATATCACAGAGTGTTTGACAGTTCATAACATGCAACACAAGCAGTTAATTGCATCTATTCAAGTAACAGAGTTGGCATCTAGCAAAATTAACTGAGTGAATAAAGTTAACGGAGTTCAATGGAATAACAGAATTAATCCACTTAATTTGGAATAATAAATAATCAGAGTAAGTCAGTTAACCCAGTTAATCAACTTAACAGAGTTTGTCCACTAACAGAGTTACTCAAACAATAAAGTTATCAACATACATATTTAACATAGTTAAATAAACTAACTGAGTTATTCAAGTGATTAGTTTAATTGAATAACATATTTAATAACAATAATTATCAACAGTACACATGTTGCCAAACACACAAAAGTGCCGAAATCACACAAGTGCCGAAAACCCATTAGAGCCGAAATCACCTTATGTCCGAAATCCCATACATGTCGAAAACACACATGGGCCGAAAACCAACTAGAGCCGAAATCCACTTATGAGCCGAAAACCAAACATGTGGCCGAAATCCCATCTGGGCCGAAAACACCCTATGGGCCGAACTGTTTGGGCCGAAATCACACAAGTGATTTCGTCCACTTCCTTTGTGTGGGGGGTTTTCGTTACTATTCATCATCATCAACAATACTTACTGTAACTTAAAACCCAGTAACTATATCTCATTACAGAAACATGTTTAATCATCTACAAGTCATTTAAATCAATCATTGATATAAACAAATATTCTACCAAAGCTTTGTGAAATCTAAAACATATTTGAATCAGTTTATCATTAATTAACAAACACCCACTGTTGATCAAAACTTCAAATATACACACAGTTCATGTATAACAATTATCTAACAAGTACACCATGATCAATCACATAATCACATATATAAATGTATACCTACATCATGATTTAAACATCTAAAATCATACTATATGCAACAAGAACTATTGAATCATGAAATCACTAACCAAAGATTTAGACAGAGGTTTTGCTTCAATGAGGAATTCTCTGTATGTTGGGTTTTAGAGATAGAAAGAGAAACAAAGTGATAAGATATGGTTTGGTAATTGTGAAACTTCTCTGAGAAGATTGTTTATAAATATCTCAATACCCCACTGGGCAAAGCCCATCACTGATTTCGTCTGGGCCCATGCTAGACGAAAACACTCAAAGTGTTTTCATGAGTGGGTGATTTCATATGTACTTGATTTCAGTAAGTTCCATCTTTAATTAACACATGTTAAATAATAACACCTTATTAACATACAATCACACATAATAAATATTATGGATTTCCAAGTGTAAAATATTAATCGAAATACGATATAACGTATTACAAAGGTAAGCGTTATGAAACAACGAGTCGTATTAACCACAACTAGAGCAATAATAAAAAAAAATTAACGTGCACTAAATACGAAGATATAATCTTGGAAACTCGAGTTGTCACATTATCCCCAACTTGAAAGAAATTTCGTCCCGAAATTTAGCATGCGGTTACTGAGGAAGCTAGACAAGTTATCGTTTACTGGTTTTCCTGGGGTGTCACATCATCCCCCCGTTGATTTGGAATTTCATCCCGAAATTCTGTAGTAGCTTCAGCCTCAGTAGTAGTTGCATTGTTTTCGAACAACTGGGGATATTTGAGTTCCATTTGGTCTTCGCGTTCCCAGGTAAACTCTGGGCCACGACGGGAGTTCCAACGAACTCGAACAAGAGGTATTCTGGTGTTCTTGAGGACCTTAACATCCCGGTCCGTGATTTCAACTGGTTCCTCGACGAAATGTAATTGTTCGTCGATAGTGAGCTCCTTCAAAGGAACTATGAAGGTCTCATCTGACTGCCACTTCTTCAGATTCGACACATGAAAAACGTTGTGAACTGCACTGAGTTCAGCTGGTAAGTTCAGTCTGTAGGCCACTTTGCCTATCTTCTCAATGACTTCAAATGGTCCAACGTACCGTGGATTGAGTTTGCCTCGTTTGCCAAAACGAACAACACCCTTCCAGGGTGAAACTTTGAGTAGTGCTCGATCCCCAACCTGGAATTCGAGTATTTTCCTGTCTTTATCGGCGTATACTTTATGACGGTCACGAGCTGCCGCCATGCGTTGTCGTATTTGAGCAATCTTTTCAGTAGTATCAACTACCATTTCTGGACCTGTGATCTGACTGTCACCCACCTCTGCCCAACAAAGAGGTGATCGGCATTTACGCCCGTACAATGCCTCAAATGGAGCAGCTTTAATGCTGGTGTGGTAACTGTTGTTGTACGAAAATTCCACAAGTGGCAGATGTTTTTCCCAGCCCTTGCCAAAGTCGATTACGCACGCCCGAAGCATGTCTTCTAGAGTTTGAATAGTGCGCTCAGACTGCCCATCTGTCTGAGGATGATAAGCTGTGCTCATGTCTAATCGAGAGCCAAAAGATTTGTGCATTGCTTGCCACAGTTCTGAAGTAAAACGTGCTTCGCGATCAGAGATAATAGAGGTGGGCACCCCGTGCCTCGAGACAACTTCCTTAAGGTATATGTCTGCTAGAGTGGAGAACTTATCCGTTTCCTTGATAGCCAAGAAGTGAGCAGACTTTGTGAGTCGATCAACGATCACCCAAATAGTATCATTCCCACGTTGAGATCTAGGCAGGCCAGTAACAAAATCCATGGAAATTTGCTCCCATTTCCATTGTGGTATCTCAGGTTGCTGGAGTGGACCTGATGGTTTCTGATATTCTGCTTTGACTCTCGCACAAGTCAAACACTTGCTAACGTAAGTTGCTATGTGGGCCTTCATGCTAGGCCACCAATATGTAGTTCTGAGGTCGTGGTACATCTTATCCGAACCAGGATGTACTGAGTAGCGAGACTTATGAGCTTCATCCATTACAAGCTCGCGTAAGTTACCATAGAGTGGGACCCAGATGCGTCCTGTTACATAGTAGACGCCATCTGCCCTTTGCTCTAACCGTTGCCTTGAGCCGCGTAGGGCTTCAGCCCTGACGTTTCCTGGTTTCAATGCTTCTACCTGAGCATCTCGTATCTGAGAAGGAAGACTAGACTGAATAGTGAGTTGCAACGCTCGTACACGCCTAGGTGTAGTATCCTTTCGACTGAGGGCGTCAGCCACCACATTGGCTTTGCCTGGATGGTACTTTATAGCACATTCGTAATCGTTCAGTAACTCGACCCATCGACGTTGTCGCATGTTCAATTCTTTCTGCTTGAAGATATGCTCAAGACTCCTGCGATCGGTGTAGATGGTGCACTTGGTGCCATACAGATAATGTCGCCATATCTTGAGCGCAAAGACAACAGCTCCAAGCTCTAAATCGTGCGTAGTGTAATTCCGTTCGTGAATCTTAAGTTGGCGTGAAGCATAAGCAATAACTTTATCCCGTTGCATCAACACACATCCAAGACCTTGGATAGATGCGTCACAGTAGACTACAAAATCGTCCGTGCCTTCAGGCAATGAGAGGATAGGTGCGCTACAGAATCTATCCTTTAAGTGCTGAAACGCTGTATCCTGTGTATCACTCCAACGGTAAACAACACCTTTCTGTGTCAGTAATGTAAGCGGTTGTGCAATCTTTGAGAAGTCTTTGATAAACCGTCTGTAATAACCCGCCAAACCCAAGAATTGGCGTATTTCTGTTGGTGTACGAGGTGCAGGCCAGTTCTTGATCGAATCTACCTTGGATGGATCGACATGAATCCCATCCTTGGTTACCACGTGGCCTAGAAAGTGAACTTCACGAAGCCAGAAGTCGCATTTTGAAAACTTAGCGTACAGCTGTTTCGTTCGAAGGAGTTCCAGAATAAGTCGTAAATGCTGCTCATGTTCCTCCCGATTCTTCGAATAGATCAGGATGTCGTCAATAAAAACAATAACAAACTTGTCAAGATAAGGTTTGCACACCCTGTTCATAAGATCCATGAAAACCGCCGGCGCGTTCGTTAGCCCGAATGGCATAACCAAAAACTCGTAATGACCGTAGCGAGTTCTGAATGCTGTTTTGGAGACGTCCTCATCCCGGACTCTCAGTTGATGGTAACCTGACCTCAGATCAATCTTTGAGTAATAGCTCGACCCTTGCAACTGGTCGAATAAGTCGTCGATGCGTGGAAGAGGATAACGATTCTTCACCGTCACCTTGTTCAGTTCGCGGTAATCTATGCACATACGAAAGGTACCGTCTTTCTTCTTCACAAATAATACTGGAGCTCCCCATGGCGAAGAGCTAGGACGTATGAAACCCTTTTCCAAGAGTTCCTGCAATTGCTTAGACAGTTCTTCCAGTTCAGTTGGAGCTAAGCGGTAAGGCGCTCGAGCTATAGGTGCTGCTCCTGGAGCTAGCTCGATCTGAAATTCGACCTGGCGATGCGGCGGTAGCCCAGGTAACTCTTCAGGAAACACTTGAGGAAAGTCGCGTACTACAGGAATATCCCCAATCTTTTTCTCTGTCGTCGATGTATCAGTAACGAGTGCTAAAATAGCTATGTGGCCCTTTCGCAGACACTTCTGAGCCTTCAAAAAGGAGATGATGCCACTCACGACACCACTCTGGTCGCCTTGAACTTCGAGAGGTTCTTTGCCAGAACGAGGAATACGAATGATCTTCTCCTTGCATAGGATCTCTGCTTGCTGTTGGGATAACCAATCCATACCAATGACGATATCAAAACTACTCAGAGTTATAGGAATGAGATCGATAGAGAAAGTCTGACCAGCGAGGATAAGATTACAACCCTGAACTATGTGTGTGGCCTCTAGACTTTTACCGTTAGCTAACTCTACGACATGTTTGGTGTTCAAAAGTGTTGGTGCGCGTTTAAGCATTTGACTAACGTTCAGAGACATATAACTGGTATCCGCACCCGAATCAAATAATACGGTAACATAAAAGTCGTCGAGAAGAAACTTACCCGTAACCACATTAGGATCGTTCCTTGCGTCACTCTGACCAATCACAAATAAACGACCCTTTGCACCATTGTTGTTGTTTCCCCCATTGTTGTTCCCACTGCCCTGATTATTGTTGTTGTTCTGATTCTGGTTTAACTGGGGGCAGTTCCGCTTGAAATGACCTTCAGCCCCACACTGAAAGCATGTCTTATTTCCTTGCTGTTGTTGCTGTGACTGGTTTCGTGGAACGGGTGGCTGTTGTTGCTGGTTCTGATTCGCAGGCCTTGAGCTCCTGCAATCTTTAGCTTCATGACCTACCCTTAGACATCTTTGACAGCGGCCTTTACGACACTGACCACTGTGGTGTTTGTTGCACCTGTTACATAGTGGATGAATTCCCCGATATCCACTCTGCCCCTGACCACCAGACGATTGCTGACTCAGGCTCTGGTAATCACTAGTCTTGCGCTGTTGCTGTGCTTGAGACTGTACAATAGCTGAACCCCTGCTGGAATCCCCTTCCCATTTCCGCTTGTTGTCGCTGAGAATAGCAGGAGTAACTGGAGTGGTAGCGGTAGTAGCGCTGATACGTTTAGGCAGCCTGTTCTGTTCCACCGCCTGATCGGTGAGGCGATGAGCTAGCTTGACGATCTGTTGAATAGTGCCAAGATTTGCTGAGGTTACGTGACTTTGAATCTCCGGCACCAGACCATTGAGATACAGTTCGATACGCTTAATGGGAGGGTCCACCATAGTAGGACACAGAATAGCCAACTCATTCGATCTTCTGGTGTACGCTTCAATTTCTGACCCCGTCATTTTCAAGTGGTAAAACTCTACCTCCAGCTTATGAATATCATCACGGCTACAGTATTCCTCTTTGATCAATTCCTTGAAACCGTTCCAAGGTGTGGTGTTAGCAACAGCCAACCCTAACATCTGAACTTGCGCATTCCACCAAGTCAGCGCAATGCCTTCTAGAGTACCAGTGGCGTACTTCACCCTGCGAGCCTCAGGGCATTCGCACATTTCAAATACAGACTCGAGCTTTTCAAACCAATGGAGGAGTCCAACCGCTCCTTCCGTGCAACTAAAAGTAGTAGGACGACAGTCCATAAAAGTTTTGAAGGTACAAACAGGTGGTTGACCTCCTGCTTGTGCGGCTGCAACTGCCGCAACAACTTGTTCGTTAATGAGAGCCGTCAGTTGGGCTTGCGTCATGTTAATGCGTCCAGACATGATCTTCATAGCAAATATGACATAAGTGAGAGAGGTTCGCGAGTAGTGCGATAACAAAAGAGAATAATCACACAAGTGTTCTCATGCAATAGTGTCAAGTTAACCTAAGCATACCCGGAGCAAAGTTCTATGCAATTCTAGCAAGTAGGCAATAAGACATGTACCATATTACCTAGAGTGATGAGTCTTGCACGTGGAGCGAGGCGTCGTTGTGGATCGTTGAGCACTGTTCTGGTTATAGTCTGGTTTTAATAAAAACGTTTTCCCCTTATTAAAACCGAGTTCTCTATAACCAATGGCTCTGATACCAATCTGTCACACCCCCAAAATCCACACGCGGAGTACCACCGCTTGGAGGCGTGACATGACCAGGATCAAGCCACCAATTATATTGAACATAAGTATGTATATCAAAAGTCATTCATCAATACGATAGGTGTTTACAAAACCAAATATAAACAAGTGTGTAGCGGAAGCATTAATGTAAAACCCAACATAAGTTTAAGTACAAAATGTTATAATGTTTAACAACACATTCATGATCCATGTCCACAACGACTGTGCCTCCCGTGCAAGCTCCAAAAGTACCTATGGTCCTGCAAGGCATGTAACAGAGAGTCAACAACTAGTTGAGCGAGTTCACAGTAGGTTATTCAGTTATAATGTTCATTTCATAAATCGTATGTTCGATTAGAAATCATGTATCGTATGTAATAGCATCGCGGCCCTCAAGGCATGTTTGCGAAGTTTAGTGGGGGTTTCCCATGTTTTCTAGACTAGGTATATTCGTATCGCGGCCCTCCAGGCATGTTTGCGAAGATTAAAGTATAGTTCGCGGCCATTACAGGCATGTTTGCGAAGATTGTTCTAGTATCGCGGCCGATCACGGCATGTTTGCGAAGAGAAGTATCTGTATCACTAGTCTAGTAGTATCTACCATTGACCTTCCTCTCCCGAGGCCAATGGTATTTAATTCCGATAACTCTTAATCATAAATAATCAATTAATCAACCCATTCCCAACCCCGGGAATCCCATGCCTTGGTAGAAGTGTGAACTCACCTTGTTTGCTCGGTATGCTAAGTTAAGCTAAGTGCCCACAATAAATCAGTCAAGTCCTATAGTGCACGTATACTCAATCAGTTCACATTGTTTGTAAAGTTTCACATGGAACTAGTGTCACAATAATATCACAGAGTGTTTGACAGTTCATAACATGCAACACAAGCAGTTAATTGCATCTATTCAAGTAACAGAGTTGGCATCTAGCAAAATTAACTGAGTGAATAAAGTTAACGGAGTTCAATGGAATAACAGAATTAATCCACTTAATTTGGAATAATAAATAATCAGAGTAAGTCAGTTAACCCAGTTAATCAACTTAACAGAGTTTGTCCACTAACAGAGTTACTCAAACAATAAAGTTATCAACATACATATTTAACATAGTTAAATAAACTAACTGAGTTATTCAAGTGATTAGTTTAATTGAATAACATATTTAATAACAATAATTATCAACAGTACACATGTTGCCAAACACACAAAAGTGCCGAAATCACACAAGTGCCGAAAACCCATTAGAGCCGAAATCACCTTATGTCCGAAATCCCATACATGTCGAAAACACACATGGGCCGAAAACCAACTAGAGCCGAAATCCACTTATGAGCCGAAAACCAAACATGTGGCCGAAATCCCATCTGGGCCGAAAACACCCTATGGGCCGAACTGTTTGGGCCGAAATCACACAAGTGATTTCGTCCACTTCCTTTGTGTGGGGGGTTTTCGTTACTATTCATCATCATCAACAATACTTACTGTAACTTAAAACCCAGTAACTATATCTCATTACAGAAACATGTTTAATCATCTACAAGTCATTTAAATCAATCATTGATATAAACAAATATTCTACCAAAGCTTTGTGAAATCTAAAACATATTTGAATCAGTTTATCATTAATTAACAAACACCCACTGTTGATCAAAACTTCAAATATACACACAGTTCATGTATAACAATTATCTAACAAGTACACCATGATCAATCACATAATCACATATATAAATGTATACCTACATCATGATTTAAACATCTAAAATCATACTATATGCAACAAGAACTATTGAATCATGAAATCACTAACCAAAGATTTAGACAGAGGTTTTGCTTCAATGAGGAATTCTCTGTATGTTGGGTTTTAGAGATAGAAAGAGAAACAAAGTGATAAGATATGGTTTGGTAATTGTGAAACTTCTCTGAGAAGATTGTTTATAAATATCTCAATACCCCACTGGGCAAAGCCCATCACTGATTTCGTCTGGGCCCATGCTAGACGAAAACACTCAAAGTGTTTTCATGAGTGGGTGATTTCATATGTACTTGATTTCAGTAAGTTCCATCTTTAATTAACACATGTTAAATAATAACACCTTATTAACATACAATCACACATAATAAATATTATGGATTTCCAAGTGTAAAATATTAATCGAAATACGATATAACGTATTACAAAGGTAAGCGTTATGAAACAACGAGTCGTCTTAACCACAACTAGAGCAATAATAAAAAAAAATTAACGTGCACTAAATACGAAGATATAATCTTGGAAACTCGAGTTGTCACATACATCTACAGTTGTAAAGCAAGATTTTACTGTTGTCTGAAATAGAGCATGCTTGCTTCAGTCTCTATAAATACTTCATCAAGCTCAACATTCTACAAACATTCAACTACTCTCAACTGAGACGAATTGAACTTTCAAATTGTAAGTTTATCTCAGTTCAACTAAATCCTACTTTTAAATCTTGCATCAATTAAACCTTCAAAACATCAACCTAACAACTTCTACTTTACTTCGATTTCAGAATATATTGACTCTTTGCATCTGGATCTTACGTTGTTTCTCGGCTCTCACATCAAGGTTTCACATTTTTTGTCGGCTTTTTACATCTGCCTCTTGCATTGTTGTAAGTTCTTCCAAATTTCTTGGTTTTTTTGTAACTTTTAACTGTGTCTTTAAACTTTAGAATGTTGTAAATGTTGAAATAACTATGGTTTTTGGATCTGTATTGTTTAACTGCCTCTTTGTTTTTTTTTTATTAATTAGTTTTTGATGTTGAATCCAGATGTATTGTTTAACTGCCTCTTTTTATTAATTAGTTTTTGTTGTTGAAATCCTGTCAAAATTTTATCGGTTGAAGGTTGATTGTTTGATATAACTGTTTCCTGATTATTTGATATAACCATTCGGTTTTTACCATTTAACGATTCGGGTCGATTCGGGTTGAAACTAAAAACTGATCTTCTAAGATGAACCGATTGTTTGATCTTTTTATCATTAATTTTTTATACGAACTAATGATTTAAAAGATATTTATAAAAATCAGTTTAAACTAAGAAAACATAACCCTTAAATTACCATACATGTAAACTATAGGTCGACAACTGATTTGGTTTGTGGCTTTCCAGATTTTTTCCGATGTTAACAATAAATTTAGTATGCAAATATTCACTCAAATTAGTGTTAATATTTTTCGATTTGCACATTAATTTTTAAATACTAATACCTCTTATATTATATTTATTATACTACATATACATTTATCAAGTTGGTTATAGTGTTATAGACAACACCTTTCATTCCAGTTTGTACATATTAGTTTGATGGATTACATATTAAATTGTTGGCCTTTGATATCAAAAACAGTTCCACCATCACTTCATTCAAAAAAAATATGATTAGCATCATGTAATATACAATTAGAACTAGAACTGCATCCATTCATAGAGCGAGTTCGATTGACCCAGTATTTTCATAAACATACAAAAATAAAATGCAAACGATTAGAAATAACTAAACTGATAAATTACATAACAAAATTACCATTAACAATTTGATAAAAATCTGTTACATTGTGTGCGTATAATGTTCCTCAAGTTGCACATTAATTTTTAAATACTATTACCTCTTATTTACTGTTTTAATTTCATATGTTTTCTGGGTAATTTTTCATTTACTATTGTCTGCGTGGTTTATTACCAATTCAAGAAAACCCATAATACAGTGTTTCCTAAAGTTACATAAATTTTATTAACAACCAATGGGCAAAATATTTACGAAGAATGATTGGTTCGATTAAAGTTAAATAAATGAATATGAAGGTGTTACTTTAGTGTGCGTTTGCATCTCTAAAATTATAGAAGTAAACTTTATATTAGAGTGATTTAGCTTATATAAATGTAAAAACAAATAAAAGAAAAAGGCGTTAAGAAAAAAATAATTATATTTTGGTTAGTTAAAAAGTAAATAAAATATAAAGAGTAGTTGTTTGGAGATAAATAGAATTATAAAAATTGTATGTTTCAGTTTACACAATCCTTTTTTTATATTTAACCAAACTATTTTTATTTGCTTTAAAATTGATCTTTATATCCAATCAAAATTGTATTTTTCAGTTTATAAATCACTCCAAACAAATATCAATTGAGAGGTATGGGTGGTGGTTATCCAATTCCCATTGAACCACAAGGGTCAACAAACCATGGACGATCATCCCGTCGCCATTTAAACCTTCCTGATTCAAAGCCTCTAACTTCAAACCCTGAAGTTAGAAACCCTTTTCGTCCGATGGCAAACCCACCTCCGGTGTCAAACAACATCCGGTGGCAAACCCTCATCCGGTGACAAACCCTGAACATGATGATCCATTTGGTTGGACGGATGAAGAGTTGAATTGGGCGTATGACTATACATTCGCTCAACTACAATTTGGTGGACTACAAATTGAGGAGGGGCATCATCGTGCGGTGGCAAACACTCCTATACTGCCTATGCATCCTCCACCTTCAAACCCCCCTTATGTGGAAAACCACAGTCAAACACAAGAACTACCGAGCTGAGCTGAAGGGTATGAAACTGACCCTGGGGCGGTTTACGAACCACCATTGGATGAAGAAATGGTTTGGGAACCTTAGAACAACTTTGATGATGACTGTAGTTTTTTTTTTCTCGAATTAGTTTGAATCTTAATTATGTAAATTTTAATTATGTATTAGTTTAATTTTAAATTTGTTGTTTAATTTTAATCATGTTTTAGTTTAAGTTTAAGTTTCTGGAGTTTTTATTTTTTTAGTTAACTAACATTGAACACTTAATAGGATATGTCTGATCATTTTTCCGTTGAATAATTTTCATCATTGAGAAATGATAGAGCATGGTATAATATAATCTTTGTTAAGGTGGAGTTTATTTGGCATGACGTCGATGAAAAGAGATTAGTGGTTATTTTTCTTGATCAACACGTAAGAACATTATTTTAATTTACTTTGTGTTGTACCAGTAAGCGTTTTTCCACCACTAAATTTCTTTTCTTTTTAGAGACAAAAAATTGTGGCGTTCGTCCCACAACATTTGATACACATATATAATGACGCGGCATTGATGGGTGGTTTTTTTTCCTTGAATCATTTCCAAATTGAGAATCTCAACTATCATGAGTGCCCAAAATACCAGCATTACGTGTTAGTTTGGTCCGAGAAAAAAATTGTCATCAACGAATATACAAAGCTTTCTTCACTTATGCTTATGATTCCAAGAGGTGCTTCTTTATATCCATTGGTCCCTTCCATTATAGAATTGAAGCATGACAGGAGACCTCAAATGGATATTGTTGGTACATATAAATTCTCTATCTATATTTTTTATTAAATATATAAAACTTTATATATGTATGTATAATATATGGTGTATACGATTTGGCTGATTTTGTTATAGATGTGGTTGGGAGAATAATAGAAGGCAAACGTGATCGATGTTGTTTTGAACTTTCTCTTCAAGACAAGATGTAAGTTATTATTTATTATCAACATATTACAAACATAATATTTACATTATATGTAAGAATATATTATTATTAGAAGAAATTTAACCCAAAATCGTAATATACAGTGGTCACACAATACAATTGTTTTTGTCTGCCCTGAAGCCTTCGGATGTTATACGTTCCATTCGAGCCGTGCAACAAAGGTCTATCATATATGTATCACGTGTCAAGTTGGTTCATCTACCAGATAGTATGTTATGCTTTACACATGAACATTCTAAAAATTAGTTAGATTTAATGGCTCATGTAATTTAATAAGAATTATATTTTATTTGTTATTTCAGTTAATATTTTGAAGTCTACGGAGTTGAGTACGATTACGTACGAACCAGATATGGTCGAGGCACGGGATATTTAAATTATGGATCGTTATCCAAGTTTGTGTTTAAGTTAGAAACATTCGGTGTTGTTTTATGTTTAGTTATTGAATATTAAAGTCTCTCTTGGTGTTTCATGTTTTGCTTTTTGTTTCCCTCATATTGAAGTAATTGTAGAAGTATGCTTTACTTTGTTATTACAAGTATGTTATATTACTTGATTTACATGTAATGGTTACACCTATGTTTCACCAAACTATAATCTTCTTAGATTGGACAACTAAATAATCATTATCTGTGTTAAACAAAGGTATAACCATGGCTGACCTTCCTGTTCATACAATCGTGTTTGAGATATTAACGAGGGTGCCAGCGAAGGATGTAGGTCGTTCTAAGAGTGTATGTAAGCAATGGTATGCGTTACTGTCAACACAAGATTTCGTAAGGATACACTGTTCTCGCTCATTAGTTTCATCTAACCAGAGAGTTCTACTAATTGACGACCTAACATGCTCTGTTCGTCCGATCATCTCTAAATCCAATGACTATGGTCCAAGCTCCATAGTTACATTTCCATTCCATCACCAAAATAATGATGTCTCAATACTTTCACATTTGAATGGATTGTTGTGTGTTTGCTTGAATCATACATACGAGCTGCTTCTTTGGAATCCAACAACTACTGCTTTCAAGCATTTGTCAACTCCTGATTCTCATGGATTCTATATAAATAACCTTGATGCCGTTGGTTTGTACGTTGACGCTGACGATGATTACAAGGTCTTGCATATAAAGCGTAGGAGTGGTGTACTTGGTGTCTATGTTTATTCTAGGGAAGTAGACTCTTGGAGAAATATTCCTTTCATAACAAGACAAGAGTACCTAAGCCCTCATTTCAATTGGTCAGCTGGCACATTTTGTGGTGGTACTCTATATTTCACTGTTTGCGAATGTTGGCTTGGAGGTACGAAAAGGGTGATTTGTTTTGATGTTAATTCGGAGCAGTTCAAGGAGATAATCTTTCCAACCGTTCCTTCTATAGGAATGGTTCAAGGTGTTTTAGTGAATGTAAAAAATGAGCTTCACATGTTTGCTAGCACTGGCATGTTTGAGATGACAATTGACCTATGGACGCTACAAGGGGATTACTGGATTAAGGTCTTATCATGTCCTCCGATCCCCCCGATATCATTGTCATTGTGGTGCGATATAACACATTATGTGACAAATGGTAATTGGTTTGTGATGACAAAATTAGGGAAGTTATTTACAATTGAAATGGATATGAAGCCCTTCGAATGTTTTTATCCCGTTTCTTGGTTTCGAGGTTTTAAGGGTGCGGTGTTTGTGGAGACCATTGTTTCACCAAGTATTTAGATTGGCTTTCACTTAATGTTATCATTATGTATGTCAATGTTTTAAGGATTTGTGTTTTTTTTCTCTAAGTCACGATATTCGGTTTAAGTCATGTATTTTAATGTTATCATTATGTAATTCAATGTTATCATTCGGTTTGTTTTTCTGTAAGTTATGTGTTGGAATGTTGTAATGATTTGAGAATTTCATCATCTATGATAACTCTCTTTTATTTAATTTGCAAGGTATTTGTCATTTTATCAATTTACAATGACTAATGGACAACCAAACCCTCGTAATCATGCTTCTAGCTCGAGTGTATCTACTAAAGCTGAAAAACGAAAAGAGTATCAAAAAAGATACTATGCTGCACGCAAAGAAAATAACAAAGTATCTAAATTTGGGAGTGGTGATGCCTCCCAAAGTGCTTCATCAATATCTTTAATGACTAATAGGTCAACAGAAAGGACACCGTTAAGAAGTTTACAAACTAATATTACTCAATTTACACAAACAACAAATGAGAACGCCTCAAGTGTTTCTACTATAAAACGCAAGGAGTACAATAAAGGATGTTCTAATACACGAAACGATATTGGAGTGCGTATTTCAAATGGCAGTCAAGTCAACCAAACCCCGATGGATGATGTTACGCCGATAACCACGTTCCCATCTGTAATTGACGTAGTCAGCCATAGAACATCACGAGGTTTCTATTTATTTAACAATGATTTCTTTTTCGAACTTGACATCTTTTACAACCTTCATTACTTAATACACCCATTTTTTTAGGTATTTGAATTCATCCGCGTACTTTATTACCCCAATTTGCTGAAGTAGTTGATCAACCTTCCTTCCAAGATGGGAGCGTACAAGATGATCCTTATAATTTTGTTTACAATGGTGTACCTGGAGAGCATCGTGTTTTAAAGGAACGAGGTGCATGTCCTAATTGTGGAGCAAAACGATTTCAGTATGAATTTGATACCTTTTGTTGTATGAGTGGGAAAACTGTGTTAGTAAACTTAGAAATTCCAGAGGAATTGTACCGACTTTTCACGTCTCAAGATGAAATTGGAGATATGTTTAGGCAAAACATCCGTGCTTATAACACCAATTTTTATTTTGCCTCAATGGGTGTGACATTGGATGATACATTGAACAATATGAGAGACGGCGTATATACTTTTCGTGCACATAAAGGAATATATCACAGAATCGACCAATTAGTTCCGAGGGATGGGACCCCTAGGTACTTGCAGTTGTATTTTTACGATCCTGATACTGAGTTAGATCACAGACTCCGATGGCCAAATCTTGATCGGCGTATTACTCAGATTTTAACACGTGTTCTTTCTACAAACCCATATGTCGATACATTTAGAAGACTTACGGAACTAGGACCTCTGGACAACTATAGAGTCACTTTGAATACTTCGGTTGAACTTGACCAAAGGGTGTACAACCGACCAACGACATCGGAGGTATATATAATATTATATTAATTTCAATTATTTAATAGTATTGCTTATTTTACTTACTTATAGTTCACAATTATATAGGTTGCTGGTATTTGGGTTGAAGGTAATGACAATATCACTTCGTATAAACGAAGTATTGTTGTGTACGATAGGTCTGAATATAGTCAAACTATTCAGCCGTACTTCAGTTGTTACGATCCATTGTCGTATCCTCTATTTTTTCCTAATGGTGAGTCGGGTTGGCATGGTAACATACCACGTCACGGAGTATCAATCAATGAGGTTCGCAACAATGACAACATCGAAGGAGAAATGGAAGGTACCAACAATTTGTTATCCTTTTTTAAGTGAAGATCATAAAAATAGCGTAATGCATTTTATTTTTATTAACTGTTTGTTTTTAATACATCTTCATCGTTCAGAGGCAAACACACGAAGTGGTAGAACAACCGTGGCTATGCGAGAGTACTACTGTTACAAGTTCCAGATTCGATCTACCGATAATGTGCTTTTGTTCGGTGGTAGGCTGCTACAGCAGTTTGTGGTTGATGTTTACATCAAAATTGAGACGTCACGCTTAGAATTTTGTGAGAGAAACCAGGCAAAGATTCGGGCCGAATTGCACCAAGGTATTGTGGATTGCGTCAATACTGGTGAGGTTCATGCAAACAGAGTCGGGAAAAGAATTGTGTTGCCTGCATCTTTCATCGGGGGGCCTCGCGACATGTGACGTCGGTTTCTAGATGCGATGACGTTAGTTCAAGATGACGGCAAGCCTGATGTATTCCTTACAATGACATGTAATCCTAAGTGGCCTGAGATATGTGATAATTTACATGTTGGTCAAACTGCTACAAATCGTCCAGACCTTGTTTCAAGAGTGTTCCGGGCTAAATTAGAAGATCTTAAGGATCAACTCTTCAAGAAACATGTCCTCGGGGAAGTTAAGGCATACGTCTATGTCATTGAATTTCAAAAGCGGGGTTTGCCGCACGCACATTTTCTCCTAATCATGTACCCGCAACACAAGATCAATAACGCGGACCATTATGATAAGGTTGTGTGTGCTGAAATTCCTAACAAACTAACACATCCCAGATTGCATGAGATGGTTGTCAAGCACATGATTCACGGTCCTTGCGGCAATTTACGATCAAGCAGTCCTTGTATGCAGGGTGATCCTAAAATTTGTCATTTTCACTATCCTAGACAATTTAAAGAACAGACGACACAAGGAGAAGATTCGTATCCGTTGTATCGAAGGAGAGACACCGGGATAGAAGTGGACCTACGAGGACAAACACTTGATAATAGATGGGTGGTCCCATAAAACCCAAGGCTTTTGATGATGTTTAACTGCCACATGAATGTTGAAGTTTGCTCAAGTATAAAATCTGTGAAATATCTTTTCAATTATGTTTATAAAGGACATGACAAACAGGTTATTCAAGTCGATCAAAGTGAGCCAGGGGTTGTTATTAATGAGATAAAAAGATTTCAAGATGCACGCTACATATCGCCCCCAGTGGATATGTGGCGCATTTTTTCCTTCTCTCTTTCTCAAATCTTTCCTGCCGTTCTAGCCTTACAACTTCATCTCCCAAATAATCAGATGGTTAGATTTAGAGATGATGACTTGATGCCTAATATTGTTGATAGGGAAAGGGATAAGAGAACCATGCTAACAGCATTTTTTGAGATAAATAGAAACGATGAAACAGCAAGGGTACATTTGTATAAAGATTTTCCAAAACACTTTACGTGGAATGGAAGCACACGCCGTTGGAGTCGTCGTTTCGGTAAAAAACAAAGAGGTCGTATCGTTTCCGCTAATCCAGCAGAAGGAGAAAGGTACTACTTACGCCTACTTTTGTCAAATGTCAGAGGGCCTACTTCTTTTGAACATCTTTGCACAGTTAATGGTCAACGGTGTGCGACATTTCGGAAAGCAGCTCTTGAGTTAGGCTTAATAGAAGACGATGAATATCTATCACAATGTCTCGAAGAAGCCTCTACGTTTCAGTTTCCCAATGCTCTTAGAAGGTTATTTGCGACCATAATGATTTTTTGCCAACCTGGAGATATTCGAAAGTTATGGAATGACCACTTTGATTCACTGTCTGAAGATCATCGGTTACACTGTCAAAGTATAGAACGAGTTCAAAATATGGTTCTTACCGAAATTAGTGTCTTGGTACAATCCATGGGTAAAAATTTCAATGAGTTCGACCTTCCTAAGATAACAAACGATGTTAACTTACAAGATGCAGGTTATCGTGAGTTACAAGAACAGTATGGGATTGTTTTGGAACCTGAACACTTGATTGCCAAAGATTCACTTAATCCGGACCAAAAAAACGTGTTTGATGAGATCATGATTCATGTTGATAATGATCTTCCAGGCGTGTTCTTTATTGATGGTCCAGGTGGAACTGGAAAAACATTTTTGTACATTGCCTTGCTTGCTGAAATTCGGTCACGTGGTCTTATTGCTCTCGCAACAGCTTCATCAGGTGCAGCGGCTAATAATATGCCAGGAGGTAGAACGGCTCACTCGAGATTCAAGATTCCTCTTAATCTTGAAAATAATTCAATGTGCAATATCAAAAAACAGAGTGGGGCCGCTAAACTGATTCGGTCTGCCAAAATAATCATATGGGATGAAGCGTCGATGGCTAAACGACAGGCGATAGAGGCAGTCGATCGTACATTCCAAGACATTATAGGTGTTAGTCTCCCATTTGGTGGAAAGATAATGGTTATGGGAGGTGACTTCAGACTGGTGTTGCCGGTTATTAAACATGGCACTCGAGCACAGATTGTAGACTCCAGCGTACGAATGTCACCTCTTTGGTCTTTGACTAAGAAGATGCGGTTGACCATAAGTATGAGAGCGCTAAAAGATCCATGGTTTTCTGAATTTCTTTTAAGAGTCGGCGATGGAACTGAAGAACCAATCGAAGGAAACTATATCCGCATACCCGATGACATGACAATTCAGTGCAACAACAGAGAAAACGCTATAAAAGAATTGATCCATGCCATCTTTCCATCAATTGAAGATAATGTATATTCTTCAGATTATATAATCTCTAGAGCAATATTGTCCACTAAAAATGATAGTGTTGACGAGATTAATAATCAAATGATTGAAATTTTTCAAGGGGAGGAAAAAGTTTATTACAGTTTTGATGAAGCTGGAGAGGATCAGCGCAACTTCTATCCGGTCGAGTTCTTAAACTCACTAAATGTTAGTGGTTTGCCGCCTCATAAGCTTCGTTTAAAAATTTGATGCCCAATAATATTGTTACGTAATATCGATCCATCACATGGCCTGTGTAATGGCACGCGGTTGATATGTAAGGGTTTCATGCGAAATGTTATTGATGCGGAAATTGCAGTCGGTCAACATGCCGGAAAAAGAGTTTTTTTGCCAAGAATCCCTCTAACCCTTTCTGAAGATGACATGTTCCCATTCAAGCTGAAAAGAAAACAATTTCCAATTCGACTTAGCTTTTCCATGACGATTAATAAAGCACAAGGTCAAACAATTCCGAACGTTGGTATTTATCTACCGGATTCTGTATTTTCAAATGGACAACTTTATGTCGCGTTATCAAGAGGGATTTCAAGACAACGTACGAAGGTGTTGGTACATCTCGCCAAAGAATTCAAACAATGCGGAGTTTACACATCAAATGTTGTCTACCAGGAAGTGTTGCGTGATTAATTAATCGCATCCGTATAAAAAAGAAGGTAAATTAGTAGATTTTGTGCCTTATTTGCTTCCAGAAATTACCTTTTAATTACTATTTTAAACCACCTGTAGGCGTCTAACATTTTTTTATGTGTCGAAATCTGGTACAGTAGAGGAGAAGATACAAGAAAGTCATAAGCGAACGGATGTATTGGTAAAACAGGAAGAGATACAAGAGACTCCCCGCATGGTGTTTTTATTGTTTTGTCCAGCTACTTGACTGTTTTGAACTCTTCTTGTTTTTAATTACATCTACTTCCTTGTTTTGTACTATTCTTGTAGAAGATCACCAAATAATCGATAAACTAGCAGAAAAACCAGTGCCATTATATCACGAATAAGAAAACTAACTTAAGTACTATACAGTATTTCAGGAGACGACGGATAAACTAACGGTAAACAATTATACTATTGTAAATTGCCTCTCCCGCCGCATCGCGCGGGTAAGTGACTAGTGGTCTATTAATGCATATATGATTAGGGATGAGCTCAGTATCGATAGGAAAATACCGCTACCGAAAATCGTCAACTATGGGTATAGGTACCAGTACAGAAAATGTTTGGTACGATACTCTACGTTACCGGTATTTGAAAATTAAACTCGGTATAATATTGGTACCGTACCGAAAACGCCAAAAAGTGGGTACCGAAAATAATTCGGTACGGGAAATTTGGCACTAGTACTAATTTTGCATACATTAAAAACGTATATAAACGTAACTAATATGTTACTCTTACATATTATTTAGAAGAAAACACATATGGTTAGAATATATAACATTAATAATAGGATAAGTTTTTAAATATATAGTAAGATTTTTTTTTTGTTTTATAATATTAACTAATATAATTTTTCAAATGAGAATATTAATTGAGAGGGGAGTTTTGAATGAAATATTTTGGTGGGAAGTTTTAGAATGAAATATTTTTGGGGGGAAGTTATTTTGGGGGTAAGTTTAACATTTAGGATACATATTTACTTTTAGGATACATATTTTGGTGGGAAGTTTTAGGATGAAATATATTGGTGGGAAGTTTTAGGATTAAATATTTTGAGGGAAAATTTAAATTCTAATAAATATTTTGGTGGGAAGTTTTAGAATGAAATAATTTTGGGAAATTTTTTAATATGTTGTAAGTTTAACATTTAATAACACATTTTTTTATAACATTTGATAATATTTCGTCACACGAAAATAAACAAAGTGACAATGATGTGATGAATGTTATGTAAAGGCCTATGATTTTTTTTTTAAATTTTAAGTGTAGATATTGTATAACCTTTGGTCACAAAAAATAATATATATAACCATATGTATTAAATTTTAGCCACATTAGTAAATATCAAGTGTCCTAATACGGTGTAATATAATAACACCATAATGATTAAGCGTCCTATAAAGGTTAACGTTATAAGACCCTAGTGTCAAGTGCGTAATTAAGTTATGTTATAATAGAACTCTAGCAAATAAGCGTCCTATAAAACTGATGTTTTATTACTCAAATATCAGGTGTTATATTACAGTGTATTATAATAACACCACAATGATTAAGCGTCCTATAAAGGTTAAATTTATAAGACCCAAGTGTCAAGTGTCTTTTTAAGTTATATTATAATAAAACTCTAGCGAATAAGCGTCCTATAAAACTAATGTTTTATGACTCAAATATCAAGTGTCCTATTACGGTGTATTATAATAACACCACAATGATTAAGCGTCCTACAAAGTTTAAAGTTATAAGACCCAACTGTCAAGTATCCTATTAAGTTAAGTTCTAATATGACTTCGACTAGAAAAGGTCCTATAACACTGAACATTTATGATTTAACGACAACGTGTCCTATTAAGTTATGTTATAATAGGACCCCAGATGATCAAGTGTCCTAATACAATACCACATAATGGGACACTAACAATTAGATGTCTTATAATGTACTATATTAGGATCTAATTTTTAAGTGTCCTAATAAATTATATGATAATAGGACCCAAAAAAATCATCCATCCAATTAAATAGTTTTTTAGGACACCGGTTTAGCAGAATATATTATAAAAGGACCCCAAAAGTTCATTAGTCCTACTAAATAGTTTTTTAGGACCCTCTTTAACAAGCGTCCCACAGAAAAGGTCCAAAAAAGCCATTTTTGTTGTAGTGTTAGTATGTTTGTGTTTAGGTTTAAAAACATTTATATTTAACTTTGAAAGATAAATATTAGTTAGGAAATACCCTCCTTGAATTAAAATTATCATTTAAAACATAACGAACATAGAAAATACCCGCCAAAATTGAAATCACCATTTAAAACAAAAGGAGCTAAGAAAATACCTGCCAAAATTTAAACCATCATGAAGAACATTACATATTTAAAAAATCATGCCTGATATTGAATTCATCATTTCAAACATAACGAGCTAAGAAAAAACCCAATCGAAATTGAAATCATGATTTAAAACATAACGTTCCGCCCAAAATTTAAAACAATCATTAAGAACATAACAAGCTTAAAAAACTGTGCCCGTGTTTGAATTAATCATTTTAAACATAACGAGCTTAGAAATACTCGCCCAAAATTGATTTAGAAATTAATTTCGGGTTGTCCCCGTTTATCTTGGGACTGCTTTTTGAATACTTTATCTCATTTAGGATGTGAATGTGTATTACATGATTGTTTGTTTAAGAAGGATTCGGTTATCATTTTCTCTTTGCTCCTCGGGTATATATATCATTACATATATACTTGGGAGCTAAGAGGAAATGCTACCGAATTTTTCTTAAACAAACAATCATGTAATACACATTCACATATGAGATAAAGTGTTTAAAAAGTGGGTTTAGCAGCCTACCCTTGTCTTGTTAATCCTAAATTAGATTTTCTTTCAGTTGCATAATGCCTATCGATAAAAGTTGGATTGATTCCCCACGTCATTCACCTCACTACAAGCAAGGACTCAAGTCATTTATCGAGACGTGTGAAAGAGTGATAAAAAACCACGATGAAGTTAGATGTCCGTGTACCCAATGTAAAAATACCGGCTTAATAAAAATGGCATAAATGAAATACCATTTGCGTATTAACAGTTTTTGGAAGGAATACACGAAGTGGACCTCACAGGGACACGACTCCAATTGCAGAAGTAAACGATGTTGCGCCACAAGACGGTATGGGAAACGTTATTGAAGACGTTAGGGGGGAGCGTATGGAAGAAGATACATACTTTAACTAAGAGAACTCGAATGGAGATTGTAGCGGTGTTGATGATGATTTTGAAGACCTAGTAAAGGATGTTGAAACAGAATTATATCCTGGTTGTACCAAGTTTTCTTCTCTTGACTTTTTAGCAAAGCTTATGAATATAAAGGATATGCACCATTTGACTAATGAAGCAGTAGATCATATCCTCTCGTTGTTGCGAGAGTCAATGCCAGAAGGCAACAAGATTCCCCTTTCGTATTATGTAGCTAAAAAGACATTTAAGAAGATTGGTTTGGCATTTGAGATGATAGATGTGTGCACAAATGATTGTGCTCTCTTTTGGAAAGAAAACGAGTCCTTACAAAATTGTCCCGTTTGTAATGAGAGTCGATGGGTCGATAGAGACACAAAAGGCACGAAGGTGGCTCGTAAGGTGTTATGATACTTTCCTTTGACGCCTAGACTACGACGTTTGTATTGTTCAAGACACAAAGCGAAATATATGATATGGCATAGTACCGGACGATCGGAAGATGGGACTATACGTCATCCAGTTGATGGATCTGCATGGCAAGACTTTGATAAAAAGTACCCAAACTTCGCGATGGAGCCACGAAATGTTCGCTTAGGGCTTGCAGCTGACGGTTTTAATCCCTTTAACAATGGTAGTGGATCCTCAACTCATAGCACGTGGCCGGTTATACTCACCACAAACAATCTGCCTCCCTGGCTATGCATGCGAGAGTCCACATTCATGTTGACCTTGTTGATTCCTGGCCCTAAATCACCTGGGAAGACATGGACGTTTTCCTTAGACCGTTAGTGGATGAGCTTAAGCAATTGTGGCAGACAGGTGTACGTACTAAAGACGCAGCAACAAACACATACTTCACAATGAAGGCGGCGTTGTTATGGACCATAAATGACTTTCCAGCCCGTAGTAGTCTATCAGGTTGGAGCGGACAAAGCTACATGTCATGCCCAACTTGTAACCAAGACACTCCTTCAATATGTGTAACTGGTAAATGTGCTTATGTCGGTCATCACCGGTTCTTAGATGCCAACCATCCTTGGAGAACAAGTCTCGACTTTAACGGGAGACCCGAGACACGAGACCCTCCGAGACAGTTTAGCCCACCTGACATAGAAGCTCAACTCGGTGGTTTAATTAATCGTCTACCAGGCAAGCATCCAGCTTTTGGAGGTGGGAGGATAACCCGGTCAGATTTCGAGTTGAACTGGTCCAAAAGAAGCATATTTTTTGACCTTGAGTATTGGTCTTCTCTGCAGCTGAAACATAACTTAGATGTAATGCATATAGAGAAAAATGTGTGCGGCAACTTGCTCGGTACTCTTCTAATGAACGATAAGAGCAAAAGACACACCAAATGCGCGGTCCGACTTGGAAAAACTAAACATTCGGCTGACACAATGGCTAAAACAATTGGGTGGCAAGTTCTTAAGTCCCCACCCAAAGTACTCATTCAAGTCCGATGATCGAAAATTTTTTGTCAGTTTATAAAAAATGTTAAACTACCAGATGGGTTTGGATCTAATATCAGTAAGAGGGTGGCAGATAACAATGCTAACATTACCGGGTTGAAATCTCATGACTGTCATATCCTCATGCAACCTTTGATACCGATTGGGGTTAGAGGGCTTTTGACCAAAGATACATCTACACTAATAGTAGACCTTTGTATGTTCTTTAAGCAACTTTGCTCTAGAACACTATCGGTGGATGATATGAAGAAAGCAAATGATGACATTGTTACCATCTTATGCAAGTTAGAGATGATCTATCCTCCTGCGTTTTTTGACATTATGGTTCATTTACTTGTGCATTTACCTGATGAAGCGATTGCGGGAGGTCCAGTAGCTTTTAGATGGATGTATCCATTTGAAAGGTACATGAAAAAACTAAAGAAATATGCCAAAAACACGGCAAGGCCTGAAGGTTGTATAGATGAAGGTTATGTGTTTAAAGAAGCTCTAACATTTTGTTCAATGTACCTTAAAGATGTTTAGACTAAGTTCAATCGCCCAGATAGAAACGATGATGTCGTTGTTGAAAAAAGAAAGTTATGGGTGTTTGAGTCCAAATGTCGTCCTGTTGGCTCAACAAAGAACAAACATCTATCATTCATCGAAAAAAGCAAGATGGAATAGTTTGTCCTCGAAAACTGCGCAGAAGTCAGGGCGTACATGAAGTGAGTGTTTCTATCTTTAACTTTTCATAATCTGTTAATTGGTATTTTTCATTCATTTCTTATATTTGTGATCAATGTTGTGAATTCAAACATACACATCCCCAAGATGATCTTAAAACCAAATTTCCGAGATGGTTTCTCCATAAGGTATATGTGACAACCCTCACTAAACCAGGTATCCGTACGACTTAATTAATGATAAATTATTGCTTAATCACTGTGCTTGTTTGAACTAGCTGATGAACTGCTACTTGATATCTCATACATGTACTTACTTGCATCATACTTTACTTATCGTCACTACATTATTTACATGCTGAACCTTAGTGACAAACATGATGCACAAAAAGCACAGTAGCACTATAACGGATAACCTATTAAACATGCTGATATAGCCAGCATCAGGCAGACACTGCCTCTAAGGCCTGTAAGAGCCTGAAATATTTTACTACACTAATGGTGAGTGTAGGGATACAAGGGTTGTAGAACTGCGTCTCTAGGAATAAGTTACAGTGAACGGATGTGCCTAAAACGTACTCTAAGTACAAAACTCAGCACTTTAATAAATAATCCAGCTTCTAGCTGACTAGTAAAGTGCCAGAACATGGGAAAAATATTACTAGACGCTTTCTAAAGTGTCGGAAATAAATTGTGTCACTAAATATAATATAACGACACTTTAAAGCTTTATTAAGCGCTTTAACGGATTTCTATCCAACCAAACAACCGGACTATACCCGAAACATGAAAATATTGTTATTTTCATTAATTATCTTTTTCTGAGCCAGTTAGGGTCCCCGTGTACCCTAACACCCATTGTAACACACTAAACATAACTAACCAAGTTAAACTCTTAACTAACTTGGTTTAACATAACTAACACCTAACTACTACTTGGTTTCGAACTAGACCCCCCCCTTGCTAACCGGCCCCAAACTAAGAGGGGACACACTTGTCCTTGTTGATTTGTTTAGATCCTCTTGCCTAATATCTAAGTAGCACAAGAACCCTTGGATAATACACAAGCTAATTATCTATAAGTTCACACCATTACACATCATAATCATTCCATTTCACAAATCAACTTCAAACTCTTTCTTTCTCTCTCAAAGCTTACGGCCAAGCATCCCCTATTCCATCCATCATATTTTCGATCCTGATCTTCATATTTCAAGCATCTACAAGTGTTAAGGGTCTCGTATTAGGAAGCTTGGAGCAAACGGAACGCGAAGGACCTCTCTACTTAGCTTTTATCCACCTCTTTTGCGCATAGATTCTTCCCTAGCCTCGAGCTAGAGGTATAATGTTTAAAACACATTCTTGAACTAATCTAAAGTGGTTAAAAGGATTTGTATCGGTTAAAACTCGTTAACATGCAAGTTGATGCTTTAAAGTTTACTAAAAACACTAAAAATGGTGGTTAATAGCACATAAGTTGTGTAAATGATGTAGTAATTGAAAGTGGTGATTATCTAGACCCGATCAATGTTGTGGTAGCTCGAATCATCGTTTAACCCGGTGTAGTCATGTTCTTGAATCATGACACAAAGCTATTTTAGAAGTAACAAGGGTTAAAAGGTGAAACTCTACCACACATGAAACATGAACTTGTGTAAAAATGTTTTACTTGTGTAAAAGTGTTTTAACTTGTACAATAGTGTTTAAAACTAGCGGATCTACGCATCTGCAAGTGGTATTTTCAAAGAACCACATATCAAAGAAATCATGTATTTTAAAGAGATGGATCTTACAATAACAAGCATGATTTTTATAAACCACAAGTGTGTAAACACTTGTGAAATGAAAAGATCCGACAAAATAACCATTTTTGTAAAAGATGACGGGAGGTTGTAAAGATGGATTTTCTCTAAAAACGAGGTTTTTACAAGATCAAATTATATTATATGAAGATCTACTAAATTTAAGGGGATTTATACCACAGTTTTGGGAAAACTGCAAGTTCATGTAATTTTTGGCAATTTACACATATGTTGATTTGTTGTTGCGATAAAAGTTGTTCTGATCAAATAAAGAAAATTGTTGAGTTGATTTGTTAAAGAAAATGATACGCTTGAAAGCGTGGCCACCTCCAGTTACAGAGGAAACTCTGGCGAAATTTTTCTAAAAACCTAACACTTAGAACTATATACACTACAAGTGTTAGAATTATTTTGACATGTCTTCGAAACATAAGTTTCGCCATGACTTTATTTACTAAATATTCGGAGGTGGGATTTTCACAAAATTTAACGTGATAAATATATATATTTTTCACACACTGTTTATGATTATTTTGTGAAATACATAAATATTATTTTTAGAGTAAAAATAATATTTACGAACGTTAACGAATCCAAAATAATACGAACGCTTTCACCATAAATATATATAAGTTACACCGGTAATTATATTACCACTCGATTGTTAAAACGTAACTTACGCACTTACGGAAATATTTATGAACGCGTATTTTAACAACGTATTATTGGAGAAAAACTATGTGAAATGAAAATATAATATTTTTGAGAAAAATACTTATATTTTGGGATTGGAATTATATATATATATATTAAGTGAGACTTAATGGTTTAATTTGAACGCACATGTATTGAATCCCCCATCCTTGGGAAGGAGATTAACTACCAAGTATATACAGAACGTAAACACGAAATAGTTGTCTAACTATTTCCCAAAGACTTAAACTATAAAGCTAAGGCACGGCCGTCCGTCTAATAGAATTAGCACTTGTAGGTCGTCGCACAGCTTTCTGATTTGGAGTACTTGGTAGAGACGCACCGACTGTGAGTTCGTGTCCCCCTTTTCTCTAACTGTTTTCAGTTTTCTTAACTGCGGGGGTGAAATACATGTTACTTTGATTACAAGTACTTTATACACGGTATGGTTAGCGTAAGGAGGTTTACTACTTAGATCATGTGAGTGGGTAGGCAGAAACACCGAGGGACGTAAGCGGTAGATCTATCTGGGTGTAGCGAGCCCAACTCTAGGCCCAACAGAACGGACCTCTAAGAGGCCCAGCAGAACGGACCTTGAGTGACTTTGTACCCGACGCAAAAATCTGCTAGGTTGAGTCTTCCTACTTACACTTCACACATACTAATGGCCTTGCAAACCATTGGTGATCTCTTTTTCCTTACACTGCTACATACCAGGGAACTTTTATACTTACAAGTGTTTTACATACTCACTTACACATGAACTCGCTCAACATTATTGTTGATTTTTCAACTTACATGTATTTCAGGAAATTAAAAGGGATCTGGCACGGTATGGCATGTTTTCCGCTGCACTAGTTTCCGAGGTCATCCGGGGTTTAGGGGATGTGTCTCTTTCCTGGACAAGACACAACCCTTAAATCATGTTTATGTTATGTTTCAAGTTTGTAATGTCTGTTGAACAAGGTTATGGTTGTTAGGGTATGTTCCCGTTAAAATAATGGTACTGTATTTGGTTTTCAAAACTTAATGGATGATCTTGCATGTTTTTAATTCATATAGCTTGGTTATGATTAAGCTATGGTATTAAGAAGTCACACCAAATTAACCACGCTTCCGCAAAGCCAGGGTGTGACAGCTTGGTATCAGAGCTCTGATCATAGCGAACTAGGATTCTTTCTCGAGTCTAGACTATGATCACTAGGGCTCTCACGAAAACATTTTTCTGCATACCACTTAAGTCCAGATCCAAAACTTTTTACAAACAAATGTTGAGCACATTTTATTATTTATAGGCTCAGTCTAGAAAGGCTGAGGCTCGGTCTGAGAGATCGAGGTAGTTGGCTAGTGAGACTAGGAAGAGTAGGCTCAGTCTAGAAAGGCTGAGGCTCCGTCTGAGAGGCCAAGGCTCGGTCTGAGAGATCGAGGTAGTTGGCTAGTGAGACTAGGAAGAGTAGGCTCAGTTTGGAGACTGAGGCTCGGTATTGGAGACCGAGGCTCGATCTGAGAGATCGAGGTAGATGATAGAGCAGTCTTAGAGACTGGGAGAAATTGGCTAGTGGGACTAGGAGAATGATTTGAATGCTTACTGGGTGACTTATGTGATTATATGATTATATGATTGATTATTATACGTATATGAGTTTGTGTTACAAACGTCATACTTTCATCATGTACTAGAAAGATGGACACTACGAATCCCATGGCCATAGTATCAGACGACATAGTTTCATCGAAGCACGATGTGTACATTTCCAATACTACCGGCACAGACAACGACGACTTTCAGCCCTTTTGCGCTGCCTGAAGTCGTAGCAGAGCCTACTGATGGCCATCTTGTTGGGAATTTGCCACTCGCGGTGATCCCTACTCCTGTGCCCCTTACCGCTTATCCTGTTGTTGATATGCCCCCCCTCCTGACGTGGCCTCTGACGACGATAACGATCTACTGGAGGAGGACCCATTCGAGGGCAGGGCCCTATTGCTGCTGGTATTAGACTACTGCATGCGGACGCTCCTGTAGGGGAAACTCATGTCCATTCCCCTATCCCAGACTCATTTGAGTTTCTGACATCCGCGTCTTTGCACATACAGGGAATGCAGCACCACTCACACGACGCCGACCCTGATATGGCATCATCAGCTGCACCGGATCCCGCCCACAGCTTTGAGTTTGATCGCGATAATGAGGACGATTCTGTTTTTCCACCTGGTTTTGATCCAGACCATGACATTGAGTTCATACATTTAGACCAGCCCTTGGAGGATCCTGTAACCCCCTGTGTTTGTTAATCCAGCTGACCTTGAGATGGAGTTTTTGATCCGGAGCCGGCCGTGGCCCCTGAGCCAGGCGCTACTCCTGACCCCGCATTGGAGCATGACCCTGTTCATGCCAATGCACCTACTGTTGCTCCTTGATTGATCATCTGCTTGGACGAGAGAAAAATTTGGGGTAACTGTGCAAGACAATTTATTATTATGGGGGCCCACGTAATAACGATTTGTAGTGCACAGGAATCCTGGTGGACTCTGCGGGTCAAGCTAATGATAACCAATACAGCAGGAAATAACTTAAAAACGAATGACCAAGGCGAGGTAGCCTCGAGTTCATTCTATTACGAGCGACAAGCCAAATTGGCAAGCCTATGTGAAGGCTCAGAAATTTACTTCCCCACTCATACAGTGAGTATATTTGCATGTGAAATTGGGTGATTACATGATGGCTTATGTTGCTTTATACACCTCATAGACAATTGAAACGTTGTCTAGCCCGCTTCACACCACCTCGACAAAACGGAATGTCACCCAGACGTGACACAAACACCAGTACGTTGCCAAGGACAGAAGCCGAGCTGCAAGAACGCATCTCACAGATAAATGCACGACATGAAGCCCTCCGCTCTAAGCACAACGAAGGCACTACTGGAGACAACCCTCCAACTGGCTACACCTATAAGCAGTTCCTGAACGGCAAGCCTTTGAACTTTGACAGAGCAGGAGGCGTCGTGGCATTTGTTCGTTGGTCCGAAAAGACCGACTCCATTCTAAGAATGAGCAATTGTTCGCCCCAACAGAGTGTTACCTATATCTCGGGGTTATTTCTAGATGGCACACTCTCATAATGGAACCTCCAGGTTCAGACCCTTGGTACAAGATACTGCTAGTGCACTGAGCTGGGACGAGCTCAAAAGAATGATGGAGAAGAAATACAATTCTAGGGTAGGAAACCAGAAGCGTGAGGTAGAGTTCCGGAATTGAAAATGGACGGACCAGAGATTCCTGAATACATCCAGCAATCTCACGACTTGTCTAGGGTCGTCCCCTACTTAGTCAAACCAGAGTTCAAAAGGATGGAACGATTCATTTGGACACTTGCACCTCAGATCAGGGGTATGGTTACTACCTCAAAGCCCTCAACCATTGCAGAAGCTATCAATATGGGTGATCTATTTATAACATGAGATGTTATGTGATTGATAACATGAGATGTTATGTGTTGATATTGTTGTATACTTACGTACACTCTACTTTTTATGACCCGACCAACGTAAACCATCTTTTAGAAGATGCCGCCGAGACGTGAGACACGCATGCCTACCAATGAGGTAGAACTCCAGCAAATTATCACTGCTGCCATCGCACAATACGCCGCTTCACAAGGAGGACCCAGCGGAAGCAGCACGAATAACAATGGCAACAATAATCCACCTCATGGGTGCACCTACAAGCAGTTCTTAGACTGCAAGCCCGTAAACTTTGATGGCACAGGAGGTGCTGTCGCCTTTGTTCGTTGGGCTGAGAAAACCGAATCTGTTCTTCGCATGAGCAAATGCGCACTGGATCAGCAAGTCACCTATATCTCAGGGCTATTCTTGGATGGAGCCCTCTCTTGGTGGAATCTGCAAGTACCGACACTTGGTGAAGCTGCTGCCTACGCGCTAACCTGGACCGAACTGAAGGAACTTATGCGCAAAAAGTACTGCTCTCGCGCGGAAATCCAGAGATTGGAAACCGAGTTCTGGCATTTGAAAATGGATGGTCCAAAGATCGCAGAATACGTTCAGAGGTTCCATGACTTATCGCATGTGGTACCCTACACGGTCACTCCTGAGTTCAAGAGAATTGAACGCTTCATTTGGGGATTAGCTCCTCAAATCATAAGCATGGTAACCTCATCCAAGCCTGCGACCATTACTGAGGCGATTGATTTGAGCGTAGCTCTCACTGAGGAGGCTATTCATTTGAACAAGTTTGATGAGATCAAGACGAAGAAGGCAGAGACTCATGTTGAGTCATCAGGAGGTAACAAACGGAAGTTCTCAAACTTCAAGCAGGGCGCCAGTGTGGCGGTTAAGAAAGGAGGATCAGACACGCCAGCTCAGGTTACAGCTGGTAGAGGAAAGAAAGGAAAAGGGTATATGGGCACCCAGCCCAAATGCAACACCTGCCAGCGCCACCATTCTGGTCATTGCGGGCCAAAAGTATGCGAGGCATGTGGGAAACGTGGCCACTCGAAGGACACTTGTTGGGCCACTGCTGGTCAGGGAGGCCAGGGAGGATTCGGAAACAGAAATTACAACCGGGGTGGGAATGGAAATCGCCCACAAGGAAACTATGGAGGTAACGAGAATCGAGGCAACAATGCTAACCAAGCGGGCGCCGTGAATCGTAATCAGAGGAATGATCAAGCTGGTGGAAACGGGCAAAGACTTGGGTGCTTTCACTGCGGTGATATCGGGCATTTTAAGAAGAACTGCCCAGAGTTAAACCAAGCCCATGGAAGAGTGTTCCAAATCGAAGCAAGGGAAGCGCGCCAGGACCCCAATGTTGTTACTGGTACGTTCCCTGTGAATCAACGCTATGCATCCGTTTTATTTGATACTGGTGCCGATTATAGCTTCGTGTCGTTAGAATTTAAGAATATGCTTGGGTTAGCCGCTAATAAGTTAGATATTCCCTACTCGATCGAATTAGCTAATGGGAAGTTAGTAGAAGCCGATGAAGTTATCAGAGGTTGTGTGATCGAATTAGGAGAACGTGAGTTTGCTCTGGATCTGCTACCAGTCCAGTTGGGAAGCTTCGACGTGGTAGTAGGAATGGATTGGTTATCAGGCAACAAGGCAGAGATAGTTTGTCATGAAAAGGTTGTTCGTATCCCAACCGATGATGGTGAGACCATTGTTGTTCATGGAGAAAAGCGTGAGACGCCGTTGAGGATCATCAACTGCTTGAAAGCAAGGAAGTGTTTGCAGAAAGGATGTGTTGCCTTCCTGGCACACATTGTGGATAAGAAGGCTGCTGAGCCAAGAATCGAAGACATCCCTGTCGTGAGGGAGTATCCAGAAGTCTTCCCAGAAGACTTGCCTGGACTGCCACCTCAGAGGCAAGTAGAGTTTCACATCGATTTAGTTCCAGGCGCCGCGCCTGTGGCTAAGGCACCTTATAGACTTGCTCCATCTGAGATGCAAGAATTGTCGACACAACTTCAAGAGTTGTTGGACAAGGATTTTATCCGACCAAGCTTCTCGCCTTGGGGAGCTCCGGTCCTGTTTGTTAAGAAGAAGGACGGTAGTTTCCGTATGTGTATTGACTACAGAGAATTGAACAAGCTGACGATCAAGAATAGGTATCCTCTGCCAAGAATTGATGATCTGTTCGACCAACTTCAAGGTTCAAGCTGTTATTCGAAGATTGATCTTCGATCTGGATACCATCAGTTAAGGATACAAGGGGAAAGCATTCCGAAGACAGCCTTCAGAACTCGTTATGGGCACTACGAGTTCCTCGTTATGCCATTTGGTTTGACAAACGCACCTGCGGTGTTCATGGACCTAATGAATAGAGTTTGCAAGCCGTACTTGGATAAGTTCGTGATTGTATTCATCGATGACATCTTGATTTATTCAAAGACGAAGGCTGAACACGAGCAGCATCTTAGAGCCATTCTAGAGCTGCTGAAGAAGGAACAGCTGTATGCCAAATTCTCCAAGTGCGAATTTTGGCTACGTGAAGTCCAATTCCTTGGGCACATGGTAAATGGAGATGGAATCCACGTGGATCCAACAAAGATCGAAGCGATCAAGAATTGGGAAACGCCAAAGACGCCAACCGAGATTCGGCAATTCTTGGGTTTGGTTGGCTATTATCGAAGATTCATTGAGAATTTTTCAAAGATCGCTCAACCATTGACGCTCCTCACGCAGAAGGATAAGAAGTTTGATTGGGAAATCAAACAGGATGAAGCGTTTCAGATATTGAAGGATAAGCTCTGCAATGCGCCAATCTTAGCTCTACCAGAAGGTACAGATGATTTTGTGGTATACTGCGACGCATCGCGCCAAGGATTGGGTTGCGTGTTGATGCAACGCCAAAAGGTTATTGCTTACGTATCGCGTCAATTGAAAGTGCACGAAAAGAACTATACCACACACGATTTGGAGCTCGGCGCAGTGGTTTTTGCTTTAAAGATCTGGAGACACTACCTTTATGGTACAAAGTGTACAATCTTTACAGATCACAAGAGCCTACAGCACATATTCAACCAGAAGGAGTTGAATATGAGGCAAAGACGATGGGTTGAATTGTTGAACGATTACGACTGCGAGATAAAGTATCATCCAGGGAAGGCGAATGTAGTCGCCGATGCCCTAAGTCGTAAAGAGAGAATTAAGCCCATAAGGGTTAGAGCTTTGGAAATGATTATCCGAACCGATCCTTCCTTGCGCATTCGTGCCGCGCAGAAAGAAGCTCTCAAGGAAGGAAACCTAGAGGAAGAATATCTCCGTGGGATGGAGAAGCTACTGGTACCAAACGAGGAAGGAACGTTATGCTTTGAGAAAAGGATTTGGGTTCCTCTGTTTGGTGGTTGAAGGAAAGTTATTTCTGATGAAGCTCACAAATCACGGTACTCTATCCATCCAGGAGCGGATAAGATGTACCAAGACCTCAAAGATTACTATTGGTGGCCTAGGATGAAAGGCGATGTTGCTGTTTACGTGAGCAAATGTTTAACATGCGCTAAGGTTAAAGCGGAATACCAGAAGCCTTCAGGACTTCTGCAACAACCTGAGATTCCCAAGTGGAAATGGGAACAAATCTCCATGGATTTTGTTACAAAATTGCCAAGAACGCCAAAAGGCCATGACACTATCTGGGTGATAGTGGATCGATTTACGAAGTCAGCACACTTCTTACCTATCAGAGAGAAGGATAATACGAGCAAATTGGCTGAAATTTACATGAGAGAAATCGTTGCACGCCATGGAGTGCCTCTCTCGATCATCTCTGATAGAGACGGAAGGTTTGTGTCAAGGATATGTCAATCCTTCCAAGAAGCCTTTGGCTCACAATTGAATCTGAGCACTGCGTTTCATCCGCAAACTGACGGCCAGAGCGAGCGAACGATACAGACTTTGGAAGACATGCTGAGAGCGTGTGTTATGGATTTGGGCGGTAGCTGGGATAAACATTTACCTTTGGTCGAATTTTCATACAACAACAGCTACCACACCAGTATTGGTGTCGCGCCATTTGAAGCCCTTTACGGACGCAAGTGCCGATCACCCTTATGTTGGGCTGACGCAGGTGATAGGCAGCTTGCTGGTCCCGAAATCGTCCAAGAGACGACAGACAAGATTGCGCAAATTCTTAAACGCATCGAAGCAGCTCGCCACAGACAAAAGGCCTATGCGGATCCAAACCGGAAACATGTGGATTTCCAAGTTGGAGAAATGGTTTTATTGAAGGTTTCACCCTGGAAGGGGGTGGCACGCTTTGGAAAGCGTGGGAAGTTAAATCCGCGCTACATTGGTCCTTTTCAGAATTCTGGAAAGAATAGGACTAGTAGCATACAAGTTGGACCTACCTGCTGAACTGAATGGTGTTCACGATACATTTCACGTATCCAATCTAAAGAAAAGTCCAACTCAAGTTACCGTTGCTATTCCCACCGACGAGATTCATGTTGACCACACGCTCCACTTCGTTGAAGAACCTGTTGAGGTCACGGATTGGAAAGTTAACAAGACCCGCCGGAGCAGTGTCAAGCTCGTCAAAGTTCGTTGGAATGCCAGACACGGTCCTGAGTACACATGGGAGCGTGAGGACCGGATGAAAGAGAAATACCCCCACCTTTTTCCTAAGAACCCTGCATCTACAAGCAGAACTTAAAATTTCGGGACGAAATTTATTTAACGGGGGGAGAATGTGACAACCCTCACTAAACCAGGTATCCGTACGACTTAATTAATGATAAATTATTACTTAATCACTATGCTTGTTTGAACTAGCTGATGAACTGCTACTTGATATCTCATACATGTACTTACTTGCATCATACTTTACTTATCGTCACTACATTATTTACATGCTGAACTGTCACACCCCGACCGCGTAGAACAACAAATCGCGGCGGAAACATCGGGGCGTGTTGTAACAGAATTAATGTTTCACAACCATGGAAATTTAAGTTTCGTTTTATTGATTAAAAGTGTTACAATGTCTTAATCAAACAAGGAAAATACAACATAATTAACTAGTCTTGCATCTTTTATTGTCACTAAAGCCCAAGTCTGTCTATGTGTATCTTGATCATCTTATGCAACAGCTCCTGAAAAACACATGTGAAAATAGGTACGTCAGCATAAAAATGCCTGTGAGATACATAGGTTTTGTGAAAATAAGATTCATGACTTATGTTTGAGAAAATGTTTAGTCATGAACCTTGTTATTTGCTTTGTCTTGTAAATCATTTGAAAAACGATAAGATCAGATGATATGTATAAATAAATGTAAGGTTAAATGAATAACCAAGTAAAATATGTTTGCATAAGATAAGTTGTTTATAAATCAATGTCTTGTGAAAAGTATGTTATTTGTATGAAATGTTCTATGTCTCAAACTGAAATGATTCAAATAACGTTATGACATGTAATACCACACAAACACTTATATATAGGAAGTACCAGCGGCGTATCCACCATGCTTGTATCATATTACACACGCATCGTTACTTAATCACTTACTCAAACCAAACCAACCAACGTAAGAAGTCTATGTTTAAATCAATTATCAAATGTATTTAATAATATGTCAAAATGTTCATGTCAAGATGTAAATCATGTAGTATGTATAACCAATGTCAAAAGTGTTTGTGTCAAATGTAAATCATGTCAAAATGTCTATGTCAAATATCCATGTCAAATGTCTATGCCAAATATCCATGTCAAATGTCTATGTCAAATATCCGAAAGTAGTCAAGAAATGTATAACCAAAATGATATGTATGGTAAGTAAAATTTAGACTACTTAAACCATAAGTAAAAATGTACAAAACAAGGTATTGAAGTAAAACTTGGTTTAAATCAAAGTTATGTTTTGTAAGATATATGCATGCTATACTGAATATGAACATTTATGCGGTATTGTGAAAATTCATACATCCAAGCCTTGAGACAGACGGATAACTATGTAAAAGTGAGTTATCAAGAGAATATGTATTCGGATTCGGTCATTCCTTTCATCCCCTTTCCCTGGGATGTCCGGAACGGGATTTGTCAAGTCCTATGGTACCACTACCTACTAACGAACGGCATGATCGGTGTTAATGAATGTATAGTATAGTTTAAACAAACCAAATGTCATACCAAAATGTAAGCATGTTTTATGAAGATAATGTACCTAGTATGCTAGAGTAAACATACAGGGTAGAGCTGTAAAACAATGTGTCCATATGTTACTGGAACATATGCAACAGAGATGCAGTATAAAACAATGTACTAAGTATGCAAAGTCATCATACAAAGTAGAAAAGTCATGTAAAACAATGTACTAAGTATGCAAAGTCATCATACAAAGCATAGAACACCATGAAATCATGTACTATAAATGTACTAATGAACATAGCAAGTATATGATGTGAAAACAGGAAAGCACGAAAGTAACAAGTAGGCACATGTGTTTCACCCCAAAACAGTTTGGAAAACAGTAAAAGAGGGGTCTATGTACTCACTTGAGATTGCTCAGAAGTCCTAGGATAACCACCAAGCAAAGCTAGAGATCACGGAATCAAACGGCACCTACTATAGGTAACTACATTAATAAACCGGACCTAAATCGGAAGATCGGGTAGCATTAGGGTTTGTAAACCAAACGAGTGTAGAGACTCGTGTCATATGGTTTAACAAAGCCTACATACTAAATGAAACTTAACCTAAGTGTTTACGACCCATTACGACCCGTTTAGGTAGCTTATGCTACTTTAACGCGTCGTTCGCGTGAAACGCGTTCGGACCGCCTAACTAGTCCTATGACAAGTGTTATATGCCTAAACATGTTACATAATCAGTTATGTGACAAAAGTTTAGGTTACATATGCTTAATTACCAATTATACATGAAAAGGGTATTCTGGTAATTTACCTAAGGCATATAAACTACCTATCATACAACTACTTAAAGGATGTGACCATAGGGTATAACCTCGGAAGGTTATTCCCTACCTACTATGGTCACCTAATGTGTTTGGTCGGATCCTAATGATCGACCAAATGGGTCGGGTTCGAAGGTATAGGCGATTTATTAGATCGCCTACCCTACGACCCTAGACAACGTGGTAATCAGTGGGCATAGTCCCAAGGGACTATGACCAACGTGATTACACTCACGTTGCGAAGTTCAAACGAACTTCGCATTGACCATTACTGGTCAACGCTGAAAGTCAAACAAAGTTTGACTTTCTGACTCGAAAAGCAGTAAAATAAGGAAAAGAACGAAAGAATACTTACGAAGGGTCCCCGAATGCTAATCCCGATCCAAGAACTCAGGTATGAAACAATGGTTTCAACTTAGAGCTCTCAAATCAGAATTCTTGTAAGAAATGAGGTTGGGGTGATGGGGTATTTATAGTTTTCGGGTAACCGTTAGGATCGTTTCATGGAAAACGTGCCATGATCCAACCCGTACACTTGTCGGAAACTCATGGTAGCTAAAATGTGATCCTTATCAGATGACTAGACAATTGGGAATGTGTGGGTGTGGTTAATCAGCTGCAAACAGGCTGTTAAGAAACTCTGCATCTGGTCTGGACTTGGCTAGCGCACCGTTACATTAAAGTTGTAGAGGTGCGCTACTTCTAAGTTTGGCAGAATTACAGTTTTGGTCCCTGCAGCCCCTAAACTTGGTTTTCGATGCATTTTTGACACGTTTAAGCCCCGTTAACCCCATTTCAAAGCTCTAAAATGAAGTTAAAGTATAGGGAACTTAAAATGTGCTCAAAAATATCTCGGATGTCGGTTCGTTTAACCGTACGGTTGCGATGTTCGGTTAATTACGACGGAATGCGCATAAGCGCGAAAAACGATCCAAATGACGCGACGAATGGATTTTTGACAAGCCAAACACTAAAGCATAATATAATCATGCTTACATAAATTTTTGGATGTCCAGATGTATGCAGAACGTAAGTTATGCGCGAAAATGCAAACTTGTGCACTTTTTGACACTTTTAGTCCCTGAATGACACAAAAGTTTATTTTAGCATACCGAACACCTCAAAGCCTATTTCTAAGCTATGTAAAGGATATTTATGGTATGTTTAACTTATGGTCATGTTTCGGAATGTCTGTTACAGTTCAAATTGGCATACTTTCGCAGTTTGTCAACTTTAGTCCCTGTAAGCGATTTAACTTGATTTTGCCATACCAAAGCCTTCAAAACTTATTTCTAAGTTATGTAAAGGTTATTTAAGGTATGTTAAGCCTATTTCACTATTCCGGAGTGTTTGTTGCATTAAACTGGTTATATTTACGCATCGGTGCGCGTATAACCTTCCAGAAAGCGATTTAGAGTTTGAAATTGAACAAGAATTGATATGTGCAAATGATACACATATTTTTACAAATCCCAAGTATGAAATATAATATTTCATTGGTTCGGTATTTGTTTGATGGCCGTGAAGGCACAGGTGTTACAGTCTCCCCTACTTTAGGAAATTTCGTCCCGAAATTTATTTAGAGGAAACTTGTGAGAGCTTGAAAATATGAAGTTGAAAAGATCAAACAACATTGGTTAGGGTTCTAAACTTCTAGTAATCTTTTATAACATCATGATTGCAATGTAAGAGGGATACTTATATACAAGTATATGAAGCGTCATTGGTGCGTCCACCGTACCTCCATTACATCGTTCTCATTTCGTTATTGTTGTCACTATCGGCTCATACACATAATAAATCTTACTGGGTTTCTGTGCACTAAATTTCATAATTATGTACGCGTCCATAATCAGACAATTCCTTGCATAGTTCACTCAGTCCATTTTATAATGTGCAGGGGAAAACCAAATGAACAATCCCGTGATGAGTGTGACTAGACCGCCATATAGTCCTTTTAATTAAATCAATAAATGATCTAAATAGACTATCAAGGAGTCTGTCCAGCTACATCACTAGATGTCGTTCTTTAACCAAATTGTGAATCAATCTTTTTGATTAGACCACTAAGAGGGTCTCTTATGAATCATGGAGCGGTACTTATATAATCCAAGGGTCTTAACTATTACATAGAAGCCCATTAAGGATTGAAGGTAGTACCTTTTGAATATCCTGCTACAAATCCCTCATATGAAGATATGAAAGATTCTGCGAGGATTTGGATAACGAATATCCAGAGTATTAAAAACACAAAAATGCATAAAAGAAAACATAAGATGAATAAACACATAGTCACATAACCACAAAATTGTTTAACTAGAAGTTTGTTCTGCTAACAGAGTACATGTATTTAAAGCACACTAGGAATCCATCTCGTGGATTTCATTTGGTACTTTAAACATTATCAAGAATCTAACTATAAAGATAGAAAGATTCAAAAATTCGATTTCGATTACTAGAACCCGAAATGTTCGAATTAAGGTACATAAAGAATCCAATTAAGGACTCTGATTTGAACGATAATCATCCACAAGGATCTAATTGTAAAGATAAAAAGATCCCATATGAATTTTAGAAGTTGAAGATGTTTTGAAACCTTGCACTGGATGTGCTTAGGTCAAAACATGATGTAAAATGCTTATGAAGTTGAGATGCTAGATATGTCAAGGCGACATATGAAGCAGAATTTGAAGGTTAAGTAAATGTGTGAGGAAAATATTTTTGAAAACTATGCATGGGGTTCTTTTAAGAAAAGTGTGTTTAACGTTTTTGAAACCTTATATATAATACTTTTTGAAATCATAAAGTAGGTGTATTAGGTAGATATATTTACAAAAATGTTTTAAAATCATGCGAGATGAATTTTGAAATTATGTATAAGGTTTTTGAAAGACATGAATGATGCTTTTCGAAATCATGCACTTGATCAGAAAATGTATTGTGTTAATATTGTCTTCAGACTATATGAAATATTTTGAAATTAGAAAGGTTGGTTTTGATAACATGGCCAATGTTTTTGAAATAACATAGACAATGCATCTAAAAAAATTGTTTTCAAACTATATGAAATGTTTTGAGATCATGAAGATTGTTTTGAAATACTGGTACTGTGTATGTTGAAAAATCAAAACGTAATGGGTATGAGATTTGAAAATATCCTTAGTTATCCAACCAAGGATACAAAAGTACAGATGTGCAAAAAGCACGATTACTCAAAATTTCACTTTATTTCCTGTACTTCGTTTCTTCGAATGAAACGAGTACTTAGAACTTTCGAGGAAATTATGAGCGATCACTTGAAAGAGAGAAATCACAAGAGTAGTTTGTAAGGATCATAGTTCCTTGATGTAGGTATCATAGGAAAAGTCATACACACATGTAATTATACTTGTATATCAGAATTGTGAACAAGAACTTTTATATATGAACGAGACATATTGTTTCACAATACACGAAAACAAAAGAAACAAAGGCATAAGACAGCAACATCCTTTGTTCAGCTGAATGCTCATCCGTGGGTCGGATTTGCATTAGCAAGCTTTGGGCATCGGTTTCTGTAGTGGGTCAGATCCCCACAATTGTAACAGGCACCAGGTGGGTAGTGTGGTCGTGCAGCTTGACCCTGTTGCTGAGCAAGAGGCTGAGCAACTTGTTGAGCCGGGTTCTGAACTGGGCGATTCGGATTAGCAGGGATGCGGCAGGTGTCAGCAAGATGACCGGATCTTCCGCAGTTGGTGCACTGACGACACTGGAGGTGTGGTTGATGATGGCCGTTACACCTGTTGCACAAAGGTGCATTGCCAAAATAAGGCTTCTTGGCTAGTGGTTGCGTAGGCTGATTTGGTGCAGCTTGGGCCTGTGCAGTAATGGCATAGTTTTGGGAAACCTTACGCTTCCTTGCCCTCTTTGATGAACTAGAATCCTTCCCATTCTTGTTTCGACCTTTCTTGCTATCCTCCTTGTCAGACGACTGTTTCTCACCCTTGTCACCCTTCCTGTGTAATTTATTCTTCCGAATCTGCGACTCAGTCAATGTCGCCGATAACTCGATCGCCTGACGGAGTGTGGCAGGGTTACTACCAGTAAGGATGTCTTGTACCGAGTCAGGTAGGCCGTCGATGTACCTTTCGATAGCTATGTCAAGTGGGGTAACCATTGTCGGGTAAAGCAGACTCAACTCTTCAAACCTGTCAGTATATGCCCTGTGCTCTCCACTATCTTGCTTCAAATTATCAAATTCTTTCTCCAAGGCTCGCTGCTCATGACGAGGACAGAATTCCCTCATCATAAGGGCTCTAAGTTCAGCCCATGTCTGTGCGAGAGCAACTTCTGCACCTCGGTCTCTCATTACCCCATTCCACCATGTAAGAGCCCTCTTCTGAAACACGCTCGAGGAGAACTCGACCTTGTGATTATCCGGGCACTGCACGTGGCGAAAAGTATTCTCAATGCTTTCGAACCACTGAAGAAGCCCAGTTGCTCCTTCATAACCACTAAACTTGAGTGGTTTAGCCTGGTTGAAATCCTTGTATTTGCATAGCACATTGTTGTTGTTGTTGGCTTGGTTCCATTGAGCAAAGAGGTTTGGGAATTGAGCAGCCATTTGCTGCGCAATGATTTCTGCCAATTCGGCAGTCTCTATCTGGCTTTCGCGTCGAGGAGGCATTCTGAAAGAGGAAACATGAAAGGAAACGAGAGAGAGAATTAGACGAAAAGAATGAGATGAAACAAATTTGATGAAAGAAAGGATAGTGGTCATTTGTTTGTTACTACAAAGCAACAAACGACACACAGTGACTGATCAAAGTAAATGGGTCAAAAATAATGTATCGCGAAGACATGCTCGCCTATAAGTGAACACTCATCCCAAGAATTCCCAGGTAAGCACAACTGGTCTCGCGTCTGATGAGATGTATACGAAGTGCTTGCCTAGACAGAAAACCCAGAATACAGGCATTCACCCTTCCAGTTTGCACGTGTTCACATTATTTAAAACCCAAAACCTTGACGAAGTTTTGAAAACTCAAAGGGGTTCAAAACCATATATTAGAGAGTTCAAAACCTTACAATAGAGGGTTCAAAACCTAGTAATCAATCATCCTAGAACAGATGATTAGTTTTCAAAGCGGTTTTGAAATTTATGTTCTTGTTGTGGTCGTCACCTAAGGATAGGTGACGGTATTGTTTTATGACTAAACGCAAGTAAACTCGCGTTAGGGTCCTAAGAAGGTTATAGACTAGGTCAAAGCATTACTAATAACCTAATTCCCTATAACCATTGGCTCTGATACCATCTTTTCTGTCACACCCCGACCGCGTAGAACAACAAATCGCGGCGGAAACATCGGGGCGTGTTGTAACAGAATTAATGTTTCACAACCATGGAAATTTAAGTTTCGTTTTATTGATTAAAAGTGTTACAATGTCTTAATCAAACAAGGAAAATACAACATAATTAACTAGTCTTGCATCTTTTATTGTCACTAAAGCCCAAGTCTGTCTATGTGTATCTTGATCATCTTATGCAACAGCTCCTGAAAAACACATGTGAAAATAGGTACGTCAGCATAAAAATGCCTGTGAGATACATAGGTTTTGTGAAAATAAGATTCATGACTTATGTTTGAGAAAATGTTTAGTCATGAACCTTGTTATTTGCTTTGTCTTGTAAATCATTTGAAAAACGATAAGATCAGATGATATGTATAAATAAATGTAAGGTTAAATGAATAACCAAGTAAAATATGTTTGCATAAGATAAGTTGTTTATAAATCAATGTCTTGTGAAAAGTATGTTATTTGTATGAAATGTTCTATGTCTCAAACTGAAATGATTCAAATAACGTTACGACATGTAATACCACACAAACACTTATATATAGGAAGTACCAGCGGCGTATCCACCATGCTTGTATCATATTACACACGCATCGTTACTTAATCACTTACTCAAACCAAACCAACCAACGTAAGAAGTCTATGTTTAAATCAATTGTCAAATGTATTTAATAATATGTCAAAATGTTCATGTCAAGATGTAAATCATGTAGTATGTATAACCAATGTCAAAAGTGTTTGTGTCAAATGTAAATCATGTCAAAATGTCTATGTCAAATATCCATGTCAAATGTCTATGCCAAATATCCATGTCAAATGTCTATGTCAAATATCCGAAAGTAGTCAAGAAATGTATAACCAAAATGATATGTATGGTAAGTAAAATTTAGACTACTTAAACCATACGTAAAAATGTACAAAACAAGGTATTGAAGTAAAACTTGGTTTAAATCAAAGTTATGTTTTGTAAGATATATGCATGCTATACTGAATATGAACATTTATGCGGTATTGTGAAAATTCATACATCCATTTATGCGGTATTGTGAAAATTCATACATCCACGCCTTGAGACAGACGGATAACTATGTAAAAGTGAGTTATCAAGAGAATATGTATTCGGATTCGGTCATTCCTTTCATCCCCTTTCCCTGGGATGTCCGGAACGGGATTTGTCAAGTCCTATGGTACCACTACCTACTAACGAACGGCATGATCGGTGTTAATGAATGTATAGTATAGTTTAAACAAACCAAATGTCATACCAAAATGTAAGCATGTTTTATGAAGATAATGTACCTAGTATGCTAGAGTAAACATACAGGGTAGAGCTGTAAAACAATGTGTCCATATGTTACTGGAACATATGCAACAGAGATGCAGTATAAAACAATGTACTAAGTATGCAAAGTCATCATACAAAATAGAAAAGTCATGTAAAACAATGTACTAAGTATGCAAAGTCATCATACAAAGCATAGAACACCATGAAATCATGTACTATAAATGTACTAATGAACATAGCAAGTATATGATGTGAAAACAGGAAAGCACGAAAGTAACAAGTAGGCACATGTGTTTCACCCCAAAACAGTTTGGAAAACAGTAAAAGAGGGGTCTATGTACTCACTTGAGATTGCTCAGAAGTCCTAGGATAACCACCAAGCAAAGCTAGAGATCACGGAATCAAACGGCACCTACTATAGGTAACTACATTAATAAACCGGACCTAAATCGGAAGATCGGGTAGCATTAGGGTTTGTAAACCAAACGAGTGTAGAGACTCGTGTCATATGGTTTAACAAAGCCTACATACTAAATGAAACTTAACCTAAGTGTTTACGACCCATTACGACCCGTTTAGGTAGCTTATGCTACTTTAACGCGTCGTTCGCGTGAAACGCGTTCGGACCGCCTAACTAGTCCTATGACAAGTGTTATATGCCTAAACATGTTACATAATCAGTTATGTGACAAAAGTTTAGGTTACATATGCTTAATTACCAATTATACATGAAAAGGGTATTCTGGTAATTTACCTAAGGCATATAAACTACCTTTCATACAACTACTTAAACGATGTGACCATAGGGTATAACCTCGGAAGGTTATTCCCTACCTACTATGGTCACCTAATGTGTTTGGTCGGATCCTAATGATCGACCAAATGGGTCGGGTTCGAAGGTATAGGCGATTTATTAGATCGCCTACCCTACGACCCTAGACAACGTGGTAATCAGTGGGCATAGTCCCAAGGGACTATGACCAACGTGATTACACTCACGTTGCGAAGTTCAAACGAACTTCGCATTGACCATTACTGGTCAACGCTGAAAGTCAAACAAAGTTTGACTTTCTGACTCGAAAAGCAGTAAAATAAGGAAAAGAACGAAAGAATACTTACGAAGGGTCCCCGAATGCTAATCCCGATCCAAGAACTCAGGTATGAAACAATGGTTTCAACTTAGAGCTCTCAAATCAGAATTCTTGTAAGAAATGAGGTTGGGGTGATGGAGTATTTATAGTTTTCGGGTAACCGTTAGGATCGTTTCATGGAAAACGTGCCATGATCCAACCCGTACACTTGTCGGAAACTCATGGTAGCTAAAATGTGATCCTTATCAGATGACTAGACAATTGGGAATGTGTGGGTGTGGTTAATCAGCTGCAAACAGGCTGTTAAGAAACTCTGCATCTGGTCTGGACTTGGCTAGCGCACCGTTACATTAAAGTTGTAGAGGTGCGCTACTTCTAAGTTTGGCAGAATTACAGTTTTGGTCCCTGCAGCCCCTAAACTTGGTTTTCGATGCATTTTTGACACGTTTAAGCCCCGTTAACCCCATTTCAAAGCTCTAAAATGAAGTTAAAGTATAGGGAACTTAAAATGTGCTCAAAAATATCTCGGATGTCGGTTCGTTTAACCGTACGGTTGCGATGTTCGGTTAATTACGACGGAATGCGCATAAGCGCGAAAAACGATCCAAATGACGCGAGGAATGGATTTTTGACAAGCCAAACACTAAAGCATAATATAATCATGCTTACATAAATTTTTGGATGTCCAGATGTATGCAGAACGTAAGTTATGCGCGAAAATGCAAACTTGTGCACTTTTTGACACTTTTAGTCCCTGAATGACACAAAAGTTTATTTTAGCATACCGAACACCTCAAAGCCTATTTCTAAGCTATGTAAAGGATATTTATGGTATGTTTAACTTATGGTCATGTTTCGGAATGTCTGTTACAGTTCAAATTGGCATACTTTCGCAGTTTGTCAACTTTAGTCCCTGTAAGCGATTTAACTTGATTTTGCCATACCAAAGCCTTCAAAACTTATTTCTAAGTTATGTAAAGGTTATTTAAGGTATGTTAAGCCTATTTCACTATTCCGGAGTGTTTGTTGCATTAAACTGGTTATATTTACGCATCGGTGCGCGTATAACCTTCCAGAAAGCGATTTAGAGTTTGAAATTGAACAAGAATTGATATGTGCAAATGATACACATATTTTTACAAATCCCAAGTATGAAATATAATATTTCATTGGTTCGGTATTTGTTTGATGGCCGTGATGGCACAGGTGTTACAGTCTCCCCTACTTTAGGAAATTTCGTCCCGAAATTTATTTAGAGGAAACTTGTGAGAGCTTGAAAATATGAAGTTGAAAAGATCAAACAACATTGGTTAGGGTTCTAAACTTCTAGTAATCTTTAATAACATCATGATTGCAATGTAAGAGGGATACTTATATACAAGTATATGAAGCGTCATTGATGCGTCCACCGTACCTCCATTACATCGTTCTCATTTCGTTATTGTTGTCACTATCGGCTCATACACATAATAAATCTTACTGGGTTTCTGTGCACTAAATTTCATAATTATGTACGCGTCCATAATCAGACAATTCCTTGCATAGTTCACTCAGTCCATTTTATAATGTGCAGGGGAAAACCAAATGAACAATCCCGTGATGAGTGTGACTAGACCGCCATATAGTCCTTTTAATTAAATCAATAAATGATCTAAATAGACTATCAAGGAGTCTGTCCAGCTACATCACTAGATGTCGTTCTTTAACCAAATTGTGAATCAATCTTTTTGATTAGACCACTAAGAGGGTCTCTTATGAATCATGGAGCGGTACTTATATAATCCAAGGGTCTTAACTATTACATAGAAGCCCATTAAGGATTGAAGGTAGTACCTTTTGAATATCCTGCTACGAATCCCTCATATGAAGATATGAAAGATTCTGCGAGGATTTGGATAACGAATATCCAGAGTATTAAAAACACAAAAATGCATAAAAGAAAACATAAGATGAATAAACACATAGTCACATAACCACAAAATTGTTTAACTAGAAGTTTGTTCTGCTAACAGAGTACATGTATTTAAAGCACACTAGGAATCCATCTCGTGGATTTCATTTGGTACTTTAAACATTATCAAGAATCTAACTATAAAGATAGAAAGATTCAAAAATTCGATTTCGATTACTAGAACCCAAAATGTTCGAATTAAGGTACATAAAGAATCCAATTAAGGACTCTGATTTGAACGATAATCATCCACAAGGATCTAATTATAAAGATAAAAAGATCCCATATGAATTTTAGAAGTTGAAGATGTTTTGAAACCTTGCACTGGATGTGCTTAGGTCAAAACATGATGTAAAATGCTTATGAAGTTGAGATGCTAGATATGTCAAGGCGACATATGAAGCAGAATTTGAAGGTTAAGTAAATGTGTGAGGAAAATATTTTTGAAAACTATGCATGGGGTTCTTTTAAGAAAAGTGTGTTTAACGTTTTTGAAACCTTATATATAATACTTTTTGAAATCATAAAGTAGGTGTATTAGGTAGATATATTTACAAAAATGTTTTAAAATCATGCGAGATGAATTTTGAAATTATGTATAAGGTTTTTGAAAGACATGAATGATGCTTTTCGAAATCATGCACTTGATCAGAAAATGTATTGTGTTAATATTGTCTTCAGACTATATGAAATATTTTGAAATTAGAAAGGTTGGTTTTGATAACATGGCCAATGTTTTTGAAATAACATAGACAATGCATCTAAAAAAATTGTTTTCAAACTATATGAAATGTTTTGAGATCATGAAGATTGTTTTGAAATACTGGTACTGTGTATGTTGAAAAATCAAAACGTAATGGGTATGAGATTTGAAAATATCCTTAGTTATCCAACCAAGGATACAAAAGTACAGATGTGCAAAAAGCACGATTACTCAAAATTTCACTTTATTTCCTGTACTTCGTTTCTTCGAATGAAACGAGTACTTAGAACTTTCGAGGAAATTATGAGCGATCACTTGAAAGAGAGAAATCACAAGAGTAGTTTGTAAGGATCATAGTTCCTTGATGTAGGTATCATAGGAAAAGTCATACACACATGTAATTATACTTGTATATCAGAATTGTGAACAACAACTTTTATTTATGAACGAGACATATTGTTTCACAATACACGAAAACAAAAGAAACAAAGGCATAAGACAGCAACATCCTTTGTTCAGCTGAATGCTCATCCGTGGGTCGGATTTGCATTAGCAAGCTTTGGGCATCGGTTTCTGTAGTGGGTCAGATCCCCACAATTGTAACAGGCACCAGGTGGGTAGTGTGGTCGTGCAGCTTGACCCTGTTGCTGAGCAAGAGGCTGAGCAACTTGTTGAGCCGGGTTCTGAACTGGGCGATTCGGATTAGCAGGGATGCGGCAGGTGTCAGCAAGATGACCGGATCTTCCGCAGTTGGTGCACTGACGACACTGGAGGTGTGGTTGATGATGGCCATTACACCTGTTGCACAAAGGTGCATTGCCAAAATAAGGCTTCTTGGCTAGTGGTTGCGTAGGCTGATTTGGTGCAGCTTGGGCCTGTGCAGTAATGGCATAGTTTTGGGAAACCTTACGCTTCCTTGCCCTCTTTGATGAACTAGAATCCTTCCCATTCTTGTTTCGACCTTTCTTGCTATCCTCCTTGTCAGACGACTGTTTCTCACCCTTGTCACCTTTCCTGTGTAATTTATTCTTCCGAATCTGCGACTCAGTCAATGTCGCCGATAACTCGATCGCCTGACGGAGTGTGGCAGGGTTACTACCAGTAAGGATGTCTTGTACCGAGTCAGGTAGGCCGTCGATGTACCTTTCGATAGCTATGTCAAGTGGGGTAACCATTGTCGGGCAAAGCAGACTCAACTCTTCAAACCTGTCAGTATATGCCCTGTGCTCTCCACTATCTTGCTTCAAATTATCAAATTCTTTCTCCAAGGCTCGCTGCTCATGACGAGGACAGAATTCCCTCATCATAAGGGCTCTAAGTTCAGCCCATGTCTGTGCGAGAGCAACTTCTGCACCCCGGTCTCTCATTACCCCATTCCACCATGTAAGAGCCCTCTTCTGAAACACGCTCGAGGAGAACTCGACCTTGCGATTATCCGGGCACTGCACGTGGCGAAAAGTATTCTCAATGCTTTCAAACCACTGAAGAAGCCCAGTTGCTCCTTCAGAACCACTAAACTTGAGTGGTTTAGCCTGGTTGAAATCCTTGTATTTGCATAGCACATTGTTGTTGTTGTTGGCTTGGTTCCATTGAGCAAAGAGGTTTGGGAATTGAGCAGCCATTTGCTGCGCAATGATTTCTGCCAATTCGGCAGTCTCTATCTGGCTTTCGCGTCGATGAGGCATTCTGAAAGAGGAAACATGAAAGGAAACGAGAGAGAGAATTAGACGAAAAGAATGAGATGAAACAAATTTGATGAAAGCAAGGATAGTGGTCATTTGTTTGTTACTACAAAGCAACAAACGACACACAGTGACTGATCAAAGTAAATGGGTCAAAAATAATGTATCGCGAAGACATGCTCGCCTATAAGTGAACACTCATCCCAAGAATTCCCAGGTAAGCACAACTGGTCTCGCGTCTGATGAGATGTATACGAAGTGCTTGCCTAGACAGAAAACCCAGAATACAGGCATTCACCCTTCCAGTTTGCACGTGTTCACATTATTTAAAACCCAAAACCTTGACGAAGTTTTGAAAACTCAAAGGGGTTCAAAACCATATATTAGAGAGTTCAAAACCTTACAATAGAGGGTTCAAAACCTAGTAATCAATCATCCTAGAACAGATGATTAGTTTTCAAAGCGGTTTTGAAATTTATGTTCTTGTTGTGGTCGTCACCTAAGGATAGGTGACGGTATTGTTTTATGACTAAACGCAAGTAAACTCGCGTTAGGGTCCTAAGAAGGTTATAGACTAGGTCAAAGCATTACTAATAACCTAATTCCCTATAACCATTGGCTCTGATACCATCTTTTCTGTCACACCCCGACCGCGTAGAACAACAAATCGCGGCGGAAACATCGGGGCGTGTTGTAACAGAATTAATGTTTCACAACCATGGAAATTTAAGTTTCGTTTTATTGATTAAAAGTGTTACAATGTCTTAATCAAACAAGGAAAATACAACATAATTAACTAGTCTTGCATCTTTTATTGTCACTAAAGCCCAAGTCTGTCTATGTGTATCTTGATCATCTTATGCAACAGCTCCTGAAAAACACATGTGAAAATAGGTACGTCAGCATAAAAATGCCTGTGAGATACATAGGTTTTGTGAAAATAAGATTCATGACTTATGTTTGAGAAAATGTTTAGTCATGAACCTTGTTATTTGCTTTGTCTTGTAAATCATTTGAAAAACAATAAGATCAGATGATATGTATAAATAAATGTAAGGTTAAATGAATAACCAAGTAAAATATGTTTGCATAAGATAAGTTGTTTATAAATCAATGTCTTGTGAAAAGTATGTTATTTGTATGAAATGTTCTATGTCTCAAACTGAAATGATTCAAATAACGTTACGACATGTAATACCACACAAACACTTATATATAGGAAGTACCAGCGGCGTATCCACCATGCTTGTATCATATTACACACGCATCGTTACTTAATCACTTACTCAAACCAAACCAACCAACGTAAGAAGTCTATGTTTAAATCAATTGTCAAATGTATTTAATAATATGTCAAAATGTTCATGTCAAGATGTAAATCATGTAGTATGTATAACCAATGTCAAAAGTGTTTGTGTCAAATGTAAATCATGTCAAAATGTCTATGTCAAATATCCATGTCAAATGTCTATGCCAAATATCCATGTCAAATGTCTATGTCAAATATCCGAAAGTAGTCAAGAAATGTATAACCAAAATGATATGTATGGTAAGTAAAATTTAGACTACTTAAACCATACGTAAAAATGTACAAAACAAGGTATTGAAGTAAAACTTGGTTTAAATCAAAGTTATGTTTTGTAAGATATATGCATGCTATACTGAATATGAACATTTATGCGGTATTGTGAAAATTCATACATCCACGCCTTGAGACAGACGGATAACTATGTAAAAGTGAGTTATCAAGAGAATATGTATTCGGATTCGGTCATTCCTTTCATCCCCTTTCCCTGGGATGTCCGGAACGGGATTTGTCAAGTCCTATGGTACCACTACCTACTAACGAACGGCATGATCGGTGTTAATGAATGTATAGTATAGTTTAAACAAACCAAATGTCATACCAAAATGTAAGCATGTTTTATGAAGATAATGTACCTAGTATGCTAGAGTAAACATACAGGGTAGAGCTGTAAAACAATGTGTCCATATGTTACTGGAACATATGCAACAGAGATGCAGTATAAAACAATGTACTAAGTATGCAAAGTCATCATACAAAGTAGAAAAGTCATGTAAAACAATTTACTAAGTATACAAAGTCATCATACAAAGCATAGAACACCATGAAATCATGTACTATAAATGTACTAATGAACATAGCAAGTATATGATGTGAAAACAGGAAAGCACGAAAGTAACAAGTAGGCACATGTGTTTCACCCCAAAACAGTTTGGAAAACAGTAAAAGAGGGGTCTATGTACTCACTTGAGATTGCTCAGAAGTCCTAGGATAACCACCAAGCAAAGCTAGAGATCACGGAATCAAACAGCACCTACTATAGGTAACTACATTAATAAACCGGACCTAAATCGGAAGATCGGGTAGCATTAGGGTTTGTAAACCAAATGAGTGTAGAGACTCGTGTCATATGGTTTAACAAAGCCTACATACTAAATGAAACTTAACCTAAGTGTTTACGACCCATTACGACCCGTTTAGGTAGCTTATGCTACTTTAACGCGTCGTTCGCGTGAAACGCGTTCGGACCGCCTAACTAGTCCTATGACAAGTGTTATATGCCTAAACATGTTACATAATCAGTTATGTGACAAAAGTTTAGGTTACATATGCTTAATTACCAATTATACATGAAAAGGGTATTCTGGTAATTTACCTAAGGCATATAAACTACCTATCATACAACTACTTAAAGGATGTGACCATAGGGTATAACCTCGGAAGGTTATTCCCTACCTACTATGGTCACCTAATGTGTTTGGTCGGATCCTAATGATCGACCAAATGGGTCGGGTTCGAAGGTATAGGCGATTTATTAGATCGCCTACCCTACGACCCTAGACAACGTGGTAATCAGTGGGCATAGTCCCAAGGGACTATGACCAACGTGATTACACTCACGTTGCGAAGTTCAAACGAACTTCGCATTGACCATTACTGGTCAACGCTGAAAGTCAAACAAAGTTTGACTTTCTGACTCGAAAAGCAGTAAAATAAGGAAAAGAACGAAAGAATACTTACGAAGGGTCCCCGAATGCTAATCCCGATCCAAGAACTCAGGTATGAAACAATGGTTTCAACTTAGAGCTCTCAAATCAGAATTCTTGTAAGAAATGAGGTTGGGGTGATGGGGTATTTATAGTTTTCGGGTAACCGTTAGGATCGTTTCATGGAAAACGTGCCATGATCCAACCCGTACACTTGTCGGAAACTCATGGTAGCTAAAATGTGATCCTTATCAGATGACTAGACAATTGGGAATGTGTGGGTGTGGTTAATCAGCTGCAAACAGGCTGTTAAGAAACTCTGCATCTGGTCTGGACTTGGCTAGCGCACCGTTACATTAAAGTTGTAGAGGTGCGCTACTTCTAAGTTTGGCAGAATTACAGTTTTGGTCCCTGCAGCCCCTAAACTTGGTTTTCGATGCATTTTTGACACGTTTAAGCCCCGTTAACCCCATTTCAAAGCTCTAAAATGAAGTTAAAGTATAGGGAACTTAAAATGTGCTCAAAATTATCTCGGATGTCGGTTCGTTTAACCGTACGGTTGCGATGTTCGGTTAATTACGACGGAATGCGCATAAGCGCGAAAAACGATCCAAATGACGCGAGGAATGGATTTTTGACAAGCCAAACACTAAAGCATAATATAATCATGCTTACATAAATTTTTGGATGTCCAGATGTATGCAGAACGTAAGTTATGCGCGAAAATGCAAACTTGTGCACTTTTTGACACTTTTAGTCCCTGAATGACACAAAAGTTTATTTTAGCATACCGAACACCTCAAAGCCTATTTCTAAGCTATGTAAAGGATATTTATGGTATGTTTAACTTATGGTCATGTTTCGGAATGTCTGTTACAGTTCAAATTGGCATACTTTCGCAGTTTGTCAACTTTAGTCCCTGTAAGCGATTTAACTTGATTTTGCCATACCAAAGCCTTCAAAACTTATTTCTAAGTTATGTAAAGGTTATTTAAGGTATGTTAAGCCTATTTCACTATTCCGGAGTGTTTGTTGCATTAAACTGGTTATATTTACGCATCGGTGCGCGTATAACCTTCCAGAAAGCGATTTAGAGTTTGAAATTGAACAAGAATTGATATGTGCAAATGATACACATATTTTTACAAATCCCAAGTATGAAATATAATATTATCTATAAGTTCACACCATTACACATCATAATCATTCCATTTCACAAATCAACTTCAAACTCTCTCTTTCTCTCTCAAAGCTTACGGCCAAGCATCCCCTATTCCGTCCATCATATTTTCGATCCTGATCTTCATATTTCAAGCATCTACAGGTGTTAAGGGTCTCGTATTAGGAAGCTTGGAGCAAACGGAACGCGAAGGACCTCTCTACTTAGCTTTTATCCACCTCTTTTGCGCATAGATTCTTCCCTAGCCTCGAGCTAGAGGTATAATGTTTAAAACACCTTCTTGAACTAATCTAAAGTGGTTAAAAGGATTTGTATCGGTTAAAACTCGTTAACATGCAAGTTGATGCTTTAAAGTTTACTAAAAACACTAAAAATGGTGGTTAATAGCACATAAGTTGTGTAAATGATGTAGTAATTGAAAGTGGTGATTATCTAGACCCGATCTATGTTGTGGTAGCTCGAATCATCGTTTAACCCAGTGTAGTCATGTTCTTGAATCATGACACAAAGCTATTTTAGAAGTAACAAGGGTTAAAAGGTGAAACTCTACCACACATGAAACATGAACTTGTGTAAAAATGTTTTACTTGTGTAAAAGTGTTTTAACTTGTACAATAGTGTTTAAAACTAGCGGATCTACGCATCTGCAAGTGGTATTTTCAAAGAACCACATATCAAAGAAATCATGTATTTTAAAGAGATGGATCTTACAATAACAAGCATGATTTTTATAAACCACAAGTGTGTAAACACTTGTGAAATGAAAAGATCCGACAAAATAACCATTTTTGTAAAAGATGACGGGAGGTTGTAAAGATGGATTTTCTCTAAAAACGAGGTTTTTACAAGATCAAATTATATTATATGAAGATCTACTAAATTTAAGGGGATTTATACCACAGTTTTGGGAAAACTGCAAGTTCATGTAATTTTTGGCAATTTACACATATGTTGATTTGTTGTTGCGATAAAAGTTGTTCTGATCAAATAAAGAAAATTGTTGAGTTGATTTGTTAAAGAAAATGATACGCTTGAAAGCGTGGCCACCTCCAGTTACAGAGGAAACTCTGGCGAAATTTTTCTAAAAACCTAACACTTAGAACTATATACACTACAAGTGTTAGAATTATTTTGACATGTCTTCGAAACATAAGTTTCGCCATGACTTTATTTACTAAATATTCGGAGGTGGGATTTTCACAAAATTTAACGTGATAAATATATATATTTTTCACACACTGTTTATGATTATTTTGTGAAATACATAAATATTATTTTTAGACTAAAAATAATATTTACGAACGTTAACGAATCCAAAATAATACGAACGCTTTCACCATAAATATATATAAGTTACACCGGTAATTATATTACCACTCGATTGTTAAAACGTAACTTACGCACTTACGGAAATATTTATGAACGCGTATTTTAACAACGTATTATTGGAGAAAAACTATGTGAAATGAAAATATAATATTTTTGAGAAAAATACTTATATTTTGGGATTGGAATTATATATATATATATTAAGTGAGACTTAATGGTTTAATTTGAACGCACATGTATTGAATCCCCCATCCTTGGGAAGGTGATTAACTACCAAGTATATACAGAATGTAAACACGAAATAGTTGTCTAACTATTTCCCAAAGACTTAAACTATAAAGCTAAGGCACGGCCGTCCGTCTAATAGAATTAGCACTTGTAGGTCGTCGCACAGCTTTCTGATTTGGAGTACTTGGTAGAGACGCACCGACTGTGAGTTCATGTCCCCCTTTTCTCTAACTGTTTTCAGTTTTCTTAACTGCGAGGGTGAAATACATGTTACTTTGATTACAAGTACTTTATACACGGTATGGTTAGCGTAAGGAGGTTTACTACTTAGATCATGTGAGTGGGTAGGCAGAAACACCGAGGGACGTAAGCGGTAGATCTATCTGGGTGTAGCGAGCCCAACTCTAGGCCCAACAGAACGGACCTCTAAGAGGCCCAGTAGAACGGACCTTGAGTGACTTTGTACCCGACGCAAAAATCTGCTAGGTTGAGTCTTCCTACTTACACTTCACACATACTAATGGCCTTGCAAACCATTGGTGATCTCTTTTTCCTTACACTGCTACATACCAGGGAACTTTTATACTTACAAGTGTTTTACATACTCACTTACACATGAACTCGCTCAACATTATTGTTGATTTTTCAACTTACATGTATTTCAGGAAATTAAAAGGGATCTGGCACGGTATGGCATGTTTTCCGCTGCACTAGTTTCCGAGGTCATCCGGGGTTTAGGGGATGTGTCTCTTTCCTGAACAAGACACAACCCTTAAATCATGTTTATGTTATGTTTCAAGTTTGTAATGTCTGTTGAACAAGGTTATGGTTGTTAGGGTATGTTCCCGTTAAAACAATGGTACTGTATTTGGTTTTCAAAACTTAATGGATGATCTTGCATGTTTTTAATTCATATAGCTTGGTTATGATTAAGCTATGGTATTAAGAAGTCACACCAAATTAACCACGCTTCCGCAAAGCCAGGGTGTGACAGTATAATACATATATAACACTCATTACTCTACACTTGCTAGGTAATACATATATAACAAACATTATTACTCTATATTTGTTAGGTCCATTCGATGAAAACACAAAATTCTCCAGAATTCCACCCGGAGTTGTATGCTCTTTCAATTTGTGCGAAAATGACTGCTTACACTTACACTGCTTGCATAGTCAACAGTGTTAGGTTTAAGACACTTGAACGTGATGCAAAATGTGCAACGCAAAACTCTGGGGTAGAAGTGGTTGGAAAGAACGGTATGAAATTTTATGCCCAATTAGAAGAAATTATTGAGTTGCGTTATACAAATGATTATTCAACTGTCCTATTTCAGTGCAAGTGGTTTGATACTCGAAGGGGTCTAAACCATGACAATAATATCACCAGTATAAGCACTGAACATGAATGGGACAAAGACAATCAACTCATATTTGCTTCGCAAGCCAAACAAGTGTTCTTCATCCAGGAAACGTCTCGAAACCCAAAAAATAAACATAGGTGGGTAGTCGAAAATGTTAATCATCGAAAAATTTGGGATCGGCCATTAAGTGATGAACGCGTCAATAAGGTTCAAAATGTTGACAAAGGCTTAGAAGATATTGACGTTGTCGACAACAACTCTTCATCTGACTGTCCACTTGTCATTGACTTAACCCAATACTTTCAAATTGGATCTTCTCATGTTACTGTGGGTGAGCCTTCAATTGAAGTTGATCCCCCAATGGCTACCGTCGATGAAGTGTTTGAGGTCGAGACTGATTGTGATGAGGTCAAGGCTGATTGTGATGAGGATGATCCCGATTATGTGGAGTCTGACTAAAAGAAAAGTTATTGTAATTTATATTAATTTGTATTTGATAAACACTTGTTTGAAATATTTATTTGAATTTGAGTTACACTTGTTGTACTTTCCCTTAATTTCTATTAGATACACATGCTGTAACATTTGTAACTTTTTAGGGATTATGTTTTTGATATTGTTTATATTCGCATATCTGGTGGCGGATGTGGCCCCATGGGGACATGGGGGTGACGGCGCTGGTGATCCACCGCCTCCTGGTGGTCATTTTCGTGGCACGCACGAGACTGACGGTAAGTATTTACTAAACTATTTTGTAGTCCTTATATTTTATATATTATAAATGTTGTTACTAATTATTTTTGTTTTAATTGTAGCGGTTCCCCCGAAGAGGGTTAGGGGGAAAGCCAAAAACGAGAAACTACGGCGTCTGGTAAAAGCGGGGGGGGGGGGGGTATATCGCTTACGTTTGACAGACAGGTCACGTATACCCCCGTTGGTAAATCAAGAGATCTGTTTTCAAGGGAGGCCGGCCTGTATATGTGGCGGACCATCCCGTTCGATAAAATTGGATGGGACAACGTTTCACAATCGCACAAGGATGCCCTCATGAACCACTAACAGGTAAATAAGTTATATGCATAAAATTTTATCAAATATTTAAGCACATGCAAATCTAATTTATATATAATATTTTAACTTTTTTATTTAATTCGTAGGAAAATTCCAATTTTGATGAAGTGGAACGTGATTTAGAGGCGAGAAACTTGACGGGTGGTATTAGGACTGTGCTTATGAAGTGGTACTCTGACCGCAAGTACGAAGCTAAAAAATTATTTAAGAGCAAGGGAGGTTACAATGATATTGAGAGGGCAAGGGCATACCATACCGCGGATATGCCCTATGATAACTGGTTGAGAACCATCGAAGGTTTCCGGAACCAAAAATATATAAAAGAAGCGAGGCCAACAAACAAGTACGCGAGAAACAACAATTCCCATACCGTGGGGGGACATCGTCGTACGGTAGCACCGCTTATAAAAATGTAATGTTTTATCTATGTGTGCGTGTGTGTAAGCTTTTGTTTATTTAATGTCTAATCTAAGTTTAATGTTAAACATGATATGGATTGGGTACCTACGTATGCTAAAACCCACACGGACAATCAAGGGAATTGGGTTGATCCAGTTGCTGAACAAAATTACGTAAGTATTTCTTTTAAGTATTATTTTCTATAACAAATATATATATATACACATATATTTAATCATCTTCGTAAAATACAGCGGAACTTACAACAGGCCACAAATGAATGGAGCGGTGATGGTCCTCCAATTGCCCCGTATCAGGAAGCGTTGGGAGAGCGGCGAGGATGGTCCCGCGGGATGGGACCTAAACCTTCTTCCAACACATCCTCGAACACGTACTCGAACATGTCTTCTTCGCAAGCTCGGACGCAAGAACCCTTTTCCGAGGTAAACTACGCAATTTATAAAATGACAAACGAACGCATGTTTCCTTGTTAAATATATGTTGGTAGCATTAATTAATATGCTAATATACGTTTTGATATCTATTATTGTAGGATTTTGTTAACAGCTTGTTCCAAACCCCGTCCTTTTTTAACCAACTTAACAACTATCTTGCTTCACAAGGAAAAGGAAAAGGAAAGTCAAACGACTACGATTCTGATGACTTATTCGATGATGATTCTGACGAGTGACTTGTTGTTTTTAATGTATGATTTAATTAAACGTTGTAGGATTATAATGTACGACTTAAACGCAGTTTTTAATTATATTACCTTTAGTATATGTTCATGGCGTATGTTTGCGTTGTTTGAAATAGACAGGTTCTGTTTTTCTGCCGCAAAACTGGCTGGGTGCTGTATATACAGCTGCTGCATTTAAAAAAAAAGACTTTTAGCGGCGTGTCGCCGCTATTGCCTTATACCCTTTACCGGCCATGAGTAATACCGGCGATCCTTTAGCGACGACAGGTGTCGTCGCTAAAGGTCTAAGATCAATACCGGCGACATTGACCTTTAGCTACGACAACAGGCCAATAGCGGCCGATCAATACTGGCGACCCTTTACCGGCGACATGTCGCCGCTAAAAGTCAATAGCGGCGACAAGTGTCATCAATACCGGCGACAATTGTCGCCGCTAAAGGTGGTCCAATTTTGTAGTGGACGACTTTAAATACTCAATTACAAATCTTCTAATTATAACTTACGTATTTATTATTTTCTTAATTACATATTTAACATCAACTCTTCAAAAAACAAGATATTAATTCCTATTCGTTTTCTATAATCCAAAAAGAAGATATTAAATCCGATTTGTTTTATAAAATAAACTACTACAGATATATGTTGATGTTATCAGATTAAAATCATTTAGATTATAATATTTTTATTTAGTCATAATTTAATGGTTATTGTATGTTCTTTTAGTACTTTAATCAAAGTTTAATAAATAGATGTTTAATAACACATTCCAGCATACTTAAATATTTAACCAATTATACATGTTATTATTATCCATATTAATTTAAATTGGCAATGAATAGTGTTTTGAATTTTTTTAAATATTCTTTTTGAGTCTTTTAATAAAAGATTTTTATCATTTAGTTTATTTTTTAATACCTTGCTCATGTTAGTTTTTTTTAATCCAACTATGTAACTATACTTTTTAAACATCGTGGTACCGTTTTTCATGAAAATGGATATCGTGCTTCTATCATACCAAATAGAACCAGAACCGACGATGTATAGTATTTACTTTTTTTTTGTATTCAAAACAACATATTTTTTTGTTGTTAGTGCAGTATGTCTATCGCCTCCGTCATCTCAAGACTGTAGCTGAAACAGTTTAAATCTAGCCTTATATTGTAATATCTAGTTACTAAAAGGCAAGGTGGCATAATTGTAAATAAGGAGAGTCTTCTTATATCCTTTGCCTATAAATAGGAACCTAAGGGTTAGTTTTAGGGACTTTTTGCCATTTGGAGACTTGAAGAGCTTTAGTGTTAGAGACAGAAACTAGAGAGAGAAAGTAGAAAGAGAAAGGCAAAAGGTGATTCGAGGTGCTTGTATCTTTCATACGTTTTATAGAATCACAGATTGAATACGTTCGTGTGTTCGGTCACGTTCGTGTACGGATTCCGCACGTTACACGAGTCGGTTCGCAATCGTTTCGGAGTCAAAACCGGTCCTAACAAGTGGTATCAGAGCAGGTGCTCGGTTGCGAAGATTAAACGCACAATTTCGTACAAGAATTGATCAGATTCAGAGCCTAAAACATCCAGATTTGTCAAATTTCTCTTAACTTTCTTGTTTTTCACGTTTTTCTCTGAATTTTGCAAAATTGACAGGGTTTTTATGGTCCAAATTCGCTAATTTTTTTGATATGTTATGCGAAATTGTCTGATCTATAACCCTACAAATTTTCAGGTCAAAATTCCATGTCGTTTGAGAGAAATCTGAGTTTTCGTGATTGAGATCGCTGAACTGTTCATCTTCATCCGGACGGATCATCACATCCGCACGGATTACCTATCCACACGGATTACCTATCCGCACGGATTACCCACTCGCACGGATTACCTTCAGCCAAATCCCACTCGCACGGATAACAATCCGGGGCAGTTCACACAGATAACAATCCGGGGCAGTTCGCACGGATAACAATCCAGGGCAGTTCGCACGGATAACAATCCAGGGCAGTTCGCACGGATAACAATCCGGGGCAAAGTCTTGTTGACTGGTTGTCCGCACGAATAGCAATCCGCATCATAAACAATCCGTGTTGACTATTAGTTGACCTATCCGCACGGACACTTGTCTGCACGGATAGCAATCCGCGTCATAACAATCCAGGTTTTAGCAACTCATTGCATGTGAAGTTGTGTGTTTTCTGTCAACTTTGCACGTGATTCATACATTGGGTCTATACATCATGTGATTACATGTGTTAAGTGTCAGCGGCCCATGTGAAACAATTAAAGGCACCGACCCATTTGTCTATAAAATTTGCGGTCCAATCAAATTAAAGACATAATAAATTTTGTCTACCATTAAGTCTAAGCCCATGTGATGTCCAGATAGTGCGGCCAAATTAAATCTAATTTTAATTGCATATTTTTTTTATTCAGGTAATAAAAAGTGCTTGTAAATCGAGAAGATCAAATCATGGCTAAAATGTTTGATGAACAGGAAAACAAGAATCTTGAAAATTTAAATGTTTGGACTTCTGAATCTTGGACTGATAAGAGAAATAAGAAGGACAAGAAGGATGTTTGGATTGAAAGATTTGAAAATTTCTTGTGCATGAAACATGAATCATGTAACACCCTTATTATTATTTAACAATTTTCGTATAATTTACGAAAATAAACGGGTAATTAGAATTTCAATACATTGAAAATACGGGTTTCATTAAACTTTATTTACAGAATTAAAACTATACAAAATAACATGTTTGAGTTCGTCATTTAACAAAACAACGATACATAGTGCGGAAGCTTATTTCTTGATCGTGTTCGGTTCTTCGTTGTGCTTGATCATCCTCCGGTGCTAAAATCATACCTGAAACTCATAAAACATGAGTTGGATTAGTCATATGTAACTTAGAACGTATTTAAACGAGTCCGGGAAGCGAAACTGATTAAAATAAAATTTTTTCGCTAAATCAGGGTTCTGTCGCGTGTCGCGGAGGAACCATGTTGTTCCTTCGCGTGTCGCCTGGGAAACCAGTTTCCAGCAGGTTACAGTTCAGATAAGCTATGCCAGTTTTTACGGAAACGGCCATAACTTCTTCGTTATTGATCCGTTTTACCCGATTCTTTTTCCTACGCGTCCGTAATTTAATCCTCCATCTTATGGAGTTAAAATCCTACATCCAACAAAAGAAATTTTGAGACTTCTAAGCCTTTGACTCGTTACCTTTTTACCGAATTTTAACCCGTTTATGCATTTTATCAAACAAACGTATTTGTTTGATTCCTATATCACAGACACTTCTTCAAATTAATGTTACCTACCATATTAGGTTCTAATCATAGGTTTATTACACAATTTAAACCCGTTTTCGCTCGTATGCTTATTTTGACCCGTTAAGGGTTTTTAAGCACTTTCGAGCCTAAAATCGCTTTCGATTGTTTCTAGCATTTCATCACCACATTTCTTATCCTATAATCTCCCACCACAATTTTGTTTGTGGCGGGTTTTATGTGGTGATCTATATAAACCAAATTTTACCTCTCGAATGATTATTTTACGGCAAAAACTCAAATAGTACCGTTTGACTAATATAATACCTCTTTCAACTTCTATACTTAATCTAAGTATTTACTTAATCATAAAACTTGTTTCCAAACAACCTTTAAAGGTTGTTTGTTCGAATTAGCTAACAAGGGCGTTTTGGTCCTTTTTAGTCTTTCAATTACGACAAGGTCTTTTGAGAGCATGTTTGACCCATGATTCTTCTTTTGAATTATGATCTTGCTCGAAAAGTCAATATGCTTTTCAAAACGCCACTACCCTCTTTTAAAACATTCGGTTTACCCACTTAAGTAACCCATTGTCTATCTAAGACTTCATTAAATACTCATTGAACCTTACGTTCTCAATGAATCATTACTCTATTACACATACCTGGCTCGGGTCACTGTATTGACCTGATTTAATGCCTTGCTATAATATTCGCTAAATAGTAGCGATGCAAATATCATTTCTACATTTATTCCTGAAATCATATAACTCGACAAGAATCATTAGTCGCTATTATCAAAAGGTGGTATCTTCACCCTTTGACCCGTTTGGTCTAAATGACCGATTATATTGGCGAGATGACATGTATTTTCATCTCGACTATATGACTCGCTCCGATTTACATCGTGCGGTCACTTTACTTATAATTCATTTCTTAACACTTTTCGGCCTATTAAGGCTTACTTCATAAGCGTCTTTTAAAGCCAATAGTTATGGTCGATGCATGACCAATTTACCGTTTTACCCTTATTGTTTGTTTTGGTTTACCCTATAAGGCAACCATTCAAAAGTTTATTTTCCATTTGTCATAAAATGATCAAATTACCGATTTAACTCCTTTTAAACCATCAACATGGTTTCTTGTCATACTCGACTATCTTGTTCCGTACGTTTACACGCCGGAACATCATACCTCAATTATGTATTTATCTTATTCGTAACTAATACGATAAGAGAATATTCTAAAATATAAGACTAGTGTAAGTTATACTTACCTTGCATCCGAATTATGCTTTTCCCTTCATTCTTGATTCGTTTGACTCGCTTTCACTCCAAGCTTCACCTAGCTTGTTTAAGCGCCAACTATTATTCATCATTTCACAAGGTGGTTAGTTTAGTCATAACTTAATACGATCATTCCACCCTACGCATTTTATATTCAAGAATTATCATTCATCGTATTATAGGTCGGTTTGACTGTTTAAAGTCAACGGCCTATTAATCACAAGTGATTACATGATGTAGCTTTACTACTCATTTAACTACTTGGTCAAATACACGGTAGCATCACACTTAGGCTACCGTTTATTCACTTTGTTTACCAAGTTTTATAACCATAATTCATCGAATTAACACTACATTAATCTTTCTTAACACATGATGATATCAAGCTTCATTTTTAACATGAATTTATCATCATTTCCATTCTTTTTACACCAAACCCAATTCATGGTAATTATGATTCATGTACTCAAACACCTAAATGGTTCAAGTAGCATACTTTTATTATCTAATATGAGGATTCTAATCACAATTTAGACACTAACATCATCATATCATAAAAACCCATCTCTATCATGTATGAACAAGTACTCAATCATGTAAATTTGTTCAAGTACTTTGTTTCTACTATCAACTATGATGATTTCTAGCACAATTATATCATCATCTTCATTATCTAGCCATAACCCACTTAGCACATACAAGGGAAATCATCAATTCCCTAGTTTTAAACACTAGTTCATCAAATTGTTAACTAGGGTTGTTCCTACACATAGATTTCTTCACAACTACACTCATAGATTCATCATCCATTCCCAAATTGTGATTTTGAGTGTTCATCATAACTTCAAGACATCACCAAATTACAAAATTTAACATACCTTACGATCCCTTTGACTTGGTGATCATTTATACGCGTTCATGCATTGATTTGGGGCTTGATTCGAGCTCCAATTTGGTGAATTTGTTGATTTTAGGGTTTGAGCTCTCGTGGTCGCTCCTGATGATCGATCCACACACACAAAGTGTGTGTGGTGTGTGTGTGTGTTTTTTTTATTAAAAGAACTTGTTCCCTTTTTGACGATTTTGGTCCCTCAAGTTTTGTTAACTAGTAAGTAGGCTACAACCTACTTATTTTCAACAATACTTTGTTTTGTTAACTAGGTTAAACTTTGCTAGTTTAACTTAGTGAGTTCGGGGTAGTCATAACCTATCTTATTTTAAGTCCCGTTAGCTCGGGCCTTCTACATACTTTGTTTTCCTCAAAGTATTTATCCTCTTTTAATTAACATCAAATTTATTTATTTAAATCCTAATATTAACCGGGTTAATTTTTTTTTACCACTAACGGTATTTTACCCGTCGTCACTAGTAACGTGGTTTAATTACCAAACCCATTTTTGGGGTGTTACAAGTCTACCCCCCTTAAAGAGGTTTCGTCCTCGAAACCTTTTCTTACATAATTTATTGAGTTTCAACCCAATGTATATAAACTGAGTAACCTTCTAAGCATTACTCACACTTTGACCATTTGTTAGTGTCATTAGACAAATATGGTAACATCTTTTAATTACACAACATATGTATCTTTTATGCGAATTTACGCAACTCAGAATAACGCCATTTGGTCATTTCGACTTGTTTGATTAACTTAGCGAAATCCATCGCCTTTATACTTTCGGATTCTTTGTGAATCCGTTATTTTCACCCATTTGGATGTTTCTAGTGAGATCTTTCACTGTTTACAAACAGACCCCTTTTCTTTACGAACTTATTCGTTTGGTTCATTCGTACAGCATTCGCCACTAAAATGAATTTCCTGATTTTATCTTATTTATTTAGCACTATCTAGATGTGCTATTAACGGAATTCTACAAGGCATATTACCACATACCTTCCGGCTTTATCCTTTTTATCGTGCCTTTACTCGATCTGACTTCCCAACACTTTGCTTATGTTGCCTTGTGATCGCTCAGTATAGGCGATAAATACTTTTCGTTATTATGACCTCATAGATCATCACTGCTGTTTTGTACTCACTTACCTTTATTATTTGGCTTGACTGAGTAGCCATTTGGCCACTTGGTCATACACGCTTATCAACTATGATTATTTCATGCTAATCTTAATATAGATAGCGTGTTGAACACTTTCTTAATTTAAATATTGACCTTAACCGGCCTCACTGACTAGTCTTATTAGTCCAGTTACTTTATACCCATCTCTCGGGCTACTATGTGATTTTATTTCACATAACTTTCCTGACCGTGATCACGTCACGTCGTGTTTTAGGTTTATTTCCCAATCATCTCATACTATATATGTTTGATAAAACGTTGTTTTTGACTAAAACGGAATTTTAGTTTAATGTTTTATCTTTAATTTATGTCAAGCAATTTTGACGACTTGGCATTTACTCTTTTACAGTCTTTGTTTTACGCGAGGATTCTCACTGGTTCTCTCGCTTCATTTCTATATTCCGACTTTGTCCTCGAGTTTGACATTTTACAAAAACGACTCGTTTAGGGACATATTCGCATTTTCCGGGTTCGAGTGTAAGTACACTCCCTCCCAATGCTTCTCTAAATCGTTTTTCATGTTTGCGTTTTCTGGGTTCGAGTGTAAGTACACTCCCTCCCAATACTCGTCTAAATCATTTTTCATGCTTGCGTTTTCGGGGTCCGAGTGTAAGTACACTCCCTCCCAATACTTGTCTAAATCATTTTTCATGCTTGCGTTTTCTGGGTTCGAGTGTAAGTACACTCCCTCCCAATACTTGTCTAAATCATTTTTCATGCTTGCGTTTTCTGGGTTCGAGTGTAAGTACACTCCCTCCCAATACTTGTCTAAATCATTTTACATGCTTCTTTGTCCCTTCACTCGGGCTCATCATCCTAATGTAATACGCTTCCGTCACCCGGCTGTGCGTTTACATTATTATCAATTATTTTGCTCATTTGATTCATTTGGGTACTTTTAAGTTAGTCCCATTCACACCGCCCTTACTACATCGGATGTAAACGTGTCCGCCATAAGAAGTTCATGGTATCATATGCCACTACTTACTTGGCCAGAGTAAGCGATTAACACATGACACACATGACCTTTTTATAGTTTTCACATCACGCCCTATGTAAGTAACGCCTCTATTTATTTCTCTTGGAAGCAATATCCCGAATACATTTTCTATTCGGGGTTTTCCAAGTTTTTAATCTACATATGCAACTTTCAATTTCTACTTATTTGTTGCATATTACTATTTGTGCAATTATTTAAAATGTGCACCTGGTAATGTTTGCCCCAACGGGCGTTCCTTGCCATTAACCTTGTTCGCGGTCGTTACGCGATTTAGTCCTCGGTGAGCATGCTCCTCTCGTCATACTTTGGGCCGTTCCATCATCATATCCACAATTCGTTTGACTCTCGTCGTCTTCAAACGCGAGTGTCCTTCAATTAAAACATTTACAAAGTTAGTAACGTCAACTTCAATAATCGTCGTATTATAATACAAGGCTTTTTCTACTATACGCGTCAACGCGCGTATTTTCGTCAACTATATCAATCATTTTAATTGGGGTAACGTGTATCACACGATAGCCCTATGTGTTGTTTACAACACTTTAGCATGCTAAACTATTAACATACTTGTACTTACCGGATTTGCGATCAAGCTTCGAACCGAACACATTTGTCAACAACCTTGAGCTCTGATTACCAACTTGTAACACCCTTATTATTATTTAACAATTTCCGTATAATTTACGAAAATAAACGGGTAATTAGAATTTCAATACATTGAAAATACGGGTTTCATTAAACTTTATTTACAGAATTAAAACTATACAAAATAACATGTTTGAGTTCGTCATTTAACAAAACAACGATACATAGTGCGGAAGCTTATTTCTTGATCGTGTTCGGTTCTTCGTTGTGCTTGATCATCCTCCGGTGCTAAAATCATACCTGAAACTCATAAAACATGAGTTGGATTAGTCATATGTAACTTAGAACGTATTTAAACGAGTCCGGGAAGCGAAACTGATTAAAATAAAAAAATTTCGCTAAATCAGGATTCTGTCGCGTGTCACGGAGGAACCATGTTGTTCCTTCGCGTGTCGCCTGGGAAACCAGTTTCCAGCAGGTTGCAGTTCAGATCAGCTATGCCAGTTTTTACGAAAACGGCCATAACTTCTTCGTTATTGATCCGTTTTACCCGATTCTTTTTCCTACGCGTCCGTAATTTAATCCTCCATCTTATGGAGTTAAAATCCTACATCCAACATAAGAAATTTTGAGACTTCTAAGCCTTTGACTCGTTACCTTTTTACCGAATTTTAACCCGTTTATGCATTTTATCAAACAAACGTATTTGTTTGATTCCTATATCACATACACTTCTTCAAATTAATGTTACCTACCATATTAGGTTCTAATCATAGGTTTATTACACAATTTAAACCCGTTTTCGCTCGTATGCTTATTTTGACCCGTTAAGGCTTTTTAAGCACTTTCGAGCCTAAAATCGCTTTCGATTGTTTCTAGCATTTCATCACCACATTTCTTATCCTATAATATCCCACCACAATTGTGTTTGTGGCGGGTTTTATGTGGTGATCTATATAAACCAAATTTTACCTCTCGAATGATTATTTTACGGCAAAAACTCAAATAGTACCGTTTGACTAATATAATACCTCTTTCAACTTCTATACTTAATCTAAGTATTTACTTAATCATAAAACTTGTTTCCAAACAACCTTTAAAGGTTGTTTGTTCGAATTAGCTAACAAGGGCGTTTTGGTCCTTTTTAGTCTTTCAATTACGACAAGGTCTTTTGAGAGCATGTTTGACCCATGATTCTTCTTTTGAATTATGATCTTGCTCGAAAAGTTAATATGCTTTTCAAAACGCCACTACCCTCTTTTAAAACATTCGGTTTACCCACTTAAGTAACCCATTGTCTATCTAAGACTTCATTAAATACTCATTGAACCTTACGTTCTCAATGAATCATTACTCTATTACACATACCTGGCTCGGGTCACTGTATTGACCTGATTTAATGCCTTGCTATAATATTCGCTAAATAGTAGCGATGCAAATATCATTTCTACATTTATTCCTGAAATCATATAACTCGACAAGAATCATTAGTCGCTATTATCAAAAGGTGGTATCTTCACCCTTTGACCCGTTTGGTCTAAATGACCAATTATATTGGCGAGATGACATGTATTTTCATCTCGACTATATGATTCGCTCCGATTTACATCGTGCGGTCGCTTTACTTATAATTAATTTCTTAACACTTTTCGGCCTATTAAGGCTTACTTCATAAGTGTCTTTTAAAGCCAATAGTTATGGTCGATGCATGACCAATTTACCGTTTTACCCTTATTGTTTGTTTTGGTTTACCCTATAAGGCAACCATTCAAAAGTTTATTTTCCATTTGTCATAAAATGATCAAATTACCGATTTAACTCCTTTTAAACCATCAACACGGTTTCTTGTCATACTCGACTATCTTGTTCCGTACGTTTACACGCCGGAACATCATACCTCAATTATGTATTTATCTTATTCGTAACTAATACGATAAGAGAATATTCTAAAATATAAGACTAGTGTAAGTTATACTTACCTTGCATCCTAATTATGCTTTTCCTTTCATTCTTGATTCGTTTGACCCGCTTTCACTCCAAGCTTCACCTAGCTTGTTTAAGCGCCAACTATTATTCATCATTTCACAAGGTGGTTAGTTTAGTCATAACTTAATACGATCATTCCACCCTACGCATTTTATATTCAAGAATTATCATTCATCGTATTATAGGTCGGTTTGACTGTTTAAAGTCAACGGCCTCTTAATCACAAGTGATTACATGATGTAGCTTTACTACTCATTTAACTACTTGGTCAAATACACGGTAGCATCACACTTAGGCTACCGTTTATTCACTTTGTTTACCAAGTTTTATAACCATAATTCATCGAATTAACACTACATTAATCTTTCTTAACACATGATGATATCAAGCTTCATTTTTAACATGAATTTATCATCATTTCCATTCTTTTTACACCAAACCCAATTCATGGTAATTATGATTCATGTACTCAAACACCTAAATGGTTCAAGTAGCATACTTTTATTATCTAATATGAGGATTCTAATCACAATTTAGACACTAACATCATCATATCATAAAAACCCATCTCTATCATGTATGAACAAGTACTCAATCATGTAAATTTGTTCAAGTACTTTGTTTCTACTATCAACTATGATGATTTCTAGCACAATTATATCATCATCTTCATTATCTAGCCATAACCCACTTAGCACATACAAGGGAAATCATCAATTCCCTAGTTTTCAACACTAGTTCATCAAATTGTTAACTAGGGTTGTTCCTACACATAGATTTCTTCACAACTACACTCATGGATTCATCATCCATTCCCAAATTGTGATTTTGAGTGTTCATCATAACTTCAAGACATCACCAAATTACAAAATTTAACATACCTTACGATCCCTTTGACTTGGTGATCATTTATACGCGTTCATGCATTGATTTGGGGCTTGATTCGAGCTCCAATTTGGTGAATTTGTTGATTTTAGGGTTTGAGCTATCTTGGTCGCTCCTGATGATCGATCCACACACACAAAGTGTGTGTGGTGTGTATGGTTTTTTTATTAAAAGAACTTGTTCCCTTTTTGATGATTTTGGTCCCTCAAGTTTTGTTAACTAGTAAGTAGGCTACAACCTACTTATTTTCAACAATACTTTGTTTTGTTAACTAGGTTAAACTTTGCTAGTTTAACTTAGTGAGTTCGGGGTAGTCATAACCCGTCTTATTTTAAGTCCCGTTAGCTCGGGCCTTCTATATACTTTGTTTTCCTCAAAGTATTTATCCTCTTTTAATTAACATCAAATTTATTTATTTAAATCCTAATATTAACCGTGTTAATTTTTTTTACCACTAACGGTATTTTACCCGTCGTCACTAGTAACGTGGTTTAATTACCAAACCCATTTTTGGGGTGTTACAAATCATTGGAGAAGTTGGATAAACGGTTTGATGAGTTGATTGATAAGTTAGATAAATATGAGATAAGGGTTTCAAATGCTGAAAAATTTCAAAATTTGCTGATGCATTACCTTTAGAATGGGATGAATTTTTGACTGAACTAAAAAGGGATGCGAGTTTCTCAAAGCTTCATTTTAGAGAATTCATCAATAAGCTTAGTTCACATAAGTTTGATAAAGAAAAAAGAAAAGAAGAGTTGATGAATGAAATGAAAAGGGACTTAGAAAAGATAAATTTGGATATGATCATTGAAATGAGAAAAAGAGTCTCTGTGTGTCTTGCTGCAAAAAATGTCATGAAATATGATATTAAGAGAGGTTGTTTTATTGATGAATATGCAAATCCTCTTGATTTTGTTAAAATTTTTTGTGCAGGAAATTTCAGGATGGAAACAAAGAAAGAAGATGATGCTGAAAAGATGAATGAAAAATGCTCAAAATGTGATAAATTTGGAGCAGACAATGCCAAACTCTTGAGTGATTCGGAGAATTTGACATTGGAAAACAAAGCTTTGAAAGATGGGAAGAAAACTGATGATGAACAAATTCTGGAGTTGCGTTTAAACTGCGAAAAATTGAGATCTGAAAATGAAAAACTTTTGAAGAATGTTGAGAGTTTGTCATCAGAAAACAAAAATTTTAAAAAATTAGAAAATGATTTCAAAAGTCAGATAAAGATTTTAGAAGATGAGAGAGATATTTTTGGTAAAAATAATCTCGAAAAACAATGTGCGATAAATTCTCATCTTGATAAAATCATTCGTCTTGAGCGTGAAGCCGAAGATAATAGAAAGAAAATTGCTGAGTTAGAGAATAAGTTGAAAAGTTTTGTGACTTCTGCATCGTATGTTTGTCCAAAACCGATCAATGTTATTCCAATAAGTGACAATGTCACAAATTTTGACAAAGTCAAAATTGAAGATTGTGATGACAAAGCTGATGATGAAAAAGAAAAAGAAAAGAAAAGAAAAATATTTTTAGATTAAAAGAAAATTTTAAAAATACTGTTTTGCAATCTACTGAAACAGGTGAATGTTCTAAGCAAAAACCTGTTAAGAAGAGTGTAGAACAGAAACAAAAAGTTAAAAATTCGAAACACTTTAAAAATGAAAATAAAAGCTCATCAGTTCAGTCATCCAATCATTATAAAAAATCACAAAAATTTGTAAATGAAAACTCACAAAATGATGGTAATAAGTGGTGCAGGTTTGACCACAGTGCTCAAAAGACAAATCCAGCATTGAAGAGGAGAAATTATTATCATCAAGCCAAACAATGTTATGATCTGAAGGTTTGGACTGACAGAAGTGGATGGTACGATAACAGAGTGTGCTATACCTGTGGTGTTAGAGGACACATTGCTGTTAACTGCCAGAATTGGAATTTTGAAACACGAAGATGCTATAATTGCCATATCAGAGGACATATTGCTAGAGTTGCCCAAGGAGATCGATGGGAAGATCAAGGGTTGAATCTCAGAGAACGGTGAAGAAACCAGTTAATGTCAAGCGCAAAGAACAGAAGGTTCTAGAACAGAAAGTGAAACTTTCGCAGGGGCAAAAAGACAGACTGAGGAAAAAGAGGAAGAAGGCAAGAGAGTATTTGGAGAAGATTTTGTCTTCAGGTTCACCAGTTGGTTCGAATAAAAGTTCTGATGAATCGATTCACTCGACGGCAAAGTCAAGCAAATCGAATTCTTCAGATGCAAATCTGAGGACAAACAAGAAGAAAAAGAAAGTTATTGGCGATGAATCTGGCTCATCCAAGTCAGACAAGCCAAGTTCGGACAATGAATCTGATTTCACAAAATCAGATGAGCCACAAGTTGAGGTAAAAAAGGAAGAAATAGTTCCTTTAATGAATGATGAGAAATTTCCACCATTACGAGCTGAAAATCTAAAATCAAAAGGTGTTGATGCTGAAAAAATGTTTAATAGCAATGTTAAACATATTTTTAGTAAGATGGCTGATGGTAAGGAAAAAGGAGTAAAAGAATTTTATGAAGAAAAGAGAAAACCTCAAAATATACCCAAGGACAGTCAGGCTTGGGTGAAACTTTTCAAATAGAAAAATCTGACTTGCCGGAGCTTCCAGGTTGGTAAGTGTGAAGCAGGTATCGGCATCATTCTTGAGAAATTCACAGGATGGTAACTGTGATATTTCGTCTTTCAAGTGGTAAATCAAGGACATTAAGTTGTACTTGATTTTCTACAAGTGATAGTGGTGTTTGACCTAATAATGTTAAATTTTCAAAATGGTTAAAAGAGAACAAGGTGATGAGATGGCCCCGAACTCACAAGTGATGGGTAAACAAACTAATTTTTCCGGAAAAACCATTTTGATTAAAACAAACTTAAGTGTTTTGAAATCATTATGGGAAAATAGTTTGTTGTAAGGGGGAGTTCTGATTGAATACGCCGACGAAACCCTCACGGCTGAACAAACATGATTAATTCACAAGATTGAAAAACGGTTTTCAAACTGTAAAAAATCAATGTGTTGTAAATCATGGGGGTACATTATATTTTCTGCAAATCAGTACACTTGAAGCAGAAAATGGATGGCGAGACAAAGCTATCAGTGTTGGTTGTCAAATTTTCTTTAAATGGTTTTGCATTTTAGGGGGAGAAAAAATATCAGAAAATCCAAAAACATTAGAAAATTTGAAAAAGTAAAAAACATGATAAAAACCTATTGGCAAAAAGACAAAAACATTAAAAATGAAAATTGAGTTTTTGTGTAAAAAGAGGAAATGATAGTACATCAGTAGACAGTTACAGTATGCTAAAGAATTGTAATGTTTTAAATAGCGTTAAACAGTCTCACTGATGATATGCCGATAGATTTTTATACATTTAGTAAACTTTTTCGGGATATAAACCTAAATTCAAACTTGCTTATTTCGTGGGGAACACTACTTGGATATATAGGTAACCCCTGAAATCTCGTTTGAAGGACCCCTTTTTCTGAGATACTAGGTCTTTATGCTTAGTGATATCTAGGGTATTATCCCAGGACTTCTGATTTTGCGGAAGCAATGGCCTAGTCCCTGGAGAATACTTTCTGCATTGCTTGAAATATAACGCCGCCCTCAGCAAATTGATGAAACAATAAAATTGATAGTCATTGCTGTTGTAATACAAAAGATCCTCTAAAGAGGACACCAAAAGTCGAGCCGTCATCTCTCTGCTGAACGGAAGTTCTGACCTGAGCTCTCACGGTTTCGTACTATAACTTATTCCCCTTACAGATATCATCTAGGTATACTCACCTGTAAGACTGAATATTGGGATCTGGATACGGGAGTATATTCAAGAGGTGGGACACATGAATGGGTTTAAGTTCTTAAAACATCTAATTCGTATCCTGAATCAGTTGAAATTTGTGTGAAAATTTAAGTGGATCAGTATATCGACAATCTAAGTGAATTGTTTAATTCTTAATGTGTAACTAAGCTCAACGGTACTTGTGACTTGTCAAAAACTGATATGATCCTCTGACACGAACTCAAACAAAAATATTGTCTGTAAATATGTTTGTACATATTACTTTACTGCTTTATATTTTCAGAAAAATACAAAAAGATTTTGATTTCTGCTTTATTTTCGACAACCGATGTCTGGGAAGCTGAGTTTCAAAATCTAAGTATGCTGATTATGTTTTTGAAAATAAACAAGTTCATTAATTTAAAACTTGAATTTTTATTAAAAAATCAAAAACAGTTTGTGAAATCTCCAAGGTCATTAATTTGGACTTGGATGATTAACTGTGAGAAATTTGGATGCTTACACTGTCAAAATATGTAAAAGAGCCAGTTTCCGATCTGGTTTGCTGAAACTGCCAAATCTTTGAAGATTGTTGATAGGGGGAGAGTATCAAGTAATCCTGGATATATTTCATATTATTATATCTTAGTCCCAGGATCTTGATTTAGAAAGTTTAATAGAGCCAGGTTACGATACCTGGACAACTGAAAATGTTTTCACTGTAAAATGTTTTACTTATAAATGTATGAGATTTGCAGATGGTATTCCAGATTACGATCCCGATAGCCGAGTCTAAGGGGGAGTCTGAAGACGAGCTCAACGAAAGGGGGAACGCGCATTCAAGGAGCCACGTAACTATCCCAGAGGAGCTTGTAACCGGAAAGCCAGGTGTCGATCCCAAAGCACGGAAGCTTGACGAAAGGGGGAGCCTGAAGAGTTTACGGAAAGGGGGAGCTGGAGCTGAAGACAGATCCACCGGGATTCTGTCCGAGCTAGAGAGAGAGAAAGAAAAGAAGCTACGAGTCTGACTAAATGTTTGAGATTGACTGCGGCAATATCCAAGGGGGAGTCTGTTAGTGCAGTATGTCTATCGCCTCCGTCATCTCAAGACTGTAGCTGAAACAGTTTAAATCTAGCCTTATATTGTAATATCTAGTTACTAAAAGGCAAGGTGGCATAATTGTAAATAAGGAGAGTCTCCTTATATCCTTTGCCTATAAATAGGAACCTAAGGGTTAGTTTTAGGGACTTTTTGCCATTTGGAGACTTGAAGAGCTTTAGTGTTAGAGAGAGAAACTAGAGAGAGAAAGTAGAAAGAAAAAGGCAAAAGGTGATTCAAGGTGCTTGTATCTTTCATACGTTTTATAGAATCACAGATTGAGTACGTTCGTGTGTTCGGTCACGTTCGTGTACGGATTCCGCACGTTACACGAGTCGGTTCGCAATCGTTTCGGAGTCAAAACCGGTCCTAACATTTGTACTGTATATTATACGAGTGCCAATAACAATATTAAAAATGTATTTTTTATTGTAAACTATATGAGTCTCGATATGTGATGCATCTAATCGATTTCGACCAAATAACATCGGTACCGATATCGGGAATGTTAGAAACCAGTATTCGTTTTTAAGGTTTTTGATTAATATAAAAGATGTGTCGATATCCTTTTGAGCATATCGCGACTTTATTTCTTTAGTTTTCTCTTTCAGTTACCATAGCGAGTGTCGGTATTGAAACGAACCCAACCAAACTGATAATAACTGAGTCACATCCGCATAGCGCGGGGGAAAACCTACTAGTACATATGAATTCAATCTCTTCATGAACAGTAACAAAAATTTTGATTTTTTTATTACCATCACTACAGAAAGCAATACTTTATTCCATAGGAAACGGGTGACAGATACCTGATCGATAATGTGATTTTGGTTTCCAATCGTAAAGAACTATCAAAAAGATTATATACATGTTCATTACTTAATTAGGTAATCAATATTTTTATTAATTATAATTATATTATTTTATTTTTGTTAGTTAAAATTATATTATTATTATTATTATTATTATTATTATTATTATTATTATTATTATTATGATTATTTTTCAATATATGTGGTTTTCTAATAACTTTCAAGATAAAATATGAATATTTTATAAATTAACGATATCTACCCATTTTTTCGTTCTTCTAATAATATAGTATAATGCCTTATAAAACTTTGAATATACGTTGCGACATGCTTATTTTATCTGCATTTCAGTAAAAGCTTTGTTCAAAACTGAACGAGTCAATTATAATTTGTTTTGTTCTTTACCATGAAAAAGCAAATCGATATTGTCCTAACACCTCGGTAGTGGCGTAGAGTACCTTTTATATCATATGCTATAAGCGAGTGTCGATGACGAACAAAATTGATATCATCCGATCAACATTGGTACCATGTCAATTTTAACTGAACATCGGTACCGGTGTTTGTACTTTTGAAACCTTAATCGATATTCAATCTTATAGTTTTTTATCGATGTGAAACATGCGTCGATTTTCTAATGGGCAAATCATGACTTTATTTTTTTGGGTTTATCTTTCGGTTGCTAAGTGCTGATCACGATATAAATTCTTTATCTAATCTAACTGATGATACCAACCGACTTCCCACCGCAACGCGTGGGGGAAGTCCACTAGTTAATGTATTACATGCAACCCCATTATAATTACGTATATCAAAATGTATATAATATCCGATAGGAGAAACAAAATACATATCAATAAATTATAATAAATCAAAATCATCTTAGGTCACATGGTTTCTCTCAAACATCTAATTGCCACGTAACAATGTATTGTGGGGCATTGATTGAATTTAAGGGGTAAAGGAAACAAGGGTGTTCAAGACTTTTTCTCTCCACTGCTATTCAGTCCAGTATCATCTATTCTCTCAATCAAATTCGAGTTTTCTAAATTATTAATCCATTTACTTTCAATCTTTTTTTTCTTTTAAACCTTAAATCCAATTACATGTTTATTAGCATTCAAATAATTGTTGTCAACGTTTGTTAACATTCAAATTTTAAATTCTATTATTTTTTGCTACATTTATTATTTTCTAAAAATTACGAGTGAATTTTGTTAATATAGTAAATGTATATTTTGTAGATAGTTTTGCTACTTAAGGTAAATTAAGGTTATCATTAATTGTAACTAAAACAAATTGTTTCTTGATTTAAAAAAAGGGAAAATGTCACACAAATGTAACCAAGTTTGTCTGTTGTTTCAACTAAGTCATTCAAACCTTTTTTTTGTTTTTCTAAACTATCTAAACATTAATTAGTGTTCTAATACTATGTAATTACCAAGTCATCAGGTTATTTTTTATTTTCTTTATTTTTTATTTTCTGTTAATGCTTATGTTTATTTATTTATTTATATGTTTATATTCAACTAGGTTTTTACCCGGGATTGCTTCCCGGGCTCGAGAAACTTAGTTATATTAATTACTATTTGTTATTAATTAATATTTGTTATTAATACGACCACAATATATTAAAATTAAATTTTTACTAAAAAAAATTAGTACAGGCAAAGGTATATTCCAATGAAATATCATTATGGCTCCTCTTCTCCCTCATGGCTTGGTTCATATCACTGAAACCAAAAACACTTTCCATGCTAAAGGCAAAGGCATATTCCAATGAAATATCATTATTGATATTTTCAATAAAATAACATTGTCAAAAGTTAATTTGAATAAACTGCTTTAGTCATTTAGTTAGAAGATGGACCATTACCAATATGTACTACCATCAAGGGATCTTAAATTCCGCTAGAGTCCATGGAGCCATAGACGAACATACAATCATGTAGCATATCGTCCTAAATCTGGAAAACAAATGAATGAGAAAAAAATTATTTAAAAAGAAACTAAATTATTCATGATTTGTTACTAATACAACCACATTACATCAACCATCTCATTCGATTCAACAACAATGTCTTCAAATCACCGGATTAGATCATGAACTAATATTAGAGGACAAACAAAAGCACAACAGGACCATATGAATAATATCATTTCCACTTTTACTTCAATGCACTTACATGATAGGGTGATTTGGGGTTTTGTAAAAATCATTATTTTTGTACTTCTTTATAAAATAAGATGTTGACCAAATTCAAACAGATATTGACCAAAAGTAAATCAGATGTTGAACATAAACACAGAATCTATAACAACAGACACTACAAACACTGATTATATTAAACTACTGATTCTTCATTCCACTGTTGTAATCTAAGCACTGATGTTGAGCATCAGTGCTATCTTCAAAGGGTGATCAGACCTTGAATGACAATGCTTTGATCTTCAACAATGCTTGGATCCCATCAGTAGTTTGAGCTTCAATTTTTATGCTTCATCAGTGCTTGGATTCCAATGTATGTTGAAGCTTTGCTAAGCTGTCATCTTCAAGTTCCATTATCTTGATAGCCTCTTTAAAATATACAGCTTCTTGCTCTTTCTCTTCTACATCAGTCAGCTTTTGCCTTTTTCTTTGGTTTAACATAATGACAGAGGTATCTGATGATGTGAACGGTGGTTCAGAATTGTCAACCTACTTCTTTGACATGTTAATAGTTTTGTAATCAGGCTTCTTTGGAAGGCTAGGATCTGTTTCTCTCCTTTTTCTCAGCCTTTCATAAGCTTCATCAGTGTACTGCTTTGTCCATTTTGCTATGGCCTTGGCAGTTCCAACCTTTGCATCAACCAACTCTTATTTCTTTCTTTTATACTCCAAGGTAAGATCATCAATAGCCTTTTTGTATTTACGCCAGTTTGGTGCTGACCTTTTCATGCTTGGATCTCTTTTTACTCTTTCAATTCTATTGAGTTCTGTCTTGAGACCAACAAGTGGCCAATCTTGGAATTGTTCTTCCTTGGCAGGGTAGAACTTCTCACTCATGATTAGTGCCAGAATGTCTTTTCTCACATCTTTTTGCAGGCCAGGTTCTGGTGGTAAATTTGACATTTCTTTACTCAAATCTCTAGCATAGTCTTCCATGAGTTTGACTTTGGTGAGTAAAAACTGATAATGACTTCAAACCACATTGTCATTTTCTCATTGGCATTCAACCCTAGCTCTTATTTCAGCTTGTCTAGCTTTTAGTTTTAGATATTCATCCATCTTTTTTGGATTTCTAAAACCAAGCAGAGAAGGGAATTTCCTTTTTGAAGGATCATCCACTGTGTAGAACTGCCTCATTTCATTCTTTACTGCATGGAGTTCCAGTGGATAACTGGCAGCTGCTGGGGTAGTATCTGCAGAGTCATATCCTTGAAGAGCTATTGGATCTTTGATTGGATTGACCAATTTTGGAGGAATGAAAGATTCAGGTTTGGTGATTTTGTAAGGTACAGATGAAACAGGATCAGGTGTTGGTATGTCATCATCATGCAATTGAAGCTTTTTTCTTCTAGTATACACATTTTCAGGAGGAGGTGTTTCAGTTTGAGGTTTTGGAGCAAAAATAATTATGGCTTGGGAAGGATTGTTAGAAGTGGTAGGTAATTGACTAACAGTTGTCGAAACAACTGGTGTCTCAACCACTGTTGTCACTACAACTGTTGATGTATCAATAGTTGTCTTTTGCTTTAAGGCAGGTGGTGAGTTTTGTGATGATGGTTTTGTTTGTGGTGTTTGAGTGGTGATGGGGTGTGTCTGACTAACAGCTGTTGAAACAACTGGTGTTTCAACCACTATTGCCATTACCACAGATGATGTGTCAACTGTTGTCTTCTGCCTTTTGGCAGATGGTATTGGTGGTGGTGAAGTGATTTTTGGTAATGGGGATAAGGCAGTGGATGTAGTGTGTGTTGAAGTGGTAGTGGTCAAAGTTGTTTGGATAACAGATGTTGAAACCACTGAAGTAGCAACAACTGTTGATACAACAGGTGTTTTAACATTTGTTGGTTTGGAAGATTGATGTGTGGAGCTTTTGGAAGGTTTGGGAGTTTGTTTTGTGGATTTGGGAGGTGTGGTTTTGGGTTGTATGACTTTTCTAGTAGACTTTCTTATGGGCTGAGGATTTTCTTGATCCTTTGGCTCAGAAATACCCTGCTCATTCATCTCCATAAAAACTCTCTTCTCCTGTTCAAACCTTCCTTTATCCTTTGCCTCCATATCCTTTTTCACCCTTGCTTTTGCATCAGCAATGGCATTTAAGGTTACATCAACCTTTTTGAAACCATCTGGCAAAGGGATGTGTTCAAGCATACTTGAATTATCTGGTGCAATGTACAGACCATCTTGATATCCCTTTTTCTTCAACTGCCTCATTTTCTCCACCTTTTTGGCATCATTTGGTGGTGGGTTGTCCACAAAGATGATAGAGAGAGGAACAGTGCCAGTGGTGTTCAGCAAGTGAGCCTTCATGGCTTTTATATCTGCCTGGGTGTCTTTGAACCTGGCTTCCATGATATTTCTGATCTTTTGAAGCTGAATTTCATGTTGCTGATCAGCATTTGCTCTTTGTTGGTGAAGCAGAGGTTGAAATAATGCCCAAAGGTCAGTGGGAGCAGGTGGTGCCTTCTGTGTTTGTAACAACTGTTGCAGTATGGTTTTGATTTCTGCAACAGATGTATCCAGTTTGTTAACCCTCTCCGTCAATTCTCGATACATTAAACCATCACCCAATTTAATTGGATCATCTGATTTCCCACCAGAGGTGGTTGTAACAGTGGTTGACTAAGGGAGACTTTCCCAAAATTCGTCCCCTGTTGCCCCTCTTTCTTTGAACTGGGGACTTCTTTCCTCAGCAAAGGTTACCAATCTAAGCTCACCAGTGAATACAGGATACACACCAGTGTTTAGAAAGGTTCCCATAGAAGAAATTGCCTTCAAGGAAGTTTGATTAATGAAACTACTGTCCAAGTGTAAACCAGTGGGTTCAACACTTGTAGTAGCTGCTTCACTTGAACTACTGATAGGAAGTACTTGTACATCCTGCAGTGTAACCTCCTCAGGTGTTGTTGGTGGGTTAGCAATTATAGGGAGCTCAGACTCAGCCACTTTCTGTGGCATGCTCTCAGTGATAGGTGGTTGAGAGGAACTGATTGCTATCTGAGTTATATCAACTGCATCCAACAAAAGTTTTGTTTGTGGTGGAATTGTGGCAGTGAGTATGGGAGTGGAAAGAGGATTTTCCCCGGGCAGTGGGCTGGGGATGATGCATTCAAGTGAGTCCAGAGCAACATAATTTGATGTCCCTATTCTTACAACCTGTTCTTTTTTAAAAGAAGCAGGAGGAGTTTGAGGCCCAGGTTGAGATATTTCTACCATCTGTTGTGAGGAAATAGCAGCAGTGGTTTCTAGTGACTTTTGCGTTTTCACCAGCAGTTGCTCTGGGATCTCATCTTCCAGAGTTGCCTTTGTTTTAGGTTTGAGGGGCTTTTGTGTTTTCTTTTGTCTTGGTCTTTTGGTGGATTTAGGTGTGGGTTTCACAGCAGTTGTTTTGCTGCTGTGATCACCTAGAGCAGTTGGCTCAGCAGCTGGTACCTGAGGAGCAGTGGTAGCTGCTAAAGTCTGCTCAGGAGCCCCTGCTTGTGTTTTGGACACTTTTGATAGCCTTGTAAATGTTAACGGTGTAAGGCCATTTATTCGAAAAGGTTCACCCTGGATGAGTACACGAGCATCATCCTTTCCAAATTTATTTTGAAAATAAAAGCTTAGGAACCTTGGAAATAGTAAAAATGATTTGCTATCAACATTTTTTAACAAGTCATCAAAGATCTCCTGTGAATAGTTAAAGTTTTCACCTTGCAAGATAGCGTATGCCAGGTATTGGATCTTTAATGGAATTTCATTGAAAGCAGTGGTCTTATTAGAAACACACATTAAGAGGGTATGAAACAAAAACCTTGGGGCAGGGGGAAAACTGCCTTTTTGCAAAGTGTTTTTGTTTTTCATTTGCTTTGCATACCCTCTTTCTAAAAAAATCTGTTTGATACTCTATTTTAGGGAAAGAAGTCTTACCTTGAAGATCATTGAGTTCAAACACTTCAGAGATGGTTTGTGGTGTGATTTTAACATCAACACCCTTTATCGAGGAATTGATGGCTATGGGTGTTTTATCTTGATATTCAGGTTTTGCATTTTTCCAAAATTCCCTCTAGGTTGCCAAGTAAATCGGAGCATCAGAAGTCAATAAAGTTTTGTACTTTGAAGACGAAAGGGCATCTATGAAGGAATTGAACGTTTCAGCGTTACTTGGTTTTGTCAACAGACCCAAGTAGTTATAGGGAGCTTTGTATTGAATTTCTTTGGCCTTTTGACTGGATTTCCTTTTAACTGATGAAGACCGTGATTTTTCCATTTGAGGAAGAAGGACGATGAGGAATTTTGAAAGAAATGGAGGATAACTGCTTTGAAAAAGGAAAAATGAATTCGATTCGACAGTTAAAACCCTGTTTGGGGGTTTTGATCAGGGTTTTATAGGGGAAAAAGTGAATGCTGACGTGGCAGCGGTTACAAAAGATCTGACGGCTATAAACTGTCCACGAGCCAACCCCTGATGAGTAATGGAACACAGTTGTTTTATGAAGCCACTGATGGAATAATAACAGTGGTTGCAATGATTACAATGAAAACAGTGGGAGACTTTAAGTTATCAGTGGATAGCCTGAAAACATTTTAATGCTTATAATTCATGAAAAAATTTCATTTTAACTATTTTTAAGATGCATGTTGAGATTATTAAAATAAAGTATTACATATAATTAGTTAGCATGCTGGGGTGATGTGATAAATACCGTTACATATAAACAACTCAGTGATATGAAATCTAACAATCTAACAGAGTATAAAACACTGATGTGATAAATACTGTTACATATAAATACTTTTAACATAAACAAAGGTAGAATATCTACTGTAGATGCTGAACCTCTTTTGTTGTTGGGCAGTGGTTCGTATTTGAGTTTGTATAGGGTTTGTCTCGAGAGATAAACTTTATGAACCACTGCTTCACTAAACACTGTTACATAAGAAACACTGATACATAAATACTAAAGTTGAATCCGCTGTAGTTGTTGAAGCACAGTTGCTACTGAGCAGTGGCTTTCCTTTCGTTGATCAGCCTTTAGGTACATAAGTGGTTGTCTTTAACAGGGCTTTGTCCTCAACAGTGGATCGCCCTCATCAGTCTTTAAGTACATCAGTCTTTATAATGAGCAGTGGGGTGATGTGATAAATACCGTTATATATAAACATCTCAGTGATATGAAATCTAACAATCTAACATAGTATAAAACACTGATGTGATAAATACTGTTACATATAAATACTGTTAACATAAACAAAGGTAGAATATCTGCTTTTAATTTGAACCACTGTTGTTGTTGGGCAGTGGTTCGTCTTTGAGTTTGTATAGGGTTTGTCTTGAGAGATAAAATATAGCTAACCACTACTACACTAAACACTGTTACAAAAGAAACACTGATACATAAATACTAAAGTTGAATCCGTTGTAGATGCTAAAGCACTGCTGCTACTGAGCAGTGGTTTTCCATTCGTTGATCAGGCTTTAAGTATATAAGTGCTTGTCTTTAACATGGCTTTGTCTTCAACAGTGGATAGGCCTCATCAGTCTTTAAGAACATCAGTCTTTATAAGGAGCAGTGGTTAATTATAACAGTCCTTAACATGATCAGTTGTTATAACCACAACATAACCCTTTGAGAGGAAGCAAGTGTCGGTCTATTCATTTGAGAGGACTCATTGACATTATTGAACCTCTATTGTCTTACCAAACAGATGTTCAGACACAATTCAACATCAACATAATCTAAATCTTACTCAAACACTAAATAATAAATAAAAATAAAATACAACATAGATTCATAAAATTAAATTTATTCATTTATTCATGTCCTTAAAACTAAAAGTCCAATAATTACATGACATACTGAACAATATTAAAGTTCAAATCTAAGAATAACAGCAAGAATTAAGAAACTTTAGTTTCAACTCCATTGATTGCTGAACCTCTCGATGTATGTCCTTCAGCATCGCCATGAACTGCACGTCTCTATCACCGCACTCTCTATTACTGACAACACAAATAAGAAACAAACCTAAAATGCAAAGGTCTCTTCTCAACTGTTGTAGCACATCTGAGTTTTCACGATATTGCACGAATCTATCCATACTTTCTATAAAAGAAGAAATCCCAATGACAAACCCGACGCAAGAAAACCAGACTTTCGATTTAACGAAAATCAAACAACGCAACTTTTCACGATGTTCCAACAATGAAACTGCAACATCGATATTGAAAGGTTGATGTGTGATGGGAAGCTTCATTGAAACGACGATGTTGGAACAATGATACTGGAACGATAACATGTAAACATAATCAACAAACATTCGAACAAAGAAGTGTAATCGGAGATTAGCGGCTGAATCACGAGAAAGATGCATTTGAGAGAGAGAGAGAGAGAGATACCCACACATATATGAGCGAGCGAGATTTGAATGTGATATCAGATAATTATATCTTATTTATAGGATTAGAATATACGGTTTGAATTTTGAATTTTGAATGTGGGAACTGATAATTATATCTTATTTATTGGGAACTGATGTTTATTGGGAACTGATGTTTATTGGTAATCGACAGTAGTATATATCCTTATATCCTGCTTTATTAAAATATTAAATATTAGATATTAAATATTTGAATTGTTATGCAAAGTAGCAAAAAAAAAAAAAAAAAAAAAAAGAGAAGGTCAATTTGAAATTACCATTTTGCATAAAATTACTGATATTATCAGTAATTACTGATCTGATTTGAAAGCAATTGTCATGATGACTTTTCTAATTTTTAAGAGATAATAACTGTCAGTTTGAAATTCAAATTTTGCATATTTTAAATGTCCAAAGCTCAAGAAATTAGCATTAATTACTGATTTGATTTGCAACAAATAGTCATCAAGAATTTTTTTTAATTTTTAATTTAACTTTAAATTTTATGATGAAAACAATGTTGGGGGAAATCTTACCTCATTGGAATGTAACGATTAGGAAAATGGTAATTTCATTGTATTTCTAGTTTTTATTTGATAATTTCAATCTATCACTAATTAACACCATCAATAATAAAAAAGTGAGCAGTGGCTATTTTTTAGGAAAACCGCTGATGGTCAATATCAATAGATGTCAACAATAAAAAAGTGAGCAGTGGCTATTTTTTCCTATCAGTGGATACCCAACAGTTTTTTAAACATTGATGTTTGGTCAGTCAATGGTCAACAGATGTTTGAAGAAAAATATGTTTCGCCTTATATATCAGTTGTCTGGACTTAAACAGAAGTTTGACCTAAAACAGATGTTTGCCCATAAACAGAAGTTTGGCCATAAACAGATGTTTGGCCATAAAGAGATATTTATCTGGACTTGATTTTTATTTATTAGTATAAAGATGAAACAACAATGTCTTCAAATCACCGGATTAGATCATGAACCCATATTAGAGGTCAAACAAAAGCACAACAGGACCAATAGTCAAATAGATGTTGACCTTAAACAGATGTTTGGTTTAGAGCCAAACATCTGTTTATGGCCAAACATCTGTTTAAGGTCAAACATCTGTTTAAGTAAAAATATCTGATATAGAAGGCGAAACATCTGTTTAAGGCAAAACATATGTTTTACAGTCAAACATATGTTTATGGGCAAACACCTGTTTAAGGTCAAACAACTGTATAAGTCCAAACCTCTGATATAAAAGGCCAAACATCTGTTAAAGGCCAAACATCTGTTTAACCCTGAACAGATGTTTAAGTTACTAAGATCTACTGTCTTCTAACACTGTTTTCCTCTTAAAAACACTGTTAAACCTAACATGTGTTTCCATTAACTATTGACCAAAATGCAAACAGATGTTAAAACAACTGTTTGTTATTGTACTTCTTTACAAAATTACATAGAATTCAAGAAAACGAAACAATGACTTAAAGAACTATAATTTAACACATAATCCAATCGGGCAAAGCAATCTATTATCTAAGAATTCCCTGATTCTTACAACATGAAACACAACATCATCATCTGCAATAATCAGATGATCAGATGATATTAAATATACATAATAATACTTATTCAGCTTAAAATTACAACGAAATTTAAAATCTAAGAAAACACCAAGAAATTTACGAACCTAACAACAAAAATTTAGTGCTTTTAGCTTAAAATTTAGTGCTTTTAGCTTTAAACTCCATCAATGTATATCTCCGACAATCGCCATGAACTCCATGGAAGGACTCAATGCATTAACATCAGGATTTATAGAAAGCTGATCTCTAGTGAACAGACCAAGATGCAGTACATGAAAACACTTCTTCAGCTATTGAAGAGTAGCCCTGTCCTCATATACTTAATCCTTAACTTTGTTCATAAAGAGCTGCTTTAAACCAAACTTTATGCTTCTTTTAATACAAAAAGGCAGGAAAGACCATTGCTCTAGTAAGATAAAATCTTATCTTACAACAGTAGCAGATCCTTTCTTGCGTTTAGTAGGAACTACTTTGGGTTCTACATCATCATCTTCTGCCCAAGTCAATTATAATCATCATTTAGTCATAAGAAAAAAATTAGTTTTACTGTAAATTTAATAATCTTTCTTTGTGTTTAATTAAACTTTATACTTCTTTGAATACAAACCTATAATAACCCGCAGCAGATTGTATGAACTTCAAACAACTGTGATTAGACTGAAATATAAAGCGAGAATTAGAGTATATCACTTCAAAATTAAAAACTCAAAATTTGAAAATTGGAGTAGCAAAAATCACATACTTTAAACGATGTTGGAACAATGATACTGGAAACAACCGTAGAACAATCATCATCATTATCATCTGCAACAGATCATTCACAATCATCATTTAGTCACAACTCAGATAACAAAACTTTAGTAAAAATAAAAAACAAAAACACATACCATGATTATGGAAAACCACATATCAACAAAAATTAACCAAACAATCGGAAGATTCAAATCTCAAGCAAATGAAACCCTAATTTCAAAAAGAATAATCGGTGAACATATTCACAGATCAATAATCAACAGATGTTGTACTCATATCATAACCGTTAAGAAAAATCAACACAGATCTATAAACATACAAATCAAACCTCATGATTGAAAGAATCTTGTAAGAGAAACACCGCAGAACCATTAGCCGGTGCCCCATCTCTTGATCTAACTCTCGAACGAAACCCTAGCAATGGTTACATGAAAAAACACAAAGGATTAGTATAAATAAGAGGAAATCATGAAAGTATTTCAATAAAAAAGAGAACAAACCTTTTGATGAAGATAATCGATGAACAAAAGAAGATTTTATGGTGGCGTCTGGAAGAAGATTAGGGTTTGGATGGAAAGAATGATCTCAACAATTGAAGGATGTAGGCCAAAATCTAATTTGCAGGGTTTGTGAAGTTTGAATCGCCTGAATATAGAGAGAGAAGGAACCCTAGGCGTTTGTAAACAAATATGAGAAGAGAGATTATAAAAGGAAAAGGGGATGGCACTGTTGGGCGGGAAAAGAGAACTGAGGATGCCCTAATTAAGTGACACGTGGCCCAAATAACTTTCATTTATTATATATAATAGATTTTATAAAATCAAAATATATATCTTAAACTAGGACCTTACAATCATCTTGTATATATCACCAGACCCTTCAACGATCCTCCCAACCAAACCCTGGCCGACGTTTCAGACCCTCCAACGACCGATAACCTTTGATGACAACCGCAACCAGCAACCTTCGATGACGGAGACCAAGTGTGGTTGTTATTTTCGTTTTTATTTTAGCTCAATGACCAGATAATATAGGGTTTCGTGTTCCAGATCCATTTTTGAAGGTTGAATAACGAGGAGGTGGATTTTAAAGATGAACAAAAACTATAAAATTGAAAGGTTTAGATAAATTTTTGGGGTGAAGTGGTGAATTCTGCATTTGCTTCTAATGTCGATAGTATACCAAGTATGTAACGGAATTCAAAATATTAAAATGGGTGGTGGACTCCATTTGATGATGAAGTATGTTTTAGTAGAAGATGGTCTTTACTAGAGATGATGAAGAGGATAAATTTTTTATATGAAAGAGTTCATTATATTAAAATATTTATTAGTATTATATTTGAAGTTTAAAGAATAAAATACAATTATTTATTCAAGTTTAAAGACTATAAAAGAAACATGACCTGCTATATTATGAAGGTGAACTGGTAATCTGGAAATTGCATAATATTAGAACAATAAATTAAACTTGAATGATTTTAGAGAGACAAAATAAGACTGAGTGATTTTAATTGAACATGTTAGAAAACTAGGTTACTATTATGTAAAGTTACCCCATTAAAAAAACAATTATACATAACTATATTATTTTGTTTTATATAAGTATATTATTGTTTTGTTTTACTTAACAAGTTATGTAACAACCCGACTTTCCGGGTAAAGTCAAAGTCAAAGTCAAGGTCAAGTCATGTAGTTACTCAAATCTGACATTTCATGCTTAATTGACTTGTACTCCTGAGATTCGATATATTGGTTCGCTGATTTTAAAATATGTTTTACAACACATTCGCAACGCTTATTCAAACGCAGTTATCGCATTTAAATGCAGTATACAACGCATACTATTTAACGCATTTATCGCATATTACATCGCATGTTATACTAAACGCTATCACATCGGTATCGCATCGCAATCTCATTGCAACTCGAAACGCATATTTACTTTTATGCATCTTATGTGTTATGTGTGTTATTTGTGTGTTTACTTGTTTAATGTTATGTGGTTATCTCATCGCAACTCGCTTAAATGCAACGCAACGCTCAACGCACGAAACGAAAAGGTCGGAAAGCTAACTCGCACAAGCCGTCTGATCGAATGATCATCCGTCCGGATGACCATCCAATCGGATGGCTATCCAATCGACTGGCCATCTGACCCATACTATACACCGTCTTATCCTCTCTCACCCTCTAAATACTCACCTGTTACATCACTATTCACTGATGTGATAGCTCTATCCGACCAACACGCTCTCAACTCATTCTCAAGCACTTTCTCTCGATTCCAAGCGATTTTCGTAAGTTTTCTTCTTAAATCTTGTACTTCCATCATCACTACACACATCTCCACCATCTTCTCCACTGAAATCACTGTTTTACACCATGAAATCACCTGATTTGGACTGCTTTAAGGGACGTCATCTCGGTTTCTTATGAACACTGAAGTGTGACATCATCTCATCAAGATTTGTCTAGATCTAAAGGATTTCCATACTGTTTTACATAAATCTCTCCAAGATTCAACACTTTCCAAACTTTTCTTCAACTTTTCACACAAACTGATGGAATCTAGACTCATTCAAGCTCTCTACTCATTCTCTAGTTGAGAACCGGTCGGAAAATTGATTTTGTGGCAACTGTGTTCTGTAATCATCGTATAATGTAAAACAATGTCAGTTATCAATAAAACAATGTGTTTTGGTGTTATTATATGTGCAATTGTGTTTAATGATTTTACAATTTGATTCGATTACGATTTCAAGCTTTAAATCACTTTCTAGAAGGTTATACGCAAACTGGTGCATAAACGCAATCAGTTTAACGCAACGTACACTCCGGAACTGTGACGTAAGCTAAACATACCCTAAATATCCTTTACATAAGTTAGAAATAAGTTTTGAAGGATTCGGTATGGCAAAAACATGTTTATTTGAACTAAAGGACTATTTACGACAAAACTGCGAAACGAACGTTGGTGACCGCCCGGATAATATTTAAACCCCAAAAATATTCTGTTATGATTAAAATTTTATTTTAATCAGGTCCGTGTTGAAAAATAAATTAAAACGCCTAAAAACGTTAATTTTCAAGTTTAAGCGTGTACCGAGTGTTTCTGCACGACACAGTGCTTCTACTGCAAAACGCACACAACGCAGCCAGTCTTGGCAACTGAAATTTATTTCAGTAATATTTTGGCGAGTTTATTTTTATAGAATAATAAAAATAATTTAGAACGCCATAAACTGGGGTTTAAACGCTAGATAAAATACTCGGTATCCAGTTAAACACCCGTTTTTTGCCTACATATAACACATTATACAAAAATTGGCATATGTATGTAAGTGGAGGTAGAGGTGGCGGCCTCACATGCCTCCCCTTTGCCACTTCTCTTCCATGTTGCCACTTCTCAAATTCACATGACAAGTGTAGTTGCATGCCATGCCTTAGATACTCCATGTCTCCTTCCGTATTCTTCACAATCTTCACAAGACCATAACTTCACTCAACCTCCTTCTCTCCTCTCACTCAAAACCGTACACCCTCTTCTCTCTCTATCTTCATCTCCTTCAAGCTTTGTTCATTATATTCAAGTCCCTGTTCAAGCATTTTTCAAGTGGTGTGAAGATACTAAGGTGTTCCCAAGGTGTTTTCAAGTGATTTCAAGCTTCCTATCATCAAAATCTCATCCTACAACCTACTTGAATCTTGAAGGTATAACACTTATGTTTAAATCGTGCTTTAGATTCTTGGTTGTTCTTGATGATTTGAAGTTTCTCTTGAATCTTGGAATTTTCACTAAACGTGAAATCTAAAAGAAATGGGTCTTGAAACAAAAATAAAAATGGTGATGTATATATGTATGTATGTATAAACCGTATATATATGTGTGTGTGTGTGAGTCTTGAAGTTCGATTTCTTGTTAAATACTTGTCTATGTTGTTACATGTTCTAGAATGGTGGTAAAAATGCAAGTATTTGGTGATTTATGAAAGATTTGTTAAAAATAAATTACATCAGCAAATACATCTAAATATATCACATATTTTATGCATCTAAACCCATATAAAAAGATGATGAGATGTTAGTGTGCTTTAGGCACTTGTACATGTGAAAATATGATGATTTAAAGCTCAAGAGATGATGAAAAATGGTTAAATGACAAAAACTGTTTTAGATCTGGTTATAAACACAAAAATAACATTTATTTGATGTATTATAATGGCATGAAACTTTGACATAGGATTGATAGCTTAGCATGTTGTACATATAGCTTAAAAAGTGGTAAATTATGTGAAATTTGCATGATTTATATGCTTTGTTTAAGACCTGCACTATCATGAGTATAACCATTATTTTATTCAGTAAATAACATGGGTTGTGTTAAAATTCCAAGTCGTTTCGATTTAGGATGGTTCCGGTAACGTTTGATGCAAAACTATGCGGTAAAACGGTCAAAAATCGCCTTTTCGGAGGACTTTTACAAAACTGTTTTAGATCAGTAACCAAACTGATATTTTTGATATAAAAACAAGTATTTTAACTTATATTAAGTTTACTTGGTGTTTGGTTGGTCATACGTGACTTCCGACGCCCAAAAATGTTACCGAAACGCTAAAATAAGTGTTTTCGACATAACTAGAATGGGTTGTTCATATGTAAATTTTATGTGTTACAATGTGCTATGTGTTTTACAAATATGTGTATGATGATGTGCTAGTGTTGACGAGATTATGTGTATTACGCTTGAGTATATATATCCATATACACCAAAATAATTTAAAAATATTAACTTTTCGAGAAAACTCAAAGTTATGTGAAAATTCTAAGTATCGGAGAAACTTCGGTATTTTTATGGGTTTTTGATATTTAAATCATTCTTATTTAATTTAGGACGAATAAATTGAGGGATTGTGTTAACGTATAAAAACACACCCAAAGGTGAGTACATAGATCCCTTCTTTTTACTGTTTTCGACTGTTTTGGGGTGATTCATATGTATCAAAACGATTTCAATATTCTAACGATGGTTTCAAAACGATTGATATGGTTTATACAAAACTAATAACGATTTCGATAATGTGAACGAACTTGTTGGTTGTAGTTACATAACGAATGACATTCATTAGCATTGATCAAGCCGACCAGTATTAGGTTATGGTACCATAGGATCCGACAAATCCCGTTATCCGACTGCACCCATGGTTATGTGTGGGTTATGTGGGTAACGACTGAATCTGATGATTGTTAATTTACCCTTTGGTGGTTTATTAATGCAAGAAGCGATAGGCGAGATAGTCGAGTCACAAAGGTTTGAATGTTATTAGCGAGATAATCAAAAGTAGTTTCACAATCTAAAACGAGAATGATTTAAACGACTAAAGCGATGTTTAACGAATTAAACGATTTGGGCAAACGATTGGTTTTCGGTTAGTGTTTAGATAACGGGACGGGTGTAATGTGATGAAAGCATGGTGGATACGCGCTGGTGCTTCCTATATATATATGTTTTCACTATATGACATACCGTGGCGTTATTTAGTTCACTTGGGTAAACGATTGGAAGCGATGTCACACAAACGAGGTTTTCGAAATGATATAAACTATACGAGTTTTATTAACGAGATTTTATTAAATAAATGTTTTGGGTTAAGAATCATGGCTACGAGATTTTATACACTATAACCAACTTGATTTGAGTTGGTTAGTTATGCCGCAATACAATACTTTTCAAAACAAGGTTTTTAATTGAGTATTGCAACATGTAAACTAGCCATGAATCCGACACTCTTAAAACCCTATGTACTCGCCAGCATTTCTTTGCTGACTTTGTTTTCACATATGTTTCAGGTGTTGTTGAATGATGTTGATTGCTAGGATGCATACTCACATAGGACTGGACGAGGCCTTAGTAACTTAATAAACTTGTTTATTTAGATTTCCAGATGATGTAAATATCTAATGTTTAATAAAACGAAACCTCAAATTTCCGTGTGTTTTGAAACAATGATTCTGTTACAACACTCCCCGACAATTCTGCCGCGATTTGTTGTTTTACGCGGTCGGGGTGTGATAGAAAAGTTGGTATCAGAGCTCATGGTTATAGGGAATTAGGTTATTAGTAATACTTTGTTGGATCTGAGTTTGTTTCTGATTGTATTTTGTGTTTGTAATTAAAATGAAAATGAATGAGTGTGCAGCGGAATTATGATGAAAACAAACTTTGCATACAATCAAACGAGAGTAATACTTTGATCAAACATCTTTTCTCAATGAATCGGAAGATTGAATTTATTTCAATAACGATTACAATGATTGATGAATGAATGCAAACTCCCCCTCAGCCAGAGCTCAGTGTTTGTTCGTGCAAAGAAGACGATGATGCAAAGAGCTAATAGAACAGTACAAAGTACTGAACTATTTATAGGCACTTGCAAACCACTGAGCATCTTAGCTGACGTCACCATGAAAGTGACATCTAACCTCCTAACAAACTCTAACCTCTGATCTATACAGACACTGCTATAACAAACTACTGATATTACATTACATTCCATAAAGACAACTATACTACTGCTGCAACCTTCCACTGCTGTGAACCCAGCAGTACTTGTCCGGATCAACAGTACTTGACTCAAGGCAGTAGATTGAATCAGCAGAGCTTTGGTCTTCCATCAGTCTTTAACTTTGGGCAGTAGTTGTAAGGCAGCACTTTGCAAGATCAGTAGATAGGAGGTCAGCAGATGTTGAAATTCACTTTCAAGGGGAGAGACTTGATCATATCATCTGCTTATTCTGGAACCACTGCGCTGAACCAGTTTTGGCTTTCATTATCTGTTCCTCTGATAGGGTTCAATCCCAACAATCTCCCCCTGGAACAGATAATGCCAAAACACTTCATTATTGTGGAACTTTATTGCCTCATTAACAGCTCCCTTATCTGACCTTTCAGTTGTAGCTCAAAGTCTAGGGCATCTGTATCATCGTCATCCCTTTCAAGAGGAAGAACAAGGAGATCCTGCATATCTTCAAGACTTAGGCCAAGTGCTTGTTCCCTTGTTATTTTCTTCTCTTCTCCACCAGACCTGAACAGAGTCAATACATGGGTCTGTTTGTCAGTTGCCCATTTTAGTACTTTTGAGCCTGGTGGGTTTCTTGGGAGATCTTTATTTGTAGAGGAGTTTGGTGATGCTGGCCTATTCATAACTGACAGAGCAGTACTTGCAGGTTGATTCAATTCAAGAGTTTCTATAAACATTTTCTTTAGGCCCTCTTTCACAAGTTCATCTCCTTTCATTAGCTCTTGAATTGATTCATCTCTAAGAGGTTTTTGTGGCCTTCTTTTGAAGATGGCTGAACCTGCTGGAGCAGTGGATCTCCTGATCTGCAGTTTTGAAGGTCTTTTAAAAACCTCTGCTTCAGGGTAGTCAGGCTTTTGAGGAACATTTGGATCTTTCCTTCTTAGTTCCTCCAACCTTTTGTAGGTGGTCCTGACCACATCTTCTTTCCATCTAGCAATTTGTCTTTTGTTTCCATATTCAGCAGCAACCAGTTCTTCTTTCATTCTTTTCAGTTCTACCTGTTTGTCAGGTACATTCTTTCTAAACTTTTCCCAGTCAGGAGGAGTGTGAGTGACTTTCCTTTTTATCATGTCTTGAATTCTTGCTGCTTCATTTTCAAGCTCAGGAACAGTCCACTCTTTGTACATGTATCTCTCTCCTTTGTACTTCTTGTGAGCCATGATGCTTTCAATGTAGTCTTTCTTCAAAGTTTCAGCTGCTCTTTCTGAAATTTGTTGACTGACATTTGTTGCAAATTGTTCTAGAGATCTGACTTGTGTGAGCAGATATTGATCGTTTCTTGAAATTTCTTTGTCAGATTTCCCTTGTGTGTTTCTTTTTTAGATATCCTCTACTTGCTTGGCCTTGATTTTCAAATATTCATCAACATTTTTAGGCTAGGGATATCCTTTTATTGATGGCAAACTCCTTTTGGCAGGGTCATCCTCATAGTAAAAAGATTTTATTTCTTCTCTAACAGCTGCTAGTTCAAGAGGAAATTGAACACCTGCAGGAGGTAAGGGCTTGTACATTTGAACTGAAGAGAGAGGAACAGGTTTTGGTATTGTGACAAGAGCTAAAGATTTTGAAGATGTTTGTGGTGGTGAAGTGTCATCATCTTTGAGAATTAGCCTTCTCCTCTTTGTTTGAGGAGGGGCTGATGATGTTTTGGATGGAACAGTGGTGGTGGATGTAGTGGCAGTGGTTTGTGATTGACTAACAGTTGTTGAAACAACTGGTGTTCCAACCACTGTTGTCATTACAGCAGATGTTGTAACAAGTGCTGTCTTCTGCCTTTTGGCAGGAGGTGATTTTGTTTTTGGTGGTGACGGTGGTAAAGCAGTGAATCTGGTGTGTGTTGAAGTGGTGTGTGTTGAAGTGGAAGCAGATGTTGAAACCACTGAAGTACCGACTGTAGTTGATACAACAGGAGTTACAGCAGCTGTTTTAGGTGGTGGTTTTGGAACAGACTTTGAACGTCTGGTTGGAATGGATTTGGGTAGCCTTACTCTTCTTGTAGGCTTCTTCTTTTCATCATCTTTTGACCCTGAAGTACCCTGATCCGGATAATCCACCCTGGCTTTCTTTTTGGCCTCTCTATCCCTTTTTACACTTGCAACTGCTTCTGCCAGTGCATTTGTTGTCACATCAATTTTCTTGCTTCCATCTGGCAGAGGGATCTGTTTGGTCATGTTTGCATTTTCTGGTTCAATGTAGAGACCATCATCTATTCCCTTCTTTTTCCACTCCTGAATTTTCTCCCCCTTTTTGGCATTATCTGGGGGAAGTTGATCAATGAAGAGAACTGTTGGAGGAGCAGTGCCAGTGGTGTGCAGGATCTGAGTATTGAGATCCTTTAGATCAGCCTGAGTGTTCTTGAACCTGGACTCCATTGCATTTCTCAGCTGTTGAACATGTTTTTCATGTTGCTGATCTGCTATTTGTGCTTGTTGATGGAGAAAAGGTTGAAATAGTTTCCAGAGCTCATTTGTAGCAGGTGCCTGTTGTGGAGCAGGTGCTTGAGGTGGAACAGCAGTGGATTGTACCTTTTGTACTTGTAACAACTGTTGTAGCATGTCTTTGAGTTCTGCAACAGAGTTATCAAGCTTTTCAACATGATCCGTCAATTTCTGGTAATTTAAACCATCACCCAATTTAATGGGATCATCTGATTTCCCACTAACAGTGGTTTTATCAGTGGTAGAGGTAGGGAGTATACTCCAAACATTAACCACTGATGCCCCTTTTTCTTGGTACTGGGGTCTTCTCCCTTCAACACTTGATAACCTTTTGATGTTGCCAGTAGGATAAATGAATCCACTGGTGGTTGGCAGAGGTGCTATAGAAGGAATTGCCTCCAAGGAAGTCTTATTGATGTAACCACTGTCCAACTGTAAACCAGTGGGTTCAACAGTTGTAGTGGCTGCTTCACTTGGATTACCACCAAGAGTTACTTGTAACTCAAGGGGTGTAACCTCCTCAGGTTGTGTTGGTGGGTTAGCAAGGAATGATACATCATGCTCAGTCATTTGTTGAGGCATATTCTCATTAACAGGTGAGTGAGAAGGACTGGGTAATGCCTGGTTCAAATCTATTGCATCCAACAAAAGTTGTGTTTTTGGTGGAATTGTGGATGTGAGGTTGGGTGTAGAAAGAGAATTTGCCCCAGGCATTGGGCTGTGGATGATGGAAACGAGTGTTTCCAGAGCATCATAATGTGGTGGCCCTATGTGTACAACCTGTTCTTTTTGTGAAGAAGCAGGAGGAGTTTTGGTTATGGGTTGAGATATTTGTACCAACTGCTGTGAGGAAGTAGCAGAAGTGGTTTCTTGTGACATTTATGCTGTCACAGGCAGTAGCTCTGGTATCTCATCCTCCAGAGTTGCCTTTTTGATGGGTTTTGGGGGTTTTTGAGTTTTTCTTTTTGGCTTTTTGGTGATTTTAGGTGTGGGTTTCAAAGCAGTTGTGCTGCCACTTTGATCACCTTTAGCAGTGAGCTCAGCAGCAGATACCTGAGGAGCAGTGGTAGCTGCTAAAATCTGCTCAGGCACCTCTGCTTGTGTTTTGCAAGGTGTTAACATTCTTGAAAAAGTTTCAGTTGTTAAACTGTTTATTTGAGTAGAATCACCTTTGATTGTTGCTGCTAAATCATCCTTACTGAATTTCTTTTCAAAATAGTAACTTAAAAACCTTGGAAACAGTAAGAATGATTTTGTTTCAACATTATTAACCAAATCTTTAAAGATTTCCCGAGAATAGTTAAAATTTTCTTCTTGAAGAATTGCATATCCCAGATTTTGAATCTTTAAAGGGATTTCATTGAAAGAAGTGGTTTTCTTTGAAACACATAGTAGGAGGGTATGAAATAAAAATCTGGTTGCAGAAGGAAAATAACCTTTTTATAAGGTAAGTTTCTTCATCATTGTGGCTTCATACCCTCTCTCAATGAAGTCAGTTTGTAACTCGTTTTTAGTGAAAGAAGTTTTACCTTCCTGGTCATCGAGTTGAAAGACCTCTGAAATGGATTGTGGCGTGATTTAGACAGCTTTACCCTTTATAGAAGAGTGTATGGTGGTTGCAGTGTCTCCTTGTTTTTCAAGGGTTGCATTCTTCCAGAACTCTATTTGGGTCTCCAAATAGATTGGTGCATCTGCGGTGAACAAAGTTTTGTACTTTGATTTTGCCATGGTGTCAATGATTGAATCGAAAACTTTGGTGGTTCCTGGTTTAGTGAGAAGACCCAGGAGATTGTGAGATGGTTTATATGGGATTTCAGTGGAGATTGTCTTTTGAGAGGCTGTTTTCGAAGATGATTTGGAAGTGGGTTTTGTAGATGGCTTCGATTTTGTCATTTTGAAGATGAGAATCGAAGAAATTTGTGAAAGATGAGATGAAAAACTGTTTTGAGAAGAGAATTTTTAAGAATTCAATTCGACAGTAAAACCCTGTTTTGGTGGTGAGTGGGGATTTTTATAGGGAAGAAAGTGAATGCTGACGTGGCAGCCGTTACAAAAGGTCTGACCACTATGTACTGCCCACGTGACAACCCCTGGTGAAAGTGAAGGACAGTACTTTTATGAAAGTGACTGATGAAGGCAGTGGTAGGAAAGCAGTGGATGATTTTCACTATCAGTGGATAGCATATTAGTGGATAAGACACTGCTTTTGAACAACAGAGTTTATCAAAGGAATGAGTGAATAGGGGTTGACTTCAGCAGTGGACAGACTTTTGAAGTAGAGCAGACATTTGAACAATCAGTGGTTATGGCAGACTTTTAAGGATTTTAATGAAAATTTCATTGTTAGCTATTTTTAAGGATGGATTTTTGATTTTCTGAAAACATTTTGTTGCTTTTATTCATAGAAAAACAAGATGTTGCTTGTTATTCCATGTTCAGCATCCCAATCCTAGAGACCAAGCTTTCAAAAGTGGCTGTATCAAGTGCTTTTGTGAGCACATCTGCCAGCTGGTCTTTAGTTGGGACATGATGCAGAGAAATCAAACCTTTTTCATAGCAATCCCTCACAAAGTGATGTCTGATGTCGATGTGTTTGGTGGTAGAGTGGGAAACTGGATTTTTGATGATATTTTCTGCTGCCTGGCTGTCCAACATGAGTGGTGTCTTTAAGGCAGTGATACCAAAATCCAGTAACTGATTTTGAAGCCACAGGAGTTGGGCTGTACAGCTTGCAGCAGCAATGTATTCAGCCTCAGCAGTGGATGTTGAAACTGCTGCTTGCTTTTTGCTTTGCCAAGAAACCAAGCAATCACCTAGAAACTGGCACCCTCCTAAAGTGGACTTCCTTGTGGTGTGACCTCCAGCAAAGTCACTGTCTGAAAAACCTGAAAGCTTGATGTTCCCATTAGCTGGATACCAGATACCAAGTGTGGGAGCACCTTTTATGTATCTGAAGATCCTTTTTACAGCAATGAGATTTGATTTTCTGGGAGCTGATTGACTTCTTGCACAGACACATGTTGCAAACATGATGTCTGGTCTGGATGCAGTTAGGTACAATAAAGACCCAATCATGCTTCTATAAAGTGTTTGGTCAATCAGCTTATCTTTTTCATCAGACATGACCAGCTTATTTGTTGCCATGGGTGTGCTGCATGGTTTACAATCATTCATATCAAATTTGGTTAAAAGTTCTTTAGCATATTTGCTTTGATGAATGAAAGTTCCATTTTGCATTTGTTGTACTTGGAGACCAAGAAAGCATTGCAGTTCACCCATTGCACTCATTTCAAACTCAGCTGTCATGAGTTCTCTAAACTCTTCACACATTTTGTTGCATGTGCTTCCAAAAATAATGTCATCCACATAAATTTGGACAATCATTAAATCCTTCCCTCTCCATTTAAGAAACAGTGTTTTATCAATGGTACCTCTTTTGAAACCATTTGAGAGTAGAAAGTTGGAAAGAGTTTCATACCAGGCTCTTGGTGCTTATTTCAAGCCATACAAGGCTTTGTTTAGCCTGTAGACATGATCTGGATAAAATGGATCCTCAAAACCTGGAGGTTGACAAACATATACCTCTTCTTGAATTGTACCATAGAGGAAAGCACTTTTGATATCCATTTGAAACACCTTCATATTGTGGTTGACAGCAAAGGCCAGGAACAGTCTAATGGCTTCCAATCTTGCAACAGGGGCGAATGTTTCATCATAATCAATCCCCTCTTCCTGTCTGTAACCTTGAACCACAAGCCTGGCTTTATTCTTGACAACAATACCCCTTTCATCAGTTTTGTTCTTGAAGACCCACTTTGTGCCAATGGGACTAACCTCTTCTGGCAGTGGTACAAGCTCCCATACTTGTTGTCTTTTAAACTGTTGGAGCTCCTCTTGCACGGCTTCTACCCAGCTATTGTCTTTTAGTGCCTCTTGGTACTTGACTGGCTGATGGAGTGATAGAAAACCAGCAAAAAGATAAATGTTTTGGGTTTGGCTTCTTGTGAGCACCCCTTCATTGATGTTGCCAATGATTTGATCAGGTGGATGAGATCTCAAGAAGATTAAATCTCCTTGGTATGGTATGATGGCATTTGTTGGTGAAGGCTGCAAATGTGTATCATCTGAGCTAACCACTGCTGGGGACTTTGATGATCCAGCAGTGGCTTCAAAAGGTGGTGGAATAGGAGGTAATGAAGTGGACACCTGCTGACTTTTATCCACTGTTTGGGGACTTTTGTCAGCAGTGTTTGAGGATGTGGAAGCAGTGGTTGATGGGCTACTTTGGTCAACAACTGTTGAGGTAGCAGTGGTTGAGCTTTGACAACTGTTTTGAACAGCTGATGCTTTTCCCTTTGTGGCAGACCTTTGAGGGATGATGATTTCATACCCATAGTCCGGTGTTGTATCCTCTGATGGACCTGCACTGTTAGTCTTGACAGCAGTGTTTTCAAAAGTAAATTTAGTAAGATCAAACAGATCAGCAGGATTTGCTGGGATTTTCATTGATGAAAGTTCATTGAACTTTACATTCAAAGTCTCCTCCACTGCCTTGGTCCGTGTATTCAACACTTTGTAGGCCTTGGCAGTGGTTGAGTATCCCAGATGATAACCACAATCAATTTTGGCTGCAAATTTTGAAATGGAATCTTTTAAGTTCAAAATAAAGCATGGGCAGCCAAACACCTTGAAATATGAGATCAGTGGTTTGATTTTATACAAAATTTCATAAGCAGTCTTTTTGTGCCTGGGGTTTATTAAAACTCTGTTCTGGACATAGCAAGCAGTGTTTACTGCCTCTGCCCAGAAAGTTAATGGCAAACCAGAATCTGCAAGCATAGTTCTGGCAGCCTCAATCAAAGTTCTGTTCTTTCTTTCAACAACCCCATTTTGCTCTGGTGTTCTAGGGATGCTGTACTGCCTTACAATCCCTTTCTTCACTCAGAAGGCATCCAACTCCTTATTTTTAAATTCTGTGCCATTGTCACTCCTGAAGCTTTTCACTGGAAGGTCAAATTGCTTTTCAACTTATGTCACAAAGTCTTGCAAAATGCCTGCAGTCTCATCTTTTGAGTGTAAAAAGAAAGTCCATGTAAACCTAGAAAAGTCATCAACAATAACCAAACAATATCTTTTCTTCTTGAGGCTCATGACTTGAACTGGGCCAAACAAATCCATGTGTAGCATCTGCAAACACTGGGTTGTTTTGGACTCTTCAATGGACTTATAAGAACTTTTATGCAGTTTTCCTTTTAAACACAAAATGCAATGTTCAGGACATGAAAACAATTTTTGTGGTAGGCCTCTCACCAAACCATTTTTTGAAATTTCAGTGATTGTCTTAAGATTTGTGTGCCCCAGCCTTCTGTGCCAAAGTTCTGTCTCTTTGTTAGAGGCAGCTGAGAACAGACAGACATCAGCTCTGGGACACTCTTTTTACATGTCAACAACATAAACATTGCCACTTCTTTGAGCAACAAGTTTAGTTTGACCAGTTTTGATTATTGTTTCAATCTTCTTGACCATTTCTGGTCCAACAATCCTACAACAATCTTTTGTGAAGAATGGCCCAAACCCTTTGTCACTCATTTGTGATACACTCAGAAGGTTGAATTTTAGATTGTCTATCAGATTGACATTTTCAAATTTTACATTTCCAGACTGCACTGTACCAGACCCCAGAACTTTCCCTTTACTATTATTCCCAAAGGATATATCACCCCCTCCATGGATTTTAAAGTCTTTGAGGAGGGCTTTACATCCTGTCATGTGCCTGGAGCCTCCACTATCTACATACCAAAGACTATCAAAGCATGCAGAAGCTCCCTGCACATGAAGTAAAAGGATTAGTTCATTAGGGTCTCCAAAGCCAACAGGGCTTTGGATGGGATCTCAACAGTGTCTGGGATGGATGCAGATTGATGGACAGTGGTTAGGTCAGGGGTTTGGACTGTTTTAGGACAGTGTTTCTCTAACCACTGTTGTGGGTCCTGACCAATCACCTGCTGGTAACCAAAAGGATGCCTGTTCACTCTGGGTTTATAGGGCCTTTTGTAGGCCTCATAAACGTGTGGAATCCTTTGGTAAGACTGTTTTTCCTTGCCTTTTCTGAATTGATTGGCAGGGGGTGCATAAGTAACCTGAACATCTCTTTTGACAGATGTTTGGTTTAGCTGTTTTGTGACAGCTGTTTGGACTGGCACAAACAGTGATTGTTTCTTGGTGAATTTGACAGATGATGATGATGATGGACTCAAGGATGTTTTAGCAATGTACTCATTCTTTTTCACATCAAAGTTTTTGAGATACACACATGCTTGAGTTTTGTGGTTTGTTTTACCACAAACAATGCAACTTTTAGCTGAACCAATGACACTTGTTCTGTTTAAATCATAAGCTTTTAAGTGGAAGCAGTCTTTTGTTAGATGATTCCTTTTCTCACAGAATTCACAAAACAAGTTATCAATTTTTTCTTTCTTCTTTCTCTTTTCAGACTCCTTTGCAGCAGAGGTTTTAACGTCTGTTGGGATGTCCTTGAGAGGAATGACTTTAGCTTTTGGAGCTTTAACACCATCAGTTGATGTAAAGTCCATTGGCTTGAAATTTTCAAGAACATCACACTCATCAGACCATTTTGGTTTAAATTCAAGCTCCTCAAAAATAGAGGGTCCCATTGGTCTGTCAAGTGTGATTTTGTTACCAAGTTTGTCAGTGATTTTCACTTCTTGGCCATTCTTGTTTGTGGGGATGAACTCAGTGGTTACATCAGTGGTTTGAACAGATTTTCCAAAAGCAGTGTTTTCATCATCATGTTTTCTATAACCAACACCAAATTTCACATTGCTTTTTATCTGTTTTTCAAGCATAACCTCATACCCTTTGCATGATTCCACCCATCTCTCACATGTGATCTGGGTGGACTCCAACTCTTTTTTGCAAACATGGTATTTTTCTACCATAGTTTGGAGTTGAGTTTTGGTTATGCTTTGTTCTTCTTTCAGACTGCTGATCTCTTTTTCTTTTTCAGTCAATTTGTTTTTAAGTTCTTTTAAAGATCTTTCAAATTTGACTTCATCAGTTAAGATTTTATCCCGAAGGTTTTCATTTACCTCTTTGATGTTAGCAAAAACAATAATGCAATTGTCAGAACACAGTTTTTCAAGAACTTGAGGTGATACCTTGGCAGCAGCCATCATTGCACAATCACATTGAGGATTTTCTTCATCATCAGCTCTTTCTTCTTTCTCACCTGCTTTTTCTTCTTTCTTTTCTTCCTTGTTCTCTTCGGACCATAGGTCTGTCAGTGGTTCAATCAGGGTACCTGAACTTTCTCCCAACAGTAGTTCACCAGCCATAGCAGTAACCACTGCTTCAGTCACCTCATCCACTTTTTCAGTACTCAGCTGTTCCTCTTCAGTTTCAACCCCCTCATGTATTAACTCGAATGTATAATCATCAACGGCTTTTCCTGACTCTTGTAACTTCCTTTTCTGGTTCAACTCCCTTTCGTAGGTCAGGAGTCGACCGTGGAGTTGGGTCAAGGTCAGATCCTTGAACTCAGGTGAGTTTCGGGTGACAAAAGCTATGGTGTCCCATTTTTCTGGCAGTGACCTGAGGAACCTGCTATTTTGAGTTGAATTTGTAAAAGTGGTATTAACAAGCCTCAGTTCACTGATGAGACAACTGAAATGCTCAAATTGTTGCGTCAGTGATTCACCTCTAGCATGACAAAATGTTTCATACTGTTGGTTCAGGATTTCCCTATTGTTTTCTATGACTTCTTCGGTTCCCCCAAACTGTTCCTTAAGCGCGTCCCATAACTCTTTGGCACTGTTACAGTGTAACAGTCCAGCATATATCTCATTGGGCAGCGCTGATGCTATGATACTAAACGCTTTAGCATCTAGTTCGAACTTTTGATAGTCGGTTTCGGTATAATTTTCAACTGGTTTTGGAACGAACTTTTTAGCATCTTCAGCGCTTGGCACTGTGGGAACGTGGGGACCAAAGACGACAGACCTCCAACAACCTGTGCTTTGTTGAGCGAGGATGTGACCCATCCTCCTCTGCCAGATGTTGTATTCATTTCTTTTTAGCATGGGTGGTTTAAAAATCGAGCCGATGTTGTTTTTGTCATCCTGAGATTGTGACGTCATTCTTGTTGTTTTACAGACACTGAGAAATCAACTTTAATGGTGATTAATCCTTGCTCTGTTTTTCAACAAACGAACAAACGATCAGTATCAACTGTTATGAGCCGAACTATTTACGTCAAAATGATTGTTAGATCAAATTTGACTGTCCAGGCTCTGATACCAATTGTTGGATCTGATTTTGTTTCTGATTGTATTTTGTGTTTGTAATTAAAATGAAAATGAATGAGTGTGCAGCGGAATTATGATGAAAACAAACTTTGCATACAATCAAACGAGAGTAATACTTTGATCAAACATCTTTTCTCAATGAATCGGAAGATTGAATTTATTTCAATAACGATTACAATGATTGATGAATGAATGCAAACTCCCCCTCAGCCAGAGCTCAGTGTTTGTTCGTGCAAAGAAGACGATGATGCAAAGAGCTAATAGAACAGTACAAAGTACTGAACTATTTATAGGCACTTGCAAACCACTGAGCATCTTAGCTGACGTCACCATGAAAGTGACATCTAACCTCCTAACAAACTCTAACCTCTGATCTATACAGACACTGCTATAACAAACTACTGATATTACATTACATTCCATAAAGACAACTATACTACTGCTGCAACCTTCCACTACTGTGAATCCAGCAGTACTTGTCCGGATCAGCAGTACTTGACTCAAGGCAGTAGATTGAATCAGCAGAGCTTTGGTCTTCCATCAGTCTTTAACTTTGGGCAGTAGTTGTAAGGCAGCACTTTGCAAGATCAGTAGATAGGAGGTCAGCAGATGTTGAAATTCACTTTCAAGGGGAGAGACTTGATCATATCATCTACTTATTCTGGAACCACTGCGCTAAACCAGTTTTGGCTTTCATTATTTGTTCCTCTGATAGGGTTCAATCCCAACATACTTTGACCTAGTCTATAACCTTCCTAGGACCCTACCGCGAGTTTTCTTGTGTTTATATCTTAAAACAATACCGTCACCTATCCTTAGGTGATAACCACAACAAGAACACAAATTTCGAATCCGCTTTGAAAACCAATCATCTATTCTAGGATGATTTATTGTAAGGTTTTGAACCCTTTAAGTTTTCAAATTTCATCAAAGTTTGGGTCTTATAATGTGAACACGTGCGAACTGGAAGAGTGAATGCCTGTACCCTGAGTTTTCTGTCTAAGGCTAGAGTGTTCGTACAAATCCACAGTATCTGACCAGTCACTCTTACCTGGGAACTCTTGGGATGAGTGTTCACTTATAGGCGAGCATGCCTTCTGCGATACATTAATATGAACCGTTTACTTTGATTAACCACCGTCACGTTTGTTTGCCTTAAGTAACAAACAAATGATCGCATCTTTTATGCGTTGTTGTTCTGTTTTAATTATCCGATAACATTTCACTTGTTTTCTCCTATGTCTTTCACTTCCTCTAGAATGTCTCATCATCCCAACGACATTCAAATGTCCGAGCAAACTGCCAAATTTGCCCAGCGGATAGGCGAAGTAATCCTGAAGACTGTTGAATTAGCTGTTGCCATGTCTCGTCTCAATAATGAAGCCACCCAAGAAGCATCAAAGGAAGCAGAAGCCGAGCCTTCGAAAAAGTCAAAGAAGCGTAAAGCTTCAAAGGATCCCGTAGCCGTTGCACCAAAACAAGCAGAACCTAGCCAGGTGGCAGCACCACCAGCCAAGAAGCCGTACTTGGGAACTGCTCCCTTGTGCAATCAATGCAATGGTCATCATCCAGATCAAACACCATGTTTCAAATGTACCCACTGTGGACGATGGGGACATTTGGTCAAGACATGCCGTTTTGCGATCCAGAATAAAACTGTTGCAGATCCTACTGCTGTTCAAGCAAACCCAACATGAGCTCGTATTCCGCCTGGTACTTGCTACAACTGTGGCGAAATGGGTCATTTCAGGAACAAATGCCCAAAGTTTGTCAATGCAAATCCGACCCATGGATGAGCATTTGGCCGATTAGAAGAAGTTGCTGCTTTGAATAATCCGAATCTTATGTTTATGTTTCTAGTGTTTTCCTTTGAACTCGGAAACAATCGATTTTTATTTATAAATAAATCTTTATTTTTAATTCCGATGTACAAATATAGTTGCATGTGTGTATGGCATACCCTATGATACCTACACCAAAAGAACCGTATTTGTAGTTCTCTTGTTCATATGATCGCTCATGATTTCCTCGAAGATGCTAAGTGCTCGTTTCATTCTAAGAAACGAAATTGGCAATCTGAGTAACCACTTTAATTCCTTGGTTAGATAACTAAGGAAACCCTTATCTATCAAAGTTACTTTTTGTACTCAATTATGTTATTTGCGACTGTCAATTTAACTTTGATAATCACCTTTTTTTCTTTTTGACCACACACCGATGCAACTTGGGAGTTTCGACATTATCATAAGGATGGATTGATTAACCAAACATCATGCTGAGGTGGTTTGTTTCAATAAGATTGTTCGTATTCCTCTTCCGTCTGGCGATGTTCTGGAAGTTCGTGGCGAAAAACCATCTGGTGGATTGAAGCTTATGTCGTGTACAAAGGCCCAAAGATATTTGCGAAAAGGATATGTTGCTTTCCTGGCACATGTCACCGAGGAGAAAGGCAAGAGCAAGAGTATTCAGGATATTCCGATTTTTCGGGATTATCCAGAGGTGTTTCCTGATGAACTACCTGGTTTGCCTCTAGTTCGTCAAGTCGAGTTTCGTATTGACCTTGTACCCAATGCCAACCTGGTTGCGAAAGCACCTTATCGTCTTGCACCTTCGGAGATGCAAGAGTTATTGAAACAGCTTCAAGAATTATCTGATAAAGGATTCATCCGTCCAAGCTTTTCGCCTTGGGGAGCTCCAGTCCTCTTTGTGAAAAAGAAAGATGGATCTTTTCGAATGTGTATCGATTATCGTGAGCTTAATAAGCTTACCATCAAGAATCGATATCCCCTAACTAGAATTGATGATCTCTTCGACCAGCTGCAAGGTGCTTCATGTTTTTCCAAGATCGATCTGCGTTCAGGGTATCATCAACTTCGTGTTCTCGAAGAAGATATTCCCAAAACTGCCTTCCGTACAAGATATGGGCATTACGAGTTCACTGTCATGCCTTTTGGTTTGACGGATGCCCCAGCTATCTTTATGGACTTAATGAATAGGGTCTGTAAACCTTATTTAGATAAGTTCATCATTGTGTTTATCGATGATATTCTCATTTATTCGAAGTCTCGAGCCGATCACGAGCAACACCTTCGTTTGACATTGGAACTCCTAAAGAAGGAACAACTTTTTTGCTAAATTCTCCAAGTGTGAATTCTAGCTTAAAGAAGTTCAGTTCTTGGGTCATATTGTCAATGAGCAGGGTATTCATGTAGATCCATCCAAGATTGTTGCAATTAAGGATTGGAATACACCGACGACACTTACAGAAGTTCGTTCTTGGTCTTGCTGGTTATTATCGATGGTTTATTTCTAATTTCTCGAAGATCGTGGTTCCACTCACTGCTTTGACTCAGAAAAATAAGCCTTTTGAGTGGGGACCCAAGCAAGAAGAAGCGTTCCAAACGCTAAAATGAAAGCTCTGTGATGCTCCTGTTTTATCTCTACCTGGGGGAAACGATAATTTTGTTGTCTATTGTGACGCGTCGAATCGAGGACTTGGTTGCGTTATTATACAAGAGGTAAAGTGATAGCTTATGCGACAAGACAGCTGAAAGTTCACGAGAAGAACTACACAAATCATGATCTTGAGTTAGGAGCTGTGGTTTTTGCGCTTAAAATCTGGAGACACTACCTCTATGGAACGAAGTGTGTGGTTTTCACAGACCACAAAAGTCTCCAGCATATTCTCAATCAGAAGGAGCTGAACATGAGGCAACAACGTTGGGTTGAACTCTTAAACGATTATGATTGCGAGATCCGCTACCATCCTGGTAAGGCGAATGTCTTGGCCGATGCGCTTAGTCGAAAGGAACGAATCAGGCTTCATTATGTTCGAACTTTATCTGATATTCAATCTCGTGTCCTGCAAGCTCAACGATCTTGTGTGATCAAAGGCTTATTGAAAAATGAGCTACCGCTTCAACTTGAGCTTAAACTCGAAAGGAAAGACGATGGTTTGCTCTACTTCAAGGATCATTTGTGGATTCCGGATCAAGACGATCTTCGCACTTTGGTAATGGACGAATCTCATAAGTCTCGATATTCTATCCATCCTGGTGCTGAAAAAATGTACAAGGATCTTCGTACTCAGTTCTGGTGGCCTGGTATGAAGAAGGATGTTGCATTGTATGTATCGAAATGCCTAACTTGTCTCAAAGTCAATGCCAAACATCAACGACCTTCTGGTTTGCTTGTACAACCAGAGATACCGGTTTAGAAATGGAAAAACATTGCCATGGATCTCATTACTAAGTTACCGCGTACGTCTAAAGGTCACGATGCTATTTGGGTTGTAGTTGATCGTTTAACGAAATCTGCTCACTTCTTACCAATCCGTGAGTATTTCTCCGCTGAAAAACTTGCAAAGACCTATGTTGATGAGATTGTCTCACGACATGGTGTTCCTTTGGATATCATTTCCGATCGTGATGCTCAATTTTCATCTCATTTTTGGAAGACCATGCAATCTGCTTTGGGAACTCAACTGAATCTAAGCACTGCTTATCATCCCCAAATAGATGGTCAATCTGAGAGAGCGATTCAAACTTTGGAGGATATTCTTAGAGCATGCGTGATAGACTTTGGTGGTAATTGGGATTCCCATCATCC